>CM063721.1:0-1361662 GCA_032441835.1 Slavum lentiscoides | reverse complement strand
CCAATACAAGTGGCCGAAAACGTTCGTGAACGTAAAAACACGAAAAAACGCGAAAACACGAAAAAAAACGCGAAACACGCGGTTTTTGTGCTATATCTCCGTCAGTTTATATCCGATATAGAATTTTACTACAGAAATACAAATACGACGCCCGTAGCTTTTGTTTGGTGTATAATTGAGGTCTCGGAGACAAATAGATGGTGAGAAATGTGGAAAAAACCCGTTGTGTTGGACATTTTTTGACCGTATTTTCCCGCGCAAAACACTAAAATCGATATTTCGATCGATATTTTGCTCAAATTGCAAATTTTTGCGGCAAATGATTTTCTCGCGTGATCGGCTACCTATTTGATACCAAACACGGCTAGTCTATTCCTATTGGAACCGCCTGAAATTTTTTTTTGCACTTTTATGGCTTCATCGAAACAGAAAAATCGGCGCTACGACCTGAGTTTTTACGAAATCTTAATTCCGTCTTTTCGATGAGATAGATCTCGTTCTCTTGTTGATTATGATGTATGTTAATAGGGTATGAATTCGCAAAATGCGCGCATATTTTCCAAAAAACAGCGTTTTTTTCGTTTGTCGAATTTTTTTTTTTGGTTTCAAACCCCCATATCTTCTAGGAAAATGAACGTATCTTGAATTTTTTGACGGAAAAGCGGTTTTTTCACCATATCTTAGTCTATTTTTATCCGATTTGAAAAATTCCGACGGTTTCGGAATTCGCGTGGCCTCCTCTTTCTTCGATCTAATAGGTCCCAAACGCGTAGGCCCAATACAAGTGGCCGAAAAACGTTCGTGAACGTAAAAAACACGAAAAAAAATGCGAGAAAAGCGGTTTTTTCGCCATATCTCAGTCTATTTTTATCCGATTTGACAAATTCCCACGGTTTCGGAATCCGCGTGGCCTCCTCTTTCTTCGATCTAATAGGTCCCAAACGCGTAGGACCAATTCAAGTGGCCGAAAAACGTTCGTGAACGTAAAAAACACGAAAAAAACGCGAAAAAAGAGGTTTTTTGCTATATCTCAGTCGTTTTTTATCTGATTTGGAAAATTTTGACGGTTTCAGAATCCGCGTGGCCTCTTCTTTCTTCTATCTAATAGGTCCCAAACGCGTAGGACCAATACAAGTGGCCGAAAAACGTTCGTGAACGTAAAAAACACGAAAATACGCTTAAAAAGCGGTTTTATCTACATACCACAGTCAGTATAGTGGAAAAAACGCATTTTGTAGAATTTTTTTTTTCACATTTTCCCGCGCAATACGCACTACGGAACGTTGTTTACGACCGAATAATAAATATTTCGTACCATCTTAACAGAAAAATCGACATTCCGATCGTAATTATAACCGGATTTCAATGCGGTCTTTTGCATAATACAGTGCTCGGTCGCCGACTGCCTATGACGTATGTGGAGAGAGATTGAAATTTTAAAAAATCACGAAAAAACGCGAAAGTAGCGGTTTTTTCGCCATATCTCAGTCTGTTTTTATCCGATTTGGAAAATTTTGACGGTTTCGGAATCCGCGTGGCCTCCTCTTTCTTCGATCTGATAGGTCCCAAACGCGTAGGACCAATACAAGTGGCCGAAAAACGTTCGTGAACATAAAAAACACGAAAAAAACGCGAAAAAAGTGGTCAGTTTGGGATTAAACTGATTTTAAGAATCGACGAATAGTAGCAGTACAATTTCTTTTTATACAAAGTTGTAGATAAATAAATGAGCTTTTTAACGATGTTAGTTAAAAGTGTGGGCCCCTGACGGAAAATGTAGCAGATCGTTTTTCCTGTAGAAAAGTTGTTTTGGCTGCCGCGATAATTATGAGAACGCGCTTGGGATTAATCTGATTTTAAGAATCGACGAAAAGTAGCAGTGTAGTAACCGTTACTGCGTACTTTTTTGGGTGATAGAAAGTTACACCGAGAGTTTTATTGTATTATTTGAATCGTATATTTTTAAAGAAACTTGATTAACAGAAAACATGCATACATAAAGAGAATCAGGATAAGAACAATATAGTATATAAGCGATATAACCTTAATGTTACTAATAGTCAGAGAGAATATATATATATACTATAAATGTGCAGATGTACAACCATAGCAATACCCTACTCTTAAGTTGACGATTACTATAATTAGTTTACAATATCTTTATAATTGATTAATAATAAATAATGACAAAAATTAGTATTAACGTTTACAATGTGAAAGTATGACTAATAATTAATTCTTATGAGAGAGTACATAATATACTAATAAACACAATTGTATACAATATACATGATGTAGATAAACAACAATAAATAAAATAAATTACACGTTCAGTTTTGCTTAATAAGTCTCTTAGGTCTTAAACTACGATTAACAATATCAATAGGATTGGAAGGTAAACCATTTGATTGAAGTTCACAATCATTGTTACTTATTGTGGAATCGTTATTCTCTTTATCCTGGCTACTTAAACCACCGTGTGTTAAATTACTTTCAGTAGTAACAATTTGATCTAAATGTCGTTTCCTAACTGTCCCATCACTGCATTTGATTAAATATATTCTGTCTCCTAATACCTTAAGCACAGTCCCTTTTTCCCAAATAGGTTTATTAGGATTTTTGTAATCTTTAGTATACACTATTTCCCCCTCTTTGAATTTATAGTCCCTGTTGCCAATTACCGATTTATTAATGTGCTCTTTATTGAACCTCAAAGCATCTAACCTCGTTCTGATATTTCTACCTATCATTAATTTGGCTGGCGTTTCATTAGTTGTCCAGTGTGAAGTACTACGATATGATAGAAGATATCTAGATACAAGTGTATCCATTGGTACATTACTGGTTTGTGGATCTTTGAGAGCCCTCAACATTGCATTTTTAAAAGATTTAACAGCATTTTCAGCTGCTCCATTTGTAGCTGGATGGTAAGGTGGCGATGTGATATGTTGAATACTATTGATTACACAAAATTTCTCAAATTCAGCAGAAGTGAATTGGGTGCCATTATCACTCACAATTTGTTCTGGTAATCCGAATCTGGCAAATATTTGTCTAAGTATATCCATTACAATTTTAGAATCCATTCTAGGAGTTTCAAATATCTCTGGACATTTAGAAAATGCATCAGTAATAATAAGAAAAGTTTTTTTATTAAATGGTCCTAAAAATCAATATGAATGCGTTAAAATGGTCTAGAAGTCTGAGGCCAACCTATAACTTTGGACAATGGAGGATTAGACCTGTACGTCATACAAGCATTACAATTTTTAACCATTAGTTCAATGTCTCTATCTAGACTTGGCCACCAAAAATAACCTCTGGCTAACGATTTGGTTTTAGAAATACCCATATGTGTATTATGTAATTCTTGTAACAACCCTTCCCTCAAGTTATTTGGAATCACTAATCGATATCCCCACATAATGACGCTATTCTCACAACTTAACTCATGTCTACGCAAAAAATAAGGTCTTAATTCATCATTTAAAACTTTGGGCCAACTAGTCTCCATAAACTCATACACCTGTCCCAATATTTTATCTCTTCTTGTAGCATTTTTTACAGCATTAAAACTGATTGGTACATTATTAGTTTCCATTAAATTTACATATTCATATTCTGCAGAATCTATTTCACTTTCAGTAAATTCACATTCTAAAGGCAACCTTGATAATCCGTCCGCACCACCGTTTTTCTTACCCTCGATATACTCCAACTTGTAATCAAACTCTGATAAAAATATTGCCCACCTTTGTAGTCTACTGGCTCCCATGATAGGTATGCCTTTTTTTTCTCCAAATATTGCAAGCAAAGACTTGTGATCTGTAACCAAAGTAAACGGACGACCTAATAAGAACTGCGAAAATTTAAATATAGCCCATTATATAGCTAATGCTTCTTTATGAATAACAGAATAGTTCTTCTCTACCTTAGATAAAACTCTGGATATGAAACTAACAGGTTTCTCAAATCCCTCTGGTGTAACATGTAGTAAGACTGCACCAATTCCAACATGTGAAGCGTCACAGCAAACTTTAACTGGTAACGTTAGATCATAATGTACTAAAATTCTGTCAGAAGAAATTAATTTTTTTGTCATGACAAATGCTTCTTCACACTCTTTAGTCCAATTAAATTCAATACCTTGTCTTAGTAATCTATACATAGGTTCTAAAATACTAGCTAAATTAGGAATGAACCTGGCATAAAAATTTACCATACCCGTGTATGCTCTTATTTCACTTATGTTATTAGGTCTACGTACTTGAACAATCGCTTTAACAGAATCAGGATTTTTTTTAATGCCTCCGGACGTGACCAAATGTCCTAAATACTGCACTTCGTCTTTAAAAAAATTACATTTATTTAATCGTAACCTGAACCCAGCATCTGATAATCTTTTAAAAACTGCCTCTAAGTTCTCAATATGTTCGTTATTCGTTTTACCTGTTACAACAACATCATCTTGGAAATTTATTACTCCATTTAAACCTTGTAAAACTTTTTCTACAATGTGCTGAAAAATATTGCTAGCTGGCTTAGTGCCAAATGGTAGTCTTGTTGGTATAAAAATTCCCCTATTAGTACTCCAAGCTAATAGTTTTTGAGTGTCGTTGGTTAAACTTAATTGATTATACGCATTTAAGAAATCAAGCTTAGTGAAATGTTTTCCTCCCTGTAGTGCATTAAACAATTCTTCTATTCGAGGTAACGGGTGTTGGAAATTCTCTAAATAACGATTAACAGTAACTTTGTAATCTGCACATAAACGAACTGATCCATTGCTTTTGAGCACTGGTACTAATGGAGTACCCCATAAACTATTATCCACCTTAACTATTGTTCCTTCTTCAATCAACCTGTCTAATTCTTGATCTACTTTAGTTTTAAGTGCATATGGAACAACCCTTGGTTTATGAAAAATTGGTTTGACATTCTCAGATATCTTTAAGGAAATTTTTTCGTGTTTATAAGTGCCCGTGGTATTAGAAAATAATTCGCTATACTTATCGATTAAAGAACGTAAATTATTTTGAAAAGGAGTTTCATTTGTCTCACTATCAATCAAATGGCTAACGTTCGATAGATGTATACAAAAATATTTCATTAAGTCCCTTCCAAATAAAGGTTTACAATTACTTTTAACAACTACAAGTCTACATTTATCAAACTTCATATTTTTATACTTTACATTAACAAATATCTCGCCAATTGGCTGAACAATGGACCCATTGTACATTTTTAACTTAACATTAGTAGGAACAATAACACAATTAATTTTAAATTTTTTACAAATACTTTCTGGAATTATTGAAATTCCAGCTCCAGAATCTAATTCAAAATCAATAGGCACACCGTTAACAATAACACATAAGAGTATAGAGTCATCAGATTCTTTGTCACAAACATTGAACATATCAATAACCTCATTATCATGTTCATTCGATACTAAATAAGCGTTCGATTCTACATTTTTAACATTGTGGTCTACATTCAAATTACTTTTACACACTGATGCCAAATGTCCAACTTTTGAACACTTCTTACATTTATAGCTTTTGTACTTACACTTACCATAATCATGATTGAATTTACCACAAGCAAAACAGCCATTGTTAGATTTCTTACTGCTATCCACTGCGAACTTATCATGTTGAGTTCTCCTTTGATTGAATTGACCCGCCTTGGTACTTCTTGAATTCACCTTGAATTTGTTGACTGCTAACACATTTGACATAAGATTTACACTTGACTCCTTCTTCAATGCCACTTCCAGTATTTTGTTCAGGGATTTTGAATACTCTTCTTCACGTATGCGATCCAAAACAGGTCCGTTTACAAGACCAGAAACAAATTTGTCTTTAAGAATTTCATTAAGAGCACTACCGAATTTGCAAGAAACTGATGCATTTTTAATTTTGATAAACCAATCATTAATAGACTCTTTGGACGATTGTTTCAAATTATAAAATTCGTTACGTTTCCGAAATACCGAGGAACGCCGAGCGAATTGCTTACGTAGGATGTCGATTAACTCTTCATACGTATGCTTGGCTGGAGTTTCAGGATCGCACAGATCTCTCAAAACTCTATATACATCCTCATCGATTGACGTTAATAACACAGCAACACGACGTCTGTGATCGACTAAATTAGCTTCAAAATATTGTTCAATACGTTCTTCATAAAGAGACCACTCACCGCATAATTTAAATTCTGGTAATGTACCGACATTACCCAAGACTTGAAATACTTCATTCATTCCTTATGGTTGAGCTGGTTCTTGATCGATGCGACTTTCATCCATTTTCATCGTCGCCATGACGAATTATTGCACCGTGCAACACATAACATTAAACGCGTATACTTGAAAATACCAAATTTATTCTCGTCGCCAAAATGTAGTAACAGTTACTACGTACTTTTTTGGGTGATAGAAAGTTACACCAAGAGTTTTATTGTATTATATGAATCGTATATTTTTAAAGAAACTTGATGAACAGAAAACATGCATACATAAAGAGAAACAGGATAAGAACAATATAATATATAAGCGACATAACCTTAATGTTACTAATAGTCAGAGAAAATATATATATACTAAAAATGTGCAGGTGTGCAACCATAGCAAGCAGTCCAATTTCTTTTTATACAGAGTTGTAGATAAATAAATGAGCTTTTTAACGATGTTAGTTAAAAGCGTGGACCCCTAACGGAAAATGTAACAGATTCTTTTTCCTACAGAAAATTTGTACGGGCTGTCGCGATTATTGTTCTACTCAAAAAATACGCGGTATAGCCTACCCAACATACAGTAATGTATCACTCTCACTCAATGCAGGTATTTTGGTTCATATGCCGCACTCTAGTGAATGAAAGTTGTACAATTATGTTAGAATACGGCCGCCGTGTTGGAATCTCTTATCAATCTATTGCTAGAATTTCTATTGCTCACTTCACACTCGTCAAATTTCGTGTAGTCCGCAAATCATCCGTATAACGTCGATCGTCGGCGTTGTATTATACGAGAGCGTGATTTGCACGTATCTTTGCGTTATTACATCGGCGAATTTCCCGATCGTTTATTTTGTGCGTCGCGAGTAAAGTCTTGTAGTGTACCGTATTCCGTTTACACGTATTCGCGCATTGGAATTGTTGCCGTTCGAGAATTCATATAATTCAGGGTCGTCTTGGCAACACCGTTTAGTCTCCGGTCCGAAACCAGCGGAAGTTCAGGTCGTCATAATTTTGTATTTGTTTATTATTTGTATACACGTGATTTCACGTATTTATTTTTTCTATGTCACATTACGGGCACCCATTTAATTAATTATTATACATTGTCAGTTATTTATATCATATCGATTTGTTATTGTTTATTCACCTGTCGTCCCATCCACGATTTTTTAGTAAGCCGGTGGGCGTTTATACACAACATATTATCATAATTGTGTTACCTTGTTACCGTGTTATATGTAAACACGAGTTTAGTCCTGCTTATTCAGTCTACAGTAGGGGTCGGCAACCCGCAGCCCGTGAAGCAATTTTTATGGCCCCCACACGAAGATATTAAATTTAAAAAAATTATTTTATCAATATAAATGTATATATTTATAGGATTTTTCTACAATTTAATCTAATCTCGAGCATTAGAAATCACATTAGTCTACAATTTTATATTTTTTAATTTTTTATTTAATTTTCTCCTAAAAGCAAATTTTTCTACTCAGAAACGACAGAAACTTGTATTTTTTTCTACTCATATTTACGTGTAAAATAACACTGATGTGAACTGATATTATAAATTGAATAATAATAAAATTATTAGTATTATATCATATGTAAAATTTGTTTTTTTATTAATGTGGTCCTCGATGAAAATATGAAAAAAAAACATAGCCCACATGGTTAAAAAAAATTGCCGACCCCTGGCCTACAGGACTAGAAAAAAGTACTTAATAATGTATACACACAAACACACGCACACACGCACATATATATATATATATATATATATATATATATATATATATACATATATACATATATGTATATATGTTACCGGCAAAAAGTTAAATCCGGCATTCTATAAAATACGTAGGAATTCTATAGAATGCCAAAATGAGAAAGAAAAATATGAAATTTATATAAATGTGTGTGTGTGTGTAATTAGGTTTTGATACTAAAATTTACTAATGACAATTATGATAATAATTATTAGTACGATATATTATATTAAGTACATAATATAATAACGTATATAACGTCTGTCTAAATAAATACGTAGTAATCACTAGAAATATAGAATTTATCTCAGAAAATTGAAATACATTTTATAATATTTTAAAAATGTATTCGTAATAAATTTTGCAATAAAATGTATGTACTTAAATTTCACAAATTGTGTTTGTTATTCTGGCGTGTAATGTTTAATAATATACAGCATAATAATGTATGATAATTTATAAAATAATATAAGATATAATGCTTAATAATAATTATTATCAAAGTTATTTTATAAATGAATTATTAAATATGGCAGTAGTTCTATAAAAATAATATAACAAAATAATAAAAAAAAAAGACTTCGTAAAACTATTGAATAAAACGTGAAAATTTACTTAATTGATAATGTTTTCAAAACTGCCATCTCTATATCTGACAACAATAATAATATTATATTTTACAAACCTAAATTTATCATCTAACTTATAAACGCAATATTTCGATACCTATGATTTTTCTTTTAATCCTTTTAAGAACTAATTCCATGTAATACATAGTGTATAATGTGTAAAGTAGAGTTTACTCTAGAGCGCAGTTCGCTTTGTTGAAAAAGATATTTGCATACTTGAAAAAAATCTTTTTAAGTTATTGAAACTGTTTCATTATTTTATTAGTGGCATTGTGTTGTATATGTCACTAGACTTTTATTATAGCCTATAGCTATAATAATATGTGAATTAAATACCAAAACACACACACATATATATATATATCAGAAAAATAATAAATCGATAGTTATTAAATTTTTTTTTTTTGTTTTGATGAAGTAATGTATAATATATTTTTAATGAAAATGGTGTAAAAATGTACATCTGAGAAAATTTCTTAAAATAAGTTTACGCATGTGTACACAGTGCTATACAATAATCTCAACGCCAGTGAATGAAAGCCATAACTAATAACCCACATTTTAAAATATTTTCAGAATACATTTAAAGATTAATCATATTTTTTGATAAGTAAGTACACCGTTATATTATATATATATATATATATATATATATATATATATAATGTAATATATATATAATCTATAATGTAATATATATATATATATAACGTCTTAATTACATATATATACTTAATATTAAATGTATGAAAAGTGTTTTTGTTTTTTTAAAGTACACATATATATTCATTCTTTATTATTTTAAAAGGTCCAGAAAAATATGGTAGTGTTTATCTAATTAAACGTGGGTTTATTTTTTTTTTTTTACGCATAAAAATGGTATATAGTTTTTAAGATTTGTTGTACATACTGTATTTACAAAATTGTTAAAAAAAACGAAACCAGGAACATTAAAACATTAAAAAAAATCATGATTTTTTTAGTTATGGCCAATCTAGCACGAATAGTGCAATTTATACTTATCGTAATTTATAAAATCAAATAATAAATGTACTTTATATATAATAATAATAATAATAATAAAGCTTAAACAGCCGATGCTGCTGCGGCTGCGACTGCAATACAAGCATAAAGATTTATCGGCTAAACGTGATGCCTGGTCTGTTCCCGGTCGTCTTGTTGAAGATTGATTTGTACTGAGGGCAAACGATTTTGTACCGCAGCTGAATGTTCTAGCCTTTCCTGAACAATTTCGAGTGCTCTGTTAGGGTCACGGTGATGGACATTGTTATGTTGTAAATCTACTGTTTCTACCGTTGGGTTGAAAATTGGCAATCGACAGTGTCTAGACCATTCGCTCTGTAACAAGCGCAGTACAAGTAATCATTAATTATATATTAATACTATGTATCGGAATTACCCGATTTTGCCCGTGCATAATTTTGAACGAAAATGTAATTATTTATGTGTTTTAAAATAATTATTATTTAAAAATGATTCTATACACATATTATGATATAATTACGACACAAATATGAAAATCATCTACGAATCTTTATTTTAATATAAAAAACTCCACGCATAATTTTGGATTAATTTGTCGATACCGTTAATTTCTTACAACTATGATGTACCATGTACCCATCTTTATCATTAAAAATTCCATTACCAATTTGTAGAAGTAATTTAGAAAATGTTCCTACGTGTATATCTCCCCTTAATAGGACTCGCATATTTATAGTAAAACCGTAACATTTAAGTACAATACAACCTCTACTCTCTCCTCGTCAAATAAAAACTGAAAAAATGAGCACAACGTGGGTACACTCGAAAAAGTATTTGGAACAAATCTGTGGAAAAAAATCGTAAAAAGTTCAATAGTGTCGTCAGAAACGTGGTACATAAAAAAAGACACGTTCTTTTATATATATATATATATATATATTTATAAGGATTGCATTTTATAATATATTTATATTATATTTCATATTATTTATTTTGGGTATTTCTACTCAGTGGAACCAATGCCAATTTTAGAGTATTTATAATATAAATATAGCTGAACTATTTAATGAATTTCCCTTATGGGTGGGGGCAGAATACATCCACGGTAGTCCATGTCTGTCGTAAGAGGCGACTAAAATGGACCTGAAGCTGGGCAGCAGCGCCTTTAGTATTGGGTATAGGTGGATGCTTTGTAAGTAGGTACAGCTATAGCCAAGTAGTAGTAGTAGGCATGCATGGAGAACATGAACACGGTTACTACACTGCGATGTGGAAGGCAACGGGAAACCACCACATTATCCCAAAACAAAAATTTCTACAAAATTATTATCTATGATAAATGTCTTCAAAAAACCATAAAATCGATGGTTATGGCGTATCGGAGCGCGTTAGGCACGGCAGGGGAAGGAGCAAGGCTTCCCAGGTCGTCATCAAGCGAAATCCCTGTTTTAGAACAGCAACATAGAATGTGAGAACAATGAATAAAATTGGAAAACTAGAAAATTTAAAGGCAGAAATGCATGAACTAAAAATAAGTATATTAGGAATAAGCGAAACTAGGTGGAAAGGAGAGGGAGAAGAAAGATGTGAAAATGTATATATAGTACTTTTTTCTCCATATCTCAAGAAGTTATTGTCCTATGTAATGACTTTCACAACGGCATCGGAAAGAACGGAGTCGTACCTATCAGAATATGTAGGTTTGAAGCACCTAGTTGAAATAGAACCGGAGTTATACGAAAAAAACCTTTTTCGGCGTATTTCCATATTCAAAATTTTGTCACCAACTACAGTACGGGAGGCCGTATATTTCCGGAAAATAAACAGACGGAACGTATAAATTCCGGAACATATTCTCCCGGACCGTATTTTTCCGGAATCTAAAAATCAAAAACCGTATTTGGACGGAACGTATTATTACGGAATTTTATACTATAATCGATATAATACACTAAACCGTATAATCATGGAACGTATATCCCCGGACCGTATATGTCCGGAATTTAAACAATATAAACCATATTTAAGCGGACCGTATAGTTACGGAACGTATAGTGGCGGAAAGTATAAGTTACGGAACGTATAATTCCGGAAATATAATGGTAAAAGGTATACTCTATGACTTAACACGTCATGATAATAAAATCATATTGTGATAAGAACGCTTGGTTAGGTTATGTTATCGCGAGTGGTCCATTCTATCGCGAGTGGTCCGGCGTTATACGTTCCGCGGTTATACGTTCCGTAATTATGCATTCCGGATAAATACGGTTTATGGTTTTTTTGTTTCCAGGCATATACGTTCCGGAAATATACGTTCCGCAATAATACGGTTCGGCATTATATATTCCGTAATAATACGGTCCGGCCGAATACGGTTGTTGGTGTTGTTTAGATTCCGGGCATATACGGTCCGGTATTATACGTTCCGTACACTTACATTCCGGATTATTATAGCCCTCCGTTCTGGAAACAAAAATGGACAAGAAAGAGTGGCCATAGTAATGGATAAACAGGCCGAAAAATCTCTCTCTCACAAAAATATATAGTACAAGAGTAATTATGACCAGGTTTGCAGGCAAAACCACCGACTTAATGATAATTCAAGTATACATGCCTACCACAAATCATAGCGATATAGAAACGAAGGAAACTTATGAGTTAATAGAAGAAGCAATTAAGGCAACAAAGGCAGAGGACAATGTCATAATAATGGGGGATTGGAACTTGATTACTGGAGAAAGAAAAGATGATAACATTGTGGGGCAATATGGCCTAGGTTTGAGAAATGATAGAGGACAGAGACTGATAGATTTTTGTAAAGTGAAGAAATATGTGATAAAAAATACATAGAACAAAGTGCACAAAAAAAGACGATACACATAGTCAAGTCCAGGAGACCTGTATAGGAACCAAATAGACTACATATTAGTAAAGACGAGATATAGAAACCAAGTACTGAAATCAATAGTTTACCCGGGTGCAGATATCGACCCTGACCACAATCTTCTAATGATGACATGTAAATAAAAACGGAAAAAATTAAGTAAACTTATAAAGAAACCTAAATAGAATTTAGAGGATATGAAGACAAAAAAGACGGAGTTCCAGAAACACATAGAAGAAGAGTTAGAAGACGAAGTGGAAGAGCTTTTAATAGAACAACAGTGGCAAAATATTAAGGCAACACTAAAAGGAGCAACAGAGAGTGTGCTAGGATTTAAGGAACAGGAAAAACAAAAACCCTGGATCACAATTGAAATGTTGTCCAAAATTGAAGAAAGAAGGAAATGGAAGTATATTAAAACTGAGATTGGGAAGACTACGTATAAAAAACTAAAAAATGAACTGGATATAGAATGTAGAAAAGCACGCGACAATTGGTGGGAAAATCGATGTTCAGAAATAGAAGTACTGCAAAAGTGTGGAAAACATGACAAAATCCATGCATATATCAGAAAATTAACAAAGAAAAGTAAACAAAGGAACGCAAAAAATATAAATGAAAATATGGAAATAATACAACAGAAATTGGAGAGATATTAAAAAGATGGAAGGAATATATTTCAGAACTCTGCGAAGGAGCATACAATCCACAACAAACAAAAGCAGACGGAGATCAAATATTATAAGTAACTAGAGAAGAATTTGATCTTGCACTAAAAATGGTTCCGACCAAAAAAAGCCCCCGGGGTAGATGGAATACCGATCGAGTTGCTAAAAGAAGCGGGTGAAAAAATGCAATTTAAAATCTTTGAATTAATAAAGAAAATATTTAATTCAGAAGAATGGCCAAGAGAGCATACAATAGCAATAGTGATCCCAATACCAAAGAAAACAAATGCAGTAGAATGTGCTCAATTCAGAACTATAAGCCTAATATATCACACATGTCAAAAATTATACTAAACATTATTAAAAATCGTATAGAAACACAAATAGAAGAAAGTATTTCAGACACTCAATTTAGTTTCCGTCAAAATATGGGCACCCGAGTTGCAATAGGAACACTAAGTTTTATGGCGGAGAGAATACTTGAACAAAACAGAGCCCTATATATATGTTTTATAGATTATGAAAAAGTTTTTGACAGAGTTAGTTGGGAAAAAATATCCCAGATGCTAAAATTAAGGCAATTTCCTGAAGGAATAGTAAATTTGATTGGAAGTTTATATTCAAACCAAAAGACAGTAATTTCAATAAATGGTGTATTAACAGAGGATGTACAGATTAGAAATGGTGTGTGCCAAGGTTGCATTCTCTCACCTAGCTTGTTTAATGCATATTCTGAAATTATGATAAATGAAGCAATTGGAGATGATAGAAATGGGATAAACATAGGTGGAAATAAGATTAAAGCAATTCAATTCGCAGATGATCAAGCTATAGTTTCTGGATCGGCAAAAGCACTTCAAGAAATGGTATGTAAAATAAACTGTACAGCGAAAAAATATAATATGAAAATTAATACCAAAAAACAAAAATGATGGTGATTACAAAAACAAAGATATGAGCAGAAATCTCATAGATTTTAAAAGTAATATTTTATATCAATATATATATGTATATTAATTAATACATGCCTTGTTTTTTTTTTTGTTTTATCAAATTAATTCACACAATATCTTTGCTGTTTTTAATTGTTAATTAATTAATTAATTAATTTACTGTTTTGTAATTCATTTCTATTTATTGTTATATTCATAATTTTCTCTGTGTAATTTGTTTTTTTATTCTGTTGTGTTTTTCTTTTTGATGATAATTTTTGTCGAAACCGGTAGTAAATATACAAATTTAATACAACTCTTATATATTTCTTTATTTTACACAATACACTTTGACTTAATTATATATTACACACAAAAACAAAACAAAATAAATAGTTATCAAATATTAGTTTTCCTTACAAAATAGCAGTAATTTATAGGAAAAACATTATTATATACAAATTACGCATAATATGAAATAGGTACGATTGATAATATTGATAATCATATGATATTGAATATGATTGATATTATATGAGATGTTTTTTATAACTTGTATTTAAATTTCTATTCTTTTTCTTCTTCATGATGTTGCCCTTCTACCGAAAGTTGGAAATCATCATAGTTATATGATGTCGGTTTTTGGTCGCTTTGAGTAAGTCCCTGGTATCATACTCGAACCACTCTGTCAGATTTAACAACCAGCTTGTCTTAATCCTGCCTCTTCCTCTTTTACCACATATCTATCCTTGCAAAATAAGATTTATAAATTGATATTTTTCTCCTCGTAACATGTGCCCAAAGTACTGTAATTTTTTTGATTTAAAAGTATTCATAACTTCTTGTTCTTCACCCATTCTTCTCAATATTTCTTGATTTATGACTTTATCCACACTTCTTCTTTTTCTTCTCCTTCGCCCTTTCTCCCAACTATTTGGGATCGGCCACCATGGTTCTCAGCTTCCATTTAACTTTATCTCTTGCATCCTTTTCAAACACACCAGCGATTTCCATATCTCTCTCAAGCACCTCAAACCACCTCTTTCTCGGTCGCCCTTTCCCCCTCTTACCCTCCACATTCATGTTCTTAACTATTTAACTGCCTCATTCCCCTCTCTTCTTAAAACATGACCTAACCATCGCAATCTATTCTCCCGCAGTTTGTCTACTATTGAAGCCACTTCTATACCACCTCTTATATATTCATTTCTTATTCTGTCTTCTCTAGTAATTCCATTCATCCACCTCAACATTCTCATCTCTGCAACACTCATTTTTCGCTCCATTCTTCCATCTATACACTCGATATATTTTTAATCCTATGATAGCATCACATATCAAATGCTTGAATCTTTTTAAAATTTGTTTTCTTGAGCGTCCAGACTTCCATTCCATACAATAGGGTTGAAAACACGTAACACTCCAACATCTTTATTCGTATTTCTAAGAACAAGTCCTGGTTGAAAAAACTTTTCCTCATCTTTAAGAAAGCTGCTCTTGCAATTTCCACTATTTTATTTCTTTTGTATTATCCCCATTGACGTTTATCCATGTTCCCAAGTATTTATATGTCTAAACTCATTTTATTTCAGTTTTATTTAACGTAAATTTTTTATTACTAGGTATATAAAGTTCCTGAGGAATCTTTTTATTACAATAGAATTTATAAAAACTACATTTAAGTGTGAAAATTCCATGATTATTAAATTTGTTAACATTATTATTTGGAAATTGTTTTATAATTTATTTGTTTTATTATATTATTATTATTAGCATATGTAGCATATGTAGCATGCAAAATTTTAATCGTTTAAGTTATTATTATATAAGATAATTTAGACGTATATATATCTATACGTATATTTAAAAGGTGACCCAAAACGCCGGTGTATAAATATAATTTAATGAGGAGCCGATAACTGTTAGCTAAGCCCGATGCCGACCGTCGATTTGGTCGCTACTCTTACTCTCTCGTGTGCCATGTTCGAGGCAAGTCTGGACAATCTTTTCTACCGAGCACTCAACTAACATGATGGGCTAAATCCCACGCACCATCACGGCTCCAAGCCGTCAGTGGACGGAGAGAAGTCGGCAGCAGCAACAACACCAACAGCGGCAACAACAGCAACGACAACAACATTTTCACGCGCACCATCCGATTTCACTTGTCGAAATTATATAAAAAATATGGGTAATATTTTCCACATGTATTTTTAATCGAAATTGTAATTTTATTATTATTTTTTTTATTTTATAATCGTTAAGTTAATTTAAATTAAATCGATACTATATATATGAATATTACATTTTTTTTTAAATTTTTTCTTTTTCTCTTTCCGTTTATGTTATATATATTAATAAAAATCCATATACTCAGACTGCTCATGCCGGTCTCGGTATATGGTTGGCGACCGTACAATATTTTAGAGGGTTGTCACAGTACGGACACTGTCCAAAAGGAAGTGTTACGTTACAGTATTGAATGCCATTTTAATATTATTTAATATTTTAGCGAATTTTTCTGACATATATTTTGATATTTTATACTACAATAATTAGTTCCATTATTTATTAGTTTAGGTTTTTTCATTTCTTTTCCTTAATTTTTTAATGTATTCTATTCATTGTATTTATTTGTTTTTAAAAGCTATATGATATAAATTGTTAAGCTCGTGATTATTATAATTATATTTATTTAAAGGAATGTGCTCGTCAACAAAAAATAGAGTTAGAGAATGAAATGATTTATGTGAAAGGATGATTGGAATCATAAGGGATAATAGAGTCAGTTTGTGTAGATTTCCTATAAGTATTAAATTTAAAATCATTGGTAACTAAACTAATAATTGTAAGATCTAAGAAATTTATTTTATTATTTAATTGAATTTTGAGTGTAAATGTAATATATTCATTAATTTTATTTAAACTATTTACCATAATTTCTGCTTATCTATTTATGCTTCTTAATAAAATAAAAGTACCGTTGATACCTATATCTGTGTTAATAGCTTTTATAAATAGACTATTTTATTCATTGGAAGTATAACGTATAATTGTTTTATGATCTATCGAGTATAATTCCGATAAAATTGAATTATAAATAAAAAAAAAATGTATATATATATATATATATATGTATATTTACTTTAACTTTTACGGGAAACCTACAAAAACTGCTTTTATTATCTATTGTGATGCCCATCACCTTTTCACAAAAAAATATCATTTATTAACTCTATTTTTGATAGACTTGAGAGTATAATTACGAGCCCAATATTATATGAATCGATGATTGCAGAAACGTCACAAGTCAAATATTTTATGAAATTGAGATATTAGTAAAAACGTATACTAGTCATGTGTTTCTATGCGTTGAGGTAAAAACGTTTTTAGTTATACTTTTTTTATCTATAAAATTACAACCGAAAAATCTGGTTGACAGCGAAAACGTCTTTAGTCATTGACTTGTGTCGTTTCAAAAGATCCTATACAAAAGTTTTAAATAATTGACTCATGACGTTTTTGCAATCATCGATTCATATATGATATCGCTCTTTAAAATAAATATAATTTAAACACAATCAATATAATACGTATACAATAAAAATTTAAATAAAGAATAGAAAACCTAAACAAATAAATAATTTAACTAATTATTTTACTATTGTAGTATGAAATATGTACTATGTTTACATGTATATAAAGTTGAATAATAGTATTTATTATTTTGTTTTCATATGTATATAGTTTGGTTATTTCACGAATTTTTTACGGGCTTTAAAAAAATAATTTGAATTATGTAATAAATTGAAACATCGCTTTACTCATTAACTACTAAATAATGAGCTATAAAATTTGAATTTGTACGTATAATTTAATTATGTATATAAACACAAAATACTTAGGAATATGAGTATAACTTTTTATATACGAGTGTACACGAGTGTTCGGTACTCAGTAGCGGAGAAACTATAGAGGAGTGATAAGAATTCGCCGCACAATAAAATATTTTCCCACCCCACTCCAGGTAATAAATACTTGTAAGTACATATACACACACATAACATATGCTAAGTCTTAAAAGTAAAGTAGAATGTTCGGTTATGTTGTATACATTATACTACCAGGCAACTTTGGGAGATATGAATAATTACCAAATAAAATGTTTTAAATTTATTGGCAGGGAATTCTACTATAGGTATATACGAAAATGTTCGGTTAATATAGAATATATAGCGTGTTATATATGTGTGTGTGTGTGTGTGTGTATATATATATATATATATATATATATATATATACAAAATACATAGCACTAAATGATTACTTGCAGTAATTGTTTTCTAAAATATGCTTTGTTGAACATTGTTTAAAAAGTGTTCAAATTATTTAAATGATACATTAAAGCAGGGTTCGGCAACCTTTATAACCATGTGGCCCATATTTTTTTTATATTTTTATCGAGAGCCACATTAATAAAAAAACAAATTTTACATATGATATAATACTAATCATTTTATTATTATTCAATTTATTATATCAGTTTACATCAGTGTAATTTTACATGTAAATATGAGTAGAAAAATTACAAGTTTCTGAGTAAAAAAAATAAGAAAATTAAATTAAAAATAAAAAAATGTAAAATTGTAGACTAATGTGATTTATAATGTGCAATAATAGATTAAATTTTAGAAAAATCCCATAAATATATACAATTATATTGATAATATATTTTTTTTTTTAATTTAAAATCTTCGTGTGGGGGCCATAAAAAATCGGACCCGAACATCTCGCCGCCACCGACTCGGTATAACTAATTATTAACTATGAACTATATAATATGAGTTGTTATAGCTAAAGTAGCATAAAACTCCGATGTGTTCGTATGATGCATTCTAATTTCTACTTAGGTTTTATAAATATAAAACCATTATAAAATCCTTTTTTGTTTGTTTTGCATTAACGTGTTTTTGAACATGTAATTACGCAATAATACAAAGTGAAACTAACATAGGACTATTTTCATTACTTTTAAAATAAATTTAAATATTTTAAAATTACTAAATTTTAATTTTTCTTAAAATATCATAAAAATTGTCTATAATACAGAAACAGAACCCATTAAGAAGTGGATAATATGTGGTATTCTAATAATAATATTACATATCGATATTTTCATTTTCTACCACACAAAATAAATTTGAAGTATTTAAAAGTATTATTATAATTAAACAAAATTATTTAAAAATAAGTACGATGGTCTTTTTTTTTTGTAAACGTTTTAGAAATTATATTTATTTTAATACTCCATAAAATTAAACAATAAAAATATTGTTTTATTTTCGTTATATAGTATAGGTACCTAATGAATAAAAATAATTTATTTTTAAAAGAAGTGTTTATTATTTATTGCATAATATTGTTTGGTTGTGATTTGTGGTGGTAAGTCGGTGTCGGCGAGTCAGTGGCAGCGAAACGGTCGGCGGTGAGATGTCCTAGACCCGGGGTGGCAAACGTTTTGAACACTACGTGCCAAAAATTACCTTTTTTTTTTTTTCGAGCGTGCCATGAAAAATATTATATATTTTATATTCAATATTGTAAAAAAAATCTGTAGATTAAATAATAATAATATAAATATATATATTTTGGCAGCTTACTCTCAATAAACATAGATAACATACTAAACGCAATATTATATACATTATTATTTTATCTACAGATAAAATTGAATAATCGTTATTGACCGATAAAAACCGTATGCTCAAAATATTTTTACCTATTATATATAGTAAAAATATTTTAATTTTTCGTGTGCCCTCAAAATCTTTTCGCGTGCCACCTCGGGCACGCGTGCCATGGATTTGCCATCCCTGTCCTAGACTGATAAAAAATTGCTTCGCGGTCCGCATGGGGCCTGCGGGCCGTGGATTACTGTCCAGTATTACTGGACATCTTAACCTCAAAATGTGTATTACTATAATTACTATATATTACACTATCCACTTACTTAATACCTAATACATTCGAACAAATATATTATTTAATTTTACATTTCACAGATAATTTCCTAAGTAAATCGTTAAATGTAGAAATCTTTTTTTTTATATTGTCACTGATATATATACTCATCAAAATTCATATATTTATGTAATGATCGTCGCTTAACATAAATATGGTAAATAAAATGAATTATTTTAATTACTTACTACGCGCGATTATATATTAATGTAATATTATATTATGATTTCACGTGTAATAGATTAAAAGACTTTATAATATATTTTTTACGTATAATGTTATTGTGCAAAATTTATTGCCTATAAAATATAAAGATTTTGTTTTTAATTCATTTTGAAATTTTATTTTTATAATAAAAGTTCAATAAAAAAATGTTTACGAGTATATAGTATATATTTGTATAGGTATAATTTTATGTGAATTTTAGGCAGGGTTACCAGAAATCACCAAACCGGGGCGGCGGGGCGTATTGGTAGTGACCATTTCTTTTTCTGCTTATATACAGTCCTAGAAAAACAGATAATTTACAGTCTATGCTATTTTCAAATTAAGTTAAATAGTCAATAAATGTAAAATGAAAATTAATAATATTTTACGTGGTAAGAAATAAAGGGAATAGTAATCCATTAATCACATCTTCTGGTTTATTTAACTTTATGTACATATTGTTTTATATTACATTCAACTCATCTAGGTTATAGATTAGTTTTATTGATATGTTAATTATCACTGTTGTAATTCATACTTTTCATATGAATAAATTATTTTCAAAAATGTTGTGTAAGTCTATTTTGTCGTAGAAATCACTGCAAGTAATATTATCAAGCGTGCAATTATTATTAATAATAAAATAATATCTTTTTTTTTCTCCTAGCCTTTAATAACCGGGATAAAATAAATGTCCGGCCAAGACACCAGTACGCGCCCCTATAATTGGTCTGTCGAGTGAAACCGGGACATCTGGCAAGCTTAATTTTAGGCATGAACTACCTAATTATTATTTATTATAATTGACTATTATCGTAGAACAATATAATGGCATTTTTATAGGGGGTCGATCAGGATTAAACCCCCCATAAACTAAGAAAAAATTTAAAACGACCCGTTTATGACGTTTGTAAAATTATAATTGACATTGAAATAAACAGAGCTACCGTTTTTTACGATCATTTAAAATAAATTAATTTTTATAATATTAAAAAACAGACTGGGTAAAGCTCCCCCCTACCCATGACTTAATATTGAAAAACTATCTCATCAACTCCCTTTGATAATTCCTAAATGCGCCTCTGGAACAATAAGATTTCTATCAATTTTTTTAATTTGCATGATTAAAAATATTATTTAATACTCTAAATCTCTCCAGAAATATTTAAAGATTAAAATTATTATTTATTAAGAGTTATTGCATATTTATTTATTTTTTTTTTTTAACTTTAAATATTTATTTCCTCAATCTTTCACATATTTGAACAATGAGTGTAAATGATGAAAGATTTTGTGACAAGAGTGACGGAATAAAAAAACCTTCTAATGAAAACACGTTGACAGTTTATAGTCAATTATAATTGCAATTACAATTATTGCAATATACTTGCATTTACAATTTTGGGGTATTAAATTTTAGGTCAGTAGGTCCTAAAACCACCACCTTTTTAGTCTTTTTTGGAGATGTTTGCTGACACAAGACTTTTTACTACGGGATTTGCGTGGTTTTGTAGATTTAAGTTAAATCATTTGAAGAAGGTTTTTACTACATCTTGGACAGAGGATATGGCAAGATCATTGTGTAAGGACTGGTTTGAAACATAAAAGGTTTCTTTGGTTAGAGTACGGAGGGTTTTGGATTGGAAGCGCTGTATACGGTTTATGTTCGAAACCTTTGCAAAGCCCCGTAGTTGTATACCGTACATCCATATTGGTTCGAAGAATAGTTTAGATATTAGTATTTTAATTCGCAATTTGATATGATTAGAAGTTAGAAGAAAGCGGAGAAGACGAAAACGATCATTTAGGTATAAGTGTTTATTGCGTAAGTGTGACGAACAGGTAAGGCGTTGATCAATGATGATGCCTAGATAGAGAATATGTTATGCGGTTAGTAAGGTTTGTTTATTAAGGATGAATAATGAACATTTTTCCTTCCTTAGAGTGGACATTTTTAGTAGGTGTAAAAAAATCCATACAGTGTATGGGGATTTGGTTTCGTATATTTTTACTCCCTATTCTTTGTGCCATTTTTAAAGAAGAAAAACGTGATCTTGAATGTGTGAAGAAGTAACGGTTGGGTCGTGATAATTGGTTATTAGAGCTTACACCAACAAGACGAGTGGGCAGCACGATTGGTCGCAAACGAAAACGTTAAACAAAAAAAAGAGCGGTAACTGCACCTTGAGGAACCCCTGCGTTAATTGGTTTTGGCGAAGAAGTGGATGAACCACAACATACTGAAAAGAACCGGTCTTCCAGGTAGGATTTAAGTATGAGGTAGTAACTAGGCGGTAAAAATAATTTTAATTTAAACAGAATACCTGCGTGCCGCACGTGATCGAACGTCTGGGAGATGTCCAAGAAGGCGACGGTGTAATACTGTTTTTCCTCTAGAGAGTATGATATTTTATCTACTATACGGTAGTGGAGCACCCAAGGGGGGGCTAACGGGCTTAAGCCCCCCAAAATGGTTAACCTCTTAATATTTTTGTAATTTTATTATGCATCGATTTAAACGGATTTCTGTATATATTAAATAGATCTTATTAATATCTAAAAATAATTTTATTTAGACTCCCCCAAAAAAAAAAAAATCCTGGGTGCGCCCTTTCTATACAGTGAATTTGATGAATTGTAGAATGTCTGCTACAAAAACCAAATTGTGAGTCAAGTAAAGCATTTATTTCTTCAGCGATATTTAAAAGTCTTTTGAATAAGATTTTTTCAGACACTTTTGATGATATTGGAAGTCGACTTATAAGTCTATATGATGAAGGACAGTCGTGTGTTTTTTCGGTTTAAGAATTAGTATGACATTTAATACTTCCATAGTAAGGGAAAGTATGATAATCTGAGCGTTGCGTTAAATATGTAGGTTAAAAATATGATAACTTTGCTGGTTAAGTATTTCCGCTGTTATTAAATCGTAACCTGGAGATATTTTTCGGAGAAATTTAATTATTGTGTATTAGACTTCGGCTGGAGAGAAACGTTTTCGAGAAAGAAACATGTATAATGGTGAGCCAAGAAATTGCTCGACTTCATTAATTTTTTCTGAAAGGAATAGGTATGGAGTTATGTAGTTGGAATGTATCAGCAAAGATGTTAGCTTTTTCCTCATCGGAGTGGGCCCAATTTCCGGTTGTGTCACGTAGGATGGCTGGGGGATTTCGCATGCGAAGGAGTTGTTTCGTAGCCTTCCAAAGAGAGCCGTCTTTTGTAATACCTAAGCGATTTTAAGTGTTTAGTAGAAGATTCATTTCTGTAGTTTGCTAGTGGCATTTGTCGACAGGGTATTTTGCTTCGTCAGTATCAGTGGTGGTTTTCAACCAGACTTTTAAACTAGTTTTTTGTAGTATTGATTTTTGGAAATTTTCCCAGTTAATGTGCGAATGTAATGGTTTATCGTATTGATTAGACAAAGGCTGACAGTTTAATATAAGTAGAACAGGGGAATAATCTGAACATGGAGCATGAAGGTTAATAATTGATGAATGTAGTGTGTTAGGAATTTTCGCTACAAATATGTCTAATATGTCCGGTCGTTTACTGGGGGATGTTGGCCAGTAGGTGGCATTGGCAGATGAGATAACTTGTAAGTTTTTGTTAGTTACACTATGTTGGAGCAAGTTTCCTGGAGAATTTGTGGTACAGCATCCCCATCGGATATGCTTAGAATTTACATTACCACCGACAATGAAGTTGTGACCTAGGGTATTAAGAAAAGAATTAACTTGATTAAAGGATACTATATGTTTAGGAGGACAGTAAATGACTGCCGTTGAAATTAGTATGTCTTTGACAGCTATGGTTACTACCCGTGATAGTATGTAATCAGTTTGATACTAAGGTAGTGGGAATGATCTGGCATTAATAGTAATACTGCGTGAGCAGTACCTTCAGGGTGGTTGGTATAATAAAAACAAAAGCCTGGTAGGTTAAGAAGAATGTTGTTTGTGAAATGATTCTAAAAAATTAAGGTAATGTCAACTTTTTTTTCTTGGAGGGTAATTAGAAATTCGTACCAATGATTTTTTAGACCATTAGCGTTCCAAAAGAGGATGAGAAGAGAGTTAGATGTGAATTTATTAAACATGTTTTACATTGAGGAGCTTAAAAATAATAGTGGGAAAGAGGGTAATTAGAGGATTGATAATGGCTTTGAAATGGTCAAGAAACTTAAAGAGAGCGTCCTTATATATGATAAAATTGGAAATATCAGTTGGTTTATTTTAGGTGGTGTCGTTACTTACTAAGTTTACGTAAGATAATGAGGGAGGGTTTTCTTGTGAAGAGAAGATAGATAAGTTGCTTTGCTGAAGATGGTGGAGTAAAGACTGGTAGTCTTGATGTTGTTGATTGATGTTTTTAGGTTTGGCAGAATGGTGACGTCAATTTTGGAGGTTTTTGGTAGACCAAACAGCCTTTATAGTTGGCTATGTGGTTGCTACTGCACAAAGAACAGGTTGTTGGAGAATCTTTTG
The DNA here is from genome assembly GCA_032441835.1 of Slavum lentiscoides. Lineage (NCBI taxonomy): Eukaryota > Metazoa > Arthropoda > Insecta > Hemiptera > Aphididae > Slavum > Slavum lentiscoides. The sequence goes on along the minus strand of CM063721.1, from coordinate 1,336,817 downwards.
ATTTTATGCATATAGAAGTGTTATGGTTTTCACTGCAATTTACGCAACAAGGGACATAGGAGCAGATCCTCTGGTGTGGCCATATGATTAGCAGTTCAAATAAATAAATGTCCCGGCGTTTGTGGGGTTCTTTGACTTTTATTTTCGTAAATTATGAAAGAGAGCTGAGACTTTTAAGATGTCTTGGTAATTTGAATCTCGCTCGAGGTTGACCAAAAATATGGGAAGAGGGGTTTTGGTTTGGTGCTGCTTGATATTTAGTGATTTTTCTAGTTGAGAAGCCAATATCTCCGATTGCCAAAGATCTTTCATATACTGGGGTGGAAGGGTGAAGATTCCTCACGACTACACTGAACGTTTTCTCTGTTTGGAGATGGTAGGTATGAAATTGTGCGTCGTTGTTCGTACGGAAATGAATGAGTTTTCTATAGTCATAAGGTTTTTCAACTTGGACCTTTAGGTGGATAGATGCAAATTTACATACGAAGCTGTTAGGTCCAATTAAGGTTGTCAACTCGGTAAATAAGTTTGAAAAATCTAGAACATCTTTGATGAAAACAAAACTTTACACACATAACTTTCGTTGATGTGTATTTTGTAGTATTCAAAGGCGTCTGACTAGTGGACTCAGTATTATCGTTGACACAGATATCAGCCGCATCAATGTCGCCGACATTATCGTAAAGTGCATTATAACGGTTGGCAGTGATAAAGTTGTTTTTTTTTTACGATGCTAGTTGCTGGCGTGGTCGTTGCCGATGATAAAGACCTTTTAGCTTGTTTATTAGGTGTTTAATTATTTTTGTTCTTGACTACAGTTTCGTGGACTAAGATATACAGGACTGGTATCGATATGGTCGGGGGGTGGAAGAGGCGTGTTCTTCAAATGTTTCCGATGGTCCGAGAAAGTTTTTAACACAATCTAGCGGTGTCAATTCATACTTCGGATTCATATACTTATTAGTTATTTGAATCGCTCATTACAGAAACCCCATAAATCCAAATTAGAATTTTTTGAGCATTATTTTTCTTCATATAGTCTGTCGTGACTATATAAAACATTAAATAAAATTTTGCTCATAAGTAACACCACAAACATTTGAGGTACATTGATAAAGTATTCGACGCCAGTCCTGTATATTAGTCCGTGGTTTGCTTGTCAACCATTTTAATTGGAGAAACGATTTTATCTGTGTTCAAGCGCGACATGGTAGAACCCGCTATCTAATCGAGGTCCAAAAGTCATCGTACGATCACAGGTTAGATGATCATCTAATCTGTGGTACGACGGTGCCTTGGAATAACAATTACGTAAGATTGAAATATGCAGGTGCGTAGCGTAGAAAAAACATTTAAATACTACTATCCTTCGATGGGGTAGGTGGTGAGTGTCTAACGTAGATTTAAAAACTGCAGGAAAAGATGTAAAGCACGTAAAATTTGGTTTAGGATGACTAAGTTAGACATAACGCGGAAATGAATATCGCATATGCGTGTTGCTCAGCTGATCGTGTGGAACTGATATTTCTTATTTAAATTTTTTTCTTACACTGGCCACAGGAAAACTTAGATATCAGGCTTTATAATGTAAGCAATAAAAATAAAAATATTCATATTAATACAGGTAACATAAGTATTATTATTATTATTATTATTATTATTATTATTATTATTATTATTATTATTATTATTATTATTATTATTATTATTATTATTATTATTATTATTATTATTATTATTATTATTATTATTATTATTATTATTATTATTATTATTATTATTATCATTATTATTATTATTATTATTATTATTATTATTATTATTATTATTATTATTATTATTATTATTATTATTATTATTATTATTTATTATTATTTATTATTATTATTATTATTATTATTATTATTATTATTATTATTATTATTATTATTATTATTATTATTATTATTATTATTATTATTATTATTATTATTATTATTATTATTATTATTATTATTATTATTATTATTATTATTATTATTATTATTATTATTATTATTATTATTATTATTATTATTATCATCATCAACACAAGACATTTTTTAAAAATGGTGGTGAGCCGCGGATGTTGTGTATGTGGCTTAAATAAATTAACTAGATAAAGTTTTACTGTTTAGTTATTACTACAAATTTAAAAGCAATGATAAATCATAAAACGATTCTTAGTGGAGCTTTTGTGTAATACACATTGTCGAAAAATTTAGAGTAGTAATAAAAAAATTATTATGATTTGGGATAGTCAAGATATTTTTAATATAGTTTAAGTAACGTATAGCACCTATGTTGTGTAACATTTTCAGCTTTTATATCCAAAAATTACACCTTTTATTACTTAAATAGCTCAACATCTAATAATCGCTATAAATAGCCAATACATTTTTTGAAAGTTTTTTACTTATATATAGTGCAAAGTAGCATATTCGGTGTAAATTTTAAGACACGCATTAAGGAAAATACTTTCCTTAATTATTGAGAAAACCGAAAAATTTTTTAAATAAAGTACCAATTAGATACAATTTGCTACCGGAACAACACGAGATCAGCCGAGCAATATTTGTAGTCGAACTTTTTTATACAAAAAAAGAAACATCAATAATAATTATTGGTTTTACAATGATGTTTTTTTTTTTTTTTTAAGAAATTATTTCTTCGCTTTGTTCAGAATGTAAACATCTGAAGACCATTGTAAATATCAACTAATTAAAAACGTCACAATCGTGTAATATAATATTATACTTTTTTTTAAACAAATCTCGATTCTCTGATGCTATAAAAATTACAAAGTTTTGAAAATGTTACCCTGAGCACAATATTTCGTCGTTAAAACGGAAGAAAGAGAGGGAAATATCACATCAACACCGTATATTTTTTCTTTCTCTCTCGCATTTTTTTAATAATCATCCGATACGTACCGTGTGTTTAATACCTTTCATTAAAATGACAAAAGTTCCAGGCAATGGACTGGATCGTAAAGTTTCATTTTATTGCCGTCTGCATTGCAAGAGAATTTAATAACTTTATCAGAGTCGGCTGAGCTGTATAACTCATTGCGAAGTCTTTAATCATCCCTCTGCAACTGTATTCCATTCCTACCCACAAATGCACTATACATATAATCCGGGTACCTTTGTTATGAATGTTAACTCTCAACTATTTTGCACAACGAAATTTACGACGAAAAATATAACTACCTATAAAAATGTTTTCCGTGTGTCCACGTATAAATAAATGAAATAAGAGCAGAAAAAAATACAAAGAATATATTATTATTACTTATTAGTACTGTTATAATAATAATAGTAATAATAATAATAATAATTTTATTTTATAGGCTTATGCGTGTACGATTTCTGCAGAACAAACGTTATTTTTTTAAATTGTATAAACTCTAACGTATAAATTATGATTAGGCGAGTATATTTTTACTTTATTATTTTGTTCCGATTCATTTCGTTTGTAACGCGTAGACTACTTTTTTGTTATTAAAACGCTATTTTCATAAAACTAAATATTGGTAGTGTTAAGTTGAATATATCATATTATAGACTAATTGGTTTTATTTTTATTTTTATTATTAAATAAAATATTATCGGGAAAATAGTATTGATATCATCGAGCGTATTTTATTTAATAATACACAAAACATAGCATAAGTATATAAAAACTACTAATATTCACTCAATCGATTTATAAGCGCCGTTTATTGAACAAATTGTATGGTAAAATCTTGTTGGACATATTGTACAGTACATATATGTAGATATATAGACTATAGTTATAGTAGATACCAGGGGCCAGATTTAAGGGGGCTAAGTGGGCTGCAGCCTAGGGGTCCCACACTTTTGTAATTATTTTACAGTTACAGATAATAAAAGATGGAAATTTATTTTTCTGTTTAAAATTAAATTTCCATCAAACAAATAGGTACAATGTAATAGAAGATTTTGTAAAAATAAAATCAAAAAAAATTTGCGGGCATTTAATTTTAATTATTTTTAATTACACTAATTTTTTACCGATTTATATTTGTACAGGTATAACGCAATTCCATTATATAATATTACTTACCCGTTTTTATTGTTTTCATTTAAGTAAATAGTATAGAAACTACAGAAAGTATTAAATTTTATTTAATAAGCAAAACATATATTGTCCCGTTTATTTGGGGCCACCACATACATAAATCCGGCCCCGGTAGATACACCCATTCTTTGTCAAAACTTTAAAACACATATTAATAATCGATCGGTGGCTTATTTATATATAATATATTAGAACACAAAACGTAAACAGGATTACGATATAGCCACGATATAGATAGACGGTAAACAATAAAATTACTAAGCTAGCTAATATAGTATTAAAAGACGTTAAGATTTATCGGGTTAAATAAATGTCACGGGGTACATACGAATTCAGCGACTGTATATTGACGTGAATATATATATATATATACATATGAAATTGTATGTGAGTATTCTTTTGATATTCTCTGAGATTTAACTTGTATTGCATCTGAAAAATCATTAAAGCCCTTTCTTATATGTGTATAGTTAATTTATGCGGTTGAGTTCGATGATCAGCATGTCTCTTGTGTGTTGGTAAATAATATATTATATTCAAAGAATTCGTATAGGAGTTATCCGTTATAATTATAACATACTTACAAATAGTTATTTTTAATTTTTATAAAATTGCATTATTTCATATAAATGAATGTCTGTCTGTTTGTCCCGTATGCGTTCCTGAAATTTTGATTCGATTGTAATGAAAATTTGGTGAGTCGTATGCATATCCTCACGAAAGCTTCTATAATATAAAATTTGCATTTTTACAAAAATGAATTATTGTTATGGCAACATGTATGAAAATCTACTTTGACGACCAATATGCGTGTACTACTACAACATGATGTTGTTTCAGCTGAACGTTTCACCAAACATTTGTTAGATATTAGGAATGGGAAAATAGCAATTGATAAACACACACGATGCATACGTTTGACAACAAACTTTTGTAAAATAACAGTATCCAAAGACAAATTATTTAACACGATTTTCTCAAATATTGCACGAAACTGCAAAAATCATGAATGGCTCAGTACATGTGCTATATTAGCAGCCAAAAATTACGATGTAAACATGCTCAATTTCTACATTCAAGATGCAATACCAGGTGAAGCTACAACGTATGAGTCAATGGATATCGTAATGAATCAAGATGAAGTAATAAATAATCCAACTGAATTCTTAAATTCGCTTGATTTGCCAGAGATGCCAACGCACATTTTGACATTGAAAATTAGAGTGCTTTTCACTCTTCTCTGGAACATCAATTCACCATGAATTTGCAATGGAACCAGGTTTACGCCTTACAGTGAAAAAGATAATGAACAATAACATCGAAGCAATAGTCTTAAATGGAAATTTTATAGGAGAAGATGTACTGTTTCCAAGAATTCTAATGATTCCGACAGATCTGCCTTTTGAATTCAAACGCTTGCAGTTTCCGGTGCGACTCGCCTTTGCAATGACCATTTACAAAGCTCAAGGACAACCATTACAAGTTTTTGGATTAAATTCGAAAAATTCAAGCTTGTCGCATGGACAGCTCTAAATGGCGTGCTCATACGTCAGTAAACCTTCAAATTTTTTCGTCTACACATCAGAAGAAAAAACAAAAAATATTGTGTATCCTAAAACACTTTAATAATGCACGTTAATAATATAATAAATAAAAAAAAACAAATAGTTGAATTATCTTTGTTCGGGCTGGGAGTATAAAATGTTATTACGCGCGCCCGGAAACCATCAAAATAAAAATGCGTGTCGATTTTGAGAAAAAATAAATAAATAACAACTATTTAAATAGATGACTCCTTTGGTCCAACAATTATAATTAAAATAATAAATAAAAATTCACAATTATAAATTAATACAAATAAATAAACGAATTAATGAATAGCCCTTCTGGCCCAACAAATAATACAAATTTAAAAAGGGTAATGTGAAAAAAAATTACAAAACTAAATATATATAATAAATGATAGCCCGTTTGGCCCAATAATTCAATTTAAATACAAAAATACAAATATATGACTTTTAGCTATTGGAGCTACCTATCCTTACAATTTGTTGGCAATTAGTGCCAATAACAATAGCCGACTATTAGAGCCTAGGTATGTAATAATTTATATAATAAATAAAAATAACTTACAGTTTTCTTGGTGAACAAACGCTGGCCAGCCGCTACCTAAGCTATACACGTATGAAAAATAATAATAATACACATACCGATACAATGATTATAAGAACCGAACAAGTTTTACAATATAATAATAATAATAATACGTTTGAATAATATTTTGGTTATAAGAACCGAATAAAATTAACAAAAATATTGGTAACTATTAGAGTTCCGAGTATATATAATTGTACCTTATACGCGAAATCATTTGATTCGGTATTACAATATATATAGTATAAGACAAAAAAAAACACTGGATATTAGACCTTTATACGAATTTCAACGGTTACACGATTAAACCACAATTATGATTTTTCTTTTTAAGTAAAAAGGACCGTATAAGACGGCGTGGCGGCGTAAAAACGAACGACAATCCAGCGCCACGGTCGTGGCGCGAGCTAAGTAAAAAAAAATAATAGCTACGGCACGACAGTGTACTCGTATATTATCTCGAAGCAGGAGTTACCTAGAGAGCCTTGATATATAAAAGAGTGGCCAAGGGGTGTGATAGCAGCCATTAATCGTCCAAACGATTCCCGCGTTTTTTTAAAAAGTAAACAATACACTTTAATCCCGGGCATTCTACATGTAACACTAACCATATTTATATTCGTAAATTTAGAATTTAATTTTATTGTGTATAAATTGGTTGATTCAAGATTGCATATTAAAGGATGGAAAAAATTGAAAAAATGGTAAAATTTTAGAAACATTAGTTTTTGATTAAATTATTTGATAATATTTTTATGCGTTATAAAAGCACAACCATTATTATTTGATATCTTTCATATATCTATTTAAATAATATAACTTATAAATAACATAAAATATTAATGTTACATACGTTTTATTAACAAAATTACTATAATTTACACATTAGAATAGCGTAGGTAGATGGCATAATAAATTGGTTGGTAGGTATACATACTTATTATATTATATTATTGAATATAATACAGTATAAGAGAATAAACAGAATTTAATTTTCGAATTTCGGGTAAAAACAAACGTCGAAATGACAAATTAATAAGCATTTGTGTATGTGGAAAACATTATTTAGGACGATTAATGGCGTCCATAAGCTATGATAACAGCCAGCCAATAGAAAAATTGCACCGAGTTGGCCACTCTCTTATATATCAAGGCTCTCTAGAGTTACCCATTTAAACCGTGTAAATTTTGGTATTATTTTTAGTTCGTGATAACTAATTATGTACTGAATCAATTAATACCTAGTTAACGTCAAAAATATCAGAAAAATTGTGCAGATGATCCTTTTATAAAAATCATCGAAATCGTGCAATTACAAACGAAGTTATTAAAAAAAAAGTGCGAACATTTTAATGACAAATTATATTGAAATCTAGAATCACGGCGGCCGCTTCTCACGTTGTCGCGCCTACCGGTCCCCCACTCATATCAACTTCGTGTACGCCGTACAAGGCCTTGGTGCACTGGGTGGGAGATCACTTACTTCAACGCGACGACTCGTTTCACGTATTTATTTCATATTGTTATCGCCGTCAGCGCGATTTGGTTGTGGCGTTGTCGATACCCAATTGTTAAAATAAAACGCGTGGTTATTTTATTGTAATAAAAGTTAATCCAGCGCAACGGTCGTTGCGCGCGCTAAGTAAAAAAAAAGAAGCTCGGTAATGACAGTGTATATTATTATCTCAAACAACAACGTTCCCATATATAAGCATGTAAAACGGCTCATATTTTTTGCTCACGCATAACTATAAAACTACTGAATCAGTTGACTTCTAGTTTATGTCAAAACATTACAAATGTTACTGGGAAGCCTCTTTTTCTAATTTCATGCAAATCGGTTCAATAGAACGAAAGTTATGAGCAGGCGCGGATCCAGAACTAAAATTTGGGAGGGGGTCATTTTTTCAAAAGAACAAAAAGATAATACACAATAAAAAAAATTTAAGTAATTTATTAATTATTGTAAATTTTTTAGATTAAATGACAAAGTTTAATCTTCTTTATTGTGTTTTTGCAAATTTTGAAATAATGTCTCTAAATGACTTTAGAGTTTTTTTTATTACTATACATTTGAAAGCACTGATAAATCATTGCATTCGATAAAACGAATCGGTATAATATTATTTATTTAAAATTTTCAAAAATTGTTTTCGTTAATATTGTTTTGGCGACTAATTCGTTTTTCACTAAATGCGATATTTAGCCTACCAAGTGTTAATTTTATTATGGGTAATTCTAATACATATAAAGAAATTATAACAAAAAAAAGATGCTTACGCTGAATCGTACGTTACAAGAAATATATTATAATTCATTCGTGAATACGAAAAAAAAACAACGATTTAAAAATCTCTATAAATTGAACTGCTGTCGGCCGACAAAATGCATACAATATTTAACAACGATATGACAATAACTAACAATAAAATACAATAAAAATTAAAACAAAAAAAAAACTATTTGAATTTGTCGATAACAATAATATAAGCAATAAGATATTAAATGGTACGACTACACCTGATATATCGGCGTTTACAATATTTAATAACGGCAACTGCAACACCAATACAAACACCGGGATCCAAGATTTTGAGCAGCAACACAAAACGAACGTCAACACGACGTGGTAAAAATTTGTAAGTTACGCACCTTACTACCGTACTATAAAACACAATGCTTTTGTTCAACAACACGATGATCGGTAGACACGTAAACGATTCCGAGGTACAACGGTCCGGCGGCTACTACTCTAATATTAATAGTCGATAATTATAGTTTATACAATTATCGTTGTGACCCATAATATTTATATGATGTCACCGCTACAAATATATATATGTGCTAGATAAAAGTTCGAACAAATATAGTGTAAAGTTACATATTTGGTAAAAATTTCAAGAATCTTGGCAGTGGCGCCAGAGAAGGGGGGCAGAGGGGGCAGTTGCCCCCAGATATAATTCTGGGGGCCTAAGTTATACTTTTGCCCCCTCGGATAAAATGAACAGTCATCATCAATGTAAACATATACGTACAATTAATCTCAAAATAATTCTATAAATCATACAATAACAAGAAGATGGTAAAATTACCGTGCATTTTATCAACATCTAAAAATAAATATACCACGGGTTTTAATTTTTGCATCTGTGTCAGTCGCTGACTTTCTTTACTTCCTCAAGTATATTATTTTATTTTGTTTATAAAGGAATATCTTCCTTTTATTGGTTATTACTTATTAATGTTATTAACTTTTTACATATGTTACTAGTTACTACAATATATACAAACACACATATTTTAAGTAAATGATACACATACTAAATAATATATTTTATTATATATAAGCTTATAAAGAAAAAATTATGACATTTTTCATATATTTTTTTTTGTTTAACTAGTTTCATACATTTTAGATATTTTATTTATATACGGTAAAATGGGGCAACATTGATAAAAATTGTTTTAGTTTTTGTTTATAAATTATTGAAAATAAAACTTTATGAAGTATTTATTTATTAATATTCATATGTATTCAAATAAAATTAAGTTTTTAAATTAATTTTTTTTTAAATTACCTTGGAAATTTTAAATTAAAAAAAATTATCAACGTCATACTACAAGTAGGGTAACTTTGATAGGTTCATTTGGATAGTGCGAAATGAATGGTAATAGACATAAAGGTATCGATGTTTCCCCATATCAAAATCCATTAAGTTTTTAAGTTATTAATATTTCTTTAAAAGGAGATACCTTTGATAAATAAAGACAGGAATTTAGAAATAAATCAATACAAGCTTAAATAATTAATTAACTTTCTTTTTAATTAAAAATTAGCAATAGGTACTTAATAATTAACCAACAAATGTTTAAAAATTTAGATATACAATATGGTACATTGACTTATGTATTCAGTCAGGATATTTCACACATCTAGAAAGCAGATATTTTTTTTATTGGCGAATATATTGACTTTCCAGCTAATTTGGTCAAAATAACCCTTTACAATAAATAAAATATCCTGCAAATCAAGTGGATATCCCCTTCTACCACACTTGACAAATGCAATTTCTTCTGCTTGTGTAAAAACGGTAGGAGCTCTAGGAACTTCAGTGTAGCAACCGTGGTATTTATTATGAAGTGTACCATTAGGAATTTTGAATTTTTTTGAAGCTTTAAATATAATCAAATCTTCTGCAATTTTTATGATAGCTTCGTAATGACGCAACAGTGTAGTTACCATATTGTCTCGCTCTAAGTTTTTTCTTAGGATTACGAGCCATCTAGACGGTAAAAATATAGATTTATTGATACATGAGAGATTATCAAAGTTAGCCTTACATGCATATCAGAGTTACCTCGAAGAACAAGTATAGTAGGTAATAAAATAAAATGGTATTATAAAGACGGTACAATTTTCTTTATGGTATAGTATACTACAGTAATTTGCACTTTTCAAAAATACGACGATTTTCTTAATTTTGCATCAACATTTAATTGGAGTAGTTTTTATTTAAACGCATATCACTTTGTGCTAATGCGTTTTAACGATAGGTAATATGATAACATATTATACTAATAAGATGCTACGTACGGAATATTGTTAACACAATAATCCAAAGAGCACCACTGTCACGTGTTTGGTTATGAAAATACGATAACAAATTATCAATCAAATATAATAGAAAAATCAAAGTTACCCCACAATACCAATGTTGCCCCATTTTACGGTAGGTAATTATTATACTTTTATATTTAAACATATTGATGGGAGTTTTTATGTATTACATACTAAAAAAATATATATAACTATAAAGCCTTAAATGTTTGCCCCCAGTGAAAAATAGTTCCTGCGCCACTGAATCTTGGATTGTAAGTGTTGAAATAACGTAATTTTTCACAAAAAATTAAATACACTTTTTCGAAAAACTTGAAATTGTTACAAAATGAAATTGTGACTAAAGATTTTCGTGATTTTTTTAATATAGTTAAGTAACGTAACGTACGTCTGACATTGTATTGAATTTTTAAGCCTTAAAACTAAAAATTACCTCTTTTATGAATTAAATACCACAAAAAATATAATTGAGACGTTCTCCGGACAAAGAGCTTATCAATGGATAGGCCTTTTTCCAGAGATCGTCTTAAATTAGCCTCCATGTGGTAATGTATCTATGGTGAAATTTTCATTTTGTTGTGACGATCCTAACCAAAGTTATGGTATAATAAAGGTTATTATCATTTTGTTATTATTATACGTGTTTTCGTTGTACGTTAATATTTTATTAATCATCATCATCATCATCATCATCACTGGCGTTTATAACTCTATTAGAGTTTTTACCGCCAACACTATGTCCCTCCATTTCTCTCGATCTTGGACAACCTCCCTCCATTCTTCCACTCCCACCGTCCTAAGATCCTCTTCTACTATGTCAAAGCATCTCTTCCCTTCTGGTTTCCATTCTATCACTGCTCTAATGGTTTCTTCTTCGCTTCTTCTCATTATATGCCCAAACCACTGTAATCTTTGTCCTTTTAAGTAACTAGTGACTGGTGCTAGGCCCAGTTCTTCCTGTAGTTCCTTATTGAACTTTCTTCTCCACTCATTTGTTCTTGCGTCGCGAAGTGGTCCACATATCATTCTCCATATTTTGTTTTCGAAGGTTCTAAGTCTTCTTTTCGTCACGCTTGTTGTTGTCCATACTTCGCACCCATAAGTGAGAGTAGGCCTTATTATTGCGGTGTATAACCTTAATTTTGTCTTCTTAGACAGCGCTTTAGACTTACAGAATTTTGATAGTGCAAAATAGGCTCTTTCTGCCTTTGCTATCCTCGCACTTATCTCCCGTGACCAATCATTTTTTGTACTAAGTAACGCTCCTAAATATTGGAATTTTTCCACTTTTTCGAAAGCTATTGATTCAAATGCGTCTTGTGGTGGGTCGCTGTCAAGAATCTCTAAAATTTTTGTTTTTTCCACATTAATCTTTAACCCTACTTTCGCTGCGGCGTTTTCTAGAGCCATCGTTAGATCTAAAGCATCCTCTAGTGATTCACCAAGGATGTTCAAATCATCCGCAAAACCTAGAATCTGCACTCGATGTTCATTGACCGCTACCCCACTTTCTGCATTTTGCATCATTCTTACCGCCTTTTCAAGTGCTAAGTTAAACAGTAGCGGGGATAGTGCATCACCTTGTTTGAGGCCAGTTTCTACTGTGAAGGCGTCAGATAGTATGCTATCTACCCTTACTTGGTATTTTGTCCCTTCCATGCACATCTTGGTGAGTGATATAAGTTTATTAGTTATTCCAAATTCTTCCATAATATTGTATAGGCTCTCTCTATGAATGCTGTCATATGCTTTTCTAAAATCCACAAATATCTGCCAAAAATTCTGACGATATTCATATTTCTTCTCCATGATTTGTCCAATTATTGAAAGCTGTTCCACTGTCGATTTTCCTTTGCGGAACCCGCATTGGTACTCTCCTAGGCACTCTTCTGCATATGGTGTTAATCGGCTCAGTAACACCTTGGAAAAAACTTTGTATGCCGTATTTAACAGGGATATACCTCTATAATTAGAACAATCTGTTTTGTCACCCTTCTTATGTAGAGGTATGATTATGGCCTCCTTCCAACTTCTAGGCATCTGTTCTTCACGCCACGTCATCTGACCGACTTTAAATATGAAATACCGTGTTTCTTTCCCACTATATTTTATCAACTCTGCTTGGATGTTGTCTGATCCGGGAGCCTTCCAATTTTTGAGGCTGTCTATTGCTTTATCAGTTTCATCCTGGGTTATATCGTCAATCAAAGGTTCCGCTTTTTGAAATACTGTCTTCCCTACAGGGTTTGCTGGTATATCACTATTGAGTAACTCTTTAAAATATTCTCTCCATCTTTCAGCCTTTTTTTCGGGTTCCATAATAATACACCCCTCTGTATTTTTAATCGCTTTTAAACTTGGATTGAAGTGTTGATGTTTTTTGATGATCCTGAAGAAATTTCTTGCGTTGCCATGGGAACGATTCCTTTCTGCTTCCTCTAATATTCCATTAAGAAATTTCCTTTTTTCCCTTTGAATTATATGTTTGCACTTTCTACGTTCTATTTTGTATTTCTCCTTTGTGTTTTTATCTTGCAACATCAGAAAACTATCCCTCGATAATTTCCTCTTTTCAACCGCTTTCCGACATACTTCATTAAACCATTCATTCTTTTTTTTCTTCATTAAACCAATTTCTTGTTCTGCAGTCTCCATAAGAATTTTATTGACTTTGTTCCAGTCCGCGTCTACATCTTGTAAGTTGAGGTTGAGGTATTTAATATTTTTGTCCATTTTTTCCATAAATTTTCGTTGGACTTCTGGGTCTTTAATTGCCTCTACGTTGAGGTTTGTCTTCCTTTTTTCCCTCAGTTTTTTATCACCCAATAAGTTAATTCTTATAGTTGCTTATACCAGGAAATGGTCAGTATCACAGTCAGCCCCCCTAAAGCTTCTTACATCAATGATACAGGACCTGAAGCGCTTTTGTATTAGTACATGGTCAATCTGATTAGCTGTCTTACCATCTGGTGACTTCCAAGTTATCTTGTGTATATCTTTATGAGGGAAAGTTGTACTACTTATAGTCATGTTCTTGGATGCTGCAAATGATATGACTCTCAGCCCATTGTCATTGCTAGTGTCATGAACGCTTTCACTTCCTATGATTGGTAGGAAGTGTTTTTCCTTTCCACATTTGGCGTTCAGATCTCCTAGAACAATTTTTATAACGTTTCCTGGCAGCCTTTCATATGTTGTATCCAGATCTTCATAGAAAGCATCCTTAATGTGGTCCTCACTTGTGTCCGTGGGGACATGTACACATATTAATATAAGATCTATTGGTCTATTTTTATTTTCATCACTGCTATCCTTTCCGAAATTGGTCTAAATTCTTTAATGTGTGGTATCATCGACCTGTGCACAGCGAAGCCACTCCCAAAGCTGTGTCTGTCTACCATTCCTGAGAAGTATATTTCATAATCTTTTACTGTTACTTGTCCTGTTCCCTTCCACCTTATTTCCTGTAAAGCTGCTACTTTAACTTTATATGTCCCTAATACCTCCACCAGATTCTGGCATGCACCACTCCTATAGAGGCTTAATATATTCCAAGTCACTATCTTAAAATCAACCTTCCTATTTCCGTGTCCAAAATTAAAACCGTTTCTCTGTGTCCGAGGCTTATTTTGTGTTGGTAACATAACAATAAAATTTTTCTAAGACAGGGTTGTCAACCCTGTGCTAAACCCCAACCTGGAGGACCAGACTACCCCAGCCAGTTAAGGCCAGGGAAGGGCTACTGCAATGTACTGTTGTACATTGGGCGATGGGCGCGCCACTTTCCCTACGCCGCGAATATTTTATTAATAATATTATTATTTATGATCATTACCATTATACGTTGTTATTATTACACGTGTTTTAATTTTGCTTTCGTTAGACGTTAATATTTTATTAATTAATTCGATGTTATTTTTATTTAACGTGTAATAAGTAATAACTTATTATATAGTATCATAGGGACAAATTCAGTCTAATTCTAATTTTCTTTTTAAAACCACCATTTTGCATATAGGCCCTTTGTCTGGGGAACGCCTCAATTGCTATAAATAGCCCAAAATTAAGAGAAATTTTTTGAAAAATTTGTCTCGTTAAGGTAGTCCAAAGGTGAAAATTTCAAGTTTATATGACCATTAGTTTCAAAATTATGAAGAAATAAGGATAATCGATTTTGACAAAATTGCATTTTTGCGTAAGTTTTTGGTAGTTTTTTCTGACGTATAAAAAAAGTATTGGGAAAATCGAAAAATGACGTCTCTAAAGTACAAACTAGATGAAATTTGCTAACGGAAAATAATACTGCACGTAAAGATCGGAGCACTCCTGGTGGAATTTTTGGGTATAGATATTGTAAAACCAATATATTCCTCGCTCCGCTCAGAATCTAATAAAAAATCATGAAATTTGGTTCATTCTACTGGTCAGGATCATTATTTCCATACGGCCGTATAATACATTTTTGAGGGCAAAATGTCATTGGCACCGGGCGCCTTAACCATTTTTAACGTGTTCTACTTTCCACATACAATAATAATACAATAATTATAATAATATATTCACCATGGTTTCTTTTATTATACAAAAGGCGAGTGGCGACAAATGTGTCCACTGTTCAGACGACGTTCAAATCAAAATAAATTGAAAAATAATATGATAGGTACTTAAACGCATAATCAATTAATAGTCATAATAATAAACCCAAATAATGTCATTACGAATACAGCCGTCGGCGTGTCAATATAGACGTATATTGTATAGTACGGTTTGAAAATAATCGTATCTTTTCGTGGAACATTCAAACATTTCCGCCGATAAATCGATTTATTATTATATATATTTATATATATATATATATATATTTACTCACGATTCGCCAACAATATTATCGTCAGTTTATGCGATGTATAGTGGGTACACGTTTTATATGCGTTGTATAAAATAAAATATTAACTATTTAAACACGTAAATATTAATTGTTTTTAATATTTTTAGTGCAAAAAAAATTTTCATTCGTTTGAAGGACTATACACTATCAAAAATATTATTAGCGACAACACATTAGTAATAATAAACTCGAGGACAGGTAAAGAAGAACTGATAAATGTCGCCGAGTTCCGGCCGTTCTACACGGTGAACGTAACAAATTAATAAAAAAAAAAGAGAAAAGGGGCGACTCCTCAGTGGAGGAGAACAAGAACATGCCCAATCTACAAAGTAAAAACCATAAAAACGACAAGAAATAATATCTCGCAAATATAAAAGTATGTGCCAGGAATACTGGATGAATTCAACCCGTCAGGAAAATGACCATAGACAACACAAAACACCATCTGTAGCGACAGTCACCTAGCCATATCCGTTCCTCGTGATGAATTACACTACGATTCACGTAATTTCCCGGAGTCTAATCCAGGGGGGGAGTTGTTACAGAACAGAACGCGTGTACCACTTGGCCATGCGGATATCGCCATCTGGTGGTAACGCCGGCGCTTCGTGCCGCGGAGATTCGATCGCCGCACATGCGCATGCCGAGAGAGGGCGTGATTAAAACAACGCAATAAGGAACGGCAACTCTGTTCAACGGAATTGGACCGACAAGGACTGAAAACAGGGAAGCATCGGCACGACAAATCACGGGACGTCCTAAAGGTGATCCACGATCACTAATATCGAAGATCATGATATCGAGATGTCGTCCCATGAGAAGAAATCCACCAACTGCAACGGAATCTTCTGCATGGGTCGAACAGGCGCGAAACATGTCATATATGGGCCGAAATATCATCTCAAATCAATCCATCATACCTTTCCATCATCTTCGATATCCAAAAACACGGACATTGAAGACTCGAAGGAAAGGACGTCTCTGCTGAATATAGCAGATCGACGACTAGGGATCAACAACACTAGTGATGGGCAATTCGCAACAAATTTGTACTCAGCAACAATAGTTTGAAATAGAACAAAAAATAAAAAAATCCAGTGCCGTTCAATTCGATCTTAGGAAAATTGGATCGATTCTTAAAAAGATCGAGCCTTAGAGATCGATTCAAAAAATCGATTTTTTGTATGAAAAAGATCGATTCAGATCGCCCATCACTAATCAACGGAGCCAACTGCCACGGGACAGCTGAGCATTCAAGACCGACCAGTATTCCAGTGAAACACAGACCGACCACTCAGGATGAAACAGCACCGGGACGCAGACCAGTTGCAGCCAAAGTAGTCCTTATCAGGACTAGCGCTCCTATCCAACCACGACACGCCATTTATTTAAGCGGGCGGTCGGGACACACTACCTCTTTCCTACAACACGCCACTTATTTGAGCGGGCAGTTGGGGGCAATATCTTTCCTACATTAGTTATCCGTGACACGC
The DNA here is from genome assembly GCA_032441835.1 of Slavum lentiscoides. Classification (NCBI taxonomy): domain Eukaryota; kingdom Metazoa; phylum Arthropoda; class Insecta; order Hemiptera; family Aphididae; genus Slavum; species Slavum lentiscoides. The sequence goes on along the minus strand of CM063721.1, from coordinate 1,319,542 downwards.
CACTCATTCGAGTGGGCCGTCAAAGATAACATACCTTCCGTGTGGGCACTTCGTCCCCTCTTACATGAGCACTCATTTATAGATGACTTACAAATACACCTGTAAACCGTGGGGAGTGTCCGCGGTCGGAATTCTTAGCCTACGGGCAATTTTATATATGATAATAGTGTTTAACAAAATATATTTCAACTAATACTGAATTAAACGACTTTTCATTCACGAGGTGGTGACCCCAACAAGGGGCATCGCTTCACCTTTACGACTTCATCGCATCGATATCGACTTGGCCATTGGTCAAATGAACCACCACCACCAAATATTCATAACACTATACAAATTGCAATCTCGGCCGTTCGATGATCTCATATATTCTCATCGGTGTGCGCAAACCAGGCCCGTGCGCAAGGGGGGTTGGGGTTCAAACCCCCCCATTGCCAAAAAAACAAAGGCGTGTTTTTCATTTTTGATCGATTATATTAAATATTTTAAAATCTTATTTGTAATAAATAATAATGCATAACATAATACTTAATAGCACACTACTATTATTGTGTTATCTTCGTGTTTGCTGTTTATCGGCTTTCGTCGTAGTCGTTATCGACAAAATATAATGACCGCGACCGCGACGTGTCGCGTACGTACGGTTTCCGTATTCGATTTCCGAATACGGAATTCCGATTCGGACACCCGAATGCAGGCATTTCGTAGAAATAAATAAAATTAGCGCACACGTTCTTAAAGTTTCCGTTCGGAAATAATTCCGAAAATACTGAAAAAATTCCGAAAGTACGGAAAAAATTCCGAACATTCGTTTCGGAAATCAGGCCGTGCGTTCGGAATCCCCGAACGGAAATAAACCGAATGACGTTATTCCGAACGCAGCACTCGCCTTCATTTTGTGTTGAACGCCGCACACGGACGGAAATTTCTATTCGGTATTTTTCAGTGTTGTGTCTAGCATAGGCGGATCTACGGGGTAAACGTGTGCTAAGGCACACCCTAAAGTAAAAAAAAAATACATTGTACAGTAGGTTATAGTATTGGTTAATAAACAAGTGTTGGATACTTATAATATTTTGACTTTAGTGTATGGAAAAAAATTATGAGCTAAAAAAAACGCATAAAACGGGTAAATTTGTTTACATTATAAAAAAATAACTACAAAAAAGGCCGGGCACATTCAAACGTAAGACTCTGGGTTCGCCTATGGTATCGAGTGAACGTTTGCTCTTCATTTTACGTACATACATATATACCAAAATGTGCGAAACCGAAAATGTAATAAATAATTACCCATCATCTCGTCGTCCATGGCCGTGTTTTTACGAAAACGTCACCGTACGTACTGGCAGAAATCCTAATAGAAATATCAGAACGTGTGCGCTAGGCTTACGGATTTCCGAGTCGGAATTCCGTATTCGGAAATCGAACACGGAAACCGTACGTGTGCGCCCGGCCTGAGGCCTGGTACACACGTGCGGTTTTTTGACGTGCGGGATCGCTGCGATCTCGTAATTGCTGTTGGTTTTACCCATAAACTAATTGCTCGATACACACGCGTGTCCGTCATCAGTGCGAGTTCGGGCGGGCCAAAAATTACTCCAAAATCGCAACGTCAAAATATCGTAAATGCGGGTTCTCTTCTTTACCTAGCGACTATAGTGGAGCGATTCACACGTCCGGGATTTTGCCGCAATTATGGCTGCATCCACACTAGAAATTTTGGATATTGACTATTTTATTTCTGAAATAAAGAAATACCCTGAGATCTGGAATATAAGTGGTGAAGAATATCATGATCGAGTAAAAAAACGGTCGGCGTGGATAAATATTTGACGCATATTTTACGAAGGTTTTGAGGAAAAAGACGACAGGGAAAGAAACGAAATAAGTAAGATAACATATTTTTATTTAATACAGTATATTTAAATTTTAAATAATACATTACTAGAATTTCTGATATTAGGTATCAGACCTTGTTTACGATTCGTATAACTACACTATGTCATTTCGTAGTTTCGAGTTTAAAAACAGATATGTGTAAGTGTAATGCGCAAATACGAGACTCGACGGTCCCATACGTCAAAAAATCGCACGTGTGAATATCACAGTTACGATGACGCAGCGATCCTGCACGTTAAAAAACCGCACGTGTGTACCAGGCCTGAGATTGAGCTATGCACATGCACGTGCGGTGACGCTGCGGGACCGCGCGTCAACTTGCGGACAAATATTACCCGCAGGTCCCCGAGGCACCACCGCGATACCGCGCCCGCGCATGCGTTCTCACGGTACATTATTTCACATTGACAAATGCACACGTGCGTCATTTGCCCGCAAACGCTTTCGCATTTGTTCTTTTTTTTATATCGTATAAAATATAGTATTATGGCGGAAAATTATGAACATTTTGATATCGAGCTCTTCATAGAAGAAAATAAGAGATATAAAAACATCCAGAATTATGGAATATCACAAGGCACGCGAAAATCATTTGTTTTTTTTTTTTTAATACACATCCATGATCCATGGTTAACCAAACGATCCAAACGCGTACTGATGAGTGACCGCGTGTAATATCGTACGAAAAATGCGCAAGTGTGCGTTGACTTCTGCGGCATCGCGGCGGCCCCGGTGCGGTAACGCGCGTTAATTAACGCCAGTGTGCACCGGGCCTAAAAGTTGTTCATAATCATATGTGAGACATTTCCATTTTATACATATATTTTTTCAAAACCCCCCCATTATGAAATCCTGCGCACGGGCCTGGCGCACACTCAAGCCACTACCTACAACTTAAAAAATCTGTCTTCCGTGTGAACATGTTCCTTTCGCGCACTAAAGTATATCTTGAATTGAATTTTTTTGTCGATAATTTCACGATTAGTTGAAGGCAGTGTCCCAATCTCTCTTTTTAATTCATCCTCTCAAGTCACCTCATTGAAATGTGTTTAATTCATCGCACATCTTTGGAAGAATTGAAACTTTTAACCTTCTTGGCAAGTATGAGTTGTAACGTGGACATTGAAATAAGTAAATCTATATACATATATTGCATTAAATTTAATTATTTCAATATAAGCACAGCAATTTTCGTTCTCCTCAACCCCGGAATTCTCCTTCCGTTAATAGGAGTAACGACTCAAGAAAAAATCTACCTAACTTAACAAAAAAATTTTACTTTATAGAATAATTTCTATTTATTTCTATTTTTAAGTTACTAAAAAATACCTTTATTTTAAGCTATTAAATATATGTACACGCTGTAGCGTCTGATGTCATAAGTGCCTTCGAGTAAGGAAACATCAGGTTAGTGAAAAAAGTTACACACTCCAATAATGTACACGTAATGTAATTTAATGATATTTTTTTAACTTGCTAAAATTAAGTTAACCAAATTTTTGAGAGCGTTCAAATTAAAGTTAATTGAAAATTCAAACATATCACTTAAAAGACTCCTCACGCAGAAAACATTGAATAAAAAGTGACTTCGTAATTCAATACTGCGCCTGCTACACTCAACACAATTTAAAGACATATAAAAAGGTGAAAAGTTCTACAAATATTTGGCGGAAATAGATTTTGTAAATATTATAAAAAAAAATACATTTTATTCAATTTTAGTAAAAATACTATTATTAATAGCTATTGATTTCAATTACAATTATTTGTTAATACACAAATTTAGATTTCGCCAAACATTCGAGCGACTTCTCTATTTTCTAAATTTTTTAAATTGTGTTCCTGAATTGCGTATAAATGCAGATGATGTTGGAATTACGAAAACAATATATAATTAGTTTTAATAATTTTTACCATTGTACGGTGTAGGAATGATGCGCTATTCCTGAAATTAGTTATCATCAAGTGTCGTCAATCAAGGCGATGACGATTTATTAAATTGGTAGATGACCAAGTGCGCAAACTCTTGAGCGTTTTATGTCAACATATTTACATGAGACGTTCCCTTAAGTTAAAAGTTAAGTAAACAAAATATGTACTACATAATACTACTTTCCAAATGAAAAAATACGTTAATTAAAATTAATACGAGTGAAATTATATACCATGTTAAAATACAGTTTTAAATATAACAAAAAGTTAAGTTCATTTTACCTTTTAATTTATTAACTCGTTAACACCCAGCCTTATTAAAATACGTTTAATAATATTTTCTAACATTTTACATATTTGTGAAAATTTTGAAAAAAACGTTTACAACCTCCCCTCCTTCTTCCTGATAAATTATAATGTAATTGTACAATAATTATACATGACGTAACAGCAGTGAACTTACCTCAATAAATGGAGAAAAGGTGGCGTTAGGTGGAGAAAAAGGGGGCTGCGAGTGATGCCAAAAGTTGGTTGTGTTGGGCAACGCCAGCGGGAAAGGATACAAAGGACGAGGATGCCAGAGGGCGATATGCGGTGGATGATGTCCGCCACTGCTGCCAGCACCGACGCTGACGCTACACAACGCATCAGGAACGTTGCCGTTGAAGAACGACCGACGGACATTTGTGCCACCACCGCCGGCCGAGATGATTCCGCCGAGTGACGGCGGTGACAACAACGACGCAGTAACCGGATCGCCGCCGTAATCTGTCACGATGTCCGTCCTGTTGTGAAGCAATTGATGTTGCTGTTGTTGCTGTTGTTGTGATTCCGTTTCATGGTGATGGTGGAGATGGTTATGATGTTGACCTGTGACAGCCGCAGTGGAAATCGCAAGCGGTCGGCCCACGGATCGACCCGTGGACTGCACCTGTGGCTGCACACCGATAATGGGTTTCTCATCGACAGTGTTCACGTCGTTTTTCTCCGACATCAAGTCCAAAAACTTCAATTCATCGTGCGCTGAAACACATAGTGTATACGATATATAGTCCGCTTTATCTCTTCAATCTTCACATAATAACCCGTGTTGTATATTATCTAAATAATTTTTTTTTATCATTTATCTTATAAAGATGAATTCAAAATGAGCTGTCTGAGTCATTATCTTAGATTAATTTGTAAGTAATCTAGATAAAATAAATTTAATAAGTGCTTATTATGGGTGAACCACGTTTGAGTAAATTTACCCAAAATGCAACACGTTAGGGTTCAAATATACATTACGTCTGGGTACATCTAGTAACAACACGTTTGGGTACATTTAGAATTTTTTTTTTTTTTTTACAATCCGAAGATTGGTTAAATGATTAATGATGTTTCCCTCCATTTTTCTCTGTCATCTATATTTCTTTTTAGCTCTCTGTATGTTTTTATACCGGTATCTTCCATCACTTGCTTTATAAAAGGTGTTCTAGGTCTCCCTCTCCCTGGTTTTCCTTCAATTTTTCCTTCTATTATTGTAGTTATCCAAGAACTATTTCTTAATAAATGTCCAATCCATTCTTTTCTCCTCAATCTCAGTGTATTCCATAATACAATTTAGAATATATACCTGGAAATTTACAGAACTCTTGGGTACATATACATATGACACGTTTAGGTACATATGTTTTAAAATTATATAAAATACAGATAAAATGCAACATTGACTAGAAATTCTATAATCTTTATCTGATCATAAATTTATCAAAAAGTTAACTTTTTTTCATAATCTATTCTTCTTCTTCTTCTCTGTAATCGACCATTAAGATCATACATTCAAACACATTTCTTGCCACTTCCCCCTATCCACCACTAAAACATGCCACTCAGAACTTGGGTCCATCACTTGTATATCCTTCCTGACTTGATCTTCCCACCTTAGTCGTAGTCGTCCTAAAGATTTCTTTCCTTACGGTTTCCCACATTGAACCATCCGAACTAAAGTCCCTTCTTATCTCCATGCATGTCCTGCCCACCGGAGTCTCCTTTTTTTTTGTTTTCCTAACTATATCAGGCATTTGGAACAAATTTTTAAGCTCTTCGTTTTTTCAAATTCATAATCTAGAGATAGTTGAAATTTTAAAGAGATATTATCATTTAACTATTCAGTTGAGTTCGATTATTTTCTCTAAACAGTGCATCAGTGTGAATTTTTGGAAAAGTATGTTAGAATATATGATGAACCTAAACGTATTATTTTCCTAAGGACACTATACGCCCAAACGTTGTATTAATTTTTACCTAAACGTGTAGCGGAAAAAAATGTTGTACCCAAATATTCTCTAAATTTTCAGGTAAATATTATGTTATGTACCCAAACGTTTTACGGCCATTATTATTTATCCAATACCTACAAAAATTCGAGTTTCTCAGTTAATTTTTTTTTCAATTTTTTATCCTAAATAAATTCAATTACAGAAATCCCAAATAATCTTTTTTTCTGTGTCACAATGTTGGATTTATCAAATTTATATTTAATCAGTTTATTTGTAAACGTTCCGTTAACTAATAACAATAAATATCCTATAATAATATAAAATATAATAAATAAACTTGTCACATTAAGTGCCTCAATGTATTATTTTAAGGTGCGTTTATAGTGTTTAGACACTAGCTAGGTTTTTTTAGTTTAATGGTTTTATAATCTTTGACTTATAACATTTCTGTTTTCAGTGATCACTGATTGATTTATAAACAATTAATACAATTGTTGGAAAATATACTATAAATAATATTATACTAGTAGAATTGTTCAATGTTAATTTTCCAGTCATTATAAGATGTAAAGGTGAAATTTCATCATTATTAATTATAAAAAATTTTCAATCCTAATGATGATTATCATTAGAACATTAACATTAGACATCATTAACATTAGAAATCTTATGATATTTTATAATAGTATAAAAAAATTATCTTTTAATTAAATTTCTAATTATCTTTTATCTTAATCTAGATAATTTTATTTTCTAACATCTTTTATCTTTATCTAGATAAATTCATATTTATCTTTATATAACACCACACACACACACACACACACACACACTACCTGCTTAGTACTTATAATATTAGATCAATGGAAAATAGGACAATTTATAATTGTTTCGGAATTAAGGCTTTATATTTATGGTAAGTTGAAGGAAACTGATAGTCAATAGATATTATTTTTGTTCTATGATGACCACTTTAACGGACAGATTTAGATTTTTTCTATTTTCTATTTTATCTTTGAAAATCGGCCGTTTCAGTGCCCCCCCCCACCCTGTACAATAAAGAAAAATATAATAGTTGTTGTATTATATCTGTTTATTTACTACCAGTTTCGACAAAAAGTCATCATGAGGTGAAAAATAAAAATATAACAATATTTCTTTTCTTTTCTTAGTGTTTTTCTTTTTTTTTTTTTTTTAATATCTGATGACGATCGTTACCGGTAATAAATAAACACACTTAGACTTAGTACAATAATTCCTTTACTTTTTTGTGTTTTACATAATTACATAATACTTTTTGGCTTGATTGTTTATTCAAGTATACTAAAGTAAACAAATATAAATGAATTGATATTTGAAATATATATATATATATATATATTCCTAGGAATAATACGTTTTTAAATAAAGTTTCAAAAATATAATGTACTTCGGAAATTTTACGTTCAATAAAATATACCAGTTATACATAAAGTATAAGGTTATAAACCAAACACTTACCTTTTTGCGAAGAATCTCTGTTGGATTTGAGTAGATCGACTTCGAACGATTAAAGTTTTATTATATTAATTAAATTAATAAATAATAATAAAAAATTATTATTAAATTGTATATATGTGTATATAGTTAATTAAATAATTGAATTAAGTTCAAATTATAATAGTTATAAATTGTTATAATCAAATACATTAGAAGAATTTAAGAATATAATATTTGTATTTTAAACACAGCAATTGTTAAGATAATATTTAAAAAAATAAATAAATTTGTTTTAATTTAATTTAATTGCGTATGTATGAAAAACTCATGAAGTGATATTTATTTAAGAATAAATGGCATATATAATATAAATATCATAAATGTAGGGATAATTTATTTAAACAATAATAATATTATCTATAAGCGAACTGTCGATTGTCATTTAGCACGTACTTCATCGGCGTGTGTGTACACTTATTAACATACGCTGGTACCGACGGTGATTCGTGTTGGGGGCGTGCATTTGACATTTAGATTCTAGCATTGGGTTGGAGGGTTGACGTGTGTATAATGTATACTGCATACGTCTTTCTAAATGGTGTATACGTTATAGTGACAAAAAAACGCACACATAGCGTTTGTTTTATTGTTTAACGTAGTTTACTGCACTTGTCAAATCCGAGAAAACTGTCGTTTTTTGTCAAGCTGCAATTAACGTCCAAACCTTCCAAACAAATTACTGATCCTTTTATGTATAAATAGTCTCCAGCTGAATCAAAACCAAAATTATATTATTTTTCGTTTTGTTTTGCTCTGTTTTTATAAAAATTTACAGTGTTGCAGACATAATAATAATATAAAAAACAACGATGAAAATATATAATAGTGGTGTGCGCATATATACGAGAAGCGAGATTCAGTATTGACGAATCTCCGGATCAATCGTATCACACAAGTAACATTAAATATTATATAATAAATATGAGTTTTATTTTTAGAATTTTAGATTTTAAATTGAATGTAAATTTTTTTAGATTTTATACTTAATATTTTTCTTTTTAAAGTTCTATAAATTTCTTTTAAAACAATGTGTGACACAAAAGTTTTGTTTAAATAAAAAAATAAAAATAAAGCCAACTAGATAATACTATTATATTCACAATAAAAAAAAATTGTTTTAATTACGATGCAACATTTGAAATATAAAAAAAAATTATAATTTTTAATAGAATACGTCGCACTCAAAAGTATTGTACATTTGATTTGATTCAATAGTTTAATACGGTCACCTAGAAAAAATAAATCCATCAATATAATTTTGTAAAACATTTTGCATGAATCCTAAACGAATATTAAACGATTGTATTCGATTCCAGGTAATTAAATATCCCGGTGCCCCACGTGAAGCAAATTTATTTTGTTTTGACATACATTTTCATTATTATTCATGGAATAATATTGTATTGTTGACGTGAATTATTATCACACGGAAAATACCACACTACTACAGATAAAACATTTAGAGACATTTAGTAGGTACAGTTTTTGTCAATTTATTGTTGGTGAATGCCGTGTTGCTGTCCGACAAAAATGTAGGCATTACCATTTAATAATATAATTTGAACACACAAAAAAATGTCATCATTGTAAAACCAATACATCCTCTCTACGTTCCAAAACTAAAACATTTACCTAAAAATTTGAAAAACTTTAAAAAAAATTAACCACTAAATTATTATAATTTACAATTGATAATCTATAAGAAAAAATAACCGACTATTGAGTAGGAAACATATGTTAAAATGTTATTAATATTAAGAACAGTATTAAACATTGATATAGATTATATATACACTTCTTAATTAGATTATTTCATAAATTATCAACAAAATATCTTGGTGTTGTCTATTTTTGTTAATTTTAATAACTGTTATCAATACTTTACAGTATTTTAAATAATAATATGTTTACAAATATGTGTAGTCATTCATATTATAAAACATTTAATTGATAACTTTTACCTAAGCATTAATGATTTTAATAAAATGTTTAAATGCCAAAAGCTAAAAATTACAGCATTTCCCAAAAAAATAGATACTTAATTATACTTGTATATCTCATATCTTATATTGACTCGTAAAAAAAAATTAACTTAACTTAAGCTAATAAGTTAATTAACTTAACTTTTCGTCGAGAAAAAAATAACTATTAACTTTAAACATTTACTATTTTTTTATATTAACTTAACTTAACTGAGTTTAAAAAAAATCATTAACTTGCCCAGCATTGCATTTTTATCTCACGAAAAAGAAATATAAATAAATATAATAAAAACGTTTTAAATATTATGAATTTGTATGTTTAAGATTTCTTCGTACTTGCATAATATTATATTATTTAAAATATTAACCCTTAGTGCTGTTAGTGTTGTACGATATGCTGAATCTCGCACCAGTAACAAGCTTCATTAAAGGCCAAAGGATTCAATGGCTAGGCCATGTAATGAGAAAAGGTGAGAATGGAACTGCTAGAGTAGCATTGGAGTGGAAACCACAAGGAAGAAGACCTAGGAAAATATGGATCGACGTGGTTGAGGAGGACCTAAAAACCCTAGGAGTTGAGGACTGGAGAGAGATAGTTCAGGATAGAGACAGGTGGCGAGGTGTAGTAATGGCGGCAAAAACTCTTAGAGAGTAGAATTGCCAGAAGAAGAAGAAGAAGAACCCATAGTGCTGTACGATATTGTTGTGATAAAAGGTTTGAACGTCAATGTAAATAATTAAAAAATTTAATTATTACATTTTTGTGCGAGTCACTTAATATATATATATATCTATACACTATATAAAAGAGAAGCCCCTTTTTTGTATGTACACGTCTAACTCAAAAAGTACCCAACGGATTTTAGTACAGTTTTCACTAATGAATAAGTCTTGACTCAGGGAAGGTTTTAATGTATAATTTATTTATACAAGTCGACCGGTTAAGTCGGAATTTGAGAAATTGTAAAAAAAAAATTTGATTTTACTATTTAAAAGACATAAATTTGCCGACGACCACTGGTAACTCCCTATGACGCAGTGGTACATCAATATGACTATAGTAAAGAGTGTCTCGAGTTCGAACCACATCTCACAGATCTCAAATATTTTGCTGCACTTTTTTACATTTTTTTTGTCTTCTTTTTACCTATTACAGTGAAACCTGTCTTTATAATAAGGTCCCGGCAAAAAGATAGGCATTCCAATGTATTTCGACCTGCCTAAACGTACTCTTTCTATTACGGACACGGACAGTAATATTTTTTTAAAATAGCCAAGATAAGATGCAAATATTTTATTAAACATTACAAGATATTCTTCTACTGTTCTTTAAATACGCAAAATAATTGCTTTTTATATTAATAAAAATATGCCCCCCCTCAGCGGTGTTTTATAGGAATCCGGTTAGGTTCGCCCCGTGCACACGCCTATGTTTATAGTTTCGTCAATAAATTATTTCGTCACAAAATATCGAAAATCAATCAAATTAATCGTAAGAAATACGTATAAAAGATATTAAACGTATAAACGTTTAAAAAATATATTTTTATCAATATATTTTTTTCTTGCCCGTTGATTATATATTTATCTATATCTATATTCTATATACTATATTCTATATATATATATAAAGTAGAAGCCCCTTTTTTGTATGTACGCGCATAACACAAAAGGTGCCCAACGGATTTTAGTACAATTTTCACTAATGAATAGGTCTATACTCAGGAAAGGTTTTAATGTATAATTTGTTTTGGACAAATTAATTGGGTGCCGAAAATAATAACAATAATGTAAATAATTTAACGCCTTACGTCGTATTCAGTGGTGTCGGGTTCGAACTACAAACGCGTTACTTATTTTTTGCATTGTTTTACCCAACTTTTTACCCTACTTTGTATGGTTCATCAGGGAACAGTAACACATTAATTTTTTTATATTGGTTATATGGCATTGCGTGATCTTAGTTTTGTTCGTTGAAACAAAATAACCGAGTTATCAATACATAGTACACAATAAAGTTGCTTTTTTTGTTCAGGACAAACTCCGAAACGGCTGAATGGATTTCGATATGGTTTACACTGTTAGGTAGACAATTAATCGAGGAAGGTTTATATGTATAATTTATTGATATTAATATCATTAATTAATATAATTTCTTACGTATTAATATATTTCTTTGTTACGTATATTGATACGGCACACGTGTTGTGCGCTCCCGCCGTCTGGCTTCCCCACTCCCTACCTGCCGCCACATTCGATATCAACCGTACGCTGATATTATTTTCGTTATTTGACAGTCAGTGTGTTACGTAGTTTGCATCGCTGTTTGCTGCATACGTGTACCCGAATATATTGTATACTTTAAACAAAAGAGTACATCGTGGAGCAGGTTTTTGGCATAATTTTTTTCTATAAGTTAATCGCTTTAATTTATTTATAATTGTTTATTTTTTAAATACCACACGGCGCAGTGCGGCAAAAAAAAAACAGACGTGTGCTCTTCCACTGTCAGGCGTCCCTACACCCCACCGTCTCCGCCGCCATATCGATACTTAATATAGGTCAAAATTTTAGAAAATCAGTAGTTACGATGAGTATGTAGTACCTATTTAGAACTTTAAAAAATACTTTTAAAAAACAATTCGCTTGGGTTTTATCGTTTTTATGTTAAAACTATCGGTTACACCGTTGCCGGGCATCTAAATAAAAAATTTAAAAACTAAAAAAATGTTAACCAATAGAAACTTGCTGCCAGTCCTAAGCCTGGGTGAAAATGGGAATGAGGAAAACTACGATTTGAAAGAAGAAACGTAGCATATTACAAATATATTTATAATAAAAAAATACAAATCTTTGTACGGGCAACGCCGGGCGGGACAGCTAGGATATATATATATATATATATATATATATATATATATATACGAGTACAGGGTGTTTCTGAACTCAGTACCGTAAATTTTTACACACACACTCAGTGGTGTAATCCAATGACGAAAGTTTTGAAATTTTTCTTCGATCATTAAAACCTAAGTTTTACATTTTTATTCATAGAATTTTGATATGAATGTAAAAATAATTACACCATGATATTTACTGCAAAATTCTCATAAGAATCGATATATCCCATCACTTTTGCTCATTTCTGCCCGATTTTGACGTCCGCGAGACGCTCGTGACGCCATAAGTTATACTACGCTCAAAAACACCCTGTATACATTTATGTATTTATTTATAAAACAGTGAAACATTTAAACATTCAATGTAAGTATAAAAAAAAAAATACGTCGTTTGGGTGAATTGTTTATAGTTAAATTTGTTCGGGAGGTCTTTTTATTGTTATTTTAGTCTGTTGCAATTGCATGTATATACTATATAATAGCTGCAACTTAAACAAGTCAAGGCGTATTTCGCGCAAAAATAATAATATTACACTAGCATAGCCTGATGGGGCTGCAGCCCTCCCCGAAATGAAAAAATATGCAGTTTTTTGTAGATACCGTTTATATATATATTAATTATTAGGATATTAATTAATTAATTATTAGCCTCGGCCCCTCTACCTAAACAAAAATCCTGGCTACGCCACTGCAATATTACATATAGGTACATATAATCAGGGCAGATATTTATATGCCTTAAAAATCTATCAAATATGTATGCAGTTATGCGCTAAAAATTACCAAAATATGCTCTAAAAAAAAAACATTTTTAAAAACCCAAGAAAATTTAAAAATTGTATTTTATTACTATTTTTAGTTATTACAGTTAATCTCAACAAAATATTTTACAATTTTTATAATATTATAATTTAAAATTTTCAATATGTTGAATTTAAATATTTATTTTAATCTGATTTATTGAATGGCATTGTTTCGCGATCCATGAAATAAACTATAAAATGTATACATAGATTACATTATTGTCATATCTCGTGTTATTAATAAATTGAAAAACCATAAAAACCAAATTAATAATATTTTATCTAAAACATTGGTAATAAAGTTATCAATTCGCCTGTTAATATTTATAAAATTATAAATTATTATATTTTAAACAATTGTTTTGTAATTATCGATTTTTTTTTTTTAGTTGAAAATGACTTTAAAATGTACAAAATCCTAAAATATGCCCTAGAAATTCAAAAATAGCAAAATATGCAAAAATATGCAAAATAAAAGTTTGTTTATAGAATCGTTAGGTCATGAAACACATTTTGGTTAAATTAGCTATCTTTTTGACCAACCAATAACAATATGCAAAAGCATATAAATATCGGCCCTACATATAATATATTAAACTGACATACTTGTTAAATGGATATGAATAATACGTGTACCTATATAATTAAAACTATAATAATACGTTATTTATATATATATATATTAATAACCGATCAACAATCGAAGAGAAAACCCCAATGGTATTTATAAAAACACGCAAATCATATATTGTAAACCTGTTCTAAAACAATGTAGGTATATCCTAGAACAGAACTGTGACACACAACAACAGCACACTTTCAGTTTCAAATTTAATATTTCACTTTCGATTTATTCTTACGTTCGATTTATTTGACAATTTATATGGCAGAACAACGTTTGCCGGGTCAGCTAATTAGATATAACTATATAAGTATAACGATAATCTGATAATCATATTTATTTACGTTATCCAATTGATTTTTTGTACATTACACACAGGTACTATAAGGATACGAGGTAAACTGCACTTTTTGTTGATTATTTGGGTACCTAATTATAATACACCAAACATCCTTTCTGTGGTATACACGTATAATATTATAAATGTAATACCTATAATATGTATACTTTACATATTATAAAACGCAACAATATTGTGTATTTCGGAATTAATACATCTAAGTAATTAACTCAAATAATTTTGGTTCTAAGCAATATTTAATATATTTTAATATACGAGTATATTATATTTTAAACAGATATTTTGTTTAACTGAATTTAAAAATATATTTATTTATTTAAATTTTTTATGGATTTTATGGAACGTACATATATAAGCATTAAATACACTTTATATACTGATATTTTTATCACAAGAGTCGTGTAGTATTAAAATACAATATATTAAAAATCAAGAATTATTAACAAGGTGGAGAGAATATATTACAAAATATTATAAATATATCACTACAACAGATGTTATCGAAAAAAGATCAATAGAGCAAGTAACCAAAAAGAAATTTTATTTTACACTAAAAACTATTTAGTTACTATTTACTTGAAAAGCCCCTGGTATGGATAGGTTACCGTTCGAGTTATAAATTGAAATAAAGAAAAAGATACAGCTTAAAATTTTTGATCTAGTAAAGAATATATTTAATTCATGAAATGGCCAAGAAAACGTCCATCAGTAGTGATAGCAATAGAAAAAAAATGAATACATTAGAATGATGTACACAATTGCGAACCATTAGTCTGATACTACACACATAAAAATTGTATTAAATATAATCAGGATGCGACAGAGGCCTAAACAGAAGAGAGAGTCCAAATAATACTCAATTTGGTTTCCGTAAAAATATGGGTACCCGAGGCGCAATAGGAGCACTAAGGTTTATGACGGAAAGAATAAGAGATTAAAACTATATGTATATGCTTTATATATTATAAAAGAGCTTTTGACAGAATTAGCTGGGAGAAAATATACCAGATATTAAGAAAAAAACAACATTTTTTGACTAACTAGAAAATCTGATTGCAAGCGTACATAATAATTAAAATAAAGGCAATAATTTTAATAAGTGTAAAAATGTCTGAGGAAATGTCAGTGGCATTGTGTTCATAATTTTGATGGGATGACTCGCCTCTCAGTATTTTGGTGGATGGGTAGTTGATTGGGCCGTAACTCTATCAAGTAATCTATAGAATAGATTATTAAATACCGTAATATGTATAAATATTATATATTATATATATATATATATATATTTGTGTGTGTGTGTGTGTGTGTGTGTGTGTGTGCGCGCGCGCGCATATGTGTGTCTCCTATGCAATAAATATCTAGAATCTAAAATACAACATACAAATTAACCCTCATATAAATTATAGTAAATCTTCGACTATAGGTGGGTGATCATTACTCATTTTTTGTTTTGTCCAAACCAATCTGTTGCGTAGGGAAATACTATTAATCTAATCTACTAGTGTTACCTATATCTTTATATCAATTTCGTGTATCAATGTTATCCTTCTTGTTGTGCTCCGATGCGAGCCTTGTATTAATCGTATTTATTATAAAAGTCAGTTATCGTGTAGCAGCCGACCCGTCACGAGCCTTAAAAAGAGTGCCAAAATAAAATACATAGTCGCAATTACAAAAACACTTATTTTTATTTACGCGTTTAAAAATTATAAAAACCTACAGTCCACTACAAATCAATCGAAGAAACATTGGTCCGTCGACCCGAATTAATAGAATCCATGCTTATGGCGTGTCTGGCTAATAACTCAAAGCATTTAAAAATTTAAAAATCGTGTACGCGACTCGTGTTAATATAAATTAATTTATTCGCGTGTGAATTAATAAACGTCTACAGATTGCTCAAAGTGCACTAGCGTAAGTAATCATCAATTCAAAATCACAATTGATAAAGTGGATTACAAAAAATTGTGCAGAAAAATGGGTGAGTCGTGTCAATCTAATATTATTTCTTAAGTTAAATCTGTTTGATCCAAAACTCCTGAAGGTTTTCCCATACTGTCTCTGCTTTAAAATAGTTAGTGCGAGTCGTGAAAGCAGCAGAAAGAAACGTTTAATCGGGAAAATACCGTCACATACTTAAATACTTAAGAAGAAAATATATAGTGAATAGCGATAAATAATAGCAAAATGGCCGATTTATCAGCTCTTAAATTACGTAGAGGGCAATTAAAGTCTCATTTGACGAGATTCGGGACGTACGTTAAAAATGCAATTAAAGTGTCCATGAATCAATATGAATTAAAATGTCGTAGAGAAAAAATAAAAAAAGTGTGGTCGGAGTTCGAACGAGTGCAAAGTTCTATACAAGCAAACGACGACGAAAATTATAACGAAGCACAGGTATATCGCGTAGAATTTGAGGATGCTTATTTTAGTGCTGTAGCAATATGTGAAAAACTTATGAATGATGTTAAGCTAAAAGGTGATGGCGTGATTGACGAAAGCTTAAAAAATTCTTGTGCTAATTCTAGTTCCTGCTGTGTCACAGTATCCCAGTTCCAGTTAGCGCCATTAAGTGTACAAATATTTTCTGGTGCATATAATGAATGGTCTGCATTTTATGACATGTTTGGTGCATTGGTACATAGGAACCCCAGAATAGACGACATTCAACGATTTTTTCATTTACGCGCGTCTTTGAGTGGTGAGGCAGCTTAAGTGATACAGTGTCTAGAAACAACCGCATCAAATTATGAAATGGCGTGGCAAGCTTTAATCGCATGGTATAACAATAAAAAGGTCTTGATACAAGCACATACCAAAGGTATATTCGACACGCCTGCAATAAACGAGGAAGCTACTCAATTGCGTCAGTTTATAGATAAGTTAAACGGACATATGAATGCATTGGAAAATATGGGCGAAAACCCTAAAGGTTGGGGATCATTGTTTACCTACACATCTCATAACTACCAAATTAGACACCAATACAATAAAATCGTGGGAAACCGTTTCACCAAAAGAAGAAGTATCTCCTGTTAAAATTTTAATCGAATTTGTAGAAAAAAGGTTTAAAATTATTGAAGCAGTAGAATCGGCTACTCATTTAAATAAAAAATGTATAAAGGATCTGCAAAAAGAAAAGAGCGGTAAAAAACTAACGAATGACAAAATGATGGCGTTCACGTCAACCGAAACTTTAAAATGTTGGCATTGTAATTTATCGCATACAATATATAAATGTCCTGAATTTATTGCACTTCCGATATCTGAACGTATAATTCGGGTAAAAGAATTAAAATTGTGTATCGTATGTATACGTCAGCATAAAAAATAAATGTTTCGGTAAAAAATGTTTTAAATGTCAAAAATCGCATAATACTTTATTGCACTTAAATAAAAATAACGAAAATGTGCAAGGTGGTGAAGACGACAAAAATGGAAATAATAAATCGATAGTGGCGCATTCATCTTTATCCGAACATGGACAAGTGTTACTAGCTACGGCCGTAGTAAACGTTTATAATAATTCGGGCGAGCCGATACTATGCCGTGTGTTATTGGACTCCGGAGCCCAGAGTAATTTTATTACAGAGTCATTATCGCTAACATTAAGATTAAATCGGAAAAAAGTAAAATACGAGATAAGTGGTATAAGTCAGTCGAAACAAATAATTACAGCCGCAATTACGACAACGATAAAATCCCGTATCACGGATTATCAGCGAACGGTGTCTTGTTTAATATTGCCGCGTTTAACAAATAATTTACCCGTACAGGTCGTTGACACAGCCAAAATAAAAATACCAGCCGAAATACGACTGGCAGATAACGCTTACAATCAACCACAGTCAATCGATATGCTTCTCGGAGCAGAAATATTTTTCGAGTTAATGGGTCAAAGTAAAATAATAAATGCAAATAGTGGACCTGTTATACAAGAGACAAAATTAGGTCGGATTGTTTCCGGCCTTCCGGACGAGTTTCAGCCACTGATTCAAAAGTTTTTACTGAAAATAAAAATGCAAATATTTTGTTAAACGTGAATCAAATATCTTGTTGTAATTTAGACGAACAACAGATAGCAAAATTCTGGCGCTCAGAAACGATACCAAACGAGCAAATTTGTTCACTGGAAGAAAAGGCGTGTCAAACTCATTTCAATCGCACTGTAAGTAGATCTGAACAAGGACGATTCATGGTACAACTTCCTTTTAAAAATAACGTTGATCAGTTAGGAGATTCATACCAAACGGTTTTGAAAAGGTTACTGATCGCCGAGAAACGTTTTAAATATAACGAAGACTTAAGAGTATCGTATACTAAATTTTTTAACGAATATTTAGAATTAGGTCACATGGAACTCGTCGAAAATGAAAATAACAGTAGCAGTGAAAGGGGTTATTTTCTACCGCACCACGCTGTTGGTGAATGAAAATAGTTCAAACACACGTTTACGCGTCGTGTTCGATGCGTCATGTAAAACCAACACGGGTCTTAGTCTAAAATTTAGACTCTAAATGATGTGATGTTAAAAGGTCCCTCTATACAAGAGGAGTTGGTTACCATTTTACAGTCCACTACAAATCAATCGAAGAAACACAACCCAATATCTGTTTTATATTCTAGCATCTGTTTTATCCGATTGATAATATAGACTAATTCTTCACTCTCAGACAAAATTGCTCTTTTTAGGACCAGTCTTGATGAAGGTGTCCATAATATTCAAAGTATTACACCCAACAAAGAAGAGGTTTAGCAAAACTATGCAAAACCTATTCCTAAGATGTGACTTACAGGAGACACACAGAAATAAAGACATGAAGACGCTACGAATATATGGTATTAAATTAGCAACATTACGACCCCACAGGAAGTATAGTAGCGAAATCTTCGTAAAACCCAAAACTAATCAATCCTCAGAAATAACAGAATCCAACGATCTAGAATTACTTACGATAACGGGATACCTTGGAGAATACTCAGTAACCTTTGTGCATAACCCCTATATTTTACTTTTCATCTTAATAATCTTTAATAACTTTAATAATCACAGAACAAAAATAATAATGATAGGTTTATAGCCATAGCCGAAATTAGGGATACATCGAGATAGATGGCGATGGGCACGAACTAAAAACCTGGGCAGATAGAAAAAAAATTACTTTAATTCATGATTATAAGCTCCACCCATCTTTTAATAATAAAAGATGAAGAACAGATTAAATCCAGACAACATTTTCGTGAAAGAAAGTACTGCAGAAAACTATTCGTTACTGGGAAAACGATGACATAAACAAGTATTTTAATATGTAATATCTGGAAAATGCAGTCGCCAGTAAAAAGGACTATAAAGCAGCTGGACTGGATAATATACACTATGTACAGAAGAAATACGCAGATTTGGTTCACGAAGTTTGTTTCCTCCTTTTTGTGGGTGCGACTTCTTTCATTTGATAAAACATGCACTACCAATAGTCCAGAATCTCACCATAATCATTTGAAAGACTATATTTACGCACCTCATCCGTCCATCCACGGCCTTATTGACGCATTGATCAAGTTTCAATCTGAAACGTACGTTAAACTTAAAAGTATACAGATCCTCTTAACAAAACAAAAAAATCGAAGACAAAAAACGACATATTCTCAGCCCTGAGGAGTAGGTATCTGCGTAGTAAAAGATCACACAATATCTAATATGAATATGCTTCATGAAACAAGCTGTATAATAAGGTAAATATGTGTTAAAATTTAATTTTAATTTTATGCATTATTTTAGATTCAGAGCAAAGCGTTGAATGTATTGGATTTTATAATGTGGTTTTTTTTATGTCTGTACTCAAAGATTCTACCAGAAAGAGTGCTCCGTTATTTACAATCCTACCCAATTTCTGATGGCAAATTCCAAGTTACATCTAGTTATACTTTAGAGAGGACATTTTTAGATTTTCTCAATACTTTTTTCAAGCATGAGAAAAACACTACCAAAAAATTACATAAAAACGGTAAAAACACGAATTCACCAAAATCTATTATCGTTATTTCTTCGTCATTTTGAAACTATTAGTCATAGAAACTATAAATATTAACCAAATATGTAACTTTGTACTATATTAACAACAACAAAAAAATGTTTAATTTCTTTTAATTTTGGGCTATTTATAGCAATTATAGATATTGAGGTATTTAATTTATAGAAGGAGTAATTTTTGTTTAAAAGCTTAAAAATTTAATACAATATCAGACGTACTTTAACTACGAGTATATACAAAAAATTTTGAAAATCGTTAGTCACAATTTTTCTTATTTTTATTATAACCATTTCAAGTTTATTGATAAAATGTATAATTTTGATGGAATATACGATTTTTAAATTTTAATGTTATTAAAGGCACGAGGCTTTTTTTAAAACTTGAACAGTCAACTAAAAAACACTTACGAGGAATTTTTAATAGTTATTAATTTAACTAGTTTTAACTCGTGTCAATGACATGTGTAAAAGTGTAACGTGTTTGTGTCTCAGACTAAAATAACTAATAAGTATATCAACCCATAGTATGAATTGACACCGCTAAATAGTGTTAAAAACACTCTTATACTGCCGAACACATTTGAAGAACACGCCTCTACCACCCCCGACCATACGGATATCAGTCCTGTATATCTTAATCCGTGGTTATTACCATGCCGTGGTCGGGTAAGCATCGGGGTTTTACCGTCGAAACTTTTTTTAAAAACTTTGAGTCTGTGGTTGCAACACAGAGGACCTTTCGGATGCTCTTTAATTTAAATCATCGTGTTCCCGATCGGAAAACAATTTTGAAATGGGTCAAAATTTTACAGCAACTGGATATTCACTCCCTAATAAACCAGCTTAGTATCTCAAGACCGTGAGGACACCAGAAAACACCATCGCAGTCAAAGCATCGATAAAGCAGTCTCCTTCGCGTTCTGCTTGGAAACATACTTCTGCTCTTCAGATTTCGGACTGAGCGGTGAGACGAACTTTGCACAATGGCCTTAATTTACACCCATGCAAGATCATAGTTGGTCAAGAATTGAGTCCAGTAAATTGAAGAAGACGTAAAGATTATGTGATCCTTACAGCTGTGCCTTCCGGTGGTATTGTGTGGAGCAGCGACAAAACGCACTTCCACCTTTTTGGCACAGTAAATAAACAGAACTTTAAGTACTGAGTTGCTGAATACCCTAGTGAACTCCATCAGAAACTTCTTCACAATACAGAAGCCACCGTTTAGTGTGCTTTATCCTTGGTAGGCATCGTAGGACCTTATTTTTTTTTTTAAAAGGGGGGCTTCACTGTTATTGTGACTTCCAACCGGTACTGTGAGATGTTGGAGAAATTTTTATGCCCGAAAATGGAAGAATATAATGGGTATAATACAGATGCCTTCTGGTTTCAACAGGATGGAACCACAGCCCTTATAGATTGTCGGTTTCGCACCATTTTACAGGAAATAATTCCCGGTTGCCTAATCTCTTTACGAAAGACGTTGCCTGGTTACCTCTCTCCATTGATTTGAGTCCCTGTAATTTTTTTCTGTGTTGATACCTCAAATCTGAGGTCTTTAAACGATCATATTAATAGATGAATGTATGTAGAAGTAATCATTTTTTTTCCCCCAAATATAAATCTAAACGACATATTAGCATTATAATAATAGCTGTGGTAGAAGTTTTGAAATTAATTTTTGATTACAATATTAAATCCGTTTAATACGATACAATATATGTTTACTCAACTGTAAAAGGTAAATACTTTTTTATTTACTTTTATTTACATCTGTCATATTATTGTAATCAATATTAATTTTTATACTAACGAAATCTCAAATTTTAGTTAAACAAATGGTCTTATCATAATATACAATATAATATAATTTAATATGTATATTATACAATATCAATATCTATAGATACAATACTAATTAAATTGAAAAAAAGATCACCCTTCATTCGAGTACCGAGCCTTATAAATCATCAATGTATTCTCGGTATATAATCAAATGAAGTGTTGGAAACTGGTTGCAAACACATTTTATATTGGTATATTACGAGTATTGTGGTAATTACAAATTTATTTTGTTATAACGTCTTATAATTATGTTCGGTGTACTGAAATAACGGACATTAGTCACCGGGTTTGGCGAACTGTGTCTCAGTATTATTACTTTGCCTCACTATTATACGCATTGGTCACGCCTATCCAGTATTATATTCACCGTAAGTATAATACATATAACGTATACAATAGACACCTATATATTATTGTAAAACAATGGGTGGGAATTTCATATATTATTGTAAGTCGCGACTAATAGTGTATCATACCGATAAAAGTGTACAATGTACACTTGGTTCAATATCCAGTTTTAATGGTCTATGTGGAAAATTATACACTTTACCGGGACATTGTACAGAATGGCCAAAAGCAGTGGGTATTTGTAATATATACTTGTAATTACTTACCCGGGCACCAATTTACTTCGTGCGCTTAATAATACCGACCAGTAGTATGCATTACGTTTGTGTGCACTGTGAACAAGCCCGGATTAAGACCTCAAAGAGCCCAGGGGCCGATATTTAGTTGTGGGCCCCCATCAATGAAAAAACCAATTTTTGTTCTAATCCCTGCTTGAACCTTATAATATTGGCTGCATTGACGTACACATAACTTTGTAAAATAACACATTAAATATTATATTAGGTGCTATTGATCAATTAATTTTTGTTTCATAAATACTCGTTAAAACATTAAGTTTTATGCCTGTTAAATAAATATACATATACAAATTTAATGAATAGTACTACACCTATTTTATTTAAAATGACGCATTTATTTAATATTTTTGTTGACTGTTGTCGGCACTCGTCAGTGGTTATCTTTCGGAAAAAACAATATAAATATTCTAAAAATAAACAATAATCGAAAATACCGCTTGGTAACGTTTGTTCATTGGCGGTGATCGGGAAGGTGATAACGAAACTGTGGCGTATTATACATTTATAATTTAATTTAAAACGACCTCTGTAAAGTACCAATTTGATGATGCAATTTAACAAAGTATGACTGTAGAGATCGAAACACTCTTTCTGGTAAAATTTTTTGGTACAAACATGAAATAGAAAAAAAAAACACACATCATTGTACTCGTAAAACCAATAGATTCCTTGCTCCGCTCAGAATCTAAAAAATATATTTATACAAATTATCACTTGGAAAATTATGGGCCCTTTATATATGTGGGCCCCGGAGACGTGGCTCCCCTTGGACCCCCCTTAATCCGGGCCTGACTGTGAAGTGTACCTACTTAAAACTATAAGAACAAAGATAATTTAAAATTAATAACAATAAAAAAATAGTAATTATATTTATAAAATTATGAAGTGGTAATTTACTTCAATTGGTATAGTACATATAAAATGCATTAAGATTATTGACATATTCTTAATTACTGCAGTCCTGTTAAAGGTAAGTCTAAAGAGTCCATAGGTCCACATCGTACGCTTCAAAAGGATCATATCAAACGATTGCCGACGAGATGGTTATATGCAATCGGATTTTTTAATAAAAAGTATTCACATTTTCGTAGTGAATAAATGAGTGGAAACTGTGTATGCGAGATAAAATGGAAAATGATAAAGAAGAACTGGTCGTGATTGCTTGTTTGTTGGCAGAAAAAAAAGAAAGAAGAAAGAAGTGAAACCATGACATGTAAATAAATACATAACATATTCACATACATATAAGAAAAGATCGCAACATGGCAGTGCAATGGGGGTGAAAGGTGTGACTGCACCGGGCCCTGCGATTGTTAGAGCCCCGCACTTCACCACATCATGAAAAAAGTTATTACTTTATTATATATACTATTATTATATATTTATAAAAAATTATGTAATATTTGTAACAATAACAACTGCCATCTGTCATACGAAAATATTTATAGTATTTGAATATTTAACTTAAATATAATGTTTAGTAGGTAGTAGGTATCTACCTAACCTAACCTACCTATTGTAATATAATAATATCGTTGTCGCTTTAATGATAAAATATGATATCCATACTAAGTATAAACTTTTAAACTTTTTTTTTTTATAATATGAAAATTCTATCTATAGAGTATACTAGCAAAATAATATTTTAATTTTAATATGTTTTAAAAATAAATACATATTTAAAGAGTTTATATTTGACTGTATGCGTATATATGAAAAAAAATTTTGTTTTTACATAAATTTGTGTAAAATGTCATACTAGGGCCTCTAAAGAAATTTTTTTTATTGGCTTCATAAAAAACTTTCTGGCGCCCCGCGAAAAATTTAGCCCTGAGCTCCGCGAAACCTCCTGCCGGCGCCGCAACATAGAGAATATCATACGCTATGTATGCCTCATATTAAATTTACTACTCTTCTTGTCATCCTGAGTCCACATATATTAAGACAATCTGATTATCCATATGACGTTATAGGCACGTTTCGGAATAGTGGCTCCTCCGAGAAATTTCATCGATATTACCGACCGCGACGGGCCGATACGTTATACAAGTGGTCGCACTTTTAAAACTTGTTATACAAAGAATTCTAAAATCCGTTTGATATGATTAATCCTATACGTATGATGTGGACATATGGACTCTTACCTTAACAATAACTTATTAGTTATTTATCTTTCAGAAACACTAAAAGTTTACATTACCCATAACAAATTAGGCACTAATAATAAACATAGACACGTGTACATAAAAATATAAATAAATAAAAAAGGGTAGCGTACCACGGGTATAAAACGATTTTGAGCGAAGTTTCGGCGTAATATTATTTATTATTAATATATAATAATGAATTTTGACAAAATCGCGTTTCTACAGTTTTCAACAATAATTTTTGATACTTTTTTGAGCAGAGTTTAAAAACTATTGAGAAAATCGAAAATGACTTCCTTAAATAATGACAACCACATTGAAATTTGCTATCGAAAAATGGGTACGAGTGTAATGCTCAGAGTATTTTTGCTGGTCGAAAATATAATCTATATCGATTGTGTGCGTCAATTTGGTCATTATTTTTCATCAAAATAATACACTATGCTGAAAAATTTTAAATGACAATAAAAAAAATTGCCACTAAAGATTTTTAAATTTTTTTGAATGTGGATATTAATTCAGGAACTATATGATATAAAATATTCAGTTCTTAAAACCAAAAATAACCCTTTTTATGACTTAAATAACTCAACATCTAGTAACTGCTATAAATAACCTAAAATAAAAAAAAATTTTGTGAAAATTGTTTACATATATATGTATAGTGTAAATTTACAAATTTAGTTTACATTACTCTAGGAACATTATTTCCGAAATTCCAAAGAAATACAATAATAAATTTTGACAAAACCACATTTTTGCCACTTCTAATTTAATTTTTTTTAGTTTTTGAGTCACGTTTAATGACCATTGAGAAAATCGAAAAATTATCTTTTTAAAGTACCTGCCCAGCAATATTTGCTACCAGAAAGTGGGTATGAGTGTAATGATTGAAGCATTCCTTTTAAATCAAAAACTTGTACAAAGAAAAAAGGAGCCGCGGGGTGTTGTGGATATCGCATAATTGAATTACTTGGATAAAGATTTTAGAGTTTTGTTTTTATTTTAAATTTGAAAGCAATGATAATTCATTGCATTCGATAAAACGATTCTGAGCAGAGCTTATTTTTCTCGTAAATATAGTCTTAAGTTACATATTTGGTGAAAATTTCAAGTTTCTATGACTACTAGTTTCAAAATTACCAAGAAATAAACAACAATCGATTAAGACAAAATTGCATTTTTAGCGTTTTTAAGTTATATTTTTAGGTGCATTTGAGAAAATCAAAAAATGGCCTCTCTAAAGTACCAATTAGATGCGAATTGCTGCCGGAAACAAACTGTGACCGAAGAGATCGGAGCACTCCTTCTGGTCGAAAATCTGTACAGAGGATAGAAAAAAAATAAACATTGTAAAAACAATAGATTCATCGCTCCGCTCAGAATCTAAAACATCATTGTAAAACCAATAGTTTCCTCGCCCCGCTGAGAATCTAAAATAAAAATAATTTGTCCCCTTCTATGGTATATTGTAAATAAATTATTATATGTAAGTACCTACTCTTACGTATATATGTATCAGGGACTAGAACCGAACTGGAACCGGACCGAAAAGAACCTGTTTAGAACCGAAACCTAAACGTAACCCTAATTTTTTTTTTAAACCCGGTACTGATATTTGGAAATACAGGTATTGTATTCCATCACTAATATATTTTATCACAAGAGATTATGTAAAAGTCCAATGAATTTCTAATAAACTTCCCAAAAAAATACAAAAATGTATGAACTTCAAATGATTAGACGGGCTACTTATACTGGGTATACTTGTACACTGAAGGTGAAAAAACACATTGAACAAAAAATTGGTATGCTAAAAAAATTATTAAATCCATAATAATAATTACTTCACATTATAAATTAATATATTATCACTTTTTAATCGTAATTTCGATATTTTGAAGTACAGGTTATTACCGATACTAACCGGAACGGGAACCGAAACCGAAATTCACAATTTTCATGAACCGAAACCGAAATCGGAACCGAAATTTTACTTTTTTCAAGAACCGAACCGAAACCAGAACCGATAAAATCATTAAGGCTTCAGTCTCTGGTATGTATAAAAAAATAAGACGTAATACTCACCTCGTTTAATTAACTTGGCCGCTTTATCTACGTCGTATGTATTGTGTTGCAATATGAACAGACGAAATGCATTTAGGCTTTGAAAATCTTTGGTACGACTGATCAATTCTTTAAGTATGGTCTTTACGTCTTCGATTTGATTGCTCATTATTGCGGGTTTGGAATCTGAAAATGCAATCATGTCAAATATTTATTATACCTAAAGATAAATATATACGATGTTATACACGCAGATTCGGATTTACACGTAGGCCGGAGGCCCGGGCTTTGCGCAGAAAATTAGGAGGTGGCAAATAGTTAATGTATAAAATTAAAAAAGAAAAATTATTATCTTTTTATGTTCTTAATGTGAATTTTTTTTGCTATTTAACATTGTAATGTTTTACAATTCGCACATACAACAGTGGTGCAATAAGAATAATTGATTGATTTTTCACATTAAACACTTATTTAAAAAATTAGTAAATAGACCCATTAGTTCAATCTATTCTGTGATTTAAATTCAAAATCATTAGAAGTGACGTAAAAGTTAAAACTCACTATGTGTCGTATTTTTATGATAAAATAAACTTTTCTAGCACTTCGATTTTCGATTATGTAGGGCAATAGCGTATATCTATGGTGGGGTTTCCAGCAAACACCCCCCTCCACCAACATTTAGTTTTTTAAAATTACAAATTCATAATATATAATGCGTTAAATTTCGTTAAAGTAACTTCAACGGAGTTTAGTTTAGTTCGGTCCCTACATTCATAATGTACCAGCTCGTTGCTAGTATTTTTGCGATTAACTGTTCGTTACTTACAAATGTATTTGTCGTTTACGCAACGTATGTCATTCATCTCAGGCGGAACGGGCCAAAAGCCAAACATTTCAAATCAAAAAATTAAGGTGAACCTCCAAAAGAATAATACATCAGCAAAATGCGGAGCAGTTGAATTGGCTCCCAAATCTAGGTAATCGATATTTTTCCGTTAAAAAGTACCTTTGAATTGGCTCCCAACAATTTACTATTGAATTGGCTCCCTACAGATATTTTTCAAAAATATATTGGTTACCAAAATGTTGCATTTTATATCGCCGCGGTGGCATTTGTTCATAGCCATGCTACGTACCTATTTATATATGTTTTTTGTTATGTTCACGCGTGTTACCACCTAACTACCTATACTCTCATTATGTTTTACTTAAATTATTAACAATATAAAAGTTCAGATAATTTTATAGTAAATATGACAATCGGTGAGATAAGATTAAATGCCTTATGCAAAGATACGATAAACAACAAGTGTTCGCGTGAAGTTCTTAACTGTGTGTCGTCAAGAGATTAACAGCTACGATGAAGGGCCGGAGAAAGAGAGAAAACCGCAAGGAGTTAATAACAAAAAAGTGGACTGTAATTATTGATAAAATAAATATTATTACAACGCAAAAACTTAGTAATAAGAGACGGGGGACACTTACAACTACATATACATGCCGTACAACATAGGCGTATATAATATATATATCGTACAATATTTTACCGAGTACAAATTTGTAATATCGAAACAAACACGAAAAGAGGATTTGTCTGACCTGTACCGAACTGTTGACAATGTTTTTCTTGGAAGTGAACGAAATGGGAATTCGCAGTTGAATATCACGACGATGCTACGGCGGCGAAAGCGCTTGGACCGGACACAATGACCAACTGGTGACGGCAAAGGCGTATGTGGAAACGGCGGCGGCGCACGCACGTAAAAATGAACACGACGAGTCGGTTGCGACGGCCCGACTCGTGTGGCGGCGGCACACGGACCGCGCGAATACGCACTGTACCAAACAGCCAACGCGGCGACGACGGCAAGTCGTATTCACGGATAGGCGAATAATTATATATAATAATAGTCGAGACCGAACATGCAAAATATACGCACGGGCTCGGACGAGCGTTGCATGCGTTGCACGGGACGCGATTTCGTGGTTAGGTCAGAGTCAATCAATACCTTGAGTTCAAACTAGATCCTAAACTCAGATGAGTTCCCCAACTTAATTATTTAAAATCAGTGATTTCAAAATGGCCCAATTTGCTTAGATCATTAATAGAAACTTGGTTGGGTGCTCATCTTCTTCTCTTTTATTAGTTTTTAGGTCAATTATCCACTCAAAAGTAGATATCTTTTCTGTTTTCGTCTGCTTCTCACACACACCGCAACAAGATGAATGCTTTCGTAACCACCTGTCTACACACTGTCATCGGAGCGGCGTACACTATATGCCCAACATATGTTTGAAAGTATCATGCGTGTTCGAAACTTAGATACATATTTGAATTTAATTAGTTCGCGCACGATACTACACAACCGGTCCGGTCGCGGCAAGTGTAGAACTTTCGGTAAGGTTTTACCACCTCACCGCCACTTCACAATCACCCACTATGTATTAAAATTATCTACCTGCCTCCGTCTTTGGCCAGTAGTACCACGAGTCCCGGCCGGATAAGTGTGTATTATAGTGTTTTGTGTATATGTACGCGTCGACCGACCAAGAGTCACCACTCTCAATTACGTATATTTATTTGGGTAAGTGCCTTGTAGGTAATTTGTTATGCTGACACCGTTTCACGTTCTACGCGTGGTGTCGGTTCAACGTTTCGCGTTCGTGGTAACGTCGTCGCATGTGCGTCAATTCATTACGCAATAGTAGTTGTTGGGTGCGAGACAAGATCGCAGCCAGCAAACATTTTTGTGGGAGGCTGAGAATATATATATATAATAAAATAAAAATAATAAACTAATAATCATTATCATTATATATAATAAAACTAAGTTAATAAAATGTGCGTGCCGATAAAACTTAAAAAGGAGTCCCGGCACGATAAAGGGACTTATATAGTGTGATAGCCCTTTATCCCCCCTCGAACAAGAAAGTTCCCGTTTTAACCTAAAGGGCGTGTTTTTGAAGATATAAGGGCTTTTCCAACCCTTCAACTTGGAAATTGTGTAGTGGCGTCGAGTATTGTGTAGTAGCGCCATCTGTTGTCGATTATTTGGGTTGCATTTCGAAAGGCGCTGTGAGAAATTAAATTACATTTGTTACTATAATAAAGTTATTAAATTTTGTGTATTTATATAGCAGTAGTGGAGTTAAAGCGACAAAATTTTAGTTATTCAAATTAGTTCTGAAAACATTTTTAAATTTAAGTTTTTAAATTTCGCGCCTTTACTACGTATGCTACAGCTGCAGAACCTATTGTTACCATAACATTTTGCTGTGAAGCCACCGTTTTTCGGTGATGTTATGTTATGGTATAACATGGTATAACATAACATCACCGAAAAACGGTGGCTTCACAGCAAAAATACGAATACAAGGCAGAGACGAACTGGAAATAGATAATCAATGGGTAGTACCATATAACCCACTATTTTCCAAAATGTTCCAAGCACACATAAACGTTGAATACTGCAATTCAGTAAAATCTATTAAATATATATGTAAGTACGTAAACAAAGGTAGTGATACGGTAGTATTTCAAATAGTCCAAAATAGCGAACAAAATAACAGAAATGATGAGACCCTCATGTACCAAATGGGAAGATACATCAACAGTAACGAAGCAGCGTGGAGGATTTTTAGTTTTCCCATACACGAACGCAAACCAGCTGTGCAACGTCTAGCAGTACATTTGGAGAATGGACAGAGAGTTTACTTCACAAAAGACTCGGCTAGAAAAATTGCAAGCGAACCACCTCAGAACACAACATTAACAGCTTTTTTCCAACTGTGCCAAACGGATCCATTCGCAAAGACATTACTGTATGTCGACGTCCCTATTTATTATACGTGGGACAAAACAAGGAAAATTTTTCAACGCCAGAGGAGGGTCATCCAGAAATCATGAAAACTAACGCAATAGGTCGAGTATACACTGTACATCAAAACAATGCCGAATGTTTCTATCTCCGGATGTTGTTGCACGAAATACGGGGACCAACAAGTTTCACAGATCTCAGGACCATTGACGGCTACCTATGCCAGACGTACAGAGAAGCATGTCAACGCTTAGGATTATTGGAAAACGATAACCACTGGGATTAACACTACAAGAAGCCACACTCACAGCTTCAGCTGAACAAATTCGAGAGTTATTCGCCACAATTCTAACAACATGTAACCCATCAAACCCAAAACAGCTATGGGACTCTTTCAAAAGGAGTATGAGTGATGATATATTGCACCAAATCCGACAAACTAATCCAGAACTGACTATAGAATTCAATGACGACATTTTAAATGAAACACTCATTCGCTTAGAAGATAAATGTTTAGCAATAAATAACCAGGCCTTAGTAGAACTTGGAATGCCAGCACCACAAAGAAATGCTTTCAGTGTGCTAAACTACGAAATTACAAAGGAAAAAAGCTACAACGTCAATGAACTACTTGAATACATTGCTCACAACAAACCACTCCTCAATGACAATCAAAAAAAAGTTTACAACGTTATAATGAACCGGATAAATAACAACACTGGTGGAATTATTTACTTGGACGCACCAGGAGGCACCGGTAAAACGTTTCTAATAAATCTAATACTGGCCGAAATACGTGCTAAAAAACACATGGCACTGGCACTAGCATCATCCGGCATTGCAGCCACACTTATGGAAGGAGGACGAACTGCCCATTCTGCCTTACAACTACCGTTGAATATAGCCGAACTACAATTCCCGGTATGTAAAATCTCAGGAAAATCTGGACGGGGTCAACTTCTAAAACAAGCTAAAATTATCTTCTGGGATGAATGCACCGTGGCCCATAAAAAGTCACTAGAAGCCATGGACAGAACATTACAAGAATTGCGAAAAAACTCTGAAATAATGGGAGGAGCTCTACTCATACTCTCAGGAGATTTTCGACAAACACTTCCAGTTATTCCCAAGTCAACACCAGCAGACGAGATCAATGCATGCTTTAAAAAGTCACATCTCTGGCCACAAGTACAAATACTGCAATTAATAAAAAACATGAGAGTTGAATTATTAAAAGATGAAACAACAGCACATTTTGCTAAAATACTTTTACAAATAGGCAAAGGTACATATCTTACTGACCAAACGACCGGCCTCATTGAACTCAATAGTGATTTCTGTAACATAGCCACTACTGAAAACGAACTAATCGACAAAATTTATCCAAATATTATTCAGAACTATACCAACATAGAGTGGTTATTTCAAAGAGCAATTTTGGCCACTAAAAATAATATTGTTGACGATATCAATTTTAATATTCTAAAGAAAATACCTGGTGAAGAGAAAATATATAAATCGATCGACACGATGGTATCCATTGAAGAAAGTGTCAACTGAAGTTCTAAACTCTTTACAAGTACCAGGAATGCCATTACACTGCCTTCGTCTGAAAATTGGATCTCCAATCATACTACTCAGAAATCTCAACTCCCCAAAACTATGTAATGGAACGAGGATGATCGTAAAACAGCTATCGAATAATATCATTGAAGCTGAACTTATTTCTGGAAAGAACAAAGGACACACAGTATTTATACCTAGAATACCACTGATCTCTTCTGAATTACCATTTCCATTTAAAAGATTGCAGTTTCCAGTTAAATTAGCCTTTAGTTTTACAATCAACAAAGCGCAAGGGCAAACTTTAAAATATTGTGGCATCAACCTCAAAGAATTCTGCTTCTCTCACGGTCAGCTATATGTAACTTGCTCAAGAGTAGGAAATTCGAAAATTTATATATATATACACCCCGGAGAATAAAATGAAAAATGTTGTTTATAAACAAGTAGTGTAAATAATGAGAAAATGTTTTCAATAAATTTTTTTGCTTTTTACGTCATAGTTTATTTTTTTATTTCAACTACCACGTAATCTCATATCAACTCCCGAGCGAAGCCGGGTATCATAGCTAGTAGAATGTAAATCATTAAGTTTTATTTTAAGAAAAAATTTCGGAGGGGGTCTGAACCCTAAACCCCCTCCCCCTGGCTACAGTCTTGGTGCGAGACACCGCCCGAAATATTTCGGTCTCGCGCTGTTTGTTTCCGCCCAATTCATGAAATTCCGATGACGGTTGGTATCACATTATCAGTATTATCTTATGTTAAATTATTATTATTACATTATTCAATAGTTACTATTGTTTTTATTAAGTTTAATAAGTTGTATAACTAATCAAATCGCGTGCTCATTAATATTTAATATTTGAGTGGGGAAAATAGGGTCTAGGGGCATTCAACGCCGTGAGTCGCATGCGCGAAACGAGTTCCTTCTCTCGTGGGCCTTAGTTATAGTAGTATAATTGTATAAATATTACTCCAATGTATATAGGATATTATTATTTAGGTATTTATTTATTTATTTATTTATTCGTGGCATCCTTTATTTTATCCATTATTTTTATTTTTTTTATATGTAACCTCGTTGAGGAGCATACATTTATTTTATTTTATGTTAACCATTTATCTACATAAATCTTTTACGTAACCTCATGGAGGAGCCTGAAGTACTTTTTATTTTATTTTATTTTTATATGTATGCTATATATGTTTAATTTTTTTCTCAGTTTTATACCATCGGCTTTCTCCACACCAACTTACAAAAAAATACAATAAATAATAATAATAATACGAGTATAATCAAAATTAAAGCATTTTTTTTCTTTCATTTCTTTTACTCCTTTCCCCACAAAAAATAAAAATCCCGTGTGCTCCAGTTCGAACGTCGGCTGCGGGTTGGCGACCCTCTGGTTTTCTATACCGGGAGCCATCACACGGCGCTCATCGAAAGTGGATAGAGACATCGCAATATTAATTAAAACAATAATACTGGGGTATTAAAAAAAACAATGTGTATAAATCATTTGGGGTGCTTTAGCCCTAAAGCCCCCCATCACTTCTTGAGTGACCCTTGGTTCACCTCCTCAGTGGCGCACACAGGATTTTTTTTGGGGGGTTATACTTATGATAATTATTAATTTCCTAAAGAAAATTTTTATCGAAAACGCGGAACAATGTAATATCAAAACTGGCGGGCACAAGCTAGGGCTGTAAAGCAATTACTTTACATATCTCAGCCTCAGATCCGTCCCTACAGTTTGCGGGGCCCGGGGCATAACATTTTTCGCGGGGCCTTAAAAACAGTCGTAGCTCTGCTTAGTATTGTCGTAAAAATTTAATAATTCGATATTATGTACCCTTTTTTTTTTTGTTCGTCAATATGACAGTACAATTTATATTAAGGTCCATTTTTTAATTGAGATGATAAATAAATATACAGTCATAGATGTACATTTCTTTAGTTTTGGTTAATAAACCATATACAATTGAAAGCTATATTTAGCTGTAAATTATTGATTTAATATATATATATATTATAGGTTTTGTATATTTTCACTACTTTACTATATATATATACTGTATAAAACTAACTACCCAGTTATTATTACAATATGTAAAATAGAATATTACTTACTCTGTATACCTTTATATTTTTATAAACAAAAAAATAAATACCTAATGTTTTCATGTTTAACAAATAATAGGTTTATTATTGTTTTTTGAATATATATACGTGTTCTTTAGTTGTTTTTTGACATAACCAATTGCAGCTTGCAAATTCAATCTTTAGAGATATCATAGTCATTATCACATTGTTATATATATACCTGTATAATAAGCGGAAGTATTTTATGTACTTATACTTAGCTTTCTTTCGGGGGCAAAAAATATACTGTACATTCACTCATTCACAACTCGCAGCAGAGTGAAAATAAACATATCTCTGAAGACATCCGAACATAAATAAAAAAAATGAAGACATGGCACATGGATAAATTTAAAATGATAAGAAATTTAATCTTGGATTTTCTTCCAAAATAGATTATTTTGTGTAGAAGTATTGGCGATTATTTTGTGATTTTAAAATATATCTAAAATGGTATATTTGGACGGTGAAATAATATTTTTGCCACATTCAAGTAGAAAAACAGCCGCTGTTACACCAATAGTCCCGTTACAATTTCAAAACTAATAAAATATAGTGATAATAAATAAATAAAATACTTTTATCTTTATGAAAACCTAAAGGTATAGTTTAAAATTTTAAAACGCGGGGCCTGAAATTATGATCTAAATGGGGGCCTGGGCATGGATCCTGCTCGACCCACCCTAAGGACGGCCCTGCTCAGCCTTGGCATTAGTTTATAGTGCAGCAGAGTACTGTGCACCGGCTTGGCAAAGAAACACTCATAGTAAAAAGTCGATACACATTTAAATCAGACTATGAGAATTATTTCAGGAATTGTAAAAGTACGCAAACACAATGGCTCCTGTACTTGCACACATTGCGTCTGCTGATCTGAGGAGAAAAGCAGCAGCTCACTCCCTGTTGTATAAAATAATACAAAATTCAAACCTTCCAATATACGAGGACATTTATCAACACCCAGCAAAAAGACTCAAGTCCAGAAGCCCAGTATGGATCGAACTCGAAACAGAAGCGGCCATAGAAACCAATGGAAAAGTGGTTGAAAAGATGCTGAAGTAAGAAACGCAGAGCTGGTTACGACCAGGATACGACTTTACTCGCTCATTATGAACAGAATAAGAACCGCTAATGGTAGGTGTAATAACTTACTCCACAAATGGGGTATGAGTGAGTCAACTCTTTGTGGTTGTGGAGATACCCAAACAATGACACATATAGTTGAGACTTGTCCTTTAACAAAATTTGACGGAGGATTGAGAAGTACCCATGAAGATGAAGAAAACGCGATTAAATGGGTAGAAAACCTGGACATTCGCCTATGAAACAACAGTTACCTAATTCTTAGTCTTTAGTCTTTACATCATTATATTATTTATTCACTAAGTTATTTACTTATTTATTTATTTACTTACTTTACTTGTTATTTATACATTTATATATTTATTTATTCATTGTTAATGTTATGCTTAATAATGACTACCACTGATCATAGGCGTGCGCAGGAATTTTGTATGGGGTGTGCCATGAAGAAAATTGGGCCGCTTTCCCTTATATGAGCCTAAGCAAATCTAACCTAACTCTCAACCTAAAACAAGGATAAATTTAATGCAAAATATCAATTCATAAAAACTTATTGATTAAATGTTGTGCTTCACAACGTTTAGATATATTTTTACAATATAGTGTATACCTATGTACCTAGTGGTTAGTAACCTACATTAGAATATTAAAAAATTTTGCTAGAGCGCCTAATTTATTTTCTCTAATTTTTATTATTTATAGCTTAAAATTCAAACAAAGTCCCCGAATGAATGAAAGTTGTACAAAAAGCCACGGGCCACGGGGTGTGCCACGACACACCCGGCACACCCTGTGCGCACGCCTATGCAACTGATTGTATTCTTTACTAAAATAACTTACGCCGATGCCATATGCTAATAATAATAGTACCCGTAACTCATATTATGTCATAACAACCATGACTACGAGTATGCTGCTAGGCGTAAAATATGGTTAAAATAAATTGAATGAAGGAAGACATTTCGGGGGGGGCGGGTTGTGACCCCTTAACCCCCCCCCTGTGTGCGCCACTGCACCTCCTCTCCATAAAGTTAAGTCAGATACGTCACTGGCGAACAATGCATATGCTCTCCTATAGAAATTCAGTCTAGACAACTCGTGGGAAAATTCCTTTTATAATACATTTCCGATCCTCATAAGTCATAACTATATTTGCACTTTGTTTTTATCTTTCTCTGCCTGTTACCTGTTGGCGATACGTTTCAAAAACGCTTCCGATTCTTGTGTCCATTGCTTCTACAATTACTCTCTTCTCCTCTTTAATGCTTTTATCTCGGAACCAGCTAACTTACTTGGATGTCGCCCCATATGTTACTTTAATATTTCTACATCAAATTCATATTCTCCCTTTGTTTCAGGATATTATTATAATCAGAAATTTTGGAATAAACATGCTCAATTCTTCTATAATTTTTTTTTTCTGCATTTGTAAAGTCGAATTTCTGTTTGGAGTTTACCAATGGGTCAGTTTCGTAAAACTCCGCTGGCTTTTCATTTTACATTCTCGATTCGAAAATAAAGTGTTCGTATACACTTCCTCGTCATTCTTGTTCATTTATCACAGAATGCTATTATTTTAACGACTCTTGACTATTTTCAGCATTTAAACTTTAAAAATTTCTTAATCGTTTCGAACTCTCAATCAGCCTTTTTATCGATTAATTACATTTCTTTACGTGCTTATTTACGTACTTACCCTCTTGTTCTTCTTATAAAATCTAGCCTTTTTCACTTAAATACACGTGGATTTAATATTAAGTTTTTACTTGTTACAGGCCAAGCAGGCATTTTAGACAACAAGGTGGCCGATTACCACGCTGTATTAAAAATTTCAGTATGAGACTTCCTACGCTTAAAATTCTTTTTTCCGATTTTCTTATTCTCCTAAAGAAAAATTACAAAAAATCTTGACAAAACAAATGGACATCATTAACTAGTGATTTTACTTCCTAGTTTAAAAAGGTCTCGCTGGTAATACCACCTCATTCCTAGTTTCATAATTTGCCTTTTTTCAGGGCTCAAATTATGCTGTTTTCGAGGCTTAGATCTGGGCATAATTTGTTCCCAGCATATGCATTCCATCTCTCACTAAATTATTCTCCATTTTATACACGTCGAGATAATGAATTCATATGTGACTTCACTTACATTATTATGAACTATCCTTCTCTCGCTGCCTCACTATGTCAATTTTTTAATTTTCTCTGTAATAACAACTTTTCTTTAATAAATTCTTTATTATATATTGAATGGTAAATCTCCTCCTATAATTATCCATGACGTTAAAGTTTATTAGTGTTGCTGTCTTCTTAGTGTAATATACGTATTATCTCAATAAACTTGTATTTATTTGATTGCTTTTTTATTTTATTTTTTTTTTATTTCAATTATTTATTAATATAATAATCATTGAGCTGTTACAATTTTAATATTTATAGGTATTAAAAATAAAAAAATTAAATATATAATAATTTTTCTATAATCGAATGTATTTATACAAAAAATCATAATTCCTTCGATATGGTTTGAACATTTCCATGTATTTACAACAAAGGTTTAAAAAATAAAAACCAAAAAAAGTAAAAGAATCTTATTAAACTTCAAATTAAGTATAAATCGTGTATTATATTTCCTATTCTACAAAATTCCTGATGAATTGGTAACCTTTAAACAAATAATTGACCCTGGCAATGAGATATTAAATAACGTTTATTCATATATTCCATTTGAAAGTACCTGTGGTGGAACTTTGTAAAATCGCGTCGGGGATTTTTTCAATCAAAAATTTAAAATTTAAATAACTCCTTTAGACAACATAATATTATAACATTATAATAATATATGCGTGCATATTGTATCAATAAAATATAAAATAATACATTCGTATACATAAAGAATATGTGAATATACCATCAAATCAAAGATTATTATGAAAAATAAAGAAACATATAGAAGTTGTAGTATTATATTGATTTATTTACTACCAGTTTCGACGAAAGGTCATCATCGGGTATTAAGCGAAAAAGAAAAATACAACAACAGAATAAAACAAAACAATGAAAAAATTACATAGAAAAAACTATGAATAGGTATTACAACAAAAAATAAAGTGTTCAAAAAATTAAATTAAAAATTAAAAACAGCAAAAAATTGTGTACATAGTAAATTTAATTCTTAAAAAACAATTATAGCATGATATTAATATAATTTAATATATACTGATATAAAATATTATTAAATTGTCAGTTTCTAAAGTTAATTTCAAAACAAAATTCTATATTCTTCCAAAACAGAGTTTATTTAAATAATATACTCGTACTGTATATTTAAAATTTCTATTAGTTTTACCAATATAAAATTTATTACGATTACATTTATGTTTTACATTTCCAGGAAAATTAAATCAGTTAAAATTTGTATTCGGAAATTGCATTATTTTATAGTTTGTTTAATTATATTATTATTAGTATTAAATGTGATTTTACTATTATTTTAAATTATTATTTATTATTTTAACGAATTTGTCTGGTAATGTATTTTAATATTTCATACAACGTACAATAATTAATTACATTACATGTGTGTGTGTGTGTGTGTGTGTGTGTGTGTGTGTGTATCGCCGTCGTTATTTTATTTTTTTAATAGTCGCAATTACTATTCGATTTAAACGAGAGAAAAAAACGTAGGTACGTTTGAACGGGGAAATTAAACGTACGTTACTTTCAATTTGTAATCACACGCGAGACAATAATTATACAGTTGGAATAACGACGTACATTTTACTTTACACGCG
The DNA here is from genome assembly GCA_032441835.1 of Slavum lentiscoides. Classification (NCBI taxonomy): domain Eukaryota; kingdom Metazoa; phylum Arthropoda; class Insecta; order Hemiptera; family Aphididae; genus Slavum; species Slavum lentiscoides. The sequence goes on along the minus strand of CM063721.1, from coordinate 1,280,097 downwards.
TACCTAGATTATAATATTACACGTAAATATTCATATACGGAATTATTAATGTTTTACCAAGGGCGGCTGGCAGTACTAAAAATAACTGGATTTGGACGGTTGGCTCACGCTGTTTACGAGAATCGAGATGACACATCTAGTTATATATAAATAAATTTATATATATATATACTTCGTACGTCACTATATACATCATATACTATATATGATTATATATGTATATGAATGGACAGCTTCATGTCCGGGACTTCGTGGTCAGTGGAACGTCCATATATATATGTGTGTGTGTGTGTGTGTGTGTGTGTGTGTGTGTGTGTGTGTGTGTGTGTGTGTGTGTGTGTGTGTGTGTATAATATATATTGTATTATATATGTATAATACAAGCATACTTTATTATTGCGAATTAACATTTAAGGTCAGGGGAGTGGGTTGGTGGCATGCGTGTGGGTGTATATGTATACATTTACTGTTTAAACCTTCAACCGTATTTAATAACACACACATAACATATACTTGCACTTGCAGTTCCCAACGTATATGATGCAGTTATTTTGTTGCGTGCGTGTGTCTATTATGCATATATAATATGATATATGACGGGTTCTTGTGCAATTAGTGCGCAGGGACCGTTTTTTGTTTTTTTTTTATGCGTCCGTCACGGTTTACAACGAAAATTAAATAATAAAAACATATTTGTTTAGCCTATAAAAATATTTCCTTTAATATATATACATACATATTAAAGCTAGACTTTACCAAGTTTAAAAGTTATGATTTATCGGATTACTCTTGGTTTATTATTAACGTAATTTTGAATTTTCAATACAGAAGGATATTTATATATTTTATCTAAACACGTGTTAATGTAATATACATTAGAGACGAATGCACAAGTAATATCTGTAAAGCGAGTAGAACCGAACAATTACAGATTTCATACAAATTATTGAAAAAAGTATTTATATAAATTAATAATAAATAATAATTTCAAAAACAAATTGTTTGATAAAACAAAAGGAAATCAAACGAACGATTAAAAAAAAACAAATCACTAAAATCAAGTTGATAGTATACTTTGCCAGCTGATGTATTTAAATTTTTAATTAAACTTTTAACTTTGTAAAAAATATGTAGCGACTTCATTTTTGCAGTTCAAAAACCATTTACTCACCCAGTCTTGTACATAATATATAAATATAAATATATATATATATATATTATATACAATATATAATACATATATATATATATATATATATATATATATATATATACTGTTTAGAATAAAACATTTTTTAAATTTTATTTTATAATTTTTTTTCCTCTTATTTATGTTTATTATTATTAATATTGAATTATATCCTCTCTATCGTTTTCATTTTAAATATTATTATCATGAAGGCATATATTGATTATTATTATTACTTATTGTTGTTATTATTATTATTATTATTATTGTATATTATCGTTCTCACTCGTCGAATTCGTAATCTATATTACAAGTTTATAAATATTATAATTTAATTAATACGCTCGCGAAAAATTATTAGTCGGTATCCGTACACTATTATATACACCTCGTCTCGTTCTTCGTCCGTAAATGTAATCGGAAATCATATCTCTGTTTTTTTGTTGTAATCATAAAATCTTGTCGCGTAGTTTCGTCCACTCGTATAGTCGGAAATCATTGTTTTGTTTTATTAGTGTTATATTTGTTTAATCTGATCTATACTTGAAATTATTTATTTTGTGTTATTATATCACGGTGATATTTAAACTACATTTATTTTTTTTTTATAATATTTATTTATTACTCTTAATCGATATCCTACATATACATAAATTATAGATTTTTTTTCTCTTAGTCTTATACCTGTATACTTAAAACATTATACACGTTATAATTATATGAAATATGTATACGTAGATATATTATATACCAAAGCCTAATAGTGAATAACCATGTTTCCAAACAGGAGATTTTATGATAAATAAAATTTCTTTTTGTTTGTTTTTATCATTATTCACAAATTGAGTAAAACAATAAAATTCGGACAAAATAAACATTATATATACACATATATAAGTACACACTTTTTCGAAAATAATTTTTCAGTTAAATATGTATCGTTTTCGAAGAATACTGAGAAATGGAAATTTGACTAATAGAATTTAACGACATTGGTCAATGTACCCTCATAGCACAGGGAATCCCAGGAATAAGCCAGGAGTGTCCCAATAGTCTCCTATATAGGAATCCCAATTTAGGAGTCCTAAGAAGTATATTCAGAACTTTTATTGGGAACTTTTAAAAATAATTCTATATTAGGAGTTCTATAAAGCGATGTCAGGATTCCTAACTATCTGACTTTAGTTCTAATTCCTGAATTACTCCTAACGAGAGGATTAAACCGCGGACATGAGGAGCTCATGAGGAAACTCCCAGGACTTCTTTTGGGAGTCTTGGGCTTTACCACAGAACTCCCTGTGCTATAAGGGTATAGTAATAGTATTGTACAACACAATTCCGTAAGCACAAACATACTACAGACAGTATCTAATACAGAAATATTAAATCACATATTGAAACATAATGCTGTTAATAAAACAAAGATGAACTTTAAACAATAATTATTGGGTTACCAAAGTAACTTCTGTAAAGCTGTACTAAACAGATAATCAAATTTTCCCATTTAGAGAAACCCTCTCTAGAATATTTCCTGATTTCAGAACGTACATACAACTCATGCCGAACACATTAGATCAGTGGTTCCGAACTCAACTCAAGTCACGGACCATTTTTCCAAATTTTCAACCACCGCGGACGACTTTTACACGTTTTCAACTGCCGCGGACCACTATACTCCGTCTTCTAATAAATGTATAATATATTATACATATATGCATATATTTATATTAATATTATATATTTCTACTGAACAATAACTATAGGAAGCAGGATATAAGAGATACAGTAAACGCGGCACAATCGTATATTCTTTAATTTTTAAGTTAAAAATTTGTTCGAATTAAAAAAATGCATGTAACAAGGAAAAAAAAAATATCTGACACCACGGAACACCTGACATAAGTACTCGGACCACCACTTGAGAACCACTGCATTATATCAACCGTTTTTCGTTTGAAATGCTTCACTGACCATTTTCAACACATAGAAATGAACCGTAAAAGACATCGACACACCCTAATAATTAGTTTCATAAAATAATTCAAAATAGTCGCGCATATTATATTATGTATTTACTGCGTACATTTTCACACCATACATCGTTTATTATGAACGCACGAGACTCCTACTTGCAGTGCAGCAGGTGAGACACGGAGAGAACGTTAAAGGCAGATTACAAGACTATACTTATATATATGTATATTTTTTTTTTTGCATAGTAAATGCGTGCTGCAACACGCTGCTAGAATGACGATGGCGGCAGCGCGGCGGTAGTGGCAAGAGACGAGAGACGTATATACATATACATATATATATATGTGTGTGTGTGTGTGTGTGTGTGTGTGTGTGTGTGTGTGTGTGTGTGTGTGTGTGTGTGTGTGTGTGTGTGTGTAGATGGGGGACCCCGGGTATGTTTTTAATGCTCCGGTCATAAAAAAGGGCAAGCCTCGTATATATATATGTCTGTGTGTGCGTATACGTACTGGCAAAAGAGTCTCCTACCCTCTCCTATACGTCACTGTTTATACCACCACACATACATTCACACACACACACACACATACATACTGGCCGCACTCCACCTCCTGTCGCGATGCACATTTTGCACCGTTGCACCGACTACATGCACGAGTTTTATGTGTGTGTGTGTGTGTGTGTGTGTGTGTGTGTGTGTGTGTGTGTGTGTGTGTGTGTGTACTATGACGACGAACGAACGGGGCGGAACTTGCGTAATAAAATTTATATTGTCGAAGACATCCACAATTTTATCGTGCAGAATTTAAACCGGCCCGCTCGGTAACCTAATACTTATTTTATATATATATATATATATATATAAAAGTATCGAGACAGAAACTACGGCCGGTGCGCGTCTTTCGATATATATATATATATATATATATATATATATATGATACAGTATATAACGATACAGTATATAACGATATATATATATATATATAAGAAAGGTATAGCGGTCTCCCCTTACACCGTCAAATAAGGCTATAAAAACTGCTTTTCCAGCGAAAACAACTCTCCGTGCGCTCACACATTGCACGCTCGTGCACGGTGCATTGTATTCGTTTTCATTGTCCCGCCCGCCGCCGCGCGAATTTATTATTGTTGAACAAAGCGCATGCGCGAAACTGCGCGTTGAACGTTAAATGCATTTTCCTTTTTCGAAAACTACTCGTCAGCGCTTAGTCCTCCACCACCAACACCCCTTTCCTTCCCGACGGCCACCAGCACATGGTGGTTTTACCGCGACTTCGTTAAAAGTTTTCCGCACTCTAACAAACACGAACGCGCACTCATCACACTCATCGAAAAAAAGTGTGTGTGTAAGGTGACGGATGGATAGATTATAAAGCGAGTACATTATACATATCCACACACACACACACACACACACACACACAGTGATTCGAGTTTTGTTTAAAATATAATTTATGTAAATGAAAAGTATAATTGTTAATATTGTATATTAAACGATTGAAAATTTAAACAATATATTTTCACTACGAAGTAAAAAAAAATTATTTTTTCTTTCGTATGTTAGTTGTATCTTTGTATGAAAAATATTTTTTTAACATATATTTTTTTTCTGTTATTGATATAAAAAAAATATATATATATATATAATAACATTAATAATAATCGTATTAAAAACATCGGTTCTTCGTATCCGTCAGCTACATTTCAAAACAACTTTCTTGTTTTGTTTTTACAATGGAACCCTTCGTCTGTCCGTGCAATAACTTATTTATTTCACAGCATTTTAATCATCATTACCGTTCACTTTACGTAGTTAATTAAAAACATCCGAAACAGAATATACTTTTTTTCCGATACCAAATTACATCTAGTTGGTACTGCAAAAAGGTCATTTTTCGATTTTCTCAATGCTTTTTTCAAGCGTCAGAAAAAACAACCGAAAAATTACATAGAAACGGTAAAAACGCGATTTCGTCAAAATCGATTATCGTTATTTCTTCGTTAATTTTGAAATTAACGGTTATAGAAACTTGAAATATTCACCAAATATGTAACTTTATATTATATTAGGGAAAAAAGATTTCAAACAATTACTTTCACTACCGAGCTATTTATAGTAATTATAGGTTTTGAGTTATTTAATTTATAAAAAATATTAAACCTAACTTTTTTTTGTTTTAAGGCTTAAAAATTTAATACAATGTAAGACGTGTGTTACTTCAAATATATTTGAAAATCTTGAAAATCGATAGTCACAATTTTCTTTTAAAAAAATTTTAAGTTTTTCGATGAAGTGTATTTTATTTTTTGTAAAAAATTACATTATTTCATTTATTAATAATAAATAATACTACATCAAAGTTCCATTCGGAATAGTTTTATCGAATGCGATGATTTTGAATGAATGCAATCATTGATTTCAAATATATAGTAATAACAAAACTCTTAAATTTAATCTTTATCTAAGTAATTCACTTAAATGACATCCACAACATCCCGCAGCTTGCTGCCTCTTTTTTTTTTTAATTAATCCAAAATAAAACTACAAACATTTTTGATAGTACACGTTATTATTACAAGACAATCTAAAATTAATTTAATAATAATCGAGAGGTACGATTTAATGAGAGACTTGTGCTTGAATGTTTGTCCTTTGACATGATTTATTCTAATTTCTAAGTTGGGTTTTACATATTTTAAGACAGCTATTCTTAAATCTGATTCAACTTTTAATCTGGATCGATTTTTACTATCGTTGACACTGAAAATGCTGTTTCATACACATAAGTTGAAACAAAAAAAAGTGACATCGATATGGCTTGTTTTTATAACTCTAGATATTTAGATTTAATAGAAATCCAAAATATGTATCACACTCATTTTCTTGAAAAAAGTAAACTAAATGACTTGTAAGTAATATATGACGCATTACTTTGTTATGAAGTATTTCCATTAATAATGTAATTAGGTTGACCTGATGAATTAAAATTATTGATAAAATTATTTTGACAATAACGCCCATATATACTCGTAATGCGCCAAACTTTAAATCCAAACTTAAAGCCATTTATTAGATTTACTAAATTAATAGAATTAATTAATTAATTGTTATTGCAGTGATTACGATATGACACGACTATTGTCTGCGTCTCGTTTTGCACTTTTTACCTCGTCAGTCACTATTACCGAAGGTACAAGGCCGTTTTGAAAGACCAATTTTTTTTTTACATTTGGTGTTAAATTTACACTACTGTACGTGATCATTATAAATAGTATATAGGTACTATATATCATCGCAATATTCCCTAAGCTATATACGCTTATTATATATTTTATTGGATTTAACTCTTTTATGCTCGCTGTTTAAAACTCGCAACCATATCGTTAACATATGCAGCTGCCTTGGGGCGGGCACTATCTGAAATTTTAAGTTAGGTGGACAACAACTGCGAATTAGTCCATAGGCCTTTTTTTATAAACCAATAATATAGAAATGACCAAAGTCGTACGCTTATGATTCTACGCCAGGGGCAAGTTCAAAATAATCGCCCCCCCCCCTACAGTTGACGAAAATATTTTACACGCAAGCAATATTATATTGATATTTTATTTATATTAAAAATTATAAATTTATGGTTTTATTATATCTAGAAATTATGAAAAGAAAAAAAATTATACAAATAAATATATAAATGATAAAGGACAGATGTAAACCATTTGATTTAAAATAATACTTTTCTTGATTTTATTGAAGCAAAATTTTCAATGACGTCTTAAAAATCGATGATTTGAATACGTGATGAGTTCATGTATTCAAATTACGAATATAAGAGGATCCGATAAAAATTTATAATAAAAATAAAAAATTCCCAGTACGATGATAAGAACTCCGACTGTGTTTATCTAGAATCTAGATTCTAGAGTAGACGATTAGTAATACGAAGCGCGGGATAATGTAATATAATATTTTATACTGTCTGTTCTACCAGCCGTAACCATCTGCCATGTTCACGAAAATATCTTCTAGCCGTTTTCACACTTCGTTTTCGGAAAATAAATTTTTAATAATATTTTATTTTTATTAGTATTTTCGCCATGAAGAAATAATATAGTATTAATATCAATACATGTTTGCTACCTGGGTTGTTTTTTATTCAAATATGTCTTAGGAAATAATTTCCTATACCAATATAATAAAAACAATTTTAGAACAGAATCTAAAGTAGATTTAGAAAGGCCCAAATGAGATAAAAAAAATATATATGCAATAGAAAAGAATATGGAATTCCTTACTAAATTGGAAAGAAAAAACAGATAGAGAAGGATAATAGAATTGGGTGTGAGATAGGATCTTTATATAGAGGCCTAAGAAGAAGGTAATAGATATGAATATTTCTATTCGTATAGAAAAAAATCGGTTTAATTGAAAAATAATAATAAATGCCATATTCATTTCAAGATTAATTTTTACCCACAATAAAAATAACCGCGATGATTTGCACGATCATTGCAATCGTTTAATTATAAACGTTTATGTGATAAGATTCCTATCAGTCTTATGATGGAGTACCATAATAAAAGTTCACAAATTACTATTTATTTATTCTGTTTACAGTTTACATACATATTTTGCAATGTTTTTCCCTTAATTACCTTGTAGAATTATGCTAAATTTGACCTCCACGAATAACCAAGAAAAAATAGAAACACGTTTCAATAACTGCAGCTACAGAAACGAGAACAGTATGAATTACATATAGGTAGGTATATATATATATATATATATATATATATATATTATAAATATTATAATGTATAATTATTTTGCTCATTATTACGAGTTTTATACTAACATTTTTGTATTGCTGCTACAATAATAAAAATAAAATTATAAGTTGTTTGAAAAATGTGATATTAAGAAATACAATAATGACATAACATTCGAATGCGTTTGAATTGTAAATTAATTATATCTAGGTAATTTATGAATTTTATAATAAAAGGCAATTAATTATGTATAGATAATATCTACATTTTTCAAAATTTGAAAAATACTACACATATTGAATTGTATATAATAAAGTGATGTTTTATAATTATATTAAAATAATAATAATGATGATTATAATGATAATAATGATAATGATAATGATAATAATAATGAAACCAATAGTATCAGTGCTTGAATTAGGGGTAGACGCGGGGGGACGGAGTCCCCTTTCTTTTTTAAAACTATTATAGCGTACCCCTTCTAATTCTTCATACCGGGATGCAGAGAACGGGACGGTCAAGACTCTACAATTTTATTGAACTAATGAAAATTAAAAATTTTATTTATAGGGAGTGGTCGGTAGTTGCCACAATATACAAACGATATATTTCTTGAAATGACAATCGTCGATTGCCAATTTTTCTCGTTATTATTATTTGTTATTATGAACACAAAATGTAATCTACTTTATTATATATGTTGTTATTTTTATAAAATATGTTTTGTTTTATTTTCATAAGAACATTACTGTTCAACACACAGTTTTCTCGTCAAAACAAAATACAAACGATTTATGAAAAATTAACCAGTGCGAAACTAAAGTTAACAAAAAAAAATTTAACACTTCAAAGTTCAGTAAAAGAAAAAAGCAGACTGTATTTAACAAATTATTAATAAAATTCAATATAACAAATAACAATTGATCTTAAAAATAAAGGGAATATTAAATATAATGTTAACATAAATTCCATACAAAGTTACTGGATAATATAATTATTAATTATTATAAAACGATAAATACACCAAAAAGAAAATAAAAAAACCTGATCCTCGAATGGATGAAACTCAATGAGCTTTTCATAATTTTCATCCATAAAATACAAGGGATACTCGAACGATAAAGTTTTCTTGCGCAAAACACAAATAACAGTTTTTGTAAAAATAATGAAGAAATATTATAATTTTGTCAATGACACAACAACAAATTTAAATATCAATACCAACAATAATAATCATAGTATTTGCTTAATTAAACATGTAAATAAAAGTAATCGTAAATTAATAAAAACAAAAAAAAATAATAATAATAAATGCTCCTTTACTATGTGGCACGAATATTTACAGTTAAAAAAAGAATGATGCTTATTTATTATTGTATAATGAAAAATATAGTAGGGGGTGTGGGGCGAAGCCCCCACGAATTTATAAGACATTACAATCTACTAGATTTCACATTATTTTTGTACTTCTGCATCCCCCTTCTAATTTTTTTCCAATTCAAGCACTGCATAGTATACTATTTTTGGTAATTTCTACGTAACAACGTAACCCTAAATAATTTGAGGGCGAAAAGAGGTTGTTCGACGTCTAAACTATCCTGAATCAAAACATTTTGTAAATTCATCGTGTTATTGAATCAATATATCAAGTATTATTGAAATAAATTACGACAAGGAATGTACTTTAAAACGTTTTTGAAAATTGTAAAATATACCTAATAATATATTTAAACGCAATTGAAGATTGAAGGCTAGCGTATATGTATATGTATACGTTTATGTATAGATAGATATGGATAAATGAATGCGCACGTTTTATACAGAAATTTATATTATTTATCATTTTATTCTTGAAAACAATTATGACGTCAAAAAAGTGTTTAACAAAAAACGGTGAATTTTATTATTATACACTGATTTAAAAAGGGCTTCGCATTTAAGGGTGTAAATTTCATTTCAAAGTCGAAGAACACGTTTTCGCGAATTTTATGACTTCCACTAGGTCCAAATGGTCTAAATCTAAAACGTTACACTTATACATTATTTACTTCACCCGAAGCCTTCAACCTTTTTTATGACAACTGCAGTGAACAGTTCTTGCTCAATTCGCCGCAAAAAATCAGTATTAATCGGTTCTTAAAAAGTTCCCAATTCGCCAAGAACTGTACTCTTTTATTAATTTTTATTATTTTATGCCTCATTATAAGGTTTTACAATTTAAGATATTATTATTTTAAATTATAAATAATTATTTATCCATTACGAAAATGTATAATTTAAATTATTCACTCGATTTAATTTAAATAAATATATATATATGTCAATGTATGTAAAAGTTTACCTATCAAGTTTACACAATTCAATATTAAATTAGTATATAATCTTAAAGGAAAATTTAAAAATAAACAAATATTAATTAATAATGAATTATTGATGTTATGAAACCATTAATTTTATTCGTTTCTACATTATAACGTGAATAGCAATAATATTATTGTAAATATAGTTATTACTCATTATGATACTAGAAAAATATTTATAAATTAAAATAATAACAAAAATTGTAATTATTATATGTAACGACTATATATATATATATATATATATATATATATATATTGATGTTTCCGGCGTTTTTAATAATTATGATCATAATACATAATATAGGAAAGAGTTGCAGCTAATCGAAATCAACAAATGAATTCCATTATTTGTAACGATATATACCAATAAATATACACATAGATTTAATTCTCTTGAATGTTAGTCAACAATCAGCCAGCTATATACATCAACAGTATTACAATATATTTGAGCAATATGGTGAAAAATTTTACTCATATAAAATAGATTTTTTTAATACTTGGAAATGTCCAAAACTAATAACATTTATATTCCTTTGGGCTTTGATGATCCACTAATGGTGGGAAAACACCTGCACAGCTGCAAGTTATATACAATATACCCATATTTATAATTTACATAACATTATAGAATACAGCGACGATGTATGTATTCGATGGTTAGTTTCTCGTATACATATAATACCAAGTACCTATAACATTATGATCATCCTATCACACATCTGTTCGGCGGAATACATTTTGGCGTGAAAGTGAAGAATCCATTTTTCTTCGGTCAACACAAGAGTAAGGGGAATATCCAATACATATAATTACACTATGTGACCGGTATTGAACACAAGACATAAAAAAAGTAATAAAAACCGAATTCTCTAACACTGATTTATAGTCCGGACAGTCGTTATTTAATTTTTTTTTCCGTTCACTGACTGCAGTCATGCATGTATGTATTATAATAATACAGCTATTATTATTTATTCAACCCCGACGGACATTTGCACATTTTTATAGGATCGAAAAAGTAGGTATGTATATTATATTGATTAGTTTTCCATTTGATAGTTTAATAGCTTCAAATGTAAATTATTACTGTGACAAGTCACACACACACACACATTTATATATATTGTACATGCACATTCACTAAAATATCAAGCAAACTTTATAGACATCATAAAAATCGTAAAACTACCGATTTCTTTTGTCCGTGCGGGTCGTCACCATATAACTTATTCGGTGACTATAATATAATTGAAAATAATAAGAATTTTCAAAGACTATAACAATAATAATAATAATAATAATCATATCCAAAAGTAATATTATATGACGTGTGGGTTGTCAGTATACTAGTATATATATATATATATATACTAGTATATAGTTTACAAAATATACGTAAATGTCGTTCAAGTTAAAATGTACAAAATGACAATTTCTATGGTAAAAATGAAATTTACTCGTGAAACGTGTATTGTGCAATTTATTACGTAGGACGTTCATATTATAAACACAAGGCAATTTGATCTAATAATATTACGAGGTAATATTATTGAATACTAATATAGGTTATACGTACATAGGTTATATTATTGATCAACACGTATTTATACATATTTTTTATGGAAGTATAACTATAGTATATCGTTTAGGTCTGTGTATAAATAAAGAAGTCCTTTCCCATGAACTTGAAATTTTCTTACGATGAAAAATATCGGCTTCATATACTAATAATTATAATAATATGTACACATACTATTTAATAGTGTAAGTTTATACATTATAATACACACACAGTGGCTTATTTTCAACTTTTTTCTGGGGGGGGGGAGTCCAAATTTTTTTTGAAAATTCCAACAGGATATATTGATATAAGGTATTTAATAAAAAATACCTTTGGATAATTTTAACAAATAAGTACATTTTATTTTTAAAAAATGTTTTCAGTGATAAAATATAAAATAAATGATAGTTGTTGACAATAAAGCAACAAATTTGTATAAATTAATGAAAGTTTAGGACTATATTTTGTAATCGTATAGACGCATAGTGAGGCCTGGGCAATAATGTGCCGTCTGTCCCGTTCATTTAAAACGTCATTTAACGTCGTGTTAACGGAATTTGATTAACGGCCTGTGTCAATTCTTAATTTCTCGCGATAAGATAGTGTTTCAAGATTGGTTTATATTGTTAGATATACAATATTATTCCTATATAGTATGTAATTACTAATTTTGTACTTAAGTTAACGTACATTGTATTTTATATAACTATTATCTCGGCATATATTTCAGTATCTTTACTCTTTAGTCATTTTTTTTTTTTTTGGTTCTGGGGGGGTCCAGTACCCCTGGACCCCCTCCCGTGAATACGCCACTGTAACACACATTACACCGCAGTACATTATAAAATATTATAAAAGCAGTGGTGGATCTAAGAATCAATTTTGGGGGGGCGGAAATTATTTTCAAAAGTTGTTCGACAAATTATTGATTTAGAAATCATATTTTTAGTTACCTTAATGGTATTACTATAATTAATTAACCACCTGGTAGGTACCAGTTACCAGTTAAAGCGCAACTGATAAGCTTTTTCCTCGGAGTTTTTTTTTTGGTATCGCCACATAGTGATAGCGAAAAATTGATAAAAAGTATATGAAATTCCTTCATTAATAGAGGGATGACCTACTTTTTAAAAAAAAATTTTCAGGGTAAGAAATCGCCAGGTAAATTAATGTCAATCGGCCATTTAATGACCTTATAATTGTCTTATTCATTTTTTATTCTACTTTAACTTTTTTTGGGACAGGGGAATTTCTCCCATTCCCTCTCCCCCGTAGATCCGCCCCTGCTAGAAGTATAATACCTAAATAGTATTCCCTTGGATATGTTATACGATATTACACTATCGGGTACGTATAAACATTTTATGCATATAAATAAATATATTTATGTATGTGTTTGTATAAATATATGTATATTGTAAATTGTTTGGCGTGTTTGGCGTGGTCAAGGCTGATGCCACGCAGTGATTATAACGTAATCAAGGTTATTTTATTATATTATCAATACAATATATATGTTAATACTATTAGAACGGTCAATGAAAACAGCCCGAACGTAGGTATTATCTATTGGTTCAATAGGTACATTGATATTTAAATAGACAAATTAGAATATGAAATAACGTACAAATAAATAAAATATATATTTATATATAAAATAATAACTTATGCGTGTACGTAATTATTGCTAGTAGACCGATTATATAATGGCCGTATTTCCATGTCATTACTAGCATTTTATTTGGGACTTTTTTAATGTTTTAATGTCAATATAACATATATATATATATATATATATATATATATATCATAAAAATATATTATACTTTCACTTATACTTATTGTAAATAAAAATTTATAGATTGTATAATTCTAAAATAAAAACAAAAAAAAAATATATATTATATTATCATGAGAATTTTAAATAACATTGAGTATTTTACAGAGATAACATGCCAAGAGGGGCCTTATCTGTATAATGTACCTACATTGTACAACATGTATAGTATACATTGTATACATATTATCACGAGGTGGTCGATGCATATCATCATTATATTATATTGTATTATGACTAAGGCTATGAAATCAATGACCACTAAAAAATCTTAAAAATACGGCATAAAATCCTGGAAAACGCACTAAAAAATCGAATTTCAAAACACAAAAATACATTAAAATAATTACCTACTTAAATAAAAAAATATTTTAATATACCAAATTTTTTAAAACGGACTAAAACGTATAAAATAATTTCTCCATACAGGTTTATACCCCAAACAGGTTCCTAGCTCCGTACAGATTGTATTGAAAATTTGTAACTGTGAATTTTTAATAGCTATGAAAATACTTGCAAGATTTTAATTTAACAAAATTTACCGAACAGACAGACAGACAAAAAAGCGAGTTAATAAAAACGTGGTGAAAATACCAAAGTTTGAACATTTAATAATTTTAGTGTAACCAAATATACAATTTTATTTTTATATTAAAATTAATACAAAATTATGTATATGGTTAATAATTCTATTAACAATTTCATTGAATATATTTTTAAAAATTCTTGTTTATATTTCCCTCAACTTGATAAAATTGAACAGTTGCATGGCCTATTGTACTTTATATATATACGTATATTTATTTTACGCTTAGACACATATAGATTATGTTACTACTTATACCTACATTATTGAAATACATTACACATTACACATATTGAGGAAGGGGCCTGCAGTGGTTAGAATGGTCAAATTTAAAAACATGTGTACGAACAGAGGTGGATTGGTAGAAATCTGGCCATTTTTCTAAGTTCATAAATCGCCATTACTCATTATATAATATATAAAGACGGAGAAAATTTAAAACATTTAATCAAAATTCAAAATTTAAATATTTAAAAAAAATAGTTTAAGAAATTTTAGTTTTTTAAACTAAACATTTAGAGTATAAACATGACGAATAAATATTTTATACATTTTAAGAATAACAAAATTTGTTTAAAAACGCGTAAATCATCCGTTTTACTCAAAATTCAAACTTTAAACAGTTTTAAAAAGAACATTGTCTGAACAATTATTTAAATTTTAAAAATATTGTTAGAATATTATATGATATGCTTTGTATTCAATGATCAGATTTTAATTTTTCTCATTTTCAAGTATTATGCATTATTATTTTTTAAATAAAAATAATATCGATAGTAAAAAAAAATCGACTTTGCTAAAATCAGATATGTTATTATTATTATAGCATTATGTTATTGTTATATTTTATCGATACCTATTTTTTCATACACTTAAAAACCGACAAGCATGTCAAATATAAAATATCAGTTCATGAATTTTTATCAGAAAACGGGAAACTACGTATGTAAAAATCGAAGCACCGTTGTGCTTTCCAAAAAACATTTCACAGACCAAAAAAAAAAAAAATACGTATGTCTGCAAAACTTTACATTATTCGCTACCTACAACCTAATATCTTAATTTAAAATTACAATAAATTCGTTGACGTTAATCTAGGGAATGTTACGCACTGACCGATCCATTGTACGAAGGTGGAAAGACAATCAATCAAAATGATACTATAATAACATTGAAGTTGTTAAAAGAAAAAAAAAATTGTTTACACTAGGATTCTTATGAAATTATTGTACCTACTTATACATTATTGTAAAGGAGGATTTTTTTTTGTTTTTAATTTCTCAAGTAACACAATATTATCATTGGTACTTACATAATATCATAAATATATTGAAGAAGTGGAAGAAGATCGAGGGAATTAGATTTAAGTATGAGTACAGAGTAATGAATGGAGTGCAACAAAATGCAATTTTATTAAAATTGCAGAAAGAACACTAAGAGAGTCTAATAATCAATCAAAGAAATGTTATAATATAGTGATGTTGAAATGCAATCTTAAATAGAAATGAGCCTAGGCAAAGTACCTAACATGCCAAACGCTTGAATTCACGGAAATATTTGAAATGTTATGAAATATTACTGTCCAAAATAAAAAGTAATCCACTGATAAAATCATATGTATTCCACATCACGCAAATATGTCAGTCTTCTTAGAACGTTTACGACAGCTGCATCACGCTAGTGCTCAGTCATAAAGTGTAACAACGAATATTATTTATGTGGTGAGGAAAACGTATTGGTAGCCGTTGTTAATAAATAATAATAATAATAATAATAAAAACACGTTGTATAATATATATATATATATATATATATATATATACTCGTATATAATAAAAACTTTAATTATATAGTTTACGACGAAGTTGACATTGAACGGAATCAAGTCAAACGTGGCCAACAAAGTGTATATATTTATTATAGCTAAAAGGAATTTATATACATAAGTTATACCGGCTTTATGCGTGTTTAAGAAGAAAAAAACGTAATCATAAAATCCAGAATACTTTTACAGTTTAGTTATTGCCATTGTTGTTCTAGTTGATGTTTTTTTCGTTGCAAAGTGATGTATGTGTATATTATTATTTATCGCTAAATAATAATAATATAATAAGTGAAATAATTAGTAATATTACCAGTGCTATTGGAATTCCAGGTATCGGTAACATATAATATTCTATACAAGTATTTCAAGTTTAATATTACAGTTATGTACTCGTATTATAATATTATACAAAATCACATGCACTGATCAATCGATCTTCTACACGAATATGTACTCGAATACCTGTACATACGTTATATACCTACTTCACTACACACATGTATATTTACGTAATCTAGTAGATTATAGTGTACACGAACAATGAAACCAAACATGTATATTATTAACTATATTATCATATTAATAATATGCAATGTAGTCCAATTATGAAAAATTGGAAACAGTTTATTGTCCACAAACAATATCTCTCCATAACCTCATTAAATAATAAACACAAATGTACTTCTGTAGTTTATGTACTAACCGACCGCGTACAAAGTCATGTATAAATATATATAAAGACAAGTACATACATTGATTACATTATTTTATGATATTATATACTCTTCCCCCACAGTTTATATATTAAAAGACGTTAAAAAACCTTACCTACTTCTACTACTATATTATAAGTATTTATTGAATCGTTCAGAATATCAGATGATACAGTTTTAATTTATGGATATATATAAATATATATATAATATATATAATAAATACATATATATATATATATATATATATATATATCTACATCTACACTAATATTATAAAGAGGAAAGATTTGTTTGTTTGTATTGAATAGGCTCCTAAACTACTGAACCGATTTAAATGAAATTTGGTACATAGATAGTTTAGACACTGAGAAAGGACATAGACTACTTTTTTATACTAAAAAAGGGTTGTAAGGGGTTGAAATAGGGGATGATATATATTATAACACCGTACCCGCACGGCGTTGCCATGGAAACAAACAATCAAATCTTTCCTCTTTAAATGACATTATTTTTCAATACATTACACTCCGAATTTCCAACGAACGTCGTTATTTTTTTTTATCATTTTAAAATGTCCAAAAGATCAAGATCTCAACTTTCTAGAAATAGTTCACAGGCTAGGGCAATAAAAATGCGTCGTGATGGAGAATCTCCATCAGAAACTGAAAATTGTCTTGCAAGTCAGAGAGAATACGCGTCGCAATCGCGTGCAAGAGAGTCAAGTATCGAGCGTTCGCAGCGGCTTGAAGAACAAAATATTAGAAATGTACAAGCTCGCGCTAGGGAATCGAGCTCTGAGCGTTCCGAACGCCTTCGGAATCAGAGAGAAAGACAACAGACGTCAACGGCTAGGTTAGGTGTTTGTGCTGTGCTTCTGGAAAACTCAGTCTCCCCAATATTCAGGAGCCGCCACAGCCAATAAAAAGTCTTTTGACAAATAATCATTCACTATCTAGACATTTTCTAACCAACATACGTAAGTACAAAAGCCTATTTCAAATGACTTCGTTTGACGCGAAAGAAATTAGAGAACAAAATTTTATTCCCACTTTTAAAATAGAGGGCCAAGTTTATCATCTTATAGGTAGTCTTTTACCACCATCAGGCTAAAATCCGCAATTCTTGCAGATTTATTTCGTTTCAGACGCAGATCGCTATCGTTGCGACCAAACATAGCTCCAAAGCTAACATTGATTTAATTAACGAACTACAGACCGCACTGAACAGCCACAATATATACATACGAAGTTTTAAACAAAACTTAGAACAAAACTCTTCGGATAATTTAAAGTTAATTATTCACTCTGACCGCCCAATGCAGACAGCACACCCGGGGAGATATAATGCTCCGGCTGTAAACGAGGTAGCCGTTCTTTTGGTCGACGAAGAAAAAGGTCCCAGAGATATCGTGCTGCACGGTAGAGACGGCCAACTTAAAAGGGTCTCTGAGTTACACAGATCGTACGATCCTCTCCAGTATCCCTTGATGTTTGTAATGGGAGAAGACGGCTATTATTTGACCATTCCTCAAGAAAGTACTGCCCGTAATAAAACTGTGACCTGTATGAAATTTTATGAATTTAGATTGATGGTTAGAGATGGTTTTAATCCACTACATTACTACAGGGACTTATTTAGCCAATATATTGTCGATATGATGGCGAAAATGATTTCGGAAAGATTAAACTACATATGCCGTAATCAACAGAGACTGAGGGCTGAAGAATATATTCACCTCAGAGACACCTTAAACCAAGACACAAATGTTGACCCATCAAACAACGGTCAGCGCGTAATCTTGCCGTCTTCATTCACAGGTTCTCCGCGTTATCTACACGAAAAAACGCAAGATGCGATGACTTATGTCCGCAACTACTGGAGACCAGACTTATTTGTTACTTTTACTTGTAACCCTGAATGGCCTGAAATTAAAGCGGAACTATTAACTGGACATCGGTCTTTTGATCGTCATAACATAATTTCAAGGGTATTTCATTTAAAAAAGGAAAAATTCATGAAATTATTCACAAAAGATGAAATATTCGGCAAAGTGAAATATAACATGGCAAGTGTGGAGTGGCAGAAGCGGGGTTTACCTCACTGTTATTTGCTGTTTTGGCTAGAAAAAAAAATTCAGCCAGACGAAATTGATAGTGTCATAGTTACGGAACTGCCCAGCCAACAAAACGACCCGATATTGTACGATATCGTTACTAAAAATATGGTGCACGGTCCATGCGGAGAGCATAACTTAACAGCACCATGTATGAAAAACGGTATCTGCACAAAAAAGTACCCTCGACATTTCATCAACGATACCCAAACCGGAGAGGACGGATATCTAGTTTATCGTCATCGTGACGCCGAAAATGGAGGCCAGAGTGCTACGCTAAATATCAGAGGAAGTACTTTCAATATAGATAATAGGTGGATTGTCCCTTATTCTCCATTATTGTGTATGACGTTTAACGCGCACATAAATGTCGAGTACTACCACTCAGTTCAAGCTATCAAGTACATTTGTAAATATATCAATAGAGGATCTGACCAAGCTACTTTTAGCGTCAAAAACCCAAACGATGAGGTGGAAAACTATGTAAATGGCCGGTACATAAGTACATCCGAAGCTGTTTGGCGAATTTCAGAATTTCCCATTCACGAGTGACATCCTACAGTCTTGCAGTTAGCCGTCCACTTAGAAAACGGCCAAAGGGTATAATTTACCGCAGAAACGGCTGAACAAGTGGCCCAAAGCCCACGTAAAACTACTTTGCTGGCTTTCTTTGAGCTCTGTAATGAAGATGAATTCGTAAAGACACTTCTATACCACGAAGTCCCGCAATACTACACATGGGGCAATAATAATTTCTCAAGAAGGAAGCATGGTGAGGACGTTGTTGGCCATCCAGGCATAAAAAAAGATGCCGCTTTAGGTAGAGTCTACGGTGTACATCCTTCTCTGTCAGAGTGTTTTTATCTTATAATGTTGCTACATACATCACGTACGCTGTCCAACCTCATTCGAGTACTTAAAAACCGTTAACGGAGTTCTCAAAGAGACCTATCAAGCAGCTTGCCATGCCAGAGGTTTGTTAGAAAACGATGACCATTGGGAAAATACTTTGAGAGGAGCATCGCTTTCGCAATGTCCAGTACAACTGAGAGAGCTGTTGGTTTTTATACTTTTATTTTGTCAGCCATCGGAACCATTAAAATTATGGGACAATTTCAAAGAAAATCTTTGTGAAGATATCAGACACAGAATCAGACAACAAAATCAAGACTTCGCCTTACCATATAGTGAGGACATTTATAACGAAGGTTTGATACAAATCGAAAATAAACTATTGCAATTAAATGATAAAAGCCTAAGTCATTTTGGATTACCTTCTTCAGTTCGTACAGAAAACAATGCAACATATACAATGGCACATCACTATAATACAAATGATTTGACCTCTTTTGTAAATGAAAACCTGACAAAATTAGTCCCAGATCAAAAACATGCTTTTGAGACTATAGTCGATAGCGTGAATAATAACAAAGGAAAATTTTCTTTTTGGATGCCCCAGGTGGCACTGGAAAGGCGTTTCTTGCAAATTTGATACTTGCGAAGATAAGATAATCAGAGAAGATAGCAATAGCAGTTGCTTCGTCAGGAATTGCTGCAACACTCCTAAAGGATGGAAAAACTGCTCATTCTACTTTTAAACTTCCGTTATCTGTAAATCTTGAGCAACAATCTACATGTTCTATCCGCAAAATGGACCTCTTGGTAAATTACTACAAGACGCCTCATTGATTATGTGGGATGAAAGCACCATGAGCCATAGAGCACATATAGAGGCCGTGGACAGAACCTTAAAAGATCTTAGAAACTCCTCTGCTCTCATGGGCGAGAATACTTTTGTATTTGCTGGAGATTTCCGACAGACACTTCCCGTCATTAACAGAGGTACGCGAACAGATATCATCAAAGCATGCTTGAAATCGTCCCCTTTATGGACTTCGATTAAAAATATAAAATTACGAACAAATATGAGAGCACATCTTCATGGGATCACAGATAGTGATTTTCCACAACAATTGCTAAAAATTGGGGAAGGAATTTTTCCCACTCCAAATTTAAGCGAAAATTGTGACATCTTTCTAGATGAGTCACTAGGCCAGATAGTCCATAATTTAGATAATTTAATAGATGCAGTTTACCCTGACATGAAGAATTTGCACGAAAAGGACTTTCATTGGTTGTGTTCGAGGGCAATAGTGTCACTTAGGAATGATACTGTCAACGAAATAAACAATCTGATTTTACAAAAAGTTCGTGGCCAAATAAAAGACTACAAATCGATCGACACCGTCACGAACATCGAAGACGCAGTGCATTATCCACAGGAATTTTTAAATTCACTGAATCCTTCTGGACTACCACCACACGAACTGACGTTAAAAATCGGAATTCCAATCATGCTTTTGAGAAATTTAAGCCCTCCGAGTATGTGCAATGGAACAAGACTGCTTATTAAAGAATTAAAGGACAATTTAATTGTAGCGACCATTATTACCGGCCCAGCAGCTGGTCAACTAGCTCATATTCCGAGGACACCGATGATCCCAACTGATCAGCCAATCCCGTTGAAACGGCTTCAATTTCCGGTGAAAATATCTTTCGCGTTGACTATTAACAAGTCCTAAGGTCAAACTTTCGAATTAGTAGGGCTCGACCTACGAAAGGAATGTTTTACTCATAGCCAAATGTATGTGGGCCTATCACGAGTTGGATCTGCTGATAATCAATTTATTTTGCTGCCACAAAATAAAACAACTTCAAATATCGTTTACAGAGAAGCTCTAACCCAATAAATTTAATGATATATGATTCAATATAATTTTATTTTAAATATGATTTAATGATGTATGATATATGATTCGAATTCTACGCAAACGAAATTGCAGGCGGATGCTATAATTAATATGGCAAAACAACGTTTGCCGGGTCAGCTATTATTAATATAATGTAAAAAAAATCTTGATTTTCACCTGAGGTGACTTTTGCCCGGGCAACGCCGGGTGGGACAGCTAGTATATATATATATATATATAAAAATTATTGAAATTTGGGCAAGACAACGTATGTCGGTATATATATATATATATATATACTAGATGACCCAACAGACGTTGTCTTGTCCAAATTTCAGTAATTTTTTTTTATCGTTTTGTAATTTTGTGAATTTAAAAAAGCCACCTCTTATACGGTTATAATGAAAAAACTAACCATATTATTATGGTTATTTAATATTTTATTACTAAAAGAAATCAAGTTTATTACTAAGGTAGTAGCCAGTAGGATACAGTAAGTACGGCCAAAGAACACTATTGGTACAGTTTACGGTAAATTTATTAAAAATAGGTTAAATAATTTTGCCCCATTTGGTAAGAGAGCTCTGCACGCCACTGTATATATTATATATATATATATGTGTGTGTGTGTGTGTGTCACATAAATTATTTGGCTATATTTGTATTATTTTAATCTTCATGAAAATACTACGAGTATTTGAAATTATAAGTGATAACGGATACACTTGTACTAAGGTCTAAGGCACTGTAACTGTGAGTATTCTCAACAGCCATTTTGTTTCCAGTTGTAAATAAGTGTTTTATCACTTTATCAGTATTTAGTGTTGAAGCTGTGTAACGTTTTGCTTTAGAACAAACAATTCAAAGTTGAACTCATTTAATTACAGTTCAAAATTTGCTACGAGATTTTTATTGATTGTACAATAGTTGTTGTATGTGTGGATAAAATATTGTTTATGCTTTTAAAATATCAAACGTCTGAAAATTAAATAGGTCAATGAAGCTAATAAGCTGAAACAGTAAAAATATATATTATATAAAAGAAAAATAATATAACGCCTAAGAGAGAGTCCGCGAGCAGCCGCGGTGTGTGCGGCTGTTCGACGACGAACGACTAATTTTACGTGTTTAAATAAAATTGAATTCCTTTGAATCTTTATTGTATTTTTGTGTATGTGTGTGTGTGTTTTTGTGTGCGTGTACGTCGAAAGTAAATCGACGTTCACCACAAAGTGGCGCCGAACGTGGACTCTACCCAGAAAACTTGTGAACAGGACAATCGGACAATTTCAACGAAGTCGGTGATATCAATTTTAAAATATTTTATTATTTAAAATTTTTTTCCTTCTCGAGTACACTTTTGGTTGTGATTTTGTTGTGACTATCTGTACTATATGGATAGAATTTTTCTTTGTGTTTTTTTTTTTTTGAGGAATTTTTCTTTTTTTTCTCAAGAATATGATCGAATATATCTGTATATAGGTACTTATATAATATTATACTAGTATTGTTCGAGATTCACGGCTATCTCCAAACCGGTCCGCCAGAAATAAAACGTAGAAATTTCGAGAACGTTCGATATCTCACCCGCCGTTTTCCCTCTCGCCATTGTCGGGCGAAATTATATGAGTCATCGGCCTGTGACCAGGAAAGAAGTGCTGCGACGTCTGTTGTCTGGTCGGTCGTCGTGTATCCGGCATATATATAATATATTATACGACTCGGTGTCGTCGTCGTCGTCGTTGTCGTCGTTATTTTCTCGTCACGAAATTATATTTTTGCGCGGTTGTCGTGTATCGGCGCATGTGTACGACTCGGTGTCGTCGCCGTTATTTTCGTCGCGAACTTATATATTTTCGCGCAGTTGTCGTGTATCGGCATTTTGGTGTGTACGAGTCTTCGTCGTCGCCGTCATTTTATCGTCGCGAATTATAAATTTCGCGAAATCGGCCTGTATGTGTGACTCATTGTCGTCGTCATCATTTTTGTCGCGAAATCGTCGTGTTTTGGGCCATTGGGCCATCGGATCAAAAGGAGTTCGTGGAGCTGACATTTCACGGCATAATCGGTCGATATCCGGATTATCAGGTGACGCGTTTCCAGATTATGTGTGAAGGCTCGACGGGTGTAAAAGAAAAATTGTGTGTTATTTGATAATTTGTGCATATTCGTTTATATGAAAATGTATATATATGTTCGTCGGCCGACCCTTTAATCTGTATTAATTGTTATTAATCCGTACACATTATAATAATTTTATATTATTTATTATTATAATCGGTTGTTTGTACATTTTTTTTCCTTACGTTGTCGAATTTATAAACAAACGTTTTAGTCGTCATATCGACGTGGGTCTCTCGTAATACGAGTCGTTGGGGCCAACTGCTCGTTAAGAGCTCCTTCGACGTACAAGTATGTAAGTGTGTGGGTTTATGTATGTATGTGGATTTTTTCTTCTCTCTCTCTCTCTCTCTCTCTCTTCTTCTCTCTCACTCTTCTCTTCTTATTTTAATAAAGATTAGGTTTTCAGTAGTTAGGTAAGTTAAATTTTATGACAATAACAATTTTTAACATTTTTCTTTCCCCTTTTCTGAACGAATAAATAAATAAATTCATCATTTAAATTTTAACAAATAAACATGTGATATGAATGATACATCGCTTATTGATTTAAATCAGAAAATTAACAAATTAACAAACATTTATACACTAAAAAAAAAAAAATCAGAATTAATTAATTTATGCAAATCAAAAAAATTAAAAACTTTAGGAATAGTTGATGACCTAAGAGCTAGATTATCTAGGTATTATAAAGGGATTCTAAACTTAAACGATTTTGATGATAATTTAACGGAAGAAGAAAAAAAAACGTTATAAAAGAATCATTTAAAAATAAAATTGACATTAAGAAATTAATAAAAGAGTGTGAACTATCCGACAGTTCAGACTCAGATAAAAGCTTTTAACAAGGAGAATCTTCAAACTCACTTATAGATAAATATAAAAATTTGAATGATGAATTAACGTAGTTAAGTAACGCAATTAAAATAACAAAAAAAGTAGAAACAATTTTAAAAATCAGCGAAAACTTGTATCAAAACCCTTTGTTGGAGTCTTTGAACGACAATAGCACATACATAAATAATTTAACAAAACCAACTGAAATAAAAGAAATTGATAGGGAACATATATATGAAGACATTGAATTAATAGAAAATAATACTTCAATTCCTAGCAATAAAATTCAAAATACAACATTTTTCGATAATTACAACAAAACTACAAATAATAATCTAATAAAAAAAATGAACACATAGATCATGCAAAATCATTAATGATTAAACCAGACTCATTCACTGGGACAGAGGACGTAAAATTTTTTTTAAACAATACAATAAGGCAAGCGAAATTAACAACTGGGACGAAAATGACAAATTGAAATATTTTTATCTATTTTTGTGAAAGGAACGGCGAGTACATTCTTAGAGAATTTGGAAAACCAACAAGAAAATTGGACTTGGAATGAATTGCAAGACATATTTTTGAATGAGTTCCAACCTATAGGGTATGACGCGATATTAAAAATAAAATTGGAAAAAAGAAAACAAGGCGATTCTGAGTCGATCACTAGTTTCATAACTGAAATAGAAAACCTATGTAGGCAAGTATAGATAAAAAAATGAAAGAAGAAGAAATTTGTGCACATATTTTAAAAGGCCTAAAAGAAAATATTTTACATTCTATTTCTATGCAAAATAATAGTAGTTTAAAAAGTTTAAAAGAAAATTTTAAAAAAATATATGAATTAATGCAATTTCGAATTAGTAATATAGAAAGGAATATGAGTGAATACACAGATATCTTAAATCAACAAGTCACACAACTTGACCGGTATTCGATGGAAAGAGATAGAGAAATTGAAGAGTTAAAACAAAAATTAGAATACAGGGATAGGAGTTATAGAAAAGAGATCGATCAATTAAAGAAGTTAGGCAAATAAATATGTTAGGAAAAAATTATAATAAAAACGTATATTTTGATTACTACAGCAAAACGAACGACAAGAATTACTATGATAAAAAAAAACTATAGAAATAAAAGTACATACCCGCGATTATCTGAATATAAAAATAGAGACTTAAGTCCAGAAATAAAATATGATAGGCAAAATAGAAATAGACCTCGCTCTAGGGATCGTCGACCAAAAGATAGAAATTACGATAAGCAAAATAGAGATAGATCATATTCTCGAAATCGTTCATATTCCAGAGATAAAAATTATAATAATATCAGGGATAGATCTTACTCAAGAGATAGATATACAAATAATACAAGACAATCGAGAAACCAAAACAGCTGCAGAACCAAAATAGCTTGCAGAACCAAAATAGAATTATTATCGTAAGAACTTTATCGTTTTATTTCTTAACCGTCTCTTATCGTAATTTAACTCGTCGAAAGCCGAATGTAGTTTTATTTTAGTTTCGTTTGGTTGGTTGTTAAGTAAAGTTCTTGTGATGAGTACGTCTAATTTAAAAAAATACAAGTCTTTGACGATTTCGGAAAAAACATTTACATTTTAAAAATAATAAATAACTGTAATACCGCCTAATTTGCTGAAATATTTAATAATTAAAAAATTTTCGATTTTCTCTATCATTTTTAAACGCGACCCAAAAAACTACTAAAATGTTGGCAAAGTCCATTATTGTACTCGTATATTGATAATAAATAATATTACACCAAAGCTCCGCTCAGATCGTTTTATTAAATGCTATAATTTACCATTGCTTTCAAATTTATAGCAATAACAAAACTCCAAAACTTTATCTAAGTAATTCACTTAAGTGACATCCAAACACACCCGCGGCTCGCTACACTTTTTTACTATTATTACTATTTTTGTTCGCACAAAGTTAGAATATTAAAATTGAATATGTACAATAGACGTGTACGCTATATATTAAACTATAATATACGTGGTATAGGAATTAATAGTCTCGATTTACTACTACAGTATAATATGTATAAACTCGGTCAACAAGGGAACGGGCATACGAGCTGGGGTGTATAATAATATGTAGCAAATGAAAGAATATTGTTTATATACTGTCCAATGTATGGAATATTCATGAAGCGCCAATTAATGTTACGGGTTTTTTTTTTACATGTAAATGGGCTGCGTGCCTGCACCATGAAAAATTATTAAGTAAAAATCATGTATACTAAATATAAATATATATTACTCATGTCATATCAAAATTCAGAATCAATTCAAATAATTTTGAAATGCGCGTACTTACTAGTAGTTATTATTATTATTATTATTATTATTATTATTATTATTATTATTATTATTATTATTATTATTATTATTATTATTATTATTATTATTATTATTATTATTATTATTATTATTATTATTATTATTATTATTATTATTATTATTATTATTATTATTATTATTATTATTATTATTATTATTATTATTATTATTATTATTATTATTATTATTATTATTATTATTATTATTATTATTATTATTATTATTATTATTATTATTATTATTATTATTATTATTATTATTATTATTATTATTATTATTATTATTATTATTATTATTATTATTGTTGTTGTTGTTGTTGTTTTGCCTTGGAAGGTTAGGTAACAAATAATTTTAAATATTTCAAGAGTGGGCAACTCCATTTACAGTGTATCGGTCAGAAGCGTACTTTCAATTTCTATCTAATCTAGGGGGGGGTTTATATAAAACATTAAAACTTCGTCCCCATAATATTTCGAATTCAACCATATTAATAAAATAAATCAAATAAAATATATCAAATATATTTGTCGAAAAATGTAATATAGTTGTAAAAAAAATTGACTTAAAGATTTTCAAGATTTTTTTGAAAAATTTATCTTGTTAATACAGTCTACAGCTACATATTTGATGAAAATTTCAGATTTCTGTCCGTTAGTTTTAAAATTACGATAGAAATATAATATAAAATAAAATACGAAATTAAGAAAAAACGATAATCGATTTTGACGAAATTGCGTTTTTACCGTTCTTATGTAATTTTTCGGTAGTTTTTTTTTTTTTTGATGCTTAAAAAAAGTATTGAGAAAATCGAAAAATATACTGCTAATTTTTTTGCAATTGTGATGTACCCATTCTTATCAATTATCATTTAAAGTTTCACTACCAATTTTTAGGAGTAATTTAGAAAATTCTTCTGCGTGTATATTTTTCGTTAGAGGATTTGCATATTTATAGTAAAACCGTAACATCTATGTACAATACTTCCCCTACCCTCCCCTTCTCAGACAAAAAATGAAAAATTGGGCAACATGAAGACACTCGGGAAGTATTTGGAACAACCTTGTGAAAAAAAAAATAGTAAAATAATTGAAATGCCTCGCCAAAAAATCGTAAAATTAAAAAATAATACATCCTTTCCCATTTCCTTCACAGACAAAAAATGAAAAAATGGGTGCTGTGGGGACACTTGTAGAAATATTTGGAAAAACTCTGTAAAAAAGTTCAATAGTGTCGTCAGAAACTTGGTACATAATAAAGACTTGTTCTTTTATATATATATATATATATATATATATATATATATATATATATATAAGGATTTATTGAATAGTGTAGATAGGGGCGGATAGGGAAACTCATTCTGCTTTGACAAACTATTTTTAATTAATAAGAAATTCGTTTCTTAGATTATTTTTTTCCTTCATTAGTCAGTACATTATAACATGTGTAGATGTAGAATATTATAAAAATAAACGTGACGTAGTCGCAAAATTATAGACATACGATTATATTATAGGAACTAATAATTATATAAAAATAACATAGCGGAAACTATTTGGTCACAAAATAAAGTAAATGCCATGCTATTGGCAATGCGTGTACGACCAGCACTTGCCTTGTCCAATGTCCGTTGCCTGTTGGTAAACGGCCGCCGCGCCGCCGCCAAAAACTACTACTAGCGTTTTCAACGTTAGTGTCCAGAACTAATCACGCGCCCGCAGCGCAGCGTAACGACACCGTCCAAATAACGCGCCACCGAAAAACGTGGCAGTGAGCAATCTATAGTATTTATAATCAATGGTAATAGCTATAAAAATTAATTAACAACTATCTTATACCAATTACACCACACAATAAATTATAATTTAGGCACACAGTTCATTTTTGTTACTGATATAATTTATCGTTCAAATTTCAATTATAGCTAAAGATAATTAACTTTAAGTTCGAAATTAATTTTAGTTCGAATTTATTTTGTGATTTAAAAAATGTTGAAAATAAACATTTTCAAACTCAATTTTATTTGAATTTCAAAATTTTTTAATATTTAAAATATATTATAAATATAAATTATATTTTATATAATTTGTACGCGGTATGTTAGCGTACAAATTACCTTTATGGAAATAAATCTTTTTATATAAGTAATTTGTAATATTTAAAAATTATATTTCAAATTTCATTTCAATTAAATGCATATTGAAAGTGTTTTATATAATAAAATGTATTATAACATTTTCGTGACAACATGAACTGTTTTATTCATATTTTATACCCATATACATTTTACTATATTACTAAGTAGAAAACACAAATATTAAGAACAACAAACATATTTGCGAACGCCATAAAATTATTAATGAAATCTTAAGCACTATAAACCTAATGCATAAAATACAGATTATGTATTGGTACAAAAATACAAAAGAAATACCTACCGATAAAGAAAAAAAATAAAATGTATAAGAGTATAATATATTTATTCAATGTGTTTGTTATTGATGTTGTAACGTATATTTTAAATGAATATTATATACAATGCATTATAAAATATTTATATAACGGAGTAATATTGTGTTCATCGGTAGCGTATCATACTATCATGTATGATATTTTAAGAGGGTGTGTACGTACCTACATGTTTACTTAATGAACGTGACCACATGTGATTTATCATACACATGTCTAAACGAGTAGCATATGTGCATTAAACCGAATATGAGAAAATGCAGATGAAGAAGTCACTGAAAATATTTACCAATTCTAAATAACAGTATTTAACAACTTGTAAATTAATAAACATAATAATAAATTTGTATATTTATTAATCAATCTTTTATAAATCGAACTGTTGTAATATTCGTATTATTTCGATCGGTCGATTAATAACATATTTTTATAATTATAATTTTTACTCGCAATAATAGGTGTATTAAAACAAAATCAATCACTTCGCAAAAACTCACGCCTATATTTGAAATAATTATTAATTAATCAAATGAAGCCGCGTTTTATGTCGTTTTATGACCGCAAGTGAAAAATACGAGTATATTCGCTGTTTATATGATAAACATACATATATACATTGTAACGTAGTTACATGCGTACCTATTATATATATTTATTATGATATGTATACGTATATAGGTGTATATGCGTATGTCTGTATATGTATATTGGCACACACTAAGAATAATAGCATACTCATCAATTTACGACACTCACGACACACAATATTATAAATACACCTAACACAATAATAACACAGAGAGTTCGCAACACACCACCGTCCGGCAAACTCGATAGCAGCCACCCGTGTCATTTGTAAGTAATTATCACTATGCATTAATAAAAGATAAATAATTAGACATTACCGCAGTGGAACTCCATTATTGAATGTTATTAAGTTTTACCCCCGGCTACGTAATATTTTTATATCCAAAAGGTCCTGAAATCCTTCCCTGGATATCTTATGTGTTAACTGGTTCCCCGGCCACGTTACAACATATAAATATATATATATATATATATATATATATATATATACGGGCAGAGAAAGAGATATGTAATATGTCCAATTTATAGGGGCTTTCCCTAATCTTGTATATAAATGATATGTATTATAATTTTAATAATGAATTTTATGATCACTATTTACTAGAGTACTAGACGATTATAATATGATGTACCTGTAAATCGAAAAAAGCAATTCTAACTGGCAAAACTGGCAAAACTGGCCTATGAATTCGAAATGTGATATTCGTCGATGTAGCCACTACAGTTTTCAAACAAAGATTTTATCTGAAAATGCATACTATAGTACTATACACTGGTTTAAAATAAATAATATAACTGCACACAGTTGATTTTGATTTAGTTAGAGTCCAAAACCGCAATTTTTTTTTTTTTTTAATTATTAAAACTACGAGCATTTAAGAGGAAGTTTTTAGAAAAACCTGTGGACCCGTGTTCAACAATATGGAGCAGAAATAGGAAATAAGAACAAACGCCCATTTATACCAGCTATACAAAAGAAAAGGTGTGGTTCAATTCATCAAAGGAAGAAGGATAGAATGGGTAGGCCATGTATGACGGGCTGATGGAAGCATATTGAAAGGAGCATTGACAGATATGATGAGGGGACCAAGAATAAAACCGCGAATAAGATGGAAGGAGAGCGTCAATAAAATACCAGAAGAAATTGGAGCGGTCTAGGAGCAGGCGTATGATAGAGAGCGATGGAAAGAAATAGTTTTGACGGCCGAAAATCTAAATGACTCGTAAAGCATCAAAAAAAAATTAAAACACCATGTACGTATATGTGAAAATATGAAATGGCAAACTTTCATTATTTTCAAAATACGCGTAAAATGAAATGCTCTTATATTATTTTGTATACCGATCGCAAACATTCTATCTATAAATGATTGTATTTATTTATTTAAACGTGTTTTTTTTTTAAAACGTGTTTTTTCCAACCCTGGACGTACTCATTCTGCTAAACTGTTGAAAAATTGAATAAATCAATTATACATGAAATTAATAAAAGACTTTGAAAATGTCTAGTGAGTAATGAATTGGAAACAAATTTGCTGATATTTCATAATTTCTTTTTTTCAACAATTAAGAATTTACAATTTTGGCTTTTAAAGTATACGTATTACTAATTTATGTTCACTTTCCAACTGACAAACAAACAATACTTTTCACTTGAACCCCAAAATAAAATAACAAATTTAAATCGAACCGATAGTATAATACGTAATATTATAATAAAATTACGAGAAATATCACACATACTTCCATTCAGGCGTGGGTCCAAGGGGGGCTAAAGGGGCTTTAGCAGCACCCCCTTGTCCTTTGGGCTGTAGTCATTGCTTAAAAATAATACATATAACTACCTAAATAGGTATAATTTTAGGTAGCTAATCATCGTATAACCCCCCCCCCCTTTTGTGATTTCTGGATCCGCGCCTGCTTCCATTATTCGACTTGACCCATACTCGAAACAATGTTGTTTTAAATACATCAATTAAACAATTCAAAAATATTATAAATACAGTAATTTAAAAGAAAATACTCAATTAAACACATCATTAATAAGAAAATCTATTGAATCATGAGTAAGATGGGTAAAATGTTTTTTTTTATAATTTCGTATTACTATTAAATGCCTATAACAAACAAACATTTTATTTAGATTAATTAGAACGTATAGTACTCATACGTACAACGTAGAAATACTATGCTGTAAACACATCATTTTTAATGCTATACAATATACATCATCTTGGATCATGTCATATGCAAAATAAAAAATAAAATTTTGGAGATTATATTGTTTACCGCTAAAAAAAACTTGGCGAACAATTCGTAAAATTCTTTGAACATTCCTGTCTCTCTCTCTCTCTCTCTCTCTCTCTCTCTCTCTCTTTCTTTATTTAAAATTCGCGAGCCCAGTTATTTTTGTTTTTCTAATTTAAAGACGAAACTAAAATTAAACAATTATAAAAACTACATGAATTATATATAAATAGGTATTGTAATTAATAAAAAATAGTGTATTCATTTTTAACGAAATGTTTTAGTTGAACTGTTTTAAACACTACAATAATAATAATGACAAAGAAATGTTTACAAACAACATTAACACTATTTTACTCAAAATTCTACATTAAATCACATTTAATTCCAAGGAGTTAATTTTACACTATAAAATTATTCGTTTGTTTTTCTCGGGGTTCTTGAGACTGTGCGCACTCCATTAATATACGAGAATGTTTGAATGTAAAATATACACCGCACGAAGTACAAATTTAGAGTTTTCTATTTTCCATGAAATAACCATGACATGTGTTAGTCTAGTGCTGGCGTCGGCAGTTCGCATTCCGCGGCCGCATGCCACGATCCAATTTTTTATGGTCCCCACACGAAGGTGTTAAATTTAAAAAAATTATTTTATCAATATAAATGTATATATTTATGTGCTTTTTTAAAAATTTAATCTAATCTGGCACATTAGAAATCGCAATTTTACATTTTTTTATTTTATTTTTCCTAAAAGCTAATTTTTCTACAAAAGAACCGGAATTTTTTTATATTTATATTTACATGAAAAATAACACTGATGTGAACTGATATTATAAATTAAATAATAATAAAATTATTAGTATTATAATACCATTTGTAAAATTTTTTTTTAATGTGGCCCTCGATGAAAATATGAAAAAAAAAATGGTACACATGGTTAAAAAAGTTGCCGATTCCTGGTCAAATGTGTCCTAATCTCGACAAAGAAGTTTAGGAATAAAAATATTGTACACAATAAATTTTATTTTTCATTTTTTATCAAAATTACAATGTAAAAATATTATAAATAGCTAATGGCCCTTGCAGCCAAATTTTTTGTTTCTAATTAAAAAGAAAAAAATTATTAAAAATTACTCGTTCTATAATTAATACTAGGATTTAAATAGAATAAAAATATAATCGTTTTTGGTTTTTTTAAACATTATAACGATTCAACATGAAAAAGTGTTAAGTGGGTCAATTATTTTCAATATAAAATCGAAATGTTGAAAAACCAATAAATTAATTTTTATTTTTTATTTTATAACATTGTTACACCCTATTAATTCAGTGGCGTAGATAGGGGGGCTGATGGGGCTGCAGCCCCCTCCCCCGAAATGAATAAATAATCAGTATTTTAGTGGGTACCGTCTATACATATTAATAATTAACATATAAATTAATTAATTATCAGCCTCAGCCCCCCCTCAAATAAAAATCCTGGCTACATCACTGTATTAATTTCTTCTAATATATACGATTCGCGTGTTAATGTGGACACTGGAATCTGTAGTAAATAATATGTTATCAACAGACTTGGGTAGTATTCCGAATATAGTATTCGGAATACTGTATTCCGAATACTTTCTAAGTATTCTGAAATCTGAATACTTTTTAAATACTTTTTTGAAAGTATTCTAAATACAGTATTTTAAATACTTTTTAAAAGTATTCTGAATACAATATTCCGAATACTTTTTAAAGCTCAAACATATTTTAAATAGTGTGTACACGATATTTTATGTTATTTTTGTTTTCAACTATATTTAATAAAATATAATGGTTTTTCCACTTTTGTCTCAGCAACGACGATAATATATTCTCTCTCTCTTGCAGTATTCAATCTAATGATTGGTTTACAGCAACTTCCATGTTTGTCTATTACTAGCCTTCCACTTCAACTCTTGATATGAGTTACATCCTTGATCCTCTATTATCTAACTTATGTATTGCAATCTTGGTCTTCCTCTATGATTTTTTGATAATATATTATGATGGTATAATAAATAAGTGCCCACATTCTGTTAATTATCAATAAAATATCGAGAAAATGTTCATCTCATTTTAGATACATAGGTATATCAAATATTTCCAAATCATTAAACTGGATTTCCCGTGAAAGCAATAATAATTTAAATAAATAAATATGAGTAACAACTAGCAGCAGTAGGTATTTAAAACAACATTAATTATTATTTTATCAATAATCTTGCTATATTTGGTGTTTTAATTTGGTCTTATTCAAATAATCAAGTACATTTGATTTCACTGTTATATTTTATAATTAATTGGTATTATTAATTTACGTCTAGGTTATTGTGTTAATTTATAAACACAGAATTTAAAAAAATATGTTAAATTCCCCAAATACATACTAACATTGTTTATATTCCATTAAACATTTATGTAATTACTGTTTGATGTTCGTATTAAGTACTGAAAACTAGAACAAAAAAAGTATTCTAAAAGCATTTAGAATAATTTTTGTGAAATATTCAGAATGCTTAGAGAATACTATTTTCACGAAGTATTCGAATGCGTATTCTGAATACTTTTTACAAAGTATTCGGAACATGTATTTCAAATACTTTTAAAAAGTATTTTACTTAAGTCTGGTTATCGATATACATAAGTATAAATATACACTTATCAGGGGCGAACGCAGAAAAAAATTTCGGGAGGGGTTTTTGAAAAATGTAAAATTATTAGGTAATATGTACCTATACTATCTAAACTCTAACATATATGTCGTAACTAATAACTTTAAAATTTTCTCAGACATTTCGGAGGGGGTTCGAACCCCCAAAACCCCTTCCTGCGTTCGCCTCTGACACTTATATTAAATAGGTATTTATGGGAGTGTTGGCCGGATTTAAATTGTTCTTCCCATAACCTAAGAAAAAAAAATTAAAACCTGCTGTTTTTTGCTGTTTAAACTATATACATTGAACTACCATTCCTTGTTTCAATGAAATAATTGGTGAATTATCTTCAATATTGATTAAATATACAATATGCACAATATACAATATATATTTAATCAATAATCGATGTCTTTAAATCATAAGAAACTAGATTTTACAATGTATAATGTACATGAATTATAATTATCTTTACTTTAATTATTATTAATTAATAATATTTTATTTTATTTTAATTTTGTAATAAATATTTTAAAGGTACTTAAACCTAATCTGTGTGATGTTAAATATTTATATATCTACATGATTCTATAAAATGATGATAAAAAAACATTTTGTGATAAAATTATTTTTTTAATATAAAACAGACAAATAAGGAGAGGGATTAAAGCCTCTTCTATGACTCAGGTATTGAAAAACTAACTCAACCCCTCCTTAAGATTCATAAATACGCCTCTGTGGGTGCTATACTATACTATAGGTATATATAGTACCATTTAGTGTGTGTGTGTGTGTGTGTGTGTGTGTGTAAAAATGTCATTCGATTCCGGGCTGTTTACAGCAATAATTATTAGATGTTGAGCTATTTAAGTCGTAAATGAGGAAATTTTTTGTTTTAAGGGCTGAGAATTTTATACATGAGTCCTACGTTATTTCAACTATATATTCAAAAAAATCTTGAAAATCATAAGTCACAATTTATTTTGTTCATTAGTTGCTATACTGTAAATTTGTTGACAAATAAGTGCAATATTACACCGGAGCTCCACTCAGAATCGATTTATTGAATGCAATAATGTATAATTACTTTCAAATGTATAGTAATAACAAAATTCTGAAACGTTACCTAAGTAATTCCCCCTTAGCAACATTTACAACTCCCTCGACTCATTATCACATTTTTTTCAGCCCATCAGTAAAAAATAATCGCTCGTATGCGACGTCATAATATTAGTAAAATATCGAAAATAGTTTCATTACAAAATATTTTACTCTAACCGTGTTTTTAATTATTAAAAAGAAATAAAATAATAATAATATTTAGTCTAATTCATTGCTCGATGGCTGAGATGCTTTAGCACATAATTAAATTTTGTTAGTTCAAATTATCTATATTTTAAATAAGTACACAAAAATTAATAATATTGTGACAAAAGGTAAAAAAATTCAAAAACAATAGCATAAGTCATCTTCACTATCACAAATTCCAAAAATTGTATTTTGAAATTTACATATTTATGCATAATTTGACAAATTTGTCTATATTTTATTTAATCAGTGAAGCTAATGCCCGATTCCGCAATTTGAGGAGTACTAGCGTTGCGTTAGCGGAAATCGGGTTAAATTATTGGGGAGTCTAATTCGCTATAAGACAATACACTAAATTGCCATTGAAAAAATTTTTTTCTCGCTTCGCTCGATATGTATCTACATATAAATACATTTAAATATTATAATAATAATTTTTCAACCCATTTTTGAGGGGGCTAACTAAACTTTTAGGGAGCGAAGTCCCCCAAGCCCCCCATTTTCTGCCAATGTACTAAACTACACTAGAGATATACATGTGAGAAGGGGTTTGATATTTTAAATCGCCCCCCTCCTAAAAGTTTCGTCAAAATCGCCACTGTACATATATATATGTATATATATATATTCTATAAATTCGTATATATGTATGTTAATGAGCAATATTATATTACAAATATATTTGTATGTAATTAAAAACATATTATAACATATTTTATGTAACAAATATTACGTTCTGAGCTGTGGCCAATGAACAGCCAGTATAATACACGCTGTTATACAACTATGAACCCAAAATACAAAAAATAATTTTATAGGTAATAGCATAATATTACAATATATACTATCGCCCTCTGGTGTTTTAAAGGCGAATAATGTATAGTTGATCCTAAAAACGATAAATACTAATAATACCATTTTTGTTTTGTTGTTTTTTTAGTAATACACACGCACTCACCAAATATTATTGAACATTCGTAGAATTATAATATTCTTCTACACGACTAGACGTATTAAGAACAAAATGAAAATGGTAGTTACTAAGGCGTTTGTAGAAAAAATCATTCACGTCTATAAAAAAAAAAAATAGTAAAGTAAAAAATGTCTAAAATGAAAGGATGATCCACTACTCCACTCCCAGATATAAATTTCGTTCACTTCATTACTGATTGAAATATTTTTCAAAGAAAATATACCTAAAATTAATGAACACGGCCAAATTGTATACGTATAATATAGTGAAAATTTATATTCTATTATTCGTAGGTAACGTGTATTATAACTTATAATAGTAGGTACTTATTAGTATACATTATACTGTCGGCATCTATACTATGCGCAGCTAGATCTCATAAGATGAGTATAAATAATGGTATCCGACTTTATACATATAGTTTTACCTCGTATATATTATTATTTAGGTACTTGCAGCCGTATACAGGCTTAATCACATTATATATAGACTGCAGTATAATTTTATATTCCGACGAGAGAAAGTTGGAAAAATAATATATATATATATATATATCTGAAGTATTTTATGTACAGATACGGACAATAATTTAAGTAGGTACTCGTAAATGGAGAATTAAATAAAAACGAAATAATTTTTAATTTTTGTTTTTGGTATTTTTTTCATAACATAAAAAAACAATAAGGATATATTTTTAATTTCATTAACATAGAGAAATTATGAAAAATGAATTCAAGTAAATTTTTCATTCTTTTTTTATTCAGTTAAAGAATTATTATAAATTCAATGGTAATCGGGAAAACGTGATAGAACTCGGAGAGTTCCGACGAATTACCGAATTAAACTCAGTGGGCCACGAGTCTTTACGTTCTCTAACTTTATATTTTTTTATTTCATTTTTTACGTAATATTTATTGGCAGTATAGTATATTTAAGTATACATTTATTTATATGTATGTATATTTATTGTTTATATATATACATATACAGATTTTTGATTAATTTATTATTTACGAGTATTAATTTATTTATTTTTATTTTTTCATAACCTTTCTATTCTTTATTTATTTTCTGTTTTTGTTTTCACGACTTTTTTTTTTTTTTTAACATGTAAATTATGAATTTGTGATATGGGTTATAATGCTTATATTATACTTTATTATATTATACATATGTAATATATAAAGTATAGTAATTGTTTAGCATGAATAATCAACAAGAGGTCATCGTAACTTGTAAGTAATATAAATTTGACAAATCCAAATATAATTACAGTTGGGCATAAATAATAATTGGAGCGTTTTCCGTGTAAATTACGTACCTAAACACATGTACGTATACCTATTATAATGAAATTGTATAGATGGAACCGTGTATATGAATCTCGCGTGATACGTATACAAGCCATTTATCGTCAATAAATTTCACAACGTGCACGGATTTAGGTATTTTGTATATGTATATACTATATATATATATATATATATATATATATATATATATATATATGCATGTATAGTAAATTATGGTTTTGTGTTATTATAATATACGTGACCATAAAAAAATAATAATAAAGTAAAATTAATATTACCCGAAATGCTAATGATCGTATTGAGATAATTTCCTGGAAACACGTACATACGCGAACACGTAGGTATTCATTAAATATGTGTGTATATGTATATAGTGAAGTTTTATTACACGTGGACGTTTGACGGTATTTGCATTTTTATAGCCTGCGACACGATTTCAATTTTCATAGTTACCTATATATATATATATAATGTTCATTTACACAAATCAAAAAAATAATGAAAAAAAAAATTTTAATCCATCTAAAATATATATGCGCGTAGTATATAGATAATGTATATATGTCTAAGAATTTAAAATATTAACTTTAATTGAGGGTTAGGAAGTTTATATTTTCAAAATGTATGCATGCATATATCAGATGTCTATTGGGTGTATAGGTTTTATATACACGCGGCCTGCGAGAAAGGAGGTTTAGAGGGGCGTGACGATTCCTCGCTCATTGAGACACATTTTTCGGTAGTCGACACAGTACCCATTACAATAATGATTTATTTTTAAAAGATCGTTACATGTCCTAGATTCTGCAAGGAATCGTGTTATTTACACAGAAACGAAATAATATTAAGATTTTGATTTTGTAAAATTGCATTGAATAAGTTAATAAAAAACTATTTAAAGAATTATTTTTTGATAATCCATAACAGGAATATGAAATTGTGTTAGACCTCCAGTTCAAACTTTTAAACACGGCTCTTATGTCTTGGATACACAGAGGAAAAAGATCTACTAAAGAAGAATGTTGCCCTAAAAGGAAAAATACAGAAGTAAATCACAGGCTACCTACAATTGTGGAATGTCATATAAAATTAATTAGATACCAAATTAGCTAGAGGAAAAATGTAATTATTAATTTTTATATGTTAATAAATGACAAGTTTTAAAAAATATATTCATTGTAATTGTTGATAAATATTATTGATATAATACGTATATTGCAATAATTTGATGAAGATGAATGATTAAACATTTGGGGAGTGTGGAGGGCGAAGCTCTAATTATTTTAAGCTAATTATTTTAAAGTCTTGGAGTCCCCTTTCTTTTATTTTCCAATTCGAGCACTGCTGATAACGGGTTTTGAATAATTTCAGATATTACTTTTACGTCATACTTATACGATAATATTAATACCAGCACTCGTACGCGGTTACCCGGAATTTGTAAGTTTGATATTAATTTATTGTATATCTTATATTGATATGATATTTCTTTCTGACAGTAGATTTTCAAAAGTCATACATGTACAATGTGCATAGTTAATGGTGTTTATTAAGTCACAATTATTATTATAAATCAGCTTTCACTCTAGGCGATTTTGTCATGCATCAACTCCGTTATGTATTTCTATTAATTATGTATTTTAATTTTTAACTTATAGGTATGGTAACCATAAATATAAAACAAAAAAAAGTAGAAAGTCGTGGTTTGTTATAAACAGTGGCGGATTCAAGGGGGGCCCAAAGGGCCAGGCCCCTCCTTGGCAGTTATATATTCATAGTTAATACCAGGGGCGTCTTCAGGTCAGTTTTATGGGGGGCGATTTTCTAGATGAAAGAATAAGTAAGTAAGTAGTTAGTAACCTTGTAAAACTAGTATATTTTAATAGTATTTTTCCTCATAGTGGTCGGTAAGCTCATGGGGGGGCGATCGCCCCCATCGCCCCCCCCCTCAAGGATGCGCCTGGTTAATACTGAATATAAGTCGTCGTTAGCACTGTTTCGTCGGCACTCGGCCGTATATAGATGTATCGCACGCCAGTGTGAATAACGGACAATCACCGTGATTAATAGTCTTCCAGTTTCGATAATGTTGACTGTAATCTTATCTGTATTTTATAGTTAATGTTCATTTTAATAACTTCTACAATAATATAATATAATTTTCTACGTTAAAAAGTATAAAAACGTATTTGAGGAGTACAGTGGAGGAAAATCGTTGAAATAGATTAGTACCTATTACTTAATATTCATTAAGAAATTAATGTACATTGTACATAATACCAAAAGGTGTTCTAGATCTCTTTTCCAAATAACAACCTAGGCATATACAGTTTTCTTTACGATAATACGAGGTAAATAAATTAGTTTAATACATTTTAATGTTTTTTTTTAGTTCCTTGAATTTTTTTATAATATTTCAATTGTTCCGAGTTCTTTAGAAATGAAATATATATTTTTCAATTCTTCATGTTACAAAAATTTAAGTAATACTTTATTTGAAGGCCTAACATCAAATTTTTACATATACTTGAATCGAATGTTGCAAAAACGTCATGAGTCAATTATTTAAAACTTTTGGATAGGAACTTTTGGAACAACACAATTTATTGACTATAGACATTTTCGCTCTCAACCAGATTTTTCGGTTGTAATTTTATAGATAAAGAAAGTATAACTAAAGACGTTTTTACACTCAAAGCATAGAAACACATGACTAGTGTACATTTTTACTAATACCTCAATTTCATAAAATATTTGACTCGTGACGTTTCTGCAATCATCGATTCACTTATAAAATTATTATAAAAAAAATTTGCCCCTGACCAAAAAAAAAAAAAAAATCATAGATCCGTCACTGGTTGTGGATATCACTTAAATGAATTACTTGGATGAGGATTTTAGAGTTTTATTATAACTATACATTTGAATAATTGCATTCGATAAAAAGATTCATTCGGTTTAATATTATTTATTATTAATAATATATAATTATATAGTGTATAACTGTATAAGTGTACATTATTATTTACGATTAACATTAAAATACATCATATTAATGTAATTTCTTACAGTAAACCTAGATAGCTAAAAACATTTAATTTCAATTGTTATTTTCCATCAAAGTAATACACTTTGTCGAAAAACTTGAAACGTTTATAAAAAAAAAAAATTGTGACTTTATAGTTGAAGTGACTTACGTCTGACATTAAATTAAATTTTTAAGCCTTAAAACCAAAATTCACCTCGTTTTATAAATTAAATACTAGGATCATCTTACTATTGTGATGGTTTTGACTGCAGTGACGTATTTAGGGGGCCCGAGGGGCCCGGGCCCCCCCCTTGATCCGTGTTTGTATATAATAATAATTGATGATTTTTTTGTATTTTCTCCGGTCAAAATCGCGAAATAGTTTATTACTAACTATAAAATTCAGCATTAAGACCTAAAGCAATATTTTAAAAAACGACAATCATCGTGAAAAAAAAATTATTGCAATCACAGTAAATTTCGGACCTGCTAGTTGCGTTGGAACGATACAAATAAAGTTTTCTAAGTTATATTCAAAAGATCCTAGAAACTATGACCTGCGTCTGTATCCCTACACAGTAGCAAACATGATATCAGCAACGAAATAGTTTATTTAAACAAAAATTTAAATAAACAATATATAATTATTAATTACATTTTCATCTGAGTAGTCCGATATTGATATGATCTTCCGCAGGTAAATTGAAGCACGAATCCTAACGGTTGATTATAAAATGTAATTGATACAACGTAACTATAAGTGTAGTTTTTCACTAATAGCTATACACGTTTAAAATAATACTTAAGCATTATGATAAGATTATTATAAGAGACTAGATGTTTCTGCTAGCTCTTTCAGACCCGAAATCTCCTGACCGACTCGAAAATATATATTCTAAGGCAGCGGTTCTTAACCTGTGGTCCGCGGCCCCCTGGGGGTCCGCAATACTCATATCGGGGGTCCGCGGCAGCCTTAACACCTAACATAAGTCAATATGTGACACAAGTGCGTTATTACAATATTTTAAATAATATCAAAAATTAAATTTTAAGAATATTAAGAATAAAATAATTTATATTACAATTTTTTTTAATTAAAGTGTTTAATGATGTTAAAGTTTAAAATGAAAAATTAAGTTTAATAAAAATAAATATAAATGTGTATATTTTGTGATGTCTACTTCTATAATTTGTAATATAAAATAGTTATTATAATTATATATTCCTTCACTAATAAGGGGACGACCTATTTTTTTTTAACCGACTTCAAAAAAAGAGGTGGTTCTCAATTCGGTTGTATATATGTATAATATAGTTTTAATGTTATATTTAATTATTATTTTTATTATTTTTAATGTCATTTATGAACCGATTTGGATGAATCTTTTTTATATGAAAGAGTATCGCTTCCCCGTGATCCCATACCAATTTTGTATACTCGTAGATTGGCCTATACTATAGTATTCTACCAGTAATTTAGATTTTTGTATTTTTTTTTTTATGTCTTCCAAATTCATAAGGATTTACCTAGTATCCTAACTAACCACCCAGTCAAATATAGGAACAGGAATGACGATATGACTACTATAACTAGTTTGACTAAAAAGGTGAAATAAAAATATTTTTTATAAAAAAAAAGAAACCATCTTCAAAAGAATGCACTAAAAATTATGAAATAACCTTTTTGAAATCGGCGCTGAATTTCAAACAACATTACATTGCAGAAGCGCATTTTATTAATACATTAATTTTTTGCAATATTTATATTAGATTAATAAAATTCGTTCCTGCAATGTAATGTTGTTTGAAATTCGGCGCCGATTTCAAAAAGGTTATTCCATACTTTTTAGTGCATTTTTTTAAAGATGGTTTCTTTTTTTTTCTAAAAAATATTTTTATTTCACCTTTTTAGTCAAACTAGTTATAGTAGTCATATCGTCATTCCTGTTCCTATATTTGACTGGGTGGTTAGTTAGGACCATTTTTAATTGCATTAATGCATTTCCATTTTTAATGCATTTTTTGAAGTTGGTTTCTTTTTTTTTTCTAAAAAATATTTTTATTTAATATGTTTTCGAGGAAAGAAATCACCAGGTAAATTTATGTCAATTGGCCATTTAGTCTATAGACTTTTTAGGTTTGACGGCAAAATACAGAAAAAGTCTATGACTTTTTTGTCTTAATTTTTTTTCTACTTAAATTTTTTTAGGGAGGGAGAAATTTTCCCCATCCCCCCGTAGATCCACCCTTGCACTACGTTTTATCTACTAAGATAAAAATTTGATTTTGAAAACTTTTTTATTGGCCCCCCCTTTGAAAAATCCTGGCTACGCCACTGGTTTTGAGTAACAAAAGTGACATTCTTCGCTGTTTATATTTTGATGAGTTTGCTTCAAAAAAAAATCAAGAAAGTGTCTTCACCTAAAAAGTAATTTATAAGTAATTAAAAACATTTTTACCTTTAGTTAAATATTTCATCACTTATTCCTTTAAATTTATAAAAGGCCCCCGCCATTCTATGGTCCTAGACAGTGCTTGAATTTGGGGGGGGACGCGGGGGGGGAGACCCCTTTCTTTTTTTTAAATATTTTAGCGTACCCCTTCTAATTTTTCATACCGGGACGCAGAGAACGGGACGGTCAAGACTAAAATTTTATTGAAATAATGAAAATTAAAAATGTTATTTATAGGGAGTGGCCGGTATACTTGTTACAATATACAAACAATATATTTTTTGAAATGACAATCGTCGATTGCCAATTTTTCTCGGTATTATTTTGTTATTATGAACACAAAATGTAATCTACTTTATTATATATGTTGTTATTTTTATAAAATATGTTTTGTTTTATTTTCATAAGAACATTACTGTTCAACACACAGTTTTCTCGTCAAAACAAAATACAAACGATTTATGAAAAATTAACCAGTGCGAAACTAAATTTAACAAAAAAAATATAACACTTCAAAGTTCAGTAAAAGAAAAAAGCAGACTGTATTTAACAAATTATTAATAAAATTCAATATAACAAACAATAATTGATCTTAAAAATAAAGGGAATATTAAATATAATGTTTACATAATTCCGTACAAAGTTACTGGATAATATAATTATTAATTATTATAAAATGATAAATACACCAAAAAGAAAGTAAAAAAAACCTGATCCTCGAATGGATGAAACTCAATGAGCTTTTCATTGAGTTCCATCCACAAAATACAAGGGATACTCGAACGATAA
Organism: Slavum lentiscoides; assembly: GCA_032441835.1. Lineage (NCBI taxonomy): Eukaryota > Metazoa > Arthropoda > Insecta > Hemiptera > Aphididae > Slavum > Slavum lentiscoides. The sequence goes on along the minus strand of CM063721.1, from coordinate 1,235,208 downwards.
AGTTTTCTTGCGCAAAACACAAATAATAGTTTTTGTAAAAATAATGACAAAATGTTATAATTTTGGCAATGACACAACAACAAATTTAAATATCAATACCAATAATAATAATCATAATATTTGCTTAATTAAACAAGAAAATAAATGTAATCGTAAATTAATAAAAACAAAAAAAATAATAATAATAATAATAATAATAATAAATGCTCCTTTACTATGTGGCGCGAATGTTTATAGTTAAAAAAAAAATTATACTTATTTTTATATAATGAAAAATATAGTGGGGGGTGTGGGGGGCGAAGCCCCCCACGATTTTATAAGACATTAAAATCTGCTGGAACGCACATTATTTTTGTACTTTTGCATCCCCCTTCTAATTTTTTTCCAATTCAAGCACTGGTCCTAGACCTCCACAACTTTAAATCCATCCCTATGTGTATATTTATAGTATACTAGCTGGTGCTCGCTACTTCGTCTGCGCAGGATTAGTATTTCGAGTAATTTATATTAGCGTGACGTAGAAAAGAACTAATATTAAAATTGACATTAAAATTATCACATAAATAATTTTTGGGTCGCATTTGAAAAATATAACAGCCTGACAATATTGAGATGTTACAGTCGCACTATAATAACGTAACAATATTGTCAACATAATAGAAATACGGTAACTAAGCACTGCAGAGCCCTAATCATAGGCCTATAAGTAGCTACTGCAGTATGCTCCTATAAACTATATTTAACGATTTTTTTCCTTTAGCATAAACATGCAGATTTTTCGCTTTGGAAACACGTGAGCAAGCCACATAGAGCTGACCATGAGAAAAACATGGCGTGCCCAAATGTATGCCTGCTACCTTCAAGGTTTGACCCTGCGATTTGTTAATCGTCATTGAAAATGCGACTTTTAATGGGAACTGCGGGCGTTTAAAATTGAATGGCAAGTTGTTGGATATGATTGGGATGCGCGGTATAAGAACATTGTCTCCCTTGGCTTCTCCAGTTAAAATTGTGGCCTTCACCACTGGACCGCTGGACCGCACCGTAGTATCGCGCACTCGATTTGTCATCGTCATAACTATTAAAATAATATTTGTCCAAATGATGTAGCGTGAAAGACATATTTTATTTACATTAAATACCAGAAGCGATAAAAGTATCTATTTTCATTTAGGAATCAATTTATACTACCAAATGTGCATTTGAAATAAATTATCAATTTTTATTGTAGTTATGGTTCACTATTTTGGTTATAATGGCTTACACATAAGATATAGATATATACTGTGGCGGGCTTTTTTGTAGGACTATTTAAGATAAACATTTCCATCATACATTACATATGTGTAACTCTAGCGGTTTTGGTAGCGCACGCCAGAATAGCTCGCAGATGGTGGATTTTTTCCTACTCACTTGATATTTTGGACAATTCACACAATATCTTTATAAATTGTAGCCTATGTATTATTCTGATGTATAAGCTATATTATTGTAAAGTTTCATTAAAATCCATTCAGTAGTTTTTACGTGAAAGAGTAACAAACATCCATCCATACTTACAAACTTTCGCGTTTATAATATTAGTAGGATAGGTTGCTAGGTTAGGTTAGGTTTGTTATTTGCAGTCTTATAAAGAATACTGTTTTCTAAAAGTGTATTTATATTATTTATTCAAATAATGTAAAAATTATTCGAATACTTTTTTGATATACCATGTGTGTGTGTGTGTATATATATATAGTAAAAAAAAACATAGGCAGGCATTACAAGCATTTAATCATGACCCAGATGAATGGGGAGCATTATTATTACACGTTATAACATCCAAGCTAGAGTGCAAGTACTTTGCGTAATTGGGAAAAATTAATGACAAAAGAAGAATTGTCTACTATTCAATCACTGACCGACTTTTTACAAGAAAGGTTTCAAATACTGGAAGCAATCGAAAATTCAAGGAACGTGAAAAAAGAGGTGAAAATGAAAAGAAGCATTTTTCGAATAAAATGCGCAGTTTTGCAACTACTGCCATGTCAGTGAAATGCTACTTATGTCAGGGACCTCATGCAGGTATTTATAAATGTAGTGAATTTTTGAAACTGAATATAAACGAGCCATTTAACAAAGCAAATGAGTTGAAGTTGTGTAGATACTGTTTACATCCAAATCACACGGCGGAAAAATGCATGTCAAGAAAGTGTATGCATTGCAGCAAACCACATAATTCGCTGTTACACAAAAATAAAATAAATTCAAACGAACAATCAGGTGTTGATAATAGTAAACGTAATATTGAACAATCAATAGCGATATCGGTGACAGGTGATGGGGACAAACGCGAGACAGGGCAGTTGACGGCAGCGATAACGATGTCTACTATACGAGAGAGCATACAGAATTATCAATGTGTTATGAAGTATTACTCGCAACGGCAATAATAAAAGTTTATGACCAAACCGGAAATATGTATTACTGTAGAACTTTGCTCGGCAATGGATCGCAAAGTAATTTTATTACGGAAGAACTAATGGACAAATTAAATTTGCCGCGATCCATTTCCACTTTCCTAAGTGAATTATCCAATATCGGGTATAGTAAGTATTACTCAAAACGTAACGTATAAATTAAATATATTTGTTGAATCACGTATAAATTCGTTCAGTACAACACGTTCAATTTTAGTACACCCGAAGATCACAAATTGTTTGTCAACTAACCGTTATAGTATTTTAAAAACTACTATGCCGGAAAATATAATTTTAGCAGATCCTATATTTTTCCAACGTGGAAAAATAGATACGCTAATTGGAGCTGATTTGTATTGGAAAATTATGTGCGCCAATATCTTTCAATTATGCCTGTCTCGTCCATTTTTACAGGAAACGAAAATGGGAAGGATCGTGTCAGGTCGTGTTAATCAAAATAAACGGGGTACGATAAGTAACTGTATGGTAACAATAAACACGATAATTATTACACAAATTTATCGGAAAAAATAGACAAATAGAGGAAATCGCAACAAAGAAAAAATGGACTGCTGAGGAGACGTTGTACCTAAAACATGTTAAGAAACTGTTAAGCGAGATGTAAATGGAAAATTCATAGTTCGGTTACCATTCAAAAATAATATAACTGAATTAGGTAAATCGTATCAAATTGCACTTCGTCGGCTTTTATCGTTAGAGAAACGTTTAGCACAGAATGTGAACGTTTACGATCGTTATCGAGACTTTATGAAAGTTTATTTGTAATTAGGACATATGCAATAAGAGGTAAACGACCGCGACACAGATGATAAGCGTTATTTCTATTTACCACATTCGTACGTATTAAACGAGAATAGTCGCACTACAAAACTGCGAGTGGTGTTTGACGCGTCAAGCAAATCCAATACGGGTGTCATTAAAAGACTTATTAATGAAATGTTACAAGAGGATTTAGTACAAATTATCGCACGATTTCGTACTCATAAATACACGTTTTCCGGAGATATAATTAAAATGTATCGTCAGATTTGAGTGGATAAATCGGAGCAGAATTATTTACGAATATTATGGCGACCAAATGTAAATTAAAAATTAAAAATATATAGATTATGTACGTTCACCAATACCAGTGAACAATACCAGCAAGCTTTCAAGCTGTTAAATGTTTATTAAAAATGGCGGAGGAAACGAAGGATTCCAGGGTAGCTACAGTCATAAGGCACGATTTTTGTGTAGACGATTGTCTGACGAGGGATGCAACGTTAGTAGAAGGTATACAAATTCGGAACGATCTAATATATACATTAAAAAAGGATGGATTCGAGATGAAGAAATGGACTGCAAATCATATTCAAATTATTACAAAATATTCCCAATACAGCATCAAGCGCGGACACAGCGGTAGAATGGGGCGAAGAGGCAGTAAAAACAGTCGGACTACTTTGGGCAGTGGCGTACGCAGAGGGGAGGCTAAGGGGCTGAAGCCCCCCATTGACTGTATAATTATATTTTTTTATGTTTCTTATTACCAATATTACTAATGATTACAGTGGTCGTAAACAGTTTTATTTATTTTATGATGTTGATAAGACTGTGGACGCCAGTCGGGGAACCGATGGAATGCGCAGTGATATACACGTTTTTCCTTTCCAATCGTTTAGCACAGAATAGACACTAATAGTCTAACATTTACGATTGATAACATGAACGGTTTTTGGTTGATTGTTTTGACTCCAGAGTTGAAAAAAGTAACACGACGTTTAACGATTAACAAAAAAAAAACCAATTTATTACGCAACAAAATTATTTTAATGCTCATCATTTTTTTCAATTATTTATGTAATTACTCGTATATAATATTATATAATATTTATAATATTATATAATATTATAGTAAAATATATAATATTTTACTATAATATTATTATAGTAAAATAAGCAAAATCTTATGTTACTGAATATTTATTTATTTTCAAGCCCCCCCCCCATTGGAAAATTCTGCGTACGCCACTGATTTTGGGAACCACTCAACCACGTAATAATCATTTATCATATAAAATTCAAATTCCGACTGTCGAAAAATTCACCAAACGAAATATTTGGTCGTGTATAGCAAGTTTGTTTGATCCGTTCGGATTATGCTAAAGTTATGATCGGAGAAAATAATATGGGATGAAGATGTACCCAAATATTGTATGTGTTAAATTGAAGCATTTTTGCGAAGAATTAAAAAAGTTAATGAAATAAAGATCCCGCGGTGGTTGGGTAATAATAAGGAAACAAAAATTTATGTCCATGGATTTTCCGATGCCTCACTCTGTGCTTACGGCACCTGTATATATATATATATATATATATATATATATATATATATATATATATATATATATATATATATATATATATATACCTACGTGGCTACGTTATATATTAACTAATGGCGAATGTACCGTGAGATTATTAGGTGCGAATTCGAGGGTACCTAGCACAATTAAAAACTACAACAATACCCCGCTTAGAACATTGTTGCGGCGGTATTATTAACACGATTAATGAAAATTGTGGTATTAAATCTACGAATAAATATTACGAAAATATATTGTTGGACAGATTCACAAGTCGTTTTAGCATGGATTGCTGCAGTCCTCACGTTGAAAGACATACGTCGCAAATAAATGTTTGATAACACAGAGGACCGTCGCCTCGCTGCCCATAGACATGTACACAAACATATCAACACATATGTGTAAAACTCACGAATAGCGCAGGCGCAACACTTTGAGAGAATTTAAATTTAAAGTTAAAACCGCCACTGGTCGTCGTGGCCCATTAAAATATATAATGCGCTCATGACAGTAATATGCACCGTGTGTGGCGTGTGACGACGACAACGACGTGACACCCGCTATCACCGCGTTGTGTTAACGGAACGAACAATGAATATGTTATGTTTAGCCATGATATTGACATTGTACATAAACTTAAACCGAATTTACTTTCATATATCATATACTACTGCTACTACTACTACTACTACTACTACTACTACTACTACTACTACTACTACTACTACTACTACTACTACTACTACTACTACTACTACTACTACTACTACTACTACTACTACTACTACTACTACTACTACTTTTACTACAAGACTACGTTTACACTATTAATGTAATATACGTATACCATTAGTCAGGGACTTTCCTAGACTGATTTCAAGGGAGGGGGGGCGAACCTATTTTAAGTCAATAATAATAAAGATAATAATGATATAGACGTATCTATCAAATTTTTGTTATTTCTTCGTAATTTTGAAACTAATGGTTATAGAAACTTGAAGTGTTGATCAAATATATAATTTTGGACTGTATTAACATGAAAAATTTTTCAACCAATTTTTTTTTTTAATTTGGGCTATTTATATTAAATATTTATTTCATAAAAAAGATATTTTTTGGTTTTAAAGCTTAAAAATGTAAAACAATATTAGACTTTTGTCACTTAAACTATATCCGAAAAATCTTAATAATCATTCAACCACAATTTCTTTTTATAACCATTTCAAATTTTTGGACAAATTGTATTATACCAATACTCCGCTCAGAATCGTTTTATCGAATGCAATGATTTATCATTACTTTCAAATTTGTAATGATAACAATACACTCTAAAATCTTTATCCAGGTAATTCATTTAAACGACATCCACAACACCCCGCGGCTCGCTACCTTTTTTTAAACGAAATTTCAAAATATTAAAATATGATATATTTTTAATTTATTGAGTTATTGAGTGACTAAAAAATATACATTCCCTATCTGGAATAAAATTGTTTTATTTTATACACATTTCTCAACACACTTCGCTTCTTTCTCCTTGACAGTATAATTACTGATTTTGTTATTATTATAATTTAAAAGAAACCTAGAACTACAATTAAGTAACCAAAATAAAAGTACAAAATGGACTTGTCATAGATCTTCTAGTTTTACTATTATTTATCATAAAAATGAGGTCATCGTTTTAGACATTAAATATAATGTTCTTTGTGCTTTATACTTCATCAATTTGCTTATTCGAATATTCTCATAATACTTGCATTAAAATTAATATTACAATTCAGCTAACTATATAAACAGTACTTTTTTATTCTAATAAAATTATTATGGTTATAAATTATTTTTTGATGGATATTAAATAGATACATAGGTGAATAGATACTTGGTTCATTTATCATTCGAAATAAAACGTATATTATATTTATAAATATCGGGAATATTTAGTTCAATTAAAAATATGAATACCTATTTACGATAGTCAATAGTCATTAATTCTGATGTTTTTAATATACGTAAGTATATAATAATACCATAGGCATTAGGCACACTACTATAAATCCTGAAACGAGAGAAAAGCCAAAAGGCGAAATTCCATCTGGTTCGCTGAATTATAATAGGTATACGTGTTGCGAGATTCCATATACCAATATTTGTATTATTATTCAATATAAATATTGCCGGCTTATCACAGTTTATTGTAATTTAACTTAATTGTATTCAAATGTTAATGTTAAAGTAAGTAATTGCAGACAATCAACTCGGTCACTAAAATTGAATGATTTGCCCAACTAATACAAAATATTGTAAAAATTCTCTTTTAAATTGTCCAACTATATCGTCCATCATAATATTACATCCATATTGTTGGACAACAATTTAAAATAAAAAATTAACAAAAAATGCATGCATGCCATAAGTTACAGAAAATTAAATGCTACTCCGGTATAGCCAGTTAGATATGTATAAACCTACTGTTGTCACAGCACAGATACGCAATAACAGATCAAATAAAATAGCTATAGCTATATTATAATATATATCTGTCTCATCTAGTTTCGGACGAATACGATTAATATTATATAGATAGTTTATTAATATATGTTACATACATATATATTATACTGAATCTAGGAGCATTGTACAACCACCCCTCCTCCCCCGTAAATTTTATCCCACCGTGTAATTATTTTATATTTTTACGATTAATATAAAAAAAAGTAAAATATATTACCTGAACAGTAATCATATAATATAATTTTTATTTATAAAAATATTAAATTTTGATAATAAAAGTGTAAGTTAAATTTGTATATAAGTAATATAAAATGGAATCTATGAAGGATTTTTTGTTTAATATAGAAATTGAATCAAATACAAATGGCACTCATAACATGGGTTTAAACTATAATTAGATACAAAATTATATTAAGAGGAATATCTGCATACCACAGAAAGGTAAGTAATATCTTGTAATTACGTAATATATATATATATATATATATATATATATATATATATATATATATATATATATATATATATATATATATATATATATTATATATATATATATATATGTATTGTATATTGTTATTTACCTGCGTCGATGTCTATATCATCAACGTTAAATTTCCCATTATCTCCACTGATATTGTTCTGTTCCGCACATCTATCAATACTGCTGCCGCCGGCGCCGTCGATATCTATTGAGGAATTATCATCGTACTCCGAAGACACTCTGGTGGTTGATGACGCAGCGACCAACGAAGAAACGCTCAATTGTCTAATGGACCGAAATGTGGATATGGACGAGGTGCACGCTGTGTCAGACGCCTGTTGCTGCTGCTGCTGCTGCTGCTGCAGTATTGTGGGGCCGGGATACGGAATTGGCCTCTCGTCCAGGAAATTCGAAGGGTTCAGCTGGAGCTCCTGTTCGCGCTGTTCGTCTTCCTGCCTCGCCCTGCGCTTGGCCGTCTGTTCTGCACAGTTCTTGCGCGTTGCCGCCGTCTTCATGCATTTGGCACACGGACAATACCGATATTTACAATACCGCTTGTGTTTTTTCCACACCTTTCTCAATCCGTGGTTCTTGCAATTGGTACACAACCTCTGCTTTTCCTTGATACTCTGAGCTGCTGCTGACGTGGCGGATGTGTGCTGCTGATGCTGCTCCTGTTGCTGCTGCTGTTGCTGTCTGCTAGACGGCATTTCCGAGAAAACCGCTGCGTCGTAATCTCGCGTGTTCGTCTCTCGTACACCGCACAAACAACCACTGCGCACCACACCACGCGTCTGGTCTATACGCGACGAGAAGCCCGATACTGCGACATCATCACCGCCGCAGTAATCGAGTCATCACAACTGAGTTATATCGCAGTACGACCCCCCCGTTTTCCGAAAGGTTCGCACGCCGTCACGAAACAATCGCAAAACGCGCACACACGCGTATCTATTGTCGCGATATTATTTATAATTAATAATACCGTTTAGTTATTATATTAGCGCGACAATAATACTTTTCTCGAACACGTTTGGTCGGCAAAGAACCACGTGATATTATATCTCAATATAAAATATTATTCTAGTGCTGTGTATAACACAGTGGCGAGCAGTAAGTCCCCACTATATACAGTGGCCGTCGAACCGCGCGCGCTTCTCCGAAACACTCACTATAATATACTCACTAGCGCACACATTACGCCCGGCAGCATCTGTAAGCGAACAACTCGCGAGCTCTCGGCCGACGCGATACGCCCGACGATGTACGATCGCGTTGCTGCAGATAATAACGATGACGATGATAATTATAATAACAAATATTAATGACCATTTTTTAATTACTCATTGTGGCCGAAATATATTAGATAGGTAAGTAATGTTAGGTATGTTAGATATGTTAAGTATCGATACGACCACCCACTCGAACAGTTAAAAAATGAAAATAAGAACAATAATAAACGACCAGTTTCAAATGTTTAAAATTTAACGTTGAACAATAAAAAACGCGCTTGTAAGCATTATTATATTATATACATACGGATTCGATACGTATTATATTGAATACTATGTGTTATACATATTTATATATGTGTGTGCACAATATAATTGTTAAAATATAGTAAAACATAAATAATTATAATAGAAAATATTATTAATTAATAAAATAATAAAAAATGAATATATATATGTATATACGTATATATATATGTATATTCAGTACGGTCAGCAGCCACCGGCGTGCACAGGCAAACAGTACACGGGTCTGTTGAGAACTGCAAGCTGCAATAGTTACATGCACGTATGTAAACCGATGCAACAGGCTATAGGTACATTCTACAAAGCCTATACTAGCGCCGCGATACGACGCGTAACCACGGATTCTAAGCGCATAACAACAGCGGTGGCAACAGACAGCAATTATTATTATTAATTATTATTATTATTATTATTATTATTATTATTATTATTATTATTATTATTATTATTATTATTATTATTATTATTATTATTATTATTATTATTATTATTATTATTATTATTATTATTATTATTATTATTATTATTATTATTATTATTATTATTATTATTATTATTATTATTATTATTATTATTATTATTATTATTATTATTATATATTATTATTATTATTATTATTATTATTATTATTATTATTATATTATTATTATTATTGATTATTATTATTATTATTATTATTATTATTATTATTATTATTATTATTATTATTATTATTATTATTATTATTATTATTATTATTATTATTATTATTATTATTATTATTATTATTATTATTATTATTATTATTATTATTATTATTATTATTATTATTATTATTATTATTATTATTATTATTATTATTATTATTATTATTATTATTATTATTATTATTATTATTATTATTATTATTATTATTATTATTATTATTATTATTATTATTATTATTATTATTATTATTATTATTATTATTATTATTATTATTATTATTATTATTATTATTATTATTATTATTATTATTATTATTATTATTATTATTATTATTATTATTATTATTATTATTATTATTATTATTATTATTATTATTATTATTATTATTATTATTATTATTATTATTATTATTATTATTATTATTATTATTATTATTATTATTATTATTATTATTATTATTATTATTATTATTATTATTATTATTATTATTATTATTATTATTATTATTATTATTATTATTATTATTATTATTATTATTATTATTATTATTATTATTATTATTATTATTATTATTATTATTATTATTATTATTATTATTATTATTATTATTATTATTATTATTATTATTATTATTATTATTATTATTATTATTATTATTATTATTATTATTATTATTATTATTATTATTATTATTATTATTATTATTATTATTATTATTATTATTATTATTATTATTATTATTATTATTATTATTATTATTATTATTATTATTATTATTATTATTATTATTATTATTATTATTATTATTATTATTATTATTATTATTATTATTATTATTATTATTATTATTATTATTATTATTATTATTATTATTATTATTATTATTATTATTATTATTATTATTATTATTATTATTATTATTATTATTATTATTATTATTATTATTATTATTATTATTATTATTATTATTATTATTATTATTATTATTATTATTATTATTATTATTATTATTATTATTATTATTATTATTATTATTATTATTATTATTATTATTATTATTATTATTATTATTATTATTATTATTATTATTATTATTATTATTATTATTATTATTATTATTATTATTATTATTATTATTATTATTATTATTATTATTATTATTATTATTATTATTATTATTATTATTATTATTATTATTATTATTATTATTATTATTATTATTATTGTTATTACTTTAAATTCAATATTACAAATTATGTATGTAGGTACTAATATTTAATATGTGTTAGCTAATAGCTATATAGTATGCTAAACATAGTACAATAACAATTATCATGTGAAAACGACTCGAGTTTAATCAGAATGAACATACTAAAATTTGAAATAAATCCATTCGATTACATTTTTGACTTAATTAAGCAAAATATTACAGATTAGAATCTGCCTAATCTACAGCTTTTTATCGTAAATCTAATTCATTATTGGTCCGGACATTAAAAATTAAATGATAATACAATAGTTTGTTGTGTAAATGTGGATACACTCAATTTATATACCTTTTGCTCACTTCAATATTTGGATGTACGTCACCACTATTCTATGGCTGGGCGCCGCTATCCGTAATTCAGTTGGCAGCAGTGTGCCGGGCTACGAAAATATTGATATAGGTTTTTTCATTTCTCACTTTTTTATCGGACCCTCTTGCTCTCTCCTACGTACAAAATTATATTTGATAATAGGCAAGTACTTTGTACTAGTAGTACTTTGTTGTAGTATTGTGAACAGCGGGCTGCAATTAATCTCGTTTAATTTATCGCTGGTAGATTCATTTGAATTTGGTAATCGGTCAATGTAAGTTTTCCAATATCGCGCGACAATAGGCACTGGACACCGCCCCGAAGCACCTACACACCTACCGCGGTTTACATAATACTGGTATTCGCATCACGTTACTTGCGCCAATCGATAAAGCTTTTCTAAGTCTAACGTAAATCGTGCCATCAACGACCATTGGTATCAAGTGAGTAATTCGAAATCATATTTTGCTATAGATCACTAAGGCCATTTATTCCGTTCTTGTGAATATTTAAAATTACATAAACTAATTCATATAATTTTTATATTTTATACCTTTAATATCATTATTATATTTAATTAAATACATGTCTGTGTATGTGTGTGTGTGTGTGTGTGTGTGTGTGTGTGTGTGTGTGTATATGTATTTAATATGCTACGTCATCTTGTTGGTAAGTATTCAGTGAAAGTTCCATATGTGTATATAAAGTATACCATTTATATTATCAAATGAAAATGGACCTAAATAGAATTACTTGGTACTAATTGGATTTATTAACATTAAATAATCAGTTTAAATTATGGTTTTAGAAATTGTCATTTAACAAATTTCTTTAAAATAATTTTCAAACATTATATTTCTTAAATTGTAACCTCCTAAAAAACTAAATTACTGTTTTTGAGACAATAGGAGTATAAGAATTTTGTATTTTGTATAATTATTTCCATTCTTCCATCTTTAAAATGTTATGCGTTTTTTTTATTTTGTGGTAAATATTAACTTGATATTTTACTTACAATTTTAACTAAGTACATTAAATATGTCTAATTAACTAGATTTTTTTTATTATAATTATTAATTAAATTTAAATCAAATTATCATATTTGTATTTTATTACAGTCGTTTGGAAAATTCAAAAACAATATGTTCTTTCCAAATGCCGGTCTACGTTGAAAAATAATTTTAAAATTCCTGAAATGGCAAAGAAAATTGATACAGCTAGGTGGATAAGTGTTTCAGTTGTCGGTCTCTCAGGATCCGAAGAAGACAAAGGCGGAATCGGAATTGGCAAATCGTGTCTGTGTAATCGATTTATGAGAATTTTAGAAGATGATTATAATGTTGAACACATTTCTGTACTAAGCCAGGTAAAATTGTATATATGCAATTGCTATAATTTCTTACAAGTAATAAATACTTTTCTGCTTTAGTCTGACTTTAGTGGAAGAGTAATAAATAACGATCATTTTTTATACTGGGGTGATGTGCAGAAAAAATCTGAAGATGGAACTGATTTCACATTTCAAGTTATTGAACAGACTGAATTTGTAGACGACTCGTCGTTTCAACCATTTAAAGGTAAATTAATATTTGTATTTATTATATAACATATGTATAAACTCAAAAGTACTGCAGTTAATATATTTTCTATTATAAAATTTACTTTCATAGATTTTTATATAATTTTGTATGTACTAATTATTGTTTTCAAAATATTATTCCTTAATTATTAATTCTGTATAAAATTTAATCTTTCATATATTTTAAAACTAATTTGAAAATAATTGTATTTACTATTTATTTAATCTGATTATTAATATTTGTATTTAAGGAAGAAAAATGGAATCATATATTAAAAGATGTGTATCGACTCGAATTACATCTGCCGAAAAATTAATGTATATATGTAAAAATCAATTAGGTAGGTAAACATTTATTTTAGGCCATTTACTATACTAATAAAAATATTTTCAGGTATTGAAAAAGAATTTAAACAGAAAGTATTGCCTGATGGCAAATTTAATGTTGATGGATTTATATGTGTTTTTGATGTTAGTATCGTACCTAGCCGTACTATTGAAAAACAGTTAGAGGTTGTATCTAATATACTGATTAATGTAATTAAAACGAAAAAGCCTGTTGTATTAGTAACAACAAAAAATGATGAATTCAATGAAGCATATGTCCGTGAAATTGAAAAACTTCTTACGCGTAAAGAATTCAAGGGTCTGATTCCAATTGTAGAAACAAGTGCCCATAAGAATATTAATGTCGATACAGCTTTTATCGTTTTAGCGAATTTAATTGACGGATTTAAAGGCCGAACAAAAATTATTCCGTATTTGGAATCTGTTCGCTTGCGAAAAGAAATATTAGATAATACCACTGATGCATATCAGACTTTGATTCAGTCACAAGTAATTTGAATCTTATTATATTTAAGATATTCTTAATTTCACTAAAGAATATTTACTAATTAAAAACATTTTTATGTATTTAAATATTTAAAAAACAAATATCAAAATATTAAAATTTTCAGGTTACTGATTATCGTACATTGTGGAGTCAGATTTCAAAAAAAATTTCAATATGTGATGAGTATATAAATTATAGAAAGACATTTGGTTCAGATAAAGCTCAAAGGCTTTTCCGAAGACACGTGAAAATGTTAAAAGATGAACAAGTGTCAAAAAAACTTCAGTGTTATTTGAAAATGTTGCCGGATATTTTACAAAAATTAGTACCTGAGACCTCTACATTAAAAGATAGGTTTGTAGTTAATACTTATAAATCAGTACATCATGATAATATACTGTGCATTACGTATGTATTTCTTTTTTTTTTTTACATATTATAGATGCATTTAATTTCTTTATCATCTATTAATTCATCTAATTGAATCGTTATTGGTCATTAATTTTATTCAGCTGATAAATTTTTATTTTATTTTATTTTTTTTGTTAAATATTAATTACAGTAGAACCCCTCTAATCCGTCACCTTTGGGACTTGGGTTATGGTCGAAATGCAGAAAAGGTCGAATTATCAGAAAATACAGACAAATATGAATTTACAGTATGTACATACATTAATACTATAAATTTAAATGTTACTAAAACCTACAAGGGATAAGGGAAATAATAAGGGATAAACTGTCAATTAATTTTATATACCTATTATAAATTGGAAAATCTAAATGGATTTTTTAATGTTTGTATGTAATATATTAAATTCATATCAATAATACTATGGTCGGATCAACCAGAGTGGTGGACTAGAAGGGTTCTACTATATAGTAAAGAATATTGTATTGTATTCATTATCTGTTTAATACAATTTTTGTTTTAGCGACTGGCCAACTGTTAAAATATGTATTCAAAATCATCCAGATTTTAATCATTATTTTTATAAATGTCCTGATGATATTCCATGGACAGAGTGTGAATTAGATGTGCTAAAAGATTTTAAAAATGAAAAACGAATTCCTTGCGATATTTTAGAAACGGGTGAAGCAGAATCAGCTTTTAGGAATCACACAAATCATTTAAAATTGGAAAAAAATAGACAAGAGTATGTATTTTCACATTCGCCGATTCTTGTGTCTATTGATAAACAATGGCACGGTGTTCCATACACACACACATATCCCGACCATATTTATATATATATATATATATATATATAGAAAATGGAAAACTAATTTCTTAATTTTTTTAATAAGACACGAAAAGAAACAACGTCAAACTAACAGATAAACATGAATTGGGCAGGCTGAGGCTTTTATTATTCTACAATAAGGATTTCACTCATAGTTGCCAGCATTGGTGCCGTTTCACCAATGCATGTTCCCTTTTTTGCCACAGAAACGGACAGGTGTTTACTCCATCTTAGGAATTTTCTCCGGACGATAATAAAATAAAAAAAATTTAAAAGAAAACTGAATATTTATTATGTATTACACAAACGCACGGTCTCTTACCAACACCGACCATACATCGAGTGAAAAACGTTTCTTTTTTTTTTTTTTTGTAGAAACCAGTACGACGACTCGGTCACACCGTGGACTCTGGCGAGTGCATAATTATCGCAATAACATACATTATAGATATATTATACTCTTATATATTATAAATATAAAAATATTTTAATTAGGCAATAATAATTCTGTCATTATGTTATATATTTTAGCACGTCACAAACTATTAGTTATTCATTTATTTCGCTCAGAAATCGATAATTTAGCACGCTTGCAAAGTTGTTATTTTTTAAACTTTTTTTTAAAAATTTAGATGGAAAAAACAATTTAAGCAATTCTTACAAAATAGTGGATATGTAACACCTGGTACACCTATGTCTGAAATCAAAGTACTTTTTATGGGTCGTGAATGTTTTGAAGCATTAACACAAGATGACTGTCAATATATTTATGATATTCACCAAAAAACTATTATTGAAAATGCCAAACACAATTTTCAGGTTAGAACAACTTAGCAACAATTTAAAAATATGTAGATTATATTTATATTTTATAGGAATTATTACTGGAACATGCAAATCTGTTTTATCATTTTAAAAGTTTAGCACCTTCAGGAACAATTACACAAGAAGATATAAGAGAAATTATTAATAGTTTAAAATTGGATTCTAGGTAAACATTTTAATATTTTTTTTTTTTTATGAACTACATACAAAAAATGTATTTGATAGGTACAAAGCTTTAGAAAGACTTGATCAAGATAGAAAATTAATGCTTTTTCAACATCTTGGTTTTGTACACTGCCCAATCAGGGAACACTGTCCAGCATTGAATAATTGTATGGATTCTTTAATTGAAAAACTTTTTGATGTTCGAGTCCAAAGGTAAATAAATTATTGTATTAAAAATATTAATATTAATTAATTATAATTTTTTTGTTTTTTAGACCTACTTCATGTACCAATCAAAAGTGGATGATTAAATCAGATAACAAGTTAAATTTAATCATATTAGGATGTAATTATGTAGCAAAAAATTTTTGTACCAAGTTGAAAGTAATTATATTTTATATGTACATTATGAGTCGAGGTCAAGCCCAAACAAATAAAAATAAATAATTAGTACATTGTCGCTTAATATTTGTAATAGAAAAGTGTATGAGGGACTTAGCTACTTTATAGTAGTGATGGGAAAAATTCGGATTCGTCGAAGTTTGAAAATCCAGATTTTGCATTGAATATATTATATATTATATTATGCATATTATTATATGAATCTTTATAGTTTTAAAGCTAGAAACTTGTATAAAGGTTTTACAGTTGACCACATGGTTTAAAAACTACATTAGGATACAATTGTTAACACAAGATAATAATAAATGAAAAGACCTGACATCGACCCGATTTGGCCATGGCGACGATTTTATGATTAGAATACAGAAATTTGCAATGATAAACCCGAACCTCGGATTTCAAAATCCGAAATGCGGATTTTCGGAGAATCCGGATTTCATTCCCATCACTACATTATAGAGTATTTTGTTTGTACATTTACAATATTGATCGATTTAATTCTGGAGGGGCCGACCGATATTCTTGCACATCGGATGTGGACAATTCTTATTTTCCAAAGACAACATGATAATATTTAATTAATCAAATACTAAATATCATACAGGCTGGTATATTATGTATTAAAAAAAAAATAATAATAAAATGTAATAAAGAAAATGAAACATATATTCAACCTGACGCTATCCATGTACAATGTTATGTAATTTCTATGTTAATGAAAAATATTGAAATAATCTTTTTAGACACAGTGTGATAATAATATTTATGAAGTAGACGGCCAAAAATATAAACTTACATATCGACTCATTGATGGCGATGTAAATATATTACAGAATTCATTCCAGACCCCTGATTTTAAACCAAATGGTAAATTCTTTAGTAATTAATATTAAACACATATAATTTATTTAAAAAAATTTTTTTATACAGGTTGCATTTTTATTTATTCAAATTCAGAATCTTTTGAATATATACGTGATAGTCTCGAAAAAACATTATTATCAAATTTAGAAAAAGATGATAAATTACCTTTTCAAGGATTACCTATAATTTTATTATATATGCATAAAACTGGTATTGAACAGAATGACGTAACTCTACAAGAGGATGGACAAAATTTAGCCAACAGGTTATATTATATTAAATTTAAAATTTCAACTAACGTATATTTAATTTCTTTTTTTAATATTGAAAATTTTAAAAAGTTTTGCTATTATCTTTAAATAAATAAATATAAAAACTAAATTTTATATTTTTATTCCTGTTTTTTAGTTTACAATGTCCGTTTATCGACATACATTTGGAAAGTGATAATTCAACATTTAATAAGAATTTAATTTCTGATGCGATGAAATTGCTTGTAGAAAGTATAACACATAGAATTGGGTTTTCAAATGAATATCAATTAATTATGGATCCATCTAGTCCAGATATGCGGTTTGTTTTGCAAGTCATTAAAGTTGATCAGTTTTTTAAATTATATTTTTTGTAAATTTTAGAATTATTTTCTGTATGTTCTGTAATGATCCTTTATCCATTGATAATCTGTTGGGTCCATTTTTAAACCATGAATGTTGTTACTTGAGTAGCGAACGAAGTATTATTTTAGAAACAGTTCTTGGTGGTTCAAAACGTAAAGTTGAAATAATTGTCTCATCATATCATGGTGCAAATGCATTTCGTGAAGAATTAATTCATGGATTTATTTTAACCTACTATGTAAATCGAAAGGCATCATTAGCTACCCTTAAGTAATAAAAATTAATATTAAATATTTAAAAAAAATACATTTTAAATCTAATTTATATTTATTGTATCTTAGCGGATTTTCTTGTAATTCATTTTCTAAAAATAACCCAAATTTACCAATTCAAATAATTGCTGTTACTGAACCAGTAGAAACTAATTCATTTTTTAATGATATGAATCAATGTAAATTCCTTAATGAGGGTAGTGTTATAGCGAATAGATTAAACTCTCAATTTATAACAATTACTAACTCGTCGATCCAGAAAGGTAATTTTTATTTTATATTTAAAATAAACAAAATAATCAGTTATGTCAGACAAGTATTTTTTTCCATGATGTTTTTAAGGTACTTTTTACATTAATTTTTTCAACGATGTTTGGGAAAAAAAATCTGAAATTGAACATGCATTTTTTATTGAAGAATTACCAAGAACAAATAATCGGTAAGAATTTATTTTACTCTATTGATACTAACGGAATTAATTTATTATGTTTTAGAAGTAGTAATAATCTATGTAGATTACCTTTTAGTAATGAAGAAAATCCAAGTGATGAAAGCAATCAATTTTCACCAGTAGAAATGCCTCATGTCACAAATAATAATTTAGATAAACAAGGTAATATAATTTGAATTTATAATTTGTATTATATATTTAAAATCAAAATTAACCCTAATATAATTTAATAAAAATACACCAAATATGAATATTATTCCTCAGTATTATGATAAAATTGTGCCTTTCACTTTTATTTTTATAAAATATGACTATGTATGTATTTTCTATTGGAACTTTAAATTGTTAATTTAATATTTGTATAAGTTAACTTTTTTTTTAATTACATTATTTAATGTTTATGGTCAGAAGTTGATTATTATAAGCCCAGGTCACAAAAAATAGTATACTATAACTGCATATCCGTATTTTCATTTAAAGTATATTATTTTTTATAATAATTTCTAGTATAACATTCACAAATACTCAAATGTATTTTAATAGTCAATGGTTGAATTGGGAAAAATAAGGGTGCTCTAGAAATTTACAAAATGGTTGTCCCATGTATTGAACAATAATATTGTTAATTATTAAAAGATCGATTCAGATCGCCCATCACTAGAGGGGATATGCAAATTTTAACAGATATTTTTATTTTATTCATTATACACATATATTAATATTATTATGTACATGTTGTATGTAAACAAACATTTGTCATTTGTGTATAACATCTGATTTTTTTTTTTCAAAATTGAATTTAAAATCATTCGTTTTCTTTCATACAATTATCAAAATATTATTTTAAATAACCTCCTGGAGGGGGGGGGATATGACCCCCATATCCTTTCCCATAAATACGCCACTGCATAGTACAGTTATACGCTATAAATATAAATTATGGTAAATAATATTAAGTGTTATAACTTTTTAATAATATTTTAAAAATGGCTGCTAACTCATTGTGGGCTCATAAAAAATGAAATTTCAATAGACCAATAGAATCTAATCCAGAGTTGCTTTATGATGTGTACTGCATACATTTGTGTATATGTAAATCATTTAAATCTGTTGGATGTTTGATGGATATTTCAGTGTTCGAAATTTTTCCTCCATCAATTACGCCACCCGAACCAGCCCCTCCAGATTTCATGGGAGCTATAAAAAAAAATTCACAGATGATTGCTTCGAGTTCCACAGATGAGCTCACATGTATAAAAAATGTTTTTTTTAATTGGTTAAATGTAGTTTACAATTTATAATTAAATGAGCACCATATGAAATTTTTCGTTAAATATATATGTCAGCATGTTGCATGAATAAATTATATTTTTAGTTTTCTTTAAATATATTTTTTGTGGCTTTTTTTTTATCTATTTGATATTAATTTATAGGAAAACATGTGAATTTTTTTTTTTTTTTTTTATTTAGAACTCTTAGTATATATAAAACATGTGAATATTAATACTAAATAAATATTATAATTATATTCATGTACTCAGTGGTTGACTTTGGGGGGGACGCGGGAGACTGAGTACACCTTCTATTTTTTCAGATATTTGAGTGTACTCCTGCTTTTTAAAAGGGAACGCATGGGACAGGTTTTTATTAAATTTTTAATTTTTATAAAACTGCTCAACTTACATTTTTGTATTAAATACATAAAGCTTACAAAATGTATTATCAGATATCTCACACTTGATAACTGATAAGTAACCATCAATGATAACCATTCATTATCTATAAATTCAGGAGCTTTATTATTATTCCTTATTCTGTTTTGTTATGATACGTGTTTATGGTTTTATATTAATGCTTCTTAGGGGATCGTAAAAGGGAGTGTGGGGGCGAAGCCCCCCACGTTAATGTGAGGGATGTTAAAATGCTAAGGACTCTACTCTTTAAAAAGTAGCTAGAATATTTCTACTATACATTTTTCCCAAGTCAAGCACTGCATGTATTAAAATAGAATTCATATATATTTTATTTATAATATTGTAGAATTAATATGACTTAAGGTCTTCATCACCCCCACCTTTTATATTTAACATAGTTTATATTTGACCATGATAAATTATGACAAATTTAAGATTTTAAATAAAAATTCAAATTCTTATTTATTTTAACATTTAGCAATGAGTGAATCCAGAGAATCATTAACACATGATACAGGTAAGAAATATTTAAAAAAAAAAAATACTAAATAAAATATATTTTATAAGAACACAATAGTATAATAACCAATATATTTTTTTTAGGATGGGTAAATGATCATATATTTATACATAGCATTCAAAATGACAGTTTTTGGATAAATAATTACTCTAAACATGCTTTTACAACTGGACGCCATCATAAGTCTCGATTCGAAAAAAGCAATCGTACTATGAAGGTAAAAAGTTAATTAAAATGTTAAAAAATTCACCAATGTTTAAAACATATGGCTTTTAATAGATATTATATTTTTTACTTAGTAAAATGTAAGAATATTTGCTCTTTCTCTACAATTTTGAATATAAGGATAAACAATTTTTTTCTAGCAACCAGGAAAATTGAACATGAATGATTATACACTTGTAACAGATGCCATTACTCGAATGAATCTCAAAAGTGGAAAAGAATATAATAGTGGCAATTTATATAATTGTGCACCATTAGCTACTCCAGAAAATGTAGATCTAGGCTCAGAATATTCACAGGTTAGTATTTAATTTTGATACTGTTTTAGAAATAAGTGTTTATGTATTATTATAATTATAGGTGAAAGATGTAATATTAGGTCATCCTAATTATCCGTTTGATGGAGATTATTCATATACAATGGTCGAAGAAAATGTTACTGCATCAAGTAAATTAAGGCAAAAAGAAAAAAAAAGTATGAATCTGTTTTCATTGAATTTATTTAAATTTAGGGTTAAGTATTTATCTGTATCTTTTATGTTTGTATAGATTACTCAGATTCAGATAGTGATGGGAGACAATTACTTAATTCATCTAATAATGCATATTTTTCAAAATTATCTCGTAGACCAGCTACTCAAAAACGTTCAAAAAAAAAAAGATCTGCCATTCCCGTGTCAACGCCTAAAATACCATCATTTAGTTCGTGTGCTAATGGTTCTTCTAATAGAAGCATTTACTCTGAAGATACTAATAGTGAAATTTTAAATGGTATGTTTTATAAACAAATTCTTAAATGATATTTCTAATTTTTTTTTTATTATTTTATGAGACAATAATACACAAATGTTGTAGAATACCGTAATGTTATATAATAAACCATCAATCTAATTTAGATTCGTCAACTGAAAATTCTGATGATAAATCTAATTTTTGGGTCCATTCCTCAATTAGATCAATGGAAAAAAAACCTTTAAGAATTAAACGTAAACTCACCACGCCAAAACCAATACCTTTATTTAACTTTGATGAAGAATCCAGTGTGAATATATCTTCACCAAGATTATTGAATTCTCCATCTGTAAGTATAAAAAACTAGACTAAATGATCTTGTATCTTGTATCATATGTGTTACCTCTAAGACGATGTTACGCTAATAGCTATAAGCCGTTATAATCCTTTACTAAAATTACGTAAAAAAAAAATTTTATATAATATAATATAATATTACTGGTATACTAAATTATAAACCATAAATATAATATATACGTATTAATATCAATTAAACAAATTTTAATATAATTATAAAATTACAAAATTTGAATAAATAATACACGAGTATAATGTAAAAGTAATTTTAATAGCATTACTCACTACAATAATAATAGTGCACACGTAGAAAAAAAGACAATAATCACTTACGTATAGACGGCGTACATGTATAAAATGACAAATTATTTCTATAAGACGTAAGATGTACCGCGTACGTAATCATATTCAACGACGCCTTTCGCACAAACGTTTTATAATAATACTACGCGAGTTTTTCGTGAAACCACAATGGCTAGTTAATAAGTATAAAATGCCTTAGTGGCCAAAACGATTAAAAAAAATAAAAAGTGTATTATATTATAATTTTTTTTTTTTTACATATCCTTTTTATTTTTTTTTATTTATTTATTTTTTTATTTTTAATTTTGTCTATATTTTATTTTTCATTGTTTTCTTGTAGTGTAGAATACAACTTATAATATTATTGAAGAACTTGTTATAACCATTATAATATGTCCTCATTGCATAATATAGTAATAAACCTATTACATGTTTTTTAGACAATTGGTAATTTAAAAGAAATTTATGACAAATCACAAAAACACAAACAGATTTCTGAACAGGAACTCAAGTTAGAAAAAAAACGTTTAAAAGCAGACAAATTAAAAAAGAAAACGAAAAAAAAACCTGTCAAATCTGATGCTTCTCTAATGACGCATCAGTCCTTAGAAGATTTTGTTCAATCTGAAAAAAATGTTATTCCCTTATTATTAGAAAAATGTGTAACATTTATTGAATTTGAGGGATTGAATTCTGAAGGTCTTTATCGTGTACCAGGAAATAGATCGCATGTCGAACTTTTATTTCAAAAATTTGAAGGAGGTGATTAAAATAAAATCGTATTAATACTAATGAATCTGTAAAAATAACAATATTGCTATTATTTTTAGATAATAATATTAATATTATAAATCTTGACATACCGGTTAATGCCGTAGCCACTGCACTTAAAGATTTTTTCTCAAAAAAGTTACCTCCTTTGTTTACAGACGATTTAATAAATGAATTAGAAGAATTATCTAGTAAGTATTTTTGTATTGTATATTATATTAGGTTGAAAATATAAGTTTAAAATAACAAAATTACATCTATGGTTAATTTTTATCGTAGTATTTATAATACAAAATAAAATGTTTCTTCCAGTTATAACTGATAGAAATTGTCGTTTGATGTCACTTAAAGACCTTTTAAAGAAATTACCAAATGTGAATTTTGAGATACTGAAATTTATTTTTGGTCATTTTGCAAAGTGAGATAATATTTTAGTTTTGTTTTTTTATTATTTTAATAATTTTAATTCTCTAGAGTTGCAGAAAATTGTAAATCCAATAATATGGACTCAAAAAACTTAGCTATTTGTTGGTGGCCAACATTAATACCTATTAAATTCAATAACATGGAAAGGTTTGAACAATTAAGACCGCACTTAGAAGATACCGTTCAAACCATGATTGACCAACAACCATTTTTATTTTGTGGAGAAGAAGCATATGTCATGGTGTGAAAATTAATCAATAAATTATAAATGTACCCATATACCAAATAAATAATTTTCAATTAATATTAATCGTAGCCAAAATAAGTTATTTGTATTATTTTATATTTAGACATTAAATAATATAATTCATGTGTTTGCTAAAAGCTTTTTTTTTTTTAATATATTATAAATGCATTGTAGTTTTATATGTCTAAAATAGCTGAAGTTACTATACTATAGTTTAATTTTTTCTATAATTAAATAATAATTATTTAATGATACAATTTATTAGATAAGTTTTTATAAAACCAAAACTCGTTTATGGTACTTTACACGTAGTGATATTTAGTTTCAGAAAATAAATAGTCCTACTATATTACTATTATTTTATTTTAATATGGTAATTTTAAAATTATTATTCCGTAATTAAAATGTAATTAAGGCATTTTTTTACATTAGGAATAATTTAGATTTTAATTTTATAAAATTTGATATTTCAAACAAATCCAATATTTGTGTGAATAACTTAAGTTTTATTTACATATGTGTATATCTAAATATTATTATAAGTTTCATGTCTTTGTATAAAACAAATTTTCTTCTAGTCACTGCTACAATGAATGTTATTATTTAAAAAGAAAATATGATAGTTATTACATAATAAATAGTATTTAATGTTTCTGATTATATTTTATTTGTTACAATTCTAATTTGAATATTTTCAGTGTTGAAATGTATTTAATTGTTTTATTAATTCCATTAATCATCAGTCAGTTTGGCGATTTATGTTGCATTTTTTATGCCAAATTACAAACAAATCATATAAAATATTTATTAAATTGAAAGGTTTTTTTTATTAACAATAACAAGATCAACTTGTGCACTGATTACAGTAATTATAATAAAAACTCATTGGTTTTTGATTTTTTTTTTTTTTTAATACACAAGTTCGTATTCTTTGATTTTTTTTTTTTACAAAGAAACATTAAAAAATTAAAATTCAAGAAACAAGAAATGTGTTGTGAACTAAATGAACTAAGTTCTGTGAATATTTTCACATAAATAGTTCTGTTTCACCGTCATGAAATCTCTTCTGTATTCTACAGTTTACTTCATATTAATGATATACAATATTAGGATAAAAAGTTAAGAGGGAAACATTTAAATAAATAAATATAAAAACAATACGCGTGTATATTATGGTATAATATATTACCGTGTTATATTTTACATAATTAAAAAATATAAAATGTACAATTAAAAAAATTTTTTTTACATACTATTTTTCAAATTTCAAATATAAATATATTTATATTGTCATCCATATTTTTTCAAAACTTTTGGAAAATGCTATGACTAAACTCTGTTTATTAGTAATTAAAAAATTTTCCCAATTTTCAAGTGTAGCCTGACGTGTCCAATTCATTGAACCGTGAATTAGCCATGTAGAATCAATTACGGCAAATTTATTATGCATATAACTATTTTGATCATCTTTCTGGTATTTAACTATTATACCAATATTTTGAAAATGTTTTACTTCTTTTGAATGTAATAAAATACAATTACTTACTATAATTCTAATAAATATACCACGTTTATATGCAGTAATAATTATATCGGCTATTAACTCATTAGAAATAGTAAATACACAAATATCTATGGATTTTGTAGCATTTTTTAAACAATAAATAATTTCTTTAGTATTAATAATCGAACAATTAGATGTAATACAATTAATATCCAAACTGTTTTGAGATTTGCAGTTTTTCTCACTAAGAGGATTGTAAAAAAATACTTTGGTGTTTTCAATATTTTTTTTCTTCAAATATCGTAACCAAATTAATGAGAACGTTACACCGATACACGAAGCAAAAATTGCTTTTATCAACATTTTTGACAAATCTAAAAAATTAAAATTCAATTAATATAAATTTTGATTTTGCAAAATCATCCACAATTATCATTAAAAATAATCAATGTTAATACAACATACAAAGAATAATATTAATGTACACTTTATGTAAAAATAAAAGTTTACACATTATGATAAAAATATAAACTTTATATATGCATTATTTTTGTAAGTAATAAATTAGAATTTAGACCCATCTTCTACTGTGAAAATGAAAACAGTCATTTAAAACTAAAATTCAATAAATATATTGCAACTATACATATACATATAAAAATTAATTATTTAAATGTTCCAGGTACATTTTTAATTTAATATAAATTTTAATGCAACAAATATAAATAGCAATTAATTGATAATAGGTCGGTACCTAAGATTTGTACATAAGTTTTAAATTTTACTTAAAAAAATAGTTGTCATATTAAATTTTGATATCAATAAGATAAATCGCGAGCGACTGTAATACATAATTGGATGAAGCTTTTACACAGTGGCCTCTCGTAATTGAGGCAGACCCACAGTACTAAAATCCTGGGTACGCCACTTTACAGGTATATATATATACTTATATACTCAAAAAATCGGAAAAACAATATTTAATAACTGACCGAGTGACATGATAAATAATAAAATTGACAATCAAAATCCATAAATGGGTACCTCCTATAGTTAAAATATAGGAGTATAATTTATATTTATGAACATGACTAAAATCGAGAACCAGAAAGCTACCTGAAATCTATGCTGGAAAACCAAATGGCAAATATCATTAATAATTGTGATTCGTAAAACATGCCCAAAAAGCACAAATTAAAAATTGCTTACTATCAAGATCAACAACCAGCCCCTGGCTCTTAAATTTACATTGATGAGAATATTTTGTAATAACCCACCATATATTGTTCACGCACAACGAATAAAAATAAATGATAATTAATTAACAAGTGAATCACCATAGACCTATAAAGTAATGGACTGCGCATTGATACTATATTATGTCGCCAATATGAATGTAGGGCAATCATGGAGAATAAACTGAATGAGTATTTTATTCCATGAAACAATTTACCCGCTCAAGTTGTTCTGATTTTCTGGTTCAATCAATACCTGGGCTCAGAGCAGTTCTCCCTATTTTTGATAAGAGACAAATTGATAACCGATTTTTGTAGGGAGTAGGAACACCAACATAGATAACTAAAATCCCACGTCCAAATTTTCAAATATATTTATTTTCGTATTCAAATAACATAACCACAGATATATATCCTGTATAATATATAATGATGAAACTACATGATGATGTGTACTATAATCTATATACATAATATAATTAATATTATTATTTTAAATTTCACTTTGCTGTCAGTACTCGTACATTAATACAATAGCAGAAAGGACGATTGTTTTTTTGCCGTTCACAAATTAAATGTATGCGGTTATTTCGTGTCTGTTGTAGACAGGATATATATCTGTGGTTATGTTATTTGAATACGAAAATAAATATATTTGAAAATTTGGACGTGGGATTTTAGTTATCTATGTTGGTATTCCTACTCCCTACAAAAATCGGTTATCAATTTGTCTCTTATCAAAAATAGGGAGAACTGCTCTGAGCCCTCAATACCTGATATGGGATAATTTTAAGTAACTATTGAAAAAATCGTTCGATTTTGTTACTTTTTTTATAATTTTTAAAAATAATTAAAAAATGGTTAACTGGTGTACCATAAAAATGTGATCATATGTATGATGTATCCATTATATTATTATGGAATAAAAGGTGTTCAAAAATTTAATAAATTAAGAAAATCGAAGGCTTCAAGACCGGCCATGGGATTAAATATCACAGATCTAGTAAAAATATGTTTGTCAGTTTTAAAAGATACACTTAATATCATAAATTATCACTTACATTCGTAAAACTACCAACTTTAAGCACATATGCAATGAATTGTATTTTCATCTCTATTTTTTTTTATTTTATTTAAAATCTGTTTTTTTCTCTTTTCTGAAATTCTACTCTGTAGATATTTCATCTTGCTGCAAAGCTTATGTTATTATCTTTCAAATAACCAATGTATATTAATATTGATTTTGAATACTATCTTTTGGCAACCCACATGGATTTCACTGAAAATTTTCATTGTATTAAAAAATTAAAAGATAAAAAGTACCATTCTTGATAGAAAAAAATATTACTACCAAATTATAATAGTAACTAGACCGCTAATAAACGTATGTAAATCATATAAAACAAAACTTCTAAAAACGTTACACAAGTCCTAACATTTGCATTAGTGAAAACAAAATATTAAAATATTAGAATAGGTAATAAAAAAAATGTTTATTTCTTATTCCAGTAGTAAGTTTTTTTTCATAAAAAGAATACAATTTATTAGTTTATTACAATTAAAAGATATGGGTACTACACAAACAACTAATCCATCATACATGCTGTAAATAATAAATATTATTATTATACATATCACACTAAATATATTACATAGCCACAAATATATATATATATATATATATAACAAATTCACAAATAATAATTTTATCAATTGTTTGGAAATACGATTTTTATAATGTCATTTATTGGCTCACCATTAAACAACACTATAAAACCATCTCGTGTAGAAGTACATTTTTCTAGTGCACCTTGAATCCAAAGTTCGATTACGCTGTACCAATTTCCTTTTGAAAGACACTCCTCTAAATCGGCATTTCTATGCAAGTGAAGCATTTGTAAAATATCTAGACACCAACATCTACGATTTGTGAGACGGCACATATTTTTTACATACTCGATTAAATCGTCCACGTTTTCTGGAGGCCACGATTTGTATAGCGGTAAGTGTGCATCATTTAATATGTTTTCAAAATATTCTAAATTCAAATTTGAATATTTTTTTGAAAACTTATCAGAATTTTGGACAAAATATGAAATGAATTCGGGTGCACAGTCTTTTAACACTGGATTACATTTACCCAAACGCTTAACGTAGCCATCCAAAGAGTGATTGTATTTATTAATAATTATATTTGGATTGTCATATACTGATTTACGTACTTTTAAATAGAATATTTGTGCGAAATTCAGTAAATGATGGCAGAGTTTTTCTGAACGCATACCTGGGGTAATATCCACGTAATGTTTCGAAAAAAATTCTATAGCGTCTAGAATCGTCTTCGGTCCATCCCATATATAAATAGAGTAATTGTTTATGTAATCGTTTTCACGGTATGCGTCTAAAACTGACTGATAATTTTCAATTTCATTTGTATCCGAAGTTGAAGAAAATATTAAAACAAATGGTATAGCTTTTGGCGTTGAATTCAAAATTGATTCTATCCGTTTAAATAATGTTTCAACACCTTCTCTCTTAGTATTTGTATAAACCATAGCAGCATTCAAACCACTGTTTTTCCACTCTTGTAATCCGATACGACTTTCAACTGATTTTATGAAACATACATTGTAGTCGGTATGAACACATTGTACCATATTGTTACTGAACCCTAATTTACCATAAATAATAGCTTGCACTTTATCTTCTATGTAACACGGTTCTGATGAATCTCCATAATTTACTGCCAACTTCCAAAATATCTTTTTCCCAAAGATAGATTCCGCTGTTTTTGTGTTCAAAACATTTCTGATGAATAAATCGGCTATTTTATAACTAATATTGTTTTGTTCAGTTTCATTATTTTTCCACGAAGGGAACATCAATCCTTTCTTCATAGTACCTGAATTAATATGTTGTAATGTTTCTTTTGGCGTACCATGTAATTGCATAAAAAATGACCATGGCATACTGCTGACAGGATCAATTTCAAATTTTCTTCTTTTGCGCAGAATTTTTCGTAGCCAAATATAGAAATATTTTTCTGCTAAAAGAAATTGTTTGTGTAGCCATTTGCTTGATTCTTCTTGCACATTACTATCATTAAAATCATCATTCATTGACTTCACCGATGATGGAGATGATGATAACGATGAAATACATTCCGAATGAAACCAATCATTGTAGGCAAACATTTCTTCGATATATTTTGATTTTTTCAGAGTAATGTAATGTTGCCAATTGGAAAAATATTTTTTGGCAAGATTAATTTGATAATCTGTTAATTGCGTAAACAACGGTAGTTTTTCAAAATTAAATTCATTTGGCAATTGACTAGTTTTCGAATGAATTGGACTTTGAGGTTTTATAAATAAATCTTGGCTAGATATTATAGGTTTTGTTAAATCATATGAAACAACTGCACTAACTGTCTGATTCAATTGATCCAAAGTGGAATCATTATCATTGTCAGACAAAGGCGACGACAACGAGTTTTGTGGTACATCAAAATTAAAGTGAGAAAATTTAAAAGTAAACGTTGGTATTTCAAAAATCTGTGGTTTTTCTACAATTGATAATGGTTTGTAATTAATTGATGAAGAACCGTCTTTTGAACTTAAAGAAGAATATGTATCCATCTTCATCTGAGAGTCAGACATTTTATTGGACAGCGCTCTGTCTTTGTTCATTTCAGTACACGTTGGACCATTAAAACGATTATTACTATCAAAGCTAGTATGAACTGAATTAATTATGACATCAGGTAGATTTTGTTTTCCACAGATTAATAACGTTAAGTTTTGTCTTTTTTGTACGATTATCAATTCTTGTTTCTGTCTTCCATTCTCAGGAGCATTAAACACTGCTTTACGTGAAAAATCCACATGTGTATTGTCACATTTTAGTTGAATATCTGAACAAAACTCTTGTGCTGAATGGATATCATTAAAACACATTTTGTCCATGAAATGTTTTATTTCAAGTTTATAGACTCGCTTTGCAGTTGTATACGATATATTAATCATTTTTATATTATAATACCTAACACTTGGAATAACTCTTTGAAGTATACAACAATTCATATACGTTGTGTTCCTCAGTAAATTAAAAAAATCTAGAGTGTTACTGGATTGTAAATAAGTTGTATGCGCTCTAATACAAAATCTTACTTGAGGCGATTGTTTTATTTGTAAAGGCAATAGGTTGTATGCAGTATAAAATTGTGGATTACCCAAATACATTAGTAACTCATACGATACAAATTCTGGTTCATTTGTACATGGTTGTTCAGAATCTCTATACATGGGCATCAACATCTGAATACAATTATTTAAATTTTCGGTGTTTAGTTTAATATCGAAACCTGTATATCCAAGCATAAGATCATAACACGCTATATGAAATCGTCCAATCTGTTCCAGTATAGTTATTACTTCCGAGTTTTGTAAATTTTGTTGTACAATATCTTTTCGTATTGCACGTAATCTATCCCAACAAAAATCATACCAACTAGCTAAGTCTTGTTCGGTGTTAGATTCGATAGGATATATGATATTTTTGAGCATGTAATTCATGGTTTTAACAAGTACCGGTGTTGGTCTTAGGTCATATGACAATGGATTAGCCTGATCTGCAGAACTCCTCGTATATTGTTTAACCATTATTTCAATGACTGGTTCAAATTTTGAATTTACCATTTTGGATTCAAATTGCGATACCATATTACCATGAATACGAAGTAGACGTTCTTTTTCTGGACACATATCATAACAAGTACCTACCATTGGTTTAATCTCTTTAATGCTTACTTCTTTGATCGGTTGTGTGAAAGTCGAACGTTCAATTTTATCACGAATTTCTAATATTTGCAGTTTCCTTAAAATAGTCGAGGCCGAAATTTTTTTATAGTTGTGTTCAGTAATTTCAGTATGTTCAAATTCGGAATCAGTAACTGGTCCATCAGAACAGTCATCATATACACGCTGTAATTTATTTGCCGGTTCTTCAAGGCTGACTCCATCATTATCACAATTAATTCTTTTCAAACGCGAGTTGGTAGAACTAAATTTTCCATCACTCAACATTGCACTGTACAAATTAATATAATACCTTGTATCTAATTTGTTAAATGTAGTGATTTGACTTTTACTGCACATATGAGTAATTTATTTTTACACCATTACATTTTTTCATCAATATAACTGCAAAAAAAAAGTAAAATTAAAAATTCTATTCAAATAAATTCTAAGCTCATGGTAAGGGAACAGATTTCATTTTAATAAATAAACAATTCACGATTTGTACTTATTTTTATTAAATATGTAAAAAATTAATTTGTTGAAATTTATTTTTACGATCTTTAATTTATAGGTTCTTAAGGCCCATTTCACAAATACACAGTGACTGTTTAAACGGCACCGTTTATCCAGTCATTGGTATTCATAATAGTATTAAAGCTTTCACACGAGCTGGCCGAAATCAACGCCTGTTAGACGGTAGTCGATGACTGTGTTGTCGCCAGCTACTTCCACTGCGCTAGCCGGCTGCTGGGTCCATGTAGCTGGCGTTAATATGGGTAGTGGAAATAGAAGTCAATTATGCGTTCACACATGCCCGGCAGCCGGCAAATCGCCATAATTCTAATCTTAAATCGTTCCAATTCGTTCCCCCTCTGGACTCGTTCCAAAGGAACGATTCGTTCATGGACGATCCACCACTAGTGTGTAGTTTCTTGTTTTTAAAATGCCATAAGACGTTAATTTGAAAGAAAATATTTACTTAAAAGAATTTCTATTTATACAATAATAGTATACAATTTTAACATCACTTGTAAATTTTTAAAATAGAAATTCTTTTAAGTAAATATTTGCTTTCAAATTAACGTCTTCTGGCATTTTAAAAACAAGAAACTACACACCAGTGGTGGATCGTTCATGAACGAATCGTTACTTTGGAACGAGTCCAGAGGGGGAACGAATTGGAACGATTCCACCTGCTCGTTCCTTTTAGGTACAATAGGTCTAAAACCAAATTGTTTCATATTCGTATCGTGCACCGATTACACTGAATTGAGACTGGCATGATGCACGCGTTATTTATCATTCGAAACGCTACCGATTACCGTTGTCCGATACAACCGCGCAATGTTCGTAGATAATATTACCTACGAATCTTGCGTAGTTGCGTTTGTGTACCACATATCGTAGTATTACAGTTCCCTGGTAACCTGGTCTAGCTGGCTGGTTGTGTTTTCGTTCGTGCCATTCGTTATGAGTCCAGAGGGGAAACAAGTCCTATCGATCAATTTATCCACATTTGTAATTTGTATGATATGGGTATTATAAAATCCCACTCCGTTCCAAATGTAAATTAAAGAAATAATAACCCACATTCAAAAAGGATTGGGAGGCGAAGGATCGTCTATGTATGACGAATTCACCGATGATTTTTTTGAGAGAAATGAAATTTTATTGTTGGATATTGTGACTTAAAGAGACTATACACCTAGGACCTAAATGACTACACACTTACAGCGACAAACGCGCTCGTAAATATATAAACTATAAGATCAATAATAAATAATTTAAATTAGTAATATTTGTAGTTCCCTCCATGACGCGAAAACCGCTATTATCGGAATTTTGGGAACTGAAGTACGACACATGTGGCTGGAAAACAAGCGTAGCAGTTCGGTTCGGTAACGGTACTCGGTAGGTAACGATAGTAAAAAATATTGAAAGGAACGATGGAACGAGTCATTCGGAATCGTTCCTTTTGTGGACCTGGAACGAAAGGAACGAAAAATCCCATCATTACTACCACACACGAATCACTTCTTGTACCATCGATAATACCTACCATCCTCAATTTTTTAATTACAGTATGTACCTAACATACACATAGGCATATAAACAAAAATTGTGATACCTAGGTAGTACGTACTCAACCCAATATGAAATTTTATCACCTGAAGTATGTCAAATTAAAATGTGTAATCACCAAATGTTAATCTTACAGACATTCAATGTATTGTCCTTCGATGGTGTAGGTAGTGAGATGGCACATTTTTTGTAACATTCAAACACAGCGAGACTGCGTTTCAGTATTTTCTTATCTACCTCAATTGTTCAGATAATGTAGTTTACTGAAAAACATAATCACATTCTACAAATATGAAAAATTCTATTAATATAGGTAACAAATTACTATGAAAATTGAATCAATTGATGGAAAAACCTCGAAATACGTACAAAAAATGTAATTATACAAAAGTATGTAAGAATATGTGTAAAATAAAATTGGTCTCTTTTCAATTAAAATAATTAAATCATGTACATTTTTTTACTAGATTTAAAAATATAAATATAAATATCTCATTCCAATAAAAATATGTATTTACAATAAAATCCGTTCCCTGATCATGACTCATGATAAAAGCACTTGTAAGACAGATATCTACCTACCTAATATTGTTTTGAACAGCAAATGCACATGCACGCATTACCCGGTTTAGTAGTTTACTCGAAACGTAAACGAACTGTCGAAAGCAAAAAATAACAAACCGTTTTCGTGTTCAAATAAAAAACAAACAATAAACGACGTTACAACACGCGGAAACAGAAACAAAAATACAATAATTATACCACGGCTACGATTTAATGAGTTGAAGTATGGCTTTTTCAATCATTTAATGGACTGGCAGTTGGCACCAACAAGATGGAAGGTGTAGAACGGGGTGGCTTGCAAATGCGTCTACTTTATTAGTGTACATCTCAGAGTAATAATACTACTACCAGCGCTACTAGTGGTTTAATATAATATCATATTCTTTGATACAATTTACCATAGCATATTAACATGTTAATATCAAAAAGTCATAACCACGGACTAAGTGTCATCGTACTATAATTTTCAAAGAATTATAGAATTAAAGAATTAAGATAAATACATGGTAATTATTTTCATAATGAAAATACGTAAATATTAAAATTTAAATGTACGTTATCATAGAAAAACAGTATTATTATTTTAATCAATAGATAGCGAAAAAAATCGTTAATTTCCTTATGCAGTATGCACCCCCCTCCCACCACGCGACTCTTGAGCACCACCCATAGAAAAGAGATAATACCTGATCTTAACCTCCTGATAAGGACCTGTAGGCCAATTCTTGAAATCGTTCGATAAATAATCGCATGCATATTCGTTTTTAAATAATACCTATACAAATACAATACTCATATTTGCATGTTTTACGCAGTTATTTTTATTTTTATGATTTATACCTCTTGCGTTTCCAGGAAAGATATAAAAGTTCTGACAAAAAGAAGAGGAAGTAGCCGCATTTAGTTGTTAAGCAAGACCATAGATGTAAAGAAAATAAAACATATTGTTAAGTCTTATTTTTTGTTCAATCGTTTTTCAATAATAATTATAATAATGATTAACGCGTGTATTGTTTTCAGGCCTACGGGACACACTGTGATTGATATAAGAAGGAACCAGTTAATGGGAGTACTATTGATTCGTGTCAGCGTTTAACGCTTTAGTTTTCTTGCATTTGAAGACTTCCTTAACGCTCATGGAGTTTGAACTCATTTTTACACATTGATTACATCCGCTGTTCAATATAATATAATACAACACACATACACAATTAAAATATTGTAAATTTAAATAGTTGTTAAGATTTTTTCCATTTTACAGTCGGCAAATTGGATTGCGCCTTAATCGTATAAAACTGGATTACGCCTTATTTTTATAAAAAAAATTTATACACAATAAATATAACAAATGTTTTAAATATACAAACGGATTTTATACATTTTATATCAATGTATATTAAATGATGTTAAATACCTGCCATGCACAATTCTTTTGATGTTTTTAAATACCTTTTTACCATTTTTTTCAACCCTTTGGTTTTAAATTGTAGTATTTTCTATGTAATTTGTTCACTTTTTTTTTATTAGTTCTTATATTTTTCTTTTTGCTTAATACTTGGTGATGACTCTTAATATATATATTTATACGTATATACTAAAATCTACAACATCCAGAGTATTATATAAAGAAAGGAAAAATATAAAAGTTGTTTTATTAAGTGCATGTATTTAAAATTGTTACATTTATTAATTTTTTTCGTTCTCATTCGGCATCCAGCCTATCTTAATCCGTGATATATATATACACATATAAACATCAATACTATGTTTCAAGATAACAATGAAGGTACCATTATTTAAATTGCCTTTATGAAAATAGACAATTTTAATTTAAAAAATAATTTAGTTTTCTATGAAATGTCAAAAATATATTATATATCATTATGTATTTTAAATTAATGGAAGCCCGAGTAAAATCAATAATAATTTTTAAAAAATATTGAAGTTTCATTTTTGTCAGTGTACCTTCTCTTCGTGAACAGCACTCTGAGTGATCGCCAGCTCTGGTTTCCAATGCTATGTTATTATTAATTTATCAATACGATTTTGAAAAATCAGTTTCCAACAAAACATTCTATTATCTTTCAAAAAGCGGTACAATTTTGATTCTACATTCTTTTAGAATTATACAGCAATTGTATTGCAGAATGTTTTGCTACATTGCCCATAAGATAGACACAGACAATAAATGCAGTTGTAGTGTTCTTTTAAACAAAATTTTCAATAAAATAATATAATTCTATTTATATTAAAATTATGACTTAAAGCAAATACAAATATTACAAATATTGACATAGTATTATAATTGTATTTTTCTCAAAGAAGATAACATGGTATATTTATAATTTATACAAATGTACAGTAAGTTACTCAAAATAAAATCTATATTGACTTAAATGATAGTTTTAGAAAAAAAATTATATTACTCGAGTCGATATTGGTGTACTGAAGGGTCCATGTTTACCACATTTGTCTTTAGCTCTGACAGAAAAGTAATACGTCTCCTGACCTTTAATATTATCCTAAAATACATTATTTATTAATACAAATTTAAAGTAGCTTTCTTTTGTTATTTTCGAATATATTATAATGTTAATGTTATCTGTATAGACTATAGTTATCAAGAATAAAAATTAGTAAAAAAAAAAAAAATATATATATAATAACTTGACATAAAATAAATGTTTACACGTTACACAATGAAAATTAAAAAATAATCAACATACAAGATTAAGATTTACAGTCATTGGAACGGGAAGAGCTGATAATTCTCCAATCAACTTCCACGGATTATGTATCGAATCATCTTCATTCGCTGCGTAACAGTATAACTCGTAACTTGCAATACTGTTTACTTGATTATGGGTCCATGATAAAAATATACCTAATTTTTCAGTACGTTATATGAAATATATAATAAAAATTCAAAATAAAATATAAATTAACTTACTTAAAATGGCATTATCTTCAGAAACATTTAATTTAACTTTTAATTCTGGACGCGGCAACGTATTGTTAATATTAGTTTTAATTATATTAAAAGGCATTAACTATATTCAAATACAATAAATTAATACACATAAATAATAAATTTACATATATATATTTGTATACAATACATAGGCCTATAGCCCACTAGGCAGCCAAAATATTGAGCAGCCAGTCAACTGTTGTCGAGTCGTCAATCGTTTAATCAATCGTCAAGCCGGTTGGCTGCCGTGCAATCGTGCACGTTCTAATGGCTGCCGCAGCCAGAAATTCTTGGCTGCCTGGTGAGTGGTCACCAATAAGTCGCCATATGCCAAAGTGGCTGCGGCAGCCAGGCTGCCTAGCGGGCTATAGGCCATATAATATAATAAAGCTATATTACATAAAATAGAGAAAAATACACACACACACACACACACACACAATAAATATTGTTGATATATTTATAAAAACATTTATTTAATATTAAAACTAATTATTTAAGTTACGCGTATTCATTTTTAATATCTAAATATTAATTAATTAAACATTAAAATAAAATGAAGAAAACACAAAAGTGTTTAAAATAATTATATAATAATTGATACCTTATTTGAATGAATAATTACATCCGGAATTATTGGGAGAGACAATGGAACTGGTTTTAATTTAGATGATTGTCTAATATCAAAATCGGAATCCGAATCTGATGTTAAATCAATTGTATTGATCTGTTCAATGTTTTTACAGATATCTGGTAAATAATTTTTAATTTGAGCCTATAATACGTAACATAAACATTATACATTATACATTGTACATTATACATTATACATTCTTAATATAGTGAAACCTGTTTATTAAACAAAATTATTTGACAGGTTTGATGAACCTAAATGTTTTTTAAACAAATACATTCTTACAGGATTGATAGACGAATTTAATACAGATCTTTCTTTTTCAATAATCTTTCTGTATGTAATATCATGCGATTTCGTTAACACTACATTAGTAGAAGAGTTTTGAAATGACATTTTATTTGGATTAAATAATTTGTATGTGTCCAATGAAGAACTAGTTTGATTAAAAACTGTTTTTGTAAATTCATTGTCAGGATTTATCAAAACTTGAGTTGCAATTAAATATCCTGAAGTTGACTCCATGTTATATTCCGCTGAATTTCGTACATTATCTTCAATAAAATATTTATTTGTTAAAATAGCTATGTTTGAAGTAAATATGTTATAATTTTGTATAATTGATTTACCACTCAATGAAATTGCAGATTTTGGAATTATTTCTGGAATTTCCATATTTGATGGAATATTTTCATTTAAATCAATTAATGAATTAGAAAAATTACTGAACTCAATTATATTATTTTTAGATAAATCAGTAGAATTTGTTTCAGTTTGAACAGAAATATTATTTTTTAATATAGGAGGTTTAATATTTGCAACTTCTTTTTTAATTATGTTTAATTTATCAGCTAATAATTGAAATTTTGATTTCCAGTAATTTTCACGAATTTTATAATTGTCTAATTCCAACTGATTTTGAGCTATACCACTAGAATACCTGATGTGAGCAATCATTTTTTTAAATAAGATACTTTCAAATAGCTATAATAAAAAATAAATTACACGTTAATTATTAATACAAATTAAATGCTTTATATGCATCTAAATTATGTTGAACTAACAATTTGTACCTTTAATCCGAAATAGGGGTCATTTAACTTGTCTAAAGTATCAGACCAATTTTGTTTTGTGAATAATATAGCGTCAGTTCCATTATTATTTATTCTGCTATCATCAAATACATTTTTGGATTCAATTTCTTTTTTATTATTACTAATTGTCAATTCAAGACTATTTATTTCAGGATTATTAACTTTCAAAGTATCTGCGTCTATATGCGTAAATAATGAACCATTTTGTGCATTGATTGTATTATCAACTTTTGGAAGGGATTTTTTTTTATGAACTTTGCTGTACGTTCTAATATTATGATACTTTGAATGACTTGTATTATTCTCCGTTTGTATTATTTTTTTATTTTCATTATTTAGTTCACTCGCATCAGAATTAATGTGACTAATTTCTACAATCTAAAAAACATTTATAATTAACATCAAAACATTTATACATTATCTAGGTACACTCTCGGTAAAATAAAAACAAATCTCGCTGCCTGATAATCTTCTTATTCCACGGCAAACATAGGCACTTACACATCTGTTCGATTATTTATTTGCTTCACAACCTTATTATTAGAATTGTTTTGGATCAATTTCAAATTCTTCAAATTTTATTAATATTTATATTTTACCTTATACACGTAATACTTAACAACTTACTTTATTTTGTGTAGGTATAATAAGTCCTTGATCGGAAGCAGAATATTTAATTTTTTTACTGTTTATAATATTCTCAGATTCATAGGTACGTTTTTCAATTATCGTTTTAAGTAAATTATTTTCTGTCAATTCTAATAATGCATTTCTATAATAAATAAATAAAAATAATTACTCAAAATAGATTATTGAAACTACTCTATATAATACACGTTAAACAGTGATATTAACATTAATATAAGAATATATCTTTTAAAAAAAAGAAAGGCGTGCTCAAATAAATCAAGTACGTTATTTGAAAAATGATTAGCCATGTCAATATCTAGTTTATTAATGAATATGATAAATATTAATGGCCTATGACTGTATTACATTTTGAAATCTTATGCTGCATCCACACAAAGACAACAAAATTAAAACGAAACAAAAAATATGTGTTTTTGAACAGCATCAAAACATTTTTAAAACAAATGCGTTTTTTCTCAACAAATTGTTGGAGTATTAAAAAAAAAATTTTGTGTCCCGAATAGTGTCGGTAATCATTAAAAGGTTTTGGTTTTAGTAAAAATTGCCGGACGTGTGTGGACAATATTTTAAAACTATCCAATGGAAAAATCGGTGAAAACAATATGTAAATTATACAATTTCAAAACAAACTTGTCTAGTATGGACATGAGCAAAAAATAAATAAAAATAAAACGCAAAATATTAAATAACTTTTGTTCATATTCTGTTGAATTTTTACTCAACTCAGTACGGACGTTAGTGTTTGTGTTTGGATTTTGTTTTGTTCCTTTGACAACTGTGTGTAAATCCAGCATATTAAATAGAAAAATTGAGCACGATATTTTTTAAATCGAGAGATTTACTAAAAAGGTTTGTCACTGTACAATCATATTGTCACACACGCGAAACACGAACGAATACTTTAATGCAGCGTTACTGGTGGCCATTATTTCCGTGTCAAATACAAATAAAGAATAAATAAAATTTAAAACGTATTCGCCATAAAAACACGTAATGTCGATTACATACAGTTCAACTCGGAGCACGTACATTATTGTTATCAAATATCAATACTTACTGTTCGTGATTTCCTCCTTCGAGATTTGATAATTTTAATTTCATGATAGTAATAGAAGTCGCGTCGTTTGGGTGTACGTGTTCGTGATCTATCGCGATAATCCGTAAATCTTCCATGTCCATGCTCGTTCTCAACACGCACGGGCATTTCATCGCGAACACCCGATTGCATTTCCAGCGGAGGTGATGTTTGCATTTTTTATGAAAATGATACAAAAACCCGTTGTGCGCGATTCTCGGGTGTTTGAACAGTTTTGACGATTTACAACACGAATCGAGTTCTTGGGTTTCCGACATTTCGTATTTGTCCGTGTTGTCATCGGACGCCTATGGTAGCGGCCACACGTCAGAGACGGTGAACGACAACATAACCTTGGAACGTCCAGGGACGATATGATTTATTTTGTTATTGGTGGTGATGCGAATGCGTTCGAAATCGCGGAACGTTAATATTATTATTGGAAAAACTAAAAAAAAAAAAACAGTACACTAATAATGAAACGAATTCACTGCATTCGTATAAAACGACGTCGGAAATTTATAATAATTTATTTTTACGCGAACGCTTTGTAACAAACAAGTG
Source organism: Slavum lentiscoides (assembly GCA_032441835.1). Classification (NCBI taxonomy): domain Eukaryota; kingdom Metazoa; phylum Arthropoda; class Insecta; order Hemiptera; family Aphididae; genus Slavum; species Slavum lentiscoides. The sequence continues at coordinate 1,193,881 of CM063721.1, read as the reverse complement.
TAGCCGTAGCGTCACACGCGGCTATCCACCGAGTCTCGCACCTCGCAGGTACTATCGACACAAAACCGAACGGGCCGCTAAATAACAATACGTAAATCCCACCACCGCTGCAACACCACTGCGACCATAGAAAAGAAAATAAGTCATATTGGTGGGGACGAGCCGACGACGACGACGACGACGACGTATTACCAGTACCATGGGTACACTGTTGTGTTGTATGTAGTTTGGGTTCGTAGTTCGTCGTGCTTCTCCGTTGTCGTACATAATACGATATGGATATAATATGCGTGTAGAGTAGTTGGCCGGGGCTCCTAGCCGACGCCCCTTTCCCGCCGTTCACATTTTACCGGAGTGTATATTTTGCGCATGGCGATTTGGGTTTATTTTGTTCCACATTTTTGTGAAACGCCGAGCGCGAGATTATCGATTTTCGCGTCACTATTTTTGACCGGTGGATTTTTGCTACCGGTGGCGGCAAGACGTGCACGATTGCCTATCTTATTTCCTACATAAGCGTCGTAATAATAATATAATATCGTGCCGTTTTATAATAGGGCAACAACAAAACGCCGAACTATATATCATCTCGCAGGTCTTAACATAATTTTGTTACTCCATTATTGTCATTGGTGTCGTAGGTACCCGTTTCAGTGTTCAGTGTTACCCGACGGACAAATAATAACGAATATATAATATAAAATATACCAGCTGAACTACCACCCGGCTTCCCCCGTGGCCCGTGGCTTTTGTGTATATTAAATGAAATATATTCATGGAGCAAGAACTTGCTTATAGTATAAAAATTGACGATGTCATTTAAATTTATAACATATGTTACAATATGTTATAAATGTTCCCCTATCCCTTTAAGGCCTTTGAAAATATTTGAACAAAATTCATCTTTTGATTGTTGAGATTTTAATACTTCTATATTAATATCTTCATCATCATCAATTTTTTTTATTTCTGTTAAATTTATGAGAAACCTAGATAAACTATCTGCTGCCAAATTTGCTGAACCCGGTTTATGTTTGATTTCAAAATCATATTCAATTAACTTAAAAATATTTTTTGTTATTCTGGATGATGGATTTTTCATTGTTTTGAAATATTGCAAGCTTGAATGGTCGCTATAAACTGTGAAATGTCTACCTAATAGATAGGTACTCTTTAAAATAATTGATTACAAAAACTACTGCTGCCATTTCGAGTTCTGTAGTAGAATAATTTTTCTCTCCACCTTTTAATTTCCTAGATGTATAACCTATAGGATGTTTTTTTCCGTGTTCATCTTCCTGTTCTAAAATACCTCCTAGTCCTTCTAACGACGCGTCAGTATAGTAATATAAATTTCTCTCCCTTCTTTGAAATGTGCCAATACTGGAGCCGAAATTATTGCTCGTTTCAAATATTCAAAAGCGTGGTCTTGTTCTTTTTCCCATTTAAATTCTATATTTTTCTTTGTTATGTTTATAAGAGGGTCTGCTGCTATTTTTGAAAAGTTTTTGATATATTTTCTATAATATGAACATAGTCCAATGAAAGCTCTAACATCTTTTATTTTATTTGGTTTTGGAAAGTGTTTTACAGCTTCTATATTCTTTTCTAATGATTTTAAACCATCTTTTAAGATTTTATGTCCTAATAGTTCTATTTCAGTTTGAAAAAAGAAACATTTGTTTGTTTTTAATTTTAATCCAGTTTCATTTAATCTTATAAACATTTCTTCTAAATTATATAATGCTTTTTCAAATTCATCTGCAAAACAACATATTATATCGTCTAGATATGCTACTATATTGATCTATACAAATATTCACTAAATATTTTGTTAATTATCCTTTGAAAAATAGGAGCTGAATTTTTCCAACCCTGTGGTATACGTTTAAATTGAAATAAACCAAAATCTGTAGTAAATGCCAATTTTGAACGGTCTGCCTGTTTTACTGGAATTTGAAAATAACCTTGTGCCATATCAATTGTAGAAAAATATTTTGCTCCTTCTAGTGCCCTAAATATATCTTGAGCACGTGGTCACGAGGGTGTCTGTCATTTATTGTTTGCTCATTAATAGCTTTCTGAAATCTACTAAGAAACGATATTCCCCTTTTTGTTTTTTTAGGTATGAGAAAAACTGGTGCTGCATAACTACTTTTACTGGTTTCTATTATTTCCGCTTTAATCATTTCATCAATTATTTCTCTTAGTTTCTCTCTTTGTTTTGGTGAGACTCTGTAAGGTGCTTGAAATACTGGATCTCCCGAGTTTAATTTTACTTCACATGCTTCTCTACCTTTGCACAATTTATATCTAATGGGTCAGAAGTAAACAAATGTTGGTATTTACTTATTAAAATGTTTGCTTTTTCCCTTTGCTTATCTGTTAATTCTTTTGATATTTGTATTACCGTCCCTTGTTTGTCAGCAATTTCATTTTTTATTTCGTTAACTGTCAAAATATTGTTACTATTATGGTCTATGTTACCTATAGTTGTACCTTCATAGATTTTCGTATATAAATTTGAAAAATTGTATACTGAAATTTGTGTTTCATTTTTTCCTAAAATTTTTGTTTCTAATTTTAAATTATATTTTTGGCTTAGTCGATCTACAGGATATATTATTACTTGTTTATCATTAATGTCTATATCTGTTTTAATTTTTATATTAATTTGCTTTTTTGGGTGGTATTAAAATATCTTTGGTTGCTATTATTTTGCCTCTTGTTTGTTCCTCTTCTATTATATTTATTTCTCTCTCAGTTGTATAAATAGTATTTGGTGTCCCATTATATTCGACCCATACTTTATCCATTTCTATACTACCTCCTGTTTTAAAATGTAATATTTTTTTATCAAAGTCAATAATTAAACTATATTTTAAACAAAAATTGTTGCCCAATAAAAATTCACAAGTTAAACCTTTAATTACGTAAGCATTTATTTCATATTCGGTTCCCAGTATATTTATTTTTAATTGTAAAGTACCCATATTTTTTAACACCGTGTTGTCTGCCCCTGTGATAGTTGTTTGTTCTTCTGGAATTATATTCTTTTTATCTTTTACTATGGAATATTCTACACAAGAAATATTTGAACCTGTATCTATTATTGCGCGTTCTTTTTTATTTTGATATTGTATTTCTAAAGATAAAACCCGCTGTTTTCTTACATTTTCAACCGTTTTATTTGTTTCTTTAAGTAATCTACCACTTTCGTGTTCATTTTTATCCCCATGTTCTTTTATGTCATTGTCACTATTTTTTATGTATTTCACTGATTTATTTTTATACCATTCTTTTACAAAAATTAAATATATTTCCTTTTCTTTATTAATAATATCCGTAAATTGTTTTTTTTTTTCCCGAGTTGGACTTCCCATACTTCTTCCCAACCCGGTCATATTAAGGCTAGGTTCGCACTAGACTGTTACCCGCAATGCGGCCAACCGTCCGGCTAATCGCAGTGTACGGTTGATTCTGCGGGCTACCGCGTCCGGCTGACCCGCAGTATACGGTTGATACTGCGGTACCAACCGCAGTATACTTTAGATAAAAATATAATATAATATCGTAATATAATATAATATAATAATCACGAAGACGGTTGGGTCCAAACTGCCCGCACAGTGCGTATATCGACCGTGCGGATAGCCGTCGATGGGGCCGCAGCTCTCCGAGCAACCGGAACGGTTCGCGGGCAGCCGCAACTTAGTGCGTATACAAATTTAATTATAAACGGAACTCCCATATATAATTTATAGCTTGCGATTAGCCGGACGGTTGGCCGCATTCCGATCTAGTTCGTCTATCCCGATTATCTCGTTTAGTATAACTATCTCTATCATATTCTCTGTTAAAACTATCGTTTCGTGCGTATGATCTTTCTTTTGAAAAAGATCTGTCTCTATTTCTTCGTTGATTTTCTCTTGAAAAAGACCTGTCTCTATTATAATATTCTCTTGATTCTCTATTTAAATTACGCGTTCTTCCTGGATATGGACTTTTGTATCTATATTCCTGTCTCCTACCATAATCTCTATTTCTGTCATAATTGCGTCCCCTCTTTTCTATATCTTGATAATATCTTGAGTCTCAATTTTCATCATACCTATTTTCGTTAAAATTTACCGTTTTATTTGTATATTTTCCCAAAACATTCATACGTTCTACTTTCTCACTTAATTGATCTACTTGTCTTTTTAAATCTAAAGTTTCTTCTTCATACCTTTTTCTTAATTCATCAATTTCTTTTTCTTTATGGTAATTTTGTAATTTTGTTACTTGTAAATTTAACATGTCGGTATTTCGCATCGGCGTGTTTATATTATGGTTTCGCGATTGCGTATTTCGTGGTCGCGCATGTACCTACTAAAATATATGAATTCCTATTGCTCGATGGATTAATTGGTCCTATATAATCGATGGTAAATCTTTCAAAAGGTCGCCCCGAAATTTTTGGTGATGTTAACATATGTCCCCATATGTAGGTGTTTTATCGGATTTTCTTTTTTGACAACTCAAGCATGAACTTACAAATTTACGAATATCTTTGTACATAGTCGGCCAGAAGTAGCGTTCAATAATTTTTTTATAAGTTTTATCTATCCCTAAATGTGCTGAAAAAGGATGTTCGTGAAAGTTACTCAAAATTTCATTTATTCTATTTTTGGGTAACGCCATGAGATTAACTATTTTTTTTATTAGACATATTATGTTTATACATTAAAATGTTTTCTTTGTTTATAAAATAATTTTTTGCTTCTCTAACCCATAATATGTGATCTGAGATTTCAGGATTTTCTATTGCTAATATTATTTTATTGTATATTGGGTCTTTTCGTTGTTCTGACTGTATATTGACGGTTTCTATTTGACAAATAGTTAAATCATTATCTTTTTCTAATTCTTGTTCTATAGTGGGGGATCGGATACTGGATTCCTCGACATAGCGTCACATACTCGTACTTGGTTTAATAAACCTTTTCGGTATTTAATTGTAAAATCAAAGTCAATTAATTTACTTTTAAGCCTTTGGATTTTAACTGACAGACTTTTAATATTTTCAAGATATTTAAGTGGAGCGTGATCTGTCCATATTTCTATATGAACTCCGTACACATATGGACGGAAAGTTTCTAATGCATAAACTATCGCTAATAACTCCAATTCTATTGCACTATATCTTTCTTCTGTATTAGTTAACCTTCTGGAAATATATGAAACTGGGTGTAACTGTTGATCATCATCTCTTTGTAGAAGGGTCCCAGTTATCCCAATTTTACTTGCATCTGTCCAGATTATTATTTGTAAATTTGTGTTAAAGTGTTTTAATAAGGGGGGGTTGACTAAATGTTCTTTAAGTTTTTCGAATGTTTCCTGATGGACTTTTGCCATTTTACTGGTGAATTTTTAGATGGATAGTGACTTCTGGTCAAATCAGTAATTGGTGAAATTAATTCCGCAAAACGTGGAATAAATTTTCTAAAAAAATTACATAAACCTAAAAAACTCCGTGTTTGTTTAATTGTTGTAGGCGTAGGAAAATTTTGAATAGCCATTAAACCCTCATGATTTGGTTTGACTCCATTTTGATTGACTAATTGTCCTAAAATTTTAAGTTCAAAATATCCAAATTTGCATTTTTTTGCTTTAAGTTTAGATCCTGTTTCTCTTATCCTTTGTAATAATTTTTCAAGAACTTCTAGTAATTCATCGAATGTTTTTGCATAATTTATAAGGTCATCTACATAATTAATAGTACTTAAATATAATAATCCTACAAGAGCTTTTGACACTGCCCTTGAAAATTGCCTAGGTGAATTTTTGTAGCCGAAGGGGAAACGTGTCCATTCATATAGTCCAAATGGAGTAATAAATGCTAACTTATGTCTATCTGTTTTTCCCAATAAAATATTTAAAAACCCTTGTTGCATATCCATAATGTTAAAATATTTAGCTTCCTCTAAACAATCGAAAATAGTTTGTATATGTGTTATTGGAAAATTTTGACGTGGAACTTGTTTGTTTAATTTTCTATAATCTATTACTAATCTTTTTGAACCATCTGCTTTATTCACTAAAAATGCTGGACTGGCATATGAAGAAATTGAATGTGTAATTAACCCTGCTTGAAGTAATTCATTAATTTGTCTCTGTAATTCTTTTTGCTCTGTTAATGCTAATCTATATGGTGGTAGACTAATAGGATCATCGTTTATAGTTGGAATTGGAACGTCACCTATGTCTATCGCTCCTAAATCCATACTGTGTTGTGCAAAACAATCTTGATATTTATTTAATAAGTTTCTTAGTTTATTTTTTTCATTTTCTGATAATTCGGGGTCAATATCGAAATTTATTTTATTTTCATTTAAATCCGTATTTTTATTATCATTTTTTATGACGTCTTGCATTATATTTAAGTGAACACTATTTTTTTCTTTTGTTTTAATCAACACATTAATATCGTAAACGGTTTCGTTTTCATTTGCGTGTTTGTTATTGAAACTATTTTCTATTATTTTTTTAGTAGTATCACTTTCGTCGTAATATGTGTTGGAATATATATATATATTATATACGTATTATTATTTTTTATGTTTTCAACTGAGTAAGAAATATCATTTTGTGAATGAACTCTACCGTTGGAATATTTTTGCTGATCAGGCTTACTATTTTTTTGTTTCGTTATTGCAATAGTTACTTTAATATCTGTGCCTTGGAAAACGAATTGAATAATTTTCGAAATAATTTGCCAATTTAATTTATCTAGACCACACGCAATCCGTGGCATTGCTAAATTTTTCAAATTATTATTTTGACAAAAATGTTTTAAACTAATTAAAGACGTGTTGAAGATTGTTTTATACTTTGGTTTTTCATAAAATTTTGATTTCGTTATTAAATAAATTATGTATTGATTTTTAATTTTTTAATATGCTAGTTCTCCTACTTTCTTGTTTTGCTCTTTTAATTCATCTACTTTACCATATTTTTGTTGAAATTGTAATGCAATTCCTTTTTTCATAGCTAAATCCTGTGATACGCAATGTACTAAATGAAACGTTTCGTTAAAATATTCACTAAATAAAACACATTTAACCTCCCGAATTACCATTTTTTTTACGATCATTAATTTCCTATAATACCAAAGATTAAAATTTTTATTTTAATTTAAATATTTAAAAATGTCACATTTAAAATAAAAATAAAAATACTAACAATTACCAAACAGAACTCCAATACTGAATATTATTTCCAACAAAAAACAAAAAAATTTTTTGCTTTAAGCTTCGGCGGCGCCTCCACTAATATGTAACGTGGTCGGGGAACCAGTTAACACATAAGATATCCAGGGAAGGATTTCAGGACCTTTTGGATATAAAAATATTACGTAGCCGGGGGTAAAATTTAATAACATTCAATAATGGAGTTCCCCTGGTAATGTCTAATTATTTTTTCTTTTATTAATGCATAGTAATAATTACTTACAAATGACACGGGTGGCTGCTATCGAGTTTGCCGGACGGTGGTGTGTTGCGAACTCTCTGTGTTATTATTGTGTTAGGTGTATTTATAATATTGTGTGTCGTGAGTGTCGTAAATTGATGAGTATGCTATTATTCTTAGTGTGTGCCTATATACATATACAGACATACGCAGGGTCGGCCTGACCACGGCCGCTAGGCCGCGAATGCGGCCGGGGCCCCACATTTTTTTTTTTATACCAATAATTTTGAACGCTATGTCTCCACCAGTTTTGAAGTCTTCGTCTTGTCTTATTATATAATTTTATTATTAGATGTTATAAATAACAGCACAAACAAAACTGCAGACATTAACACACAGCAGTGGCGCATCCAGGATTTTTTCAAGGGGGGAGGGGGTCTAAAAAACTACATTATGAAAAACATAACTTTTAACAGATAACAGTGTCGTTGCCAGTCCATATTATCTTAGTTCATGGTTTTTAACAACCGGTGTTATCTATATCGTAATCGAAATGTTGACAGCAAAATACGAAAGTTGTATCAGAATTTGGATTTTCATCGATAAATTTAATACTATTACACTATCCAAGGGGGGTCCGGACCCGGAGTCCACCCCCTTGGGTGCGCCACTGACACATAGACCATTGTATATAAGGTGCGTTGTGTTTAGACGAAAGCACGCATTGATTGTGAGCATCCGTGTGCACCATAGGCGCAATTTGGTGGGGGCTAGGGGGTGTTTTGCACACCCAAATATTTTTTTAGCACCTTCAAATTATTTGATTAATTTTTTTTTTATCCTTGTGCATTCATTTTTTGCGGTTTGTGCTAATCCATTTTATAAGAATATTATTTATATCTTATTAGTTTTGAAAGAAAAATGTAATGTACAATCATAGTCCATAGATGTTTATTATTAGAAAAAAAAGACTAGTGACGTTGCGGCATTCCGTTGTGTTATTAGACTATTGACGAGTTCTTAAAGTGTGGCCCTTTTAAAAATGAATCACGGTGTTTCGTCAACACAATATTATCACGGATGGAGCAGACATTTATCATGATCATATTATTACGGATTAACTCGGTGGCAGTCAAATGATTTTGTCGTGGGAGACGATGAGGCTGATTTTTCAACACGAACTTTGATCATTGAAAACAGTACCTAGTCATAGTTTGAGGATATATTTTTAAAAATGTGAAAATTAATGAATAGAACAAAAGTCAAGTTTTTGCATTTGTCAAATAGATCTGGGACACTCTGTATAATGAATTATTTTTTATTGATATGTTTTTTTAAATTTCATATTAAACCAAGGGGCAGGATGCCCCAGAAAAAAATGATCCAGGGGCCTTTGGTGTGCCAGGCCGACACTGGACATACGCATATACACCTATATATACATATCATATATAAATATATATAATAGGTACGCATGTAACTACGTTACAAAGGTTTAAATTAACTATACTGCGTATTTTATTGTGTGTGTGTGTGTGTGTGTTTTTGTGTGCGTGTACGTCGAAAGTGAATCGACGTTCACCACACTCTAAAATTGAAATCTATCTATTTGTTAATTAGTTACTTAAAATTACAAATAAATTTAAAAAAAAACGACTAAATGTGAGTTTAATTATAATTTATTTATTCAATTTTTAATAATTATTGTATTATAAACGACAATCTGTTATGGCCTTATGGGCGGCGCAGTTTTGAGAATATTGCCGCCGTCGCGCACGTGGGAAATGTTCTCGAATAATCGCCGCAGATATTCATAGTTAATACGGACAGCACTATATGGATTCCCGTGTAGTACCTATTTAGTAAAGTCGTGTTTGCGCTATCGCATGCGTAGTTTCACACACTTTTCATCCAATACCATTGTGATATATATATAATATAATAATATATCATATATTATATAATATATCATATTATTAAAATTTATAAATAGGAATATCACATTTTTGCCCCTTGCAGTATAACTTAATATTTTGCGCCCCCTCGATAGACGGCGCCTTGGCAGGCGCCACCTTATTGCCAGGCTCTCGGTCCGGCCCTGAACGTGAGTGAAGCAAACTGAAATTTTTGTAAATAAAGTAAAATTAAAATTTGTGCAATTATAAAATTTCTAATTTCTTTAATACAGTTTATGAATTGTATTGAAGAATTATTACTCTGGCCTCCGTATGTGAACATTACTATAATCATATCGGGGAGTAAATATTTTATCAGTGAAACCGCAGTTATGATGTAATAAATTTAATATTATAATCTTTGGATTTCCTTTTTTTTTTTTTTCGTTTCGATACAACTGGCGTACTCGGTGGTACAGTAATTGTTAATTGTATTGGAGAACTAGTGTTTTCATCAAAACTTAACTTGTCAACAATTTCTTCACATATGTTTGATGACCTTTCATCGCTGTTATAAAATTAAAATGTTTAATTATAGCAAATTTATGGGTAAATAGATTCTTATACATATCATTTATTATTTGTCAAACGAATTTTTTTTTGTGTTTACCACAAGCGTAATTTGTTATTTGTTACAATAATATTTTATAGAGCAAACCTCGAATAATCGGATATGTCGATATTTTTGGGTTGTTCCGCGTTAGAACCTTGTTCCATCAGTCGAGTGCATATTTTTAACTTCATTCTTTCCTAAAAATTATAATTACCAGAAAATTATTAAACACATTCAATAAAATAGTATAAATGTGATACAAAATATATATGACTAATACATCAGAGCCCCAGGAATTATTATAGGGGCCCCAATGGACCATATAGTTAAATATAGAATTATTACAATTTTAAAGGGATTCGGATTTCGGAGCAATAATTTTCATTCTTTTTTACAGAGTACTAGAGTAGGTACCTATGTATTTGTGCCATTGTGGCGCTGTATACACGTTGTCGAACAGACGGTCAACGTGGTAATTTTTTTATTTATATCTTTATTATTTAGAAATCAAAAATTGAATAGATTCATATATACGTTATATACTGTTATTTATATTCTCTAGTGAAAATTTAAAACATATTAGGTAATTCAAAATGCCTTTAATATTTTTATGTAAAAAGAATTATGACAATAAATTTTAATTTTTTTAATTTCTTAATTATAAGTTTAGTTTTGTATGATTGAGCAAGATTAATGGCTCATAATGTTTTATAACTTACGAGTTTTATGACTCTTTTTCCTATTTTACTTAAAATTACTACATTTGATACCTTTTGTTCAATAATGAATTTTAAGTGTAAAAATTAGAAAAAAGTGTACATTAAAAATTAGGGCCCTCAAAAGTTTATGCCTGGACCTTAAACTTCCTAAATTATCTTGTCATACATATTTAATCATTGCATAATAATAATAATAATAATAATAAAAAAAAATAATAATAATAATAATAATAATAATAATAATAATAACGAACATTCTGTGGATTTTCGTTATAATAGTCTAAAAGTGTTTCACAAAATGTTTGTCCAATTCCTTCAAAGTCTTTAATGGTCAGATGAGTATTTGCTCTAGAACCCAAAGTAGACCCACAAAAAGACGCCTCCATTGTATAACTGTTCTCTACGCCCATTAGCCAGACGACGACTCGAGCCGTATTTTCTTTTGAACGTTGGATGTTGAAATTGCAATCTTCAAACGAAAACTGATCACAATTTAAAGGAAAAATATTATGAATGCAGTGTAAAAACTAAAACTACTATAGATATCTCTTGTATAAAGTGTATTTAAAATGCAATGCTAACTTTTTCCGGTGCATTTTTATGCAATAAAAGTGGAAATATTTGCTCTTGGAGTCGTTTACCTTCGTAATTTTTACCTTCACACCCGTACATGAAGAAGTTATATTTTCTCGAATGAGCATGTAAATCACAGAACATTACAACCTGACGTTCGTCAATTAATCTTTTAACAAAATAAAATCACACACGTATTATAATATTACAGTATTCGTATTTTAATATTGTGAAGAATATAAACAAATAATTATACATAATTATTGCTTCAGTATAGCAATAATGTAATTTCATACGTCATATTAAATAACTAAGGAGTTTATTTTATTGCAGCTATATTTATTAACATAATTTTAGAAATGTTGGAAATAATATAGACGTATCTTAAATTTGTAATAACTAATAGTTATATTTTTACAGTGGCGTATTTAGGATTTTTTAGTTATAGTTGGTATATTATTTATATAACATATTTTAAAACAAACTGAAGAATTTGGTTAGGAAAGGAATATCACCCCATATAAATACGTTATTGTATTATTGTACGTTATTTTATTCTATATTACATATGGATTCACTATCTAATAAATTGGTGAGTTACAAATATTTTTATAAATTATGTATTATTATTTCCTCTTTTCTTTAAATAAAATAATTCATTATTAAATCATTATAAAATGCAATAACTAATAATAATTAATTACTTTATTCTAGACCACCCAATGAAACACATTCACTTTTTCAATAAATGTTCTATTTATTGAAAAGTTAACATTTTAATATATTATAAAATTAAAATATTACTTAAATAAAAAATAAATATTCAGTATTTGAATCAATTATACCTGCGAAGCATTAGTTTTGTGTGCCAAATAACGGGATGTGCATCGCGGATAACGCTACGGTATTGTCGATTTAAATCTCGTCCATTTAACGAACAGCGGCTATTACCTACTATAACACCATCTGGGTTTAACATTGGTATGAGCTTGAAAATAAAACGATTCCGCAAATCCTATAACATTATGTTATTTGTATAATTATTCATGAAGATAATTATTTTCTGAGCATATAAAAATAACAATAATAATGTCACCTTTGCTTGTAATGAATCACCAGTTAAAAAGTCAATTAATCCTTTCATCATCCAAGAAGATGGGGTTTCAGATGGATGTACTCTAGCAGTCAAAACAATTACTTTTTTTTGCTAAAAATAAGAATTCTATATACGAGTATTTTACAAGCAATTAAAAACTAACAAGTGTAATTAAACTTTACTTTCGGATCATCTTCTAAACAAGGTTCTGTAATCGTTAAATAATGCACATTGTTGCCCGCTAATGTACGACATAAAACCCTGAGTTTCGTAAACACAGCTTTCATTGGATCGTCCTAACCGAAAAAATATTACAAATAACTATATTTCACGAAGTGGAACTGCGATTTATAATTATTAAATCCAAGTGGTTTAATTAAAAGTTTTATCTATTCTGCAGTACCTTGAGTTTTATTAGATAATCTTGTAAATTCGTGTATGTGTATGGATAACTGTATGCTAAGTAAACTGTATCCATATCATGTGGAAATTCAATTAGAAACGACAAAATATAGCGTGAATTATCTTCACTATCGCCATTTCTAAAATATTAACATAATAAAAGAAAAATATATCATAATTATAGTTTTACATGGTTTTAAAACGAGAACACTATAATACTATAATATATAAATAGGTAATTTATAATTATTTAATTAATTATTAATTATTAAATGAAATAATTACGGAGCGTCGTTTCGATAGTATGCGATATTTTCTCCACACCGTCGCCAGCCTATGTTTTTTTTACTAACATCTTTTGTAGAATACATTAAAGGTTTCATACCAGTAGTGAAAAGACTTTCAGACTTATACATATTGACAATTGAAAATCTGAAACGAATATACGAATAATTTGTAGTTTATACTTGTAATATTTATATTTATAATAGCTAGTAGTTTAAAAAAAATTGTAAAATTGTAAAACCAGTAGTTTCCTCCTTTCGCTCAAAATCCAAAATAAAAATGAACAAATTACGCAGAAAAAATTATGATTATTACAATTCAAAGATATATAGTTAAAATAATAATAATAATAAATAAAAACAAAGAAATTGTGCATATGCCATATAGTGAATTAATTTGTAAAAAAAAAAACAATTATGGCATGTTATTAATATCATCTAATTATAATATATATTGATATAAAATATTATTTTTAAATCTGTTTGTGTATATTTAAAATATTTTAAAATTTATTACGATTGATTTCTTTATACATATATACTTACTTATATACATATATATATATATATATAGTATGTATATATAATCATAATATGTAATTTATGTACATATGTATATGTATACACTTCATTCAGGAATAAAAGCTTTTTAAAAAATTTTTTTGATAAGTATATATATTTTATTAATTATACAAATTATATATTTATGCATTTATTTTTCTTATTAATTCAATTTTATATCATAAAAATACATACATCTAGTTAAGAAAATAAAGCAATAAAATTATTATTATTATTATTATTATTATTATTATTATTACACTATTATTATTTATTATTGTTTTAGATTCTGAGCGGAGCGATGAATTTATTGTTTTTATTATGATGTTTATTTTTTTTTTTTCTATCTTGTGTACAGATTTTTGACCAGAAGGAGTGCTCCGATCTCTTCGGTCACAGTTTGTTTCCGGCAGCAATTCGCATCTAGTTAGTACCTACTTTAGAGAGGTCATTTTTCGATTTTCTCAAAAGCGTCTAAAAATATAACTCAAAAACGCTAAAAATGCAATTTCGTCTTAATCGATTGTTGTTTATTTCTTTGTAATTTTGTAACTAATAGTCATAGAAACCTGAAATTTTTACCAAATATGTAACTTTAGACTGTATTTACGAGAAAAGTAAGCTCCGATCAGAATCGTTTTATCGAATGCAATGACTTATCATTGCTTTCAAATTTAAAATAAAAACAAAACACTAAAATCTTTATTCAAGTAATTCACTTAAGCGATATCCACAACACCCCGCGGCTCGTTACCTTTTTATTAAAATTTCTATTTGTTTTACTAATATAAAATTTATTTTAATTAGATTTAAGTAATTACTACTACTATGTAGTAATTACTAATTAGTTAATAATTATTATTCATACCTATACTTAATAGTTTTTTTTGTATTTTCAATTCTGAAATAGAACCATTGCATATGCCGATTAGTATACAAATCGGATCTTAATGACAACTCATAATAGGTATTGGTAATTTTGACTACTTTTGCCAAGTTACCAGATTCAAAACGTGATTCAAAAATTAAATCGGAAGAGTCTTGGACATTATGGACTTGAGAACAGGCACCGCCGCCAACAGATGAACGGCAGAACTATAAAGAGTAAAATGGAAAACCCATTTATTATTATACAAATAACTAGGTGATTTGTACCTATACGAGTATATACGAGTATATTTAAATAATTAGGAATTTAATCTTACATAATTTACACTGCTTATTGGATAATATTTAAATATTACTTCTCCTAAATCTTCTCCAACTTGCTTTGGATGTATCTCTTTGCCAGTGAATTTATATAGAGGCTCATATTCTGAATTAGATGTAGATGTCGGATAATCGTGAATCACAGAATCGTCTAAGACCTAAACAGATTACGTACAATAATAATTAAGAAATATTTTTTAAAAATTTAAAGTCAAAATCAACGGCGACTACTTTTTCTTGTTTTGAAATTACAAAAGTCGATATAATATACAAATAATATTATGTAATATTATACCAATTAAATTTGAAGAATAAAATTCTAAACTGCTCAAATTAAAACAAATAGCTAGACAGCTAGTTACCTAGTATACCAGCTATAATAACGAGTAAAAAAGATTTGAAAGTGAAATGTCGTTTTGAATTAATAACTCTCGTGGATCCCTATTTACATCGCATGCACCTTCATTTTTTTTTCACTGACATAGACCCAGTGGCGTCATTTCAGTTTTCGAAAGGGGGAGGAAAAATATTTAACCGGCCCATTTAACTATTTTCCACTTACATTTAGCTCAATACGATTTCTGTTTTACATCATTTTGATATTTTCGTTATCATGGGCACGCGCGAATCGCCCGATATTTTTTATTTTTTTTTTTTTGGGGAGGGGGGAGAAAATTCATTACTTTGTCAACTATAATAAATGTATTATAAATGACTATATAGTACTTATGAGATTTAAATTTTGAAGTTTCTCTTGTTGTGACATTAAACACGTTAGAAATTACGTTTTTGGACATGTTCTGAGCATCTTGTTCAGTTATTTTCCTCTCTTTCTCGTCGTGTTGGTCACACAACATTTAGCTTTTTTCATTTTTATTTTTTTACGCTTGCCACATGTATACATATAAAACATACGTTCGAAACGTTAAAGAACGGCTAAACAAATTCGTTTATGCCGTACGCGATAAAGTCATACAGATTTACAGGTACGTCGTCAACCGTCAAACGTGCATAGTATATTCTTTATAATTTACGCACTGCCTTTAGGTAACGATAATCGTGTTTATCGAAAAAAATCCAGAACCGTGGTAAGCTGTAACCACGAATTAATCGCCTTTAATCGTGGTTATATTACCTGCATAATTTTAAATTTTATTGGTAATTTAATTTTAATTCACTGTTTGTCACGCGATTTGTTATTATTACTCTTAACTCGATAGTCATTACTACAGATTTGGTTAGAATAACTATTGTTCAACATCATCTCGGCACAAATCATGTTTTCGGCACAAACCACAATTAACAAGGGGGGGAGGGCAAATGCCCACCCTGCCCCCACCAAATGACGCCACTGCATAGACCGCTTGCAGTTTAGAATCGATCACTGGAGTAGATATATAGATCACTTTGGGAAACTATGTTCTAGACTGAGTGTTTTTTTTATATTCATTATTACATTTTATTTGATGATTCTGTATTTATTATTTATGTTATTTTAATACCCTTTATTGTCTTTATAAATTACGTATATTACATAATCTCCTATTTATGAACTCTGCAACCTCACTACAAGCATAGATGATTAACGAAGGTGTGCAAACTATTGTAAATACTGGAATTGAAATTGTTATCGTTTGTTTGCGAAATATCAATAAATAAATAAATATTTCTCACTTGACATTCCATTGGCCACCTAGCAGTCTGATATGGACAGTCCACTTCTTTCATTAATGGAAAGACGTCTTGTAATTTTGAAACTATCTCGCCTGTGCCGTTAGAGTTTATATCAACTTGACTGTTTCTCAACGTACGATTCAATAAATTGTTTAAAAATGTTCCTTTCAAATTAAAATATTAGAAATTATTATAAAACTATATAATATATACGATATCGTATGATATCGAAAATCAAAACTATACCTACATTAATAATTGATATAATATATATGTCTTATTGGTGTACTATAAATCAAAAATAAAATATATGTCAAGCAAGTTAATAATCGCATTCACGTACTATATAATATTACTAATAAAAAAAAAAGAATAATAATAATATAACTATATTATTATATAATATTATACAATATTTGTATAAAAATTGAGTGTTGAGTGACTGTAGTGTATAAGCTATGTGTACTCGTATATAAATGTACAAAAAGACTATACCTAATGGCTAATATAATAATATCTATATTAATAAATTGCTAAACGCTATCATCATTTATTGACGAATATACAATAAAATCCATATATTACATGCCTATATTATTTTCTCAGCATACACGTTTGTTTTATAAGTTCGTGACACCGCACGATAACATTTTATTGCACAGTAGTATATGACTGTTATAGTATATCTACCTATTTTCTTGAACTTAACCAATTTAATAACTATGATTATGCTAGTACGCTATTACCGCATATATTTTAATACCTACTATACGTATTTGATTAATGAGTTACTATATATACATGTTAAAATGACATTGTTTTAATATCATATTATGTACAAAAAATGGAATACATTTACTTATTTTCTAAAGATGTTATTATTCTAATTTAGATATACTATTAATGTTAACTAATCGGTTCAAATTTCTTATTATACCACGTTGAATATATATATATATATATTTTTATATAATATATAATATATAGACTAGGTATATTATATAATAAAATAGGTAATTTTGGTTCATTTCGCATACGATTTGTCAGTTAAAATCATAATGATTTATGAACATATAACTTAGGAAATTATGAGAATCAGTCAGTGGTGTATTTAGGGGGGGCGAGAGGCCTGGCCCCTCCCCTTGATCTGTGTTTATATATAATAATAATTGATGATTTTTTGTATTTTCTCCGGGCAAAATCGCAAATAGTTTATTACTATTCAGCTAAAATTCAGCATTAATAAACCAATATTTAAGAACGACTATCGTCGTGGAAAAAAAAAATTATTGCAATCACAGTGAATTTCAGACAGGGTAGTTGCGTTGGAACGATACAAATAAAGTTTTCTAAGTTATATTTAACAGATTCTAGAAATTATGACCTACGTCTGTACCCCTACACAGTAGCAGACACTATCTCAGCAATGAAGTAGTTTATTTAAACAAAAAATTAAATAAACAATATAATTATTAATTACACTTTCATCTGAATAGTCCGATATTGATAGGATCTTCCACAGGGTGAAGTGAAGCACGAGTCCTAACGGTTGATTATAAAATGTAATTGATATTTATTTATTTAATTAAATTACAGGCATAAGCCCAAAACAATATAAGTAAATATACAAAAATATAACAATATGATAATATGTTATATAAACAATATAACAATACAATAAACAAATACCTTATAAATAAGTGAATTACAAGTAGAAAGTAATGTAATAAGTGTAACAATAAGTACAAGTAGTACAATAATAACTAAAACAAAAATTACAACCCTAAGTTTCATGGTATAACACTATAACGTAACTATATAAGTGTGGTTTTTCGCCAACAGCTATACACGTTTAAAATAATACTAAAACATTATGAAAAAGATTATTAATAAGAGACTAAATATTTCTGCTAGCTCTTTCAGACCCGAACTCTTCTGACCAACTCGAAAATATATATTCTAAGGCCTATAGTCTCGTGCTCATGTCACTATGCAGTGGCGGATATAAGAGTCGATTTTGAGGGGAAATTATTTTCAAAAGTTGTTCCACAAATTATAGATTTAAAAATCATATTTTTAGTTACCTTTATGTTATTACTATTTTTTTATGAATTACAAAATCTAACATGTATTTATTCATAGGATATAAAAATTACACAATAAACGAATTTAAATTAAATTAAAATTATTGGTATTGCTACAAAGTAATAGCGAAAAAATTGATAATATATATATATATATATATATATATATATATATATACCTACATATAGATATAATATATGTATAAAACTGTACTAACCTTTTGTATAAATGGGAAAAAGTGATTCTTGTAAGTCTCTGACCTGAGTTGACTGTGTCACACTTTTAACGTGTGCATTCGCATCGGCCATGATTTAAACTCTGCAACTATACCACGCATCACCAGTATAAACATTTGTTACGGTTACTATGGTGACACCCGGTACAACGGCAACCAATCAATATAATATTATTTTTGTTATTATATTAAATGCAAGTTCTACGTGAATATATGTTATAACTTATACGTTACCTATATGATTACATACAGTGGCTGAGTGGCGTAACAAGGATTTTTCAAAGGGGGGGCCAATAAAAAAAGTTTTCAAAATCAAATTTTTACCTTAGTAGATACAACGTAGTGCAAGGGTAGATCTACGGGGGGATGGGGGAATTTCCCCCTCCCTAAAACAATTTAAGTAGAAAAAAAATTAAGACAAAAAAAAGTCATAGACTTTTTCTGTATTTTGCCGTCAAACCTAAAAATCAACTAAATGGCCGATTGACATAAATTTACCTGGTGATTTCCTTCCTCGAAAACAAATTAAATAAAAATATTTTTTTAGAAAAAAAAAGAATACCAACTTCAAAAAACTGCATTAAAAAGTATGAAATAACCTTTTTGAAATTCGGCGCCGACTTCAAAAAGGTTATTTCATACTTTTTAGTACATTTTTTTGAAGTCGGTTTCTTTTTTTTCTAAACAATTTTTTTATTTCACCTTTTTAGTCATATTAGTTATAGTAGTCATATCGTCATTCCTGTTCCTACATTTGACTGGGTGGTTAGTTAGGATACTAGGCCAATCCTTATGAATTTGGAAGATATAAAAAAAAAAAAATACAAAAATCTAAATTACTGGCAGAATACTATGCCAATATATTCAAAATTGGTACGGGATCACGGGGAAACGATACTTCTTCATACAAAAAAAGATTCATCCAAATCGGTTCATAAATGACGGAGTTATGAGGTAACAAACATTAAAAAATATATTATATTTACAACCGAATTGAGAACCACTTCTTTTTTTGAAGTCGGTTAAAAAAAAATAGGTCGTCCCCTTACTAATGACGGAATTTCCTATACTTTTTATTAATTTTTTCGCTATTATTGTGGCGATACCGATAAAAACTCCGAGCAAATGTGTTCGTTTATTGTGTAATTTTTATATCCTATGAATAAATACATGTGAGATTTTGTAATTCATAAAAAATAGTAATAACATAAAGGTAACTAAAAATATGATTTTTAAATCTATAATTTGTGGAACGACTTTTGAAAATAATTTACCCCCAAAATCGACTCTTAGATCCGCCACTGCATAGTAACGTGATCACGAGACCATACGCCTTAGAATCAGTGCTTGAATTGGAAAAAAATTAGAAGGGGGATGCAAAAGTACAAAAATAAAGTGCGTTCCAGCAGATTGTAATTTCTTATAAATTCGTGGGGGGCTTCGCCCCCCACACCCCCACTATATTTTTCATATTACAATAATAAATAAGCATCATTTTTTTTTTAAATGTAAACATTCGCGCCACATAGTAAAGGAGCATTCATTATTATTATTATTTTTTTTTGTTTTTATTAATTTATGATTACTTTTATATACTTGTTTAATTAAGCAAATTTAATGTGTATTATTATTGGTATTGATATTTAAATTTGTTGTTGTGTCATTGCCAAAATTATAATATTTCGTCATTATTTTTACAAAAACTATTATTTGTGTTTTGCGCAAGAAAACTTTATCGTTCGAGTATCCCTTGTATTTTGTGGATCAGGTTTTTTTCTTTCTTTTTGGTGTATTTATCGTTTTACAATAATTAATAATTATATTATCCAAAAACTTTGTATGGAATTTATGTGAACATTATATTTAATATTCCCTTTATTTTTAAGATCAATTATTATTTGTTATATTGAATTTCATTAATAATTTGTTAAATACAGTCTGCTTTTTTCTTTTACTAAACTTTGAAGTGTTATATTTTTTTTTTGTTAACTTTAGTTTCGCACTGTTTAATTTTTCATAAATCGTTTGTATTTTGTTTTGAAGAGAAAACTATGTGTTGAACAGTACTGTTCTTATGAAAATAAAACAAAACATATTTTATAAAAATAACAACATATATAATAAAGTAGATCACATTTTGTTTTCATAATAACAAAATAATACCGAGAAAAATTGGCAATCGACGATTGTCATTTCAAGAAATATATTGTTTGTACCTATATTGTGACAACTATACCGACCACTCCCTATAAATAAAATTTTTAATTTTCATTAGTTCAATAAAATTTTGACCGTCCCGTTCTCTACGTCCCGGTATGAAAAATTAGAAGAGGTACGCTATAATATTTTGAAAAAAGAAAAGGGACTCCTTCCCCCCACGTCCCCCCCAATTCAAGCACTGCTTAGAATACATATTTTCGAGTCGGTCAAGAGATTTCGGGTCTGAAAGAGCTGGCAGAAATATCTTGTCTTTTATCATAATGCTTAAGTATTATTTTAAACGTGTATAGCTATTAGTGGAAAACTACACTTACAGTTACGTTATATCAATTACATTTTATAATCAACCGTTAGGACTCTTGCTTCACTTTGCCTGTGAAAGATTATATCAATATTGGACTACTCAGATGAAAGTGTAATTAATAATTATATATTGTTTATTTAATTTTTTGTTTAAATAAACTATTTCGTTGCTGAGATCGTGTCTGCTACTCTGTAGGGATACAGACGCAGGTCTCTAGAATCTGTTGAATATATCTTAGAAAACTTTATGTGTATCATTCCAACGCAACTACCCAGTCCGAAATTCACTGTGATTGCAATATTTTTTTTTCCACGACAATTGTCGTTTTTAAATATTGGTTTAGGTATTAATGCTGAATTTTATAGTTAGTAATAAACTATTTTTTCACGATTTTGGCCGGAGAAAATAAAAAAAAATCATCAATTATTATTATATACAAACACAGATCAAGGGGGGGCCCGGGCCCCCCTAAATACGCCACTGACTACATATATTAAAGTAGGTATAAAAAGTAAAAAGTAAAAAGCGTAAAATCCATATTACCTATATAAAAACTCCAGTTTGAACTCCTTCCTAAAAAAAATGTGCATAATATGCATATACAGTACACACATTAAACGAATTACACAGTCCTATAGTCGCCTGTGCGTTATTTTGCTGGTCGACCGCAGTTGCTTTCTAGCTGTTGACTCGTAATAATATTATATATTCAAGTACGATCGTACGATAGTATATGCTGTTGGAATACTTCGCACTAAAACGCGTGACATTATGAAAACTTCTATGTTTAATAAAATTAAATAATAATTCATAAATAGTGAATAATTTATTACTTTAATAATAATAATAATAATAATAATAATAATAATAATAATAATAATAATAATAATGATGTTGATTGCATCACGGTGTTTAGAAAGAAAAAATACGAACAATTAAAAAAAAAAAAAAAATTCAAATTTAATAAGATTTTTTTTTTAAATTATACCTATAGCTCTAATTTAGCCAATTTTGAGTTTACAACACAAGTTGAAACATCAAAATTACTTGAAAAAAATCGATTAATCTGAAAATGATATTTAAAATAGGGGTTGTCATTTTAAAAAAATGAAGTTTTGTTGCGCATGCGCAAAATACATGAGATAAAAAATTTTTAAATCATAGGAATTTATGATCCATTAGTCTAGTTTAATGTCCCGCAAACAGAATTGAAAAAAATTTACAGGGTAATAAGTGATAAAGTGTACCCTGTTTCTTGAGACACACGGTATATATACAACCGAATTGAGGACCACCTCTTTTTTTGAAGTGGTTAAAAAATAATAGGTCATCGTTCCCTTATTAATAAAGGAATTTTCTATACATTTTATCAATTTTTTCGCTATTACTCTGTGTCGATACCAATAAAAACTCCGAGGAAATGTATTCATTTATTGTGTAATTTTTATACCCTATGAATAAATATTTTTTTTAAATGTAGGTAAAACAATAATATTTCAAAGAAAATTCAACTTACCACCAAATGTAATATTATATATTACAAGATAATAGGTGGGAGCTTGGGTAGTAATGCCAATAGAAACCCCGGTGATAATTTCCAGTAATACAAGTAGGTAATAAAATCGGAAAAGATAACACATATAATTACCTGACATGGTGACGCGCAGTACGTGGCACACAGCACAATATTCACACACACACACACATAGCACACACACACACACACACACACACACACACACACACACACACACACACACACACACACACACACACACACACACACACACACACACACACACACACACACACACACACACACACAGTTGTCTATATTATGCGTCTTATTAAATAGCCGGCACCGGGCCCCTTAAAGAAGGATAAAAAGAGAAAAATTGTCTATCACTGTACACAACATGTATAATATAATTGTTAATGTGTCTTGACCCGTTTAAATAAATAAACAAATAATATTTATTACATATTTATTTGAATTATTCATTTGTTATAAAGAACTGTTTAAGAAATTGTTCTTCGATTGGATGTAATGTACCAACAATTATTAATGAATGCAAAGGTGAACCCAAATTCACATTCACCATCTCACCTAATGTACTTGCAATAATTTTTTGATCTGGCCATCCGATACGAGCTAAGCCTACGCACAATGATTCTCGAGTAATATCTACAATAAAATTTAATATTTTTATATTAAATATATTTTTAATATAAGTAGAATACAAATAAACAGAGCTAATTATATTAATATTATTAATAATCAGGACAGATATTTATAAGTTTTTGCATATTGTTATTGGTTGGTCAAAACAATAGCTAGTTTAACCAAAATGTGTTTCATGACCTAATGATTCTATAAACAAACTGTTATTCTGCATATTTTGCCACTTTTTAATTTTTAGGGCATAATTTAGGATGTTGTACATTTTTAAGTCATTTTCAACAAAAAAAATCGATAATTACAAAATAATTTTTCAAAATTTATAATTTTATAAACATCAACAGGCGAACTGATGACTTTATTACCAATATTTTAGATAAAATATTATTAATTTGGTTTTTATGGGTTTTTCAATTTATTAATAATATGATATATTACAAACAATCTAATCTATACATTTTATAGTTTGTTTCATGGATCATGAAACAATGCCATTCAATAAATCAAATTAAAATAAATATTTAAATTCAACATATTGAAAATTTCAAATTATATTATAAAAATGTAAAATACTTTTGTTGAGATTAACTGTAATAACTAAAACAGTAATAAAATACAATTTTCGAATTTTCTTAGGTTTTTATATATATATTTTTTTTTAGAGTATATTTTAAGGGCATATTTTGGTAATTTTTACCACATAACTGCATACATATTTGATAGATTTTTAAGGCATATAAATATCTGTCCTATTAATAATATACGTATTATGATCCTTTTCATTAAAAATGTATTATAAGGTAACAAAAATAATAATAAATATATAGAAAAAATAAACACTGAACTCAATATTGACTTACAATTTTTTCCATCAAAATCATTATTATCAATAATTTTTAATAATTGCAAACACGCTTCTTTCACCGTCATGAATTTAGGAGGTTGATATTCTTTGTTTTTTTTTGTCAAAGACACCCAGGTTGGTTCTTTTACTTGTATATCTAAAAGAAAAAACAATTTCAATTTAATAAACAGAAAATTGAATGGTTAAATTCAAATTCATTAAGGGGCCCGGTGCCGGCTATTTATTAAGGAGCATAATATAGGCAACTTAATTCACATATTGTAACGGCGGCCTTTGGACTGTGTGTGTGTGTGTGTGTTAATGAATATTAGTGTGAGTGAGCTATATTACCCGCTTTGCCGCGTACTGCGCATTATGTCACATAATTATACGTATTATCTTTCCCGATTTTATTACCTAGGTACTTGTATTACTGGAAATTATCACCGGGGTTTCTATTAGCATTACTACCCAAGCTCCCACCTATTATCTTGTAATATATAATATTACATTTGGTGGTAAGTTGAATTTTTTTTGAAATTTTATTGTTTTACCTACATTTAAAAAACATTATAAAAAAATATTTATTCGTAGGGTATAAAAATTACACAATAAACGAACACATTTCCTCGGAGTTTTTATTGGTATCGCCACAGAGTAATGGCGAAAAAATTGATAAAAAGTATAGAAAATTCCTTCACTAATAAGGGAACGACCAATTATTTTTTAACCTCTTCAAAAAAAGAGGTGGTTCACAGTTCGGTTGCATATATATTTTTTAATGTATGTTACCTCATAACTCCGTCATTTATGAACCGATTTGGATGAATCTTTTTTATATGAAAGAGTATCGCTTTCCGGTGGTCTCATAACAATTTTGTATATATAAATATATTGGCCTAGTATTCTGGCAGTAATTTAGTTTTTTGTATTTTCTTTTTTTCACATTTTCCTATTTCATAAGGATTGAATTAATATATAATTTGATTCTGCAAAGTATTGTTGTTTGAATTTCATCACTGATTTCAAAAAGATTATTTCATACTTTTTAGTGCATTTTTTTGAAGTCCGTTTCTTTTTTTAAATATTTTTATTTAATTTTTTTTGGGGGGAAGGAAATCACCAGGTAAATTAATGTCAATCGGCTATTTAGTCGATAGATTTTTTAGGTTTGTCGGCAAAACACAGAAAAAGTCTATGACCTCTTTTTGTCTTCTTATTTTTTTTTCTAATTTTATTTTTATTTTTTTGGGAGGGGTAAATGTCCCCCATTTCCCCCACGTAGATCTACCCCTGCACTCTATGTTTTGTCTACTACGGTAAAAATTTGATTTTGAAAACTTTTTTATTGGCTCCCCCCCTTTGAAAAATCCTGGCTACGCCACTGACGAGATGTACTGATATTTATTATTTTGTCAAAGTATTATTTATTTATTTATTTAATTATATTCCACCTAATTGATTTTTCAAAACACAATGGCATAGGCCATAGAGAAACAATAATAATACGAAAATTAAACCTGACGCACATGACATATTTTACAAATCGTCATTTTATAATAGTACTTTGGAGGTTATACCGTCAATATAAGGAAAAGAATCCAAGGAAAAGAATTAAATAACTAATACGTTTATGTTAAAGAATCGGAATGTATAATATTACAAATAATAGAAGAGAGCATATACGCGGGAGACAATAATCGTAACGCGAAATACATAAACGGTGCGGCGGATAATTTTGGCTGTCGTTTCGGAAACGTTTCGCGGTTGTCGGTTTGAGACGTGACGACAGTACGAGACACGACGCCAGTACGTGACGTGACAACAGCACAAAGCGAGCGCGCGCGAGAGAAAGCAGCGAGGACGCGCCGCGTCAGTCGCATGACGCCGTGGAGGCAATCACGGACGTGCATGCGCAGTCGCCACAGTACCATTGATTATAAATACAAATATTTATAATCTAAGATAGTAGGAATAATCTCCGGGTATGGTCCAAAGTACACTACGCGCGTATTCAAAAATAAAGATAATATCGATTATCAGGCAACTTTCACACGCGCACTCACATGTCAACATCGAACATTGCGTAAGAGTGTAATATTATTTATGTTATTCTCGTCACCAAAATGACTTTACGGGAAAAAGGATAGCGTACTGTATAATTAAGGTATTTTAATAATTTGTTTTTTACTTGAAAGAGGAAAAAATTGTATAGGTCGGATTTTAACTTATTTTATGAAATTAAATAAATTTTCAGCTGCAGAATACTGTGAACTTAGTACGAAATTAATAGTTTTTTTTTAACAATAATTATATGAACTGGTGGAAGACATATTTAAAAAATCCGAGTTAAATGCAACCTGTAGTTATATGTCCCCCTTTAAATTAAAAAAAAGAAAATTCAAATCGGTTAATTTTACAAGCCGTGAGTTTTCCTGTAAAGACGTATTTTTAGGTATAAAATATAACCGGCACCGGGCCCCTTAAAACACTTACCAAGTAAACATAGTGTGTGTAAGCCATTTGATTTGTTTTGATTTATTTTATTAATGAAACTAGAAGGTTTCCAAACATTTGTCCAAAAAGGTATTGATATAGTTTCTCCAAAATGATATAACTAATAAAATTATAATTAATATTAGTTGAAAAACATTTTTGGTTTAATATTAAGAGAAATATAAGATGATAATTTTTTAATATGAACTCACTTGAAGACCACAGCATCCAACTGCATTTAAAATAGACGCATTATGAATGACTGTAGTGTTAATATTTAAGTCCTTCGCTCTCAATAATATATCTGCATGTGTAGTTGCGCTAAATGGATCTCCGACAACCAACAAAACAACATCGACCTCATTAGCATTGTCTAATATTTCGTCAGCTTTCTGTTCAACTAATTCACGATCAGCTTCAATCAATGGTTTTTTATAAAATTGTTCCTATACATAATTGATAATTATACAAAACAGAATAAGTATAAATCTTAATTACGACAAATAATCAGTGGCGTCATTTGGTGGGGGGCAGGGTGGGCATTTGCCCCCCCCCCTTGTTAATTGTGGGCCGACATGATTTGTGCCGAGATGATGTTGAACAATAGTTATTCTAACCAAATCTGAAGTAATGACCATCGAGTTATGAGTAGTAATAACAAATCGCGTGGCAAACAGTGGATTAAAATTAAATTACCAATAAAATTTAAAAGTATGCAGGTCATAATAACCACGATTAAAGGCGATTAATTCGTGGTTACAGCTTACCACAGTTCTGGATTTTTTTTCGATAAACACGGTTATCGTTACCTAAAGACAGTGCGTAAATTATAAAGAATATACGATGTACGTTTGACGGTTGACGATGTACCTGTAATCTGTATGGCTGTATCGCGTACGGCATAAACGAATTTGTTTAGCCGCTCTTTAACGTTTCGAACGTATATTTTATGTATACATAATTTGTGAGTGGCAAGCGTGAAAAAATAAAAATGAAAAAAGCTAAAGGTTGTGTGACCGAGAAAGAGAGGAAAATAACTGAACAAGATGTTCAGAATATGTCACAAAACGTAATTTCTAACATGTTTAATGTTATACGACAAGGGAACTTCAAAACTTGAATCTCATAAGTACTATATAGTCATTTATAATACATTTATTATAGTTGACAAAATAATAAATTTTCTCCTCCCCCCCTCAAAAAAAAAAAAAAAAAAATAAAAAATATTGGGCGATTCGCGCGTGCCCATGATAACGAAAATATCAAAATTATGTAAAACGGAAATCGTATTGAGCTAAATGTAAGTGGAAAATAGTTAAATGGGCCGGTTAAATATTTTGCCTCCCCCTTTCGAAAACTGAAATGACGCCACTGCAAATACTATATCCTACTCATCGATTGACAGCAAATTACAATTCATTTAAAACAATTTTAAAAACAGCAATTATCATTAGAATTCAGAGTTAACATTTTAAAAAAATCATTTCAATTCCAAATCTCAATTTAAACTATAATTTATAGTCAATAATTATACATACAGTGGCATATATATGGGAAGGGTTCTAGGGGATTCCTAATTACTCCTCTTTAAACCAACAAAAAAATTGTTCTTGTTATTTAAAACGTTATGTATTTCGATGATTGTGAAAGTAATAGCGAATTTCAGGGCCTATTATAATAATATTACCCAAATTGTATGAAGTTCAGACCCATGAGCATTACTATGCTATATGTATGTGCATGCATGTAAGATATAAATAATTAATAAGAAATATTGAATTTTGTTTTTACTTGATTGTAGAAAACGCGATAAAATTCTGTACAAGAAAATTCGAGTTTTTTAAACTTGAATTAGTCAAATATTATCTCTTGAAAAATCTACTATAATGATATATATATCCACAATAACAATTAATGCGGAAGAAGTTTTAGATGTAATTTAATCGCCAAATAGCCGGCGAGTTGACTTTATTTTGTAATTATGGGATTTTTTCATTAAAAATTACTTAATACATACAATTTAAACAAAAAAATATTTTTTATTTCAAAAGTTTCTGTGAATTCACCACCCCCCAAAGAAAAAAACGATCTTCGCAGTAAGGTACTAACCATATGAAGTTTGCTTTCTGGTAGTATAGACGTATATGATTCTAAGTACACTCTTGAAGCATTCTGGACGATTTCTAGACCACGTACTGTTATGTCTTTTATACCACCTAATCCTATTCCAATAATGTAAAACATGATTGTTATAAAACTAGAACAATTACAAGTAGGTATAGCAATTAACAATAATTATTGATGGGCTATTCCTCGATCGCGGACTGATAACTTTTATCATACAATAGTTTTTAACAACGATAAATTTTTTTTATCAGTTTATTTTATAATATTAATTTTTGTTCCTAGTCATAACCATAGAAGACGGAGAGAACGTGGTCGTAACCACTCACTTTTCTATGGTCATAACCATTGACATATTAATTGTAAATGATTCATTTGAAAAATATATAGAAGTACTTGAAATACCATTTGTTGTGAGTATTTTGTTGGAAATGAATAATTGTTTATTCTTCATTTTACTTGTTAAATTGTTTGCAGGATGAAGTATCAGATGAAGTTACGAAAATTGATTGGGGTTCAGGATCTGCTTGTGCTAGCAATTTAAGTAGCAAGAAAAATAGAAAATTAATTTCAACAAAGGACAATTGCAATATGAGAAGAAGACCAGCACTAACACCTACAAATAACGTTGCGAAAAAGTTTGAGGAAGTGGCTTGTATAAAGAAACAAGTAGGCGAAGCTTTATTAAAATCTATAATTGCAAAAGAAGAGAGAGAAAAAGAAGAACATAGATTAAAAATAGAAATATTGAAGTTAGAAATTGAAAAAAAGCAAAAAGATTTATTAGGGTAATTTAAAGAGTCATTTTAGTAAGTACAAATATGATAATAAGTTAATTTTTTTTGTTTTGTTATATATTTTATTTATTATATCTTTAACAGTGTGATATATATAAAAAGGTGTTCCTATACTATACTTACTAAATAATACTTTATAATAGTAATATAAATATATAAAATTTAATACAGTTTTGTATATATTTTTTGTTGTATTTAAAACATGTTAAATTAAAACAAATCTATACTTAAAATAGTTAATTTTATTCTTTACCTATTATAAATATTCATACAGTATATTATTAGTATTAATTTATAATCGTTCAAAATAGTTGTGAATCAGATGAGCTCTTTGATTAATGCCATTGACATCATCTTGTTGTTGTCGGTCATTATTTCCATTTATGTTCTTAGCATCTAAAATAAGTTTTTATAAACACTTCTTATAAAAATAATGATAGTATACTGGAAAACCCAATTTTGTATCTTACTATGGATCAATAATTCAAAATCTACTGCGTTTTCTTCTGGATCCAAATTTGTTATGTCTTCATTAAACATGATTGCTACATTATGTAAAATACATGTGGATGTTATTACAGCCATAATAGTATCTACATTTTTTAATCATAATCCATATGCCAGTATAGGGAATCTCCTTTTTAGAACTCCAAAACATCTCTCAATACTATTCCTGGTTCGTATATGTGATTCATTATATATTTGTTCAGCTTCGGTATGTGGGTTTAATAATGGTGTCAATAAATATTTTAAAACGGGGTAGCCACTGTCTCCTAAAATAATTTAAACATATTTATGGAGTTCATAATTTTTTTAATTTAGTAAAAAATTATATTTTTTCTTACCTAATAACAGATAATTAGTATACTTTCCCGATTCAAATTCTGCATGTACTCTTGAATTTATAAAAACTGTAGCATCATGAGTTGAACCAGGCCAGCGAGCTACAACATTGGTAATGGACAAATTTGCTTTGCATACAAGCTGTACATTAAGTGAAAAAAATCCTTTTCTATTACGAAATACTTCTGCGTTGTCTCCTCCTATATAATCAAAGTAAAATATATAATAATAATATAAAGTTATTAAAATTGTATCAAGTCACCAAGTGATTGTATTTTTATATGGCTACAATCTATAAGCCCTATTACTCTAGGAAACTTGGCTATGTTGAAGAAATTGTTGGCCACTTCAGACATTTCAGCTTCAGTTTGTGGTAACTGAATAAAATGTTTGCAACTTGAAAATATAAAGATAAATAGAGTCAAATGTGAGTAATTTTTAATTAGTTAAAGTTAAATTAGTTTAAAATTAAAACTAATAAAGTTATAAAGTTATTATAAAAGTAATATAAGTTTCAAGTAACTATATTTTATATATAACTATTAAAAACTTAAACATAAAATAGATACATTATAAAAATTCACACTAACCGGAAACATATAGCTCTTGCCACTCTGCGTATTATACGACATACGGTTGTCAAATGACAACCCATATAATCACCAACACTTATAAAATGTTTAGCTGTTGCACAGAATCTTAAAAATGTTAATAATTGGTTCATTGGAGAAACTGATCGATTTCTAAAAATTGTATTTGATATTAATATGTCAATGGTCGTAACCATCGGAAACATTTAAAGAACACGCCTCTACCACCCCCCCGTCCTTATCGATATCAGTCCTATATTATAATATAATATATTATATTATTATTATATTATAATATTATAATATTAAATGATAGCGTACAGCTTATACAGTAATGTTTTGTTTCCTATTAAACACAGTAGTGTTTGGACATTGTTCCTATAGTTACTATTTCAATTCTATGTATTCCATTAATTTTTCAGAAATATACTTTTAATTGTACACACAATTATAATTACATTGCTTTATTACAAATAATTTTATATGCATATCAAATAATGTTTAATGACAGTAAAATAAACAGAGTAGGGTTTAATCATTTTCAAATAAGTAAGAAACGGTGAGTAGGTTACAATTTTAAATTTTTTTATTGTTAATAGGTCAACATTTTTTTAAACTAATTTCGCTTCAAATAGAAAAACAGACGTTTCAAGTCAACATACTGGACATTTGATTGAAGATAAATCATGCAATACATTTGATGTAAAAACTTCAGCGGTTGGTAAAATTTGAACATAATTTCTTTTTGGGTTATTTGTAAGTTGTAATACCGTGACATTTTAATATTCTTTTAGACACAAACAGATTTTGTTACTACAAGAAGTTTTGTTACAGAAAACCTCGATTTTAAAGCATTAAATTACTGTTTAGAAAAAGGCTTAAAATTTTTAGAAACTGAATAATGAATACGTAGCCAAAATTTAATGAAACAATTTATGATTTCAATATGGACGAAGTGATCACTGTATCTATAAAATTTATTAATTATATTAAATATAAATTATATAAATACAAATTTTGTAAATAAAAATAAATGTTAATAGTATTTTAATAATATTATTAAATTCTACAACTGTTGTATGTGTGGATAAAATATTGTTTATGCTTTTAAAATATCAAACGTCTAAAAATTAAATTGGTCAATGAAGCTAATAAGCTGAGACAGTAAAAATATATATTATATAAAAGTAAAATATAACGCCTAACGAGGAGGAGTGCGTCAACAGCCACGGTGTGTACGGTTGTTTGACGGACGACTAATTTTTATTCGTTTTAATAAATTTGAATTATTTAATACTTTTATGAATTTATTATAATTGTGTGTGTGTGTGTTTTATTGTCTGTACTTAGTTAAAGTACACTACGTAAATTGCAAGATTTATATTTGTGTGTGTGTGTTTTTGTGTGCGTGTACGTCGAGAGTGAATCGACGTTCACTACAACAACACACATACACTATTTTAATAAAATAATAAATTATAAGTTATTTTAATTCACATACTAAATATTCAATTTGTACATGATAATATTTAATAAAATATTTCAATTAACTTTAAATGCATAGTATAGTTTAGGTATATGGTCGGAATTTCAGACGATATTTCGATTATTCTGAGACATTTTTTAATAGCATTGGAAAATGGAAAAGTATCTATTTTTTTATGCGGAATGACAAGGAGACGTTACAGGTACAATTTTATGAATTAAAATAAAATAAATGTACACACCATTCCACACCACCCAAAGAGGTTGTGTGCGAGGCGCGCTTTTTTTATAGTGGTATCTCCATTAGACATATTCCACTGTTTAATTAATACAATTATATATATATATATATATATATATATATAATTATTTATTTAGTTTCTGAATGTTTATATTTTATTTTAAAATTTAATTGGTATAAAAATATTAAATACTAGAGAATTTTTATCTAAAATTCTAAGAAATTGCTTAGTTTTGTGTACTTTTATTAATAAATTAAATTTTAACCTTCTTTATTTAATTATGATTTTCATAAGATTAAATCTTAGAAGCTGTGAAAGTTCAAATATATATATATGTATATATAATGGACACTAAATAACGACTGATCAAATAAAACTTTATAGAAAGAATTTCAATACATTTTCATTACATAATTTGATTGTACAATATTATTATGATGTGTATAGCTGATAAATTTAAATTTATTTTTATACTTTTTTTTTAATAGAAAACATATTGAAATTAGTATATTAAACAAAGAAAAAAATGTATTATTTACTAAATAATTAGGATAGATGTTTTGTGGGATGACAACATTTTTATACTAAATATGTAATAATAAAACATTTAGTATTATTATTAAAATGAGAAATTATAAGGATACTGCTAAAACTTATGGCTGTATTCATTTTTTTTGTCATTTCTAGTTTTAGATTAAAAAAAAAAAAAAAAATCATATTAAACAAAATATAACTTCTAAACGGTTAAAATTAATAACAAATTTTAAAGATAATCTGTAAAATAAATAAAAATATATCAGACAAGTGATACGTTTATACATAATAAATTGGTATAGGTATTCTTTTTTTTAACTAAAACAGTTTTACAAAAATCCAATTCAACAATATTCTTAACATACTTTAAACAATAATAAAATAATTTATGATAAAATTAACACAGTAATAATACACACTTATGGCCATCATTTTTCACATTAATAAAGCCACTGTAATAGAATTATACTGTGTTTCTTAAAATTAATTTCAAGTAATAGTATTTTTATCTTCTTAAATTGATTAATGAGTAACATACATTCAATATGACATAGTAAATTACACTACAGTAGCCTGCCCATTTCTTAAATCCATTAATTAATAGTACTTACAATTATTGAAGTTGTACATATACCTACATTTTAAACTACAAATTACGAAAATGATGTCTTTGATCATCAATTTGAAGAAATGTATGTCAACCTCATAAAACATTCACAAAAGAAATGATTTATCATATGTATTATGAGATTGGTTTTTTTTTTTTTTTTTTTTTTTTTTTTTTATATATATATATAAATTTATAATTTTAAAATTATTAACTATCCATTTTAAAATTTTGTTTAAGTTTTTTTCAATAGATATACTTAATATAGTTATATTTATTCTTAAGATACAACACATGTACGGTTGACAATATGTAATATGATTATGATAAGTTTAAAAAAATATATATATATATTGTTCGTTATCACAATTACATTTAAATAGGTAATATCCACAGATATAAAACATATATAATTTAATAACAGTTTTATATCTGTGGTAATATCAGAGATGGGTAATCGATTGTATTTGAAGTAACTAGTATTTTAATGTTTTGTAACAGTTATTTTTATACAATTTTTTCTATATGTTTATGTATTAAACATAAAATAGGAGTTAAAACAAAATTAAGTAACTGCTAAATATTTCTCATAAAATGTCTATTGAGTTTTATAATTTGTTTTTACATTTAATTATTAAATAATTCAAATATAATGGTAACCCACCAATGACAATTAAAAATTGAATGATTAAGTTTTATTTTTTCCATCACAATAATAATAGTGAACAATTGTTTTAGTTTTAAAATATAAGACGGTTTATTGTTGACAATAAAATATTGTTTTTAAAATACAAATGTATAAATTTCATAAACTTGTCTCGTTAAATAAAGATTTAATATTATGAGTAATACAACCAATTTTGCAGTTTGATTAAATTACATTATATTATAATTTATAGCAGTTATTATATTAAATTTGTTATTTCATAGCATACATAAGTAATATGCAGCATTCTGTTAAAATTTATTGCAAATTTACTTGTATTTATATAAGTGACTAGATATTGATGAATTAATCAGTCATTAGTAATTTTATCTAAAACAACAATAATAAATAAATAATAATAGTAATAATATATATATATTAAAACAACATTTAGGTACCCTCTATTATTGATTATTAATTATGAAAATTTACATTTGATAATTGAGTTTGAAATAAATGCAAGATAAAATAAAATTACAATACTTGTGTGTGTATGTGTATATATATATATATATATATATATATATATATATATATATATATATATATATATATCGTATAACGCATGAAACTAAAAACATTAAATTAATAACAAATTTTATGAAGGACAATTACCCATCATGGCTGGTGAAAGAGATAATAAGAATTAATTATAGTTTATAAATATAATCTAAATACATATATATATATATAAAACTTATCTTATTTTATATTTTGAAAATATTTAGATAGTTATGTTGAAAATAAGACGTGAGTTTTGCATGATCTTTGCTTGTGATTGACACGTGTTCAACCATTGTAATGGTGGCAATGGTAAATCTCCTGGAGATGGACAATTACTGAATTTGGCTCCAGCATAGAAATTATCACCATTAGGTGAAGCACATCGTTCGTCAATGTTCATTAGTTGTTTGAGCAAGGCGTATTTTTCAATAACCAATCGCTTAATGTTTTGGTCTTTAAATTTCTTGTATGGACTATATTTCTGTGGATATTCGTACGAAGGAGGGCTGTGATTTAATGGAACTTCCCATACACGTTCAGATGACATGTCAATAGGATGTGAACGTAACACATGAGGTGTTTTGTCATCAGTTGTTTGATTTGGTTTCAGAATTTTTTCAAAAGTTGTTCTGTCGTTCGAAATTTCATCTCCGTCAGATAAACTTTGGTCCGTAAGATTATTTCTAACACTGTTTGAGTAAGATTCATTACAATTTAAATTTAGCTGTGTAACGCATGTAGTCATATTTAATTTAGGAGTTGTTGATTTGTGAATCACTCTGGTAGTATTAGGTACATTTTTTGTTTTACTAAGCACACCGTTTGAGTTCGTTAAGCTGTTTCTCCGTGGACGAACTGATTTGTACATGTTTATGATTTGCATTAAATTATACTTCAACGTCAACCTACATAAGTAAAATATATTTATTAATATTATTAATATTGTTTACTAACTGATAACAACTTATAAATTAGGTATATCTAAGTACCTATCGCTCAGCTGGAATTAAAAAAACCAATTATTACAAGTAGGTACATTGGGATATTTTTTTAATAAAAGGTACTTAGTAGTACTTATTAGAAATGCATTACACGATAAATAGCGTTTGGAAATTATGAAGTTATTAACTTTATAATTATTACTATTAACTCTATGTTATAATTACCCGTTATATAAGACACAATACAAAAATATGGTATATAATTTGTTACGGCAGAGCAACTGATTGATCGGGTTCGATTCAAATTTTATATTTTATTTATTTTTATATTAGAATAAGTAGAACCGGATAATGGCATTAAAAAAAAAAAGACTAAAAGTTATACTCGCTCGCTTTCATACCCAAATGATGAAATAATATTAAAAATACTTAAGTATTTCCGTAATTTTGTGTTTTTCTCTTACAATTTCTTTCACAAAACAAAAGGCTATTTTTCGTAAAAAAATATACAAATATATTTTTTGTCTTCTGAAAAATCAAGATTTTAGCTAGTAGATTATACTTAACCAGTATTTAGCTGGACACTGAACTCAACTAGACCATGCGAATTATATTCGGCACTGTGAGAACAACCAAAGTACAATGCGGTGCTTACTCTAACATGGCTCCAATGGATTTGTGTAGACAATGATGCATGCGTGCAGAACATACAGTGGGTAAGATAATCAGTAACCCAAAACTCCCACTGTACAGAGATATTGTTACACGTCCCCAAAAGAGACCCAAAAGTCGATGTCTTTTTAGGAATGATCTCCTTTTTGCTTGCGTGGAGCTGAACAAACTGCATATCACTGAGACGTGTCCAAATACAAAATTCAAAGGAGGAATAGTATATAACTACATGAAGACGAGACAAAGTCAATTGGATAACAAGCCTAGACACGCCATTTTAACGAGTGTCACACACGGTCTACGTTTTCTGCTACCACCCATTAATAGGTTCAATTATAGACTATAGTTATTTGTCATATCCAAAGGTTTATTATGTTATTTAGTAATTATTGTTGTCTAATTATTATCATTAATATTAATATTACCGTGTATTATTATTTATTATAAGTGGATTGTCTTACGTGAAAAATAAATAAAAAGTAAGATTTTTGCGAATCGGAAGAAGTTCTTTTTTCGTGGCACCCACACCTAACCGTTGTCAAAATACACAGCGTAAATTGGTAGAGGATGTCCCCACCCACAAAACGCCCGGGACACCGGAGAAAAAAAAAAATTTAGGGTCGGTGTTAGCGATAGGTACTCTGGGTGGTGGTGGAGATTAATTATTAATAGGTATGAAAAAATAGCAAAAAAACAGTTTGCAAGACACGGGGTACAGAGCTGATGATGGTACTCACGTTGTAGACGTTCGCTGCCGCAATATTCTACAATAACAGCATACACACAACGACTGGTGAATATGTGTAAAATGGGGCGATGTATAAGGTGGCCTCCTCCTCCTACCTCTTTTTGTGTGTCTACTCGGTTTGTCGGTAGTTAATTTTTTCACTTTTCCTTACCGGATTGCCGGCTGAAAAATCCACCGTAACCACGGTTCACGGATGCGGCGAAAATACTTCGTACTTCTTCCGAGTAGACGAGACGCCGCGACGGCCCGTACGCCCGCTCGCACACACAGTTCGTCGGCTCGCGTTTAAGAACAAAATATTATTATTATTATTATTTAAAAACCGGTCGATTGTGCAGTCAGTATCGAGTATACTCTATATAATTAATTTTTTAAATTATAGAAAACGCAATAAAAAAAACAACGTTTGTTTGTTTTTCCGGTGGACGGACGAGATAACATTATTCTCTTAAACGCACTCACTCGCGCGTCGTCTACGTAGTACGTGGACAAACAGTAGATAGGTACGTACGTACGCAAGACTGGCGGTGGTATATTTTTATATAATACGAAGCACTATGATGCGCGCAATGAGAAAACAACACGCAAAACGTTATTCAAAACGATACGCCAAAGTCAAAGTGTAAAAAGAAGAGCAGAAAAAAAAAGAACGCGAACGGGCGCGTCGTTGCATACAGTACACTACAAACACGGTAACAGAAAAGCGACGAATGAAATTTCGAGAAAACCAGCCGCCGCGGGCCACGGATTACTACGTGTCCCCCGCCACCACCGTTCACCAAAACCGCACCGGGTAAACGAAGTGCGCAGTCGTAATGCGCCTGTTTGTTCGTCAGCCAGTAGAAGGGAACGTAGAGGAACAAAGACAGCAATATGCCTCCGTACGGTAGACGCGGGTTGTGATGGAGGGGCAACTGACTGCTCGTGAAACTATTTAGAAACTATCCTATGAAAAAAAAAACAATAATAAAAACACCGGTGATCACGTATACGTACGCGTGTGCTGCTCGTGTTTTCGCGAACGCTGCACGAATGTAGTTGGGCGTAGTATAATATTTTTTTTTATCCCACGTTCGCTAGCTGTAATAATAATATTATTTATCTTTTTGTATATAATATTATGGTAGCGATGCATAAAAATAAAATAATAATAATAATAAATAATAATATTTAGTCTAATTCATTGCTCGATGGCTGAGATGCTTTAGCACATACCTAATTAAATTTTTTTGTTAGTTCAAATTATTTATATATTTTAAATAAGCACACAAAAATTAATATTATTGTGACAAAACGTAAAAAAATTCTCTAAAAACAATAGCATAAGTCATCTTCACTATCACAAATCCCAAAAAATTGTATTTTGAAATTTACATATTTATGCATAATTTGTCACATTTGTCTATATTTTATTTAATCAGTGAAGCTAATTTGAGGAGTAATAGCGGTGCATTAGCGGAAATCGGGTTAAATTATTGGAGGGTCTAAGTCGCTATATAAGACAGTTGTAATGACTCAGAAATCGAAAAGAAAGGAAGAAAAAATGGTCTATGATGCGATACCCGAAGTGATCGAAAGAATACGACACGTACCTAATAGTGTAGTGAATAATGAAATTTAGGATAAATGAATTATAATTATATTAAAGAGAATGTTTATTAAGATCCCTGGGTTATTACCTTACTCCTTTGTCAAGGAGAGTCCGGGGTCGTGAAATCGAAAATCGTCAGGAAAAATATAAAACAAAATGAGCACATGCAATATAATAGAAAAAAACGCCACTTACGTTTTCTCGTTCGTTCGGCTCCAACACCTCAGTGAAACGGCGTGACGTCGAGAGAATACGATAATAATAAGAAGAAGTATGAAAGGTTGGGACACCGCCTTCAACTGTACGTGAAGTCAGTGACAAAAAATACGAAACAACTCAACACAATTTTAACTACGCAAAGGACGATGCTTCTCCTCACGGAAAACCGATTTCTTGAGTTGTTGTCATCGTGGTCGGGAATGCGCGCACACTCTCGTGTGTCCCACTAGGGTCACATATATTTATAGACTTCAAAAGGTTATTCTTTTAGATTTCGGTCCCATGCGATAATCGCTTGTTGACTTTATGATGAAATTTTTAATGTTCTTTTTGTAATGCGTGTGATTTTTACGCATTATGATAAAACTCGTATTTACTTATAGTTTTGTCGCAAAACCATAACCTTTGTATTCATCTTTATAAATTAATTGGATGTGATTAATTCTTTTGACATTCGTTCTTCTGAATTGTCAAATATAATCCAGGGTCGGCCTGGCACACCAAAGGCCCCTGGATCTTTTTATACTAGGCCCCCCCTGCCAGGGGCGAACGCAGAAAAAAATTTCGGGAGGGGATTTTGAAAAATGTAACATTATTGGGTATTACATATACTCTAAACAGTCTAAACTCTTTTACATATACCTACGTCGTATTAACTTAAAAATTTTCTCGGACATTTCGGAGGGGGTTCGAACCCCCAAAACTCCTTCCTGCGTTCGCCTCTGCCCCCTGCCCCTTCGTTTAATATGAAGTTAAAAAATACATATCAATGAAAAACAATTCATTATATAGGGTGTCCCAGATCCAAGGGCGTAGTGACACTAAAATTCTTACCGGGCGAATAAGATTTTTCCGGGCCACTTATGAAAAAAATTTATTTATTATTATTATTATTTTTTTTTTTTTTGGACTAGCGCCTTCTGTTTCCATATAGAGTTAATAAAAGAATCTATGGTGAAGTTAGAATTTGGTGGTCGGATTTAGTTTTTAAATTAAAGCAATTTGAAATTTCACAATTTTACCGTGTTTCTTTATTGGGTTTATTTTTTCGATTTTTCGGCTTGTACTATATATTATAATAATCCAATGGATAAATACCACGATTTGACGTGTACGGTTCGGTGTTCGAACCGCTATTCTCAAATCAATTTTTGCATTATTTTTTTTTTTTATACATTATAATAATACAAGGCAAAGATTTCAAAACTGGTGGAGACATAGCGTTCAAAAATATTGGTATATATAAAAAAAAAAAAAGATGGGGCCCCGGCCGCATTCGCGGCCTAGCGTCCATGGCCAGGCCGACCCTGATATAATCTATTCGAATTTGATTGATTATTTACTTTATATTATTAATCACAAAACACGATATGATGGCGAGATTTCATCATGGGACTGAAACAATTAAATTTATCGTGTGACGATTTATAAATCGTATATATTATATTCTATTATAATATATATATAATATTATTATTATTTTTGTAGGGAAAATATAATCGGTATTCCGTGAAGATCGAGCGTTTGTCCATGTTTTATTTGAATATAACATACTTGTGTGTAATATAATTACTTTTTTGAAAACGAACGTATTTAATTTATATTAGGAAAATTATAAAGAATGATGTGCGTGCATATCATTACACAGTATACTAAATTGCCATTGAAAAAATTTTTTTCTCGCTTCGCTCGATATAATATGTCTACATATAAATACATTTAAATCATTATATATAATAAAACTAATAGCGTTTTCCACATGGCTGCACTATTGCACTGGTGCAATTATTTTATGTTCCATATGGAATATTAGTTCACAACTAGTGCGAGTTTTTTTATGTTTCACATGTATGCACTCTGTCAGTTTTTTGCACTGAGTGCAGTGATAATTGCACGAGCTCCTCGAGAGGGTGCGCCTTATCTTTTATTGATAACAGTGCCAACCATCATTTTCGTTAAAAATTTTTGTTAATAAAAACGATTTTTAAAACGAGTTAACGAGTAGAGCACACATGGAATACGGAATATAGCACAGAATTTTGTGGTAACGGTATACACAATCGTTATATAATTGATAACATTTTCATAACGAAAAATCGTGTTCCATATGATACTGAACTGGACAGCACTGGGCAAGTTTTCGAGTGATATCATTTGCCCGCTCTAGGTGCAATAGGACAGTCATGTGGAAAACGCTATAAGTTAATAAAATGTGCGTGCCGATAAAACTTAAAAAGGAGTCCCGGCACGATAAAGGGACTTATATAGTGTGACAGCCCTTTATCCCCCCTCGAACAAGAAAGTTCCCGTTTTAACCTAAAGGGCGTGTTTTTAAAGATATAAGGGCTTTTCCAACCCTTCAACTTGGAAATTGTGTAGTGGCGCCATCTGTTGTCGAGTATTTGAACTTCATTCAGAACAACGATTATTTGGGTTGCATTTCGAAAGGTGCTGTGAGCAATTAAATTACATTTGTTACTATAATAAAGTTATTAAATTTTGTGTATTTATATAGCAGTAGTGGAGTTAAAGCGACATAATTTTAGTTATTCAAATTAGTTCTGAAAACATTTTTAAATTTAAGTTTTTAAATTTCGCGCCTTTACTACGTATGCTACAGCTGCAGAACCTATTGTTACCATAACAATAGGTTATGGTAATAACATAACATCACCGAAAAACGGTGGCTTCACAGCAAAAATACGAATACAAGGCAGAGACGAACTGGAAATAGATAATCAATGGGTAGTACCATATAACACACTACTTTCCAAAATGTTCCAAGCGTACATAAACGTTGAATACTGCTATTAAATATATATGTAAGTACGTAAACAAAGGTAGTGATATGGTAGTATTTCAAATAGTCCAAAATAGCGAACAAAATAACAGAAATGATGAGATCCTCATGTATCAAATGGGAAGACACATCAACAGTAACGAAGCAGCGTGGAGGATTTTTAGTTTTCCCATACACGAACGCGAACCAGCTGTGCGACATCTAGCAGTACATTTGGAGAATGGACAGAGAGTTTACTTCACAAAAGACTCGGCTAGAAAAATTGCAAGCGAACCACCTCAGAACACAACATTAACAGCTTTTTTCCAACTGTGCCAAACGGATCCATTCGCAAAGATATTACTGTATGTCGACGTCCCTATTTATTATACGTGGGACAAAACAAGGAAAATTTTTCAACGACGAAAACAAGGAATGCCAGAGGAGGGTCATCCAGAAATCATGAAAACTAACACAATAGGTCAAGTATACACTGTACATCCAAACAATGCCGAATGTTTCTAT
The DNA here is from genome assembly GCA_032441835.1 of Slavum lentiscoides. Lineage (NCBI taxonomy): Eukaryota > Metazoa > Arthropoda > Insecta > Hemiptera > Aphididae > Slavum > Slavum lentiscoides. The sequence goes on along the minus strand of CM063721.1, from coordinate 1,151,133 downwards.
CTCCGGATGTTGTTACACGAAATACGGGGACCAACAAGTTTCACAGATCTCAGGACCATTGACGGCTACCTATGCCAGACGTACAGAGAAGCATGTCAACGCTTAGGATTATTGGAAAACGATAACCACTGGGAATTAACACTACAAGAAGCCACACTCACAGCTTCAGCTGAACAAATTCGAGAGTTATTCGCCACAATTCTAACAACATGTAACCCATCAAACCCAAAACAGCTATGGGACTCTTTCAAAAGGAGTATGAGTGATGATATATTGCACCAAATCCGACAAACTAATCCAGAACTGACTATAGAATTCAATGACGACATTTTAAATGAAACACTCATTCGCTTAGAAGATAAATGTTTAGCAATAAATAACCAGGCCTTAGTAGAACTTGGAATGCTAGCACCACAAAGAAATGCTTTCAGTGTGCTAAACTACGAAATTACAAAGGAAAAAGCTACAACGTCAATGAACTACTTGAATACATTGTTCACAACAAACCACTCCTCAATGACAATCAAAAAAAAGTTTACAACGTTATAATGAACCGGATAAATAACAACACTGGTGGAATTATTTACTTGGACGCACCAGGAGGCACCGGTAAAACGTTTCTAATAAATCTAATACTGGCGGAAATACGTGCTAAAAAACACATCGCACTGGCACTAGCATCATCCGGCATTGCAGCCACACTTATGGAAGGAGGACGAACTGCCCATTCTGCCTTACAACTACCGTTGAATATAGCCGAACAACAATTCCCGGTATGTAAAATATCAGGAAAATCTGGACTGGGTCAACTTCTAAAACAAGCTAAAATTATCTTCTGGGATGACTGCACCATGGCCCATAAAAATCACTAGAAGCCATGGACAGAATATTACAAGAATTGCGAAAAAACTCTGAAATAATGGGAGGAGCTCTACTCATACTCTTAGGAGATTTTCGACAAACACTTCCAGTTATTCCCAAGTCAACACCAGCAGACGAGATCAATGCATGCTTAAAAAAATCACATCTCTGGCCACAAGTACAAGTACTGCAATTAACAAAAAACATGAGAGTTGAATTATCAAAAGATGAAACAATAGCACATTTTGCTAAAATACTTTTACAAATAGGCGAAGGTACATATCCTACTGACCAAACGACCGGCCTCATTGAACTCAATAGTGATTTCTGTAACATAGCCACTACTGAAAACGAACTAATCGACAAAATTTATCCAAATATTATTCAGAACTATACCAACATAGAGTGGTTATTTCAAAGAGCAATTTTGTCCACTAAAAATATTATTGTTGACGATATCAATTTTAATATTCTAAAGAAAATACCTGGCGAAGAGAAAATATATAAATCGATCGACACGATGGTATCCATTGAAGAAAGTGTCAACTTCCCTACTGAAGTTCTAAACTCTTTACAAGTACCAGGAATGCCATTACACTGCCTTCGTCTGAAAATTGGATCTCCAATCATACTACTCAGAAATCTCAACTCCCCAAAACTATGTAATGGAACGAGGATGATCGTAAAACAGCTATCGAATAATATCATTGAAGCTGAACTTATTTCTGGAAAGAACAAAGGACACACAGTATTTATACCTAGAATACCACTGATCTCTTTTGAATTACCATTTCAATTTAAAAGATTGCAGTTTCCAGTTAAATTAGCCTTTAGTTTTACAATCAACAAAGCGCAAGGGCAAACTTTAAAATATTGTGGCATCAACCTCAAAGAATTCTGCTTCTCTCACGGTCAGCTATATGTAGCTTCCTCAAGAGTAGGAAATTCGAAAAATGTATATATATATACCCCGAAGAATAAAATGAAAATGTTGTTTATAAACAAGTAGTGTAAATAATGAGAAAATGTTTTCAATAAATTTTTTTGCTTTTTACGTCATAGTAAATTTTTTTATTTCAACTACCACGTAATCTCATATCAACTCCCGAGCGAAGCCGGGCATCATAGCTAGTATTATTATAATAATTTTTCAAACCATTTTTGAGGGGGCTAACTAAACTTTTAGGGGGCGAAGCCCCAAGCCCCATTGTCTGCCAATGTACTAAATTACACTAGAGATATACATGTGAGAAGGGGTTTGATATTTTAAATCGCCCCCTAAAAGTTTCGTAAAAACCGCCACTGAAACCAACAAAGAAATTGTGTAACATATGAGCACTATGGCAAGTTATCAATATTATCTGACATGTATTGATATAAAATGTTATTTTTAAAATCTGTTTGTATATTTAAAATATTATTAAATCCATTGTGTTTAACTTCTTTATAAATATGTAATTCTTCCAAAACCGGCCGACCGAGACAACGATGGAGTGACCGTGTACGCCAAGATCTAAGGCTAATAGGAGTTGAGAATCCGGAAGAGATGGCAAAGGATAGAGAACGATGGAAGGAGGTGGTAGTTGCGGCAAAGGGTCTTAATGGCCTATACTAAGCCTAAAAAAAAAAAAAAAAATTCTTCCAAAACAGAATTAATATAGATATTACGTTGTATATTTAAAATTTCTAAGTCATTATTTATATCAAATGTTATCGAATGATTGTTTTCTAAAACATGTTTTGCAAAATTAGAATTTGGAGTAACTTTTTTAAATTTTATTTCAGAGTTGTGTTCTTTATATCTAGTATTAAAATTCCTGTTCGTTTTACTAATATAAAATTTATTACAACTGCATTTAAGTTTGTAAATACCAGGATTATTAAATTTATTTAATATTATTATTTGGAATTTGTTTTACTTTATTATCTATTTGTTTGATTAAATTATTACTGGTGTTGAATGCAATTTTAATATTATTTATATTATTATTTACAATTTTTGCGAATTTATCCGATAATATATTTTGATATTTCATACTACAATAATCAGTTATATTATTCATTTGTTTAGGATTTTTTATTTTTTCTTTAATTTTATTATGTATTCTTTTGACTGTGTTTAAATTATATTTATTTTTTAGTGCGATATCATAGATAACATTATGCTTGTAACGTAACACTTCCTTTGGGACAGTGTCCGTACTGCGACAACCCTCGCACGGTCGCCAACCATACGCCGAGACCAACATAAGCAGTCCGAGTATATGGATTTTTTTTTAAATATAATATGTATATACAGGGCAGTATTTATATTTTTCGCGCCCCAGGGCAACACAATTTTTATGCTAAAAATTACACTTAATATTTTATTTTGTTAACACACCATATTATGTCTATAAAAATTTACCGCCCCCTTAATAATTAAAAAATTTGCTGCCCCGGGAAACAAGGTACACTTGCACCCCCTTAAATACGGCCCTGAATATATATGAAAAGAGAAATAAAAATTAGAAAAAATGTAATATATATATATATGTCCGATTAATTTTAATTTTACGATTATTAGAAAAAAAAAAAAGAATACAATTTCAATCAAAACACATTATCGTTAAAATGAACACATTATTACCCTTTTTCTTTTGTTATACAATTTAACAAACATATATAATGGTGAATGATGAGGTGTTGTTGATGCTGTTGTTGCTGTTGTTGCTGCTGTCGGTGTTGTTGCTGCTGCCGATTTGTCCTCCCCGTCCACTGACGGCTTGGAGCCGTGATGGTTTTGACGAATTAGCCCATCCATCATATTTGTGAATTCGAATGAATGGTAGAAAAAGATCGTGAAGACTTGACGCGAACACGGCACACGAGAGAGTAAGAGTAGCGACCAAATCGACGGTCGGCATCGGGCTTAGCCAACGGTTATCGGTTCCTCATTAAATTATATTTATACACCGGCGTTTTGGGTCACCTTTTAAATATACGTTTATATATACGAGTATATATAAATTACCTTATATAATAATAAATTATCGATTATAAATTTTGCATGCTACAAGCTCATGTTTATAATTATGTTTATTTAAAGGAATACGTTCAAGTCTATAAAAAATAGAATTAAAAAATGCAATTTTTTGTGAAAAAGGATAATGATTGGAATCATAGGGAATAATAGAATCAGTTTGTGTAGGTTTTCTGTAAATATTAAATTCAAATTTATTATTAATTAAACTAACTCATTGGCAGTATAGTATATTTAAGTATACATTTATTTATATGTATGTATATTTATTGTTTATATATATATATATACAGATTTTTTATAAATATTATTATTTAATATATAAATACAGTAAATGGGAGGCCACTGTGCCCTTCTTAAATACGCCACTGATGCGGTAGATCATAAGTTAATTATGGTCAGGGTCGAACGCGGTGATGGGTTACCTCCCTCCAAATTTAGGATATATAAAATACGTAATTTTTAATAATAACAGTGATTAATGAAACTTAAAAATTTGTATTAATATTGTTTATTGATAATTTTTTTTCAAATCCACCTACCCCAAAGAAATTTTTCCTTACATTCGCCCTTGATTATAATGCGGGGTAGATGTTTGTCATGTGATGTTGCATATTGCACATATGCCGCGTGCGTATTATAATGCAAGTGCGTATATAATGTATGTATATATAGTATATAAATTTTCAATTTTTTTTAATTGTTAACAGCGTTCATTTCAGGACATTGTTCGTTTTCAATGTCGAATTCGTAAACGTAACCGCCGTTGTTGGCCGCGCATTTTTTAAAATATTCCAACACTTTTTGCAATTGAACATCCGAAATGGAAGGCCCGATACCGGGTACACTGTAACTTGCAGCGCGTGTACTTTTATTGTTCTGCACGTGGATAAAATTATCCGTTCGTTTGTCTGCCACTACTATCGCCGGCGGTGAAATGATCGATTCCAGCGATGACGTGCTGATTATTATTGGTTCCTTTTCTGAAAACAGCGCCGGCAAAGACGCGTCCAAAGACTTGCTGGTTTTCACTGTTATCGACGGTTTCCAGCTGCTGGTATTATTATCGTTTTCATTTGGTTCGCCTGAAACAATAACGCGCGAGTTTCATCGGATTTATTATATGCTGTTTTTTTAGATCCTGAGCAGAGCGAGGAATGTATATTGGTTTTAAAATAATGTAATTTTTTATGTCTGTACTCAAAAATTCTACCAGAAGGAGTGCTTCGATCATTACAGTCATACCTCGTTACCGGTAGCAAATTGCATCTAGTTGGTTCTTTAAAGAGGTTATTTTTGATTTTCTCATTACTTTATTTAAGCGTCAGAAAAAAATTACCGAAAAATGATATAAAAACGAGATTTCGTCGAAATCGATTATCTTTATTTTTTCGTAATTTTGAAACTAATGGATATAAAAACTTGAAATATTCGCACCAATTATGTAACTTTATATTATATTAGACAAAAACAAAAATTTTTTATAAAAAAATAACTTTTAATTTTGAGCTATTTACAGAAATTAAGATTTCGAGATATTCAATTCATAACAGAGATAATTTTTTGGTTTTAAAGTTTAAAAATTTAATACAATGTCAGACGTATGCATTATACTTCAATTCAGTGCCGTAGATAGGATTTTTATATAGGGGGGGGGGGTTCAGTGCTATCTTGATTCGTGCATTATAATCGTGTGTCGTAATGATTTATCAGCACAAAAATCTATAATCATGTTTATCAATGTTTATAACGGCATAGACTAAATTAAACATTTATACATAATGTTATTATACACATTGTTATTAGGTACTTATTTTTCATAAATAACAAATCTACTTAACATTAAGATGTTGATAAAATCTAAATATGAACATACATTTTACTGTAACATCTGCAATGCTGCTGTGCGTAAAAAAAAAAATTGAAATTTCTACTTTTCCGATGTTCAAGGGGGAGTTTGAACCCCCTAAACCCGCCGTGTCTACGGACCTGCTTCAATTCAATTATATATTAAAAAAATCTTGAAAATCGTTATTCGCAATTTTCTTTTATAAACATTTTAAGTTTTTCCACAAAGTGTATTTTATTTTGTGTTGAAAATTACATTATTTCATTTATTAATAAATTTTTTTTATAAAACCGAAGCTCCACTTAGAATTGTTTTATTGCGAATGCAATGATTTGTCATTGCTTTCAAATTTATAGTAATAACAAAACCTCGCTATTTTTATTTATTTTTTTTTGTGTTTTACACAGAAAAAGTACTAAATATATATCTTACATATTATTATTATTATTATTACGGTATAAAGCGTAAATAAAGAAATTGTTACCGGCGTGGTCGTCCTGCAGAGATGAACAATTTAATTTTGCCAGAAATCCGTATAGTTTACAAGCAACGTCCACGTGTAAAAAATAACCGTCGGTGGCTAAACATTTGCAGAAACTTTCGCAGCACAGCAAAATGGTGTCTTTTAACGACTGAAATAATCACAGTGTATATAGTTTCATTTAAAGTGCGAGTGATCACAAATGATTTTAAAAATAAAAAATAATTTTGGAGGGCCCAGTTTGTATACTGTAGTTATATTGATAGATTTGTAATATCATATTTCAGGAACAAATTTATATTTGTTCAATTCTGGAGTAAGTGTACTTAATAATATTTATATAACAATAAAATTACAATAGTAATGGTATTATTATAACGCCACGCATGTTTTTTTTTATTAGGTCTTAATTTTTCCCCATTTTGCAAAATGTCCATTCACCTTCGGAATCTGCGAAAGGGGATTTTATTCATATTTGTTATCATTGTCCTAAGTCGTTTCTCTTTAAGGCTTTTTTTTTTACACGCCAACAGTATTGATAGCACCTCTTATATATCATAATATACTAAATAATATTCGTTAACATACTGTGAAGCAACTAGTAAGTAATTAATTTGGAACAGAAAACCTTTTTCGTCGTGTCAGCTATCGCTGACGCGATTGAAATATTGTTATTCATATATTTCATAACAATTCTTTTTTGTGGGAAAACATATTTGCTTCAATCAAATAAATGATAATATATTAAGTTTAATGAAATATAAATGTCGCTCAGTCTTTAAAAATATACAATATGATTATACTCGTATGAATGATCTACTATGCGGCAGAATATTATAACTACGCGACACTTGTGTTGCCCAGATAAATATTACTACTTTTAAATATGCATTGTGGTAAAATTTTCAAATATGCGTATTTATAATATATAATAGTGTACCCATTACTCGTGGCCCACCTATTCGATTCGAATAAAATATAGTTTTTCTATAAAATAAATTCGTTTTAAAACGTATTATATGTTCCAAACAAATTATGCAATAATTGTAATAAATTAATAATAGCTAGTATGCAATATATAAAATCGGATTAAAAGTTTAAAAAAAAAAAAAAAACCAAGAAAAAATTATGTAATATTTTAATTAAATTTTATATTTTAAAAATATTAGGTAATAGTTTGTAATGATATGCACTTATATCATTATTATTTTATTTTCTTTCTTAAAATACTAGGACATTATATGCAAAAATATACTTTAATATAATAATATATATTAATAAAAAATATCAACGTTTGCTCCTTTCGGAATACCGATTACATTATAAACAAAAAATAAGAAATTTAAGACATGACACGTGCAACGAATAAGTCGCACACTAATTCTTCGAAATTTATATATTAACTACACGCACACACGAGAGACAATCAGTGGCGTAGCCAGAATTTGTTCAAGGGGGGGGGGGTTATTAAATAAATGTGCTATAATTTACAAGTTTATATTAAATTCAACTATACGAGCCTTACCGAGTCATTACCTACCAATATACGTATTACATTATTACCTATAAAAAAATCATGATTGTATATATGATAGAAGAAAAACTACCTGAAGAATGGAACAGGAATGAAGAAAAACTACCTGAAGAATAGAACAAGGCTATAGTCATCCCGGTATATAAAAAAGGAGAAAGGATGAGCTGCAATAACTATAGGGGAATATCTTTACTGAATACAGTGTATAAAGTATTCTCCAAAATACTACTAGGACGACTAGAACCACTGGTTGAGGAGTTTATAGGAAGCTATCAGTGTGGTTTTCGGAAAGGTAAATCCACAATAGACCAGCTCGCAACTATAGGACAGCTCATAGAAAAGAAGTATGAATTCAGACAAAATATATGGCAAGTTTTTGTGGATTTCAAGAAAGCTTACGATAGCATTCATCGCGATAGTCTATATAATATAATGTATATGAGTTCGGCTTCCCAAAAAAACTCATATCTCTAACAAAAATGTGCATGAACGAGACCAGATACCAAATTAGAGTGGATTGTACAGTGTCAAAAGAATTCGAAGTGATAACAGGGCTTAAGCAAGGTGATGCACTATCACCAACACTCTTCAACATAGCATTAGAAAAAGTGATACGCAGTGTACAAAGTAATAAACTTGGAATAAATATTGGCAAAGCCACGCTAGATGTGATGGGTTTCGCAGACGATCTGAATTTAGTAGGAGAAAACAAAGAAATGATAGTGCGAAATACCAAAACACTCATTCATGAAGCAAAAAAGATTGGCCTAGAAATAAATGAGGAGAAAACGAAAGTAATGGAAACGCTGCCTGTAGGAGGTGAGGAGGACCTTACAGTAGATAACTACGTTTTCGAGAAAGCCCAGAGCTTCAAGTACCTAGGAGTAACAATTACTGGTAACAACGACTGGAACGCCGAAATAACTAGTCGATTGCTGAAAGCGGAAAGGACCTTTTTTGCACTAATAAAATATTTCAAGTCAAAACTATTCTCTAGAGGAACAAAAATACGCCTGTACATGAGTATTGTAAGACCAACGTTAACTTATGGGGGCGAAGTATGGCCGATGACAGTACAAATTGAACGAAAACTCAGATCCTTTGAGAATAGAGTGCTGAGAACAATATGTGGACCAGTTTTTAATACTGAAACAAACAGATGGCGTAGAAGAAGAAACAAAGAAATAAGGGAAATCACCAAAGTAAATTTCATAACAAGTTACGTGAAGGGCCAACGAATTCAATGGTTTGGACACACAATGAGACGAGGGAAAAAATGAATAATACGACACTAGAACAACGACAACGCCGCTTAATTACTAGTAATATCGGTTAGGATAGTTAATAATAAATTTTCCAAATGTTTCACCATACGAAAAATATACAGTATATACAGTAAGGCGACGATATTTTTCTCGTATACCGTATATGGGATTTTATCGAATAGAGCAGTGGTAGCGATTAGCGAATGTTAAGATGGGGGACTATTCGATTTGATTTTTTCACGTATACGGATTTTCCCACATGAGCTCAAAATGTAACATTCGCTAATCGCTACCACTGCTCTATTCGATAAAATCCCATATACGGTATACGAGAAAAATATCGTCGCCTTACTGTATAGGCGCAGGCCAATAAAGCCAGCCGACAAAAAGCCAGCGGACAAAATACCAGTGATAAACGACAAAAAATCAGCGCCAAAAGACCATTTCTCAGTCATGCCAACATTTACGATATTTTTTCATCATAATTTAAAACGACAAAGAGCCAGCAAAATAATTATGAAATGTTGTTATCACAACCACAGAATAGATTAAATAATTCATTTATTATCATTTATCAGTCATCAAAGAAAACATTACCTAATATCAATAAAAAAAAAAATAAAAATAAAAATATGTTGGTAATATACAAGGTTTAACTCCTAAAAACGACATAAAGTCAACCGACAAAACACCACCACTGGCTTTTTGTCGGCTGCCGTTTTGTCTGCTGGCTTTTTGTCGCGTTTCGATCTTAACGTAGCCTAAAGGATGTGTCAAAATTTGCGTCATGCGGGCGCTGTTTCTAAAATGATAAAATACCCAGCGTTATTTTTGTTTTTTCCCTATTTATTTCGTAAAGCGTGTGACATACAAATTCTGAAATTTCCAAATTAAAATATTTGACCGAAAGTAAAATGAAATAAAATAATTTCAATAGTACAAAACAGTAATCATTGAAATATTATTACCTATAATTATTGTTATACAAAAAAAGCAAAGGGGGGTTTGAACCCTTAACCCCCCTGGCTACGCCACTGGAGACAATAATCATCAAATTTGCCTACATTAAAATATCAAAATACAATAAAAAAATAAGATATATATCGATTTCTCAGGATTAAACCACATACAAATTTCCCACGTGATAATAAATAAGTAGACACCGCGCGTTATAAAAAAAAAAACGCACGCGACTCAGTTCGCACAAAATTCATACACGTGTGGGAAAGATTCCACCGGGATACGCTGAGTCGACATATGTATCATAACGTCACCTCATTGGTAAAGCTGACCACCACCATCAAAATTTTCAAATTATATTTCAATCGTTTATTAAAATTTATACCCTCGGCCGTTCGATAATTTCGTCGTCTCGTCAGTGTGCGCACACTCAACACAACAACAACAACTCAACAAATCGGTATCCCGTGAGGACAGGCATTGATCGTCACGCATACATCGAGTTGTTCAATTCTTGTCGCCGACTTCGAGCTGAAGACGGCGACCCAACCATTTCCTTTTTAAAATTTATTCTATTGACTCATCTCACTGGACGCTACCTTGAGTCGTCATACATTAGAAGAGTGAGGTAAGTGTTGTTTTTTTCTATAGAGCTTAGAAATATTTATTTCGCATTTTCTGCTGCAATTCTCGAACTCACGACCTCGGAACACTCCTTTCCGTTAAAAGGAGTAAGGTAATAATTCAGAATACAATAGGGCTACCAAACCCTTCTTATTTTTGAGTTATTACAAGTTAATAGATTATTTTTAATGACTGTGAAGTACGCATTGTGTATATATGAGTATATATATATATATATATATATATATATATATATATATACTGATGATAATATTTATGTAGTTTACGTGTTCATAGATTTACCTACAAATTATAACTTACATTAAGAAAAATACATATGTATATTATATAAAATTATATATTATAATAATAAACATTTATATATATATATATTTTTTTTTTTTTTTTTATTAGCTTCTAGTCTAACTATTACAGATTTATATATATATATATATATATATATATATATATAATACATGATAACATAACGTTATTAATCATTTGATATATTTTACATATTATAATGTCTTTCGTAAATCAATTTTATACAGATACTTATAAGTAGGGCTTGGAACTTTGCACTTAAAAAGTACTAAATATGCATGCACTTATGCGCTTAAAAAAGTACAAATATGCTCTAAAATTATGCAATTATATTTTATTTTTTTACACTGAATTTTCCTTTGCACAAATATTTTATAAAATTATAAATAAAGAAAAAGCAAAGTAAAAAAATAATTCTGATTTTTAATTTTTAATCATAATTAAATAAAATAAAATTATTACTTGAATAAAATAAATGCACTTAATAGTGCGATTGTAGAATGTTTTTGTCAAGTTATATTTATATACCTGAAATACATAAATAAAAATTAGAAAAACCACCAGGTACCTACCTACCTAATTAAAAAGTATTTTAATTAAAATGCGTTAGATATAATTTTGTCACAGATTGTTTGGTTTTCGGCATAATGAAATAAAAATAATATAGGTAATTGAAACGGGAACAACGACGCGTAGAACTATAGATAACACGGACGTATAAGTCGGAACTGACATTAATATCTAGGCGGTAGGTCTATTAATGCCATCAACAATAATCATTGAATTATTTTCCTAAAAAGTATTTATAGAAAATCATTGTATTTCGATAGCAAATATATTATATTAATCAATAGGGGAAAAACATTGTTTTTAATGTCAAATGGAAATTTGAAAAATACAATACAAGAATATCTATAAGAAGATAATATTCTAGATTCTATAAGAATATCTATTACTATATGTAGTAAGTTCTCTCAATAAGAATGTATTAATTTTTTTATTTACAAATTTTCATACTGAATCTTCATAAATTATAAAATATGCTCTAAAAAATTGTAAAATTAAGAAATATGCTCTGAAATCTAAAAATCTCTAAATATGTAAAAATATGCACTATAAACTTTTGATATGTTTTTTATAGTGTCTTGGAATGAATTTCTAGCTCACTTAGCAATAAATCTAATGGTTAAAAAAAACATCCAAATGCAACAACTTCCGAGCCCTAGAGTTATAAGTAACATAACAATATTAATTTGTTGTTATTATTATTGGTGACTGCAGGCGTTAAAAATTTTAACTCACGGTTTATTTGTACGGAGAGAATGTAGAACGTAAGAGTATGTAATAATCTATAATATTACAATTTTAATACTTATAGCTGTTAATAATTTTTTTTTTTTAATTTCCTTACTGCGTTTAAGTATTATTAAAAATAATATTTGTGAGTATTATGCGTATTATGATTTATGGATAATATATGCAGTACTCCGAGTAAAGAAATAAAGTATATACTTATTGCGGTTGACTGCGATTAACAAAATTAAATTATTTATACGTCTATATTATTATAACTTATTTGTAAAAAGAAACTACAGGCTTCTCTTACTTTCGTCCAATGTCCAAAAGTAATACCCAAGAATTCTACCATATTCAAGCGTTTTCCATGAAAATTTCCAATTTTATAAATTTGTTCTAATAAATTGAAATCGAGTGATAAGTCAGACCATACCTCTTCTATTCTCTCTTTCGTGCCTACTGTGGTACCTAACTGAAATAAATCATAAGTTAATGTAATTATAATTATTGTGTAGATACTTACTACGGTCGCTTACTTGAAACGTTAATATTCTGAACAAAGTTCGATCTTGTTTGTAAGCTGAACTATTTTCGTGTATGCCAATTGAAATATATTGATCATCTGTGGTTTTAAAATATTCGGCAGACCAACTTATAATGTCTTCGGGTTGAGATTGTATCGCTGCCTTCACGTAATTTTTTAATATTTCTGGTAAACTATTAGGAACGATTAATGAATCCATTTTTTTTCAAACATTGACTAGTTCACAAATTTATTTAATCAAACGGTGTCTAAACGGCCAAGACTAATGTACTGCTACATGCTAGTTAATCGTACGTAAAACATGTACAACATAAATATATAATTAAACGTAAATATTATAAGTTAATGTTAATGATACTGTAAAAAATCTATATGTGTTTGTAATAATATTTCAGGAGCGTGTTCGAATTCACTGAAACACTTTCTTTGATACACCTGACAGAATACGTAGATAATATTATGCACCACTGCCATGTTTTGATATTTGTTTCTATGGTTCTAAAAAATCGATTTTGTTGGAAGAAAACACATAAACTCGGGAAAATTAAACTACACAGTAAACCATAGATATAATGCACACGAAGTTACGGACTGAGTTTCGACGTTGCGTGACTACATAAATTTATACGAAATTACGTGTTGAACGGAACGTGTACCGGAAGAAGTTTATTGTCGAGAATATTTTGATGAGTTCTTTGTAATAAAATATCGTCTGTAAATATAGTAGTAGAATTATATTCAGTGTATAGTATTCCCAGTGCTTGAACTGGTAAGAAATGAGCAAAAAGACGTAAAAGTCAAATATTCATCTAATCTGTGCTATAACTGTAATTCAGGCGTGCTAGTGGGGATAACCCAGCCGCGCGAAAGAGGGGATACTCGGCTAGATTTCTAACATATACAATATACATGCACGAGCGGTTAAACGGTGAAAATTCCGAGCGCTACTCGCCGATATTCTTTTAAAATTATTATTCAGCCATCACATTATTCGATTATTATATATTTTTTTTTTTATAAAAATTATTAGTTCTATCTTCCTCATTATAATGGCCAAAGTGAATTCGCAAGGGAAATGTGCTGGTTGCGGTTGTACTTTGCTGAAGGTTTCAGGTATCCGAAAAAGAATGGATTCCGCCGACAACGTAGATTTTTTCTCTCAAGGTACCGGGAAATCTTTACATTTGAACGACATTATCTGCAACAACTGCAGGATTTATTCTTATAAACGAATTAGAAAAGAGGAAACACCAAAAGATTATAATAATTTACGCGATTCATGTGTAAGTTTGCCGCAAGGATTACTTACAGGTGAATGCACATCACAATCAAATATATTAAATCTGACTTTACTTACTGAGTAACGAAACAATCCAATTGAAGATTTGTAGAGATTATTTACATATAAATCTTTTAAATTACCACGAACCCGGAAAATGATGATTGTCAAAACTTGTTAAAACTTATCAGAACTCGTATTTTATTTTATTATGTTTATGCTTATTATATGTTACTCAAGTATGAGTCAAAAAATTGTTTGTAATTTTATTACGAACCTCGAAAAAAATATTTTCATATAATTCAATTTTTTTTACTATGACGCACCCGGAAAAAAAGTCTGAAAAAATTATATGTCACGTCGAATAGAGTGACGAATATATGAAAAAAATTTGGTGTTTGTACCAAAAATAAAAGTTGATGAAAAAAAATTTTGAAAAAAAAAGTATTTTTTTTAGGTTATAAATATATTTTTTCAAGTTGGGAATTTTTTCTAAAATGCACTATAGTGATATCTGAAACATATCAAAATTGTAGCCAAATCGGTCAAGCCATTCGAAAGATATAAATTTATTTCGATTTTCTAAAAATAAATTCTCACCCCCAGGGGTAAATTTTTAAGGTCTGAAACTTGTCAAATCTTAATCTTATATCGATAGAAACTAACAGAAAAAAAATCAACATAATCCGTGCGGGGGCATTCTACCCATGCTTATCCTCCTACAGCCTTTGCGTTTAAAAATACTGAAATATCTTGTAAATATGCGTGCGAGGCTTAGCCATGTGCCAACCTGATACCGTATAATTTTTATAATAAAACTATACAAAAGATAATTCTTTGTTATTAAATACATACACACACACACACACACACACATATATATATATATATATTTAATATTCGTATTGATAATATAAATAATATATTTTAATTTGTCTGTAAATAGATAATACGAATGATTCCAGTTTCGCTAGTCATGCTTTTGACAGTATACTTCATTTATTTTATTACTTTATATCCAACTCTAAACATATTGTCCTAGCAAAAATAATTGAATAGAAGGTGCAACACATTTATAACGTTTATATATATATTATATATATGATATATATATATATATATATATATATATATATATATATATATATATGTACGAGTATATACTCAGAAATTGGTGCACTTCATTTAGATGTGATTATATTTTTTCTCAAAACATAAATCTATTACGTAAAACGTCAAATCGGTATCGTTTTTGTTCTGATAACAACATGAAAAAGAATTTTCTGATCAGAAAAAAATCTGATTATATTTGTGTGCTAAAATTATAAATATTAAAGTTTAAAAAATGAGTTCTTGTCCAGTATTCTATTAAAAACAATTAGAAGAAAGACGCCGAAAGAATTTATAAAAAAAAAATGTAATCTGTCCTCCACGTCACCCTCACTGGATATTACACTGAATAGTAAATATTCCTATCTATAATTTGAGTATAAATAACTGTCGCGTTAGAGATTGGTTTAACTAGACATGACAGATAACTAATTAAACGAATTTAACAAGATCAAATTACTGGTCCATGTTATTTTTCTGTAGTATCAATGACAATACCTAAATAATTCTGATTTTTCAACAGCAATTTCGGTTTATTTTTTTTACATTTAAACAAAAATAAAATGTTTTAAGCAATAACTATTAACAAAAGAAATACATAGATGGGGGGTATTAAAACTGTCGATGAAGAAACGCGTTTATGGTTTGAGTCGTTAAAATACTGGGCCACAATAATTTTTTATTTTTGAGAAAAACTTAATAAGTATATACGACCGTCATCCGTTAAAATTTAATAATTTTCATCAAAACAGTTATTTTCTGACTGAAACGACGAATGACAAAATGTCATGACCCGGATGGACACGAATATGAATATCAGGTGAAGAATTTTAAAAGTTAAAAAAATTCATTTTTAAGTAAGTAAATAGTTTTTCAACTAGGCGAAGTGCGTTTAACATTGCTTTAGAATGAGGTCTGCTAATCTATATGAACGTACTAGTGTAGGCTAGTAGGTATTATTATTATTATTATTAATGTAGACGCTTTGTCTTTTAGTAAATTATATTATATTATTATTTTGAGATTTCAACCACAATGACGTATAATGACGTAGCTATTGACAATTGACAAGAAATTTTTAATAATTTAGTTTATTATTAAATATTTAAAAGTGTAATTCAAAATAAAAAGTTATACCATGTTAAAAATATTTTTTAGGCACGTTATATAGATTATTTTATGTTTACTATGACAATAAAACAAACAATTCATTTATTTCGTATTATTTTCATAAACGTGAAAAACTTTTATAATAGGTTTTAGGAATTATATTATAATCGCGTGACTATAACAATCGTGTTTTTTCTTATGGATTTATATACAATTCAGGGGTTTACAATTGTCGAGGACTCGATTGTTTTTGTTTTGTGAGTCGCGCACGTTTGGTTATATGGGAATTATTTCACTATTATGATCTAAAAACTAATTTATTGAATAATGATTTTACAAAGAAGATAATCGATAAATAATAATAGGATTTTAATAAATTGAAAAATTTCAATAGAATATTATTGGATTATATATATATATATATATATATATGATTACAAAGAAATTAAAACATATTTAATTTTTTAATAATATATCGAAAAAATTCAGAATATTATGGTATATTCTAGATGGTACTCTATAGTCTATACTCTATACCAGGGTGGTCCAACCCGCGGCCCGCGAAGCTTTTTTTTTTTGGACCCTCCAACAATTTAAAATTTAAATTTTAAATCACAATAATACTATAACAAAATCGCAATAAGAATGTATAAAATTTATACGATCTTATTACGAATTTATACTTTAAATTTTAAATAAATAATATAATTTTTTTCTTCTGGTGGCCCCCGGTGTTTTTATGAAAGTGTAAATTGGCCCGCCAACTACAAAAGGTTGGACCACCCTGCTCTATACCATACACTCATACAATAAAGTACAAATGTATTTATTGCATTTATGTTTTAAATAATACTAACCAGCTATTTTGAGAAGCATTTGTCACGCATGCGACATTTAAGACACGATTCACCAATAAATTATTGTGTATACAATATTGTCTTGTGCTTAGAGGTTTACTGCGACATTTTGTTCATACTGCAGCTCTTAACGACTCACTATAGTTTACAATGTAGAAGTATCATTATGTTTTTCGATCATTGTTTATCGTAAATCATAGTATAACATTTCATAGTTTATTCAATAGTATATACATTTTATGTACTATTATAATATACATATATATATATATATATATATATATATATATCGTTTATAAATACGTACTTTTAATCAGGTAATTAAGTTATATTAAGTTCTTTAAAACCATAATATTACAACTCACTGTAGTATAATGTGAATTTAATTGCTTGTAATAATAAAAAAGTGTATGCTTTTATCAAAAAAAAAAAATTATTTCAGATTAAAATGTCAGAAGGAAATGATAATCCACAAGATCCACGACCTGAGTTCTTTGGAAATTACATTATAAAAGCGTTGAAGGTAAAATCTGAAAAATGGTTCAGATTAATGGTAACAGAGGAACAAGGATCAAAAGTCTACAATTTTTTAGACAATCCTGAATGCATTGTTTTGATCATATTTCAGGTATCGAATAAAGTTGTACTTATTAATAAATTGAAATTCAAGTTTAATATACATTAAGCGCAATTAAAATTGTACGTTTTAAAATTAGTAACTAAATATTTTTACTAAATAATATTAATTATATTTATTTATTTATACTAAATAAATTTATAATTAAAAATAATTAATAGGTATTAATTCTACCTATTAAATATTTAAATATTTTTTGAAAATCGTATACATTTGTATATGTTTACGGTCATTATAATATTTCTTATTTTGTGAAGAATCAGTAAAATATATCTTTATATATAATTTATAAAGAATATTATTAATTTAATTCTGAAAATAACAGATGTTTGCATCATAAGTTGTACTTCGTTTCACTATTTTCTTTTTATTGTTTATGTATTTTCATTTTTCATCAATCGTAAAATGAAATCGAAAAAAATTGTTTAAATTTCGTAATTTTATTGTTAACATAGTAAGTAGTAAAATTTAATAAAATTTAGAATATGGCGGCACAGTTATTTGCAATGGATAATTTCCCAGTTCCTTTGAAAACCAAAGCGATATATTTTGTAAAAATTGGCAAGTTTGTCGTGCCTAAAGATAATCCAAGTTCAGTTTTAATAATTGGAGATATGGCTAGCAAACCTATTGAACAATTGGCGACTATTGTAGACGATGTAAGTGTATAGCAATATACAGTACCTACATATTTTATATTTATGGTTTACCATTTTATTAATGTTTTAGTGTATATTGCCTATAGAATAATTATGACATCAATTATGATACCATTTATAATAAATGTAACATAATATATAAATAAAGATTAAACAGTATATATGTATAGAACGAACATATTATAAACCCTATAATATAATAATATTATTTATAATATAAATAATATTTAAAATATCATCGATATATCTATGATAAAGTTATGAACAAATTAAAACTTTCATGGGTCGAACTACTAATATTATTATGTTTTTTGGAATTGACCATGTTTTTGTTTTTTATTTTTTCCTGACGTTTCGGAGCCGTTGCAGGTTCCATCTTCAAAGTTATAGTTCACTGCTGACTGCTATGACTATCATAAAAAACATGGTCAATTCCGAAAAACATAATAATAATAGATAAAGTTATCTAAATATATTTTTATAATATTTCATTCGATTTCTATTCATTTAAAATTGTATGCAATACAATTATATTTTAATCAATAGATTTTTGTTCCTTTGCTCGCAAATCCAGAAAATCATAAAAATTGGGCCACTGTTGTTTCACTGGATGTCAAAGAACATGTACACAGTCTAAAAAGTACTGTGTATCAAGTTAAAGGGCAGATGAATGGTCAGACAATTTTACCAATGCCAGTTGGCTTGGAACGTTTGGATGTTATTGAACAAATAGTCAAAGAAAGGTAAGGTAATAAAAGTAGTGACATTTTATTAAATATTATTTAATTTTCTAATAGTTTTTTATAAATTATTTATATTTGGACGTTATTCACTAAAATAAAACTTGATGTATGAAAATAAAAATTGGTTTTGTAACATCTGACAATTGTAAGAGCTAGTACGCAATACGTCCGTTATTTTCACACAAGCAAAAAAAAATTTTTAATTATTTTTTATGCTTATTGATTCGCCTACACAATCGCGAATATAACAAACATAGCTTTCAAAGTAATGTAATATTGTAAATTGTAATGTAACGTTTTGTAAAGTCAATGTACTTGGAGTCGTAAGGTATACAAATACCTTACTAATTATTATATTAATAATTGTTATTTGTAATATGTATACATATAATTTAAAAAATATGTATTTATTAGAAAATATTTTATACTTTGTAGTGATGGAAAAATATTCGATTTACATTTTAAATCAGCTATTGAAGGAGTGATTATAAAATGGGCAACACAAATAACGGAAGTTCTGAGTGCAGATTCTGCGTCAGTATTTAAGAACAATCAAAATTTGATTCCATGGGCCGGTAACTGAAATTATAGTTATACCTATTCACTTATATAATAAAAACAACAACGTCAACGACAACGACAACAAAAATGACAGCAATAATAAAACGTACGTTAATTTGACGAAATATTGAAAATCGTAATTTTTTTTTTTTGTAGAAGTAACGTTCTGGAATAATCGGGTACAAAATTTGGAATATATTTTCGAACAGTTAAGAGATCAACGTATAATGAAGATGAATACTATAGTTCAGTTAACCAACAGTGCTTACTATCCATGTTTAAAGAATATATATTCAAATGTTATTTCTGGTAATGTATTATATAAATATGTATATATAAATATATATGAATATTGTATTGATGTATCCTCGGGCCAACGTTGCTACCAATGATGTATCCCTGGGCCGACGTTGCCACCAGTGAAACGGCTTTGTGCTCCGGCGTAGTATGTCGTTATACAAATAGCTGATAGCAAATAAAAGATATAGTTTTCACGTAAAAAGGTTGTTTATTAAAAGACTAAATTATGCTTAACTGTGTAAAATACCTGTAACAAAATGAAAGATTCAATGCTTTAGTGTTGAATTAGTAAAAGATCTGGTAATTAATCTACCAGAGTAGGATCTCCCACAAAGTTGTAAGAGGAGTCGTGTAATATATGTATTATATATAGACCGAACGACCGGCTGATTAACAGTGCAACACCGTGGTGGCGCCTTTGGCAATAGCGATGTTGGGATCCGCTGATCGAGCAGATTCCTTATGCTCTGTGATCACGTAGGACTGTTCATTTAAATTTACATGCATGACTAATATAATATAAAAAAATATAAAACTACATAATGTAGCGTGTACAGCAGTATATATATATATATATATATATATATATATATATACTAGCTGCCTCCGTGCACTTTGTTGCCCGTAAAAAATGCGACCTCTTGCATCGTTCAAATTTTGTTCAATTCTTTATTCAATATATTTCCTATTTTTAATTCCCAACTTTTTAGCTCAGCTGAGGTGTGACATGTCGATCTACGACTGACGAATAAAACTTCACCAACTTTTTAAAACTTATTTCATCATAAAATAACTGATATTGTGGACGTTGTCGGCCCCCGACCCACCGCGTCACATCGCCCGCCCACGCTATTATTATACTCGTACTATTCGTTTTCGCTTCGCGCGTTTTTTCTGACTCTTTTTTTTCTTCTGTTGCTTGGTTCCTAAGGGTCGTAGCGTGGCGTGAAATAACTTTCCTCAAGAATTTGTGTATCGAATACAAAAATAATTTTTCAAATCGAACTGGTAGTTCCACTTAACAGAAATAAAAAAAAAAAAAAAAAAAAAAATACAAAAAACTCTTCAGATTTATTATATTAGTGTAGATTATAATTATTACCTCACATATATCGATATGGCGGCGGCGGCGGTGGGGAGTGGGGATGCCTGACAGTGGGAGAGAACATGTCTATGTTATTTTTTTGCCGCACTGGCCGTTGGGTATTGAAAAATAAACAATAATAAATAAATTAAAACAATTAACTTATGGAAATCAAATTAAGCCTAAAACCTGCTTCGCGATGTACTCTTTCGTTAAAAAAAAAAAAACCTAAGATAATCGAATGAGTAGTTTCAGAGAACATGCGTGACAAAGATTTCCATTTCAAATTTATATATATAGATATATACTGTATAGTGTACATACTGAGTATAGAAAATCGCAGTTGTGATATTTGTTTTTTTTTTAATTCGCAGCTTTAGAAGAGGCCAAGGACATAGTTCATTATTTGAAACCACTGCAAAAGCATTTTAAGTTACTTGAAGAGACCGATTTCGGTGACATAGCTTTGTGCTTAAGCCCTTTGATGCACGTCGTGTGTTTAGTGTGGTCTAATTCTCGATTTTATTGTAACTCCGGCAAAATTATTGTTCTTATAAAGCAGATATGCAATTTATTAATAGCACAGGTTAGTGTTAAGCATATTCAAATACTAAATGATGATTTATGTGTAGAAAAAAATTAACACACGATTAATATTCACTTCCTCTATAATACCGGTAACCATTGTCCTAGTACTAAATATTCATAACAAATGATTCCTTTTTTTGAGATATATTTTTACATAGGTATAACTCTATGTATATTATAATAAATTGATCTATAACATATCGGCTTGATGGTATATTATTTGATATCTGACACGCTTATTATGGATAAATGATAATAATTTTATGTCTGTCTAATTTTTAAACGAGTTCTCGTTGAATTTTTATCAATTTTTCAATTTAAAAGTAAAAGTACGTAGTAGAAGTGATATTTTTTTCAGCCAGTTACTGGTTAAAGACAACTAAAAGCTGGCCGAAAAGTAAAAAAATAAAATAAAATAAAATAATTATGTTGACATCGATAAACGTATTTTAAAATTAATTAGCAACTATAATAATCGAAACATCATCAGCTTTTAAGAGGTATATTGTCCATATAATTTATGTATGACGAGTTAATTTAATAATTTATATATAGTAGGTAATTTTTCATCTTTTTCTTCTTCTTCTTCCTCTTATTAGGATAAACGGACACTAGGATCATCCTTTTATACATCCAGACATCCAGCTATCTAAATATAACGCTTGTATTTTTTAATCTGATCCTTCTCCTTATTTATCAACTAATACTCTATACTTTACATTTTTTTTTAAAATTATTATTTTGATTTTGCGATGATTTTCCATTATTATTTTCAATTACATAACAAAATTATAATAAACTAATGATTAGCATTTAAAATTTAGTTTCAACTGTTTCACTATTTAAAATTTAAAATTTAATAAAAATAAAATAAAATGCTTAAAATAATATTTTTACGCTGAAACGTCCATTTTAGGTAATAAATAACTAAATCTATTTTTGGTTTCGCCTAAGCAACTTATATTTTCCATATATCATTAATAATAATTGTTATAGTAGGTAAGTATTTCATTTTTTTATAAAGAATAACGAATTGTATCATCAAATACGATTTTATAACACAATAAAGTATATACCTATTTGTATAAATCGCATATTACCGAAATAATAATAATATTAATAATAATAATAATAATAATAATAAATAATAATAATAATAATAATAATAATAATAATATAATAATAATAATAATAATAATAATAATAATAATAATAATAATAATAATAATAATAATAATAATAATAATAATAATAATAATAATAATAATAATAATAATAATAATAACTTTTTTTTTTTTACTGACAGGCTGTACGGTATTTGGATCCGTCGTCAATATTTCAAAGTGATATACATGAAATAAAATTGCGAGTACACCATTGTATATTTATTTTTGAAAAATTCAGGTACCTATATGACAAATTGGTAACACATTTTTATTTTTATTTTTTGTATGAAATCATTTCACAATAAGAATGCGAATTATTGTCATCCTTCAATTATACGCATTTTCAATTCTATCGTCACAAGTAAAAATCTATATTTTATTTTAGAAATGTATTCAATGAATACCGCCGAAAATTACAATCTTATTTCGAAAACAAAGCAACTCCACTTTTGTGGACTTTTCATCCAAATATAATTTTCGCTCGTACTGATTTATTCATTAAGAGATTATTGATCATTGAAGTAAGTTTAACTATTATTATTTATAATACTAACTTTCCCCATGTTTTCGCTAACATGTTCATTAAAATATTTAGTGGTTTTTCGACACAGTGGTCGAGTTTACGAAATTGGAAAGAATAGAATTCAGTGGCCTTAAAGGCCGATTGCTCAGTGCTCGAATAACTGAAATATATTCGGATTTCAATGAACAGTTTTCTTTGTTTTCAAGTAAAGCATACGATGTTCTTGAACCGGAGGATGAACGTTTTGAAATAGATTATGAGCAGTTTAAAGAGAGTATAAAAGATTTGGACCATCGTTTAGCTTTTACACTTAATCAGGCATTTGAAGATTGCTATAATTTGGATAGCGTTTTCAAGGTTTGTGTAAAATATAATACACGTTTAAGTAATGTATTTTTGGCTTCACGTGAATATAAATATCGTTGCTGCAATATAGTTAGCAACTTAGCATTTAATGATGTGGTTGTATAAATAATATTTTTCTATCGTTAATATTATTATTTTATAATTTAAAATTAATATTAATAATTTATCAAGTAATATACGTAGATAATTTAAATTATTATTTAAAATATGTCTTATATAAATATATAATATGAACTCAATTGAAAGCATTATAATTTGGGATTTTCAGATTATAATCTTTATGTGGTATGTTTTATAAGGGTAATTGATCTTGAAAGGAGAAGATATAATAATTTACTTAGTGTAATTATATACTAGTTATTTATCATCGTGGTATTATATAAAAGTAAAAATAACAATAACAATAACAATAACAATAACAATAACAATAACAATAACAATAATAATAATAATAATAATAATAATAATAATAATAATAATAATAATAATAATAATAATAATAATCTCATCGATAATTATTATTTATATAAAAAAATAGTGTTGTGTAAAAGGTATAAAAGTTTTTATTTTAAAACTGTAATGGATTTAGGATCTATTTTCTTATTGGTCCAAGAATCGCCATTTAAAATTATTATATTATTTTACTTATACAATGTGTGTACTGTATACACATATATATATATATATATATATATTTATATCAGTAATAATTATTAATAATATAATTTTGGTTATGATCATACAGTTGATTGAGATTGTTGGTGTCATAGTGGATCGTTCTGGAATGAAAGACATGTTTATAACTAACTATGATAAAGTTTTAAATATGTTGACAGCTGAAGTTACTATTTGTAAAGTTTGTAGATAATTTGTTTTTTTATAATCTGTATTGGATAATAATAATACTGTCAGTGGTTTGTTTTTAGAATTTGTTTGAAAGTCAACAGATGGCTATTAAAATTCAAGGTTCGGCAGTTGTTGATAAACTTATGCCACCAATAGCAGGTACCTTAAAATGGTCAAAAGCTCTGAAAGCTAGAATTAAACATCCAATACAATGTTTTAAAAATTCGTAAGATATAATTTTGCTCAAGTTGACTATCAGTTAATGAATACGGTTTTTAGAATTGTCCAGTCTGAAAAATCACAATTAATAATAAAAGAAATTGATGAAATGATTGTTTCATTAAATAAACTTGAAACGGATTTAATAGAAAACTGGAAAGTAAACGTACCAAGGAAATGTGAAGAGTTATTAAAGTTGCCATTGTTTGCACGTAGACCTCAATGTAATGAACTACAACTCAACTTTCATCCAGAGGTAAATCAAATATTTTTATTACACGGTATTTAATCGTAAGGCTTTTAATCAATATGTTTTAGTTAGTCGCAATATTCAGGGAAGTTCATTATTTTCTTTCGTATGAAATTAATGAAATTCCTATCGAAGCATTAAAATTTTACGAAAGAGAAGATACGTTTAGGATATATTGTATTAATCTCAATAACATAAAAGAATTGTAAGTTTTCATTAGTCAATTTGTTTTTTAAAAATTAATTTCACATTTCGTACTGTTTAAAACGTTTTATTAATTAGTTACAATAAATTGAGAAACAATAGTCGTCAAATTGAATTTGAGCTAGTTCAGGAAGAAATTGAACAAATCGACGAATTAATAAAAAAAGGAGTATATTCTTTAAACTGGAATTCCGAAGGTCCATACAATAATCATGAAATAATTATAAAAAAAAAAAAATGTTAATAAAATATATTATATTAGGCCTCAATGAATACATCGGAAGTGTTCAAGACCTTGTATATAAGTTATATCGTAGAGTACAAAAAACACAAGAAAATATAAAACGGATGAGATCATCGATATCCTCGTGGGCTAGACTTCCGGTATTGTGCAGAAAGGATAATAAAAAGGACACACTATTAGCAATGGACGATCGCGTGGAACGGTTTTCTAAGAGGTTATAAAATGTTATATTATACAATTAATTGTTATTTATTAATTACCTAGTTTGTGTTTGCATAATCCAAAATAGTAAATACCTACCTATTATGTGCAATTATTCTAGTAAAATATTTCACTTGTCGCTTAATTGTTTTAGTTATTTTTGACATTTTATATTCGTAAATCATAAATATAAAAGTATTAAAAATAAAATGAAGGCTGAATATAATTGGTTTCCCGAGCGAAATTGAGATTCTTCTTTGACTTACGCTCTTTTTTGTTTATTTAAGTGGCCTGCATTTGAAAACGAGAATCCAATATTAGTTTTTCTACCAAAAAATACATTAAGAA
The DNA here is from genome assembly GCA_032441835.1 of Slavum lentiscoides. Taxonomy (NCBI): domain Eukaryota; kingdom Metazoa; phylum Arthropoda; class Insecta; order Hemiptera; family Aphididae; genus Slavum; species Slavum lentiscoides. Next base: position 1,125,078 of record CM063721.1, on the reverse strand, counting down.
CAACCCAGAAAACTGCGAAAATTACAGGAGTTTAATAAAGTAGTTCATTGTTCAATATTATTTTAAAAAGCTTATAAAATATTTTTTTAATCGATAAAAATATTCAGTAAATATGTGAAAAAAAATGTTTCAATATTTGGTTTTTTTAATTATTATTATTTCTATTAAGGTATGATAAGATATTATGACGTATTGAAATGATATATATAATATTTTATTTCGTTATTACTTTATCATTCGTCACTTCAAACACACCCATATTTTCATATTTTTCAATAGAAAAACTGATTTTTAAATTTTTTTGTTAGAAAAATGTAAAGTTGCTATTTTTAATTCTCATCTTAAAAAGACAAAAGATCAACGAAATGGGAACTACCAATTTGGACAGTGGGGTGATGAATTCCAAATTTGAACGGGAATGGATTCGGCTACTGCCAAAACAAAATTTAAAAATAATTATGTTAAAAATAATTAAATATTTATTTGTATTAAACGACGAATATATTATTATATTGAATAGACGGAAAGAAATCGAAAAAGCCGCTACTGACATTCATAAACTTCTTCAAGAAAATTGTATATTATTTGGTATGCAAGATCAGACCAATCTTAAGGAATGGCAAAATTATATGGCCTTTATTGATTCTATTGTCGCAGACGCTCTGTTGAATGCTATAGGGTGCAGGTAATAATATTGTCTAAAAATGTAAATTACTTAAAATACCCGAGTACATACATTTTGTTTTTAGCTTATGTTATATAGCAGAGAATATGATCCCTGGATTATCGAATGCACCATTATTTGAAGCTTGTCTCGAGTTACACGAACCAGAATTAGTTTTTATTCCTTCATTAGATTCAAGTACTGAAGGGAACTTTCATTCCATAATTCAATGGATAATTGACGAAATTATTGAACTTTCTAAACTTATGCCACGGATTTTTAATGAAAATAATGCCCGTGATTATTATGTAAGTTAATTAAACATAGTTTTTATTTTAAAATAATACCATTAATATTACACTAGGAAGAAATGAATTCCAATGTAGACATTTGTGACATGAAAGAGGATATTATGAATACTGTAACTCGGGTAATTGAAGAGGTAATTTATAATCAAACCGGATTCACCGGCATTTCTTGAAATGGTTTTTAACGAAATAATAAATTATTATAAAATTAGGCAAACAATTACTGTGTGAATTTTGAAAACTATTCATATTTGTGGTTGGATGATCGCGAACTTTATATGCAACATTTTTTACAATACGGCCACCCACTTTCTATGGAAGAATATGAAAACATGTCGTTAGATGAAAATTATTCTCCTCCTGTTATGAATCCAACAATGGACCAGTTTAAAGAACAAGTACCTACTATTTTTTTAACATTAATTAAATAATAATTATAATTAATACGTTTCATGTTGTTAGATTGATAATTTTGAAAGTCTTTACTGTGAGATTGAACAATTGAAATCTGTTCAAGTATTCGATTCGTGGTTTCAAGTTGATTTGAGACCTTTTAAACAAGCACTATTGAATATGGTATGTAAATGGAGTCATATGTTTAAACAGCATTTGATGGATAATGTAACTAATAGGTAAGAATGGAATTCATTTCGGTGGAATTTGATTAAATAAATTAACTGGATTGCTAGCAGGTGTTATTTTGCATACACGAAATGTAGTAAAATAGATGCTTCCTACTTCCAGCGAACCGATCGTTCTAGTAGTGTGAAAAGAAATTTGAAAACAGATTTGAATTTTTCATGAAGTCTACTTGAGATCGACTTTACCACATTTAAAATTTTTTTCAAAATTAATTGAACAAATTTAGACTAAAAAAATTGTTAATACTCTGTTTTTAAATATCTTAAAATAAAAAAATTAAAAAAGGTAATGATCCGCGGGGAGTTATGAATGTCACCTAAGTGAATTACTTGGATAAAGATTTTAGTGTGTATTGTTATCACTATAAATTTGAAAGCAATGATAAACCATTGCATTCGATAAAACGATTCTGAGCGGAGCATTGGTGTAATACAATTTGTTGAAAAATGTGAAATGGTTATGTCGGATATACTTGTAGATAACGGGCGTTTTGTGCCTCGTATCGGCGTACCGCGCGTCATTATCGCAGTCCCGCGTTGGTCGTCTTCGAGTAACGGTTGTATCGAAACGCCAAATATTACGTAATAATAAGTCTCAGCGTCAAATCGAATAATTTTTATTACATATACGTTATATTAATAAAATAATTATATTGTGCTCTTTCTATTAATATAAATCGAAATCGTATACTATAAACGTTTTAAAAATTCGTGAAGTATCAGTTACACAACATACTTCTCCCCCACAGGTTATTAAAAGAAATTGTGATTACCGATTTTCAAGATTTTTTGAATACGTATAGTTGAAGTAACAAACGTCTGACATTTTTTTAAATTTTAAAGCCCTAAAACTAAAAATTACCTCCTTATGAATTAAATACTTCAAAATCTACAAATGCTATAAAAAGCACAAAATTAAAAGACATTTTTTTTGTTGTAAGTGTAACGTTGTAAGTGGAAACCTCTATTTTACTAATGTGTGCATGATTAAGATTTGCAATTATTTATAAATAATTTAGTCTATTTTTAGATTCTGAGCGGAGCGAAAAATCTATTGGTTTTACAAAGCTGTTTTTTTATGTCTATACCCAAAAATTCTACCAGAAGGAGTGCTTTGATCTTTACTCTCACAGTTTGTTTCCGGTAGCGAATTGAATCTAGTTGGTACTTTAGAGAGGTTATTTTTCGATATTTTCAAAACCGCCTAAAAATAGAATTAAAAAACTACCGGAAAATTACATTAAAATAGGAAAAAAGCGATTTCGTCAAAATCGTTTATCGTTATTTCTTCATAATTTTAAAACTAATGGGTATAGAAATTTGAAACATTCATCAAAATATAATTGTTTATTATATTAAGGAAAAAAAATTCTCAAAAACTTTCTTTTAATTTTAGAATATTTATAGCAATTATAAGTTTTGAGATTGTTAATTCATAAAAAGAGTTAGTTTTTGTTATATACCAAAATATTACACCGAAGCTCCGCTCAGAATCGTTTTATCGAATGCGATGATTTATCATTGCTTTCAAATTTATAGTGGTAAAAATACACTCTAAAATCTTTATCCAGTTAATTCACTTAAGCGATTTTCACAACACTCCACGGCTCCTTACCTTTTTAATGCTTACAAGTTAAATTATTTGAGTTTTGAAAATATTCTTTACGTTTAGTCTTTTCGATTTGGCTAAGTTTATACAAGACGCCGATGGAGGATTAATGCAACCTGTGGTAGAAGGAGATTACGGAGTTCTCGTCAGTGTTATGGGATATTTATACAAAGTAAAAGAAAGACAATTGGCTACGGACGAAATGTTTCAACCTTTAACAGATACGATACAACTGCTGAAATATTACGATATGGAACTTTCAGAAGAAGTTAACGTTCTTTTACAGGTTTTGAATAAATAAAAATTGTAAAATACAAACATAAAATATAAACAATAATATTTTTAGGAGCTTCCTGAACTTTGGAGTAATACATGCAAATTGGCGATTAATATAAAACAACAAGTAGCTCCTTTACAGGCAATCGAAGTAAATAATATACGAAACAGAATTTCTTATTTCGACAATAAAATTAACTATTTTAGAGAGAATTTCAAAAAATCAAATATTTTTAGGTAACGAACTGATTGATAGTATTAATATTAATGGATTATATTGTTGATAAAGTAACAAATTTTAAATTCTATTTAGATACGACTGTTCATATCCATATTTCGTATTAAATGATGAAAATTCGAATATATTAATTTTCGAGACTAATATGGCTCAAATTCAAGAGTCTGCGTCGCTTTTTGAAATAAACGTTCCGGAATTTAAATTGCTCAAACAATGTAGAAAGGAATTAAAACTATTAAAGGTTCGTATAGTATTATTACATAGAGCTAATAATAATATTATTATATTTTATTAAAAACATTATTCCAGCAACTTTGGGATTATGTAAATTTAATACATTCATGCATAAATGATTGGAAAACTACACCTTGGCGTAAAGTGGACGTTGAAAACATGGACATTGAATGCAAAAAATTTGCAAAAGAAATCAGAGGTTGTAGATTAATTTTCAATATCTTGTTTTATTTAATATTATTTTACTACAATTTTATTTTTTAACGAGACAACGGTTTATGTTATGTGTCCAGGGGCGGACTGTTAGATCGGGGGGATCCGGAAATTTCTTGACGGCCCAGTCACATATAGTTAAATCGAGAACTGCTTTGAATGTGCAAGATTTTTATATTTATTAACATCATTTAATAATATATTTTTTTATAAAAGAATAGCGGCATATATGTGTATATTGTATTGACTGTGGCATGTTGATAATTTTGTATAAAATTGTGTTAAAACAGATTAAAACGGGCATTTTCAATTTTATTTCTCGCATTATTATTTACTTATATTGTTTACGTTTAGTAAGTAGCTTTATAGGTAAATACCGTCTATAGAAAAACAGTGTGGCACAAGACAATTTAGAAGCTCTAGTTTTAATGGAAACTGCAGAAAAAAGTATTTTAAATACCACTGACTCTAATACAGTCATAGACCGTCTATTCCAAAGAAGCAAGACACGATATAAATTACTAATTGTTTAAATAATTTCTGTGTAGAAGGATGATAATTAAGATCAAATAACTAAAATATACTTTTTTAAGTTTAAGAATACTGTTATTATTTTTATAAGCATACTGTTGAGAGAATTAAGCTAAAAATGAGATATTAAAAAAAAAGTACAATTATTGTAAACCATTGTATTATTAAAATTTATTAGGTAGTTTCAAGTAAAATCTCCCAGGTCACTTTAAAGGAGCCAGTTCACCCCTGTATTTGTCTAAATTTAGCGCACTCAGGCATCTTTGGAAATGAGAAATAATTACTTATTTATATTTTACTTCACAGCTCTAGATAAAGAAATGAGATCATGGGATACTTATACGTCTTTAGAGGCTACTGTCAAAAATATGGTGACGTCTCTAAGGGCTGTTGGTGAATTACAAAATCCAGCAATTCGCGAACGCCATTGGAAACAACTAATGAGCTCCACGAAAGTAAGATGTAAATCTGTTTTTCGTCTTTAATTCCCTAATAAAACAAATCAATGCAAAAAAATGTTTACAGACTTTAGCCGATTTACCTGAAGCGTATGATGTGAGTAAATATTTGACATATGATAAATTTATGTCACTCGTTAGATGTATAGAAACTGTTATTCACAATTTTTTCCTCGTTAAATTTGTATAGTTCAAATATAGAAGAAAAAATGATGGTTTTTTTTTTGTTCTGAGAACTGCAAAATATACTTAAAAAAATAAAAGTGTAAACTAATATATATATTGGCAGTTTGTATACTACTATTGTTGTATTTGTCTTTTTGTGTGTTTCTGTGCTTATTTTGAATCGTCAAAATTATTTGCAAATAATTGCCTTGAAATCACTTGTGTTTATATAATAACGGTAAAATGCATTAATACTCGTATATATATATATATATATATACACAGTATATTGTGAACACAAATCTATGTGTAATATAGTTCATAAACATTATAAATATATTAACTAATATGTATTTAATTTAAACTATAAACTACACGTATTATGCTCCAAATGTGTACCTATATTTATTGTTACAATTAATGATGAAAACGTAAATGTAGTTGAAATAGATAAACCGCTTAGATATAAAAAAATTATGTAAATAAAATAGTTTTAAAAAAAATTTTAGGTAAAGTTTGTTATGGATCAAGGAACAACCTTAGCAGAATTGTTAGCATTGAACTTGCACGAATGTGAAGATGATGTCAAAACTATAGTGGATAAAGCAGTAAAAGAAATGTCTATGGAAAAAATGTTGCGTGAACTTCAGACTACATGGGCTGCTATGGAATTTTATCAAGAAACTCATGGTCGTACAGGATGTAGCTTGCTAAGAGCCAGTGAGAAGCTAATTGAAACACTCGAAGAAAACCAAGTGAGAATTTTTGAAACGTTTAACAGGGCTGGGCATATTAACGAGTTAAAAGTTAAAATTAAGTTAATTTTACTTAACGTGTTATTAAAAAAAAATGTATTTTCACTTTAATGAGTTATTTCTTCAACTTCACGTGTCTACTTAAAGTTAACTTTAAATAAAAGTATATAAATTAAGTTAGATAGCAAATATTTGCAATTATATAATTATTGTTACTTTATTAGTAGGTATGGTAGTATATTATTTGTACTTTACAGTTTTAGGAAACATTAATATCTATTAAAAATGATATAAGACTTTGAAAGGTTTTTTCTAATTTTTATTATTGCTAATATTGCTAATTATAAAATATTAACTTTTATTTTAACTAAGTCAAGTTGTTATTAAAAGAAAAACTTTATCTTTTATGTAAAAAGTAAATTATTTAACTTATATTTTATATTAACTTAATGAGTTTAAAATATATTTAATATATTCAATGGTATTATATTTTAATGATTAATTTTGTCTGAGCAAATAATGATAAATATAATGCAGCTATTACGAAGTTGATATTATTTTAATATTTCTTCATATATTATGTATTATTTATAAGTATTAATCAAGTGAAAATACAGAAATAGATGTATTTGAACAAATATAAGTTGATATTAATTATGAAAGCATTAATGAATTCATAACAAATTTTGTGTTTAAAAAGAAAAAAATGAACAAAAAAAGAAATTGAGTTTTAACTATTATTTATTTTTTGTCGACTTTTATTAATTTTTATATCTGTAAATTAATTTTCTTAAAAATTATTACGCATTATGTATGTTACATTAATAGTGTACTTTTCAATTTATGTGTAAAATAAGGTACAACTGCAGAATTTAATGACTTCAAAATTCGTGGCATTTTTTTTGGAAGAAGTTTCTAGCTGGCAACAAAAGTTGAGTATAGCTGATCAAGTAATAAATTCGTGGTTTGAAGTGCAAAGGACATGGATGCATCTAGAATCAATATTTATGAGTTCGGATGACATTCGTAAGCAGTTACCAGAAGATTCAGAAAGATTTTTTCGTATTGATTCTGAATTTAAAGTGAGAAGAGAGAATACTGGAATTGATTAATTAAAAATTTAATTAAAATATTCGTAGGAATTAATGGCGAATATGTCGAAAACTCCTAAAGTTATTGACGCTACAAATAAATCAGGTTTAATTCAACATTTAGACGATTTACATATTCATTTGACTTTATGTGAAAAAGCCCTTGCGGAATATTTAGAAACAAAACGTTTAGCTTTTCCAAGATTTTATTTTGTATCCGCCGCCGATCTTTTAGATATCCTTTCCAATGGAAATAATCCAGATCTAGTTGTGAGGTATTTATATTAGTAACTATTTTGCATTCATATTAAAAAAAAAAACTTTATTGTTAAAACCCACGTACCCAAATATAATTACATAATATTAACGTTTCAGACATATGATAAAATTATTCGACTCAATAGCATCGCTCAAATTTCTCGAAACAACAATTATCGAACAGAAAATTGCTGTCGGAATGCATGCAAAGGACGGTGAATATGTCAAATTTAATAAAGATTGTGACTGCAGTGGACCAGTGAGTTAGACCCAAATATTACATTATTGTATAATTAGTTGTAATAACATTTTATAAGATTTAAGCAATAGGTTTAAAAGGTCTATCTAACTTCACTATTAAAAATACAATTACATATAGGTAGGTAGTTGAATTAAATGCCGAAAGTATAAAAATAAAAATGGTACAAATTTATTTTAAGTAGATTTGGTCGATTTTTTTCTAATAAGGGTTTTCCTCATAAATAACGCAAAATATTTCGATTTCAAATATCTTTCATCTTTTACTATTGTTGTCTGTTTTATTTTAATTTTATTATTATTAGATGAAAAGGAAATACGTATTTAAATACGCACACTATTACTATGTATGTTAAATGTACATTTTTATCGAAGTTTATTTTCGAATTTATTTTTGTTCAAATGGTGGTCAAATGGCGTCGATCATCAAAAATAGATAGAAACCAGATTTTCAGAGGGTCCCTTTATAGAAGGGCCAGTGTTGCAATAGGCATCTTGCACTCTTTAATGGAAGGAAAAATGACTGTCGCTATAATATTAGTAATTACTGAATCAACTAGAGTCTGATGTCCGAGTTCGATATCGTTATATTATCACATATTCACATTTATTCATATTTTCTATGGTAATGTAATGTTATAGTTATAATTGTTAATTATCAAAGAAAATAAGTTAACAAGGCTTTACTAAAATATTAATAGTTTAATAGTTTCACGAATTCTAATGCTTAAGTAAACGTATAATTTTTTTTTTTTTACCAAATTGGCGGTAGTATTACGCACAAGTGGTTTTAAACAAATAAAAGATAAAATATATTCAATATTGACTGGATATATTATTATTTTTATTATAAAAATGTTATTTTCGGTTAGGTACATTATTTATTACAAATACATACATTTAAGTATTTTGATAAATTTTTCATTAGGCCTTGATGATTAATATATCATTAAGTGGCGACGGCGAAAGTAATGGTGTTATTAAAAAAAGAATATTTTTATACTGATAAAAGTATCGGGTTTGTTTATTTTAATGTAATTAAAAACATTTTATCAATTACAAAGCTGTTTAACAATATATTAATTTTATATTTTTTTATTAAAAACAAAATAATTTGTTGTTAATATTAATATTTTATAAATATTTACTATTTTATTATTTATTTGTTATGATTTAATGTATTATTATTATTATTATTATTATTATCATTATCATTATCATTATCATTATCATTATTATTATTATTATTATTATTATTATTGTTTTATTATTATTATTTAAAAGATATTCTGTGATACCATATTAAATCTCAACAGTTAAGTCATTATTGTTATTATTATTGAATTTATTTTAAAATTATATTATTTGTAGGTAGAAAAATGGTTGAATAAGATCCAATCAAGGATGCGTGAAACCATCAGATATAATTTTTTGGAAAGTACGTCATCTTACGAAGAGAAACCAAGGGAACAATGGTTGTTCGATTATCCTGCTCAAGTGTCGTTATGTGGTACTCAAATTTGGTGGACTACGGAAGTGAACGTTGCATTTGCTAGACTTGAAGAAGGCTATGAAAATGCCTTGAAAGATTATCAAAGAAAACAAGTAAGTGTTATAAATGAATAGGAAGAAAATCTATATAATTTTGACACCATACTTGTATAATACCATAGCCTATAATACTATAATAGTATGCTTTATAAATAATAATGGGTTATACGTATATTTATAACGAGTGTGGTGAACGTCGATTCACTTTCGACGTACACGCACACACACACACACACACACACACACACACACACACACACACACACACACACACACACACAGGCGTGCGCACGGGTAGGGCTGATTGGGCTTTAGCCCCACCTGAGCCTTTACCCGAGAGACTATATAGAAATTAGAAAGTAATAAAGCGTTATAGCCGTAGAAAATTGATAACAAAATAAATCAAAATCATAGATATTTACACGATTAATGATATACTGGTTGCCCATCGAGATTGATGAATTGTATGTGTGAAATAATGAAAAATGATTGTTTACATTTTCTAGTCACCAACAAAATGGTCACTTCGAAGTTTGTAGTGGAAATTTCTATAATTTTTTTCTTATGTGACTGTGAGGGGGGGGGGTGGTCATATTGAATTTAGCCATACCTGACTCAGAAGTCTGCGCACGCCTATTACACACACACACACACACACACACACACACACACACACACACACACAATAAAATACGCAATATAGTTAATTTAAACTTTTATTGAAAAGATGTCTTACCGTGACCGCGTTATACGCGCATTACCCAAGAACTGCCTTCTTGGGTTGTCTTTGCCCTTTTTATATTATATAGTTGTTATTATTTTGCTTACTTAGGTATTAATGATTACAATAATTTTATTATTTTAAAATGTTGCAATGTTTACTTAACCTATTTATCCTTCCTATTTCGTAATGTTATGTTATGATAATAAAAAGAATATGTATATTACAACACAAGTATTTGTTTTTTTTTTAAAATTAATTGTTATATGTTTAAATTACTTCATTATATTATAGTAAACAAGAAATAATAAACAAATTAATATTGTTTTTCAATTAAAATTTCATTAGTAAATATTTAAATATAGATATCGCAATTGAATACACTGATATCATTGTTACTGGGTGATTTAATTCGCCAAGATAGACAGAAAATCATGACAATTTGTACGATCGATGTTCATTCGAGAGACGTCGTCGGTAGATTAATACAATCCAAGATTGAAAATGTACTCGCCTTTCAATGGCAATCACAACTTAGGCATAGGCAAGTGTATATAAGTATATATATTTATATATATATATATATATATATGTATATATATATATATATATATATGTATATACACATATACGTAATTAATATTATTCAATATTATTATGAATACAATTTTTGAATTTAGGTGGGACGAAAAGGAGAAAGACTGTTTTGCTAATATATGTGATGCTCAATTTCAATATAGTCACGAATATTTAGGAAATACACCGCGTTTGGTGATAACTCCTTTGACTGATAGATGCTATATAACCTTAACTCAGGTAAAAGTCATATTATAAAATGTACAATAATTCTCTATAAAATAGTAAATTAATATTTTTTTAGTCATTGCACTTGGTTATGGGTGGAGGACCGGCTGGTCCTGCTGGGACTGGAAAAACGGAGACGACTAAAGATCTTGGTCGTGCTCTCGGTGTAATGGTATACGTATTCAATTGTTCGGAACAAATGGATTATAAGGTACTAGTATAGTGTAATCGAAAACAAAATGTTTTATAGACATGTATAATATGCATTTCAGTCTTGTGGTAACATTTATAAAGGGTTGGCTCAAACTGGAGCCTGGGGATGTTTTGATGAGTTTAACAGAATATCTGTTGAAGTATTATCAGTAGTTGCTGTCCAAGTGAAATCAATTCAGGTACATATTATAAATACGTAAATATGACATAAATAAATATTATATAGGTAGGTATTTAATTTAACTGTGTTACCTATTATTATTTTTACTTTTTACAATGGTATTGTATTCATTGTTGTGACGGAAATGAGTATAATTAAAGGTACTTTAATAATAAGTAATTTTATTTTTAACAGGATGCGATTCGAGAAAAAGCAACTACATTTAATTTTATGGGCGAACAAATATGTTTGATTCCATCTGTTGGAATTTTTATTACAATGAATCCCGGTTATGCTGGTAGAACAGAATTACCAGAAAATCTAAAAGCATTATTTAGGCTAGTGCTTGTAGTTTTTGATGACGATAGTATAATTTTAAATTTAAATTACGATTTTATTATATAGTTAATTTTAATGACAGGCCATGTGCTATGGTAGTTCCGGATTTCGAATTGATCTGTGAAATAATGTTGGTCGCCGAAGGATTTCAAGAAGCCAAGATTCTCGCTAGGAAATTTATAACTTTGTATACATTGTGTAAAGAACTGCTTTCCAAACAAGATCATTACGACTGGGGTTTGAGGGCCATTAAATCTGTGTTAGTTGTAGCCGGATCATTAAAAGTAAATAATTTGCGTTATTTGTAACAAAGCATATAATAAAATATTATTTAATAATATTAAGAGGGGCGATCCCGGACGTGTTGAAGAGGAGGTACTCATGAGAGCTTTAAGAGATTTTAACATACCAAAAATAATCAGTGATGACGTTCCAGTATTTATGGGGTTAATAGGGGATTTGTTTCCTTCGCTAGATGTTCCTCGTAAAAGAGACCAAGATTTCGAGAAAACCGTCAAACAAGCAGCCGTCGACTTGTCATTGCAACCGGAAGAAAATTTTATACTAAAAGTACTAGACTGCCACGTGTGTGTTGCTTATTATAGTGATGTTTGTGCATTACCAAACAGGTCGTACAGTTGGAAGAGCTGTTAGAAGTTCGTCACTCGGTATTCATAGTCGGAAATGCAGGCACAGGGAAAACACAAGTTTGGAAAACGTTATTTAGAACATATCAAAACATAAAACGAAAACCAGTTTATAATGATTTGAATCCAAAAGCTGTAACTAATGACGAACTATTTGGTGTAATTAATCCATCAACTCGTGAGTGGAAAGATGGTATGTTTTTTTCGTTTTTTTATATAAAAAAATTAAAGAGTGTGTTATTATTATATATGTGTATAAAAATAATGGAATATTGAATATAACTTTCATTCTTTGTTCAATAGGTCTATTCTCAGTCATAATGAGAGAACAAGCGAATATCTCGAACAGCTGTCCGAAGTGGATTTTATTAGACGGAGATATAGATCCGATGTGGATAGAATCGTTAAATACCGTGATGGATGACAATAAAGTATTAATCAATGGTTTTTTAAAGTTTTTAAATTTTTTATTGTGATATCATTTATTGGTTAAATCTATTTGAATATACTTTTAGGTATTGACGTTAGCTAGCAACGAACGTATTGCTGTAACACCTTCAATGCGGCTCATTTTCGAGATATCTAATTTACGGACCGCAACACCAGCCACCGTGTCACGGGCAGGCATTCTTTATTTGAATCCACAGGATTTAGGATGGAATCCGTAAACGTGTTTCCATTTAAAAATAGAGTATACATTTATACGTTACTGTGTTTTAAAGGTATGTCACTAGTTGGATCGAGACAAGGGAATATGCCGCGGAAAAAAGTAACCTTGTGATTCTGTTTGATAAATATATACCACCGTGTTTGGAAAATATTCGCAACAGATTTAAAAAAATTATACCAATAACGGAGATGTCGCACATACAAATGTTATGTCATTTACTTGAATGTATTTTGGTACCAGCCAACACGCCAATAGACTGTCCAAAAGAATGGTATGAACTGTATTTTACATTCGCATGCATCTGGTCATTTGGAGCAGCTATATACCAAGAACAGGTGAACGATATTCGGAATAATTACGTTAGGTTAGGTTAGGAAATTATTAGTAGTAACTCAGTAACCGTAATATAAATTGAAATTATAAATAAATTACAACAAATTGTTTAGTTGACAAGCCAAAATTAAATTGAAAAGGAGTTGTACATGAAATCATTAATATATTATGCTGCAGGTTGTAGATTATAAAGTCGAATTTTCCAAATGGTGGGTGGCTGAATTCAAAACGATAAAATATCCATCACAAGGTACTGTGTTTGATTATTTTATTGATACCGAAACCAAGGAATTCTTACCCTGGTCACATATTATACCGAAATTCGAATTAGATTCAGATATGCCTTTACAGGTATATATGAATACTCGACAAGGTTTGATTTTCAATTATTATATAATTTTATTTTTAGAGTGCATTAGTTCATACGCCAGAATCCATTAGAACCAGATATTTTGTTGATTTGCTCATGGGTCGCAAACATCCGGTTATGTTAGTTGGAAATGCAGGGTGTGGTAAAACAGTATTGATGAGTGAAAAATTAACCGGTATTTCCGATAATTACGCAGTAACTAATGTACCATTTAATTATTATACGACGTCGGGTATGGCATTTTTACTTCTATTTTATGAACGCACAAATTATTTTTTGTGTTATTTTTCTTGTATATGAATTTCAGAGATGTTACAAAAAATATTAGAAAAACCATTGGAGAAAAAAGCTGGTCGTAATTATGGACCACCAGGAAACAAAATGCTTGTATATTTTTTGGATGATATGAATATGCCCGAAGTAAAATTAATTTGTTACAATGAAAATAGATTTCTATTAGTTTTCCTATTAATTATATTTGATTAACTTCGTAGATATAATCTTTATTAATCAATTATTATAATTAATAATAATAATAATAATAATAATAATAATAATAATAATAATAATAATAATAATAATAATAATAATAATAATAATAATAATAATAATAATAATAATAATAATAATAATAATAATAATAATAATAATAATAATAATAATAATAATAATAATAATAATAATAATAATAATAATAATAATAATAATAATAATAATAATAATAATAATAATTTATTTATTTAGAATCAATAAATAAACAATAACACCCCACGGGGTAAGAGTATAATATACAAAGATATATATGCAAATATAGAATGAAAAATAACATTAATTATTTAAATTGTAAATATTTGTTTACAAATATAACGCGGTACAAGAATCAAAAAAGAAATCAAAATTATTTATTTGATTGCACATTGTTGGTAAGCGGCACACCGGACTATTCGTAAAATAATTTTTTTTTTGACTGGGGTATAGCAAAAGGGGGATTATGTCTAGAATTGAAGGAGGGTACTTTAAGACCAATTTGTTGTAATAATTCAGGGCAATCGATATCTCCATTTAGGAGTTTGTAAACAAATGTGGCATCATAGACTAGACGTCTAGTTTTTAGTGACTTTAAACCCGTTAGATTTTCAATTTCATTTGTGTTTTGGTTAAATATATTGGTTTTATAGGCATAAAAACGTAGAAAATTTTTTTGGATCTTTTCAAGTTTATTAATTAAATACCTTTGATTAGGATTCCACAATACCGTACCAAATTCAAGAAATGATTTTACAAGTGAACAATACAGCGCTTTTAAACATAAAGGATCATTAAAATCATGACAGATACGTTTGATGAATCCTAAAACACGAAGACTCCTTCCATAAATTGAACTTATATGCACATTAAAGGATAAATCGGTTGACAGGATAATACCTAGATCCCGTACTTGATTAACAGAGAGGAGGGAATCGCCATCTATATAATATACGATTTAGAGCGGTTAAATGAAATTTGAACACATTTAGAAGTATTTAAAGACATACCATTCAATGAGCACCACATTGAAAATTGATCTAAATCATGTTGTAGAGATATTACATCGTAGGTAGAATGGATAGGCATGAATAATTTCATATCATCCGCATTATTTTATAAATCTTTTTGAATTATACTTATAATTATATTTTTTTGAATAAGGTGTAAGTTTATGATATATAAATTAATGTAATAATTTAAAAATAAGAAAAATAAATTAAAAGTTATAAGGTACACAAAGATTATGTACTTTGAAGACTGGAGTGAAATAAAAGATTTAAGGTGAAATAAAATTAATTGAGAACTTATTTGAGTTATTACCTTCCACTTATTGACGGATAGGAGTGTTTCGGAGCCGTGAGCTTGAGAACCGATGGGAGAGCAAAAGATAAAGGCAAACGCATGCAATAAAGCAAAACAAAATACCACTTACCTAGCTGAGCTCACTCAGTGTCGTCTTCCAAGAAATCATAATGAAGGTGTGTTGTTCAGGTTCAGTGAATTGATGGAGAAAGAAAATAATAATGATTAAAGTTTGGGACGCTGCCTTAGATTGGATACGAAGTCATCGACGGAATGAAACAACTCAAGATTAATTGAAGTGCATGAAGAACCAAACTTGTTTTCGTAGAGTGCCGATTTCTTGAGTTGTGGCTGCTTGGGGGAATGTGCGCACATTACGCATTGTACACACATTGCCGAGAAGACGAGATCACTGAGAGGACCAAGGGTGTAAATTTTTAGTTATTTAATTTTAATTAGGTCGATACGCTGGTGGTGGTGGTCCGATCGATCAACGGTCAAGTTGGTATCGACGCAACAATGTGTGGCCTTTGTTCCTATATTACAATTCGGCAGTGACGCGGCGGTGGGTCTTTTTTCAACACATATTCATATTCGTGTCTTATTTTTTTGTAAGTTGTGTATATTACGATCAGAGCGTGATATTTGTTTTATGAAGATTTATAAGTCTTATTTTCCCTTATTCTTTAAATTCGGTTTCTCGTGTATAGTTTTATGTAGAGAGCCTTGATATATAAGAGAGTGGCCAACTCGGTGCAAGTTTCCTATTGGCTGGCTGTTATCATAGCTTATGGACGCCATTAATCGTCCAAAATAATGTTTTCCACATACATAAATGCTTATTAATTTGTCATTTCGACGTTTGTTTTTATCCGAAATTCGAAAATTAAATTCTGTTTATTCTCTTATACTGTATTATATTCAATAATATAATATAATATAATAAATATGTATACCTACCAACCAATTTATTATGCCATCTACCTACGCTATTCTAATGTGTAAATTATAGTAATTTTGTTAATGAAACGTATGTAACATTACTATTTTGTGTTATTTATAAGTTATATTATTTAAATAGATATATGAAAGATATCAAATAATAATGGTTGTGATTTTATAGCGCACAAAAATATTATCAAATAATTTAATCAAAAACTAATGTTTCTAAAATTTTACCATTTTTTCAATTTTTTCCATCCTTTAATATGCAATCTTGAATCAACCAATTTATACACAATAAAATTAAATTCTAAATTTACGAATACAAATATGGTTAGTGTTACCTGTTACATGTAGAATGCCCGGGATTAAAGTGTATTGTTTACATTTAAAAAAAACGCGGGAATCGTTTGGACGATTAATGGCTGCTATCACACCCGTTGGCCACTCTCTTATATATCAAGGCTCTCTAGTTTTATGTGTTTGGCCTCGGTGATCAGCATCTCTTGCTTGTGTTTGTGATAAAATGATAGCGTTGCATTTCGAGAGTCTGTGTAGGACCGATATATGTGTTAAAATCTAAATGTTTCCCTTTTTTTTTTTTGATAATTTTTGTAATAGGCATTTTTTATTACTATAACATAACACTAGAAATTAGGTTAAGGAAACATTGTATAATTTTTAAATAATAAAACTATTGTAATCAATTAGTCAGTAAGTAAAATAATAACAATTGTAAATTGTAAATAATATAAAGGGCAAAGACAACCTAGAAAGGGGTTCTTGAGTGATGTATGTGTAACGGGATCACTCACTGTAGGACATTCTATCAATAAAAGTTTAAATTAAATATTTTGTGTATTTTATTGTGTGTGCGTGTACGTCGAAAGTTAATCGACGTCGAAGTTAATCGACGTACACCACGTAATATAATCGGCATTCCGAGAGGAGCAAGCGTTAGTATATGTTTATTTAAATATAATAGAACAATTGTGTTTAATAGAAATGACTGTTAAAAGAATACATTTGATTTGTGCTATAACAGACTATAAAAATGATATGTGTGCATATCATTACATTAGAAAAACGTTAATAATGATGAAGATGATGGTGATAAACTGATAACTGATAATAAATAATTAATAATAAAATAAGTAAAAACTATAAATTAATAAAAAAAATTATATATATATATATATATATGTATACAATTACTATTATTATGGTATATATTATATAGTATTAATATTATTTTTACTAAATCAACAAATATAGAGTAAAAAAAAAAGATAATAATAAAAATAAATAAATAATGATAATTAATAATAAAAAAAACTAGAAAAAATTAATAATAATAAATGAATTTACATTTATTATTTTTAAATTATAGGTAGATTGCTATGGTACTGTTCAACCTCATACACTAATCAGGCAACATCTGGACTATGGACATTGGTATGATAGAACAAAATTATCGTTAAAGGACATTCATAATTGCCAATACGTGTCTTGCATGAATCCGACTGCAGGAAGTTTTACAATTAATCCTCGATTACAAAGACACTTTTGTGTGATTGCTGTGAGGTAAACAATAATTGTTTTCGTGTGCAATTATAATTACCCTAGGAAAATATATTTATTTGTCGCCGCCTCTATATAGTGTTCTACAATATTGATTTTGTCTACAAATAAATTTAAAAGAAAAAATAATTTGGTCAATAACAAATTTTCTTAATATCCATCTTGATGCACATTTTGGTTACTGTCGCCTGTTTTCGTTGCTGTTCGATATTTTATTTAATTCGTGTGTCCGGTAAATCTTTTTGTTTTGTGAAACTTATGTATACTAAAATTACACGGTGGTTCCATGATAAATATAATTCGACTATTTTGTCACGTCTATATTTTGCCATCATCCAAAAAAATTGTAGCCGTAGACAGTTGCTTATTTTGTTACCTGTGCTTGTGATTTTAAAAATTGTAATTTTTATTTTAATAATAAATGTTGAAAATTAAACTGTCTACTAATTTTACATTATAGTTTTCCAGGAGCCGAATCATTGATGTTAATATATTCTTCGATTTTAAATCAACATTTTGGAAACGCGGAGTATCGAATTCCGCAGGTAGTCTCAAAATTAGCGGATAATGTCATCGAAGCTACAATCTGGTTACACAACAAAGTGAATTCCGTTTTTTTACCTACCGCTAACAAGTTTCATTATATATTCAATTTGAGAGATTTATCAAACGTTTTTCAAGTATTTAAAATTTTAGAATAAAAAATACACATAACTAAATGTGTCTATTATTTAAAATTGAACATTTTATGTAGGGTTTGCTTTTTAGTACTGGAGAATGTCTTAGTTGTAGTGCAGATCTAATGCGACTGTGGATGCATGAATGCCAGAGGGTATACTCAGATAAATTAATTGATGACAAAGATTCTGATGCGTTTATTAAAACACAGACCGATGCATTGAAAAAATTCTTTGACGTAAGTATATATAAAATATATTATATTATAACAACTAAAATATGTAATAAACTACATAGTCTTTACACTGAGGAATTGGACAGTTTATGTAATAATGCCATTTAAGAGAAACATTTTACATTATTTGTCGAGGTGAAGCCCAAATAGTCCCCACTAAGAATTTTTTTTCCGTAGTAAACTATTCTGAAGAAGTTTAAATGGAGAAAAATATTAACTTAACTCAGTTACAAAGAAGCTATTTTTTTTTTATTAGGTACAGACATTGGGATTTTAATGTAAAATTATTTTACAAAAATAAAATAGTAATAAATTAATCTATTTTTTACCTTTTACTTTTTATTATAATTTTTAAAGTAATTATTTTGTTAGACATTTTTAATTATGCATGAAAGATGAAAATAGTTGCTGTAACCTTTATGAATTGTTGACTATTTCATAATATATACTTATAATCAGTAGCGGCTCGAAGGAGATTATTAGAATCCCGTGATTCACAAACAATTTTAATGGTTGGTTAGGTGTCTTAGGTACTGGGGTTAGAAAATATTAATTTCACAATATTAGTTTAGTTATTTACTTTTATTTTATAAGAACTCCTATGTGTAATATCATTAATTTCAATCGTATAGCTCTGTATCAAAATTTTTTTGGGAGGGTGGTGTAAAAATATTTTATGTGATTCAAGGAAAAACAAATTCAAGCCGCTACTGCTTATAATAATGGATTTCAAAAATTTGGTCTCTAAGTATATTAATTTTACTTGATAGTTAACTGTAAAAAATTAAGTTCGTAAGTGCAAATTAAACTAATTAAATTTTTAAAAACATTAAAAATAAATAACAAGTTATTAATAATTTGTTAATGACGAAATAAATTAACTATTTAAGTTATAAAGTTAAACGAGAATAATTTTTTGACTTAACTTATTAACTAGTTAATATAAAAATTATGTACATAACATAATTGTATATTAACATAAAAACGTGATGTGTAATTCGCGTGTTGTCGTAATATATAATTTGTGTGTGCTCTTAAAATATCAAGACGTGGAAATATTTGTTCTACTTTTTAATCTGAAATCGTTTTTCATTTAAGAATTATTCGACTTTTTTAAAATTCAAATTAAAACTAAAAATGTGTATACATAAAATCGATTAAATAAATATGTATAATTGTATTATTAGTACGACCTTATAAAGGTTTAACACTATTTAGATATTTTTTTACATCACTCAAACAGTGTGAATTAATTTTGGATATAATTAATAAATATTAATATACCATTGATTATATATTATTAATTGTTTATGAATTATGATTATACTTGTGTTATTTGTAGAGGTTTAAATGTAGATAACCAAACGTACACTTGAATACTTTGTTTAATATATTATTAAATCAACTGTTACAAAGCTTAATATTAGTGTAAGTTTTGTTTAAAATTTAACTAAAACAAGGAATATTAAAATTTGAACATTTTGATCTATTAATAATGAAAAAAGAATAAAAATATTAATATAGCTGTGAATCAAAAATTAAATACCCTTATATTGAGTTTAAGGGAGTTCATATTATGATATTTTAATTCAAAATAGTCTCGAATTCAAATATATTAACACATAATGCAATGGGCCGATTTCACCAACATTTGTTAACGATTTAACATTTTGTTAATTGTATTTAACAATTAGTTAGTGAAAATTAGGTTTCACCGAGATTTGTTAACCTTAACGCGTTGTTAAGTTAAACACCCGAAATCGGCTTGTTAAAATTTAATCGGCATTTTAAAATGCCATAGATCTACTATAGTAAATTAGGTTATAATCGTCTATTTTTAATATTATACTATCACTTATCACTTATCAGTTATTACATTTCGTGATAACTAATGAGAACTTTACAATCAAGGTAACCATCTTGGTAACCCAACTAACATTTTGTTACTTAACAAATAGAATTTAGCAATAACAATGTAATGGTGAAACTTATATAATTTAACCAGTTGTTAAATTTAAATAAATTATTAACTAACACGGTGTTAATATGATATAACATATTATTTGAACAAGAATTTTTTTAAAATATAGATATTATTTTTAAAAATGATCACCAGGACGAGCTTTTTTATTCTAAATAATTTCTTTGCCAAAATATTTGTTTTAGTTTTCACTAGGGTGGGTTCTAATTTTATTTTAGAAAAAAAACGTATGTAATTTAATTTATAAAGTATCATTGTGTCAATATTTCTATTAAGGTCATAAAATTTATTTCCTTTTAAATTTATAGGAAATAGATGAATGTGCAGTTTTTGAAAAGCCAAATATTTACTGTCATTTTGCACAAGGTATTGGCGAACCTAAGTATTCATCAGTAAGAAATTGGTCGAATCTAACGAAATTACTCGAAGAAGCTTTAAATTTATATAATGATTTGGTCGCTGCTATGAATTTGGTTCTATTTGAAGATGCTATGATGCACATCTGCAGGTGGCTAACATTAATGTTTTTTTTTTATTTTGTGATTTTTATTCGTAAAAGTTTTACCTAAATTCAGAATAAATCGAATATTGGAATCACCACGAGGCAGTTGTCTATTGGTCGGCGTTGGAGGTAGTGGAAAACAATGTTTAGCTAGATTAGCAGCGTTTATTTCCAGTTTAGAGGTAGCACAAATACAACTGCGTAAAGGTTATGGTCTTTTAGACCTTAAAGTTAGTTTTGAAATAATAGGATATATTTGTATATAATTATGTTTACCGAAAAATAATCATGTGATATAATTATATCATATAGATGGAATTGTCCAGTTTGTATTTAAAGTCTGGCTTAAAAAATGTAGGTATCGTATTTTTGATGACTGATGCACAAGTACCTTTCGAGTCATTTTTAGTTTTAATCAATGACATGCTTTCAACCGGAGAAATTCCAGAATTGTTTCCCGACGATGAAGTCGAAAACATCATAGCTGGTGTTCGGAATGAAGTAATAAAGTATAATATTTTAAATGTTTGTGACGAGTATTAGTTTAGTATTTATTTGACGTTAAATGATTTTTTTTGTATTTAATATTATCGTCAAATGTGATTTATATATTAATTAGCTCCCATTTAGAACAGTTGAAAAATTCACTGTTACTAGGTTAAGGGTACTGGACAGATAGACACACGTGAAAATTGTTGGAAGTTTTTCATCGATCGAGTCAGACGACAACTGAAAGTTGTACTATGCTTTTCTCCCGTCGGTTCGGTTTTACGAGTTCGTTCCAGAAAATTCCCTGCATTGGTCAATTGTACTTCCATTAATTGGTTTCACGAATGGCCCCAACAAGCACTCATGTCTGTGTCCAATCAGTTTTTATCAGAACTTGAAGTACTCCCCGTAATTATTTTGATCATTCATCTATTTATATCTACACAAATGTAACATGTATATTTTGTTGTAACGTGAAATATGTTTGTTTAGACGAATTTTAGAGAGTCTGTTGCCAAATTCATGGCTTATGCACATACACAGGTGAACATCATATCTCGGATTTACTTACAAAGCGACCGTCGATATAATTACACAACGCCCAAATCATTTTTGGAGCAAATATCGCTCTATTCGAAGTTGCTGAGAAGAAAGTCGGCCGAGTTAGCTAGTAAAATAGGTCGTTTAGAAAATGGGCTAGAGAAATTAAAAAGTACTGCTTATCAAGTGAGTCTTAAAATATGTAGTATGTGAAAAATATGTACCTACAGGTGCTTAAGTGGTTGGAAGCGGTGGTTTTTAATTTTTTTATGCATTTTAGACCAATATAAATATATACACCAATAATCATAATGTATCATAATTAAATAAATAAGAAATATATTTGTATATATTGTCGTAACAAATATACGTCTAATTAAGTAGGTAGGTTAATGATGCAACTATGACGAGACAATAGAATAGATATAATATTATAAAAAAACAATGTTAACGCCAGAAAGGGAGAGAGTGAGTCGGCAGCTACGGTGTGCGGCTGTTTGACATACGACGTACATATCACGAAAAATAGTTAATTGTATTTACTGTATGTTTTTAGATTATTTGAGTGACGAGTGTGTGTATTTTTTTTGTGTCGATGCTAATCAAAAGTATACGATAAACTTATGTAGTTATGTATATATAAATGTAGTTAATATATATATATATATATATATGTGTGTGTATGTATATATAAATATACAATTTTTATAGTTTTACAACCTTATTCTCCCACTAATAGTTTTCTAGTCATTCCCACCATGTTTCGCTTTGCTTTGGTCATTGTAATAGAAGAACATATGACTCATCACTAAGTGTTAATTCGATACATTAATTTTATTAATAAAGTGTAATAAAGTCTACTGGCTGAATTACCTGACTTCTTCAATCTCCAGTGTACAGTTAAACTGTTTAACTTATATTATTATGGGTATAATTTGAATTTATTAACAGCTGCTATATACCCAGCGTTGTACAGATTAAGATGCTTATGATACAAATAATTTTAAGTAGGTACTGAATTATTGTAGTTTGAATTCCAAATAATTTATTATTATTATTTTTTGTTTGTGTTTAAAAGGTTTTTAGAATATTCCTATACTGTTATATGTATAGGTATTTTGTATATGGCATATACCTATGGGCTACAGACTTCTTTACGCAACCAAATCGTACTAAGAAAAAGTTCTACAATTTTACATCCAAGATTGGTAACCATGAAAAAAAAATAAAAAAATTATATTGCCCCTGGTAACCGACGGAAAAATCTTAAAAGCTAGGTTCACTTGACCCATGTCTTTTGGAAAATCGTTATAGCCTATTTCAGAAACAAAATTAGAAACAGTCGTATCAGTTGCAGTTCATTGCCAAATGACAGAAATTTTCTCCTCGTAATTGTACCCACTTAATTTTCTTGACTTACATTTTGTGTGTACACGTTAAAATTGTTAACACTTAAAAATAACTAAAAATTGTTGGCCGCATTGTAGCCATAAGTAATTGGAAAATGAATGATGTATTTTCCCGTGTGAAATATTTTTAAGATTTGGTCATTTTCTCGCCAGTGGACAGATATTTTTCAAACAACGCATAAAACGATCTACGTAAATTACTCTACAATTAGAAAACAATTCGCATGATGTCTGGATGAGTTGTTTGGTCGTCTATAAATAATACAATTACATAAAGTCATTTTTATATATTATAATGCATAAACTTCTCCTAGACATCCTTTAAATAACACCACATCAAAATCGGTTTAGCAATTTTTGAATTTATCAAGAACAAATAAAATAAGCACTCTCTCTCTCTCTCTCTCTCTCTTTATACTAATATATAAGTATTGAAACGTACGTGTATTATAATTTTGATGTAATTTTAAAACTACACGCGTAAATATATTTAAATATAATTCTTATATATTGTTTCCTATTCATTTCATAATTAAATAACTCAATTTCAGGTGGACAATTTAAAAGAAAAATTAGCAATTCAGGAAATTGAGTTAAAAATTAAAAATGATGCGGCTGACAATCTCATAAGAATTGTTGGTATTGAAACTGAAAAAGTCTCAAAAGAAAAAGCATTTGGTACAAAAGAAGACCTAATATTTTATTATTATTTTTTTTACATATATTATGTATTATAATTCATAATATAGCCGATGACGAAGAAAAAAAAGTCGGATCAATAGCAGAAGAAGTTAAAAAAAAACAACAAGATTGCGAAGAAGACCTCGTAAAAGCTGAACCAGCCCTTCTTGCGGCACAAGTTTGCATTTTAAATTATTTAAATATATATATATTTATATAACTTATTAATTAAAATGTACTCGTGTTAATTTTAAATATACTTATGTACATACTTATGGTTATTAAAAATGTAACTTACAAAACTAAACTATTATAAACTACACCATATCACATTCTCTGCATCAAAGTAATTAATTCGTTTATTTCATTATTACATTAATTTGTTAATATTAAATTAACACGTATAATAACATATACTATGGAATAATGCAATGTATATATATATATATAAATATATAATTTTATATAGGAAGCTTTAAATACACTGAACAAATCAAATTTAACAGAATTAAAGTCATTTGGATCACCGCCTAGTGTCGTTATCAACGTAACATCTGCTGTTATGGTGTTATTAGCACAAAACGGAAAAATACCAAAAGATCGAAGTTGGAAGGCTGGTAAAGTACGTACCTATATAGTATATATATATATATATAAATATGTGTAACATATCCACAATAATTTACCTTTGCCTTAAAGTTAAGAATAAATTATTCATGTCTCGCTCTCTTCAACATTTTTCGTTAAATTAATATTAGTATTTAATTGTAAATTGTGAATCTAACTTAAATAATTTTTTCTTTTTTTAGATTATGATGACGAAAGTTGACAGTTTTCTTGATTTACTTATAAATTACGATAAAGAGAATATTCATCCCGAAGTGACAAAAGCCATAAAACCATACTTAAAAGATCCCGAGTTTGAACCAGAATTTGTCAGATCTAAATCTGCCGCAGCTGCTGGTGACGATTTTTATTCGTGTATAATGATAACTACTAACCTAACTATATGTTACTATATGTCTATATGTTAATATTAAAAACACTTGTAATATCCATGTGTATAGTATTTCGTGTTCTATATGACTATATACACGCTTTGTGTTTATAGGTCTTTGTGCTTGGGTAATAAACATTATAAAATTTTATGAAGTATATTGTGACGTAGAACCAAAACGGATGGCTCTAGCTCAAGCTAACACAGAGCTGGCACAGGCCCAAGATAAGTTAACTGTTATAAAGAAAAAAGTTGCTGTAAATATAATAGTCTCTTTATTTCCAATAAACTTGGATAAAAAAAATGATTTGTTTAGTCTCTAGAAGAACAGCTGTCTAAGTTAACAGCAGACTTTGAACAGGCCACGTCTGAAAAACTTCATTGTCAACAAGAAGCGGATGCTACGAACAAAACTATCGAATTAGCTAACAGACTTATCGGTGGTTTGGGGTCGGAAAATGTTCGTTGGGCTGAGGCTGTAGCATGGTATGTTTATTAGTTGTATAAAATTAAACAAACACTTATGGCAATATTATAGTTATAATCAGTGGCGTAAATTGGGCTGATTTTTAGAGGTTGCAAAAATAACCAAGGGCGGTAGATCTATGGTCTACCTATTCATTTGAAGTAATTATCTGTTTTTTTTTATAAAGTATGTGTTTAGTGCAGTAGTTCCCAACCTCTTCTATTTTACGCCTCCTTTGTAGATTTTCAAAAATCTCACGCCCACTCCTATAAATTGAAAAAATTGATCACACAAAAAAATTGTATATTTTATAGATTATTATGAGTGTTTAGCCGTTAAATGGTCAAGTTAAACACTCTATAATTTAATAAATAAAAATTTTATTTCGTGATGACTGCTTGCGCCTCCCCAGCAATGTGTTCACGCCCCCTCAGGAGGGGGGCGCCTTCATGTTGGGAAACACTAGTTTAGTGTATTGTTTTAAATTTAGTTTTTTTTTTAAATTGAGGGAAAATATTGTAATATATTGAAATTACCAAAAATATTATAAAACACTATATATATATATATAAAAACAACACTTAAAAACGTAATTTTTGAAAATATTAAACGAAATTGATATTTTAAAAATTTCGAAGATCAAAACAAATTCAAAAAAGTAAAAAACTTTTTACATCCATGATTCAAATAAAAATAAAAATTTGAATTATTTAACAAATTAGGTAATAAAAAAAATTTTATTTATATTACTTATCAAGTTTTAAATAATATTACAATATTTAACACAAATAGTTTTAATATTTTAGAATTAGATATTTTTAGGTTTGCGATATTATACCTTTGCGATTATACCAGTATTTTATAGGATACAAGTTCAACCTTTTTGGCCCCCAATTTACGACACTGGTACCTATAAGTAATAATGATAATAATAATAATAATAATAATAAATATAATAATGATATTTTGTATACATTTTCCTTTTTTATTTATAATCGTGACAAAATTCGCTAAACTGTATAAAAGTTTTATGCAACAAAGTACCACTCTACCAGGAGACGTCTTATTAATCACAGCTTTTATATCATATGTTGGATGCTTTACCAAACATTATAGACAAGAACTTTTGCATAAAATATGGACTCCTTACGTAAAGACCTTGGACGTATGTCGATAAAATATTAAGGCGTTTTGTTAAATTTAGATACATATTATATTATACAAATATTATTATATTTAATATTCAGCCTGCTGTGCCAATAACACAAGAATTGGACCCGTTGACTTTATTAACTGATGATACACAAGTAGCGATTTGGAACAACGAAGGGTTGCCCAGTGATCGTATGTCAACGGAAAATGCAACTATTTTATCAAATTCTGATCGTTGGCCTCTAATGATTGATCCACAAGTAAAATATATTTAAATCCTCTCTCTCTCTCTCTCTCTCTCTCTCTCTCTCTACTTAATCTGCCAATATAATATGAGATAACTATAATATTTGGATGGCTTGACGTTCCAAATAATTAGATTTTTATTATCGTTTACGGACATTAATAAAATAATTGAATTAATTTTTTTTATCCTTTTTCGATGTAAGAGAATAAAGGAACTAGTGAAACAAATCTACGTCATATTATCAAAATTAGATTAGAAAAGTAAATGAAATGATTTTATTTTTGTGAAATATAGTTGCAAGGTGTTAAATGGATCAAACAAAAATACGGAGAACAATTAATTGTACTGCGTTTAGGGCAGAAAGGATCACTGGATGAATTAGAAAAAAGTATAACGACCGGACGGATTGTTTTGCTTGAAAATATTGAAGAAAATTTAGATCCCGTCTTAGATCCTTTGTTAGGACGTAATTTAATAAAAAAAGGGAAGTAAGTATAGACTTTGAAATGTTATAAAATATGACGTTTTGGACTTTACAACGCTTTCAAACAACTTTATCCAAACGTGTATTGTCTTTAATAGAGCTATAAAAATGGGTGACAAGGAAATAGAATATAACGAAAATTTTCGTCTGTTGCTTCAGACTAAATTAGCTAATCCACATTATAAACCGGAAATGCAAGCTCAAACCACGTTGATAAACTTCACGGTTACAAGAGATGGTTTAGAAGATCAGCTTCTCGCCGAAGTCGTGAAAGCCGAAAGACCTGACTTGGAACAGCTGAAAGTAATTTTTATTGATTCGGAGTGGGTTTAATATTATACTTTGATAATACTTTTTGTTATTAGGCAGAATTAACTAAACAGCAAAATGATTTTAAAATCATGTTGAAAAAATTGGAAGATGATTTACTCTCACGGTTGTCTTCAGCGGGAGGTACGTTATTATATTAAAAACAATAGATTTACGTATTTTTTTAACTTTAATTTTAAAATGTTATCAAAAGGTATGCCAATCCTATATAAACCAAATCAGACTAATTAAAAGTATTGTTTTGTGCGTGGACATTTATAAATATTATTTATAATTTTTAATACAAGTGACACATATATTTTGGTGACTCAGCTAACTTTGTCATAAAAAGACATCGAAATAAATGTTTTGTGTGCGTACACGAGGTAAACAGTGTCAGATTTCGTAATTAATTTTTTGCGACGGAAAATGAATTCGTAATTCACAAGACTTTCAGTGTAAAAAATATAATATGCCTCGCTTATTTATTTGGGGCCCCCGATCGAATTTCCCACGTACAGTAAATCCGGTCCTAAAACACTAGACGTATTCAAATGGACGCTATATATACGTACTAAAGTCAACAAACGTTTTGACAATCGTGGATTTTGCAGAATATATATACGAACTTATTTGTCGTGTAGAAATTGTTTTCTATCAGTCTCCATGTCATTTGCTATTTCGTATCAAAATATGTCTTTTTTAATTTTTAAGATAACATATTAAGTGATACAGCGTTGGTGGAGAACTTGGAGACGACGAAACGAACTGCCGCAGAGATACAACAGAAAGTCATCGAGACAAAAGTCACTTCAGAAAAAATTGACGAAGCCAGGGAACATTATAGGCCAGCAGCCGCCAGGGCCAGTTTATTGTACTTCATACTTAACGAATTAAATACTATTAATCTGGTCTACCAGTTTTCATTAAAGGTGAAATCAAATACATTCTAAAACTATTTTCGAATGACACTGAATTATATTTATAATGTATTGTAATTACCAAAATAAAATATTGTTAATAATATTTATAAAAAATATTATAATTAATTTTTGGGTTGGAAATTATTTATAGGCTTTCAGTGTAGTGTTTAACAATGCGATTGAAAAATCTGTACCGGCTGAAAGCGTAGCGTTAAGAGTGAACAATTTGATTGACTGTATCACTTATTTCGTCTTTGTGTACACTTCAAGAGGACTGTTCGAGTGCGACAAGCTGATATTTGCATCACAAATGACATTCCAAGTAGATACGTTTATGATGTACATTAAACTTGCGTTAGGACATTTACATTTATATAAATATTTTAAAAACCGATATTAAAAAACAATATTAGGAAATTTGGAATAGCGAAATATGTATTACCTTCAATTTGGCGTCATATGTATAAACTCATTTTAATTTAAAAACATATTTTTTAATAGATACTATTGATGAGTGAAGAGATAGCACCTCAAGAATTGGATTTTTTTTTACGATTCCCAACAGCTCAACATATAAGTAGTCCAGTCGACTTTTTGTCCAATTCTAGTTGGTCCGGTGTTAGAAGTTTGTCATCCAAAGACGAGTTCAGGTAATCGAGTAATGTTTGAGTACAAGTATTATTAATTATTTCTGGTTTTAAAACAATTTTTAATATTTATAATTAGGAATTTAGACCGTGATATTGAAACATCGTCAAAAAGATGGAAGAAATTCGTCGAATCAGATTGTCCAGAACGCGAGAAGTTTCCGCAAGAGTGGAAAAATAAAGTATCATTACACAGACTTATGATGATGAGAGCATTAAGACCAGATCGAATGACTTATGCGATGTCGTAAGTATATGGTTTATTTTTCTGTATTATTAAATTGCATATATTTCGTTAGTTAAATCAGCTATTAATATCATAGTTATATTTTTTAAATGATTGTTATCGATTAATTACAAGATTTATTCTTAAATGACTAATATAAACGTATTTATTATTATTACTATTATTGCGAAGAGTATTTATAGAAGAAAAGCTTGGTACGAAATATGTGGAAGGCAGATGTATTGATTTTGCAAAATCGTTTGAAGAGACTAGTCCAACGACACCAATTTTCTTCATTCTTTCTCCGGGAGTGAATCCATTAAAAGTAATATTATTTTCGTTGGAATTAGTTAAATGAACTCATATTCATATGCATAAAACTATCAATAATAATTATTGTTGAATACTTTAATTGATATTATAAATATTTGAAAATATTTTCTATTCTAAACATTTTGACATTGACTATATTATGAACCATAGCTTAAAAAATGTGTTCTTCTAATATTTGTAATACTTTTTTTAGTCAAAATGGATATTTTTATTGAAATTTCTGAGGCATATAATTTAATTAGAAGAGTATACATTGATTATACATTGATTATATATACAATGTAATAATTTATCAATTTTTTTCTTTCCTTTTCTTGTAAATTCTTCGAAACTATCGAACGATACATTTTTATTTATTTACAAAACTATTACATAAAACTTGTAATTTTAATTTTAAATACTTGAAGATTTATTTCACGATTTATCGTATTATGTGCTTATTTATTTTATTTGGTATCCAAATGTTTTTCTGTAATCATTTAATTGTCAAGCACTTAACTAAACTTCAGTTTTTCATTAAAAAGAGTGTTTATATTCATGCATCGCATTACATATACGATATACGTAATAATTTTATAAAATATGTATGTCACAAATAATTAAATAATACGTATGTAATAATATACCATTGAAAAATGTATTAAAGTTTGAACAGTTCATGTTTTTGTGAGTTATTTGCTACTATATATTAATATAGTGAATATTATTTTTAAATAAATAAATATTAATTTTAATAAATTCAGGACGTTGAAGATTTAGGACACAAACTCGGAATTTCTACTACACTGAATAATTTTCATAATGTATCATTGGGACAAGGCCAAGAGGTCGTAGCCGAGAATGCAATGGAAATCGCAGCCAAAAATGGTCATTGGGTGGTTCTTCAAGTAAATAATGCTATATATATGTATGTATATTGTATATATATATATATATATATATATATAAACATATTAATAATGTGACAGATAGGTACAGCTTAGAAATAGAAATTAGCTAATTTAATAAGTATTTTTTGATTAAATAATATATTTTTTTAAAAATGCAACTTTTATACTAGGTAATGTGTAAAATGTAATGATTTAGTAATAATTAAAATTATTCATTTTAGAATATACATTTAGTGAAGAAGTGGTTGCCGTCGCTCGAGAAAAAAATGGAAATCCTCGGAGATACTGCTAATCCAAATTATAGGCTTTTTTTGAGCGCTGAACCAGCAGCAACACCTTCAGCACATATTATACCACAAGTAAAGGCATTTTTTAATTAATTAAATATTGTTCATTTGAATATTCGCGTATAATTAAATATGCAAGGCTGGGCATTAACGAGTTAATAAGTTAAAAGTTAAGTTAAACGTTAAGTTAATTTTAACTTTTAACTTAATTTTTTATATTTTATTTTTATTAACTTAACTTATTTTTTGTTATATTAACTTTAAATTAACGAGTTACTTTTAACTAAAACTCAGTTAAGTTAATATTAAAATAATTGATTTTGATAATTTAAATAAAGGATGATTTTAATTTCATACAGTCTACTGTCAAAATGGTTAAATAATAATAATAATAAAAAAAAGTTGTCATGTTAGTATATATTTGACGATAATATTGACAATGTTTTTGATATTCACAATTTATAGTACAGAACCTGAGCCATTTTTCAACGAAAAATAAAATCCACACTAGCGTTTACCGTAGTACTTAGAAGTCATTAAACTATTGTAAATTTCAGGTAATTAAATAGCCCGTACCCCACGAAAAGCGAATTTTACTTAGTTATAACCGTATATCTTAAATCTTATATTGAAAAAAAAATAACTTAACTTAAGTTAATAAGTTAATAATTTTTTTATTAACTTAACTTAACTTAACTTGTTATTGAGGAAAAAAAATAACTTTTAACTTTAAACTTCTACTATTTTTTTCTACTAACTTAACTGAGTAAAAAAAAATTCATTAACTTGCCCAGCATTGTAAATATGTACCTAGTAATTATAAAACTAAAAAGTGAAAATGAATCTGTTCAATGTTTAAATGAAATATAATATAATGTTAGTTCAAATACAAAAGAGTAATATTACTTACTTAAAAATAATAGAATAAATTATAGTGAAACTTTACAATAAAAATATAACGACGTTGTAAATTTTAATATTGTAGAACACTGTATTTTACTGTTTTTATTAATACTGTTTATTATAAATGAAACCACATAAATTTTGTACTATTCATCTGATAATAACAAATCGTTTAAGTACATAAAATATATAAATTTGATTTCACTGTTTATTTACTAGAATAATGTGAGCCGTGACCATATATATCATATTGTCCTGATAAACGTTAAACGGGAAGCTATTTATTCCGTTTTTGAAAGTAGGTGTTTTTTATTCCTGATTTTTATTTATATATATGTAATTGAAAATAATCTCGGACCTGCGATCTTCATTTTGGTTTTCGAAAAAATAACTCTTTTGATCAGTATAATTTTAAATATTAATTATTGCTTTTAATGTTTAATGTCAGCTTTATTTAATGCAGGTAATGATTAAAAAATGTTATGTGGCGAAGAAATTAAAAAAGAAATGGTATATTAACTTTATGATGCATTTTTATCATAATTTTAAAACAGTGGACGCTCGCCCTACATCCCAGTAAAACTGAAATCACAGCGTTACATCTATACTCTGTTCAGAATAAGAGCGGTAGTCGGTGGTGACGAGTTTTCGTCCGTTTCGGTCAGGCGTTTCCCCTTCCTAATCGACCAAGTTGTGGCGCTTGGTTACCGAAAGTAGATCGACGCCACGCCCATGCGCAGAAGTCGGCCGCCGACTACCGTTTTTATTCTGCACAGAGTATAAATAATAAAATGGCTGACTACAACCTGAAAATAACCGGTGCAGACCAATAAAGCCAGCCGACAAAAAGCCAGTGGACAAAATACTAGCGAAAAACGACAAAAAACCAGCCGACAAAAAGCCACACGACAAAAGACCATTTCTCAGTCATGCAAACATTTACGATATAATTTAAAACGACAAAGAGACAGCAAAATAATTATGAAATGTTATTATCACAACCATTGAATAGATTAAATTATTTATTTATTAACAGTCATCAAAGAAAACGTTACCTAATACCTACCAAATAATTATTTTAAATAATTGTTGGTACCTACCTAGGTACCTATTTTATTATATATGATCCAATATTATTTTAAATATTTTATTATATAAGACCAGGGCCGGATCTTATCATTTCAACACCCGGGGAAAATTACGCCAAAAAAAAGCTGCGATTTACAAAAATATTAAAAATAAACATTAGACTTTTAGCATTAGAATCAGTAACAAAACATTTTGAAACTTAAATACCTGAATAAAATTACAATTGTTTTTATGGTAACTTTTAAAAATTGTTTTTAAATTTACATATTACATATATGTATATCAATAAATTAAGAATTGCACATTTGTTTATAAAGTGAAAATCACATTTCCCTTCCCTTCACATAAATAAATAACAAGAAGAAACGAAATAATTTGATTATTTATCAAAATATAATGTGTAGGCCAAATATATTATATGCTCGTACAAAAAAAAAATATGTCTCAACCAACCAAATATGCAATTATATGCGAATTACAGTTTGTTCTATAGAATCAGTTCGATTTGAAATGTTGACATTTGATATGGAAATGTTTATAATTCCGATCACTATTAATAACAAATACTATTCACAAATGTTTCTTACAATAAAAAAAAAACTATAACTGTTAACTGTTACAGGGTCTAATATAATGATAATAAAATAACATTCAATGATATCGTAATTTTCCATTTATTTGAACAAATATTCTATTATTAAAATGGCAGCAATAATCACTGCGTGATAAGATTTCTTTCCGTAACTGTTAATCTATGATGGTTGATTATGTGTAACATAATCTTTTTCTCACAGCCATTAATAATGACAAAAATACATGTTATTTTGTAGTATGATTTTTGTTTCAAAGTCCATTTTCAATTTAGTCAGTGTTGATGAAACCTTAAAATACGCCCAAGAGAATTATACGCCCTGGGATAAATCCCCGCCTTCCCCCCCTAGATCCGGCCCTGTATAAAACTAGCAAATTATCAATTGTTTCTCATCGTAGGTATTGGGCTATATACCAATTTTTTTCTTCAGTCCTAGTACATGACTTGTACCTTTTATCCATCAATTGTTAATTATATGGGTACAGACTACAGGTAAGTAGGTACCTAATGAATTTTCAGTCAGATTTACATGCCTACTTAGAATTTTGCCTTCATATTGTTATAATGAATTATTCATGATTGTGATCATAAACAAAATATAATTATTTTGCTGGCTTTTTGTCATTATAAATAATTTAAATTATCGGGGTAAAAATTATGTTGGTAATATACAAGGTGGCTTTATGTCTGCTGTCTTTTTGTCGTTTTCAATTCCAAAATACGACATAAAGCCAACCGACAAAACGCCACGCTGGCTTTTTGTCGGCTGTCGTTTTGTTTGCTGGATTTTTGTCGTGCTTCGAAAATAACCTATCGGGGACTCAGGCTAAAGCATGTACCTAAGCCAAAATATTTGGGCGTCATTCTAGACAGGTCACTATCATTTAAAACTCACTTTATCAACGTTACGTCTAAAATTGGCTCCCGTATCAACACAATTCAAAAACTGACAGGTACATGGGGCACCGACTTCTCAACGCTGAGAACTTCCACTATTGCTTCGGTCTACTCTGTCGCTGGATATTGTGCCCCGATTTGGTTAAATAGCACTCATGCCAAAAAGATGGATACCAGGCTGAATCAAAACATGCGCATTATATCAGATACGATCAAGTCTACCCTCTTCGACTGGCTATCTATTCTTAGTAGCATCATCCCTCCACAGCACCGTCGGAAAACAGCATTCTTAAATTGTGGTCGAAACTTAGTAATAATACCACCCTTCCAATCCATGAATATTCTAAATTCTGTAATGATCAGTACACACACAAACTTACGTGGGAAATCGCTATTAAACTCAACATTGCTAAATACAATGCAGAAAAATGCTGGAAAAATGAATGGGAAGAATCAGGACTAAGTAACTCTTCTCTCACCAAGAACCCTCCGATCAAACAACCAGGCTACAACCTACCAAGGAGGATTTGGACTACCTTAAATCAAATACGCACTGGTCATGGAAGAGTGAGAAACCTTATGCATAAATGGGGCATTTACTCTTAACATAGGATGCGACTGCGGTGCTCCTAACCAAAACATAGATTATATAATACGAGAATGCCCTAAGAGAAAGTTCAACGGGAAGCTCGAGGATATTCTCAATGCGACTCCTGAAGCCATTGAATGGATGAAAAACTTGTTTTATATTATATAATAAGTATAGTTATGTTATTAAGTATGTTGGTAACACTACTCTGTATTATGTTGATAATATGAATTGTTCATGATTACGCGTAAAAATAATATGAAATGAAAAACGTTCTTCGTGTGTGATCGTTCTAAGCCTAAGCGTTTTAAGTAATGTTCGGTAAAATAAAGAAATTCTTTTAAGATACAAACGGTCTTTAAATTATTACAAAACTAACAAATAGAACAAAACTTAGATATTATCTTATAATTACTATTGCTGTTATCGTTAAATTTATATTTTATTATCACTTGTTATATTATCGTTATACATTATTTAATAATTTATTACCTGCTTATTACTACATAAATTATTCATCATTATAATACATTGTCTATGCCATATACGAATGAGTAAAAAATCATAAGTAGAAAATTTTAGATTCTAAGCGAAGCGATGACTCAATTTTTTTTACAATGATGTTTATTGTTTTCTTTTCTATCCTGTGTACAGATTTTCGGCCAGAAGGAGTGCTCCGATCTCTTCGGTCACAGTTTGTTTCTGGCAGCAATTCGCATCTAGTTGGTACTTTAGAGAGATCATTTTTCGATTTTCTCAAAAGCACCTAAAACTGTAACTTAAAAACGCTAAAAATACAATTTTGTTTTAATCGATTGTTGTTTATTTCTTCGTAATTTTGAAACTAATAGTCGTAGAAACCTGAAATTTTTACCAAATATGTAACTTTAGACTGTATTTACGAGAAAAACAAGCTCCAATCAGAATCATTTTATCGAATGCAATGACTTATCATTGCTTTCAAATTTAAAATAAAAACAAAACTCTAAAATCTTTATCCAAGTAATTCACTTAAGCGATATCCATAACACCCCAAGGCTCGTTACTTTTTTTTATATTCTGAACCATTGATTGTTTTTGGCTGAATAAAAATAATATAGATATAATTATTTAAGCTGAAGTTTAAGAAAGTTCAAAATATTTATTAAAAAAAAAAAAGTAATAATAATAATTTTTAATAGAAATCGAAGGAAGGAAAAATGTTAAAATATAAGAGAGCAAAAGTTTATTTTAAATTATTGAAAATAATTTCATCGTTAGTTATTACTGAAATAAATGCATCAATAAAAATATTATTTTTATATGTTCTAACATTGTTTTGGACATATGGAATAAAAATAGTTATTTCTTAAAACCATTAAATTAACAATTATAATTTCAAAATATTATAATGGATTTTCTTTTAGAACACTAAACATCATTAAAAGTCATAAGTAAAAAAAAAAAAATAATAAGAAAAAAAATACAAAAAACCGAGAATTATGATTGATCAAACTATCATAACATATAAAATAAATTATGTAAACTATAAATGTTGGAAAGTTTTCCTAACATTTTAAAATGTCAATAATTAAGTGTTTTTGATATAATTAAGTTGTCGGAGCTAACGAGTTTTTAGTACAAAAACTTGCCTCCTAGGAAAAATTGTCACCCTTCACAGAATTATCAGATTTCGATAATTATTTTCTTATTTGAAAGAATAATGTTTTCTATAAACCGAATTTTGGTGTTACTTAAATGTTCCTTTTTGTTATTATTTTTAACGATTTTATGAAAACAAACACTAATTACAATTTGTATTTATTGATTGTCATTATGTCACAGGGTATTTTAGAATCGTGTATCAAAATTACTAATGAACCGCCGACGGGTATGCAAGCCAATTTGCACAAAGCGTTGGAGAATTTCAACCAAGAGACTTTGGAAATGTCGTCAAAAGAAGCCGAATTCAAAGCCATTCTTTTTTCACTTTGTTATTTCCATGCTGTAGTAGCCGAACGTAGAAAATTTGGAGCACAAGGGTGGAATAAAATCTACCCTTTCAATATCGGTACGCATACCAAAACGTAGAGATTTTTTCAAACAAAAAAAGACATTTTACTATAAAATATTATTGTTTGTTATTAAAATCAGTTATCACATTATTAATATAGAGTTATTATTATTTAGTATTTTTTATTACGTATCAGAGATTATCTGCCACTATTTCAAACTAAATTTTATTTTATTCCGGTGTTTCTTTGTTCATTATTAAATTATTTAAGAAATATTTATAAACCATTTTCCATATTTCAATATAGGAATATATATATATATATATATATATCCCTATGGCCTATACCTCAAATGCCTATTACTGTGGAAATAATATAATACTATATAATACTAGGCAATTGAAAAATCAACTTGTGTAAATTCCTGTAAAAATATATTCTTTGTTAGGTAATTTATAACAAAAATTATAGGTCAGTGTTTCAAAAAAACCCGGTATTTTTATATTTATAAGGTTCAAACTTTGTTGCACTAAAAGTGACCAAATTTCTTGCACTATAACAAAATTATTTTTAAAATGCGCCAAAAAAATAAAATTGCAATACAATTTTTATTAAATACGTGTTTGAATTAAAAAGTAAAATTATTTTTTAATTAATGAAATTAAAATAATACATTTTTTTTTAAATCAATACTTCGCAAATTATTTTTATTAAAAATATTATAAATATATATATATCAATTATACAAATTCGAAATCTTTCACATCTTATTTTCCAGTTACCAGACCTAAAAAAAAAAAATATATATATATATATTTTATTATCATAATTTTATTAATACGAAATATAATATGATGAAATGAATATATTTACCAAAATTTGGTTGTTACATTGTATTGCGAAAATTTATATTAAGTTTTTAAAATGTAAAACTTCTAATCACCTCTAATACTTTTTTAAATATGTAAAAGCTTTTCTCGAAATCTGTTGACGTTAGGCAAGAATGATAACTATTGGTAAGTAATTTGAAGAAAGGTATACCATTTAGTGACCAATTTCTTATACTCAAAATATCAGATATGAGATTTAAAGTATATGATAAATTATTTTGTTTAAAAAATTTAACTTATGGCAATAATTGATATTTGATCTGCTTTCACTCGGGCCTTAATTTTACTCTCTGTTTTTTTATAACATATATAGCTTCATTTTAAGGTGTACATTGGGCTTCAAATTTATAACTTATGAGTTATGACAAATAAGGGATGGGGAAAAATGTTGTACAAAAATATAGAATGAAATGTGGAAAAAATTCTTAAAAAAAAAAAATTTAACAAAAATTATTTAATATTTTTTAAGATATAGACTGACTCTAAATAAGATCACTCTGTATATATGTACCATGATTATCATTGTACTTATTTTAGGTGATTTAAATATAAGCGTGAGTGTGCTATTCAACTATTTAGAAGCCAACAACAAAGTCCCGTGGGAAGACTTACGATATCTATTTGGTGAAATCATGTATGGTGGACATATAACCGACGACTGGGATAGGAAATTATGTATATCATATTTAGAAGAATTGATGCAACCAGATTTGGTAAATGAACTGAGTTGTAAATTGTTATAAAACTGTCAAATATATGATGTATTATCTATATACAAGTA
The DNA here is from genome assembly GCA_032441835.1 of Slavum lentiscoides. NCBI lineage: Eukaryota > Metazoa > Arthropoda > Insecta > Hemiptera > Aphididae > Slavum > Slavum lentiscoides. Next base: position 1,086,007 of record CM063721.1, on the reverse strand, counting down.
CGAGTATATAAAAGGGAAACGTGATTGACTGATCTATCAACGCAAAGCTCGAACCACTAGATGAATCGGGCTGAAATTTGGCACACAGATAGCTATTAATTATTATGACATTGGCATGAGCTTAAAAAAGATTTTTGAAAATTATATCCCTAAAGGGGTTTAATAGGGGTTTGAAATTTCTAGAAAATATGGTTGTACGCAGGAAAACTACCATGAACAACAATTCCGACGGCGGCCGTGTTTCGTAAACGGGCCGCCGACCATTCCGTATCTCCGCATAGTTACCATCACTATTTGTACATGAATATGGTAATATTATAATATAATAATATTACATTTTACAACTTAACACCTCCCATGTCCGGAAAAACTGTTTACGGGTGAAGCCGGGTAATTCATCTAGTTCGCAAATATAACAAATATATTATCATAAAAAATATAATTGCATAATAACTTGTCAATTAGCAATAAATACTATCGAAAATAACGTTAACAATTTTTTTTTTATACTAAATACATATACATACATATACGTATGTATATCCAAGCAAACAAAAATAATTGTGTGTAACAAAATACGTCCGAAATGCCATTGGTAATGTTATATGTAATTTTATTTCAATTGAATTATTAAACAAATTACGGACAATACGTATTATTTTGATCATTGGACTTTTGGTTCGTAAGGTACTTTTCAAATTAAATGTCTATTATATTTTTAGGTCGACGGAGATCTCCATTTAGCTCCCGGATTTCCTGCGCCACCAAACACTGACTATCAAGGATACCACACATATATAGACGAAGTTTTACCACCCGAGAGTCCAGTGCTTTATGGTTTGCATCCAAATGCTGAAATAGGGTTTATGAGTACATTATCCGAAAATTTGTTCCGTACAGTATTCGAAATGCAACCTCGCGAGGCCGGTTCAGTCGGTGGTACAAACGTCTCGAGGGAAGACAAAGTAAGTACATTCATAAATATCATTCAGTTTCAAAAATATATCATGAAAAAAATAATAACAGTAATAATAATAATAATAATAATAATAATAATAGTAATAGTAATAGTAATAGTAATAGTAATAATAATAATAGTAATAATAATAATAGTAATAGTAATAGTAATAGTAATAGTAATAGTAATAATAATAGTAATAGTAATAGTAATAGTAATAGTAATAGTAATAATAATAGTAATAATAATAATAATAATAATAATAATAATAAAAAATAAAATATATTATTATCATACCATACTAAAATCCGGTGAATACACAGCGCTTTAGATAGTTAATTTTGCTACATCTGCGTACTGTGGATCCATCGATTTGCAGGTATATGTGTGCTACGGTCATACTTTAGTGGCAATAGCAAATTATTATTATTGTTGCTATTTACTATTATTATTATTATCAAATTAAATTATTAAAAAACGAATAGTTATGAAATTGTTTTCTTTTTAGAAATTTATATTCGATTTTAACATTTATAAGCTTATTACTTATTAGGAAAGTGCATCAGTATAACTAATTATTATTAAGAATAATATATTAATAATTAATATAATGGCTGTTTATTTTGATTTTATATGCATATTAACCCTAATGTCAAGGTATATATTGTTCTTTCTAAAAATATTTGTTGATTATTAGGTAAAACAAATCGTTGACGAAACACTAGAAAAGTTACCGGAAGAATTTAATATACTGGAAATGATGAGTAAAGTAGAAGAAAGAACGCCTTATGTTATTGTTGCGTTTCAAGAATGTCAAAGGATGAATTTTCTTACTAGCGAAATGAAACGGTCTCTGAAAGAACTCGAACTCGGACTCAAAGTACATCCATTAACGTCAGAAAAATATTAAACGGATCTGACAAACATGTCGTTTCTAGGGAGAATTGACTATCACTTCAGATATGGAAGACTTGGAGAACGCATTGTTTTTAGACCAAATTCCATTGTTATGGACGAATCGAGCTTATCCTTCTCTACTTGGACTCGGATCGTGGTTTTCTGACCTACTGTTACGAATTAGAGAGTTGGAAACGTGGACTACTGATTTTGTCGTGAGTTAAATACATTTTTACGTTATATGGATGACTGTTTTTTTAAAAATCATATAATTAATCTACAGATATTATCGAGCAATAGGAATACTAGGAATATAAATTAAAAATGATAAATTGTGAATTATGACTAATTTTGGGAATAACCAGAATACGGCCAAAACCGGTTAAAATATAATACATAATTTATTAACGACGAAAAAAAATCTATTAAAAAATAAAAAGGTTAGGTTAGGTATGATATGTCGTTAAAAATGATTAATTGTATTATGTAATAGGTTTTTATTAGATATATACGCCAGTATACATTGTTTCAATTAGGTTAGGTTAAACAATTTTTTTAAATTGTTGAAATGGATAAAAATTTACTTTTTTTTTATATGTTTAAAATGTTTAAACGTAATTAGCTAATGAAAAGAAAAACAATTATTATTTTTACTTTAACCAAAATGTCATGTATGGTATTCTATAAAATGATCAGACATTAATAAAATGTTTAAATTAGAAACGTTAACTGTGAAATGGATATAAATTAATTAGCAAAATTAATAAATAAAATATGAAACAAAATGAAAATTTTTGTGTTGAAAAATGTATAAGACTTAACGCATTATTCTCGTTAAGGTGCCTACATCGGTTTGGCTTTCCGGTTTTTTCAACCCACAATCGTTTTTGACGGCCATCATGCAAAGTACTGCCAGAAAACACGAATTACCTCTCGATAAAATGTGTCTACAATGTGACGTGACAAAAAAACATAAAGAAGATTTCAGGTTGTAAATTTTATGCTAAATAATAGAAACGATATTCAATAAATGTGTTTTATCAATATAATTCATTTTTGGTTTTCTTGTTTTTAGCGGAGCTGCCAGAGACGGTGCTTACATCCATGGACTTTTTATGGAAGGCGCCAGATGGGATATAATGCAAGGAGTTATAATGGAATCTAAACTCAAAGAGTTATTTCCTCAAATGCCCGTTATTAATGTCCGAGTCAGTACCTACTTAATTTATAATTTATATATTAAAAAATAAATCTAAGCAAATTTTCCAGCTTTAGGTACTAATACGATATTACTTATCCGTAAAAATTGGATATTAATTATTACAACTGTTATTGTACATATTATTATCAGTTCATTAAAATTAATATTTTAACGTTTTTATTATTTTATTAAATAAATTCAAAATCAAAAAAAAAAATTTAAAATTGTAATACTCTTATAAAAATAATAATAAAAAAAATATATATATATCATAGGCGTGCGCACGGGTAGGGCTGGTTGGGCTTTAGCCCCACCTGAGCCTTTACCTGAGAGAAAATTACATAATGAATAATTTTTAATAATAAATAAATATTTCAACTGTCATCATTTTATAAATAATCAATATGCAATATCACACAATAAGATAATCATAAATCATGGCTAATATAACAATATAAGGAGATAATATCGCGGATAATTTTGCCACATTAGCAATATATATTTTGTAACTGTATAGTCGAGCCCGCCGTTCAGCTGTTTTTTTTGAGAGGCCTAACTTTATACTATAATTATATATTATATTATAATTATTATTATATAATTTATAGTATAATTATACTATTAATTATTTACAAACTTAAATCTAATTAAAATAAATTTTATATTAGTAAAACAAATAGAAATTTTAATAAAAAGGTAACGAGCCGCGGGGTGTTGTGGATATCGCTTAAGTGAATTACTTGGATAAAGATTTTAGTGTTCTGTTTTTATTTTAAATTTGAAAGCAACGATAAGTCATTGCATTCGATAAAACGATTCTGATCGGAGCTTACTTTTCTCGTAAATACAGTATAAAGTTACATATTTGGTAAAAATTGCAGGTTTCTACGACTATTAATTTCAAAATTACGAAGAAATAAACAACAATTGATTAAGACGAAATTGCATTTTTAGCGTTTTTTAGTTATATTTTTAGGTGCTTTTGAGAAAATCAAAAAATGACCTCTCTAAAGTACTAACTAGATGCGAATTGCTGCCGGAAACAAACTGTGACCGAAGAGATCGGAGCACTCATTCTGGTCGAAAATCTGTACACAGGATAGAAAAAAAAATAAACATCATTGTAAAAACAATAGATTCAACGCTCCGCTCAGAATCTAAAAGACATAAAGAACACATCGCTGAAGTACGAGTGTAATTTTAAAAAAATAATCCAAATTCAAATTTTGCGAAACATGTTTTAGAAAATAAATCATATTATTAATTTAAATATAGATAATGATCAAAATATTTTAAATATACAACATAATATTTATATGAATTCTGTTTTGAAAGAGGTACACATATATAAAGAATTTAATATAATACATTTAAAAATATTTTAAATGCACAAATAGATTTAAAAAATATTTATCTGTTATATGTTGTTTATATATATATATATATATATATATATATATATATAAATAAATTATCTTGTCCTGACTGACTGATTCATCATCGCCTGGCCGGAACCGCTGAAGCTATGGCCTATGAGTTTGAAACTTGGTCAGTAGTTTCGTTTTATGACGTAGACACCCACTAAGAAAGGATTTTTTAAAATTCGTCCCTTAAAGGGGCAAAAAGGGGGTTTAAAGTTTAATATATATATATATATATATATATATAGCAATAAGCTTACGTTTTTTATTAAATCAGTGTATGTAGTACAGCGTATCTTGATTAATCACAAATTTCAACCTGGCGTTCTGACCTTTTTTTCAATCTTATTTACATTCATATTAAAACCGGGTAACAAAACCATGATTATTGTTGAAAAGTGTCATAAAGTTGTTTATCATAATTCATTCAGTTTATAAAAGTAATAAATTTAATAATACCACTTACTGATAGTTGATTTGTCCCGGATATAAGGTAAAATATTCCTATAATGTCTAATCAACACTGCCGGTTTTTTCGATTTAAAAATATACACTGTGACAAACGTTACTGACTGATCTATCAACGCATAGCTTAAACCACTAGACGGATCGGGCTGAAAATTGGCATACGCATAGCTATTATGACGCAAACGTCCGCTAAGAAAGGATTTTTGAAAATTCCACCCCTAAAGGGATTAACTAGGGATTTGAAATCTATATATATAAAAGGAAAACGTGACTGACTGATTGACTGACTAATAATAATGAAATTCAGAAAAGTTTCTGAAGCCGGGTACTTCAGCTAGTATATTTGTTCTTTTATTTAATTATATAATTTCTTTTTTTCTTTTTCGCTTAATACCTACCTGATGACTTCTTGTCGAAACCGGTAGTAAATAAATAAATTTAATAAAACAACTCCTATATATGTTTTTATTTTACATAATATTCTTTGGCTTAATTATTTATTTACATACACATATACATATGTATAGTGTATACATTATATATATATATATATATATATATAAATACATATATTTATTTATTTAACTGTAAAGTATGTGAAACATAAAATAACAGAATAAATACAAAATTTCCGTGTGGAGTCGGAGTGGTCAAGATCATAAATGTTATTGTCTACTCGTAATTAAGCGGAAATGTTTGAATAGATCGACGGGAAATAGTTTCCTGGCCTTATTTTCTGAGACCGTACTGTCTTATTCCATATCATAATAATATTGCATTTTTATTTTATTTTTTTGTTATCATCAAACAAAAACAAATTTAATTCTATACTACATGCGCTGTTAGAAGGCAATGCAGCCTGTGGCCATTTGCTACACAATCGTGTGATTCTTTTTGGGACGTTTATCAAAGTGATGCGTGGACGGTCGTTTGATTTTATTCTCCTATTTCTATATATGGTCTTCATGGTATATATTATTAGATTTTGATTCGATTGAAACTTATTGTGTGGTAAAATTAATTTTAAATGGAATCACATTGCTGTTCTTTATACTCTTGTGATATATATATATACCTATATATTTACAGGCCATTACCCAAGACAAACAAGATTTGCGGAACGTATATGAGTGCCCCGTGTACAAGACCAGAAAGAGAGGTCCAACGTATGTGTGGACGTTCAATCTCAAAAGCAAGGATAAACCTTCGAAATGGACACTGGCCGGTGTAGCGCTCTTATTACAGTTATAAATGACAAAAATATATTTGAAATTATATAGAGTAGTCGTCTAAAACGTGTTTAAGCATTTTCAGCACGTGATCACTTCAGTAACACAACCAAGATTTGTTCAATAGAGCCTTGCAATTATGAAATACTATGCACTTCTTATCGCATGTTTTTCGATAATTTGGGTTCTGAGCCAGTGGTGGATTTAAGAGATATGCTCTTACATATTAGTCGGAAAATACTTATGCGAAGGGTCCCAAAATTTTTATTTCAATAGAATTGTACGCGTATTATGTGTGTTTATAATTAATTATAAAGATGTGAAAAATGATTTTTGCCTAAAAGTTAAAAAATGACCATTGAATTATTTATTTGAAATTATTAAGAATTTATTATTATTCTAATAATTATTTACTAAGTAATCGCGACGAATAAGCGTTTTACAAACACAAATAATTTATCATTTAGACAGCGGCCTCTAACGGCGTGACTTAGATTTAGAGATATATTTAAAAAATCTAGCCAATAGGTTGCAGAACATGGTTGTACCACAGATAAGATAAAACCAGATGGTTCACTCTTTGATTTACTGATAATTCGACCCTCCTGAGATCAGTATGTGCACATACGATAAATTAAATTACTGTACATATTTTTCTACAATAATATTATTATTGTATCCAATAACTTTAGTATATGTGTTAAAATATTGATGTTAAAAAATTTAAAATGCTTGCTGTACTTGCTATAATGCGTTTTACACGTGTAGGTCGGAAAAAACATAAATTGCAAGTGAACGACTGAACGAGTATAGGCGGCGGGCATTGGTACAATAGCGGGACGCATAGTAAACAGTAAAAATCAGTGCTGTACGTTTAAGGAACTCAAAAAAAATTTTTTTTCCCTCTCAGTGATGACACTGATCTCAGGAGGGTTTTAGTTTGTTTACATTTTTGAGAATTACATGGGCTGAATAGGAAATTTTAAAGAGTGAACCATCTGGTTTTATCTTATCTGTGGTTGTACCAAGACCCACCCAGGGCAGACTTGGACAACCTTCGGCACAACGAGGAACCATATTTATACATATATTAAAAGTATAATAAATACGTTTTAATCATATTTATTTACCGTGTTTCGTTCTTTCGTTTCAAAGTCTTTTTTTTTCAAACGTGAATCTTGGTATTACGTCTTCCCACACAAGGACTGATCGCTGCCACCAGATAGAATAATCTTTGAATACCGGTCATTACTTACGTCCATCGTGCACATAAGGAAAGCCAATAGTCGGATATTCTCCTGATGGTGTTCTTCAGTGGGGAGCGTGGTAACAACGTCACTTTGAAACCTAGACTTGAAACTCAAGTCATATGTCTCAAAATCGTTTCTTTTTTTTATGTTTAAACAGTAAACGTTAACTTTTTTTAATCATAACTATTCAAATAATAATTAGTATTTCGCAAACATAATATAGATAACGGGTAATTTTCATTTATGAAATAAATGGCCGGTCGAACGGTCTTTGTATTGTATCACAACGTTTGGTTTAGCCATCATGCAAGTTACAGTTAAAGTTAAAAATCAACAACTAATTAGTATATTATATATAATTTAAAGTAAATATTGTAGAATATATTTTTAATCACTTATCAAAAAATCTTATCATATTAATCATCGTTCGGGGTTTTGGAGTGATCTCGATTAAACCACAGAATAAGTTAAATTTAACTTATTCTGTGGTTAAACTCTACTCTACTCTTATCAATTTTACTTTACTCCAACTATGAATATTCGAACGCAACTCAGGGGCGGATGCTTGGGAGCTGAAGCACCCACCGTTCCGCGTTTTTTATTAAAAATAACTAATACCTAATTCGTCGAGTGGGAATTTTTTTGTACGGGCTCCCAAAACGCAAACGTGTCGCGCATCGTCGGCAGCCGTCCGCATGCTGTGGCGGTGGCGTTGCAAACACTGGTCGGCGACCACGCACAATTTTGAGGTACCTACGTTGGTTTCCCGTGATTTCGCAAGCCGTGCTATAGATTATAGATATCTATAATTTTTTTTCATTGATAACGGTGTTATTTATGTTAAATTATTGATATTCTTGCTAGTTTAAACACCTAACCGTAGGGTCGCCAACTATTAAAATGTAAAATGTAGGACAGTGCCGGCATTATACGTTTTGCCATAGGCTTGACCCCTGGGATGCAAAAATGTCATCAGACCTTTTACTAATTTGCTTATTGAATCCCGAACATTCTCTCTTTCACAGGCCATGGTATTTTTTAGCAATTTCTTTTTTAAAAAGCTATTTTTTCATAAACCTTAAACTATAAGGTCTATGTATTGAAACGTAGGATTGTCTTATATAAGGTTTAAAGCGTTTTTGGACATAGGACAAATCAAATAAATGTAGGACTGTCCTGTCCAATGTAGGACGGTTGGCAACCCTACTTAACCGTGTTTAATATTTGAAGGGTACAGAGGAAAAACGATAGTAGTCCATTTACGTAAATTTTTCAGGAGAGCAAAACCAAAGTTTATGAACTTCTACCTATCTAATTATAAAACAAAACAGGCGTTTTATGAATTATTATTATAGTAAAAATGTATTAACTTTGAAAAGTAATTGAAATAAATTAAAAATTGTATAATATAATATCATATATTTTTCCCTCAAATTGTAAATAATAGGTATTTTTTCCATAATAAGTACCTTAACATCATTACTAGAAAAATAGCACACACTATAAGAAAATCTGCCCCTGGCACTACCTAGTATAGTATTTTAGTTCCCTGTACAATATTATTAATACAATATAAACTCAAAAATATACATTTTATATACCTAATGTTGTTTTTTTATGCTGCATAAAAACCACAAGAACACCTGCACTACCAAAAATACTTATATTCATCGCTTAAAGACATAATCATAATTTTAGAAGAAAAAAAATTGATTGAATACATTTTTTTATAAAATTTACGTGAGCTAAATTTTAAACAGGATGAATAAGCGTCGTATTTATTGTTTTTGGGAAGTTTGTAAAAGTAATATAAAAAATGTATTTTATTATAGTTAACCAAACTCTTTTTTACAAATTCTTGGAACTAATATTAATTTATGATATCCTTTGAAAATAATAAAACCGCAAATTGAAATTAAACGCTGTTCCCTCAGTTTCTGAAAATGTTAATAGATTAAATAATAATAATAATAATAATAATAATAATAATAATAATAATAATAATAATATCATTCAGCCTATATTGGTTATTATATCATGCCTAGTTGAAAATAAACAAAATAGAAAAACTCCCTTCTTACACCTTACAGTAACAAAACATCAAATATGAGAGACGGAAGAAAAATCATATTGATTTGTAAACTGTTATTGTTATGATATTGATAGGATAAAGATAATTTTTCGCATTCGTTGCTTCGGAAAAAAAACAGACTACCAATTTCGAAAGGATTTTAAGAATATTGTCTTTTTTATTTTTTCGACACAAAAAAAACATTTTTCTGTAATACCCGCGTCGTCATATAGTTGTAACAAAAGAAGGTAAAGTCAATAATTCACATATGTAATTTTTTTTGCTTTAAATTGGTTCTTACATATCCAGTTGTTTATACTATAAATTATAATTTTTTCAATTTCTTGTATAATATAATGATATTTAATTTAAAAAATAAATAAATAAAGCAGTCGTGGGACTGCCGGGAGAAGCTATGTTTATAAAGAAAAAGAAAAAATTATCAGTAGCTCCAGTGTAACCATATATATATATATATATATATATATATATATATATATATATATATATATATATATGTATTATGTTCGCGCGCGCCGAGCGTTTCGTTACTACGTTTTTTCTTCGTTGACCCGCAGCGCCCAGGCGTCCCATAAAAAACATAGCTTCAATATTATTAGAAAAATTCCTTTTGTAAAAATGTGCGAATGCATTACAATATTACACACCGTTGTTACGATCGTCCCGTGAATATATAGGCATATGAACGGGGTAAATCACTTATGAAAATTGTGTACACTAAATTCCGGAATACCATAATAATTTCCACATGATTACCAAGATTTCTTAAGGTGATACCCATATGATTACCAAGATTTCCTAATGATTTCCACATGAATACTCAATTACCAAGATGATGTTTTAAATTCAATAACAATTTTAATTGTTACCATGGTAACTGTTTAACGCCTAGAATTCCAATATTTTTCCTATTAGCTATCACCCTCGTTGGTCGTATTACAAATTTTATATTACAGAAACCTTTGCGAGGGTATGCACAACAACTCACCAAAGTCGGATCAATAGTTTAGGAACTTATCCGGGACATACAGACAGACATTCATTTATATATATATATATATATATTATAATAATAATAATAATAATAATAATAATAATAATAATGTCAATTAGCCTATATTGATTCTATCACGTCTAGTTGAAAATACACGAAATAGACAAATTCCCTTCTTACACCTTACAGCAAAAAAAACATCAAATATGAGAGACGGAAGTAAAAATCATATTGATTGGTAAACTGTTATTGTTATGATATTGGTAGGATAAAGGCAGTTTTTTCGCATTCGTCGCATCGGGAAAAAAACAAACGTACCAATTTCAAGCGGATTTTTAAAATATTGTGTTTTTTGGTTATTCAATACATGAAAAAAAGTAAAATAAAAAATTGTGTAATACCTGCGTCATTATACTATATAGTTGTAACAAAAGAAGTTAAAATAAAAAATCAACACATGTAATTATTGTTTTACTTTAAATTGGTTCTTACATATCCAGTTATTTAAACTATACATTATAGCTCTTTCGATTTCTTGTACAATATAATGCTATAAATATTATTAGAAAAAATACCATCGTAAAAATATGCACAAGTATATGTAATAAGTATCACAAAATTTAATTATTTGACTCAAGAATGGTAGTATTTCGATCCGGAACTTTGACAGGGTTAATATCATAGTGGATAGACAATTGATTTCCTAAGGTTACTACAAGATTTCCAACAATTTGTACACTGATTTCCATTAATGATTTACCCCCTTTAATCTTTATACATATATATAAATATATATAGATATATATTTATTTATATATTTATACGGATATGGAATTGTGTTATATGGACACTCTCTTCAGCGACATAACCGTTGATCGTTGTTCGGTCCCCGGCTGCGTCAGCGTCGCCGGAGAGTCGTAGGCGATCGTACACCGTTCTGTCGGTCTTACGTCACTGTTGTAGTCGTACTTCATCGGTCCCACGCACGTACACGAACACACGGACACTTGGTCCACGTGATCGTCGCCCGCTATTGTGTGCCCGGCGAGTAGTTTCCCGTTGACCGATGTCACCGCCTCGCCGTCCACGGTTATGACGTGCTGCGATACGCCCTGAAGCTCGTTGTCTTCGCGTCTCACTTCTTCCGCGTTCCTGCGCAAAACAATAGGAAACGAATAAATTTTGAACGTCTGCAGGTAAAATATGTATGTTTAGTGTAAAATCAGTGTAAAATATGATATCATATTTTACACTAATTTAGATTTTACTTTATTTTACAGATCCCGAGCGAAGCAATAGGGGAAGTTATTGGTTTTATATAAAGATGTTTATTTTTATTTTTTCCTGTGCGCAATTATTCGATTATAAAAAAAAAAATGCTCGAATGATCTCGTTGTGCGTGGGTCACGTTCATAACGAATTGTAACGTACTGTATCTAGTTTGTGTACTTTTTATGAAACGATTTTCAATTTTCTCAGTAGCTTCCTTATTGGACGTAATTCAAAAGACAATGATAATAATAGTAATAATAGTAATAATAATAATAATAATAATAATAATAATAATAATAATAATAATAATAATAATAATAATAATAATAATAATAATAATAATAATAATAATAATAATAATAATAATAATAATAATAATAATAATAATAATAAAAGAACTAGAAGAAAAACTATTTTCTCTTTAGTTTTTAAAAAACACGGTACAAAAAACTACAAAAAACAAAAAATTGTGTTAACGCTGTTAAAACTATTACAGTCTAAAAAAAAAAAAATTGAAAAAAATTTGGTCAATTACTAATAAAATTTAATAAGGTAATGTAATATTAATCGTAAATTATTATATACTCTGCATTCCCCCCTCCCTAAAATTTAGTGCTAGTTGCGCCTATGGTCATTGTCACATAAGCTACGGTCGTATAAACTATTATTCACTGCATTTCTATCTTCGTATAAACGTATATATATTTATCAATTTTTGATACCTCAGTGAGCATAAATATTTTTTGTGTTTTGGTGCCATGTTATTATTTAAAATAATATTTTTAATAACATATTTCATAAAACCATGATAATATAACAAAAAAAAAAAAAAATCTGATACCTCAAATAATAATTTTAATAATTTTTGTTGTTTCAAACCAGTAAAAAAAAAAAAAACAAAAACATAAGAACCTTCATTATAATTACACTTAAAATTTTAATTAACAGTCACATTTATCATGATATCACAAAACAATTGATTATATTATTATATATTATGGGGGTAGATAAGAATCATATTATTATGTATCTCTATGTTTCACTATGTACTATATAGTTTAGGTAATACTGATGTTGACAGATTTTCAAGTTTTAAATAACAAATAAATGTTTTATTACCTCAACTTGCCAAAAACCTCGAAATCTTCCAGCCAAATGTGTTCTATGCCGTGGAGATCATCCTGCCAATTACAAGGGATGGCATATCCACAAGGACCTCCAAAAACTTCATCATCCTAATCCAAGAAACAACCAACCAACTACAATTAACTACCAATCCAATTTGAAAATTCCAGAGAAGACACTTTCGGCGGAACATAAACCCTCTTCCTCCCGAAATAGAACATATGTAAACGTGGCCTCTAGACAAGAATCTCCAATATCCTTCAATGACCAAACAGACACAGGTACCATATTATCTAAATTTATCAGTGACTTCCAAGCTCTCATTAACCCACTTCTCTCCCTTCTTACAACATTCCTACCCAAACTCGTAACACAAAATGACAAATAATACTCTAACAGCTAAATCACTATTAATTCTTCTTTGGAACGCCAACGGCCTTCATAATCACATAACCGATCTTTCACTTACCCTATACGACAAGCGTATAGGTATAGCACTGATATCTGAAACACACCTTACTACCAGAACAAAAATTCACATTCCCAATTACACAATACTTAGATCAAATCATCCAGACGATACAGCGCACGGAGAGGCGGCAATAATAATCAGAAATACAATCCTCTTTCACAACGTATCACAATTAACCGAACCTCACATACAATCTTTTTCTATTCAAATCAACCTCGATCACTCTCCAATCACTATCTCAGCTGCTTACCTACCCCCTAACAAAACAATCACTCCAATAATGCTTGAACAATATTTCAATTCCCTTGGCAATAATTTTATCATAGTTGGCGACCTTAATGCCAAGCACACACAATGGGGATGTCATTCAAATTCTCTCAGAGGTAATTCACTAAGACAAGTCATTACCTCCAAAAACTATACAGTTACCTCCCCTCAAAACCCCACATATTGGCCAATATCGCCCCGTAAACGACCAGATATACTCGACATCTTTCTTTTCTAAAATACCAAATCGTTTCAACCTTATTACAGAAAATGTATCAAATCCGCATTCTGACCACTCTCCAGTACAACTCACCATCAATACCTCTCCGCCAATAAAAACGACAAACCCCTCACTAATTAATGGAACAATCAACTGGGAAAAATTCCAATCGATATTATCAATTGATATTAACCTAAACATTAGCTTAAAATCCCCTAATGATCTAGACGAATCTGTTCAACTCTTCACACTAACTATACAAAATGCACCCTGGTCCTCGTGTAAACCCAAAATTAATAATTATACTCAAAAAAATCTTCAATTACCTGCCTATCTGAGATCACTCATAGTTCAAAAACGACGTGCCAGAGCAAACTGGTAGAGAACTAAATATCCAACCGATAAAACCATATACCAGGGGTGGCAAACCTATGTCACGCGTGTCACAGAGTGACACGGTCACGTTATTTCAGCGACACACTGACACGCCAATTTAAATATAATTCATAATTTTTAGTGTTTAAAATTATGTGTTTTTATTAATATGTAATAGTAAATAATGTAGAGTTTAATAATTGTAACAACAAATAAAATTCTGTTTATACGTTCAATTAATTATTATTTAAGCGACCAAAAAAAAAAAACCGTCAGCAAAGTTTCTGACACGCGAGGCAAATAAAATCAAACCAAAAATTTTAATTTGACACGCGGTTATCAAAAGGTTCGCCATCCCTGCCATATACAATAATTTATGTACAATTCTTAAAAGACATATAGCCAAACAACGTTCAGAAAACTTCACTATGCAAACCAGTTTCCTCTCCGAAAAAGACGGCTCACTGTGGAAAACCACCAAAAGAATCTTAAAAATTAAAACAACCTCTTTCCCAATTAAAAAATCCGACGGCACTCTCGCAATTAACGACAAAGATAAAGCAGAAACTTTTAGGCAACATCTCTCCGAAGTTTTTAAACCTAATAACCTCACCATTCCGTCTATGGAAAGTAAAATATACAACTTCTTGGACAGTCCACTCCCAATGACTCTTCCCCCCAAACCATTTACCCCAAATATGGTTAAAGCATTCATTCGAAAATTTCCATTGGGTAAATCTCCCGGCCATGACTTGATTACAGCTGAAATAGCTCTCAAACTCCCTAATAAAGCCATAATACACCTCATTCACATCTTTAATGCAATTCTCCGAATTTTCTATTTCCCGATCCAATGGAAATTTGCCACAATCGTTCTCTTCCCCAAACCAAATAAACCCATAGATAACCCCTCTTCACATAGACCAATTAGCTTATTACCCTTTTTCTCAAAACTCTACGAAAAATTAATACTAAATAGAATTTATCCTATCATTAAAGAAAAAAAAGTAATCCCTGGTACACAATTCGGATTTAGAGAACGTCACTCAATTATACATCAAATGCACCGTCTAACCGACACCATATCTTATTCCTTAGAAAAAAAAACTATACACCTCTGCAGTATTCCTTGACGTCGCACAGGCTTTTGATAAAGTCTGGCACCCCGGCCTTCTATTCAAATTAAAATCAATCCTACCCCCGCCTACTACCTATTCTTTAAATCTTATTTAAGCGAACGATACTTCTCTGTCAGATCAGGGACGGAACATTCCAATATTTCCCCAATACTAGCCGGCGTTCCCCAAGGCGCTGTCGCATCCCCAACACTTTTTAATTTATACTCAGCTGACCAACCCACTCATCCGAATACTCAAATAGCTGAATATGCTGATGACAAAGTAATATTCTCCACCTACTCCAATCCTGAAGCAGTTTCCTTTCATCTCCAAAATCATATCAATGCCTTATCACGCTGGTGTACGCAATGGCGCGTCAAAATCAATGAAAATAAATCCATTCACACTAACTTTACACTCCGTCATGGTCAACCTCCACCATTATACATAAATAACGAACCAATCCCAATATCTGACTCAGCCAAATACTTAGGCCTAACATTCGATAAACGCTTAACATGGGCCAAACACATTCACGCAACAAAAATAAAACTTAATAAACGTCTCTATCTTCTCAAACCCATCCTCGGTAACTATTCAAGAATATCCCTCAAAAACCAAATTCACATTTATAACCTACTTCTCAAACCCATCTGGCTATATGGTATTTAACTCTGGGGCTCCGCCAAAAAAACTAACATTCAAAAAATCCAAATTTTTCAATCTAAAATTCTCAGACTAATAACAAATGCACCACCTTACATCTCAAACCATACCCTCAGTGTTTCTTTCAGGCATGTTTCCGGGGCACATAAATATAATAATAATTATTAAATTATAGTAAATAATAGTCCTAAAGTCTTGAAATTGTTACCAAATACGTAAATATACGTAATATATATATATATATATATATATACAGGGGCTAAAGTAAGGGGGGACGTAGGAGGACTCAGTCCCCTTACCTCTGATGGTGGTTAAAAAGCGTCCCCTTTAACAATTTCGGAGTAAAGTACGCCGAAACGCCCAAATTACATCCAAATAACAATATAATTAAAAATTCCGTTGAAAATAAATCTTAAATAAGTTTTAGTCACTTTTTTATCAAATATTATTTTATTTTATTGTAGTAAATAGTGCTAACTACACTGTGATTAATAGACATTCGGTATAACTGATGATTCGTATGCATTTCTGTAATTTAAAACATAATATAACTAAAGAAAATACAATTTATGTTCCTATTTAAGTACTTTATAATAATTGTTTTATTTTAAAAGTAGCTCTTTTATGTAAATTTGAATTTTTTCTTGTACAATTTAAACTTCAAAGCACTAATTACACAACATTTTTATGAAATAATTAATTTTAGATTCTGAGCGAAGCGAGGAATGTATTGGTTTTACAATGATGTCTGTAAACAAAATTTCTACCAGAAAGAGTGCTCCGATCTCTACGGTATTGGTTTATTTTCGGTCCCAAATTGCATCTAGTTGGTACTTTAGAGAGGTCATTTTCGGTTTTCTCATATGCGCCCAAAAATAAAACTTAAAAAATGCGATATTGTCGTTATGTCTGTACACAAAAATTCTACCATAAAGAGTTCTCCGATTTCTACAGTTACAGTTTGTTTTCGACAGAAAATTGCATCTACTCGGTACTTTAGAGAGGTCATTTTTTGATTTTCTCATATGCGCCCAAAAAGAAAACTTAAAACTACTGAAAATTACATAAAATGGAAAAAACGAGATTTCGTCGAAATCGATTATCGTTATTTCTTCGTAATTTTGAAACTAGTCGTCATAGAAACCTAAAATTTTTACCAAATATGTATCATTGTACTATATTAACGAAAACAATTTTTAATATTTTTAAATAAATAATATTCCACCGATTCTCCGCTCAGAATCGTTTTATCGAATGCAATGAATTATCATTGCTTTCAAATTTATAATAATGACAAAACTCTAAATTCATTATCCAAGTAATCCACTTAAGCGATATCCACAATACCCCGCTGCTCGCTACCTTTTTATACTATTTTTTTATTCGAAAGATTTTTTAATTTTTAACCACTGTTTTATACTATGAAAAAAAATATTCTCTTTCAAATTATTAAATTTTCATAAAAGTGTTATATAACTAATGCTATAAATTTCACATGAAATATATTTCAAATTTATTAATTTTGCAGGGTTAAAATTGGGGTGATAGCATTAAAAATAAGGTTAAAATAACCTATATACACCAGATACCTATTACAAGGTTATAATAATAATTATAATAACAGACATAGGTAATCATTACCAAAAAATTTATTTTTCTTGATGTAATATTGATGTTTAATACCCAGCCCCTCCGATTTTTTCAAATGCCCCCCGGAGAAAATTGTCTGAAAGAAACACTGCATACCCTCCATACCGATCTCCACATTCCTACAGTCACTGAATCAGCCAAGCTACACTACTCCAAATTTAGAAACCGTCTTCAAAATCATACTAATCTCCTTATACGTACAAGACCTTCTATCCATCTCCATTCCTGGAAACCCTCCCAGAAGGCTTAAGAAACAATGGCCCCGGGATCTCTTATCTTTAAAAAAAACATATATATAAATAAATAAATAATTTTTATTTCAAGCCGAAATGCCTTCACTGGAAGATCCTTCCCGCACGTCAAGCAAGCCGTAGTTATAATTTAGCCATTATTCTTATTGTACCAATATAAGTACAGATTGTTTAATGTTCGAAATAAAATTTAAAAAAAAATGTTTTATTACATTTTAGTTTTAGTTCGATTAATTTTAGTTGTCAGTAGATATAGGTACATAAACGTGTAAACATTGGCACGCAATTCCTGGTTGTATAATATCAATATGATTATCGCGTCAACTAAAAAGTCCATTGGCCCGCACCCGCGCCAAGTCATATTATTACGGGTGTATTTTTTATACTAAATATACCGTACATTTTTTCCAATACTTTTTTATCATTTACTGATTAATTACAAATTCGTAGAAACCATAATACTTTTGCCCTGTTATTGTTATAACATATATAATAATATTTAATAAGTACCGAAACAAATTTGAACGGCATGAAAATTGTTAAATTTCATTGAAACTATTACCGCTGTTCACGTTCACGTTCTATTTGAAAAAAAATGAGTGTCGTTCATAAAATATGAACGTGCGTTCACGAACGTCGTTATTCTTTCCAAACACTGAGTTTTGCGGCATTCACTGTGTAGGTACTACTAATACGAATGTACCCGTGTAAAAAATAAAATAAAAATAATGCCAGCGTGTAACACGAGGACGATCGTCCTATGGACAGGAATTTTAATTTCGTGTATATGCGCGAGTGTTGAACGCCGCCGCACCGGCGCGGTCGGCGGTATAAAAAACGGGCACCCGTTAACTCGTGTGATACACGGAATGACCCGCGGCGATAATAAGTATCGGCACCGAACGAACCGAGAAACCGATCGGTTACTACACCACAATATTTCTGGTAGTGATCTCAAGGGCATCACACACGACAACGCCATTGAAATCCGACGGAAATCCGCGCGGACGACGGATCTGCTCCGGTACTATTATTATTATTATTATTATTACATAATGCAGCCGTCGCGTCCGTCTACTCGCTCGCGTAATACGATTTACGAGTATATACATAATATAATTTATGATAATAATCGGTTTTTTATTTTTAACGTGAAGTTTTAAACGTCGAAACCTGTTGGCACGCAATGTATTCCAAAATTGTCTCGTTACCTTTATTATTATTATTATTATTATTATTATTATTATTATTATTATTATTATTATTATTATTATTATTATTATTATTATTATTATTATTATTATTATTATTATTATTATTATTATTATTATTATTATTATTATTATTATTATTATTATTATTATTATTATTATTATTATTATTATTATTATTATTATTATTATTATTATTATTATTATTATTATTATTATTATTATTATTATTATTATTATTATTATTATTATTATTATTATTATTATTCTATTGTACTCACATGGTCATGAAACGTAGTACCAACAAATTAATACTCGCGGCGACGACGGCGAGTCCGAATAAAATGAATACCAAACTCAAAGCGACGTATCCCGGCATGTTCGTTAACGCTTGATCGTTCTGAAACAATATTATAATTCGATAATATTATCATATTATTAAAAACGACATATGCTCACAATTCGTATCGTATAATATAACCGACCATATAGTTGTATATTATTCCTGTAATAATATAATACGAAATATCGTATATTATATATACAAACGTATAATAATTTCGACTTTTCGTATTTTTACACACACAACACATTGGTGTTAGATATGCAGTTTATTGATGATTAAATTCGTTAATTTTCTACAATATTTTTCAAAGTTCACGAAAATTTCAATTTTTTTTTGTTGAAAAAACGAGTCATTTGCTCGTATTATTTTACTGGCTGTCCGCGCGTTCTCTCGCGTATACCATAATCATGAACGAAATCGCTCTTTTTTGTGGTGTCGCTGTTTGATTTCGAGTGTTTATTGGGATATATTGCCGCGCGGATCTCTTGCGAATTTACTTACGAATTATTATATACGAGTGAATATATATTTATAAACGTATAAGCTAACAATAACGGCTGGACAGCAGTAGACAATCGCCGAAGACTACAGATTCTCAATCGAAACGAGAGGTGTTCACATGTTTTTTCTCCTTTTTTTTTCTTGAATACGCGTTCTTCTTATTATACGAAACTAAAGTCAATGACTTCGAAGTAATCATATCACGTCCTGTTGATACAATGATTTAGTTATTTACCACAACAGGAAAAATATCCTGCAACAAAAGGTATTAAAAACGAGGGACGCTAAGATAAAGGAACGACACAACACGCGCTCGTTTCCTCCAACGACACTATAGCGCAAGAGTAAACAATACCGTATAACTTCAAACTCGTTACGTCGTTATTGATTTAGCCCGACAATACTCGTCTTGAAAAAAAAAAAACGAAACGCAATTACCGTGAAAATACTATTTCAAAACCGAAAATCCTCCATAAAACAAAAAGCTTTTAGTCCAGAAAACAAATTTCGTTATCGTATTATGTGTCTTTATGCCTCCTATTCTATACACCCCTAGAAACCCTTACAAAATTCAATTCAGTTTTTTTTAATTTTAAAAGTTACTACGGCTTAGGTACGTTTTGAAACGAACTCTGGTCTGGTTAATATAGACAAACAATTAATTTCCGTTGAATGTAGTAGAAAAAAAACTATATAAGACGGTGAGGGTATTTTTTAGGTGCATTTCCACGGCCCCCCTACTTGGGAAATTCCAAATTCTGACAACGCACATCGTTTGTGCTCCGTTTGTGCCGGAAGGTCCCACGTTTGTGCTAGCCCCCCTTCCACAGTTATTCGATGGGTGGGGGGCCAACGAAACGGGAGCCCCCTACATGGGAAATCCTAAATTCCAAATCCTGACAACGCACATCTTTTGTGCTCCGTTTGTGCCGTTTGTGCCCGAAGGTTCCACGTTTGTGCTAGGCCCCCTTCCACAGTTATTCCGTTCGGCACAAACGGCACAAACGGAGCACGAACGATGTGCGTTGTCAGGATTTGGAAATTCCCATGTAGGGGGCTCCATTCGTTGGCCCCATCGAATAACTGTGGAAGGGGCTAGCACAAACGTGGACCTTCGGGCACAAACGGCACAAACGGAGCACAAACGATGTGCGTTGTCAGAATTTGGAATTTCCCAAGTAGGGGGGCCGTGGAAATGCACCTGTATTTTTTGAGGTCATAAAAATATTATTTTCTAATTGTTCCGATATAATATAATACAGGCACAGTGCATATTTGGATTTTTAAAACGCGTTCCAAACGTCGTTTTACTTAAATAAATGTAATATTATTTAACTAAATAAGCAACGTAAAGTATAAGGGTGTGTGCGTGTGTGTGTGCGCGCGCGCGCGCAATATACGTTACGCGTTTAACCGGATTCAACAAAGAGAATCAGTTTGGCTTCGACTGCGTTGCGATAACACGTGCGAATAGGTCGTCGTTGTGCGTAATTAACGCGAGTTTCGTTATTCGTGACTTTATCGCGGTTAATTATAGTGTATAGTCTGACGATTTTAATTAAGTGGTTTTTATTTAAGTTATGTCGTCCTCCTCGGGAGGCGGCGGCAATAAAAACTCAGGTACCAAAGCGTCTACGTTAAAAGCTCCTGCACCCAGACGACAAGGTTCGGACTCGGAATGGAGTGTTTACACCGCCAAACGTAAGTCCAAGAAATCACAGGAGGAGCCTGTCTCGCCTAATCTCAAACAAATCATTGATAGTCATCCAATATTAAATCTAAATAATTCTAATTCTAATAACTTTTTAAATGACGGATCTGTGGAAAGTAGTCCGGCTATCGATGATTTGGTTATGGATATAGGTTGCAATACCGCTTCTACCTCCAATGTTAATAACGTGTCACTTTCTAATGATACGGAGATGTCGAATCACGTCATAAATACTTTTGAATCGTCGTTAAAGCAATTTAAAGGTAACAAAGTTATCCAGGATAATGACAGCAATTTATTATCCTTCTCTACATCTTACTCTGGGCCGATTAATGTTATCATTGATACGGTTGATAAAAACGTAAACTTCGGTAAATTACACCCGATGAAGGTAGGCAAAATATTACACAACCAAGTTCGTGGGGTAGTTGAGATTAAGCCTATAGACGCAAGAGTTAGGGTAACTTTTAATACAGTTACCAATGCCAATATATGCTTATCTTCAAATATTCTTTCAACGTCTGGTCTAAAGGCTACAATTCCTGCATCGCTTATATACAGCTACGGTGTCATTCAGATGGATTGTTCTATTTCGGAAGCGGAATTCTTCGAAGGTCTCGAGTCTAATATTCCAGTTGAGTCATTTCGTCGCATTTCAATCCGCCAGGAAGATGGCTCCATGGCCCCTTCCAAATTAGTCGAGTTTAAATTTAAGAGTTCTAAGCTACCCGATCGCATTGCTGTTTTCAAGGTTCTTTTGGCGGTGAGGCCCAGTGTTCGATCGCCGATTCAATGCGTAAATTGTTTACGGTTTGGTCATACTGGCAAATTCTGCCGCAGCAAGTTAAGATGCAGCCATTGTGGTGATACCACCCATAACATTTCGGATTGTCCTTCAGTTAGTTCTACTGCCCCCGTGTGTGTACATTGCAAAGGAGCTCACCGTTCTACTGATCGTAATTGCCCAGAATGGAACAAACAAAAACATATTAAAAAAATAATGGCAGTTGAAAATATTTCATATACTGATGCTGTTGATATTCTTAAGAATAATTTTGTAAGTAAGGACAATAGTTTTTCTCAGGTAGGTAGCATCCAAATCAATAATTCACACCAACACTGACGTTCCTCCTAAAACAAGTTTCCTTTCATCTTCGACAAAGGCTCAACCATATGTTGATGACTCTTCATTCCCGCAGTTGCAAACTCTTAAATATAATAAATCCTATCGTAATAAGTACTCTAAACCAACGTCTTCATCTCGTACCCCTCGAATTTCAACCTTTGTGACCTCGGTCCCTTCTCCCAATGGGGCTTTTTTAACATATTTGGAGTCATCGAGAAGCGCATCTACCGATAACTCAACTTCAGTGAACTCGCAAGCACCTTTGCTTTCTGAAGTCGCCTCCGTCTTATCAAACCAAATATCAGCAGTCCTCTCCAATAGTCAGGGTATCAATTCCATACCCTCACTTTCCGATCTAATTGAGTCTCTTTTGTCTAATATGCTTTCTATCCATCCTGTGGAGTTAAATAATAATTAACTCAATATGGCAGTTTACAATAGTCCTACTTTTAACATCCTTCAGTGGAATACAAGAAGTCTACCAGCTCGACTGCAGGATATTTCTAGTATTTTTCACTCCCATAATATTTCCGTTCCTCTTATTTCTGAAACCTGGTTACGCCCTAGCTCTAAAGTAATTATCCCTGGTTTTCATTTAGTTAGAGATGATAGGCCTGATGGATATGGAGGGGCATGCATTGCCGTTCATAAGTCTGTCATGTTTCGAGTCTTAACATTGGATCCCACTATTACTTAATCTCTTCAACAGAATAACATTAGCTTAGTTGGTATTGAAATTTTTATTAATACTGTAAATAAAATGGATGTCTGGTCTTGTTACATTCCTCCGAATTCCAATGTTTCATTAATAATGTTTAATAGTATTTTTGACAATCTCTCTTCAAAGTGTATTTTTGGTGGTGATCTAAATGGTCATCATTTTTGTTGGGGATCCAAAAATATTGATCATCGTGGTAATCTCATATTTTCAGCGCTCATTGATCACCATCTTTGTGTTTTGAATGACGGTTCTCCGACAAGAGTAAATCGTCCTCCTTATCCTGACACCTCTGTCGATATTACATTAGCCTCTTCGAACATTCCTCTCATTTGTAACTGGTCTGTGTTAGACTGCCCTTTTGGCAGTGAACACTATCCCATTATTATTACCCTCCCTCTCACTTCGTTACCTCCGGCTTGTCTTCGTCCAAACTTAACTGCTAATCACAAATTCAATTTAAACAAAGCTGATTGGATTCAGTTTTCTTCTCTTGTGTCTGCATCATTACATTCTCAATTGCCTACCGATCCACTTGAGGCTTATTCGAATTTTGTTGGTGTCGTACTTAATGCCGCTTCTTTAAGCATTCCTAAGTCCAAAACCCACCCTAGATTTCCTTC
Organism: Slavum lentiscoides; assembly: GCA_032441835.1. Classification (NCBI taxonomy): domain Eukaryota; kingdom Metazoa; phylum Arthropoda; class Insecta; order Hemiptera; family Aphididae; genus Slavum; species Slavum lentiscoides. The sequence goes on along the minus strand of CM063721.1, from coordinate 1,061,845 downwards.
GTCTCCAATATGGTGGAACGAAGATTGTTCTAAAGCAGTCCAAGCTAGGTCAAATATTTTTCGCGTTTATAGGAACTCTCGTCACACGAGCGATTTTTTATTGTATAAAAATCAATGTGCAGTTACTCGTAGAACTCTTAAAAACGCCAAACGCTGTTCGTGGAAAAAATTTGTCGAGGGCTTACTTCCAAAGACTCCTAGCAAAATATTTTGGGATACTGCCAAAAAATTTAGACGCTGCGTTTTCCCTTCGACTCACACTCCTAATGAAGACTGGTTTGACCCCTTTTGTTCGAAAGTTGTTCCGTCATATGTCCCCCATTTAAATGAGATTAAATTTGTCTTCCCTCCCGACTATACGGGAGATTTAAATGCGCAGTTTCTTGTCTCTCCTTTCCTTATATCTGAATTGGACTCTGCAATTAATTCCAGGAAATCTGTGGCTTCTGGTTTAGATTCGATATCCCCGCTACTAATTAAAAATTTACCTTCTTGTGCCTTAACTGTCTTACTTAACATCCTAAATAGTCTTTTCGCGAATTTAACCATTCCTGATACTTGGCAACAATTTAAAGTCATTCCAATTCCCAAAGCCAATTCGAATTCAAGTTCCTTTCGGCCTATCGCTTTATCATCGTCACTGTGTAAAATTACAGAGCATATTATCAAATCCAGACTTGATTGGTGGATAGAACATCGTTCTGTCTTTACCGACAAAATGTTTGGATTCCGGAAAGGATTGGGCACCAATGAGTGCTTGTCCTATCTATTTGGGTCTATTTATAATACTTTTAATAAGCGCGGTTACCTTACAGCAGCGTTCCTAGATATACGCAGCGCCTATGACTCGGTGCACATTCCTTCATTGTTATCCATTCTTATGAGTTATAATTTACCCAGCAGATTGGTTAGTTTTATTTCCCTGCTTTTCCACAAACGAGATCTCTTATTCTGTGCTCCTTCTGGAGCCCAGTCCACAAGATCAACTTATACAGGTCTCCCACAAGACAGTTGTTTAAGTCCAATTCTTTTTAATATTTATATGTCCACGATCGCTCGAGCCCTTGAAGCTGAAAATATTCCGTACCTATTTTACGCCGATGATATAGTAATTTTCTACTCACATTATGATTTAAACGTTGCTACTAACTTTCTTAACAACTCCTTAGAGCTAATTAATAACAGTCTTATTAACCTTCACTTATTTGTTGCCCCTGAAAAGTGCAAGGTAGTAATTTTTACTAGGGAACGTCATTTAGGTATTCATCCCTTCAAGATAGGAGGTGTCATTATTCCTGTTGTCGATCAAGTTAAATACCTGGGTTTAATATTGGATCAAAATCTGCGTTGGAAACCTCATTTAAATTATATTACTTCTTTCGCGTCCAAATGGTCCAACATGCTTAGATCTATATCAGGAATAGGGTGGGGATCCCATCCTGTTTCTATTTTAAGCATCTACAAATCCATTATTAGATCGAAATTAGAATTTGGTTGCCTTTTTTTCGGATCTGCGGCTGCCTCCCATCTTAGACAGTTAAATTGCATCCAAGCCAGCTGTTTACGTATTTCCTTAGGGTGTCTCAAGACAACCCCCAATGAAGCGTTGCGTGTTGAATCATCGTGTCCACCTCTGGATATAAGATTCCGTTGGTTAACTGGTAAATTCCTTTTGAAATGCGCTTCTATTTCCTTTCTCTCCGAAATTATTCTTATATTTGAGAACGTTTTTTCTAAATGGAGATTTGTGTATAAGTTTATGTCTTTATTGTCATCTGTTGTTCGAGCTTTATCTACTGTCTTTCCTCATATTAAGTCCCATTCTCGTCTTCCACTATATAATACTGCATTCTCGGCTTTAACACTTACACCTATCGTTACTATTTCCCCCAATTTCTTATCTCATCGCCCACAGGATTTATCTACGCTTCCTAAGCAATTGGTTAATCAGCTTTTTGATGATTACATCGAACTTAATTTCACTAACTTCATTCCAGTCTTTACTGATGGTTTCGTGGGGGTTTCTTCTGCTGGTTATGCGTATATTATTCCTAATTTACTTATTCAACCGTCTGGCAATCTCCCACCAGCTGTGTCGTCATTCACAGCAGAATGTTATGCCATACGTGAAGCTCTTCTATGTATACAATCATTAAATACTGGCAGTTACCTTATAGCGTCAGACTCTCAATCTAGTATTCTAGCGATATCTGGCAACCCATTCCATTCCAAACACTCTGCTATTGTTTTAAACATCCGTTCTATTCTTTGGTATCTCAGTTCTCTCAACTATCAGGTTAGTTTTTTGTGGGTTCCCGGTCACGTTGGTATCAGGGGGAATGAGCTAGCGGATACTCTAGCTAAGGCCACTAACAGTGATCAGTTTTCAAGTTTACCTATTTGTCCATATTCTGATATTATTCCTCTTTTGCGGTCTGCTATTCTGTCATATTGGGATTCCAATTGGTCTAGGTTACCCGTGCCTTATGCCCGAGGTTACAGAGTTCTGTCATCCACAGTTTCTCGTCATCCTTGGTTTCATAGTTTACTCATCAGCAGAAACACTATTGTTTCTTATTGCAGACTTCGTTTTGGGCATAACTGTCTCCCGGCGCATGCCTTTAAATTAAATCTTAACAACTGTCCTGGTTGTATTCTTCCTAATTGTGGTAATGAAAGGTGTGACGCGCTACACCTTTTATTCAACTGTCCTTTTTTGACTACAAACAGACTACAATTGTCCAATTTATGTGTATTCCTTAAAGTTCCATTTTCTAAGTTAAGTATTTTATCTTCCAAACATCCAATCATTATTAAAGCGGTCATCAATTTTATCATCTCTGCAGGCTTGCGCATTTGAAAAACCTTGGTCTTGCCAGTTAAGTATTTAATGGTTTTTTTTTTTTTATCTTGTTACTTTTTGTTATATGTCATATACGTGTATATACATTAATATTAGTTCCTATTATTATTAAGTATCTATTTTCTGTATATTTTAAAAGTTAATTGTTGAGTTGTAATAGCTTCTGGCTAAGAACTCTTAATAAAAAAAAAAAAAACAAAGGGAATAGAAGACAGAATAAGAATACCCCGAACCAGAGGTAAAAAAAACTATAAACGTTAACGAATATTTAAAGAAAAGATTTTCTGTTTTAATGACTTATTTCCCGACACAATCTAAATTATTTATTAACTATTATTAATTTATACTACCCACTACTAAGATGGGCATCGAATAATAAATACAGGTAAGTTAAACTTAAGTGCGTATTAACTTATTGACTTTGCCAATTAATATAATCATCATTATATATAATAAAACTAAGTTAATAAAATGTGCGTGCCGATAAAACTTAAAAAGGAGTTCCGGCACGATAAAGGGACTTATATAGTGTGATAGCCCTTTATCCCCCCTCAAACAAGAAAGTTCCCGTTTTAGGGAAAGGGCGTGTTTTTAAAGATATAAGGGCTTTTCCAACCCTTCAACTTGGAAATTGTGTAGTGGCGCCATCTGTTGTCGATTATTTGGGTTGCATTTCGAAAGGCGCTGCGAGCAATTAAATTACATTTGTTACTATAATAAGGTTATTAATTTTTGTGTATTTATATAGCAGTAGTGGAGTTAAAACGACATAATTTTAGTTATTCAAATTAGTTCTGAAAACACTTTTAAATTTAAGTTTTTAAATTTCGCGCCTTTACTACGTATGCTACAGCTGCAGAACCTATTGTTACCATAACAATAGGTTATGTTATAGTATAACATAACATCACCGAAAAACGGTGGCTTCACAGCAAAAATACGAATACAAGGCAGAGACGAACTGGAAATAGATAATCAATGGGTAGTACCATATAACCCACTACTTTCCAAAATGTTCCAAGCACACATAAACGTTGAATACTGCAATTCAGTAAAATCTATTAAATATATATGTAAGTACGTAAACAAAGGTAGTGATATGGCAGTATTTCAAATAGTCCAAAATAGCGAACAAAATAACAGAAATGATGAGACCCTCATGTACCAAATGGGAAGATACACCAACAGTAACAAAGCAGCGTGGAGGATTTTTAGTTTTCCCATACACGAACGCGAACTAGCTGTGCGACATCTAGCAGTACATTTGGAGAATGGACAGAGAGTTTACTTCACAAAAGACTCGGCTAGAAAAATTGCAAGCGAACCACCTCAGAACACAACATTAACAGCTTTTTTCCAACTGTGCCAAACGGATCCATTCGCAAAGACATTACTGTATGTCGACGTCCCTATTTATTATACGTGGGACAAAACAAGGAAAATTTTTCAACGCCAGAGGAGGGTCATCCAGAAATCATGAAAACTAACGCAATAGGTCGAGTATACACTGTACATCAAAACAATGCCGAATGTTTCTATCTCCGGATGTTGTTACACGAAATACGGGGACCAACAAGTTTCACAGATCTCAGGACCGTTGACGGCTACCTATGCCAGACGTACAGAGAAGTATGTCAACGCTTAGGATTATTGGAAAACGATAACCACTGGGAATTAACACTACAAGAAGCCACACTCACAGCTTCAGCTGAACAAATTCGAGAGTTATTCGCCATAATTCTAACAACATGCAACCCATCAAACCCAAAACAGCTATGGAACTCTTTCAAAAGGAGTATGAGTGATGATATATTGCACCAAATCCGACAAACTAATCCAGAACTGACTATAGAATTCAATGGCGACATCTTCAATGAAACACTCATTCGCTTAGAAGATAAATGTTTAGAAATAAATAAGCAGGCCTTAGTAGAACTTGGAATGCCAGCACCACAAAGAAATGCTTTCAGTGTGCTAAACGACTAAATTACAAAGGAAAAAAGCTACAACGTCAATGAACTACTTGAATACATTGCTCACAACAAACCACTCCTCAATGACAATCAAAAAAAAAGTTTACAACGTTATAATGAACCGGATAAATAACAACACTGGTGGTATTATTTACTTGGACGCACCAGGAGTCACCGGTAAAACGTTTCTAATAAATCTAATACTAGCGGAAATACGTGCTAAAAATCACATCGCACTGGCACTAGCATCATCCGGCATTGCAGCCACACTTATGGAAGGAGGACGAACTGCCCATTCTGCCTTACAACTACCGTTGAATATAGCCGAACAACAATTCCCGGTATGTAAAATATCAGGAAAATCTGGACGGGGTCAACTTCTAAAACAAGCTAAAATTATCTTCTGGGATGAATGCACCATGGCCCATAAAAAATCACTAGAAGCCATGGACAGAACATTACAAGAATTGCGAAAAAACTCTGAAATAATGGGAGGAGCTCTACTCATACTCTCAGGAGATTTTCGACAAACAATTCCAGTTATTCCCAAGTCAACACCAGCAGACGAGATCAATGCATGCTTAAAAAAGTCACATCTCTGGCCACAAGTACAAATACTGCAATTAACAAAAAACATGAGAGTTGAATTATCAAAAGATGAAACAACAGCACATTTTGCTAAAATACTTTTACAAATAGGCGAAGGTACATATCCTACTGACCAAACGACCGGCCTCATTGAACTCAATAGTGATTTCTGTAACATAGCCACTACTGAAAACGAACTAATCGACAAAATTTATCCAAATATTATTCAGAACTATACCAACATAGAGTGGTTATTTCAAAGAGCAATTTTGGCCACTAAAAATATTATTGTTGACGATATCAATTTTAATATTCTAAAGAAAATACCTGGCGAAGAGAAAATATATAAATCGATCGACACGATGGTATCCATTGAAGAAAGTGTCAACTTCCCTACTGAAGTTCTAAACTCTTTACAAGTACCAGGAATGCCATTACACTGCCTTCGTCTGAAAATTGGATCTCCAATCATACTACTCAGAAATCTCAACTCCTCAAAACTATGTAATGGAACGAGGATGATCGTAAAACAGCTATCGAATAATATCATTGAAGCTGAACTTATTTCTGGAAAGAACAAAGGACACACAGTATTTATACCTAGAATACCACTGATCTCTTCTGGATTACCATTTCAATTTAAAAGATTGCAGTTTCCAGTTAAATTAGCCTTTAGTTTTACAATCAACAAAGCGCAAGGGCATACTTTAAAATATTGTGGCATCGACCTCAAAGAATTCTGCTTTTCTCACGGTCAGCTATATGTAGCTTGCTCAAGAGTAGGAAATTCGGAAAATTTATATATATATATATATATACCACGGAGAAGAAAATGAAAAATGTTATTTATAAACAAGTAGTGTAAATAATGAGAAAATGTTTTCAATAAATTTTTTTGCTTTTTACGTCATAGTTTATTTTTTTATTTCAACTACCACGTAATCTCATATCAAATCCCGAGCGAAGCCGGGTATCACTGTTAGTAAACTTATAAAATTATATAAACAAAATGCCTGTGAACAAGTTATTATATATATATATCGTTAATCCCCCCCCCCTATGGGAATCACTGCAAAGTACTGTTACTGTACTTTAGACGCTTGATAAATACAAATTATGTGAATATTATTATAATTTTTAACATTATTTTATTCGTTTGTCATGAAAGTAAAAAAAAAAAAAAATTATTTTATTAGGAAGGCGAACACCGATACAACGCATTATGGTATAAATATCAATTCCTAATTCTGTGTACGCTGCGGCGGAGTGAATAAACTCGAACGGAATTTATTTGGTGATGTCTTTAAATATACCATATAATATATGTAAGATGTTGACGTGATTGTACGAGCGAGGTAAGCCAATTAAAAATTAAAAAACAACTCTGTATAAACTGTACAAGTGTACAATGATCCTGTAAATGTTAATATTATATGCACATATATTATAACTATATATTACATTATAAAAAAAAGCTCGTGATAAAACTTGGTAAACGTTTAACTTTATTTTTTATTATGACAAAAAAAACATAATATATATATATATATATATATATATATATATATATATATATATATATAAATGTGTATTTTGTGTATGTCGATAAAACGATGTTACGTAATTCGTGCGTTATTTATTTGCTCTTTGAACATAATTATATTTGTTATTTTATGTTAAAGCGTTCCTGTAAAAGCCATTTTTAACATTTGCTTTTTAATTAATGTTCAAAGAGCAAACAAACAATGCAGTCATTCACCCGAATTACGTAACGTCTTTTTGTCGATACTTTACAAACTACGCATTTTCTTTTCTTAAATATTGTTTCTCAAATCATATTTTGACGTGTAAATATATATATATATATACGAGTATATCCTAATTCACAAACCAGGCAAACCTTCGAAACTCCCTACGTCTTGCCGACCATTTATAGTTTACACCCCTCTTTATCGAAAGTACTGGAAAAAATTCTACTCAAAAGAATTCGTCCAATTATTACCGACAAATAAATAAACAATTCAGGATATCCAATTTGATTTTTTATTAGTAAACATTCCAGCTCTCCATCAAATACGCAAAACTTTCGTTAATATCGCCATTTCGTTAGAGAGAGAAAAAAAAAATTTTTTTACGACTGTATTGTATTCAGCTGCATTCTGTACGTAGCAAATATCTTGCCTTTAAATTTTTTCTATGAATTATTCTCTATTTATCCCATACCCATCACTTTTGTAGCCGACACTTGTTTATTCAACAAAACTGTTATCAAAAAACTTTCAAATGCACTTAAGTAAATTACAAATTTGTTTCAATGCAGAAGAATAAAAATAAATCAAATCAAATCTTCACATTATTTCCACTTTATGCCTCAAACATATGTAATCCTCTGGTGATGTTTAATAATAAAATAATCCCCATAAAAAAAAAAAACTCTGTCAGATATTCAATGATATTCAGAATTCATTTTGACAAACGAGTAATTTGGGTTACTCATCACATTTAAACTAAAAATACCTGTATATAATTTAAATTAAAGCTTCGTAACTTATGACATTTTTTCTGTTTTATCATTTCTTTTTCTGTTTTTTGTTTTAATTTTGTTATTTTATATTTTAATTCCTGTTGTTAATTGTCGAGGCAAATATTTACTAATTTACGTCTTTATTACAAAAAAAAAGCAATAAAATTATCTTCTCCGAAAACAGCTTACGATATGGTACGCTATTCACATTTGGAGATCGATTGAAACTTCGAAGTTAAATCTATTACAATCATTACAATCAATAAATCTCTGTTTATTAACTAACACTCCATGGTGCGTCAATAACCGTACTTTTCACAATGGCCATTATATTTCCATTCTTCGTTTCGTTCACAATACATACGAATTTACACTATAAATCATCCAAATCCATTTATATCTAATCTCTCTTCTACAAATGTTCCCTATAGGTTATAACCCTTTTCGCTGTTTAAGAGGAAATTTGTCACGCGACCTTCGAAACAACAGAAAACAATTTTTTAAAAAAATTCATAATCTAATCTAATCAATTAGAAATACTCGTAATGTCACTAGACGCCTTCCAGTCAAGTACACCAAGTAAACCTATTGTTTTTTATATTACAGATTGTAATTTTCTTTTTGAAATAATAATACTAAAAAAAAAAATTAATTTATATGTATATTATTTAAACATAATTAATATAAATAACAAGTATACATACAGTTCATTCGTTTAATACATAATAAACAAATTTCTGAAGACAATATACAGTAATTGTCATTAATAAATTATTACGGAAATATAGACACAGCGAAGTCTGAGCGTTTTCGTCATAATACGAGGGATTTTGTCGTATAATTGGATTAAGTTATCCGCTTCTCACCTAATTTTCAATTTACATTTTATACACATACTTGTATAAGCACGAAAACGATGGTTTTTAGTTTAATCTCGTTATGCGTCTGAATCGAAATTCAAGGCACGGAACAATATTTTGTGATTTTTGTTATTGTGTTTTGAACAAAATCTATTGAAATATAAAATTATTTATTTAAATCAACGACACTGGCGAGATTTGTGTACCGCGAGAATCTATACATTTTATCGTCGCTTAAGAAGTCACACCACTTAGACTATCTCCTGTTTCTGGCTAAACCGAACTGTTGCGGATCACACAGTTTGTTTTATAAATATCATTTCACGGATCGATTAGAATATTATGATAAAGAATTATCTGCGGAGAATGAACTACATATAGGTATATTCTTAAATAATCGAATAAAATCGACGTACCTATAACTGAAACGTTACGATAACCCGTCTCCGACTTCCACTGCACATAAACGTCATTTGAGCGAACTTAGATTTATTTATTTAACGGGTACAATCGCTTTATAAAATATAAAATTTTATTACAAACTTTTCGACTCAACTTATTATTATAATATTTACCTACTTTTTAATTTGACTCGTGATTTATGTTGAATAATATAATAATAACAGATTGTAGAGGTACGTTGAAAGTTATTATTATTATTTGTGCGTAAAGTACTCCGTGGACACGGGCCGTGTTATTTTAGATCCTGAGCGGAGCGAGGAATGTATTGGTTTTACAGCGATTTTTTTCTCTATCTCTTTACCCAAAAATTCTACGAGAAAGAATGTTCCGATCTTTACAGATTAGTTTGTTGTCTGCATCAAATCGCATCTAGTTGGTACTTTAAAGAGGTCATTTTCGATTGAAAAAAACTATGCATTTAAACAAACCGAAAAATTACATAAAAACGCGATTTCATCGAAATCGATTATCGTTATTTGTTCGTATTTTTTAAAGTAATGTTTACAGAAACGTGAATTATTATTCGCCAAATATGTAAATTTATATTATATAAGGGGGAAAAAATGTCTTTTAATTTTTTAGCTATTTCGTAGCAATTATAGATTTTGAGATATTTAATTCGTAAAACAGGTAATTTTTGGTTTTTAAGTCTTAGAAATTGAATAAAATGTCAGACGTAAGCGTTACTTCCACTATATTGAAAATCGTTAGTCACAATTTTCCTTAATAAATATTTCAAACTTTTCGACAAAATGTATTTTATTTTTTGTATGGAAAATCACGTTTGTTCAAAACTAAATTTGTAGTCTTGAAAATTTATTAAATATGTAACTATTTGTACTGTATATTAAAGAAAACAATTTTTGGAATTTTTTATTATACCCAGGATTATTGTTAGAAACTACATGCAAATGATGTGTGCTGCGTATAAGGTTATCTGTAAATTGTGTTTAGTGTTTTATCTATACACACACACACACACACACTATATATTATTATTAATAAAAATAATATTATTACACAATACACGCCAAAGCTCTGCTCAGAATCGTTTTATCAAATGCAAAGATTTACGCGATTGTTTTAAAATTTATATTAATAACAAAACTCTAAAATCATTATCCGAGAAATTCACTTGAGCGACATCCACTGCAACACGCCGCTACTTTTATATTTGCGCTTTGCGTACACACACACACACACACACACACACACACACACACACACACACACACACACTATAATTATTGTATTGGTGAGATGTATAATATTTATTAAAACGAGCGTATTACTACATATAATATTTGAATAACGATCGGTTAAAATGTGCAGTTAATAAACGGAAAAATTAATCCGGCACGGATTTATCTATATAAAATAATACAGGAACAAAATATCACCGCGACTGATTACCGCCGCCGTATACGCACGAATAACAAATAATAATATCATATAATATATAAGTATTTATTATATAAATAATAATTTGCGAATGTACACAATTTTTTTATGTACATTTTTTTTTTCTCGATTCTAAACGAAACGAAGAAGCTATCGGTTTTACAATAATGTTTATTTATTTATTTTTCGCTCGCGATAACCAATAAATTCACACCGTAACGCGTCACCTATCTCGAGAATTTTCGATTTTTTTTTTTTTTTTTAGCTATTTATACGCGTTCAAGTTTCAACGATACTTGTAAACGACCGACCGTATATTTCATGCGGACGTCACTGAAACCAAAATGGGACAAACGGAAAACGAATGCCGCCGAAACGACCGTATGTTTACGAATATTGTTTTGTGCCATTTGTAATACGAGGACGATATAAAAATGTCGACATTGTGTATACAAGTGGAACACGGGCAGTATAGAAATTATGCTATGTATAAATAATATAATAATAGGCATATAAAACTAGTTTACGAGTGGTATATGTGTGTGTGTGTGTGTGTGTGTGTGTATGTATGTTTGTATACCTGACCACCGCTAGTGTATGTCTGCAAACAACGGTCCCAAAATAATAATAATAATAATAATAATAATAATAATAATAATAATAAATAATAATTTCTCTTCGTTTGCATCTGCGCACCTTTATCGCGTATATACGACATTGTTGTGTTGTATTTCACGTCGCCCATAAGGAAATTTAATACCATCATTTTTAGGTTAGTTAGGTTAGGGTCATATAATATTCAGAGCCCCGTCGCTAGTCGTCAGGGCTAAATTATAAATGCCACCCTGTCCAGAAGGGTACTTTGTAAATTTACCTATACCTACTCCAAATTTAATCACTTTTTTTAGTCATAAAAAAATGTTGTAGACTAATAATTTAATTACAATACACGGAACTCTTCCCTAAACGCCAAAAGTCTTGAGCGCTATAAATAATAGGTACGCCTATTAAAAGACGGCGATACAGAAAAAAAATGTATTTTTGTATATCGCGAAAACATCAATTTTGATAGTTAAAAGTATATTTTTAAACGACGGCGTAGACAAATCAATCAAATAAGTGAAACATTCCGGTGTAGGTCGAAATAAATAAAAACGATTTATTATAATATCTGAATCTTTTAAAATTAATAATATAATAAAATAATTATACCTAAAGAAAAGTACGAGCGGGCTAATATCGATATGAGTAAGGAGAAAAGTAAGAATAAAAAGTACGTATACACTGGGAAAAGCTACACTTTTACACTTACCTACCGGTTTTTATTACTTATGTCGCTGGGGAGGGGGATTGTTTTTATAAAACCATTTAAATGCAGACCACGCGGGTTTTGTATGTATAATAGGCATCTCACTGAAATTTGAAACATGTAAAATGTTTCGAAATTCCGGGTCCCTAAAGGTTTGAAATGCCGCCCGGTGGCATTTTGGACAAAAATTGTCGCCCAGCTCGCCCCTGGCCTACCACCGCCGCACCGGCCCTGATAATATCGCACATGTGAAATCGCGTGTGTGACACATCACACCGGTGGCCTAAAAAAACAATATCCCGTCTACAATGTAATTCCGTTTTCGTTTCACCACGCGTTTTCTTCTGATAAATTTTTATCGTTTTCGGCTCAAAAATATTTAAATCAAATACTGATTGCGGCCAACGATATTATTATAATAAAGTTCCTTATTGTGACATCATAAGTTTTTTTAGTGGAAAGTAAGAAAAAAACGGCGATTACGAACTCAATCTACACACACTATGAAATAGCAAAAAATCGCACATTACTATAGTTCAATTAGAATTCATAGTCGGATTATCAGAGCGTACGCTAAAAATATACCCACGTACGGGGGTACAAAGTCGATTTTATTTTTTCCCCTTTAAAGGTGAGGTTCTTCAATTTTATTAGTATCTCTTATTACAACACCGTCCGTACACGAGGAGACAGAAAAAAACGCGTTAAAAAATAGTATATAAATAATAATATACGAGTAGGTACGTTTACAGTGTAGTCCAGTGGTTCCCAAAGTGGGCGATATTACGGTGCAGGGAGGCGCTAGTATGATAGTATGAATACGTTGTTGCATTTTTTTTATGTACTTATTAATTGATTAATGTAAAATTCTAGGACGGGGGCTGTGAGACTTTTTTTTTGTAAGTAAGCGGTAAGGGAAATAAGTTTGGAAACCCCTGGTATAGCCCATAGGCGTATTTTCAATTTTTTTTTTTAAGAGGGGCTCAAAATATTTAATTGTTGATTGATTTCAAACATAGTGAACCATTTTTTTTTTTAATAAAGTTGAATTTTTTTTTTACTAGTGTTAAAAATATTGATGTGTTCAATTTTTACATTTTTAGAATTAGTTCAATGGATAAGTTATGTTTCAAATTGTAAATTTTACAGAATAGTTTTAATTACTGGGTATATTTTCTAAGTGGGATATGTATGACTATTGCTCATTACAGATTTCATTCACCCTAAAAGGGTAATGGGTTATTATTTTCCCACCCTATTTTTCATAATGAAAATTATATATATATATATAGGGTAGTCCTTATTTATAGGAAAAAAAATTATTCATATTTTTCATAATGCTGGACCTTCCCATTTTTTTTATTACGAAAAAAAATTAAATCGTGTTAAATTTTATCATGATGACTCACCTCCTTCCTGTGCCACAAGAGGGTTGAAGATTGGCCGAAATGAGTAGTTTTATGATTTTTTAAATTTTATTTGAAAAATGTAAGACTTATCACAAAAATGTACAGAACTCTAACTGTAGAATCAAATATGTTCTATAAAAAACTTATTTATATAATTTCACGTAAATCTATTATTTTCTAAGAAAAACACAGTATAATGTACTTTGTTTATTTGGTGATATATATTTTTTTTACAGTTATTTAAATATATTTGTAATTTAATTGAAGATACGATAATATGTATTACAATAAATTACGAATAACTTAATTTAATATATTATATTTACTCTGTTAAAAGATCCATTGGATTATATTATATTATATATATATATATATATATATATATATATAGGTATACATTTTTCAATATTTTTCCCAGTATCTAAGACACATAATGATTACATGAACCGAATATCATTCAAATTGGTTGACCTTTTTTGTTTTGCCCTATAAAGGGTTAACCGTTTCCACATACCTATGATTACTATCATAATTTTCAATAAACAGACAATATAACTTCTAAATAAAACTATTACTCTACTCATTATAACAACAAAAACACTCGGCCAACTACGTGTAAAAACGTCGCTAAGTAAAAAAAAAAAATAAAAAACTCAAATTAGAAAAGTTGTGATATCAGATAGGGGCTAAGTAATTTATTACATTCATTAGAATAGAAATTATTTTATTTAATGAAGTGCGATAATTTAATACAAATAATTTAACTTGTTTGTCGGCTACTAATAATATCATCTACAACTAAAAATACAACGCCTCTAAGCTAAGCCGTCGATGAATATTTACATCCCCATTTTATATTTTTATAGTATTACCATAACACTATTTAAGTACATACTATAAGTACCCGCCAAGCAAGTTAAATTATTTGTATTAAATTATCGCACTTCATTAAATACAAACAATTTCTATTCTAATGAATGTAATAAATTACTTAGCCCCAGTTTGATATCACAACTTCTCTGATTTGAGTTTTTTTATTATTATTTTTATTTAGCGACGTTTTTACACGTAGTTGACGGAGTGTTTTTGTTGTGATATCACTATTTTTTTTAGTAAAGTTGATTTATATTTTATTCACATAATATAAATAAAATTGCTGATTATTCGACGATAAGGCGCTAACAGACTCGTTTAAAGGACCGCCGTAAACACGTGGTGGAAATACCAAATAGCTAACACGAACGTTGGAAAACTCATGTAGGCAACGAGTTGGCGTTACCTCTACTACCACGCACTGTTCAAATAGCTATTACAACCGAAATGATAGTCTGGTTGCTTGAAAGGGTGTAAAGATGGGCGGCCGGCAAAAACGCGGCGGCACGTTTAACATTACGTCGTCAAAAAATTAGTTTTTAGATGAAAAATTAAGCAATACTTTTGCATATTGCTCAGGCTGTAAGCCTCCGACTAACTTGATATTTATAAAAGTATCATCTACAAAGCATACTGATTAACCTGTGTAAATCTCTAGTCAATCAGTTTATTAGTTCAGGCTACAGAGAGGTCGGACCATTTTTCTTAAAATTACACAGGTTAAATACGAGTTGGACGATTCGTGTAATATACGTACTTCGGTCGTCGACACGAGCTTTCTTTTTTTACTTTTTTAGAAAAAAAAAAGTATTCCATAAGTATCTGGAATACTTTTCGTAAAGTGTTTTCAAAATACTTAGGGAATACTGTGGTCATGATATATTCGAATGCATATTCTGAATACTTTTTTTTGAAGTTCTGTATTTCAAATACACTGTTAAAAAAGTATTCTATCCGAGTTTGCGCTTGTATTAATAATAATAATAATAATAAATAAAAAAAAAAAAAAAAAAAAACGAGAAATTTGTAGTCGACCGTCGTATATATAATGACGTAATTTATACACTATATACCAGCGGTTCCCAAACTGTGTGGCGTGCCTCCCCTGGGACACTTGACGGAGAAGGGGCAATGTAAATGCTGATACATTTATTTTCATCTATTCAAACACATTATATGGTTTACTATCGTTATTATACAATAAAATATTTCATTATTTCCGTGTTTCGTGGCGTACATTAACATTATTGGTGTGATCGACCTATATTATTAATTTGTATTTATTTTTCGAATATTTGTAAGAATACTTAATTATTTGAAATACAGTTTCCTTTTATTTAATTATTTAATATTTATTAATTTTTTTTTTTTTAAACACATCAATATATTAACTAGAAACGCATGTAGCAGTAACAACGTCGATTCCCCTAATTTTGCGGAATTATTGCGCGGAAAACAAACGCATCATTCGCATTAAGATTAATAATTTTGTAACACTTTAAATTGAGTAACAGTTATTGTTTTTTTTTTTTTGTCATAAAAATGTAAATGTTTGAATATTTAAATAATAGGAAATTTTATTTCATTTGTTCGTGGGAGGCGAGATTAATTTTTTTCTCTTTTTAAGGATGCGCGAACCAAACGAGTTTGGGAACCGCTGCGCTATACAAATATTTTATATAATTCAAATATGTGCATGTTAATTAAGTGTACGCCGCGGACCGTGTTTACCGAGAAGTGCGCGTGCGAGTTTTCTATAAATCCCGCGACCGACCGATAACCCCCCGGTGAACTGAGCAGGCGACGATTCCGAAGCGATGAACTCGCCTGGACCGCGGTCACGCGAAAGGTTAACACACGCGATACGGCTGCCGTTGATAAAACTGCACTGCACGTTACGCGCGTCCAAACGCGCTGTTTTCTAATATAATTTATAGGACGTTGCGTACAAAATATTATGTAATAATCACGTTGAAAAGTACTATAATATTCTGGAGTCCTTGAAAACATATTATGTGTTTAACATTGGCGTAACGAATATATTATTTATATATTATAATATATATACGCATAACGATCGAGTGTTATTAATGCGGTTTCGTTGGACTGCGCGTTTTTTAAATAAAAGTTCGTTTAAGAGTCCCGCAGTGTTCTCGGATTCGTACAGGTTCCTGTTCGTTTGTAAAAAAAAATAAATAAAATTTCTCTTCTAATTATTTACCAAACGAAATCCTGGCGCGTACATGAACCATTTGAATTTTTACACTTGAACGCTAATAATTGCGTGACTCAAAAACGGTAAAGAGATTTTTGTTTTCAACGTTTTACACGAGCGAAAATTATTAAAAAAGAAAAAAAAAACGTTTTACAATATGTTTATGACCTTGAACATATTACGTGTATGTGTGTACGTGTGCTCACGTCTGCACCTAAACGAGTGCTCACCCAGTGGCGCACACGTTAAGGGTCAGTGGGGTGGATCGACTCCCCTATTCAAAAGGGTGGGCGCGGGGTGATGCTGGTGTTATGGAGCTAAAAATTTAAATAATATATTTTTAATCATAATTAATATTACAGTGCATGCAATGTTGTCATTGGGTGTCTACTGGTTATCTATTGCGTAGTGGCAAGGCGTGCAAAATATTGTTAGACCCATCAATGTGCAGTTCAGTGTGCGCCACTGTGCTCACCTGAGCATAATATACCTATCGCGGTAGTGTTCGATATTATTTACCAAAGTATATTACGTATACTTTACGTATTTTTATTCTTTTTTTAATAATAATAAAAAGATTATTTATGATTGTATTATATTATATGAAATTTTAAAAAAAGACATCACCTAAATTGTACCTTTCACCTTTCACCGCGCGACTATTTTAGTGGCGCGTGTGTGTGTGTGTGTGTGTGTGTGTGTGTGTGTGTGTGCTATATGAAGACATTTGACAGGCCCCAGAAAAATATTACAAAATAATATAATATTAGGTACATTGCCTTCTTCCCCTGTATCCACCCGCGCCGCCAATGCGCGGCGGCCTAGTCCTGTACAAGGAAAAAGCGGCGGCGCGGGTAAACGGGGGTTTGGTAGCCCTCGACCGGACGTTTACCCGCGCGATTGCTGCAGCGCACAGTAGTAAGACTGGTAAACACGTATAGACGAGTCGCAGCACACTTTACGATCGTAGTGTTATTGTACGCAATTCCGACGATGACGATGGGGTGTGATGACGATGACGAGAGAACAAACACGTTTTCGGAAGAGAAACGGGTCGTTTTCACTACGCACTACTAACCCGTCTGTATATTGTGTGCAGGGGCGGATCTTGGATATTTTTATAGGAGGGGCACATATAAATTTCACAATTACACTATTATTTTATAAAAATTATTGTTATAACAATGCTGTGTGCTTGTGTGCAGTACGGTCAGTACGAAATTAAACTAAGTAAATACTACGTCGTTGTCGCAGCGGTGTCGCGCGTTAAGATAACGCAAGACGTGTGCTCCGGGCCTAATAATTATAAATAGAGATCGATAAGATACTAAGCTGAAACTACTTTTATCAGTTTAAATGTACCTAATAATTGTCCTAATTAATGAGTTTACTAGTAGGTACTAGGTAGTATTATTCTTATTTACAACTGTATTTTTTTTTTATATGATACTTTTTTATACTCGTAGTAACATAAAAAAAAATGTCGATAGAAAATTGACAGGGGGGGCACGTGCCCCTGTGCCCCTCCCCTGGATCCGCCACTGATTGTGTGTGTGTGTATACTGTATATATATATATATATATATATATATATATACCTACATGGACGTACTCACGGGGATTCATGGGGTTTAACTCTCCCCCTCCCCATTGACCGTATTTTTTTTTTTTGCAATCAATTCGTATTATATATGTAAGGGATATGAACATTCATTGTTCGCTATCCGCTATCGTATAATTTATATTTACAATTGCAATTTTATTATAATATAATATAACAGAATAGTGGAGTCCAAAACAGAATTATTTTTTTGGGTGAAGAAAATAACGCGTAATATTTCTTTCAAGGCGTTTGTCCGGGTCCGTTTTACCGTCTAAATACTCGGTATGAGTGATGCTTAAAATGCGTTTTCCTTATTATAAGTTGTTACTTGTTACTGAACGTTATTGAAAGTAGACTCGGCTCAATGGACTTACAATGTTAGCGATTCATGGTGGTGTTTCATTAGCAGCTGAGAAAATGGTGGATGATCTGGCGAAAAAGCCGAGAAAATTAGATTTTGTATTATAAAAAATAAAAATTGTATTATAATTTTTTTTTTTTATATTGAAATTATTAAAAATAATATTTAAAAATGTCATAATCAGGGGAGTGTGGAGCCCCCCACCCACCCACATATTTATCTAGAAATTATCCAACCCCCCCCCCCCGCACCATTTGAAAATTCCTGATAACGCCACTGTATACCTATGTGGCCATGTGTGTAGACTGTAGAGCGTCGTTCAACGTGAGTCGCAATTCCCCGAACTGATGGATACCCCGCGGTTGCGCCGTGTGCGGGCGGGTTACGTATACGGGCCGACGGACCCTCTTCTTGTGCCAACCCCGCGTAGCAGCAGCACCGGCGCGACCGCTGCACCCCGCCGTTTTCGAATGTTTTGGGACGCTGATGACGTCACGCTGACCGACGGGGCCGAAGACGGTGGCGCGGTGGTGGTGGCGACACTCTGTTGACGGCCGCGCGACAAACCGCCCGTCCCTTCAAACGTTTCGCCGAATACGTTACCCGAAACGAACGCGCAATTTCGGCCGCACGCGTTTTTCTCCACTTTTTCCCGAACTTATACACCAACACCACCAATTTATTTTATTTATTTTCTCCCACGAAAATCCGCGAGAAAATATTTAAAAAAAAAAAAACAATTTTTGTTTTTCGCATATGATTTTATTGCTTCCGCCGACGACGCACGACGATTGGTGGCGGTACGCGTTGGCCGTCGTCAATAAAGGACGCCTCACACGACTCTCGTGGTTAGATATTTTCGCGGTTTTTGTTCGTGTGGCATTCCGTCTCTCCGTAAGTACATACTAATATACGTTTTGTTCGAAAACAATCGTCATTACTGTTTTTCCCCCGTTTTCAGGTACAGTACCGGCGCGCATCTGCACTCTACGGCTTCAGCGACATTACCGTGTGTTTATTCTCTGCAGACCGTTGGCGTTTCGCGCGATTGGCTAGTCCGGTTAGCTGCAGGTGTCTGGCACGTACATAATTCCAACGACCGGTCGGTCGGTCATAAACATCGTCTCGCGCGTATACGTGCCGCGGGTAAGAAGTTTTTTTTCTACTCGTCTCGAGAGATTTTCGTTTATTCGTAGGTCGAACGCTCACTACACTGGAAGAGAAAGAGAGAGAGAGAGAGAGAGAGAGAGAGAAAGAGAGAGACAGACAGAGAGTGAGAGAGAGAGAGAGAGAGAAAAAATAGCGCTGCCACGTTGCCCGTCCATCAGGCACGTAGCCAAAATTTTATTTTATTTTATTTTTTATTTTTTTGTGACCGGAGGGGGGGGGAGGGAGTCTATTTAAAAAAATATTGGAAAAAAATTGAAAATTCGATATATTTGATTAGATATCGAATAATAGATTTAATCAATTATTATCGAACATTTAATCGAATATTTTCATCGAGACCAAGACATTTCGATTGAAAAGTTATCGAAAAGTTTCACAAACAAATAATATTATTTATTAACAATATATTATTATATTTAAAAAAAAAATGTTGGTTTATTAGTAGATATATAATATTAATATAAAAATGAAAAAATTGAACCCCACGGACAACCCCCCTGGGTACATCACTGCCGTCCGTCCCCCGAAGCGTTTTCCATTTGACTCGTCTCGGTTTTCCGAACCGATTTATTCATTCAGATAACAAGAGTTATTCGACAGGTAAGGGAAAACTATCGGTTTTTCAATGTCCATATAGCGCGTATTCGACGAATAAAATAGAGTTATTCGATGGTAATTTTTCCACCGAATATAGATTTATTCGACAGTTATAACAAAATTGTATGTACACGTCCGTTATCACTGGGTATGACATTTCACCGTGTGCTTTTTAGTAATGTAAAGTGTAATAAATTTCAAGAATTTTTTGGCTCACTTCACACACACACACAACATAATAATAATATTTTATTGCGCAGCCTGTTGTAGCAGAATTGTAGAATTTTCGTAATTCGAAATATGAATTTTTATCTTTCAAACGTGAACGTTTATTTTTGCAAAATATTTTCTTTTCCAGTGCTATTTTCAAAAGCAAACTCCTTTTCACCATATGAGATATTGCTGTTCCTTTCATACCATCAATCGTTTTCTTGTGCGACATCGTAATGGGTAAATTTTAATTTTAATTTTTAAATATTGGAACACGTCGAAAACTAACATTAGAGGTAGTCTGAAATAATATTTAAACTTCTACTATCGTTTACTAAGAACGTCAATTGCTTGTCATCATCATATATATTATACCATCGACCGATAACAATCAAATAAATCTGTACGACTCGTTCTATACAATCCACAATTACCAACACGTACCAATATTATTATCTTTATTTGCCGAGTAGCAGCTATCTGGGAGAAAATTTTGCGTTGAAAAAAACTTATCACTCAGAAGTTTGTTTCCCAAATATGTAAGTATATATTCGAGACAGATAAAGAGGTTATTTAACACTTTGGCGAATAAGTGGATAGCTAAAAACCCGTGACTTATATACGCGTATAATACCGCCGAGTTTAAATTATAATTACATAAGGTTAATTGTTAATGGTATTAATTGCTGTTTATATCACATTAAAACATCAATAGGTACGGAAACGGTAAAACGTAGATTTATTTCTGACTTCGCAACACGCTATTCAGCGGCGCAACTACAACTCGTGGTGCCCTAAAATAAACTACTTTATGCGTGCAAACGCATCAGATGGTGCCCCCAAAATGTCACGTGTACTCTGGTGGCCCGGGTGTAAGTATCACCCAACACCCCCGCTTGTTGCGCCACTGACTCTATTCTTTGCAAATCATGTCATTAGTTTTTTGGTCAGTATCGTATAAGTATATAATAATACGTATTTTTTTGAGCTTACAATGGAGCCGGCTACATATAATACCGACCACGAGTTAAGCGTGGATTTTTTGTAATCGATTCCCGTCACTCTCTCGTCGTTCGTCCTCGTGCCTTATAGACGATAGAAAAACAAAGCTTGGGAATATTTAAATTAAAATTTAATTTTTCCATACACTATACAGATTTAAAACCTTGTTGTGTTTTGAGAAGACCGTTATTAGAATTTTCACTGACCCGAAGTCTGTAAATTCGGGGCAAAAGCAGTTGTGTTCGGATAGGAATTCTCGTCACAGGGTCAACACGTGGTGTATTAACGGAATAACCATATTCTCCGTGCAAGCAAAATATAAAAGGAAAGATAAAACGACTGCGCTAATAATTGTTAGGTAGCGAAAAAAAAAAATGTTAAAAATCGTTAGCCGCGTTCTAACATAATATGCACAGTAGTCGGTAAAATAAATAATATATTTTTACGTGTAAAATATTTTTTATTTACAATATTTCAGTATTTTAATTTATATAAATATAAATAAATAAATAAATGTATAATGTATAATATATTTTAATTTCAATAAATAACAAACGCACGAAGTACGTAAAAACGTTGTTTTTAAAACTCCATTAGATTTTTCTCACTCGAAAATCTCTGTTGCTAAAATGTATATCGCCACTAGTGAATTCGTCACGATATTTCAGGGGAATAATTCGCCGTTACGTTAATAAACACAGCCATTAATATTATAAACCACGCGCGTTTTTAATTAATCATATTACTCTTTATATATATATATATATATACGATTAAATTTGTTAATATTGTTTTATTTATAAAAATTCGCGTATATATATATATTAATGGATTTCGGTAGAAATATTGAGCCGGTTCATACACATGTACTATATAAACATGTTATTTATTCTATACATAATACATGCGTACCTATTATATACGTTCCGAAGAGAGCCGAAAC
Organism: Slavum lentiscoides; assembly: GCA_032441835.1. NCBI lineage: Eukaryota > Metazoa > Arthropoda > Insecta > Hemiptera > Aphididae > Slavum > Slavum lentiscoides. Next base: position 1,039,482 of record CM063721.1, on the reverse strand, counting down.
TAATTAAAATATAAACTATCGCGTTCCTTTAGGCGTTATGTATAATTTAATATCATATACGTATAAATGTATATATATATATTTTTTTTTTTACGCCTTCGTATTGCATTCGCTGAACAATTTTAAAAATGCGTACATTGAATATTTATATTAGGTGTTTTTTCTTTTTTTAAACGAATGTTATTTTTAAAGGTTTTGTTTAAGACGGTTATAAAGAAACAAAATAAAATATGCGCGCGTTCGGTACGACACAGCAAGGTTAAACGTGCAGTGCAAGCGTTTCTATATCATATTAAATTTTTTATTCTGCGTAAAATTATTTTAATGTTTTAAAATTATGTATATATATATATATATATATTGAAAGTGGTGTTTTGGTATTAATTAATCGCCGTTTTATTTTTAGTTTCGAATAATGGCCGCGATAATAAATCGTACAGGGAAAAAGTTTATAACGAATTTCCGTTATAAATTGAAAACTTTAATAAAAAGAATTTTAAAACTCTGTAGGAGTAAGCAAAAAAATGCATTGGGCGTGTTTTGTATTTTGTTTTTGAAATAATGAAAAACTTAAGAAAAACCTATAGTAGACTCTCATCAACTTTCAATCGAGTACCAAAATAATAAATGAATAAAAAATAAACGACACGTGAAGTTTCGGTGTGCCAGTATATAATATAATACTAGTATATCTATACCTCCGGTAATGTTTTTCTAGGATTATTATACCTCCCTGTAGCAAAAATAGAATTTCTGAATATTTTCATACATGGTAACATAATCCTAGTATATTGATACCCCCCGGTAAGAAAATAATAGGTAAAAAATAATTTTTTTATTCCGTTATAACTTTAGCACTATTTGTGATAGAGGCACAAATTCAACGGGACACATTATGGAAGCGATGGAGACGTGGATTTGGAGAAGAACAACGAGGACGAGCTGGACAGAGAGGAAAAGGAACGACACCATCTTACAAGAAATAGGCGAAGAAAGAAACATCATTACAGCTATTATGAAAAGGAAAGTGAAGCTCATCGGACATATGATAAGACATAACGATTTTGTCACGAACATCTTGGAGGGGAAGATTATGGGTAAATGACCAAGAGGAAGACCCAGACAATCATACTTCAACGACATCAATCAACGAATGGGTTTCATTTCATACCACCACCTAAAGAATACGGCGCGTGATAGAGAAGTTTGGTTACAACGACAAGGCCTTGCCTTTAGAATTTGATGATGACATTATGGTTTTGGGTACTCTAAGACGAAAGTCCAGCGAATTACCCCCCTCAGACAATTTTGGAAGGAGGAGGGGTGAATTTTGAAATCGTCGTAGTGGATTCAATTTTAGTCGCAGAAGACTCACGATACCATAGATAGATTGAGGCTACTTCAATGTATATCATACGAAAAATACCCCCACCTCCGTTTTTTTGATTTTGATATAACTCCGGCACTACTGGTGTTAGGAAGGTAGTTCCCACGGGAAACGTTTTGTTTTAGTGTCTTATAAGAGGTACGCCTAGCAAGTTTTCCCAAATCACCCCTAAATGAGGGAGTACACTTTTAGATCCGTTTTTGGACCCCCTCATTTAGGGAAAACTTGCTAGGCGTACCTCTTATAAGACACTAAAACAAAACGTTTCCCGCGGGAACTACCTTCCTAACATCAATAGCGCAGGAGTTATAACAAAATCAAAAAACCCAAGGGAAGGTATTTTTCGTATGTTGTACACTGAAGTAGCCTCAATCTATCTATGGTATCGCGAGTCTTCTGCGACTAAAATTGAATTCATTACGACGATTTCAAAATTCACCCCCTCCCCCCTACCAAAATTGTCTGGGGGTAACTCGCTGGACTTTCGTCATAGATTACACAAAACCATAATGTACCCCGTTGAATTTGTGCCTCTATCACAAATAGCGTCAAAGTTATAACGGAATAAAAAAAATTATTTTTTACCGATTATTTTCTTACCGGGTGGTATCATCAATATACTAGGATTATGTCACCATGTGTGAAAATATTCAGAAATTCTATTTTTACTACAGGGAGGTATAATAATCCTAGGAAAACATTACCGGGAGGTAAGAATATACTAGGATAATAATACCCCCGGTAAGGAGGTAAGATTTGACGGTTGCACCGGTATATTTTTTACGTCTGTTAAATACGTCTCCAAATTTGAAATCATGGCTACGTTAACTGAGGTTTTCGCCGTTTTTGTCTTCAAAAATTCAAAAAAAAAAAAAAAACCACTTCAATTTTGCAATTTTAAACTCTTTCAATAATATATCGAGAGATTTTGTTGAAAATGCAAACGGTTGTAAATCCAACAGAAAAAAAAATATATATATATATATTAAAAAGGGCTCGCTCATAGAAATATGAAATCAGAATACAAGGTGCACACGACATAATTATAATGATTTGAAATTTCCTATTAAAATCGTTTGTAATGAGTGATCCATGTCCGTATTGGTTTCGAACGGTAATATTATACGCGACGCGTTTCGCGTAGAATTATTGATTGCCCTGCATTTTAGTGGGCTACCGCACTATATAATTCATAAAATAACATTTTTATACAGCGTCAAAGAGTAAATTAACCATGAAAATTGATTGTAAAGTGATTTTTAACGCTTAAATAATTGTAAAGAAAAAAATATTATCGAGAATGAAAATATAAAAATATGTTTTTTTGGGGTTCACGAATACACGGTTCTGTAAGCGTTTGTGTGTGTGTGTGTGCGTGTGTGTGATCAGAACTCAGACATTTCCTAAGACTGAGCAAAGCGCAAATTGAAATATTTAATGAATTTAAAAAAAAATAGTAATTTTTTTCTTCTTACGTGTCTTAGGCACCGTGTGTAATGTTTCCCAAAAATTAGTCGTACGAAATTTTTGTAACAATAGTTCGTTATTTTGTGGAGAAAAAAAAGAAAAAGAAAAACGTTCGTAAGACGTATGATGCGCAGCGAAACTGGCGAACGTGGAAGAAATTGCATTCGGTGAAGTAATATAGTAATATATAGCTGTTGAAGGAATCAAGGATTTGCAAAGGATACCGGGAAAGAGGGCAAAAACTCTGAGCCGGGTAACAATAATATCGGGATTGTTTTCGGTATAAAAGCTTAGTATAATAGCAAACACAAACTTTTCGTGGAAAGCGTTCAGCGCAAATCGAACTAGAACTCCGGGGGCAAATTAAATCAAATTGGTAAGAGATTTTATTTAAAAAAAAAATATATATATATATAGTTTTATTATTAAATATACATATAGCGGGGATAGGTTATTTTCGCTAATTCGAAATACCTGTATGCAAACAATACAGGTATATCGTTGCTCGTTATGTGTGTGCAATAAAAAGTGTATATTATAATTAAGTATTCATTTATGAAAAAAAAGTTATCAAACCATAATTGATACGTTTAATTAGATGTGAAAATTCTTGTTATACAATCAAATATCCTCATTATTATTACTTTATATATATATATATATATATATATATATATATATACTTGTATATAAATATTTAAACATTTATAAATAATAATATTAATATTATTATATAATATAATAATAATAATATTTATAAATTTAATATAAAAAATAAAAAACAAAATTTAATTATCAAGATTTTTTTGTATGTATTTAACCGATAAAAGAATATCGTACTATAAAGTGTACCTACATTATATTACTGGAAATCTCCATAATATGTAATACTGTTTTTCGGGGCATGTACCACACTGATGCGGTCGTTTCTCACGGTAACGTGTCTCATAATATTAGGAGTTTGTTTTGGGTTTGGATATTATTGTTATTGTATATTCACATTTCCGAATAGTCACCTCACACTCCCCATACAAAGTTATACCGAATCGACTTAATTAAATTAAACGGTTTTTACGGAAAATAATAATAAAATATTAATATTTTATGTTTTCTATAAATCGTACCGAAAAATTTGATTTCTTTTTTTAAAGAATATCGACAACCGTATCTATCTTCATACTTTTCATACATATTTATTATTGGAGATTGTTTTTATGTGTCCAGTCTTATTTGTTTAAAAAGCGTGTCGTGTTATATATATATATATATATCGATAGTTTGTCGGCGTGTAAAACGACCAAAAATCTGTACGTGATACATTCGTATACATTTATGTACAGAGTCTAGGCGTGCACACTCCATTTTTAATATATAAAAGTGTTATTAAATGGAGTTCTTATATTTATTAAGTGAAGCACTCTAATCGATTACTATATATTATGCGCGTATGGGCAGTTATTTTGTTAAGTAGCGTGGCGTGGCGTGGCGAAGAGTTCTTTTTTAGGGCAACCGCCCCTAATAAAATTCAGGAGTGGATGGTTAATACCGAGTAGGAATGAACTAAAACAAATAAAATACGATCTCCGAAGTATTTTAATAAGTACAATTTATTAAGGAACGTAATATAATATGGATTAGAATAAGTATAAATAAAATGATATTTACAAATAGGTTTATAAACAACGTAAATTAATTTTTTATTCAATTTTCCATTTATTTGAATTTCAGCTATTTCCTTGTCCGTTACATTAAAATAAATAGTGTGAGGTATATTGAGATCAAAAAACGTTAAAATCCTAATTATGCTACCTATTTTAGAGATAAGTTTATTTATTACATCTAAGAGTAATATTAATATGCGAATTATCGCCTTTATGAAATCCATCAAAACACTGCAGCATAATAGTATAATTATCTAGAAGTCTAGCTTATAACTTTTACTTATTTAATCAGTTTATAATGAGACATTAAAATTCCTTTATTTTAGGAGAATAGTAACAAAAATGTTAAGGTTGTGTACACTCATAATCCGTGGGTGGGTATAAAAAAATTGTATTCGCCTCTACGAAAAAATCTTGTGACAGTGCGTGTGACATATCATATAAATCCAGAAGTTATAGCGTTATTTTGCCGAAATTTCATCGGTTAGATGTTTTTAATTCTATTAAATAACAGATATTTTCCGGACACCGCAATTTCGATTAAATTTAAACTAATTATTTGTAAGAGTTGAAATTGAAAAGTATCGAATTTAAGCATTCGCAAGCTATTTGTAGACAGCCGCCTGCAATGGCGTCACGAACATTTTAACTACAAGGGCTAACATATCAATCACTAACACCCCCCAAAAAAAAAACCTATAAATTAATTTTTACTCGAAATATATTTTTTTTAATAACAGCCATTATTGCTTTACAGTAGGGATCGTTATTACTTCATCGTTTCTTTACGTTTTATGCGTATACGCGTAGATAACTTGCATTATTATTGTTGTATCCGATAGTTGATTTTTATTTATACTCGTACAAATTAAAAATATTACAATTAAAACTTTTTTTTTATGTGCCGAATTCACTCATTATCTATCTTTTTAAATTATTTTGGTCCCAAAAAAATAATCGCTGGCAATCGAGTACACAAGAATTTAGAGTATAAATTAACTTTGTATGAGACGTAAATAAGCGACATTAATTATGAGGCGTTATGTCATAAATGAATGCCGTCTACAATAGAAATGTGTTTCCTATAGCAGTCATAATCACGACGTGTACGAATCACATTATAAATAATAATTTCAGTTTTCAGACTCCATTCCAATAGATACTAAATCGCTTTAGGTTTGGAACGGTAAGCAAATCTGATTACAAAAGTTTGGAACTTCACGAGTTTGTTACACTTTCCGTTCACACACATACGTTGATATAATATACTGCTTGTACCAAGCCAAGTGTACGTGCAAATTTAATGCAGAAAAGTTTTTATAAACATGTACGTGCAATGAAAAAATGAATTAAAATGAATGTTTTAATACTTCTAAGTGGCTCGACAAAAGTTTCAGTCAATAATATGTTATAAATCATATAGACTTTTTCTGTTTTTTTTTAAAATCTTTTTTATCCAGTTTATGACAATTTGTACGGAAAAAATCCAAAAGTATTACGTTCTATTGTAATTGTCGCCTATACAGAAGATATTATAAGCCATTTGGTTTTAGGAAATTAATTAACCCTGTGGAATTCAGAAAAAGAACACTATGAGTTCGAGTGAAACTACGAAAAATAAATTTTTTTTCTCAAAACAAATTACAAAATCATTCAATAAAATCGACGGTCGTAGCGTTGTGAAATTAAACGTAATATCAAATATGTCTGAGTTTCGAAGAACTTATACCTGATACATTCGAATCTATTTCTTTTCTCATTAAAAAAAAAAAACATCGAGATATTTCACTGTGAATTTTTTCACGCACGTTTATATTTGACGTTTTATTCGAGAATTCGACTAATCTGATCATACCAATTTATAATATAGAAGTCTTAGAAAAATGCGCGTATTAGTAATAATCTGAACTTGTCCTTTAGATTTTTTTACCAAAACCATAATGATTATATAGTACGATCACAAACTAAACAAAAATTATAGTAATGCAGAATCTGATTTATTAAATGCGAAATATTAACCGTACAACTCCAATACACACGTCCAAGCCATCCAATAATACACTCGAACAAAGTTTTTCATTTGCAAATAATGACATTTAAATTCCAGTTACACTATATTAAATGGAATCCATTGAATTGCAACTCGTTATTATCATAAAACATTTTCTGAAATCAAATGTTTCATTTATAATTTGCTCCGCGCACATATATCGCGAGGAGAAAATATGATTATTTTTTAAGTTTTATGATTTGACGATTAATTTATGATGCGTTTTAGCGTGTATCTGCTGTATACACATTTATATTAATTTATTTTTAGAAAAGGTAATTAATAGAAGAAAAAACAGAGAATACATATTGGAATTTATAATCATATTAAAAAAAAATTATTATAAAAATACCACTGTGAACATTATTTTTTATAATATATCTTCCGTTTTATCAAGAAAGATTTGCAAGTCTTCTTCTTTTTCAGTGCAAACGCTATATTGACTGCAAAGCGAAGTGTCATTACATTTTGCCCACTTACTTTGACCCTTACTTGTATTTCATCTTTCATTTCTTTTATAGCTTCTTCAATATACATATTGAAAATAAAATAAACGAAATAGGGGAAAAAATGCATCCTTGCCTTAGGCCCTTTACCAGTTCTTGCTATTTCTTCTATTCCATCTAGTTGGATTTGGATCACTTGGTTTTTGTATAGGTTGTATATAACTCTACGACCATTGTATGTTATTGCTAGTCTTTTTAAAATATTAAACATTTTGTTACAATTTACATTGTCAAAAGCCTTTTCGAGATCGACAAAAGTTATTAAAATATCTTTATTTATTCTTATTTGTTTTTCTATTTGGATTCTCAATGATAAAATTGTTTCTCTAGCGCTTATATTTTTTTCTAAAACCAAACTGGTCATTCCCTAGATTCGAGTTTATTTTACTCTCTATTCCTGTCTTTATTACTCTACATAATATCTTAGAAGCGTGAGATGTGAGTTCAGTTGGCCACTTGTACAGCATAATCGTCATCGTTTTAACAAATAAAAAATATTGTACTCGTCATACGTCGTACAAAATGTATAAATGTGTTTTGAAAGCGTTGGATAATATTGTTCGATGGCATATTCTTATAAAATGTGACTCGTATTGTACAATGTACACTCCTTATTTGAGGCAACATACAGGTTAATCAGTTGTAATATATACGAGGTATGTAATAGCATAATTTTCGTCGTTGTTTTTTTGTCCTTTTTAAACATTTGTTTTCAGAACGAAGACTACAAGTGGATTATTATATTTTATTGACATTTGTTTCATTTTAACGATAATAATACTATTATTTTAACACCACATGATAACAGTTTCATCAAAACACAATAATGGCATACTGTAGGGAAACGTTTTATTACTATTATTTTTATTATAAACAAATAAGATAAGCAAACACTCTTACGCGTTAAAAAAAAAAATGAAGTCGAACAATAGTAATCAGTGTATTCAGCCAGACAAATGGAGGAAGGCTTACGCTTACATGACGTTAAATTATAACGGAGTCGTAAATAGGAACAGTAAATCATTATAAATTCATCATCAATTTGAACACAGACGTATTTTCTAAGGTCTTTGACCGCACTTGTAAATAGTTTCAACCGTTTGAAAAAAAACTTTCTGAAACCTCTTGGTAACTGATCCGTCCGAAAGTCCGGAAGAGAACACAGTTATATGCCACTCGTATTGTTGTTTTATATATTAAGATAAATCAAACACATTATGTATATAATACACAAATATAAACAAAGTATTTGTGAATTTTGACATTGCGAAAAAACGGTGTACTTAATCAATTTTAATGGTACATTTTATTCAATAATACACTTAACTTGGTTGTATAAAAAAAAAACGAATTCTAACCGATGGGCAAAATAAGTATGTAGCGCTTATGTAAAAAAACCAGTAAAGAAAACGTAAATTTAATAGATAACAATTATTACTGTTAAGTATGTGATAAGTACCTGTAGGGCGACGTAATCTCCGAAACCGATGGTGGTGAGCGTAACAAAGCAATAATAAAAACTGTCGAAATAACTCCATCCTTCGTATTTAGAAAACACAGCCGCGCCCGTAGTGATGATTACCGACGACAAAAGTCCAGTGGCGAACATTAGGTTGATTTCCGTGGCTTCTTCTTTTTTACATTTCATATACTGTTTGGCCCTGATGAAAATATCGAACCACATTACACGTTTGCAGCCGAGACTACGTTGTTGCGGATGTTTCGACAGACAGAAGATACAGCGTTAAATATTTACATTTTATTTACAAAAAAAAAAAATTGTCTCCCTGTTTATTAATGTATAAAGGTGAACATTCTGAATTTGACAATTTGGAGTTTGAAAAATGTCATCCTTCTATCTATTAGATTTTTATTTTCAGTACCTATACTTTCACAAATATTCCCCTCTCTACCGATTATTTATTACGATGTTTTTATCTGACAGCTGTTATAGAATATCAAACACATTTTAAGTCGAAATTCAATTTTATTAATGATATTAGCGAATAATTAAAAATACAATTAACTAACGGAGAATGCATATTTTTTATCCAGTAATTAGGGTAAAATTGCGCGTGATAAATTAACCGATTATATAGTATGTATATCGTTTTATAAAATGAATTTTGAAATTTGTATTTTTGATATTAAAATTACGTAACAATCGGGTTTCGTGTATTATTTAAATGATGTACATTAGTGTATAGATTATCTATTTACTTATAGTATTAATAACAATAATTTTATAATTTTATAATTTTATTAAATTTTATTTTAATTTGACACTAACAATTATTCGATTTAATTAAATGTTTTAGGGAATTCAGGAATTCAGATAACTTATAGTTATTTGAAAAAATAACTCATACTTTTGTTAAAATATTAAATTTCAAAATATAGGTACCTATAAATAATAATTATATATTGTTATTAATGCAGATATTATGTAGTTGAATAATATTAATGGACTGTGCACTTCTACTTCAGACCCACTGCGCTGTCATACCCCAGTACAATTTTTTAATTAAAAGTCTTTTCTTTTAATATTCTCTTGATATTTTATCAGTGTTTTTCGATATTAAAATTTGATGTTCTCCACTCTGTACAAAACAAAAAAAAATTTTAACAACACTTAACGTGTTGTTAATATTATAGGTCATATTATATATTAAATCGAAACAATAAGAATAATACTTTGCTTCATATTTTGAAGACAGTACTTGGTCAAATGTAGACATTTTTTTTTGCTCGTTACTTTATACAGTTTGTTAAACATTTTTTATTCGTGTAAATAATATAGGTGTATTGTTAAAATAATAATAAAAATCGAAATATACTTGAAATTTGTGATAATAAAACAAATATATATATACATACATATATATATATATATATATATATAAGAAGATACAAGTAATATATATATATATATATAATATATATACATCACGAAAATCCAAAACAAATATCTAAAATCATTAAAATTATATATTGTTCATTGATGAACGAAAATGACGAGAAGAGGGTGGGGGGTGCACAAATAAATTACAATTGTTCACACGTATCGTTTTTCTTACCAATCTCAGGTTTTTTTTTTTTTAATGTTTTTTTCAACTGTTTTATCGTCTCCCGTAAAAATCATGAACGCTTAGTTGTACCCTAATTATTGTATTATTATCGCAACAACATTCGAAAGAAATGTGTATTTAAAAGAATCATTTTTCAAATGGCTTATCACCTCCTAATCACTACTGACGCAAATTTATTTAAACGTTCACCGATACTCTGGAACATAATAAGACCTAATGGAATTCCAACCATTGCGTACGCCATACAAAATGCTTTTCCACCAATCGTGACCGGTGTTGAATGTCCGTAACCTGCGAAAAAAATTTTAAAAATGTAATTCATTATTCTTGGCTACGTGTACTCATATAATATTACGTGAGTTTAGATTATAAGCGTCTCCAATCACGACCTATAGTTTTATGCACGCCGCAATAGAAAAACTACATAAGTATAAAAATAAAGGCAAAAAGTGTTGAAAGAAAGGAATGTACGAGCCAATGTGACACGAACAGAAGAAAGCCTACCAACAGGATGAAACGTGAAATATGAAAAACACTGAACCGCTTGAGAGTAAGAACTGCTAGACAACAAATGTAATAAAATGGAGAAAAGGAGAGAGCGAAATATGCGAATGTGGACACGTACAGAATGACAAACACATGCTGGTGTGTTGAATCCAAGACCTGTTCTTAAACCCAAATAATGCGGTAATTAAAATATAGTGATCGACTTTTAGACCAGAAGAGGAATTTAACTGATTACCGAACGAACGAACGAACAAATGATTATGCGCGCTGGAGTTAAACAATATTTTTGAAAAAAAAAAAAACATTTTTTTTTAATAGAATAAAATTCGTTGTAACGATCTACTAATATCTACATATTACTTAAATTCATTACCGATCATTGCCAAAACTACAGTTGAAAAATAAAATGCGCCGGCAAATTTCCACTGCGGTCCAGCCTTATGAGGTTTATTTTCAATTATAGCTACTTCCATCATCCTGTAATCGTCTTCGCTTATGCTGTATTTCCTGACCAAAGCAGCTTTTAGTTCTGAAATTAAAGACAAAAAAAAAAAAAAAAACCTTCAATCATACTTATTATAATATAACGAAATTTTTTTTTCCACATATTTAGATGAAATTTATAATTCATGTTGTAGTTCAAATTTCCGTTAAGAAAAAGAAAAAAAAAGTTTTAAAAACACAGTAGCACAAAATAGTATTTGAATTTGAACGTTACAAAAATTTAAAGAAAATCCGTCTAATATAAAATATAATAATAATACGTAATTGAAGTAAATACAATTACAATGGTGTGCCAATAGAGAGCACACGGTCGATTTCTAAAGGGTGTACTAGTCAAAAAAATAAATAAATAAATAAAACACGTAATTTAGGGAGATCCAATACGTTTGATTATTGACAAAAAAAAATACAATGAAATATTCGAGCTTGAGTACTTATACTAACATAAATGTATACCGTATACGATGTTGAAATAGGTCACCGTATACTTCGTCCTCTTCGGAAAAAATTTTCAAAATATTTTTATAAATTATTGTGGGTTGAATTCTTGATTTTCAGTCTAGTAAAAAATAAAAATAAAAATGGAAAAATATGGGAAAACGACAGATAGTTTTACACCACCGTAGTCTGTACCTAAGAGTAATATTTCACGGTCACGTCCTATGATTTGAAAAAAAATTTCGGAAACTCCGAACAGATATTTTATTTGTAAAGTATACGGGCGTAAAGAACATTCCGTGATGCATGTCAAAATCCTTTTTTCGTCTTTCAATCGCACAGTTCATTGTGAAACAATACCAAATCAATTACCAGTGATATTGTAACGAAATTTTCGCGCTTTTTCACATTAAAAACAAATAAATACTACGACCGATAACGCCACGATTAGAAAAACCTCAGGTGTGATGATAGCGTTTTAAAAACTCTGTCATCCGACTACTTATAAATCAATAAATTCGCGTATTATGTAAACGTTCTCACCTAGAAGATGATTCCATCTTTTACGTTCGGTTTCCGATTCCAAAGCGTCGAAAACAGCAGCGCCGACCAGCAGATACGTGAACGTGCAAACGACCAGAGACAGCGTACGGACGTTTTGTCGTTTCATATTTTGTTTTGTTCACAAGACAACTCGGGGATGCTGAAATACAGTAAAATCGTAAAATACAAAAAAAAATAAATAAAAAAATATGGAGAAAATATGCGAAATAATACTTTGTAATTCATTAACACACATTGACTATATAATCCAAACGTATCTCTAGCTACTTTTTGGACCGTTAAAAAAGAAAACCGTGCAAATGCATATTATGAATCCGGGCCTTAAATTAATTATATATATATATATATATGTATATACGTTTTTCCGGACACTTTTGTGTTTCGGTATGATTTCTCGATGACTTGACGGTATATGTACAGTTAAAATACCCATAATGGATGATGGGTGGTGGGGAGGGGAGGTAAAAAAAAATAACTCCTCTAGAAAAAAAAATAAAAAAAAATTTCATTTAAAATCACGCCGTTGCAATATTATAAGTAGTGCCGGCATTCGTGTGTACCTAAATACGTAGATTTTTACGTGATGAATTTTAATTAAGGCTAACGATAAATTCGTTTCGCGTGATGATCCGCGCAATAAAATATAAGACATATTTTTACCGTAATATTTCGCCACGCAAAATACATGTTTTTACATAATTCGTAAACTGTCCGCTTTTGTTTTACGCATTTCGTAGATTTCGTTCGTAATATACTGGAAAGTAAAACAGTTTGTCAACGTACATACGCGTCATCGAAATCGGTTAATGCTCCGTATTTTAATACTACTCGTATATATACAGTAGGTACTCGTAAAAATATTACAAAAGTGCGTGCACAGCGTTTATTTAACAAATTCGTCAGCTAAAACGGCTATAGCGACTGTACGTGATAACAAACGAATACAAAGTAATTGTGCACCGCGTGATTAACGTCTTGTGATGCGCAACGTTCGTTTGGTAGAAGTCGCAGTGTCAAAACCGAGAATCGTCGGTAGTTTCGATTTCGAAAATTTATCAACACACCAATTCGTCGTTGTTTTACTTCGCAACGGTTAAAAAAAAAAAAAAAATGTTACATTTTTTTTTTTCTTTTTCGGTCCTTTTTTAATTATTACACACGTTATATTACGCATACAAATCCTAGCCCCTATAATTATTACAGTGCAGGACTGCAGAGAGAGAGAGAGACTGTCTCTCGAATATATACGCACGTACCCAGTGGTTATTAAGGCGGGCGTGACGCGAAAACGCGAACACACGGCGCGTTTAACAAAAATATACATACGTGAATATTCGACATTGCAGCGCGTTCGCGTGTGGTAACTAATAACTAATAAAAAGTACTCACATGTGATAAACCGGCAGTAGGTATCGTTGGATTCCGTCGATAGAAACACATTATCGTACACCGTAAAAGCGTGTAATCGCGAGCATTTCGCCACACGTCCCCGAGCGCCGTTCGTAACGCGCGATTGTATCGTGAGAGTGTGCGTCTCGGTCAGCGACGCCCAAAAAATTATCACAGACTGCACGACGCGAGCGCGCGCGCGCGTATGTGTGTGTGTGTGTGTGCGCGCGCTTTTTTTCTCTCTGATTTTTATTATTCGGTATATGACAAAAAAAAAAAACACCTAATAATCGCAGTAGTAGCACATACTCGGCGGCGGCGATGGCGTTGGCGGCGGTGGTGGTGGTGGTGGTGGTGGTGGCGGTGGTTGGGAGGAGAGAGAGGAAAATATTGTGTCTTTTTGCTGGTTTTTTTGTCCGCCGCGTGTCGTCCACGTTTATCGCGGCGCGGACGACGCGCGCGCCCGCCGCCGTCGTTGACGCGCTTGCTCGTCGGTGCTTCCGAAAAATCGATTATCCGACGCCGCTGCAGTGTGGCCGCCCTCCCGGACCGAACCGTCGCGCGCTCGCGAGATAAAAAAATTACGCGTTTCCCGGACGTGCCCAGCAAAAAGGGTGGCGTCCTTTTGTTTTTTAACCGACTTCAAAAATAAAGGTGGTTCTCGATTCCCGGTTGCAGTGGCGCCCCCCACGCAGGTTATCAAGCAATGCAACTGCACTGGTAGTAGTCGAACGGGGTGGTGGGTGGGTCATTTTAGAAATCTTTATGTACGTGTATTCAAATTGTTTTACAATCATTATTTGAAGGATCGTTTAGATGGACAATGACAAATACGCGATTGGAAATCGCGATATCGTGTGAAAATGATGTATGAATTAATCAATACACAAAATGATGTAATTAACAATTATAGTAAAACAAGTCATCATTATACACAGGTATAATATAGTTAATAAATAACCTTTATATGTATATATAGGTACAATATACATAATAATATTTTGTGTTTTGTACGTTATGTTTTTATGAGTTCAAAAATTTGAAAATAATTTACATTCGTGAAAAGCTAGGACGACGGTCATTTTTTTTCTTTACAAATTACACCTTTTTTAAACTCGTAATGACTATAGACAGTGGTGTATTAATGGTATTTATGCGTAAATCCTTTCCCAGAGCCAACAAAAAAAAAACGACTTGCCAAAATTACTAATACGCTCGCAAAATTTAAATATATATATATAAAAAAAAAAATTAGTTCCACTTTTGAAAAGTTTAACACCCATCCCCCCGTCCCCAAAAAAAAAAAAAATGAAAATATGGCACTGGCACTGGGGTGGGTGGGTGTTAAAAAAATATAACTGCACTGGCTTTGGAAAAACCCGTGGGCGCCACTGTTCGGTTGTATTTTTTTTTTAATGTTTGTTACCTCATGGCTCCGTCATTTACAAACCGATTTGAATGAATCTTTTTTTATATAAAAGAGTATCGCCTCCCGGTGGTGCCATACCAATTTTGTAAAAATTGACCTAGTATTCGGCCAATAATTTAGTTTTGTTGTAATTTTTTTTTCCCATACTTTCCGATTTCATAAGGACTGGCCTAGTACCCTACCGACCACCCAGTCAAATGTAGGAACAGGAATGACGATATGACTGAAAAGGATTAAATAAAAATATTTTTTAGAAAAAAAAAATGAAACCGACTTCGAAAAAAAAAAATGCACTAAAAAGTATGATATAATCAATAATCTTTTTGAAATCGGCACCGAAACAACGTTACATTGCAGAAACGCATTTTTTTATTATTATATTAATTCTAAATGTATATATATATATACGCGCATGCAGAGTCCGCGGGAAAAGAAGAAGAAGAAGAAGAAAATTAAAATTTGTTAATTTGTTTAATTCGTTGAAATAATAAGATTTTCACTAACCGGACGACGATTGTCGATCGGCGCGCGATAAAAAAAATATATGTATATATTAAATAACGAGCGTTCTGCCTAACCTAACCTACCTAACCTACCAAACCTAACCTAACCTAACCGGCCGATCCGAAGACTACATTGACGCAAAAGGCACTGATTATTAACCGAAACGCATTCCGACGATTACCAAATATTTAATTATATTATAATATAATATGCACGGGCGGCACCAGACATTTTTTCCTGCGCGGGCAGGACCAGTTCAAATTCTTTTTCTACTCGTAAATGATTGCCCCTTTACTTGTGTCATTCGTAATATTTATATTATTGCAGGGGTTTTGATATTTTGGTATACCTGTAGCTGGCATATCTGCTGAAAGCACTCGGTTAAAGCATATTTAAAGAAGTTTTAAATAATAATAAAATAAAATTTTGTTATTATACGATATATATTGTAAATTTATAAAAAAAAAAAAATCGTGATTCTGAGCGGGGAACTGCGTTTCCTTTTAATTATTTATTATTAATAGGGCTAGGAATTTGTAGTAGCATTTTTTTTTATAATACTTCAACACATGCGTTTTTCAAAAACACGATTCGGTTCATACGTCACAGAATGTATAAAATCTTACGTATACGAATTTCAACAACGAACGCATTTTTGATATTTTCACTTCAGTTTAATATTAGCTTTTATATATATATTTTTTTTCGTCAATTATAAAAGCGTATTCGGCAACATTTCAAAAAGTTATTGATAAAGGAATGAAATCAAGATAAAAAAATGTTATTTATATACTTATATTTTTTTTTTTGTCTAAAAGAAATACAACTATAACCACCAAATACACGTTTATTAAATAGGATTGAATGCGACCATTTTGATAAAAGAAAAATGATCTCTTTATAAACTGATAGTTATTATATACATGTATAGGCACATTTAATTTCACGAATACCTGCGCAGCGATTCTTAAATACGTTTTTCATATTTTTTATAAATATCGAATAAAACGAAAGTTATTGCTTTTATCAGACGATACACCGCTTGCACGGAATTAAATTCACGTTGAAAAAAAAAAATCCAAATGATTTTTCAACAAAAAAAAATTGTTTAATCGCCTCGTGTTGTATACAGGTCTGAAAACGAGTATCGTATAAATAATGTTTTATTTATTTTTTTTAAATAAAAAAAAAAACCGTTCGACGAAACAACAAAACGCTATTGGAAAAACACCGTGACCTTGACGAATAACGCGCCGTCCACTGTGTACCGGCGGTACGTGAGCACGTCGTGCCGGAATTCCATCGAAGCGCAGACGTCGTCGCCGGCGGTGCCGCAACGGACGTCGTCCCAAACGCGGGACACGATGTCTTGGGGCGCGACGTCCGTCTGGTCGAGCACGGCCAACCGTAACCGGTGCGCGAACGGCCGGCCGAGCTGCGAGTCGTACTCGCCGGTGGCCAGCACGGCGGCCACTCGCACGGTCCGGGCCGTCACGTCTGAGTGGACGGTCAACGCGATCCGGTAGCTGCGAGGCGACACGTAGAACGGCGCGCTGCGTGCCCGGCCGTCCGCGAACGTCAACCGCCAGAACGCTTCCACGCGCCAGTAGTAGACGAACGTCCGGGACGGCGACGCGCCGTCCGAAAACACCGTACCGTTGTACGTGTCGATCTCCCGGAACCGGCCGGTGTCCGTCCCGACGGATTGGGCCGGCCGCTTGCAGCTGGAAATGTAATAAAACGAGATTACGTCCCGCGGAAAAGAGGTCTTCGGGGCAAAACAAGAGGGGAGAGGGAAATCACTGACGTAAATTGTCTACACTAGATTCCGGATGATTTCCACATGATTATCTATAAAAAAGATTATCTTAAAAGTCTAGAATATCATATTATAATATGATACAAATAAATCTCGATTAGTCCCACAATAACTGCAGAGAGCCGGCCGGCCGGGTCACGTGTATCAACAGTGTACAGCGGCTAGTGCTCTTGGCCACTATACAGTCTTAATAATAGTCTTATTGGTGTTCTATTATATACGAACCCCGCGGTGGTATTATCGTCGAAGACAATTCGCTCCAACTGTAACAACCGAAGTCTCGTTCTTTCCGCGTCTGTAGTCAACAGTGTTTCGATTCGGTGAAGTCTCGCGTTGGTTTCGTCTGAAATTCGAATTCGAATTCGTCATTTTCTCCAAACGGATTTCATTCACAACACGTATTATAATATTATTAGAGGTGATCAGTGGCGTAATTAGGGTTAGGTCATGGGAAACGGATCATTTATATTTTCATAAGAATAAATATAAAATCGCTTTTGAAGTACGTTTGTATTCGTTTAAATAAGACGTATCACGAACAAATTTTAGTTTATATTATTTCGGATCTATTATGTTTGGCTTCAGAATACCATTTTTCAATTAATTCGATGATGATAATAATAATAATAATAATAGAATTTTTCGTCGGATAAGATGAGATGGAAATGCTGACTGTTTTTTTATTTTTTTAAAATAATATTCTAAAAAGCGTCGCGGAACACACACACACACACACACACATTTATAATATCCGTTTCTTTCGTCGCGAAGTCTACTCGAAAAGATTTCTTTCTCTTCGTAAAACCGTCCAAAATTAAAAAAATTCTAATACTCAATTTTTGAAGATAAACAAAAAAAAACGTTCTATAGTAGTGAGAAATTCACGAGCAATAATTCCAACCCGTTTTTCGTGAATCCTGTTATATGCGTATTGTCGCGTCACTATAGATATCGCCATATCGGCCGGGGTACTTTGGAAGTAGCAGAAAACGTGTCTATTTTATTATACTGCAGCTGCAGCGCGTGTACAAGACGACAAATATTCCTTTCAAATAATAACTGTATATTTTAAATAATATAATACAATATGTATACTTACTTATGTTGCAAATCCCGTGGCAAAACCGCGAAAATTTTCCCTCGGCCGTAGCCACGATGCGGTCGGTGATGATTTTACATGACGCGTACTGTACGTCGACAGCGTCGTCCGACGACAACGGCGGTGGAAATCCGTTGGAAAAAGTAACGTTCTTTTGGGCCGTTGACGGCGCGAGTAGCGACAAGACGAGCAGAAACAGAAATCGCGCGATAATCTTGGCCGTTGTAATTACGACGCTATTACGATCGCTGGTACGTATCATCGCGCGACAATAGTACGTAAAACGTTCTTTACGTGTAAAAAAAAAAAACCAAAAAAAAACACTTCCGAAATAAAATAATATTTTCGAAAAAAAAAAATAAAAAAATTAATAGAATTTCGTATACGGTATCGTGTACTGCGCGAACTGCTGCTGTCGCCGCTGCTGCCGCTGCTGTGAATGTACGCGAGAAAAAGCCGCGCGCCAACACATTTCTATTTCTATAGAATTCCTTTTTATAACTTTTTCACTCCTCGTACATTATATTATATCGTCCGACTGGATGGATGCGCGATATACAGATACGACGGATCGTCGTCGATTCTGTTCTATAATATTTATACTGCACGTGGTGCGTGTCGGTTATTTTTCCGCCGTTTTTTATTAGACCTACAGTCGTCGCTCGTGTAAACAATGCTTTCCTTTACCACCGATCTTCGAAAACGAGTTTTGAAAAATAAATAAAACACGCGCCGCGAGATTATACACGTCTGTTTTGCTTTTTTTTTTTTTTTTGTATATATACAGGATGTTTCTGAACTCGGGGTACCTACCGTAAATTCGTACACGCAATCAGTGAGGTGACCCGCAATGACGGAAGTTTTGACATTTTTCTTCCGTCATTAAAACCTAAGTTTTCACATTTTTATTCATAGAATTTTGATATTAAATGTAAAAATAAATACACCACGATATTTCCTGCGAAATTCTCATACGAATCGATAATATTATGTCACGTCATTTTTGCTCATTTCTGCGATACAGCGATAATTATAATCGGCTCGTGTAATAGAGATATTATAACGGGAAATCTCGTTTATCCAAATATATTGATACAAAATGAACGTTCGACTATAATATTATAATCATTTCAAATTCGAATAGAAACGGCGCACGAAGCTGCATATTCAAAAACAATAATACGATCTCCTCAAAGTTTCGCAATTAAAAGTTTGAAACCAACAAGGAAGGTCAATCGTTTATATATAACATCGACCTACGTATTATACAATAATCTTTTCTTTTTTACCAAAAACTTTCTACTTGAACATAATACGAAACAGGTATAAGTAAGTAAACAATAATATAATAATTGAAATTCAACAAAATAATAATAATAATAATTTTTTTCTTCTTTTAAATTATAATATTTCGAGAAATATTTAAAGAGGTTAGCAGCTGCAGATTATTTTATCAACGGTACGCTGAGTCAATAGTCGGTGAAATTCAGGTTTTTCTATAACTATTGCATTTTAAACAACAAAACACGTTTTTTGAAGAAAAAAGTAACCTCCTCCACCGGCCCATTTCAAATTGAAAACACAATTGAACCGACTCTATAATATACATCCGCACACGACTAATTATTATTTTATTTGACATTAATTCTGAACTGACTGAATTTTTCGGGGGAACATTTAATTTCCTTTTGTTACGTAAATTCGCGCGGAAATTTATATTACAATACATAATGTACAATGCACATAATTATTTATTTAAAACACACGGGTGATACTTACCACAACACTTATTATCACAGCTATTCTAAAAATCAAAATACAACCATGAAATTATTAATACATCTATTTTTTTTTTTTTTGTATATATATATATATGTGTGTGTGTGTGTGTGTATTAAAATTAAGAATGTATTTAAATTCGATCCTTTTGTTTAGGACAAAATATAAAAATGTTTGTCGCTAGTCAAATAATTAAACCCAACATGCGTGCGTGTGCGTGTGTGTGTGTGTGTGTGTGTGTGTGTAAAATTCAATGTTATCATGAAAACAACTGCAGCAAATACGAGTTAATTATTAATAACGGGGCTTCAATTATAATAATATGCCGCGGGTTAACAAGGTCTACTAAACGGACACGAAATGCTTAGGCGTGTCGAAGCCTTTTCTGTTGTTCTATATTTAAATGGAAGGGCGTGCAAATTGAAATCCTTACAAAAACCACGACAAGCCGCTTCACCGTGCAAGTTTCCAATGAACAATATAATTATCTGTATTCGTTATAAGCCCAAATAACGAATAATAATTATAAACGCGTAGAAGAGTGTAGAAAAGACACTATAATTTCGTGTGGACTTAAATACCACATTGTTTTAAAATGAATTTTCTTCAGATCACATGAAATTATTCCGCTTTAATACTTGCAGGACAAAACGAGGTCGCGGACCATCGGCTTTTGTTATAGAAAACCATAGCCAACGCGTTACGTTCGTCGGTAGCACAAATCGTATCTATAATAATTGGTATACTTTATTTAAAACGTTTTTCGATTTTTCTCCAGTAATTTCCTTGCGCGCGTAATTCAAAACGAGACCCAAAAATTGGAAGAAAAACTATTTTTTCAAATAGTATTTAAAACAAAAAAAAAAAAAAAAAGGTAGCGACCCGCGGGGAGTTGTGCATGTCGCTTAAGTGAATTACTTGGATAAAGATTTTAGAGTGTATTGTTATACTCGTAGTTATATATTAATTTGAAAGCAATGCTAAAACATTGCATTTGATAAAACGATTTTGAGCGGAGCTTCGGTGTAATATTTTGGGTATACATATAACAAAAAATAATCCTTTTCTGAATTAAATACCTCTAAACCTATAATTGCTATAAATAGTCCAAAATATTAGCGCTTTTCCCGCGCTAATATGCATTGAATTATATAATATTTCGTGTACGTGTTTACAAATCTCATGACCTATAAGGAGGTCAAAAATATTCGATTCTTTAAACACAATATATAGTACAAATTAAACGAAAGATTCTGTCCAGACACGAGAAAAAAAACACTAAAAAATGTGGTCGAATACGTACAAAAAATGAAAGGGGGGAGATTCTCTTTTTTAAACGGCCATTACAGATACGTTTGCAAGTCGGCGTTTTAACTTCGTTGCAAAGAAAAACCTACACCGGATCGAGTAAAAAATGCCAGTGTTTTGACTCGACGGACACATTATATACACAATTTATTACAATATTAATATATATAATTAATATTATACACACTTGTACGAAGGAATTAAAATCTATAAAAGTTTCGTGCAGTAATATTAATCGCAATAAATTACGATAGGTACAAAGTATAATAGCGCTATAAATATAACCTAAAAAAAAAAAACATCTACGTACATTATAATATGTAAGACGAATCGTTGTGCAATCGAAATAGTGAAAAAAGCGTAGCGGTTGTTGTGAACGTCGTTAATTAACTTAGATAAAGTTTTTAGAGTTATTATTGTTATTACTATAATATGAAAGCTTATCTTTTATTATACTTTTTATTACTATATAATATGATAAATCATTGCATCGAATAAAAGTAATAAAACGATACTGCGAGCAGTAATATTGTTCATAATTAAAAATACGCTTTTTACAAAAGCGCATGTATTTTTAATTATGGAATAAAAATATCGAAATTTATACTTTTTACAGGTAGCTCAAAATTTGAAAAATTATTTAAAACATTTTTTTTTTTTTTTTTTATCACATTAATATACGGTAATAGAGTATACAATATTTAAGTCAATAAAAAAATAATAATAATAATAACCTAATTAACCTCAGCAGAAATAACATGAAATTAGTTAATTAATTAGCAAATAAAAAAAAAAGTCATTTGTTTCGGAAACTATATAGTAAATAAGTATAGGCGCATTATAATTTTCCATCAAAACAATATACATTTTGTCGAAAAATTCAAAACGGTAATAAAAAAAAAAAAAAATTGTGACTATAAGGACTTTTAAGTTGAAGTAACGTAGGACTTGTGTTGTATATACAATTTTCAGCCCTTATAAACAAAAATTATCCTTTTTATGACACAAATAGCTCAACATCTAATAATAATTGCTATAAACAGCGGAACGTTAACAGACATTTTTCGAAAAAAAATTTTCACGTATATATATTTAATGAGAAGTTACGTGTTCGGTGTCCATTTACCTGTATAGCAATATTATTATATATTGGATGTTGAGCTGTTTATTAACAAGCTCTAATAAAGTCATTAAAGGGGGTTAATTTTCGGTTTTATTGGCTGAAAATTTTGATGCAACCGCGGTAGGTCGTACGCGTTACCTCGACTATACGTTCAAATAAATCTTAACAATCCTCGTTCCAGCAATTTTTTATTTTTTTTTTATTACCGCTTTAAATTTCCCGACAAAGCATACGACGCCGAAGCCCAGCTCAGAATATCGTTTTATTGAACGCAATGATATTTATCGTCGCTTTCATGTTCATTACAGTCAGGGGCGTATTTAGATTTTTTTGGCGGCAAGCACCTACTAACATTATCGTTGAGTTATTTCTAAATTCTAATCCAAGTCTAAACCTTAATAAAATTAGAAAAATTTACCATATTCTCTATATACCTACGTATTAAAAACAACTATTAGGACTTTAGTATAAATTTCGGCGTAAATCACGTCGTCGTGTGAACGACGAAAACGTTGCTGTAATAATTTTTATAACAAAAATATTACATCGTATATGGGGCATAAAAAAAAATTTCGGTGGAGGGTGACTGGATCTAATAATTCTATAATTTAATGCGATTTCAACGAAATAAACCCTTGTAGCTCAATGGACGAAAAGTGTATACGAAAATTCAGACTTCTGTAGTATTCCGTATTCGGAATACTACGTACAATATAGAGTATTCGCGGAATACTTTTTTTTAACTATTCTGAATACACTTTTTACCGAAGTCTTGAATACAGTATTTTAAAAGCTCGATCATATTTTAAATAGCGCGTACGTAAAAATAATAACTTATTGTCTATACTTAAATGTAAAAAGTAATTATTTCAGAAAAAAAATATGAATAGCAGCTAGCAGCGACATAGGAATATTTAAAGCAACATCAAGTAAATTTTATCAATAATCTTGCTACAATTGATGTTTGAACTCGACCTTAATCGAGTATATTATTCGATTACACAATTTTTTTATTATAATTATTGTGCGTGTGTGTGTGTTATATAATATTTTATGACTATACGGTGTTATTAATTTATTTGTTAATATAATATTATTATTGCGTTAATTTATATAAACGCGCAAAATTTAAAAAAAAAAAAAACAATTTAATATACCCTATACTCCTGCACATATACGTATTGATTGTATATTCGAATAAATAATTATACAATTATAATATACTGATGTATGTATATATTATGTTTAAGTATCTGGAATACTTTTTGTGAAGTTTTTTTTACGAAATACTATATTGTTATGAAAACGTATTGGAACACGTATTCTGAACACTTATTTTTTTCTTCCAAAAAAAGTATGGTTTTGTATTTTCTTAGTTTTGTACATATTATTATGATGACGACTTTCTATCGGAACCGGAAACATATTTTAATACAACAATATTTTTTTATTTATTTTGCATATAATATACTCTTCGGCTTCATTGTATATTCGTGCATATACATATATATATATATATATATATATTCGAATCCGCGAAAATGTCGTAGAATAATTTCCGAGTTTAAACTGATATAATCGCGTTTTACATATTATATATATAAAAAAAAAAAAAAAAAAATAGGTAACTATTCTCGAGACTCGAATACATTATATACGAAATACATTTGGAACGCGGGTAATAATACAATAAAATAATAATATTGTGGTGGTGGTCGTTGGCCCGGGCCCCCCCCCCCTCCCCCGGCCGGTAACCAATCGCGGCCGTTTGTCGACCGCCGTCGAGTCCTCCTTCCGCGAAGCCGAACGGCGACGGCCGGGACGCCGCACCGCCGCCGGTCGGTACGCGTCGTCGTCGGTACGTTACCGTAACCCCGCCACGCCGCGACGCTACCACCCCAGCGATGGCTTCCCGGCCGAGCGTCCCGCGACTACAACGTTAGTCTTACTCCGACGCACTGCTCCAACGGTTCTCCGACGCATCGCATCGCATCGGACTGTTTACCGTTTCCTTTTGTTTTCACTTTTGTTTTCTCTCTGTTTTCGTATAGACACGATGAACGTGGACGCCGTCGACCGCAGCAGCGACAAACAACAACAACAACAACAACAACAACAACAGAACGACGACGTCGGTACGCCGCCCGCTTGCACCGCGATCGTCGCGGCCGTTGTCGCGTCGGCCGCAGTCGCCGTGGCCACCGGCGGTTTATGCGTACAGGCGGAGAACGACGACGACGACGACGACGACGACGACGTGCAGCAGCCCGCGTCCACCGAAAATCTGGTGACGGCTCCCGGTCAGCCGCCGAAACGCAACGACACGTGCCTGCAGACTTGCAATCCCGTCACCGTCGGCAGTTCATACATCGTAAGCGCGTTTATTTTATTTAACGTCCGACGTTGTTCGGTCGTTTTTTAGGCCGAAATTTTTTCGTTTTCTGTTTTTCAAAATAGGTAAAACAAAACGCCGTTTCCAATCGATCGCTTTTTTTTCTTTCAATTTTTTGTTGGTTTTTTTTTTTTTTTTAAGCGAATTTCACGGATTTTACATATTTTCACTGAGAGTATGGCACCTCACATCTGTTGGACGATCTTTCCGTCGACAAAGTGATTTTCCTACACGAACTGATGTACGAGTACAAACATTTTTAATGCATAAAAAATAGCGTATATTTCAATAATGTTAGAGAATATTTCGCGCGAAATGATGCACGTTTTAGGAATATATCGAGGTTTAATTTGAACGTTTCACAAAAAAATAAAATAAAAACGGTTTATAGTATAGGAACTCCAGATGACTCATCCTTTTTATATCCTACTCGAAGATTATACAGGATCAATTTAACTGCGTTATATAATTCATTTTAAATATTGTTACTTTTATTTGTTTTTTTTTTTTTCAGTACACATATTTATACCAAATACATTTTTATGAAACGTCATATATTGTTTCCAAAAAAAAAAAAAAAAAATATATTTATGCGCACATAAAAGATTATTTCGATGAAATTATAGAGCGTAAAAAAAAAAAAATTTTTTTATGCGTATTAAACGCGCATATAAATCCTGTCTCTAGTTATATATATATATACTATATGTATTATATTATTTATATAAATAACGCGAAAAATTAACTGTATATTTATTGCGCGCTGTTTTATCGTATATTTAATAATAGACAACCGCGGTTAATTTTACTTTTGTAATCGATTGCAAACAAAAAAAAGAATGAGAAAAAAAATGTATACGAACACGAATATATATACGCATGCATTAGTCTTGTTCGTTTATTATATTGTCGAAAAAAAAAAGGATAACGAGCCTGCACTGTGAATTATTATTATTTGCATATGACATTCGACTTTTTTTTTTTTTTTTTTTAAATAACGTGAGAAATGTTATAGGTAAAGTTAGTAAAATTAAACAAATAAATAAATATGATAATTAAGATAACTAGTCAACTAATTAAACAAGTAATAAAATATATAAAATGTTAGTATGGTAGGTTATAGTAGGTATAATAAATTATAATAACATCAATACTAATAACAATAGAAATCACAGACGAATATTAAGTTCTTCAAGCCATTTTATAGCTGTTGGTCCGCCCTCGTGTAGTTTTGTTAATCCTTCTTTGAACATTGTAATGGGACACGACTCAACCATATGTTTGATTGTCTGCGTTTCTCCACATTCGCAAAGTGGAGAGTCTACCATTCCCCATTTGTGAAGTAGGTAGTTGCATCTTTCTTGTTCCGTTCCACTGTGAATTATACTTGAGTAATAAATTATTATATATTTGAAAACGATGCGAAAATCATTGCATTCCGCAATAAGACGATTCTGAGCGGAGCTTCATCGGTGCGCGCATGTATTATAATGAATTTTGAAAGAAACCCTTTTTTAACGCGCGGATTTTTTTTTTTTTTTTTATTGTAACGCACGTTTAAAAACTATTTGAGAAAATAGTTTCCCCTACCCTTTTCACGATTTTCCGGTTGTTTTAAATTACCCGCGTTTCCCTATATATTATATATATAAAGAAAAAATTATCGGAGAAAATCGTAAACCCTTTGAAATAAATGTATACACGCGCATGACACATCCTCCGCGAACGTATATATTATATTCTTTCTAGTCGAAAATTCGTACACAGACAAAAAAAAAAAAAAAAAATTGTTATTATAAAACCGATAGCTTCCTCGTTTAGCTCAAAATCAAGATAAAAACAATATACATAAAACAATTTTGTACATTATAATATTATACGGTATAATTACATATTATTTGTTATTCGTGAGCGTATATATATATATATACGATAGTGTGTGTAGGCAATGCGCAAATATAACGTATAAAAAGTGGCTGTCGCTCAAGTGAATTTTACTCGGATAAAAAAAATTTTGAGAATTTTTTTATTACTATAAATTCGAAAGCAATCGCATATGTCATTGAATTCGATAAAACGATTCTAAGCGGAGCTTTGGCGTTTAATATTAAAAATATATATATATAGTATAGAATATATGTAATGCGTGTGTACGAGTAGAATACACAATTTACGATTGACCTTACGCTGTACACAATATCATTTTCATATAATTCCTAACAATAAACCTAGGTATAGTTAAAAATTTTCAAAAATTGTTCTCGTTAATATAATCGAGTATATACAAATATAGTTATATATTTGGTAAAAACGTCAACACTCTAGGACCGTTAGTTTTGAATAGACGTGATTTTCCGTACAAAAAAAAATAAATAAAATACATTTTGTCGATAAATTGTAAATGTTTAATTCTTTAATAATCAATTACTGATTATTAATTTAAATAAAATTACTAATTACTGTTTAATTAATACGTAAATGTTAATGTTTTATTACATTTAATTAATGAAATACGGGGCCTCGAAATTTAGCTCGACGCCCTTCTTCCCGGGGCATTGCCCGGACGGGAGTTAATTCGTAGTATTGTCTGGGGGGGTATGTTTGCAGGGAGGTAGAGCGCGCAATCGTATTCATCAATAAATCGTGAGATTGCTCTCGAATGTTCGAGAAGCGTCTCTCTGCCCTACCGCACCGCCCCGTATTCTTAACGCGGAGACGATTTTGTCTTCGGCGCGATGCCCGGTGCCGCAGTGTTGTCAGACGTACGATAATTACCGTGGTCGTACGGTATTTTTTGACCGAATACGATGTACGATAACAACGCGAATATCGTACGCAAAAGTACGATAATTTTCAAATTCGCATAAACGCTGTTCTTAATAAATAAATATATTACTTTTTTCACCAAATGGTCAAATTATTTTATTCAAATTAAATTATTCTGTGTGAAATCACAAGTGTGCAAAAGGTGAAACAAAATTCATAACGTCTAAAGCAGTGGTGGTTCCCAACCTCTTCTATTCTACGCCCCCTTTGTAGATCTTCAAAAATCTCGCGACCCCACCCCCCTATAAATTGAAAAAAATGGTACCACCTAATTTTTCATTTTTATTCCCTACATTGTAAGATTAAAATAATTTAATAAATAAAATTTTACTTCGTAATGACTGCCTGCGCGCCTCCACAGCAATGTTTACACGCCTCCTTCCAGGGGGACGCGCCCCCTAGGTTGGGAAACACTGGTCCAAAGATATTAAACAAAAAAAAATTGTATTTTTCCCCGCTCTTTTATTTCTACACATTTGGCGCACGGATCACACAATTATTGCTAATATACCTAATTTATTAATCACGGGTACGATAATTTATCGAAAATTACCATAATTTCGGAGTAGATTTATGATAATATCATTTTTAAACTTTGGTAACACTTCTGTGCCGTAACGTCACAAAAGTTGCCTACGCCAGTGTAATTATTTATTATAGTATAATTATAGGATAATGTTAAAGATAAACTGGATGGATAGAGTAACCAATAAAGAAGCATTGGGAAGAATATCAGAAAGAAGGCAATTATGAAAGAATATGGTCAGAAAACGAAACTAATGGATAATCCATTTGGAGGATTGTTAAAACTGTTTACAGAAGGAAGCATAGAAGATAAGAACCACAGAGGAAGGCCACTCAGAATATAATACTAATATATTCTATATAATAATAATATAGTATAATATAATAAGAATACGTTCAGCAAATAATGAAAGACCAAGGATGCGACTCGTATGTACAAATAAAGAGAAAATTAGACAATAGGGAAGAGTGGAATATGACTGCAAACCAATCTACGGATTGAAAATATAGAGAAAGTCAATAATATATGACACTATACCTGTTGTATTTTTTTTTATTTATTTTTTTTTTATTATTATTATTATTATATTTTATTCGAAATATTAAATCGTACAGTTTTATTGAACGACTGTAAAGAAGTTTACTAATATTAAACCGATATTACGACAACCTGCACTCGTGTGTTCAGTTATAGTCAATTGGTTAGTGTGATGTAATATTAAAAATTATAGAATGTATCGTGCGAGACGCTATGAGTGTCCCGAAATAGCAAAAAAAAAAATGTTAATATTACATTTATTGACCATAATTTTTTTCAAAATATAACGATGTATAGAATATTTTAATAGTCGCGGATAGGCTCGAGTACAACTCGTATATCAGTATGCCAGTATAGGTATAGTATAAAATTATGTTTAAAAAAAGATTATTGTGGAATATACATCTCCGATTCTCGCACACGCGCCACCGAAGTGAATTGAAGAAATAAATAATGTTAATATTATTATATTATAATCATTAATGCCCTTGTTCAATTCACAATACATAAAATCTATATTCCATTTAACTTTCTGTTTTGTATGTTTCTGTAATTTTTTTTTTTTCTTAATTCTGTGTATACTATTTAATATTTACGTTTATATACATATAATTGTTTTCTTGTTTTTAATATTATCTATAGATGGTGAATAATTGTCGAGCTACATCGTACTACAAGTACTTAGCTTTTAAATAACAATAATAATAATAAAAAAAAAAGATAAACTTTATCAGCTAAACCATTTTCTTGTGTGGATATTATATATACAATGTATATTTTTTACTTCGTGTGTGTTAGGTGCAAGTTAGTTATCTGGACGATAACGTTGGACGCGGATTGCGCACCAGTATGATAGCGTTATTCGTAGCTGGCGAAATGGCTGGTGTCGGAATGCTCACCGCTCCGTGGGCCGTTGCTAACATGGGTAAGTCGATGAGAGTATAGTTCCAACATAAGGCCAAACCGCGGCCGATCTACTCGGGGCAGATAGTAACGACGAGGACAAGAAAACAATAATATAAAAACAAACTTTGGTGTTTTTAAAACGTCGTAATATATGTATAATAATATTTTTTCCCCTTTTATACGGGTTAATTTGTTAATATAATAATAATAATAATAATAATAGGTGTATATTATGCGATTAACTAATCTACGCACTTAATATACGTGCAGAGCGCGGTCCTAAAATACGAGTAATTATTGTATAAATCCGATTCGTAAAGCTATTAGAATTTCTTGTTTTTAACAACGCGCGTAATTTGAAAGTAAAAATTAAAGAATTTTTTTCCCTCCTTACGATTTTACCCAATAATTTTTAAATTGTAAATAATTATGAAAAAAATAAAAAGGCTTTTCTCGTCAAATACGGTCTACGCCCTTATATTGTTTACAATAATCCATATACGTAAGCAAACGTCACAGTTATTACGTGTCGTCATTATACTCGTATTTGAATATTTTTTTTAAATATCGATAAACGGACTTTCGTCGATACCGCGCGGTTGTCAGGTACTGTCTTTGTGCACGCACAGTCGAACAAATTGTTTTTTCTTTTATTATTTCTAATCACTCGTCTTCTATACTTTATATAAGAACATATATTTATACCGATAGTCTCAGCAATTAAAAAAAGAAAATAGTCTAATATTTTCTAATAAACGCTCTTTTGTGTTAATGCACGTTTGACGTTTCATTCGTATCCGCACTCCACAGTCTTCGCTAAGCGACCACGACGAAAGGATTCTTTTTCCAAACGCGTATATTTCAACGAATTTTCTTCCGGTCATTGTATTGTAACGTCCTATGATTTGTGTATGAACACATTTTGAAACACTTATTTTAATATCGTTTTCAGGTTGGACAGGATTCACTTTGTTGCTGGCTATAGGTATCGCCGTCGCTCACAGCGGCAAATGTCTCGGCACTTGTTGGATGATTCTCGAAGAACGTTTCTTCGAATGTAGACAATATCCTATTGTCGACCAGTACGCGACCATCGCGAAACACGCCATCGGATATAGAGCTAGGTTAATTTTATTATTATTATTATTATTATTATTATTATTATTATTATTATTATTATTATTATTATTATTATTATCAGGGCTCTCATTTGAAAAAAAAAAATGTTTAACGTTTAAACGTTTTTTATCGTTATTTACCTTTTGCGTTTATCGTTATGGTATATTTTAGCGTTATGGATTATTTGTGTTTAACGTTAAAGAAATTTTTATCGTTATATAATATTTACGTTTTACGTTTATCGGTATTTTAACGTTATTTGGTTTAATAACGATTTTTTTTTCCAAATTAATAAATTTATTCATATTTCATAGACTATAGCACGTTTTCAAATCTCATAAGCGTAATGTACTTCATTAAACTCCATTGATTATAAAAGTCCTAATTTTTATCCTTAATTTTTTGATTTTATACATTTTTTCAGTGAGAACCTTGGTTTATTTTTGACATTATATTCCAATGCAGAATATTTTTCTTAAAATGTTGATTATATTACCAATAGAAACTTTTCTGACTAGCTGACATCTTCTAAGACACGTATCTTTGAATAATTTTTACGCGTCCGTGTGAACCCAGCCTTATTATAGAACTATAATAAACCTACACCATAAGCTTATATTTTCCGCAGTAAATTGGATACAAATATTAAAATAACGTTAATTCTATTTTTCGTTTTTCGATATTTTGATATATAACGTTAATACCTTATTTCATTTTATGATATATTTTAATTTGTGATAGTTTAAAATTAGTATTTATTGTTTTCCGTTACGTTTTTTGATATTCATTTCAATTGATATTTTGCAATTATAACGTTATAATCAAAACGTTATTATAACGTTTGCGAGCCCTGATTATTATTATTATTGAAAATATGTATTTAACGATTAGTCGAACCAGGTTAATATTATAGTAAAATATAAAATGTTTATCACGGTATATACTGCACGAGGCGTAAATTCATTATGAATAAATGGATTTTTTTTTTTTTTAATTTTACGTCCAATTGGTGCATATTTCTTTTGAATCGATCTCAACTTATCTCTGATATATTATGTATCGGGTATCCACAAAATTTTGGTGCACGGGTAACCGTAACGAATGTTTACAACTCCTTTGTTGTCAGATGTCAAAAAATGTAACACGTGTTGTTTCGGTGTGAGCTTCGATTATTCTCTTTTTTACTTGTTAACAAAATATGTATCGGAAAACTTGTGTTAAATTTTACTAGAAAAATACTTCCATTGCAACTTGTTCGTGAATTTTCGCCCAAAAACAACACCGTATAATAAAAAATATGATGCCTCCGTATTTGCCCACCAACTACGATTTCTTCCTATTCCCCATGCAAAACTGAAGAAAAAACCTTATAGGTCCATCGTTTTTGAACATACATGACAATAAAAAGTGCAGCGTTGAGAAAGCTTAAAGTTATCCCAAAGAACGAGTTCCGGAGATGCTTCAGGAATTAGTGTGTGTGTGTGTGTGTGTGTGTGTTTTTTTTTTTTAAGAAAAACGAAAATACCCGTTATTTATTGAACACACCTCGTATACACGCGTATGCCTAATGTAATAACATATTTAGTACACAATATATAATAATTTATAAAATAGCGTCGGTTCGCTTTTCAGCGTTTTCACGAAATTCTGTGTTCATTCCACTCTTTTCGGAGCTGCCACCGTGTACCTGATGTTGATTGCTCAATCGGCTCAAAAACTGTTCATGGACACCTATCCAGAAATAAATTTCTGTACTTGGCTTTTCATGTTTGCCGTCGTTTTGGGCGCGCTGATGTTCATTGATTCACCAAAAGACGTCCGGTAAACACTATATTATTATTATTTATTATTATTTATTATTATTATTATTATTATTATTATTATTATTATTATTATTATTATTTAAGGTTTAGATTTCGTATTAACGTGCTTATTTCGTTGTTATAAAACGTTGTTCGTCGATTATATAGGACATTAAAAAAATTACGGGCGTTAATATTTTTATTAAAAACGAACTAATAAGAATGTATACTGAAAAAACAGGTGTAAACTGTAAGTAACGCGTTTGTAACCATGAGAGTACAGTTTGCTAAATTCGAAAATATTTTTGATTCGAATAAAATTCGTTTTATTTTTTCTAATTTTATACTACCCTAAAACTTTACTTTACTACAGAGCACATATTTAACAATAATAAAAAAAATTTATTTTGTTTTTAGCGGCTATTTAAAAATCATATATATATATATACACACACACACACACACACACACACACACACACACACACGAATATAAGAGAAGTTGCGCTTACCGCGGTTCTTATGTTCTTTTTTTTTTCAGTCTTGTTGCTGGAAGTGTATTGTTATCGACCATGGCCGCTTGTTACGTCATTATCGTGCAGATTCTGCACAATCTTAAGAGTAACGACGGTCGCACGGCTATACCACAAAAAGAATTGGACGTAAATCAATTTCTCTTGTCGTTCAGTACTCTAGTGTTCTCTTTCGGTGGCACAATAGCGTTTCCAGCCATCCAGAACAACATGTTCAAACGAAACGAGTATTCGCGTAGCGTGCTCGTTTCTTTCACGAGTGAGTATCTGTATTATTATCGTACAGCAGCCAGGGATGGCCGAGTTACACAATTATAGTCATAACTCGTAATACGACAATTACGAGTTACTCTTGAATACAGTGTATCTAGTTACATAAAAGATACAAGATAATTTTGGAAATGCGTAGGTAACTGGTTACCAGGGGCGGTTAAAAGGGGTGGCAAAGGATGCATTTGATGTCCCCTGTGGCAACTTTTAGGAGGCGATACACCAATCGTGGAAATTTGGAAATTTGTATTATATAATAATATATAAAAAATTAATTGTATGATTTATATATATAAACATTTAAAATACCAAAAGTATATATATGTGATAAAATACTTTTAAATACTTTTAAAAGGGTAGCTATTAAAAATGAGAAATGTTTTAGGAAAACTAGAAGAGGGGCACCAGAGTTCATAAAAAACTTGCGAATAATAACATAGGTAAATTATAAAAGTATAAGCTATACATATCTTATTACAATCTCTTTTCATCCCCACCTCACCCCTTAGAAAAAAAAACACTAATAAATCGTAATAAAAAAACATTTTGAGAGGTTATTCCCCGTAATTTTCCTCTTTTGTGCAATGTGCCATTAAATTTTAAGAAATTTCAGTTTTTAATGTAAATTTAGAGGTGGCAAATTATATACGTTCCCCTCTCCAAACATTAAACCTTAATGTGCCCCTGCTGGTTACAATAGTTACATTTACGGTAACAAAGTCATGTTTTTAAACGTTTTACGTTACTCATTTATTTATGTTATTTTTTCTACCTTGCAAGAAAACAACGATTCTTCTATATGAGGTGTTCATTTTAAAAATGTATATTATTTATGATAACTAAAATACGAAAAAATTGACATTGAAATTATTTATTAACGTCTGTATTGGTTACAAAATAATACCAGACTTAATAATCAATAGATAAGAAAATAATTATAACGATAATTTTGACAAAAAAAAAAAATGCCTTTATATTAGGTATTTATGTTCATATAATTGCATTGAATAGGTATTTATCAATAATTAACAATTTTAAAAATCACTATACATTAATAATTATTCTATAACTATTTTCTTTTCATAAACCCGCGATTTGTGTGTATATAATAGGTAAAACGTCCTAATTTTTGACAGGACAGTATTTATTTTTATATCTTGTCCTGAAACTCGAACCGAGTTAAGGAAATGTCGAAACTTTTAAAAATTTACATTTCCAGTAGTTATAGGTTTTTTAGAGGCTATTTTATGACATATGTTTTTATAACGAGGTAAAGAACGGTCAATTAGCCTATACTCGACTTGGCTCGAGTTAATGGCGCGTTATATTCCTAAATAATATTGCAATTATTTTCCAAAAAAGCCGAAAAAGTGTCGTCATTTGGCTCTGAAGGGTTTCATGCGACGCGTTAACAAGTTAATGCATATTATAACGAGAAAAAAACATTTTGACATTATAAACATAATTTAGTAATTATTAACGTTATTGTTTTTCAGTCTTGGCGATTTTGTTCTCGGCCGTCGTTGTTGGCGGATATGTAGTCTACGGAGAACAAGTCCAGCCGAACATTTTAATGTCACTGGAAGATTCGGCGTTTTCGCATGTGGCGGTCTTGTTGACGATGACACATCTGATTCTCGGATTTTTGATAATTATAAATCCAGTGTCGCAAAACTTGGACACGTATTTCGGTGACACCAACGGTAAGAAAACAATAATGTACGTATAATAGAACGCCACCACCACCTACAGATCAGGCCCGACGCCATGAATTTACCCCAACCCCCTCCCCAAAGTATCATTCCTCCTGTTGGTTCGTTTGAAAACCCAGCAACAACAAATAATAATAATTGCTGTCAATATTGTCTGCACGGAAATTATCATCGCTGTTTTCATATTAAAACTTTGTTCATAGACCTCAGTATAAACATGAACCAAAATATACTATAAAAATATTATCTGAATTCGTGTTCCACAATTTTATAAAAAATCATTATCACGAAAATTATCAGTAATTACCACGAACTCAGATGTATACAAATAAAAATATTTTTTTCCTTTTATTTCGATAGTTATCTTGGATAGTGGATGGCACTATTTACTTTATGTTCTACGTTTACACTGAATACGCCAAAATAACGAAAACGCAGTATACTGGCGTACTTACCAATTAAATTATTGATATGTCTGTATCGTGCGTGATTTAAGGTATATACCGTGGTGCTGAGCGAAAATCGTTTTCGCTATATTTACTGTTTAATTTATTAAATTGTAAAACTTATTCTGTAATGTGTATAGTAAATAGAACAGAAAAATAACATAGTATATGTACATGAAAATAGTATAATGTATACTATAGGCAAGTTAAAATACGTAACGTATATATTAAAATAGTACACAAATTGTGTATATAAAAAATTAAGTTTGGGACATTTTTTTTGCTTCCTAAAGTTAACATAATACGACTTTCTTCCAATGTGACAATAAACGCATTTGGTAAGGAATTGTTAAAAAGCGTTTACCAATCCCTGGCATAAATCATATATTATCGATTCGATCGAAATACGTTTATTATTGCAATGTGTCTTTTATAATTTTATTATTATTATTATTATTATTATTATTATTATTATTATTATTATTATTATTATTATTATTATTATTATTATTATTATTATTATTATTATTATTATTATTATTATTATTATTCTTTAGGTTTTAGGTTTGAATGTTTCGTGATCCGAGTGTTTTTGATGACGTTCATGGCCGTTATCGGAATAAGTATACAGGACTTTGGCAACATGATCGCTCTGATGGGCAGTTCATCGATCACTCTTGGCATGATCGTTATGCCTCAAATTTTCTACATGAAATTGTGTTCGAAAATAAATTGCGCTTGGCCAGACAGGTACGATGATGAGGTGGTTGGAGAGAGTTCTCTTTTTTATACGATTATATAATTTTTAAATTTGATATCGGATAGAACACAATACGTACACCGATTTAACTAGAAAAAAAAATTATTTA
Source organism: Slavum lentiscoides (assembly GCA_032441835.1). Classification (NCBI taxonomy): domain Eukaryota; kingdom Metazoa; phylum Arthropoda; class Insecta; order Hemiptera; family Aphididae; genus Slavum; species Slavum lentiscoides. The sequence goes on along the minus strand of CM063721.1, from coordinate 1,002,922 downwards.
CCTCGCTCTCCCCTGCTTCCCGCACTTTTTATCAAAAACTATAAATCGTATAATTATTAAAATTGTTATTATTAATTATTAAAATCTAATTTAGAGTCGTTTTATTCAAGTTCTGCGCCGTCGCTATATTCAGTCGTTGTTTAAAATATGTTTATAAGATGCGCAAACGCCTTGGATAAACGACACAATGTCACCAAACACACGTTCAAAACGTTTTCCTTATTACATTTATTTTGAAGACTTTGACAATTATTTTATACGCTCTTGTCATTAAAATAGGTACTTACTTAATTTGTTGCAAGAATTGCAACGTAGCGATTCGAATAATAAATATCCGCGTTCAATTCTCGTATAGGTAACCATGCAATATTAAAAAACGGTTTACAATATGCGGTAAAATTGTTTATTAATTGTTGCTTATACTTATAACAAATTACCTAGGTTTTCGCGTATATTTTATAACGTTTTTTTTTTTTTTTTTTTTTACTCAGTTTTATTAGTTTATTGAAATAGTTGTATTCGCCCCGTTTGAAATTTCATAGAAAACAAATTTTTTTTTTCATTCTTATATTTATTGACTTTTTTTTCAGAACTTTGTCATTGAAATCGAAAGTATGTTCATGCATGATCATTGCTGTCGGATTGACTCTGAGCATATTTTCATCGTACGCGGCTTTTGAACGCATTGTTGATGCGGAAACAGTAATAAAGTCTTGCTATTTGCCATGGATTTATCCTACAAATTGAATAATCATATATTAATCACGTACATATACTGCCCTCTTTAGAAAGAACGCCGTAAGTTTCCATAATGTCATTTTGAGAAAAATGCCGTTTTATGTTTTGTAATTTTAGGTAGTTCTATTTTTATAAATATGATATTTCTCAATGTAAATTATATCATTTCTTATGATAATATACCTGATGAATTCAATGGAACTATTCAATTTTATTTTCAACTACTTTTTCGCTAAAATATTGTCATTTTGATATTTCATATTTATACTAAGTACGCTATTAATTATTTACGACTATTTACTAAGCAAATGTGTCGTAATTCCATTTACTTATTTTTTATCCGGTTTTTTCTAAAAAAAAAAAAAAAAAAACTTATACAATAATTATTAATTATAATTTAATCAATGTCCATATCTTCATTCCATAATGTTCCATATTTATAATCGTGTACGAAAGCGAAATCCCAAACATTATCAGTAATTTAAAATTAAATTTTGAGGTACGGCTTAATGACGGCCAGTTTCCTAAAAAACAATACCGTAAATATTGATTATGAGTAAGTGCTAAGTAAAAACGCCGTATTTCAAATAAAAGATACTGCCATCTTTCTTAGAAAACTAGGGGATTACAGCGTTTTTGCTTAGCACCGATTATATTTAATTCTAATTGCGGTAATATTGTTTTATTATAAAATCAATTTTCTGGATAAATAATCATATTCACGGCATTTTTAACTGCGAAAAACGTGTAAAACTAGAATATTAAACATGAGAAAGTATTCTCATTTTTTTCTCATTTACGGCGTTCTTTCTTAGGAAGGCAACATATGTACATTTTGTTTTAGTAGTTCAGAATTTTAGATTATTCTCTATATGTACATTGAAATCGATAAAATAAAGTTTTTATATACTTAAATCATACTATACTTATATATTATGTAGGTACTTAATGTGTACAATTTTTTTTTCTCAATAAATATTTACTTTTGATGCATTGTATCGTTGTTTTTGCTTATACGTTTACAAGACGTAATCGAAAATAATCGTTGCAGTAACCCTTCATTTCCACAACAACAACATTATTGTAGGTAATCGTTTGTGTTTCGAACATAGACATTTAGGGATTTTAACGCATTTTTAACAGTTTATTTCTAAAATATTCTCTATATAAGATAATATATAATAACAAGCAAGCCATTCCGAGGTAAAAAGCGTTAAACAAACAATAAAATATATTCTTATACTGTAAGTCGTCAATATTTTAAACGTGCAATCGAATAAACAATTTATTTAAACCAGGGCCTAAAATTGTTTGCAGTAGCACACTAGCACACACGGTGTAGCTTCTATAACTTCCGAACCCTAATAACAATACCACCAGTGGCATATCGTCTCTAAGACAATGAGACTGCAGTGTCTCTACCCCGATTTATATTTCAATAATTTATTTTAAAATTACTAATTTGTTATAAATGTCAATGGATAAACAGGCCTGATTTCATTTTAAATTATCATTTTTCCATCCAACGAATTGCATACTAAATCGTTTTCAAAGCGTTATCAGGCGTTCAGTATAGGCAATGTGCGAGTACCTACCTATATGTTGAGACAACGGCCCGTGTTGTCTCGTGCCCAGGGGCGCAATTTCACTGAAAAAACTGGGGGTGCTGAAGCCCCTCGATTTTTCATGTTATTTTATAGAATTATCGATATCTGCAACCCTTCAATGACCATTAAACAATTACACATTTACGTAATGGCTATGATGCTTTGTAAAGTATACTATTATTTAATTACAGTAATTACACGTGATAAACGTAACATATGAATTATGAAAAACCATAATCAACTTCAAATTTAAATTTAAATTCGAGTTTACACTTTATTACTTATTATTATAATAACAACACTTTCCTTTCACTTTGAGCAAAAATATTTATTACTATACGTTTATATCAATTTGATTGGTAAGGTCTTTTTCAATAACGATGATAATCTGTGATAAAACTAAAATAGTACCTACTTTGAATGTTATCACACTGCGATGTTTTCGCCGAACGTCGAACAGTCGGAAAGTTTTTATCGCCAGTCGCCACACTAATCAAATCGATATATTTTGTCAATAACATATTATTATATTATAAATTTATAAAATCATCTGAATTTAAATTGTTTTCTTTGATTTTTTTGACCGGTCTGTAAGACAACATATTTTCAGTCATCACACGACTATTCATTTAAATAATATCATAAAACAAAAACGTTGTTATGTATGTATTGTGTACATAATAACTACTAAAACTTAAATAAATACGAAAAAAATTGGGGGTGCTAATTTCAAGACTGGGGAGTGAGGGTGCTAAGCACACCCAAGCTCCCCCCCCCCACAAATTGCGCCTATGCTCTTGCCTATACGTATAAATGTATATTGTCAACAGTGGGTAGACGGAGGGCGCGCGGGATCTGGGAATACGCGTTGTGACGCTTAGTGTGAGGCATGTCTCATTCAATATTCTGTGGAAGGAGAACGCACCTCGTCCCGCTGCACCGCGCCGGCAGCGATCGTTTTCACCCCATAACCCGTCGTAGTCGAACACGTCCAGTCTGATATACAGATATGTACTGATGTATACTGACATACAGAGAGCGAATATTTATATTTTATATTGTGTCATGCAGCTCGGCGCATCGCGTTAATTAATAATTATCGATCCTATACGTATTTATTGATAGAGTAATCGATGTTTTTCAATTAAAAAAAAAAAAAAAAACAGAAAATTGGATTTAAAATATGAAATTAATTGGATTGTATTTGGTTTTCTTTATTAATTAATAATTATATATATATACCTAGATCATGTTAATTTTATGAATTTTAAAATACTGTTAAATATTGTAAAACGAGAACGATGTTCTACGATGTGTCGATGTGTTTACGCGCCAGTGGCGCAACAAGCGGGGGTGTTGGGTGGTACATACACCGGGGCACCAGAGTACATTTGACATTTTGGAGGACACCATCTGATGCGTTTGCACACATAAAGTAGTTTATTTTAATTTATTTTAGGACATCGTGCAATTTTTGTTACTAGGGCACCACGAGTTGTAGTTGCGCCAGTGATACGCGCGTCAGGGGCGTATTTATGGGGGGGCTGATGGGGCTTCAGCCCCCCCAGAAATTTCAGGAACTTTATTTACTAATTCCTATGCCCTATATAGCTATAGGGTGTAATATTTTTAATAAATTCCTAATATGTAGTTGTTTTTAAAATGTTGAGAATTTGGTAATTTGTCCTATTTTTAAGATTTAGTCTTGCATTAAAATTTAGAAATAATTCAACAATGATATTTACTCAATGCCTCAGCCACCCCCCCAAAAAAAAAGGTTTCTAAATACGCTCATGACGCGCGTATATGCTATATGAGTAAGCACTCGAAGCATAGTGAAAATGGTGTGTAATTGCAGTATTACTCGTAGAATTCTTTTTAAATTTGTCTATTATCCATCTGATTTATCCACGCTGTACGCCAGTCGATAATACTACTGTGATCGCAGTATATTAAATAGAACAGTTGAACGGCGCACAACGTCACTTGAAAGTTGATAATATCAGCCGACCTCGTCGATTAAGTTATAATAAATAATATACTAAATAATTAATGAATTATGTAAAAGTAAACATGTGTGCAAGAAGTTGCCGCTTGCGGGCGGTGTAATAATACGAGCAAGGCGTTATTTTTGGTTTCAGTCCATCGCCTATCACGTCACTCTGTCGGTACTCCTATGAGCGAATAAGACGATAAAATTGTGCAATTGTGCATCAATCAAATTGATCTGTTTTGTCACGCACGGGTTATTGTTAATAAATTTCAGAGCTAAAATACATTTGCAGACTGTAAAATAAAATATAAGTAAAATTATTTCAAAACACGAAATCCAGTGATACAAACCAGTAATCAATAAAATATTATTATACTACACACATAGGCGGAAATAGAGGGAACTCAGGGGGCTAAGTCCCCCCAAATATCTTATTAGCCCCCCCATAAAAATTATTTGTGTTTAATGTAACAATTTATAATTTGTATACCTATGTACTCGTATTTTGGATATTTGCTGATTATGACTGATGTGAAAAATGTTAGCCACCCCCAGAAAATTTAATAGATTTCCGCCTATGACTATATACACAAAAAAAAGTCTTGAACCTTTAACTCCCCCTCTCTCCGCCATTTTGTACATGAAATAATATAGAGGTGCCATTGCAGTCGAAAATTGGTTCCTCCTTTTTTCAGTGTGGCCTGATACAAGAAACATACATAATATAATATATGATTGCATTTTATCGTAATGCGAAAAAAAAAAAATTGTAAAACTTAATATTATTTTTCAAAGTTTTTAGTAGTAAATGATGTACAAGACACAGTATGGAGCGAGCACTATGATAGGTATTTTTTGGTTAATTTTATCATTACTGAATACTAAATGCGTATAATAAAAGTGAATCAATATCCGCGCCGTCTAGCGGACACACGTACGCACATTACCGAGTTCAATGTCTCCTCGTTGGGGTGAACGAACGACTGACGATCGTGTGACACGAATCGTGTACAGACGAGACGAGGGGGGAACTATCTATATCAATGCTCTCTACGGGTGGGTACTGCGGTTTTGTGTAACTATATAGTTGTGCAGTGATGCCAACATAACACAACGTAACGAATATCAAATATTGTTGCTCGGGAATAAAATGATTCGTCTGAACACCTTGGTATAAGATTTATTGCACGCATTTCTTCGTCGTATGTAGTTATGTATTAATAAAAAAAAAAAACTCAAGTAGGAGTGAATCAATCAAAATTCAACGACAGTATTGTTTCGTAGAGGAAAAAATACGAATAATAATATTGTACGTTCGTGCGGGAATATTGAACGACGTGTCCTTTGTCCTTTGCGCATGCGCAGCGATATGGAACACATGCAACGCGGCGCACGACAGCCGCGGGAATTACTGCCACGCCCCGTCTATTGGGTCGATGATACCTACGTTAATTTTTTTTTTTTTTTACACGGTAAAAAAATTACCGTTTTTTTTTCGTGCGTATCGTTCTTCCAGTGCGGCCAACGTGCCGACTACGGGATCGGACTGTGTTTACCGCAGTGACAGAACACCATTGTGATTCCGGCGTTGTTCGTCGCGTGCGAGTGTACCGCGTTCTGAACGGAATTCGTGAAGTCGCTGGCCCTCCGGAATCCCCGGATACGGTTAACGTTCCGACAGGCCGCTGACACGGACACTCGCCTCTGTCCGTGTGACGTCGCGCTGTATTGTAGCGTGATAATAATAATTAATAATATAATCAAACGACGCTGCTCTACCACAGAATAGGTGAAATGGAAACATTGATAATTTAACATGGGCAGTATAGGACGCATTGCCTATGACCTTCGGCCATTTTCTCAGTGACTTCGAAAACAGCTGTTCACTTATCAGTCATCACTTATCATGCGTTCAAATTTTAAATATTGTTTTATTAATTTCTCTCAAACACTAAAACAATAATTTTTATTATTACAAGTACGAACAATACACGAGAATACCCGACTCTTCCCATTTTAAAATAAAGTAAAGTGAACGACTTAGAAAACCGACTCCTAGACGCCCGCTATTAAGAGACCAGGCGATTGATTTCGGAAGACCCTATATCTAGACGACCACCGATTTAGGAGATTGCACAGTGCACACCTACAACGACCTAACTTACAGCGACTGTTACCGCCGGTAGTCGCTACCCAAAAGCGAGGCACACCTAAAACGAGATCCACAGCAAAACCTAGGCACACCTAGTCAAATTAATAAAAATGAACAAACATTTAATCACCGCGAAAACAACGATCTCAATAATACCATGATGACGCATACGAAATGATAACAGATGGGGTCACTGAGAAAATTTTTTTGTTTACAAAAAGGTTTCCATTCTGATTTCATCTATTCTGTGGCTCTACCGCGCGATCATCGTCCAGGAACTTCATTTGTCGACGGTGAAATGGCTACAATGAGTGTATTCATAATCAACGTGGGTAAGGAGTAAGACGCTGACATCGTTTTTTTTTTTTTTTTTTGCTTTCTCGTCTCATTTTCACGTAATATTTAATACGTAATAGGATTTTTCCTATCCTAACGAAATCCGACGCGTCAACGAACGTTGCGTACAAAAACCAAAACTCTATTCCGCTTTTTTTATACGATGATATTTAACATATACGAGTGTAACGTAATAAATTTTTTTTTTCTATAGGCGACTTATTGATTTATATACCTATAAGCAAAATTGTATACAGTCACGGACCGTGTTAATCCGTGGCGCAAACCAACATGTGAAGAATTTATTGAACTAATACACGTTTTGGACAATTATTTTTCCAATGAAGATATTAAATTTATTAAATCATAACAAAAGTACATACTAGTATATTACATACAAGTGAATTTGATAACATACAAAGAGACAAGAGAAGATTATTACAGTAAAATAATATTTATTTATTTCTATAAATAGGTATATTAAACCGTGGTATGAACTGACACCGCTAGATAGTGTTACAAATACCCTTATACAAGGGGTGGCCAAACTGCGGCGCGCGTCTTATCGTAAGATACAAAACATTTGTACAAAAAAAAATTTTCTCTATATGAATTTATATGTATTTGAAAAAGTATAATATTTTATTAAATTACAATTTATAGAAAAAATTTACAAAAAAAAAAATATAGTGTTCATGATATAATATTTAAATATGTATTTTTTGATGATACACGCACGACGTCGAACAGCACTATGAAGACATATCCATATGTATGTTGTAGACAAAATTGAGATAAAATTTAATCTGACATTATTGCAAGGTTAATAGATTACAGGTTGCCTCACTGTGGAATTTTAAAAAAGTAGGAGTGGGAGAAAAATACATGGGACGTCATTACCGTACAACTGTTGTATTTCTGTATATAAGTTTTATATATTTCATTGTGTTTACTCTCAGACCTCAGTTTATTTAATTAATTTTAATTATTATAATTATTTAATACTTTTTTACTTTTAACAATGGCAGCGAAAGGTGGATCGGTGTGTGCTATTGCCACTTGTAAAAATTATTCTGGGAATGTAAAAAGTAGAGGAATTGATATTTCGTTTCGTCGGTAAGTACATATAAAAATAAACTTTTCTAAATTATTTTTATTTTTATTTATTTTAAATATAATATAGGTACTAATTAATAGATACTTATAATTTGTTGTAAGGTTTCCAAAAGATCCTGCTGTACAAAATGACTGGATTAGGAAATGTAAAAGGGCTGATTCTTGGAATCCCAGTAGAGCTTATATTTGTTCGGATCATTTCAGTAGTAACGACTTTGTCCGTGACTTGAAAGATGAACTTCTCGGTGGTAAACACAAGAAGAGACTTCTACCAGGAGTTGTTCCTTCTTTGAATTTGCCTTGTACTAGTAGACCTTCAGTGTCTGCTATTAATCGGAAGAATAAGATGGATGCAAAATTATTAAAACAAGTAATAATTACCTAAATGTAATAATTTTTAATAATTTATAGTAAAGTAAAAAATATATATATATATATACATTATACATATATATATAATATATTTAGAGTAAAGCAAATAATGTACCTATTAACTATTCAATTGTTGTTTTCAAAAAAATTCAAATTTAATATACAAATACTTTATTTCATATAGAAATAACACATGTACTAATATTATATGATATTTTATAGTTTTATACATTTATAAATGTTATTATAGAGCCATGATCAAATAATTGAACAGTTAATTGAGGAACCATTGACACAATGTCATACTGATCCTCCTAGTGAAACTACTGAACACATGAACGCATCACCTGATTATGAGATATTATATAAAAACTTATTGAAGGAAAATGACATTTTAAAGACTGATAATATTAAACTTAAAGAAGAATCATCATTATTAAAACAATCTGACACTAATTATAAAGCAATTAACGAATCTCTACGTTTTAATATGAAATTGTTACAAAAAAGTTTAAATAAAACTAATTTGATGTTAAAAGAAACACAAACAAAGATGGCTAAAGAAATAAAAATACTTTCTCAAACTAAAATAAAACCATTGAAACAACAGCAAAACAATACCTGCCTTCAGTTTTCTCACCTAATCAAGTGGACATAATCATGAAAAAGAAAAAAAGAGTCAAATGGTCAAGGGATGAAATATCTGAAGCTTTTACTTTAAGATATTTAAGTAAACGTGCTTATGTTTATATTAAGAATGAACTCCATTATCCTCTTCCAGGTAAATAAGTATATAAATGCTATTGTCCATTATAATATATATATATATACGAGTGTCGAGTATATATATATCATATAATATGAATGTTAAATTATTTACTTTTAATTTTACTATTTTAGGGTTATCGTCTCTTCAAAGATGGGCTACAACAATAGACATGCGAAATGGAATTCTTCATGATATTTTAAAAATAATGAGCATTAATGCTCATAATTTAAAATCTCATGAAAAACTTGCTGTACTAATGTTCGACGAAATAAAGATAGCTTGTACACTGGAATATGATGTTCGTCATGATCAAGTTCTTGGGCCGCATAATCAAATGCAGGTAATAATGGCACGTGGTATTGCTTCACCTTGGAAACAACCTGTTATGATTGACTTTGATACAAAGATGACAAAATCTGTTTTATTTAATATTATTCAAAAACTTGACCAAGTAGGATATACAGTTATTTGTTGTGTCTGCGACTGTGGTGGAGGAAATATGGGATTGTGGAAGGAATTAGAAGTAAATTATGAACAACCTGTATTCAAAATTCCTAATGGAAGACAAATTGTTTGTGTTCCAGATGCACCTCATCTATTAAAACTTACTCGTAATTCGTTATTAGATACAAGATTTTGCTTAAATGATAGAGTAATTAACAAAGAACCACTGGAAGCATTAATTACCACGATGTCGGCAGAACTTAGTGTGTGTCACCAATTAAGTACAGGTCATTTAGCGTGTGAAGGACCACAACGACAAAAAGTGAAATTGGCTACCCAACTTTTGTCACACACAACGGCAACAGCATTGAAGCATTATAATCCTATTCAAAACATAAAACTGAGTGATGATACTGCTGATTTCATTGAATTAATCAATAATTGGTTTGATCTGGCAAACGTTTCACATCCAAATAATAAACATACTCCATTTAAAGCTCCGTATGGTACATTTATTGAAGAGCAAGAATTACTTTTAAAGCAAGTATATGATACAATTTTTACTATGCGATGTAAGGGCAAAAACAGTCTTCAAATATTTCAAAAAGGAATTTTAATGCATATTAATGGTACTCGTTACCTTCTTAAGATTTTGAAAGAACACAGTCTTCATTATTTATTAACAAGTAAAATTAACCAGGATGCTTTAAAAATTTATTTTCTCAAGTCCGATCTAGAGGAGGGTTAAACGATCACCCTAGCCCATTAAACGCTTTATACAGATTAAGGATGATAGTTTTGGGGAAAAGTCCTGGTATTTCTTGTCGGTCTAATACATGTGACAAAAACAATGAAGAATTTATATTACCAAAAATATTAAGAGAAGCAAATATAATCATAAATGATGAACACAATAGTACAAGTGATACAAATGATAGTAGTGACGAGGCATTAAATCTATCGAATACACATGAACAAAGTCGGAAGGAAATGACGAAAGATGCAGTTGAATATTTAATCGGTTGGGTAGCTAAAAAATACAGAACAAAGTATCCCGAACTTGGATCAACAACTACAGAGTTAGTCAACTCTTGTCATGACTATACATTTCCAACATGGATAAATCATTTATCTTACGGCGGCTTAGTAGTTCCTAACAACGATTTCAAAAAAATAATGTTACGCAGTGAATTGTTATTCACAAAATTAACAAAAGGACAGATCCCTAAAGGCCGTAATGTTATAAAACAATTAACAAATAAAATTTATAACAGAATGATAGTAGATGAAAAGTACAAAATTGTAATCCAAACATATCTAAAACAGAGATTAATTATACGAATGAAATATTTCAATCAAAATTTAATTTCTATGCAAAAAATAAAAACATCAAAACAAAGGTTACGAAAACAATAACATAATAATTTTACTATACATGCACAAAAAAAACGTTAAAAAAATTAAATATTTTAAAATAAAATATTTCTATTGTTAATTATATGTATCACTAGTCACTACCGATCACTTTAAAATATTTTGTGTCATCAATAAATTATTTCTTATACAAGTGTCTTTCTTTTTTATTAATAATAAAACGAAATTAAAATTTGTATAGTATATTTAAATACCATATACAATATTCTGTACGGCAATGACGTCACGTGTCATATGGGTGTTGCGGAGGTTAGACAATATTTACACGATTTTGAGGCAACCTGTATAATCTATTAACCTTGACATTATTGTACGTTATTATATCGTTTATCAGTGATAACTAAAATGTGATTATCGGTAACCGCGGTAAATGTGATTATCGGTTTTTTTCATTTCGGCTCTTCCATACCTATTTATTAATATATTGGTCGGTTAGGTTAGGTTATAATAATTAAAGTAATTTAATTTTTTTTTTATTTGGAGAGCAGCCAAGTCATATAAATTTAAACGAAACGAAATCGAACTATTTACACACCCACCCACCCAATCATTGTTAACTGAACTTTTATTAATTATAATATCAAATTTATTAAGTATTTAATACATTATATAATATAAAACACATAAAACATTATAATTGTTAATAATTAATATGTATAGAGTCTCTATAGTCCAAAAACTGATTATTTATTCCTTTCGGGGGGAGGGGCTAAAGCCCCATCAGCCCCTCCTGGTTACGCCACTGTACCGAAGCTACCAGCTCGCTGTGGAATCGTTGAATTGTATTGCAATGAAAAAAAAAAGAACTCTAAAACTTAGAGTTCTATATAATAATTCGCGTATACTTAAACGCGAACGTTCGCGCTGCACAACGCTACGCCTGCTGCCGCTCTATCATTTTTTTTTTTTTTTTTATAAATATCGACACGAATCGATTGCGATTTTTTTTATTTGACTCGCTGTAGCAGATATACGTACAAAAAGTTTCGCCGTCCCTACTACACACACACACACACACACACACACACACACATATATATGTATATGTATACAGGTATAAAATTAAGTATATAGAAAAATGTCCGTTTTGCTTTTGATTCTATAAAATATATCCCGGATATTATTTGTATGTTTTGAAAATTAATAAATTTTATCCGCGACGAGAAGTGTAGAGAAAAAAAAAAAAAAAAAAAAAAGTGTTTTCTCCTTCCCTTCTCATTTGGTGTTTTATATCTGATGCGGAGGGGCGGTTCGAACACTTAACGCGCGCACGTCGTCGCTACGGTAAAACCGCGCGCGCGGTTATAATATTATTTTTCTCACGACGCCTTGCAGCGGTGTTATGATGCGGCTACGGCAGTATAGGCAGTAGTAGTCGATTGATACGCGACCCGTTCGGGCGTAACGTCTGCAGAACCGTATTATTTATAAACATTACAATAACAGTCGGTGTGCGCGTTTAAATTTGCCGTAATAAAAAATTCGTAAAAAAAAAAAAATCATTTTTTTTTTAAATATTCGTAATCGATCTCGTTCCCAAAACGCATAATAACAATATATTATAACGTACTCGTTATAATTTCTTTTCTCGCGTAAATCGCGCGTGGTCATCGCCGTCTTCACCGCGCGCGGTGTTTCTGCCGCAATATTTCCAGCTCGTCGCACGCGCTGATCAGTGCGCCTATACATATTACTGCAATACGCTCGGTTTAAGCTACTATATATACAGCATATATATATATATATATATATATAATAAATATATGCAAGGCGTATAGACGAATCCGTCGTGTACGCATATATAGGTAGGTGTATAAAAAATCAATATTAACGCTTTAATAAAAATCTCCACTGCAGGAAAATATATTTTATTATAGCAAAAATATATGTTAATTTTTGTTTTTTTTCTTAATGATTTTCCGTATTCCGATATACGTTTATTGTGTGTATATATATATATATATATACATGTTACAGTTAAGAGACGTTAAATTTATATTAACGTTATTATCCAGTATAGTATTAACGTTAATATATATGTATATAGATAATAATGAATAATTCGCAAGGTTTCTCTGACGTTATTTACTAAGAAGTTTTACGTTAATTTCAAACGATATTCGTTAACGGTGTTAATGTATTGTATTTAAACGTTTGTGCGCACGCATAACACTATTCTGCTTCTCGAAGTGTTATCCTCTTTTCCTCCGGATGGTTTTTCAGATCGGGCGAAATTTCTTTTGCATGCGGCACGAGTTTAGGATCTCGTATACTTGCGTGCAAGAAAACCGTTTCCCGTACCTAACATAACGACGCCGATGCGCGTATACCGTGAAAGGCCAACAGAAATATTATTAATATTATACGATATAGAGGTACAATAAACAATATAGTGCTCCACTAAACAGCTCGTCGATCGCGATTGTAGAAAAAAAAAAAATACTGTCTAACACCAATGGGATTAACAACATTTTCCGTCGCGCGTATAGACATTAACATTAAATCAAACACCACAAATAATATAGGTACTTCACGATAATAATTACTGGTTTGTTAAGTATAACTATTGTTATTTATTATAGAAAAATAACTTTATTTTGATGTATAACACCATCATTTACTGTAACATATAAATACATATGTATGTGTGTATGTATATATAATTATATGTAATAATTATGTATATTTTAAGGGTCCAGTATACAGTCCGAAAATAAATTACCGTGCAAAATTTTGCGTACAAATTGGGTCCGGTTACGTAAAATATGCATCCGAATCGGGTACGAAAATGTGTACTAATCAGGTTTTATTTTCAATGTTATTCAATTTATATATGCATTTAAAAAAAAAAAAAAACAATATTCGAAATTAGCATTTATAAAATGAAATGGTATAAATATAAAAGGAAATTCCGTCAAAGAAAAAATTTCGCGGCAAAAATATTAATTATTGATATATAGCGAATTCGTAAAATGTCTATGTCTCCCGCAAATGTCAACCAAATTCTGTATATTAACGTAATATTTTATTATCAATTAGGTATATATTAAACGTTAAATTTTAAAATTTCATCTATACTAGGACAAAGAGAACGAAAAAAAAAATAAAAATACTGCGTAACTGTAATTACAATATATATTATATATAGTCGATAAAATTACACACATGCAGTAGTTCTGTAAAATAATCTGTTATAAAATGATTTTTTTTTTTTTTTTTGCTGACGGAGGATCCTGCAACTATTAATATAAAATTTGAATTTGTAGAATTCAATCAGAACCAGGGCTCATCACAAACGTTAAAATAACGTTTTGATTATAACGTTATAATTGCAAAATATCAATTGAAACGAATATCAAAAAACGTAACGGAAAACAACAAACACTAATTTTAAACTATCACAAATTAAAATATATCATTAAACGAAATAATGTATTAACATTATATTATGTCAAAATATCGAAAAACGAAAAATAGAATTACCGTTATTTTAATATTTTTTTCCAATTTACTACGGAAAATATAATCCTATGGTGAAGGTTTATTATATTTCTATAATAAGGCTGGGTTTACACGGACGCGTAAAAATTATTCAAAGATACGTGTCTGAGAAGATGTCAGCTAGTCAGAAAAGTTTCTATTGGTAACATTAGCAACATTTTAAGAAAAATATTCTACATTAGAATATAAAGTCAAAAATAAACAAAGTTTCTCACTGAAAAAAATGTATGAAATCAAAAAATTAAGGATAAAAGTTTAGGACTTTCATAATCAATGAAGTTTAATGAAGTACATTACGTTTATGAGATCTGAAAACGTGCTATAGTCTACGGAATATGAATGGATTTATTTATTTGGAAGAAAAAAATCGATATTAAACCAAATAACGTTAAAATACCGATAAATGTAAAACGTAATTATTATATAACGATAAAACTTTCTTTAACGTTAAACAAAAATAATCCATAACGCTAAAATATACCATAACGATAAACGCAAAACGTAAATAACAATAAAAAACGTTAAACACTATTTTTTTTTTCAAATGAGAGCCCTGATGATCAGAACACTGATATTCTCCATGTTATAAAAAAAGA
This sequence comes from Slavum lentiscoides, assembly GCA_032441835.1. Classification (NCBI taxonomy): domain Eukaryota; kingdom Metazoa; phylum Arthropoda; class Insecta; order Hemiptera; family Aphididae; genus Slavum; species Slavum lentiscoides. Next base: position 987,864 of record CM063721.1, on the reverse strand, counting down.
TATAACGCCGTCGTGCAGCGTGAACGGTTCGGGTGCGAGCATTTCGAAACAGCCGTACCTATACACGCGTTTATAGAAAACTATTCGGACGTGAAAGCAGTGAATTACAAAGACTATATTATTATATATGTTGTTCGACGACACGGCGTCGTATATTCTTAAAAAAAAAAAAAATGGATAGTAACGTCACTGGTCATATATACGTTTTGTTCGTTTCGATAATATTAAAAATAATAATTTCCCGTTCCGTATATTTTTTCATTCGCTGTTTTCTTCATATATTATACTATACACGCGTATAGTAGTTAATATTATATATAGTTATATAATACTCGGCCGACTGTGATAAACACATTTTACTTTTACCCATATTATGAAAACACATAATAATATACGAAAGCGCGTGTACGGGATCTCGGACGAACTCGTTTCGAGCAAAAATATCAACAAAAAAAAAAACAACACATTCGGTCCAGCTGCTTATTACGGTAAAACATTATAATAATATGTTACTTGCAATACCTGTACGTCCGTGACATTGTTATACAAGAGGACGTAGGTATATAAACGCGACGCTCCTAAGAGATTTTCATAAAAGTAATAATTATATATTATTGCTATTCGCCGCGGGAAAGAACTCCGAACACTATGTATGTATACGCGTACATAGGACACCAAATTTTTACACAAAATGACCCGTACAATAACCGTTTTTTTTTTTTTTCAATATCATTACAAAATCCACATGCGTTTTAAAAATACATTTTTTTTTTTTTTTTGAATCTCGTGACTTCTTAAGAATAATATCTTAAACTTATTTCGTGTAAAAATTTGGTGTCTCTAGCGTACAATAACTGTGACGGCCTTCGAGGTTCTTTCTCCTCCTCCCCCCGCGGTGTACCGGTTTATAACGCGGTAAACGTTTTCAATTTTTCTATATTTTCTCGTTCTCGCGCGGTTTCGTTTGTCCGTGTATAGTAAGCGCGTCGTCTAAATACGCGCGTAATATTTATTATGAAACAAAACCTACTGTACAAAATAAACAAATTATTTACACACGAAATTATAACGTTTTGTTATATATATATATATGGTCGTCTGAAATCGTTACGGTTTTTATTATTTATTACGTTGCAGTATTTAATTTTTTTTTTTTTTTTTTTTTGCTCTGTGCGAGAGATTTACAATTTCAAATTTTTTATTATTTTTTTAATTGACACGAAGAAAACGTCACCGGACACCGTTAATTTCTGTTCGAATTGAATATTGCTCGGCGCGGCCATAAGCGTGTTTTACCTCGGCAATGGCGAAAACACAAACAAGTACATAAAATGCATAAAAACGTTTATTAAAAGTATACATACAATTGGATTTTTACGTTTTACTCTGGACGAACCCGGGAAATCAATATTTTTTTATTATTATTATTATTATTGACACTGTGTAAATTAACAATATTATAGTATCGACAATATTATTATAATACATTACAATTCGGACGTTTTATATGAGCGGACTGCAGAAATTTTCAAAAAAATACTACAGTACGCGTGATTGAGAAGAAAGAATGTAATTAAATGGGATTTTAATGGAGTTTAGTAAAGAATGAAAGCGTGAGCGCTCTAAGGACAAATAGCAAATTCGTTTATATAACGTACCTATAATATTGGTACGCGTATAATTAAATCTAAGGAATTCGAATCTCCTGACTTAATTCAAGCATTTGTCTTTTTTATAATTCGACCGTTTGAATGATTTTTTTTTTGTCTATATGTGTAACTGTACAGGTCACCAGATACAGAGGGTAACCCGCGCGTATAATGTGCACAACCACTTGTTTGTGCACGCGGAAAATCTTATATTTAATACCTATGAGCATACATAATGTATAATGCGATATTTTTTTTTTTTTGTTCTATAGTTTTGTCCGCGGTAAAATTAATATTACACGGATACTATCTATTATTAGTGTGTATTTTTCAAGTAAAAACATCTAATATATTACATGCGCGTTGTTTTAGATTCTGCGAGTGGAGCGAGGTTTTAACAATTATGTGTCTTTTTATTTTTTTTTTTTTTAGTTTTTTATGTGTGTAATTGAAAATTCTACCATAATATAGGAGTGCTCTCTGATCTCCGAACGCTTCACCGTTTTTCGGTAGCGAATTTTATCCAGTCGACGTTTTAGAGAGGTCATTTTTCGATTTTCTCAAAAGCGTCTAAAAAAAAAAAACACCCCAAAAACTACCGGGAAATTACATAAAAACGGTAACTATTTATACTACAAAAAAAAAAAAAAATTTAAAAATCGTTTTCGATTTTTTTTTTAATACCATTTCGAGGTAATCAATTCATAAAAAAAAAGATTAATTTTTTTGTTTTTAAACCCGAACAACGTAATACAATGTCAGCCGTTCCTTTTTTCAAATTCGCCAAAACGTAGTATAGGTACCGTGTAAAAGTTATACAAAGAATTATATACGCACGTCATAATATCAGATATTTTTAAAAAATAGTTTTACGCGCCGCAACGGATTTATCATTGCTTTCGAATATTACAGTGATATCAATACGCTAAAATCGCTGTATACAAAAAAAAAAAACAATTAATTTCAATACTGTTTAATAATCCTTCTATATAGCTCGATATATATATATATATATATAATATAATGACGATGTGATTTTTTTTTTTTTTAAATAATTTAGCCTTGTCATACCTTACGCGCGCATATCCACGTGAAAAAATAGCGCGCGTTATGGCTACTCGGAATACTAATATACACGTACAACATCAGATATTGTTGACTACTCGCGCGTATATATAGTGTCTTCCGGAATATAAATCGTTGATTATCGTACATTTAGTACCTATATTAATAATATTTCACTGGCTGAAATTTCAGAATATATCCAGTGATGGCTATACTCGTATATACAAAGGAGCTGACTAAAATTATTAACGTACACTACACAGTACACACAATGACATATGTAGATTTTTAAATAGATTGTAAATTAATATATTATATTTTGTGCTCGAAACGTTTGACGATTTCACTGAACGCGCACGTGCAGTACGTGTTTGAATATAATACTTGTAGTAGGCGAGTTGATTTTTTTTTTTACGAAAATATTTAAAAAATAGAAAATAAAATATGTATAATTCCGTTTGTTTTTCGTTTCTCTCTCTCTCTCTCTCTCTCTCTCTCTCTCTCTCTCTCAACGCCTTTTTCAATTGTTATTATTTTCTTACCCGATATTTCGTCAAAACAACCTCCTGCACACGGGCATTACACAGTAACGCACGCGCATAGATATTTTATTATTATTATTATTATTATTATTATTATTATTATTATTATTATTATTATTATTATTATTATTATTATTATTATTCAAATATTTTTCTTAAGGGGATTGAAAGCGGGTATTTTCTCTCTTTGTCTTACACACATGAAACATAGCAAAATAGACGTTTCGTACTTCCAAAACGTACCGATCGATCTATTGGTGCGATAAGAAATTTGAAAACAGATTTGAAATCCTCGTGAATTTTACTACAAAAAGACTTTCCACTTTTTTCATTTTTTTTTTTTTCATAAACCCTTAAAAAAATTAACCGAACAAATTTTTAAAAAAAAATTGTTAATAATTCATTTTTGAAGGTCTTAAAAAAAAAAGAAATAAAAAAAAGTGGGAAAGTCGTTTTGTAGTAAAATTCACGAGGAATTCAAATCTGTTTTCAAATTTCTTATCGCACCAATAGATCGATCGGTACGTTTTGAAAGTACGAAACGTCTATTTTGCTATGTTTCATGTGTGTAAGACAAAGAGAGAAAATACCCGCTTTCAATCCCCTTAAGGGGATTGGAAGCGAGTATTTTTCCTCTTGTCTTGCACACATACGATTCATAGTAAAATAAACGTTTCGTAATTTTAACCTACCGATCGACCTATATAGTGATGCGATAAAGATTCTGAAAACAGATTTGAATTCGTCGCTTGTATAAAAGTGACTTCCCCGATTTTTTCATTTTTTTTTTTATCTAAAGATTTTCAAAAACAACTTTTTTTTTATTTTAAATTTATTCGTGTAATTTTTTAAGGATTTCTCAAAAAAAAAAAAAAATTAGAAACGTGGGAAAGTCATTCTATAGTAAAATTCGCGACGAATTCAAATGTTTTCAGAATCTTTATCGCACCACTATAGGTTGATCGGTAATTCGGTACGTTGGAAGTACGAAACGTTTATTTTACTGTATGATTTGTGTGCGCAAGACACAGAGAGAAAATACTCGCTTCCAATCCCTGTTTAACATTTAGATTTATCGATATATTCACAATTTGTTTTCATTGCTATCTACATACAACATGTATAACTATTAATGTGTTTTTATACACTTAATTATGCGATGATAGGTATATTAGGTACCCATTATAAGCACATTAAAAGAAATAACAGATAAGTACGAAATATAATACACTGGTGTTTAAAACACGCGTCACTTCGTTTATAGAAACAAATACGTATGTACTTAAAATACGCGTAAAGTAAAAAGAAATTATATGGTACAAAATTTATAATTTTACTATAATATATTATAGTATCGATTCGAAATGATCTGTTCCGAATGAATAATATATTATACGAATAATAAAATTTACAAAACGATTACCTCCTACATAGTACATTGTTTAAATAATTATTTTACAACATTTTTATGGGTAAAAATTTAAAGACCACGCACAATACGACTGCAGTTATACTCGCGTCTTATTATTTCTTTTAATCGTCTCAATCACCGCGGAGTGTTATTAACACAATTCGTGTTTATAAACCTGTACGTATATATCTAATGTATACATAAATATAAAGAGTACCTAATGCGCGCGTATACACGTGATATAACGGGAGTATATTGTATGTATATAATCGTGCGTTAGATCGTTATAGAATATTATGTTATAAAACTTCCAAGGTTTAAATCTCCGTATATATGTTTTATTTTTATTTTATCGTGTTTTCGTATATGAGACAAAAAAACTTAACACGTAATCGTGAATCGCAGTACTGTGCGTTTTAAATTGTCCATCAAACATATTTTACTATATATATATATATATATATAAAAAAAAAAAAGAACAGGCTTTTTCATGTACCCGGTTTCTAACGACACTATTGAAATTTTTACGTCTTTTTTTCACAGAATAGTTACAAATACCTCTTACCGAGTGTCCTTACGTCATTACGTCACCCATTTTTTTTCATTTTTTAATCTGAGAAGGGCGGGGAGGGGATGTATTTTATTTGAATGTTACGGTTTTTCAGCGAGGCATTGCAATAATTTTAAGATTTTTTTTTTTTTTTCATAAATAATTACATTTCCGTTCAAAACTGCGCAGGGTAATTCAGCTAGAAGCGTATATACAGACTAAACCGTGCAAGGTTTTTTGGAAACTACCATGTCACCCAACTAGTAACTATAAAGATTCGTCTACTACCAATTTTTATTTTACTTTTTTAAATCGTATATTTTATCATAAAATCGCGTTATAATCGATTATTTCTACAAATATTTTGTATGAATTGTAGACGAATTTGTTTTAGGACTATTATGTGGTTATCGTTTTTTTTTTTTTTTTTTTTATAATGCCTTAAAATAATAAAAATATGTATATACTCGTATATATGTGTAGGTAATAATTTACGTTATATTCATTATTCAGCGTATACTTACACGTTAACAAAATCGAAAAAAATTGTTTACCAATTCATTGGGTTGTGTATATTAACAAAACAGTTTTATGAAAAAGTCGAACGGAAAATATTTCGATAGTTAAATATTGAGCTATTCTTAATTTTTTATTTTTTATTTTTTTATTTAGTTCGTGACGAACGTCTTCACCGACAATTTTCCGAAGCGTGTCGATTTTTTTTTTTTACGTAAAATTATTATTGTATACTGCAGTTATCAAAACCAGTTGTGCTTAATGTTAACAGTCAATAAATCAAAGGTTATATATAGGCATATAGCTTTAATCGTATTGATCGAATAAGAAAAATAAAATATAAAAGCATATTTATAATATATATATTGAAATAGTAAAATATATGTTGTTTCATTTATATATATATATATATAATATATAATTTAACCGTTTTATAATGGAGAGCATTGTAATAATGTTTTTATCGTGATTTCTTATAAATCGTATACACCGTGAATACTTTAGTCGATCAATAATAATAATTAATTAAAAATAATTTTAAAAAAAACTATTTTCCTTTGCAGTCCGCAATCTTAAAACGCACCACGTTAATTGATATTACGCCGTTAGCACAATAAGATATAAAATAATAATTAGTAATTACTGTTAATATATTATGTAGTCTGCAACGCTGACAATTTTACCGTTGAGCGCTTTATATATACGTATGTAAAGGATAAGGTAATATAAAATTTGTTCACACAATATATCACACGTAATGGACACACGAATATAATTTTTAGGGTATTACGAATATGACATTTGAGCTTAAGTACGTGTGATGAATTTATATGTATTTATAAAACATACCTCACAATTACGCATACGTATGCAGTGTACACAAATTGACTACGGCTGGGACGACATTTAAAACACAATAATAATAATAATAATAATAATTCAAAAGTCACTAGGATTTTTTTATTTTCACTTTGGTTTTGACAAATTTATTAACATTTATTTTCATTCAATAATTTATAGCACGTCTGGAAAAATCTATTAAATATATCTAAAAGTTTAAAGCCAAATAAATAAACGCTCGTTTAAACGAATGTAACAAATACAAAAGAACATTGTAAAAAAAAATCTTGAAATTAGCAAAATAAGTATATTAATTTTTATAAAATACGACGAAGATTTTTGTTTTTAATTAATATTAAAATTACAATTTAGATATTAATAATTCTAGTTCTAATAAAGAAAAAAACCTCTTGAATTGTAACGAAAATTTACGTGTTCGCTATCCGGCTCAAGTAAACCATTTTTAAAAAAATTTTATATGTATTCATACGTTTCATATTTAAACGTTTCGTATTCAAGATTTTTTTGTAAACATAATTTAATGTCGATAATTTTACTTTTTCAAACTAATACTTTATTTCATGTGTGTAGACAATATTCAATACGCACAGACAATTCTCTGTGTAGCACTGTGGCCAGTACGCGTTTACAGAGTGTGAATAAACCAGCAATTGAACGCGTTGAGAATTATTCTCATTCCTCTTGTCTGTGTATAATAATTCATTATGTTCATTTAGAAAATGGAAATCATATTTCTTAAAACGAACAACATAGATTTATGATTGACTATAAATATAAATGATATGTTTTAAGCTTATACGTTTGTTTTAAAAATTCTAAAAAAAAAAATTATCACTTAATTTATTTTTTAAATTATATATATTAAAAAAATCATTCAATTGTATTATTTACTGATGAGTTAACTTAAAAAAAAAAATCTAATTTTCAAATATTTTCCATATAAATAATTATTATATTTAAAATATACCTAACCATCAAATACCTAATTATAATTTATTAATTGAGCCGTTACAGATAATACAGTTTATATCATAAATTACTTGAAAATCATTCGTGATGATTGTACTATTTTTTTTCTTGTATCTAAGTATGTGTTGATAGATCGAATTGTTTAGGCATTTATTTTATCTACGTATATCGTAGCCAGTATTCAGATGTTTATTATATTCAATTTAAAAAAAACACACGAACTAAGTTTGATATCTATCTAAGAGTCATTTTACATTCCTTCATGTACAATAAGTCAATAAACAATACTCACGCGCATTCAAATCACAACTCTTATTTATTATTTTTATTATTATTATCTTATATTTGTTTTGTAATTTAAAAAAAAAAATGTTGTTTTCCTAACACCGCGATTTCGTTGCAATACGATTAATTAAATAAATTACTTTTGGTCCATCATCAGTGTATAAGCCAGTAAGTACATAAATCATTTCAAATTGTACGTTATACAACGTATAATAAAATCGTTGAAACGCGCTGCAATTATATCAAATAATACTGCAAACAACATTTTACTCTTATACACGTCATTTTACACGTATTTTATACGATAAACCATAAACACGATAAAAATATTTATTTACGTCATATAAATACTATTTATATATATATATATATATATATATATGTACAAATATATATTATAAACCTTTACTTATAAAATAAATAAATGTTGCAATTAATTGTCTATAGTCTATAGCAGTAGTGCCCAACCCGCGAAGATATTCTATGTGGCCCGTCACAAACTTTTTAAATAAAACAAAATATTTTAAAAAACTAAAATTATGTGTATTTATTTGAAAATAATAAAAAATAATGAAAAAAATGAAAAAAAATGATCAATGTGAAATTTGAACTTGTGTTTCCTTTACTAATAATGAAAAATCTGTTTCGAAATTAGTCGTTCCAATCCTCATAATTGAATGTAAATGTTCATCCGTAAGTCGCGATCTATGAACTGATTTTATTTGTTTCATTCGTGAAAATATTTGTTCACATATATACGTCGAGCCAAATACAGTTGCCATTTTCATTATAACGTCTCTTAAAGCAAGGAAATCTTCGTGTGAAAGTTGTGAATACAATTTTAAAATATCGTTTTTTTTTTCATTTTTTGAAATTCATCACAGTAAAATGAATTTGCTTTCAACTCAATGAGTTCAAGTTGCAGAAAAGTATCGACATCATTTTCATCAATTATTAAATGGAGACAATAAGAAAACAAGTTCTAATAACCTACGTCATGTATATTATATACCTATTATGTACAACAAAATTATATTATTAGATTCAGATTAGGATTATTCGTACTTTTATAATATTTGGTGGCCCGCTCGAAGATGATTGTTTACCAAAGTGGCCCGCCGAACAAAAAAGGTTTGGCATCACTGGTCTATAGAGTATACGTATCTCACAAAATGCATGTAACATTTTTACTCTGTATGAAAATTTGACGTCATACCATTGATTACAAATCAAAATACTAGATATAATATAAATTATATGTTTGATCACCATTAATCGGAATAATTACTTACTAATATATTAATTATATACTGTACATGTACATAAAGTATACTTACTACATAGATTTTAATACTTGGCGCGGTATATAGTAAAATATTTTAAGGTATGAAATAATAAAAAGTAACTATAATAGTCTTTTTAAACGTAATTTTACGCAATTACACGTGTACGTTGCGGTGTTGTACATAATATTATTATATGAGTATACGCGTATAACTATATGACATTATACCGATGACTAAACAGCAAACAAACAGCAAGTGTTCAGCGATTTACATAAATATATACATTTCGATCGTTAAAAAGTAAAATTTGACATTACAACAATGTGTTCGATTAGAATAATTTTGATCACACGACACGAATATATTAATATTTTAAAGTGCAATGTTTATTAATAGTTATTATTTTAAAGGTCGTGCAACATTGTTGTAAATTATAGATTATTATTATTAATGAGCATAAAAATCGCGGTATGTACATAATATAATGACGCTCCAGCTCTTTCCATTTTTCACGTTGTAGAAATAAATATTAGTATTTGTATTTTTAATTATTTATAAATTCCATTTTTTAGTTATAGTAAAAATCATTATTTTAATATGCAGATGAAGCAATCGGTACACACATAGACCATAGTATTATAACATATTATTGTTTTTATTGGTTTTAATGACAAAACAAGAAAAAGAAAAATGTATAACGAACGAATAATAATATTTACTACTGGTGTGTCGTTTATATTTATTTATAATTCTCTATTAGATAATATACAGTACGAAAAGTACATAAAAAATTAATAAATGTGCATTATTTTACGATTTACTGTACTTTGTCTTTATAATAATATATTTTTACACGTTAGAAAACATTATGACGAATAATTATAATACGTCTAATGCATGCAATATACGGGGTTTAATTGTGTTATTATACAATATTAATGCATTATATACATTATACTTATTTCATCAGTATAATATAAACAATTATGCCCGTTTATTGTACAGGAAATATTCAGATGGGAACACACTCGAAAAAATATGTTTTATCATAAATAAACGTCCATACGTTTCACGTACTTACGTTTGTGTTAAATATTATGTTTAAAAATGTATATACGAAAATCAAGTTTGGCTGTTTACCTTTTTCGCTGTTTTTACGACAAACGTAAAAAACAACATTATTTTCATTACGACATTATTTTACTTACTATATTACTTGGAAATTCGCATATGTTTCAGTATTCAATTTTTTATTTTTTTTAAAGATTGTTACATTTGTATTTATTTCTTTAAAATTTGAAGAGCGCAAATTGTATTATTTATTTTAAATTTATTTATTTAAAATTATTGTGTATTGTCATTTTTGTGTGTGTTGTAGCATACGCGTTGCCAATAATTCTAAACGGTATTCTACCAATTTTGGCACACAAGTGTAGGATTTTTTTTTTTTTATTATCGCTCATCAGTTTCGCGTGGATTATTCCATGATATCACTTTATGAATTTTAATTTTCGTCTTTGTGATGTTGCGATTAGAAGTTGCTGGTTACATTTTTTTCTTTTTTTGACCGACCTCGTATGGAGCAGTATACAAAATAGCAAAAAATAAATAAAAAAAATTGATCTCCGGCCAGTAATATTATACTATTGTGTACGTTCTTTCAAAAATTAATAGTCATTACTTTTTTTTTTAGAGTTTTACAAAACGAGAAGTATAATGTACGTGTATGGTACCGAACATCAAACGAGGTATTTTTTATTTTTTTGTTTTCCTGAAAATACGAAAGACACGTTTCAAGTTTTGCGTGTTGAACTGCAGATCGCTATATTATCGTGGGTTAATAATCTCTTCACTCTTCCGCATACTATACGTGTGTGTGTGTTTATATATATATATATATATATAATAATAATAAAAGTAATATATCCCCCCTCCGCATACGTGTCAAGGTATACCGAGTATATGCGAATATGGATGGTCCAGCGCACGAAAACGCGGTGTTATTTTTTTAACATCACTTGTAAATCATCTGAATAACACTCGGGGCTTATATATAAAAGCAAAGTTATTATATAAATATATTAAGTATATTAATGGCGGTGGAAAAAAAACCAATAATTATATTATGTAAGCACACGGAATTTTATTCTTTTACTCGTGCTGGCAAACAATAATATACACTATTAACTATACTATATATATATATACGTTATTAATTATTATTATTATTATTATTATTATTATATGCGTATATATTTTGTACAGAAGCGTATAAAAAAATTTCTTCTTCTTTTGTGTTCTGTGAGTTCAACACTTCAATGACGTATTTTTTTTTTCAATACGAATGCCGTTGAACCCGCGGATCATCTCGCGCGCCATGTAATTTAAACTAATAACTAAAAATTAAAAAATTATTGAACGACATAAAAGAGCGTAAAAGACCCACGTTATTCGTGTCTGTTAAAAAATAGATGCCGGTAAATTCATAAAAACAAAATAATAATAATAATTATATACATTATAAATATATACTTTTTTTTAAATTGTTTAGATGGAGTTTATTAGGGAGTCAAATTTGGTCGGACGATAAAAGTACCAAAGAGTTCAGACAACGTATTATAGGTCAAGCAAAAAGAGCTTTTACATTAACAATATCAAACTATTCGCGTATCGAAGACAATAAATACAATTAATACAGTGGGAAAAAGGCCGCTAATAACTGGAACAATGTTCGGAGCATTGTATATGCGAAACACGGGTAATAACATATTTATTAAAATTAATTAAGGTTAGGAGAAAACATTGGAAGCCATTTGGTATAGTCTTTTTATATTCGTGTTTTTAGTTATATGTGCTGAGGTTTCAAACCAATTACAGGTTCTATCTTCAAAGCAATGTATGATCACTTTTTCTTTGATTTGAACACGTATCACATTAGGGAAACGGTGATCATACCTCTAAAAATGGAAACCGAAATGGATCAGAAATCAAGTGGATGAAAAAAAAACCATAAAAACCCTAGTATATCTATAAAAAAAAATTCAGTTTTAACGAAATAAATATTAATCCGATTAGGTTATGCTTTCTAAAATTTAGATTCTAAATTCTAAACGGCAATTGATCCGCGGTATAAGTGCAAGAGACCTACGGGTTGACCTACGCACAGAACGAAAAAAGACTTTAGTAGAATTTATTAATATATAATCATATAATAACTGTAATATTGTAACATTGCCGCACGCGGTTTACTTAAAGCTGGTCATCTATATAAACCGCTATATAAAAGCGTGCGTATACTTAGTACCGTTTTTATAATGCGGCCACATCCCGTATAAATACTAGGTAATTTATTTTTTTTTTAAACCGAAGACGAGGAGCGAAAAACGTCTCAACGTCTCGTTATATTCAAAACCGAAAACACCAGTGTAATAAAAGATATAAACCGGTTAAAAACGTTATTTCGGTTATACACCCGGTCGTATATATATATATATATATATGTTAATTATGTGTATACGCACATCCGCACAACAATATCAATAATAATAATAATAATAATAATAAATAAAGTAACGTATAACATATTAATATAAGTAATAAAATATATAATTATTATAATATGTGCTGCAGTGTACGATATGTACAACGTATGATATATTGCCGGCAGCGCCGCCAATACAAAAAAAAAATTCCGTTCGTTCCAATAATAATAGTAATAAAAATCTACCAATAGCCAATTGGCAATTAATATTAATGTCGATTAATTTATCATTGTTTAATCGTCATCGCCGTTGTCGTCGTCGGCTCTCTGCATAAATTGATATTAAATTATTATTATTATTATTATTATTCTACGTATACGTCGTCGTTTATAATATATTTCATAGTCTTTTAAATGTGTTACTTATAAAACGCGTTAGATTTGGACTTGGGCGCGCCGCTAGTTGTCGCTACTCGCGCGATATTATTAAAATTGCTGTAACGAGTCCTGCTGCAGGACTCGTTACAGCAATTTATACCGCCTGCAGCTTACACAAATATAACGTAATATGCGCATTTATTGTAGAAAACAATAGGTTATGTTTTGTATATTAACTCGTTAGTCTACGATTCGGATCTGTTGTACAATCTGTTTTTCGTTTAAAATAATAATAACGCGCAAACTATCGTGAACTTCCCCGGGGTCTATATTATTATATACATATCGTTTGCGTCACTTCGTCAGCAACCGCGGATGAGCCTGCGCCATAACAAAAACCATAATACTATCGGTTTTCAGCAATATCGACACATTAAAGTGAAACCACACACACACACACATAGGTAGAGTAATAAATATATTATCATTAAATCGCAATGTATAATAATATAGTAGCGCAGATCGATGTAGAAATTTCTTCTTTCTTCCTTGAACTTTACACAATACTCGTATATTTCCAAATCCCGTAGTTGACCGTTTCTCTGTAATATATTTATATGAAATATATATATATATATATATATTTTTTTTTTTTTGTCAAATGACGGTATATTTACTACTAATACGTAATACTAGATTAATAAATCAATTATTAACAAAGAAAAAAAAATACGCAATAATGCGGCGTGAAAAGAACTAAATATACGAAATATGCACAAAAAAAAAAAACAATAATGTCTACAAGCTCATATTATACTCTGTCCCAAATTAGATGAAATGTGCGCGAACGATCAAATTACGTTCGTTTCTGATCGGAGTAGATCGCGCGAATGTCGTCGGACGCACGCATATATATATCGCTGCGCGGATCGTTAGCCACGCCCATCGTGCGCGAACGCGCATTATCTATATGCTATTCAGTTTAAGAGTATACCGGGCGGCGGACGAAAATTTGTTCATTTCGCGCTGCAGGCGAGGTTCTATCGGTACTCCGATTGGCGAAAAAGCCGACTGCTGTCGACAGCAACAGCAAATGACAGAGTAGCTATTAACCGCCTGGGGGGAGGGGGGTCTCGCATCGCTCCGGCTTTCATTCAACGTGCGCATATAGTTTTATGAAACAAATTTCACTATAAGCTATGTTTTTCAATGATTATTTAATAAAAAAAAAAAAAAACACGCAAAACCCTATAAGTTTAATTATTATTAAATCATATAAACGTAATGAACGAATTTATTCGACGAGCGTTATTATTAATTATAATATTACGCGTATATCGCGCACATCTCGATACTTGTTAGTATATATATATATATATATATATATGTATATAAACGTATGTATTATTATGTTTTTCGGAATTGACCATGTTTTTGGTTTTGATTTTTTCCTGACGTTTCGGAGCCGTTGCAGGTTCCATCTTCAGAAGTTATTGTTCACTCGAGTATATAGTCATAGGCAGTCTGCAGCAGTGAACTATAATTTCTGAAGATGGAACCTGCAACGGCTCCGAAACGTCAGGAAAAAATCAAAAACAAAAACGTGGTCAATTCCGAAAAACATAATAATATTAGTAGTTCGACCCATGAAAGTTTTAATTTGTTCAGTATATAAACTTATTTAGAATTTCCCCGAAACACGTGCACAATGAGAATGCGGACGGCTGCTGTTTAGCGTGTTGCATACACACACACACACACACACACACACACACATTGCACAGGTGTGATACGCGCGGCGGCAGATGATATGTCGTGGTGCGTATAATATTATATAGTCTGCTGCAGTAATCGCGCGCATAGCCGGTCGTGTTGGGTGCGGTCGGGCGACGCGTTCGCGCCCGCGTTTCCATGCCGGAAAGTCGTCCGTTTTTGCCGGGGCCCGACTCGACGGGCCGCGAAGACGAAGCAAACGCAAACGCCGACGATTCGCCATGCCGGCCGTAAGTACATAATATACATAGGTATTACACGCGTAATAATTCTTTAGAGATTATATTTTCGATATTTTCTCGTCGTACTTAGGTCCGAATACTGTTTTTTTCTTTTCTTTTGAACAAGTCGAAGTGCTTTGAAATACACATTTCGATCGTTTATATATATATATATATACAGCAGTCGTATACAAGTGTTTACACACACACACACACACACACACACTGCAGTATCTGAATTTTACGTTGTCCAACGCGCTATTATAAAATTACATTCACACAAAAAACAAAAAAAGTACCTTGTTTACGAGACGCGCAGACCGCGTTTTCTATTTTTTGATAATCGTGTTTTTATCAATGTTATTACGTGGGGACGTACGGTAGACGGTATTCCGCCTGCACTTATCAATACGCGAGCGAATACGTATGCGGGCGTACGCAGAGCTCCTCATCTGCAGGTGCAGCGCACATTTTTATCGGTCCCGATATACCTTCTAATTTTAAAGAATAAGATAAAGTTTTTAGCGTGTACATTACATATTATATATATATATATATATATACACAATAAAATAAATAACAATTTTCAAAAAAAAAAAAAAAATACACCGAAATCTCAAGAAAAACAAATATTTCCATATATTTAATATAAATTGTATAAATTGATGTGTGTGACTTATGATATTCTAATACAGTCCGCGTTCGCCGGTATTCGTTGTTTCGAATTCGCGTCTGTTACCGTTCCGATTAATCACATTATTTTGCTCAACAGTATAGATAATGCTTATATATATATATATATAGGCTGTATAGTGATTCCAGCCGTTCTTAGGTACAGCATTTTGTATTTAGTTTCAGTGTACAATGCGGTTAACTTCGAAAACGCTGTCTCACTTCAGCTGCTGTTATAGTGCAGACAGGCGTATATTATATATATATATATATATATATAGCATGGGTCGGCAACTGGCATAACTCTGGACCCCCTCAACACATTTTACTTGATTATGTTATTTACTTTAATAATATATAGTATATAATATATTAGTTCGTGTACATTCGCCGGTGGATACAGTGCGTGTTTCGTTTTATAATAATATTTCTTCGTATTATTCGTTCAAAATGTTCAGTAAAAAACGTAAAATTGACAGCGAAAACAGAAAGTTTTTGAATGAGTGGACAGAACTATATTGTTTTGTATTACCTGAAAGGGTTGGAGCTATTCCAGTCCGCTTAATTTGCAATTCAACTGTCGCTATTGTTAAAAGTGGAAATTTAAAACGGCATTATGAAACTGTACTCATCATAAAGATTTTCATATAAAATTTCCTCCAGGCAGTGAAGTGCGTAAAAATAATCTCCATGCATATACGTTATCTTACAAAAATAGATCGGACAAAGATTTTTAACACTGGACCTCATTGATTTATTCTTTAGGGCCCCAATAGAAATTACTTGCCGACCCCTGATATATAGTATAGTAAAATCTACTAAGAGTTTTTTTTTAATTTGGAAAAAACCTTCCTGCCTTTAAATTTTCTTTTTTTTTTTTTTTAAAACCAAGCCGATTATGCGTATACTGATTTTGTTGATGTGGCCCAATTCGGAACACTTTTAAAATTGCCGTCCCTGCTGCAGGTAAATACTGGCAGATGCAGCCGCAGATATAGACCGCTGCGTGTGATGCTTCCGCGCGCACGCCTATATGAGCAAGTATAATATGTAGGTTTAAATTTGATACGTGTATACTGTTTGTCCGCATAAACAGTGTATATTATATTATAGTACCTATTATGATGATAGTTATTTAAAAATTGTCGTTGGACGATATGAAAACACGAAATAATTTCGCCATAAATCGATGATAATACG
Organism: Slavum lentiscoides; assembly: GCA_032441835.1. Lineage (NCBI taxonomy): Eukaryota > Metazoa > Arthropoda > Insecta > Hemiptera > Aphididae > Slavum > Slavum lentiscoides. The sequence goes on along the minus strand of CM063721.1, from coordinate 971,005 downwards.
TCGTCGCATATTGTTCGTTTTCCGCGAGGGGTGGGAAAAAAATAGTTTTTTTTTTTTTTTGTGTGGAGGGGGAGGATCGTAAAAATACACCGGAGTACAATTATTCAAATTTTTTTTTTTTTTTAGTGTACCTACTCGAAATAGTGTTGGAATATATATAAAAAAAAATAGTTTTAGGATATAACGACGGCGCATTTTATCTATATATATATATACTAATACACACGCATATAGTGAATTTTTCAATATCAACGAGTAGTAAATCTAAAAAAAAAAAAAAAAGATACCAATCTAAATACATCTATATAATGTGTCAAAATCGCCTGTCCTGCAGTGTAGTCTCGTCCAGACTGCATAATATATACACAATCGCGGCGGACATTATTGAAGCGACCCGTTTCGCGGCTGTTATAATACCTATATGTAACCATCGCGAAAATTAGACGACGTTTCCTGGCGTAAAATGACTTGTCCGCGGCTTATACAAAAGTATATTCTACAAACAAGCGCATTAAAAAACGTGCGACGGCCTCGTCGAAATAAAACACTGCGGCTACAGCCACATAGGTATACTATAGCTGCAGCAGCTGTGTATATTATAACGCACGCAGAGAACACCGTAACGCGTTTTATATACGAACAACATTCGTACGTATTTAAATCGTATTCTATGTGTATATCGCGCGTATAAAAATGTGTACTTAGTAGAAAAAAAAATTACAAACTGCTGCAGTTTAATCGGACGAATTCTAATAGGTATATATACACAATTTCGCGTCAGAACTCGCGTCGATTTCATTTTTTTTTTTCATTTTTATAATAATTTGAAACATATTACATCATATACGCGCGACGATACTATAATATATATATATATATATATATTTACACGATAATCGTAATTATTATAATGCGATATTTATAATAATTTACGAATAATAAATATCTTAACAGTAATATATATATATATATTACATACAATTGTATTCGTGTATTTTATTTAAAATAAATGTGAAAAATGAAAAAAATTTAGTTACTGATACTATTTTTTTTTTTTTTTTATTACGGAGTCAAAAAATTTTTATTTAATCTGTTTTAAAACAGATAATTTTTTATTTTAAACCCCTCCCCCTCCCAATAAAAAAATCCTGCAGACAGTCGCTTTATATATATATATATATATATATATATATATACTATACTGAGCCGTCGCATTTAATGTATAAGCGCGATATGTTGTAATATAAATTGTATATAGGTATAAAAAAATCACGTATGATTTTTTATATATATATATATATTTATAAAACGCGCTATTAAAAAAAAAAAAAATGTCTCTTATAATTTAACGAAAAACGACTGTAATTTTAATGAAAAACGCGGGTATAATCCTATATATACAACAAAAAAATATATATATATACACACGCATACAGGCGCTATGTAATATTTGTGAGGAGGGTCGTGTTCAATGAAATTGACAACTTGCACTCAATAATGACGATTTATAAAAAAAAAATTTCTCGCTTCACTCGAAAAGCACGTCGTTAAATATTTACTAAAATTAAATCACAATTTAAAGGATTTTCACTAATTCGTTTTTGCATCCGTACGTTTTTATTTGTTATCCATGCAAAATTACTTTTGCGGGTAAACTGTGTCGAATGACGCGATAGTGCCCGCAATTAGAAGTGACAAATTTGTTTTTGAATAATACAGATTTTTAATGTGCCATAAATAATATTGAAAATTTTCAACGGCCCATTAAATATATTTTTTTTTTCTGAATTAAAATTTATATTTGAATTTTTATTGTAATTATGCCGACTGCCAAAAAATGTGCTACAATAAGTAGGGGGGGGGTCTTCACGACCCCTAAACCCCCTTCCCGCCGGCTCTGCACACATATGAAGAGTTTACATAAAAGCGTTATTGGCATTTGGTTTCATTGAAACGCGAACGTTTTTCTTCATTAAAACTATATACATGCGCCATTTGTATTATATTTTTAATTACGTTTTTATACGTAAATTATGATTAATTTCCTATTAATGAAGGAAATTCATCTTAAAAGCGATTAAAATGTACATAGAACTGTATACATTTACCTTGAAGTGAGAATGCTGTATAAAAAAAAAAAAACGGAACAAATAACTGTTTTCTTTAAATCAATATCATAATTTCATTAAAAAAAACTTTTAACCGATACATTCATTCTAAAATATATTATACATATATATATATATATATATATATATATATATATGTACCGATTAATAATGTAATTCCATTTTTATAGCATGGCCGACATAATGGATTATTATTAAATTAATATAAAATTTACACTATATAATTTGCGTAAAACCTTGGGACATTTGTATATTATATAGCAAATAAAACAAACGTAATTAATATATTTATTTGCAACATAAACGTAATAAATTATTGTGCATAATTTTTAACGAATAATTTAATCCAAATGAATAAATAAAAAATAATTTGATTTTTTTTGTTTTGAAATTCACGTCATGTTGTAATAATACGGAGAATAAAGTGTAAAAAAAAGGAACTAGCCCGCGGGTGTTAATATTTTGACGAAATCGCGTTTTTACCGTTTTTATGCAGTTTTATTTTTTATTTTGAGAAAATCGGAAAACGGCCTCTCTAGAGTATCGACTAGATAAAATATGCTAACGGGAAATGATTGAGCACGTTAAGATCGGAGCACATGAAAAACTAAAAAAAAAAAAAAAAAAATCACCTACACATATATATGTATCATTGTAAAACCTGCAATATTCCTCACTCCGATCATAATTTAAAAATAATAATAATAAACAAATATTAAAATAGTACTGTTATTTATTAATGCGATACGTGCGAATAGAATATGATTTTTTTGTAAAATAAATCGATGAGTTTTGGTATAGCATATAAATAGATAATGGACCAAAACTACATTGCAGCTCGTGCTATCGCGGGCTTTTTCATAATCGCCCGTTGTAAAATGAGGTAAACTATATATTATATTCGTTTTTGTTGATATAAAGTCATGGAAAAGTCCGATATATTTCTTGAAAGTATATACAGAAGCGACTCGAACCAAAATAAAGTGCAATGTTTTTTTATTAATGTCCTTTTTTTTTTTTTTTTTGTACATGTTTTATAATTTGCAGCCGATACGCGTCTGAACCGAATATATAGGTACACGAGATCAATTCGTATTATACTTTATAACGTATTATATTAAAAGGATATTTATAAAAATAAAAAAAAGCTTATTAGAATACAAATTATAGGACATTTTATTATATCTATAAAATGTAAAATATAAACAATTTCGATTCGGTTTCCGAAATGTGTAGAAAAATGTGGGGTAAATTCTCATAAATAACGGAAAATTATGTCATTTTATAGTAGAAACTTCGAGTGAAATTCGGCATCGCGTTGTTCGATCGTCCCAAACATTTTTATACGGAGATTTTAGGAGGTGAGCCCCCCCAAAAAAAAAAAAAAAAAAAATATTTATTTTTCTTTTATCGTCTATATAATACTGTTAAAGAACACCTTATATTATATAATTATACTTATTTGTATAGCCGTTGCAGTGAATTTTGTAATAAAATTTTAACTGGCCGATATTCATTGCTGTGTCCATATACGTATACGCAATAATATATAATAATTATAATATCCGCGGTGCTCGCTGATATATTATACGAGCCATAAGGTGTGTCACGAAATTTGTATTCGTCGTACGCGTTAATCGTCTACTATTTTTTCCTTTTTTAAATGAATTTATATATATACTATATTAACTAAATAAGTTACTACTTTACATGTATATATATATATATATATACAAATATATACTTTACATGTATTATATATATATATGCACTCCTTCTAATTAACTGTATATGAATTGTGTCGCTAAATCGTAACGACTGCAGTGCGCGCGATCTGTAAAACAATTATTTCACCATTGTCGCGTATATAATAATAATAATAATAATAATAATGTTTTTGAAAGGTTTATTTAATTATATAATTAAATATTAGCGTGTGTGTGTATATAATATAATAATATATATACTTATGTGTATTACATGAAACGATAATGATCCGTCTTTAAAAATATATTAACCTTGTAACGCGCGCGCGCGCGTTTTATAATATATCGTTTACCGTTTAAAAAAGTTTTACGCGCACCTATTATAATATACAGCTGCGCGACAAATGATTTATTATAATAATTATTATTGTACAGAGCAGCGGTTCTCAAACTGTGGTACGCATACCCCTTGGGGGTACTCAAAATTTTTTAGGGGGTACGAGTCTGGCCAACAAATCTTTAAATTTAAATAGAGGAAACACTCCAAAATGCAAAATTTTCCATATTATTTTAGTTTACTAACCTAGAAGGGGTACCCGAAAAATTCTATTGGTAAAAAGGGGTACAGTGTCTATAAGAGTTTGAGAACCGCTGGTATAGAGTATAGACACAACCCACGGCGTATGTGCAGTATAAAAATCGTATAATATTCGCTGTATATAGGTACTTCGTACACACATAATATGTACTTGTTATTATTAAATTTCACAATATATTATTGTTTTAAGAGGACGTCACCCTCCCCCCAAAAAAAAAATTTTTTTTTATCGTTTTATACACGTTTATAGTACGCATATAACGTATACAATTTAAAACGTCCTGGAATACGCCGCTTCTGTATTACTAGTGCGAATAACAAACATAAATGTGATTATTCAATAGAATTAATGTTTACCTAATCAAATTTCGATGTTAATGTATGTATAAAAAAAAATAGTCATTTAACACGTGTAAAGAATATTATAACTGTACTTAAATTAAAAATTACAAGAAAAAAAAAATACTACCTAATAAATATTATTATATCGTTCGGCCATTAAACCGGCGGTCTTCCGGAAAGTTCATACATTTTTTTTTTTAATTAACCTTCAACTATAGGTACTCGTTTATAATATATTAAGCCTATTTTATATTTTGACTATGAATTGTAGAGAAAAAAATACACTAAAATTATAAATCATAATGATTACATTATATGCTCATGCGTCATTAACGTATATATGAGTGTGTGTGTGTATACAATTTTTCTTGGCTAATTCACCTTATAAATGTATATTGTAATAAAAAATATAATACATGACATTTGATAACCTCAGGCTAAAGACGGCCATTATTATTATATAATATATATTACATAACTTTTGACTCCGTGGCATGCTATATTCGAAGTACATATAAATTATAATACGTTATTATTATTATTATTATTATTATTATTATTATTATTATTATTATTATTATTATTATTATTATTATTATTATTATTATTATTTTATTATTATTTTATTATTATTATTATTATTTTTAATACTATAATTCGTATTTAAATACCCATTTTGTTATATTTATTATTTTAAATTTATATTATATATACAAGGTGTTTACAAAGTCTTTCTCGGATTTCAAAGTGGTATATTTACTGAACAAATTGATATATCCGAATGAAATAAAACACAAAACATTAGTAATTACTTAAAGTTTAGGAAAAATACCTCATAGATGCTCAATGTGACCTCCACCAGCAGCACAGCTCACATCAGGCGATAGTCGAATTCTTCCCATGTCTGGTTGAGCATATCAGTGATCACTTCTTTAATGGCAGTTGCAATCCTGGTCTTTTATTCTTCGACATCCCGGGAGAGGGGAGGTACATTGCAGGTTGACATTCCAAGCTCACGGCCAGCCCGACGAGTTGATTTTTTCGGGCTCCGGGCAAAACTCGCGCGTACTCGTTCCACATCTTCTTCCGAGATTCGAGGTCAGCCTGATCGCTTTTTTGGACACAAACGACCACTTTCTACAAAACTCCGATGCCATTCTTTAATGCTTTTAGCATCAGACGCTTCGATTTGATATTCACGGAGGAAATCGCGCTGTACAGTTATCACTGATCGGCAGTTGTTGTCAAAGCGTAGGACACAAAAAGCCTTTTGCGGAGTGTTCGGCATTTCAACAACAACTGGTTAATTGCTCAAGACTCGACTTCGAAGCGTCCGAGAGACCTCTATCGCCAACCAATCAAAACTTGACGCTCCCTTTTAATTAGCAGTAGGCGGTGAATTGACTTTCACTCACCGGTCGTAAAGATATAGCTTCTTGGATTGAGGGAAAAATAATTTTGTAAACACTCTGTATATATATATATATAGTTTTTACAAAGTAATAATTGTTAAAAGTTTTCAAATGGATATGACCCCCATATCCCCCGTAAATACGCCACTGATCGAAAATATGTGTTTATTTAATAAAATACACGACTAGAATAATTTTTACAGGCTTACAGCTTATATTTAATCGGCAAATGCCGACGTGTTGATTACGGCTTGATTACGTCTTAATATGCGGTTCCAATCGCAGTCGAATTGCTAAAAAAGACGATATTTTTTTCAACTCTTAAGAGTCGTATAACCACAAACATTAATATTTTATAAATCGTTAGTGATTCGTAGGCGCGACGAGGTAAAACGTTATTATAAACGGATTTTGGTTGAGTTATATTAAGAAAATCTCGTTTTTGACGCTCGAATTCACATAGATTTCCCACCGTGAAATATATCAAAAACAGTAGCGTATCTAGAATTTTTCCACGGGAGGGGATATACAAATTTTAACAGATATTTTTATTGTATTCATTATATACACGTATATTGATATTATTATATACATGTTGTATAGGTATGTAAACGAACATTTGTCATATGTGTACAAAATTTGATGTATTTATTTATTTTTTCAAAATTGAATTTAATATCATTTATTGTCGTTCACACAATTATCAAAATATTGTTTTAAATAACCTCTCGGAGGGATATGACCCCCATATCCCCCGTAAATACGCCACTGATCGAAAATATGTGTTTATTTAATAAAATTCACGACTAGAATAATTTTTACCGCACATTTTCCATTTTTTAACGTATAATCACACAAATACCCGTTTTTGTTTGTACGCACAGGTGTAATGAAACGCGGCGGATGTCCGAAGGTGGACTCGTTATGCCTTCCTCTCACGCCAATTTCAACAACAACAACAACAACAACAGTAACAACAACAATATTAACGATGGCGGAAGGACTGGTGTTGCGGCGACGACCGTCGTGCCCAGGCGGAAGTTTAGTTTCCCGGCCATGTTACAATCGCCTAGTGCACACGCCGAATCGGGCGGTCTGGGCAGTGGCGGCGGCGGCGGCGGCGGCGGTGCAAACGGCGGGCCTTCTCTCAGCGTGGCCACCGCGCGTCGGAGGTTCAGTAACGTCAGTGACGTCGTGTCGCGGAAATTGTCGCACACGATCGGTTGGCGGACGAACGTGCCGACGGAACTGATCTCACAACAGGGCAAGGCCCTGTGCGTCCAATACGTCCGGTGGAAGCTGAAGCGAGCCGGAGCGTATACGAAAAAGTGCGCGAAAGCGTTGCGCAGTGTCGGCGGGGCCTCGGCGTCGACGGCTGCGGCGGCGGCGGCGGCGGCGGCGACCGCAGACGTCCGAAGCGGCTACTTCATACCGCCACAGATCGGCTGCGGCGGCGACGGTGCCGATCAAACGGACGGGATGAGGCGCCACGTGTTCCCGGCCGTGCTCAGGATCGGGCTGCAATTGGAACGGCTCGACCCGAAACTGTACGCCGCCGGCAACGCGACGACGTCGTCGTCGGCCACGGCGGACGCCGCGCATTTCAGGAACAGGAACGTCGCGTCCGCGCACGCCACGGCCGCCGTCGTCTTGGTGTCCGTTTCCCGGGAATTGTTCCGCGCCGGCGTTCAGGTCACGTGGGCCAAAGTCGTGTCGCTCGTGTGCCTGGCCGCGGGCTTGGCGGTCGATTGCGCGCAACGCGGTCACGCCGAACAACTCCCGGACCTGATCGAAGCCGTCGGTGAAGTGATCGAAGACGATCTGGCCGCTTGGATACATTATCACGACGGATGGGTCGGTATATATATATTTATTAGAAATATAATGCAATAAAATATTATATTAAATATTACATAAAATCGTATTATATAAATAATAACTTGTCCTGACTCCTGACTGATTCATCAACGCACAGCTGCCTGAACCGCCGGGTCTAGACGCTTGAAATTTTGCACAGAGTTTCTTAATACAACGTAGGCGAGCACTCAGTAAGGATTTTTCAAAATTCCAATATTTATATTGATATTTCAAAAAATTTTCAAATGATTATAGTATATATTTACACGTCCCTTATTTATATTTTATGTGCGTTTATTTATATAGGTACAATAACGCTATAAAGATATCACCTAATACATAATATTTGTTTTCAATATTTCGAGATGACTCAAAAGGTCCGTGTGGATAGAAAATTTTTGTCAACGAGAAAAGCGTATTTATAACCACAATTTTTTTTTTTTTTGTAAATCTTCACTGTCTTATAAGCGTAGCAATAATTCTTTAAAACGATTTCTGAACACTTTAGTCCATTTTATGTGTGAAGAAAAAGGAAAATTTGTGACCTAACAACCTATAATATTCCAGAAGAATCGCGACGAGCCGTGTATACGCGTGTTATACGGCTGTAATTGTTCAGTAATCATTTAAAAGTACTTAAAAATAAGCAAGGAATTGATTTTACTTAACTAAATAAAAAAACGGACGCATATGGCGCACAATTGTAAAATATTTATATAATATTATAGACGGATGAATATTCAGGCTATTCAGACGTCTGCTGTATAGTATAAAAAAAACGTATATATACAATAAAATAATTTTACATTGTGAAATTGGTGTTGCAAATATAATTACACTTATAATTTAAAAATATTTTGAAATACGCGTTCTACTATATAATATTTATTTCAGATGGGACTCCAGTCGTACTGCAAACCCGTAGTGGTCAACGTCGAAAATCCCGTGTCCACTCAAATCGTATACCTCGCTTCGTCGCTTCTCGTCATCATATTATTCCTGTTGTTGTTGAAATGGTTCGACTTCATATCAGTTTTCCGGTGAAGCGGATGTTTTTAATATTTTATTATTATTATTATTATTATTATTATTTTTTATTATTATTATTATTATTATTATTATTATTATTATTATTATTATTATTATTATTATTATTATTATTATTATTATTATTATTATTATTATTATTATTATTATTATTCGAAGAAAATAAATTTTAAATTTTAATTTTTTCTCTCGTCATTATTTAAATAATAATTAAAAACTTTTTTCTTAAAACGCACTATATTTTCCGAGATGTGTCCCTTTATAATCAATTTTTAAAATTCATTTCACAACTATATATCTTACGTTAAACGTTCTTGATCCGCGCGCGCATGGAAAAGCTATATGTACCTATATATAGTTATACTCGTAGCATAGGCGTGCGCAGACATTAGTTTCAGGGGCAGCACGAGATTAAACCGGCCCATTTTCCAGTTTTCCCATCGAATTCGGCCTATTGACAATAAAATATAGACGTTTTCCTACATTTCCAATACCGATCGATTTATGTAGATTATATAGTGCACGGGAGCGGTAAGAAATTTGAATTGTTCAAAATTTCGAATAAAAAAAAGTGTTTAAATCTATCTCAATGTATTAAACATGTTTTTAATGCTTAGCTTAGTTGACGACAAACTCGGTCGGTCGTGTACAGTGTAAACAAGTATACGTTAAATAAATAGTAAACGTGTAAATAAACGAGTAAACGTGTAACCGAGTGTACAACGAGGAAAGATGAAACCTTGGTTCACTTCATTTCATTAAATAATAATTACGCGAAATAATATTATTATCAATAATAATAAAAAAATAATAAATAATAAAGATTCCATACGCGCGTACGATCGGTCGCTCGGACAGCATCAAACAAAACATATACCGACATAGCGCGTAAGCTGACCGTAATAAAACCGGAAACAAAAGTAGTCACCAGACAGCGCTACGACACAACATGGAGGGGGTAGCAGAAAGACGCTTATTATAAATAGCGGTCCGAAACAATCGGACCGCTCAGTGTAGTCATGGCGGGCAGGCGCGAACAACGCAGTACCGCTATTTATATGCGCCTTTCTGCCACGCCCTTCTATGATGTGTCACAGCGCTATCTGGTGAGTACTTACTTTTTCTATTTTATTGTTATTTCGTTTAACTTCCATGCACGCTGTTCTTCCTACATTGTTCTACGTCTTCTTTTCGTCTCGGTACATTAATAGATCTTTCTTCTTGGTTATTACTCGTCGTGGAACATTTGCTACCAAAAAATACTTGTAAAAATTGGAGCACTATTTCCACGCGAAAAATCGTCTACAGGAAAAAAAACTGAAATTGGTAGGGTGGATATTTAAATTCGTGTAAATGGTTAAAAAGTGTGCACCGTCGCCTGGGCATTTAACGCGGAATATCGCTTTTTTTTTAACACTATATTTTAATACCATCCATACAATCTGCACCATAGCAAAGTATTTATACATATATATAACAATATTTCAAACGGTTTTTTTCGGTAGAAAATTTTAATGTTTGTACGTTTTCAATCTTCGCGGTGATTTACAGTTTCCTTAATAAAGAATATGTATTATATAAAGTATAATACTATTGTAATATTCTTACATAGATATGATACCTATAGGCTTTTTCGAAATATTGTAAATTGTATATAAATCGTATACTGTGTCGTAGACTGCGCGTTTCCTATTCGAAAATCTCATTAATTGTGATGTTTCTTCTTTTTTTTGAACCGTCAACAATAATAGTTTTTAAACATCGCACGATTAAAATACGCACCTTCCCAGTAAAAAAAAAATATTGTTTGTATAATTAATACATTATAAACCGCTTACGGTATAATAGCTGGTTCGCCACCTACGAAATTAATATTTTTTTTTCTTTCTACAATTAATTCCACATAAAATCCTACAAACAAGTATAAGTTTTCATTTCCAGAAATAAATATTTTTCCCAACACGTAAGACTATAAAATAGACAAAATTTTATTAAATAATTAAAATTTATCCACGCCACAATATTATATAAATAAATACGATTAAAATTCGTTTAAAGTTAAATTTTTTCATCTTTCTAAGAAAATTAATAATAACAGTTCGACGTGCGATTTGTGTTAGTAAAGAGTTTTTCAAACGTTTTCGGTCACCTGCAAACACCAAAAACACGCTTTTTTTATATTTATTATTTTGCCTTTTCATTTGGATAAACGATAATAAAATATAGACGTTTTCATACATTTTCAATACCGATCGATTTCTATAGATTACCTATATAATGCGCGGGGGCGGGAGCGATAGGAAATTTGAATTCTTCAAGATTTCGAATAAAAAAAAAAAATGGTTAAAACTATTTGAATATTTTAAACATGTTTTTAATGCTTAGTTGACAATGCTTGGTTAAATAAATTAAAATTTGATGTACGAGTTCATTTATGAACATATTTAGTGAAAAAATTTGAACGTATTAACTTTTAAACAAAGTTATAAAGTAAATCGAGCGAAGCGAAAAAATTTTTTTCTGGATAGATGAGTGGTTTGGTTTTATTTAAGAAGTAAATGTTCAAACCTTTTTGCGCCTTCCTCAAACGATTATATTTTGACGTGTTCTGCGGCGTCGAATGAGGGCATGTCGAATACTGCAACCCAACACTGCAGGCGCCGTGAATGCCGTGACACAAGACACACGCGATTATATTATAATATTAGCAACGACGTTTGGGAGGAATCTGAATATCGTACGCCGATATATGCCGGGCACGCAGTCACATTGAACGTTTGTGACCTAATTATATTTTAATTTAAAGAATATAATTATTTTTTCACTTTATCTCACCTCTGTTATAATATCTTGATTTATAAAACAAATATGAATATTTTGAAATCAGACGAAGTCTATTTATTAAATCTCACGGCTTTTGCCGCATTATTTCAAGTGTCGGTATGACGTTTAACTACAGTCGGTGGACGTGAATACAGTGAAGTGGCGCGGTGGATTGTCTATTGAAGTTTTCGATGATTTTAACGGTTTTGCGTTAATATTTATAATTTATATAATAAAATGTATATACATAATATATATATATAAGCATATAAGACCGGTACGGACAAAACTTCTAGCATGGAAGGAGAGCAGGGGGTATTTAAAAAACTTTTTGGGGGTGGCTGAGGCATTGAGTAAATATCATTGTTGAATTATTTCTAAATTCTGATCCAAGACTAAATCTTAAAAATAGGACAAATTACCAAATTCTCGACATTTTAAAAACAACTACATATTAGGAATTTATCAAAAATATTACATCCTATAGCCATAGGGCATAGGAATTGGTAAAGAAAGTTCCTGAAATTTCGGAGGGAGCTGGAACCCCATCAGCCCCCCCCCCATAAATACGCCCTTGAAGGAGAGCATATTATTATACATCTCCCGAGCTTAAGTCTTAAACATATATATATATACTCGTATATATATATATATATATATATATATATAGTATATAACAAATATACGGTTAACTTTGTGTTGGGTGTTGAATCAACGCTTTTGTTTCTGTGCGTTTGGCGGCGAATAGTCCGTCGGCGAAACGGTCGAAGCGATATGGGGGCGGTTTCGATTTTCCTACATTGAATTTCTACAAATTGCAATTGTTGCAAAAAAGGCACATACCTAAGAATTTGAAAACATAAATGACATCGACGTGTAATATTTTACAATCGTCATTTATATATTTACAATATCATTGTCATTTCTATATAATATTATGTGAATATCATTTCAATTTTTTTCTCATACATTTTTTCCAGAGATATAAATAGTTTTTCGTCTCTCCTGGAAAATTATGAAATGTGAACACGCGCCCTTCTTGCATTTAGTGATTCATATGTGCTACGTATCGTGAAGCTCTGAAGCTTATGCCAAAAATTAAATCTTCTTGAAAACGATGCACATCGGGGAACAGTCCTCACTCGCTGATGCATCGAACACTGCCCTGCAAATACTGTTCACGGGCGCGAACATATCTATATATCAATATATTTTATATATTTTTGATAAAATTTGTAAATTCGTGTTTTTTTTTTTGTTATTATTATTTCGAATTGAGTTTTAAAAATAAAAACAGCAAACGTTATTATAGGTAAGTATAATAATATAAAACACATAAATCTCGCCCGCGACGCCTTCTATATAGACCTGCACGGCAGCGTCAGGTTTACCTAGGTACAGTGCTTGAATTGGGGATGGACGCGGGGGGACGGAGTCCCCTTTCTTTTTTCAAAATATTGTAGCGTACCCCTTCTAATTTTTCATACCGGAACGCAGAGAACGGGACGGTCAAGACTCTAAAAATATTTATTGAACAAATGAAAATTAAAAATTTTATTAACAGCTAGGGAGTGGTCGGTAGTTGTCACAATATACAAACAATATATTTCTTGAAATGGCAATCGTCGATTGCCAATTTTTCTCGGTATTATTTTGTTACTATGAACACAAAATATATTTATTATATATGTTGTTATTTTTATAAAATATATTTTATTTTCATAAGAACATTACTGTTCAACACAGTTTTCTCGTCAAAACAAAATACAAACGATTTATGACAAATTAACCAGTGCGAAACTAAAGTTAACAAAAAAAAATATAACACTTCAAAGTTCATTAAAAGAAAGAAAGCAGATTGTATTTAACAAATTATCAATAAAATTCAATATAACAAACAATAATTGATCTTAAAAATAAAGGGAATATTAAATATAATGTTTACATAAATTCCATACAAAGTTATACTGGATAATATAATTATTAATTATTTTAAAACGATAAATACACGAAAAAGAAAGTAAAAAAACCTGATCCTCGAATGGATGAAACTCAATGAGCTTTTCATTGAGTTTCATCCACAAAACACAAGGGATACGCGAACGATAAAGTTTTCTTGCGCAAAACACAAATAATAGTTTTTGTAAAACAATGACGAAATATTATAATTTTGGCAATGACACAACAACAAATTTAAATATCAATACCAACAATAATAATCATAGTATTTGCTTAATTAAACAAGTAAATAAAAGTAATAGTAAATTAATAAAACAAAAAAAAAATAATAATAATAATAAATGCTCCTTTATTTTATGGCGTAAATATTTAAAGTTAAAAAAAAATTATGCTTATTTATTATTGTATAATGAAAAATACAGTGGGGGGTGTGGGGGGCGAAGCCCCTACGAATTTATAAGACATTATAATCTGCTGGAACGCACATTATTTTTGTACTTTTGCATCCCCCTTCTAATTTTTTTCCAATTCAAGCACTGCCTAGGTACATATTATATACAAGCAGGCGATTGGAGCGGCAAATTTTCAGTCAGCAATCGACTTTCAGGAAGTAATTGAAGAATTTTCAAACCTCAAAATTATCGAAAGAAACTTTTTTTTAATAGTATTTATGTTCGATTATTCTAACTATATTCGTGCTGTAATTGGCCAGTAACGTTTTATGTATTTTTAAATAAGAAACTTGATTAACGATACATTTTTTTTTTTTTAATGTGTTTTGTTAGGGTTAAAAAAAAAAAAAAACGTCACGAAAATGAAGGGGCGGCAAAATTACTTAATATCCGCCGACCGAGGCAACCGCCGCACGGACGTATAAACGTATTATTTATAATGTACTGGAAAAAAAAAAAACTAAGAAGATCACGCGTTGTAATTCGGAAAAAGAAATTAAAAAAAATTATTTCGAGCCGAAGAACGGCGGCGCGTACGTTTCCCGCATACGCCGTTGCGTCGCGACGCGTACCGCGTTTCGTAGCGCCGCCGCCGGCGCGAACCGTACGGTCGGTCACACTGTGCGTTTTTGCCTGCCGCCGCCTTGTCGTCACAGCTGCAGAATATATTACAATATAATATTATAACAACACAAATAGTATTGCGACGTACGGAGGAACGTTGCATTATTTATTACAATATTATTATGTCGTGGGACTGTACTCTTTGTGTGTGTGTGTGTGTGTGTGTGTGGATGGGTGGAAGGAAGGGACACGTACCTACCTACTACGTAATATCAATAACAATCGTATGCAAAAATTGTACTATTAATTAATTGACGATTGTCCGTCTAAAATACTCTAGTGAAATAATAAAACAAAATACACACGTAGATTTTTTTTTTTTTCGTCGAAAACGGCGTATGACACACGACCGCGCGCGCCTTGTTGTTGTTGTACGACGTCGACGAATGACGACGGACGGGGCAAAAAATTATATATGGTGGTAAAAAAAAAAAAAAAAAACGGGAAAAGGTCGCCTTGAAGTAGTAGTAGGTAGTATTATTATTTTATAGTGTTTAAGTAGGTGCGGCGGCACCGCGCCGAATCCATTTGCATTAATAAACAGATTGTTTTTTCCGGTCCGTTTGAACGGAACGTAAATCGGCTGGCGATCGATCGATCGATCGATCGAGCGAGCGCGTACCAACCACACCGACACGTCTCGTGGTGTCACGACCGCACTTGGCGAAACGAGAGGAAAAACGTGTGCGAGTCGGTGTGACTTTTTCGGTTTTGATTACGATCGACGTTTAATATAATATATTTCTCCCCGCCACTGCGTTAAAACTGATAACTCGTCCGCGTTACGGGCGAGACGCGCGGCGGTCATTCTTTCGCCGAGGTCGGTTTTTGCGCATATCGTAAAAGAGAAATATTATTGCCGGAGTCTCCGTTGGTGTAGGTACCGCGTACAGTTTTCGTCGTCGTATTTAACAACAACAACAACAAAATTAAATTAAATACACCCGTCGTCTTTGGGCCGCGATAATCGAATTCCGTTCCGTTTTCCCGGATTTTTATTGAGAATTTCCCGCCCGTCTCTTCCGAGATCGAATACGAATAGCGCGGTTTTTCCACGGGGCGCGTTACCCATGTCGTCCAACGTCGGTGACGGTGCGATGCCGGACAGCGGCGCGGACGGGTCCGGTTACTACGACGTGTACAGCGCGGGTTTCTGGGTGAAGGTGTTGCTGAACGGAACTCTCGTAGCGATCATCACGTACCTTTTGATGAAGATCGTGATGAGACCGAACGCGCCCCGGCCCGAGAAGTCGGAAGACGCGGCGTTGCCCAAAATGAAAAAGAGAGATTTCACCATTCAAGAGCTCCGCGAATTCGACGGTACGAAGGGCGACGGACGAATATTGGTCGCCATCAACGGGAAAGTGTTCGACGTCACCAAAGGCAAACATTTCTACGGGCCGGGTAAACATTTGTTTATACGATACCTAATGTAAATCGTTGTTATTACTATTATTATTATTATTATTATTATTATTGGGAAAACCTACTCCGCTTGACCAGGAGGCGTTTATTCGACGTTTGGCGGACACGACGCTTCACGAGGATTGGCTACGTTCTCCGTAAGTGGAAAAGACGAGTACGACGACCTGAGCGATTTGAATTCGTTAGAACTTGAATCCATGCTGGAATGGGAGTCTCAGTTTATGGGTAAATACGATGATATTAACATTTTGAAACGGACAAATTCTCGTGAACACTTAGATATTCTAATAACAAGAAAAGTACCTTTTTTTTTTAAAGATTTTTCTCGACATTACAAATTTAATTTTAATTTTTATCTTGTATTATTAAACACAATAATCCATTTCAATTTTTATCATACGTTTTGTGTATATATGTATATATATATATATATATACATATGATATTTCGTTGAATATTTCCAGCAGTACTTTGTACGTAATAAAATAGTGTTTATAAATATTTTATACAAATAACTACAAACGCGCAATAAATATAATACATTCCATAAATATATTATATATTATTGAACTGTTACGTGATTTTTTTTTAGATTCTGAACGAAGCGATGAAACTATTGTTCTTACAATGACGTTTATTTATTTCTATTTTTTTTTTTGCTATCCTGTGTATACAGATTTTCGACCAGAAGGAGTGTTCCGATCTCTTCGGTCACAGTTTGTTTCCGGCAGCAATTCGCATCTAATTGATATACTTTAGAGAGGTCATTTTTCGATTTTCTCAAAAAAACACATAAAAATATAACTAAAAAACGCTAAAAATGCAATTTCGTCTTAATTGATTATTGTTTATTTCTTCGTAATTTTGAAATTAATAGTCATAGAAACCACCTGAAATTTTCACCAAATACATAACTTTAGACTGTATTTACGAGAAAAGTAAGCTCCGCTCAGAATCGTTTTATCAAACGCAATGACTTACCATTGCTTTTAAATTTAAAATAAAAACAAAACTCTAAAATCTTTATCCAAGTAATTCACTTGAGCGATATCAACAACACCTCGCGGCTCGTTACCTTTTTTTTTTAATATGAATTTATGTATTTGAAAAAGTATAATATTTTATTAAATTACAATTCATAGAAAAAATTTACAAAAAAAAAATATAGTGTTCTTTGTATAATATTTAAATATGTATTTTTTTAATTTTTAATTATTAATTATTATCTTATTTGTTGCGTATTCATTTTGTTTTGTAAGTCTTTTGAAATCAGGATTATATGTTGTTAAAGCAGTCCTTAACAATTCCGTTAAATGATCGTCCGTTAATGTTGAGCGATGTTTAGATTTAATAATTTTCGTGGTTGAGTATAAAGACGCGCAAGTTATTCATTTATAGTAATATGTTGTTGTTCAGAAAATCGATATTAATTATTGAGCTCAAAGAGTAATTTTTGGATATTTAATAACAGGCACATGTTTCCAAAATTCCAACAAAGAACGACAACTGTATTTGAACTGCTTCAGTCCTTCATCTATCTTCCAATAATTCTGTTTCATAATTTTATTATATCATTTTTCAGTGATAATTAAAATGTGATTATTGGTAACTGTGGTAAATGTGATTATCGGTTTTTTTTCATTTCGTCTCTTCTGTATTTATTATCTTCTTGCTGGCCACCCCTGTTAGTATCGTAGTCTATTCTATGTAATCTCCGAAGATTGATTTCAATTTGATTTTGTTATGTACTAACTAAGGTTTCATTTTTTTGAAAATGTCATTTCTAAATATTTTATTGCCTACTTGTGTATTTATTACTTTATTTTAGAGAAGTACGATTACGTTGGACATTTGCTGAAACCTGGAGAATCGCATAGCTACTACACAGACGAAGAAGAAACTCCTTCCAACAAATTACATCTGGAAAATCCTAAACAATGTGAACAACTTATGAATAATGTTGGAAGCAATTCCTCTGATGAAAAAATCGATTTGCCAGTACCTGAAGTGAAAGACAAATGTAGCAGCAACAATAGCCACCAAAACAATGACATCCCAGATGTTATTAAGTCGTCTGACGATACACTTGTAAAATAGTACATATTACATTAAAAATTAACATCGCGGTATTTTTTTTTCAACTAGAGAGACTGTGAACGGTGAAGGGATCCATAATATACTCTGAATGGTGTTAAGACTTGTTTTGTACTTAAATAATACGACTAAAGTCAATTGTTTTATTTTTGGTATCTTCATATACAAACAGAAATGATGATGAAGAAAAAAATTTTTTTGTGGTGTTTTAAGTTTTAATAAGATAATAAATTTGATCGGGTTTTTTTTCTTTTCAATCTATATCGTACATAACCGAAGGGAAATTTTATTTTTTATAAATACATATTAGAGATAAGCTATTGGATAGTCAAATGAATTTTATTAAAACATACGATTACAATAATACCATACTTGAATATTAAAAGACAAAACACATAATACGTTTCATTTTGTTAAATATATATATATATATAAAAATGTATTCATATGGGGTTAAATCATGTTATTGTACAAGACGATTTCTTGAATGAATTGAATAATGAACGTTTTTAAAATAAATATAAGTTACCTGGATTCTATTGGAAATGTATTTAATTTGTGTTTTTGTATTGTCGATATTTCGTTCGAGTTATGACTAAACATTGTTATATGGCCTTTTTGAGTGTGGAATGAGAAATATATTTTAAATTTTTTCTCAGAACATGACATTTAATTAGGCTCCGTTGTCACACACTGTGCTCTGTGTCTACAATTGTATTATAATCGGTGTTTGAATTGGGGGACACAAATGATTTTAAAATATTATGATTGACAATTTTGTTTTTTCATCATTTCATTTGTGTCTAATTTATATGATATTTAGCTCTTAACCAATAATTGTTTAAGATTAAATATAAGGTTCAGTGCAACTAATATGCATATGTGCTCAAAAGTTGGATGCACTATATTTTCACTGGTTATAATCCCAAGACATCATTTTCACTGTGACGTAACGTGTAAAACAATTTTTGTTTTTGGGATAAAATTATTATTATTATTATTATTTTATGTGGCAGAAAAAACAAATCCCAGAAGAATGAAAAACGGTTATCATTTGTCCATTAAAAAAAAAAAAAAAAAAAAAAAGACCCAAAACGAGTGGTAAATTACAGAGGGATATCTCTACTTCAGTAGGATACGAAGTTCTATTGTCTTTCCTGCTAGGAAAAATATGCAGAAAATATTGTAACGTCTCAAAAATATTGTCGTGCGTCTAAAATGACACACGCGACGTCGACGTACGCGTATATTTTCGGAATACAGTCCAAAGCGCAACCGATAGCCACCACCCCAGAATGCGTTGATACGAGAAGTTGCCGGCCAGGCCAATTATTATATTTAAATCGATGCATTTCCTTGTAGACGACTCGCTTGTGAGCGTCTCTTTATTTTATTTTTGTTTTTCTGAATATACTATATTTACGATAGTATCGACATGGATTTTATAATTGTTTATTATAAAATCAATGGTATCGATTAAACATTTTCAATATTATAAGTGTATTTATTTTCTTAAAACTTTCTACGACAGGGGGTAAGTACATCAACACAATATTCTGTGGATTATAATAATTGAATAAACTTTATTGGAAAAATGAATTTGGTTGCTATAAGACGTTGAAAAAAAAAAAATCAGGATAATAAGTACTTGTGTCGAATAATTTATTTCCTTCTATATTCTAATAAACAGTAACTATTCATTAAAAAATAAGAAAAAAAAAACACAGGTTAAAAAAAAAAATTCAATCGTAGTAAAAGTACCACAGCAACAATAATTCATTAAATGGTTTTAAAAAATGACTAGATTTTTCTTCTTTTTGGTAATATCATTGATTTTATATATATATATATACACACACACACACACACACACACATAAAATCAATGATAATCTTATGAATAAATCTTAAAAATAATAGCGAAAAAAGAATAATAAGTGACAACAATAATCAAAATAATTTTTCTGTTGTATACGTTTAAATTAATTAAATACATATTATATACAACAAACTAGAAATTTCTGAGTATATATATATATATATATATATATATTTTTTTTTTCTTTTGCTTAACTTAAAATTACTGAAAAACAGGATGATTATTAAACTCAAAATTCATGTCTTATTATTAGCTATTTAAATAGGTAATATATATATATATATATATATATATATATATATGTATGTATGTAAACTAAAAGGAATCATTTAATAACTGTGAAGTATTACATTTTTACATTAATTTTTAACGCATACACGCTTGCAAATTTTTCTTTTTATGTACTTTATCGATGTAACAGTACATTTATAAATATGATGCTTGATTAACCAATAATCTGGACTAACGAGTTTGATTTAAAATATTATACGTATTGACACACAAAATAAAAAAGGTTTCACATAGCATATTAATACAGTTGGGATTTTCGTTTTACAAATAATAGATACACGTGCAATCGGAGATCTTTTAAAAATATTTTTAGTCAGTTTTAAACCGTAACATATTATTATTCTTTTATCACAGTCTTGGGGAGTTGTTGAATTTTACATTAATTATTTAAGCCTAGTTTACAAAAGACAAGCACTCGGACAAGTGAAATGAGCGAGCGAGTAAACAGAGACAGTTTCTATTCGCTGGGCCTAATGACTACTTCCACCACCCGAGATGTATTTTTATTATGACTTTCATTTTTTACCGATTGTTAATTTTGTACGTATTCATAGAAATGTCAATGAAATGGAACTCTTAAACCATAATCAAATTTATCCAAGAATACAAAGATCATGAGTGTGGAATTTAAAATCTACAGCGTACAAAAAGTAATCATATGTGTGGATCAACATATAGAATTATAATATATTAATGGCTGTATCTTGCTGGTCAGAGTAGCCACTCGGCCAGGCAAATAGAATGCGTGTAGATGCTCGCTCATCAATATTAATGCTCACCCGAGTGGCAAAACGAGTTCCTCGGCCGAGTACTCTTTACAAAGGAAATTAGGCCTTATGTAATAAACGAAAAAATACAAAAGATAAAGTTGTAAACAAATTATTGTTAAATACACACAAAAAAAAACTAGTGTGGGACTCAGCGGTGTAAAAATGTTTAAAACAAATTATAAATTTCATTAACAATAATATTTTCTTAAAAAAGTTTTAAACAAACAATTGTTTACATAAGGGTAAAGTTTGTTTTCAATGGCATATATATATATATATATATATATATATAGTTTTAAATATACATATAACTTTAGCATAATAAAATATTGATAATTTAAAATTATATTAAATATAAATAGGCTTTGGGTTTAAATTTATAAACACGAATGGTATTTATTAAATAAAATATACGATTTATGAACCCATTTTCATGTAAGATTTAATCATTAAACTAATTAGTCAAATACATTTAAAATAGTTCCAATATTTACATCGAAGACAATATGCATAATCTAAACAGTTCCCAATGTAATATTTCATTCTCTCGCAAGTTCAGTAGATTTAAAAATGTGATAGCGACGACATCTAAAAAAAGAACATTCACTTACACGTATTTCAATAATTTGGAACACACACAGGGCTGGCAAAAGCTATAGGCGACCTGGGCAAATACTTTTTTTTTTAAATTATTATTATTGATTGTAAAAACAACAATTTTAATTTGACTCGTGCTACCATTAATTTGAAGTACATAATAATATCTAATACATTTTTGTCATTTCTTAGAATAACTAAATTATTTTTTTGCACCATATGGGGTACATAATTAGAAAATTTATAAAATGAAATTATGATTGAGTGTAATACATCGTTTCATAAATATCTATGTTAAAAAATATATAATCATTTTTTTAAAAGGGCGCCTAATGGTCATTTCGCCCAGGGCGCTAGTACGATAATTTCAATTACCTGGCATTGTTTTCAACAAGTGTTTGAACGTCTGAGGAATACATAGTTGGCGGTGCAATTAAAATTGATGACGTATTATCTATCTCATAATTATTTCGTTCGAGACTTCTACTCGAACTAGATGAAGCAGACACAGGTTTGTAACTTGAAAGTAATCTAGTACTGTCATCATGACTACCAGACAACCTACAAAGCGTTTTACAATTATGAATTGTAATTTTTTTATCACTTATTATTTGAAAACAGCTGTTTTGCACATTAAAATCATATCTAATTAAATATAAACACTACACTTACCTAGACCTTCGTATCTGAGGTCTCTGAAATCGCAGATTTAATTGAGATGGATCAGTAACATACTTATCTTGGAGTTGTCTTCGTCTTCTAAGACCAGGGGTATACTGATCATCAATTTCCTCCGAAGTCTGTGGTTTATTACACATTTCTGTGAGTAAATTTTGACCATGACTTTTTAAAAATGCTCCAGGTAACTGTTTTGCACTAATCGTCGCACACGATTTTGATTCATCACTACAAAATTTGCAAATATAAGTTTATATATTATTAAAAAAATATAATTATTTATTTTCATTTTTTTTTTTTTTTTTAGAAAAATAAAACTTAGTGAATTAATTACCTATAAATTGCTGTATTAACATCATTTAATTCAACTGATTTCAGGTTGATGGGAAGTGGAATTTTACTATTTTTGTTAAGTATAGAAGAAGATGGTTTACTTCTAGAATGAAATACATTTTATAAGCTATATAATATAATATTTTAATAGTTAGTATTTAAATAGGGAAATCTTATGAAAATAAAGTTTAAAACAAAACATATAGTTACATCTTTTAATTACATTCATTAATCAGTCAGAGTTATTTGGACAACACATTTGTACATATACCTCCTAATGGCAGTAAACTTTAAATGGTGAAACAGATAAAACGTTTACCATCTACCTATATATATATATATAATATATAGTATTAGTTAACTGCCATTAGGTTAAGTACCTAAACACGCCTAATATTCTATAAATTATTGTAATTTATATACCTGCTATGGTCTGAGATTTTGTTATACTGATCAGAAGATGAAAATGATTTTATACTTATATTAGATAATTCGTTTTCATCATATTGTTTGCTTTTAGCCGATTTTCGTTGAACTGTAAATAATATATTAAATGCATTTTTAATTTTAGATATTATAATCTTAGTTTCAAATGTAAAAATTAAAAACAATTAATTAACACAGTAATATGAAATTTTAATGTAAGGTACTGCTATATCTGTACTAATTCTAATGGTATCAAATGAAAGTAGATATCAGACTGCCAAATTATGGTGCTTTAAATAATTAGGCACTGACATATTTCATAAGAAAAAATACCAATAAAGTATAGTAAAATATTCTATTTCTAGTTTCTTTTTTCTATAAAAGTGGGTTCTTATAGGTTATGGCAATTTATAAAAATGCTAAGTATTCATCAACATGTTAACTATATCATAAAATAAATTAAAGAGTCAACCCTTGTGCTAAGACAACCAACCATGTTATATTAAAAGCAAGTCATTTTATTATAAAATTAGTTAAAAATCAGAATCACAACATATTATTATAAGCAAACTCCATACATATTGTTATTTTAATATGTTTTATTAACGTTAATAATCGCTTTAAATATAAACAGACCTTCATCATTTTCATCGAAACACACAATTGGTTTTGTGTCACAGTATGTATTACTGTTATTTAAATGATAATCGACTAATCTTATTTTCAGATTCCCAGATACTGTTTCTTCCATTGGATAATAATCCAATTCTGATACATAATTTAATATAATAGTAAATGAGTTATTTAATTATGATTAAAATTTAATAGTAAAACAAAATAACATAATTTAATAATATAAATACCATTTAGGTAGCAATTATTATGACTGAATAAAAAACATTTATGCGTTTAAAAAAAATACAATAAAATTATGAAAAACTGTAAAGGATACTATATAAACATTATTTTATATAAAAAAAACATCTAGTTATATTTTGTTAAATAATTCTTAAACACGTTTTTGAGCAATTTTTATTTAGAGTATAATATGTACTTTTTTAGTATAGGTTATACTATTATATAATTTTTCATTAAATATACATTTCTTGTATATTTAAAAAAATTGATTTTCTATCCATTTAAATCGTGAGAAATATATTTATTTTTGACACTCACCATTTTTAAGCGATTCATCGGCAAATAATTTTCCCGATAACTCATCACGATCATTAGTTTTGACTATGTTAGTTGACATTTGCAGAGAAGGAACTTTTAATTTCAATTTTTTTTGTCGTATAAGTTGAGTTTGAAATTCATTTTTAGTAATAATACTAACATTCTAAAAATCACATACAAACTTAATTTTTAGTCACATCAAACTGGAACAAGAAATACTTACAGCTAAGCTAATGGATTTTTGTAACTTCTTTACAAAACATTTTTCTACATTTCTTACGGCTATATTTCTGCTTGTATCAAGTTCATACACAATATTATCAAAGACAGCTTCTTGTAACCAAGGCGGTTCGATATTTGTTCTAATTAAAAACATAATATTAATTTTAATATGAACACAAAAAAACGGTTTTAAATATAATATGATTTGCTTACCTTATTTTTTTGGCAATTTGTATATTACTCCAAGCTCGCGATAAAACTGGATTTTGAAATACATTATCATTGGGTTTTGAAAAACATCGCACTAACTTACCAGTATCTTTTCCACTCTGAATACATAAACAAAATTATTTTAATTAAAAAAAATTATTAACGTTATTATTATTAATAAAAATAAATACCAAAGAGACTGTATAACTTAATTTGTGTTCAGGACTTTGAAGATTTTCTATTTTCCACTCATCATCTGTGCCTTCTGAATCGTCAAATTGAGATTTCCATTGGGACATAAGAGTTAATCCTTCATAAAATTGTTTCCATTATAACTCAAATATTATTTCATATTATATTTAACTGGTTACCTCCTCCCCGCGTAATTTGCTGCATGGCAGATATGTTATCATCATCAATTATTGCAAACTGAGTATATGTCACATCTCTGGCGGACTTCAAAATTTGTCTGTTAGGAATTGCCTGACGTCGATTATGACCAAAATGTAAACTACGCTGTTCTTTTTTCATTTGATTAATAAAACCATCTGTTTCAATAACAGGAGAACTACTAGGTGTTATGGCTGAAAATCAGACAGTAATAAAACAATTATTAACATTTTATTTATTTTTTAAAATATTTTTACTTTTATTAGGTTCTTGAGTTGCAATTACTGGATAAGGGGTATTGTTCGATTTACAAGCATTTAAAGGTATTATTGCTGGTAATTCAAAATCCACAGTACAGTTAGTTTGGGAAGAATTACGTTTAGTAGCACCTAAATTCTCAGTTTCTTTTTCCAGACCAGGCATGGATACAGCTCGCCGCTGAATAACTTTATTTGGCGAACCTAAATTTATAAATATATATATATATATAAATATATGTACATATACTGAGATATTATTATTTAAAACATTTATAATACTTTTTGGAACTGGTAAATTATCCAATTGTGTACTCGATGTAGCATTATTGATTTTATCAGAAGAAATAATTTTGTTTGAAGCAGAATTATTTGCAACAGATTCTAATTTTTGGGCACGTCGGTAAATTATATTATTATCACATTGTATTTGCTCCTATAAATAAACAATACAAATTATAATTGGATTTTTCTTTAAGAATTCAAAATAAAAAGTACCTCTGGACTATTTTTTTTATTTTCTTCATTCCCCACAGTAGAAGTGACCAACTGATTATTGATTCCATATGATGTGCAAGTAATTGGTTTCGATATAACTGGTGTGGTATTATTCGTAATCACACTAGCTGATACTGGAGGTTGAACTAATTCAATAGGTTTTTCCCAGTCATAAGGATCACTTTCACGAACACCGCGTCGTTTCATACAACGCTCAAAAAGACCAGTTAGCATATTATAATCTGGTTTGTCCGCATATTCCAAAGACTAATAAAACAGTAATAATATAATAAGTAATAATTCACACGGACGTGAATTATTTACACTGGTTAAATACATAGTTAAAATAAAATATTATTATAATTAAATTATAATATATTATAATTTAATATATGTAGAATACACAGTATTTAAATTAATTAATTAATATTGAAAAAATATTAGTATGAAAAAATTTGCTCTATGTACATATATGTAAAGATATACTACCTGAATATGATCAAGGAACTGACGTATATCGGATGGCAGGTGTTTAAGGAGTGATCGGTGGTCATAATTTTCTTTAATTATACCAACTTGTTCCTTGTCTTTAATTTTTCGCCAAGGTAATTGTCCATTTACAAATTCGGCCAACATATAAAACAGAGACCACAAATCGTCTTGTCTGCCCATCTCCTGAAAATACAATACACTAATGTAAGGAATGTAAATTTTTAATTCAAAAACAGTTGTATTCTGAACTTATACTTGTTAGATATCATCGATATACCATATATATATATATTAGTCAAAATTATAATTATTATTGACATTGTGACATTGTGTATTAACTATAATATACTGTTATATTAACTATAATTGAATTAGCCGGTTTTTTGATTAGTTTATATCTCATGTAAATATTAAATTAGCCCTATGTAGTAGTAGCTAAAAAAATTCTTCCCGCGGCCATAGGCGGAAATAAGGGGACTTAGGGGGGCTAAGCCCCCCAAATATCTTATAATTTGTATGTATTTTGGATATTTGACTGATTATGACTGATGTTAAAAATGTTAGCCCCCCCCCCAGAAAATTTAATAGATTTTCGCCTATGCCCGCAGCGGATTCCACCAATTGGTGAATTGTGGGACACTTTCGTTACTAACGGATAGGGTTCATCACACAGACAAGGGTAGGGTATCAATGTATATATATATTTTTTTTACGTAACTTCCGCACCCGAAGATGCGCCGAAATGTTACAAACATACAATTGATATTAAAATTATTTCCAAGAAATGTATGTTATTGTATATGATACTCATATAGAATTTAACTTCTTGAAATCAAAACGATCTGATCTCACTCCCCGCCACTAATAATTTCTTTAACTCAAATCACTACGAATATATCTATCAGACCAATGTACTTTATTTTTGTGCGCATTCAATGAGGCGTAACGGACAGTTCCTCGAAAACCTGCAGCTGTCCTCGGACTCCTCACTTCGCCATTAGCTGTAGTAAATTGTCTAGCCAAACCATAATCCAACATAAAAACACACCGAGAATTTTGTTGATGTTTTCCCATAGCGAAATTTGACTGAAACACATAAATATATAATAATTGTAAATAAATGTTTAAAATACCATTATTTTAAAAATACATTTAAATATAAATCTTACTGGCTTTATATCTCTATGTAAAAAACCAACTTCATGTATACTTTCAATGGATTTCAAAATTTGAATTCCTAATCTCAAAGTTGTAGACAAAGAAAACGCACCCCTAGGCTGAGCTCGTCTTAATTCAGCTAGATTTTTTCCTTGCAACTGCATGACAATGTAATTGAAACGTTCATTTCTTCCACAACCGATAAATCGACAAACATGTTCTTTTCCTAAGTTCATAAACACGAAACAAATATATTATCTATGGCCTAAAATATTTTAAAATTCAATTTTCGTCAATAAAATAAAATAAATATTTATGTACATTTGTTACCTTGTAATTTTTTTAAGACCGCAACTTCCATTTTTAAAACTTGTTTAGGCTGTCGAGCCGATTCTACTTTTAAAGCAATAAGTTCTTTGGTTATAAGATCTTGGCCTTCATATATTTCACCGAAACCACCACCGCCGATTTTTCGTGCCTAAAAATGAATAATTTTTTAAAATTACCTATTTTACTAGGTCATTATAGACAATGAATAAATCGATTGCAAATTGTAATTGTACAACTGAAATTTATTAACTTATCCAAAGTATTAAATAAATATACAGAATTTAAACAGAAAATGTTTTCCTACAAGTACTTTAAAAAGTTGCAAATAAATAAATATAAATTTAAATCGTTTAAATAAATAAAATATAGATACAGATTACATGTATCTTGTGGGTCGAAAAAAATTTAAAAACAAATTAATTAGTGATTAATTTAAGTAATAAAAAGTGTTATGTATTCATGATACAGTGCGTTCGAATTAATAGATCAAATCGAAAATAAAGACAAAATGTATACTAACGACTTTCCATCTTTCTTTAACGATATGTCCTGGTTGTAGGAGATCTTCGGAAGACATTGGTAACTAATACTAACGAAAGGTAAGGGCTTTTTCTTTACCAACAGTAAATGTTCATTACTGTAACAGAAAAAATATAATTATTACAAGTACAATGTTTAAAAATCAATAAAAATTTTCGTTTTGGTCAGTGTGTACTAAAAACTGATATTCACATATAAGCACTCGTGTCTAAAACGTGTAAATAATTGTAGAATATTCCAAAAATATATAAATTACCAATACACATTATAATATATTATCGTATGAAGAAAAAAGGCACGTATACGTATCTAACACATCAAATATTTTAATTTGGTACAGGCGCGTATTATCGAATATTTGGATACATTAACATAAATATTAAACGTAAAAGAAGATTAAGAGTATTATTTGATATCGATTTTTTACTCGTACACTAGATAAATGTTGCGCCGAGAGTATTATACGCAATACCTAAATGTGTCATTTTAGGATTCTAGAAGAGTTCACTGGCGTATTTCGTTGTTTTAATTTAATTATGTCTTATAAATGCGATTTAATGTAACAAGAGTACTATAATTATTATTATTATAGAAAAAAAAAAAAACGAAAAAACCGGATAACTTTGTATTTGTCGGTTCTTGAAATAACTTTATCATCTTGGAAAAAAACGACAGAGTAGACTTTAAATAATAACGCGTATACATAGATATGAAAGCGAATTATTTTTAATTCGATTACAAACTGGATACAAAAAAATTGTATCTGCGTGTCGGTGTATTCGTTTGTACTATGATAAATTCAAATTTCGAGGTTTTTGTACACAATATTGAAATACGAGAGACAAGGCAATACAGATCTACAATTATTAGGCGTTTCAATGGAAACAATTTTTTTAAATAACGTCACACCGTCCCTACTCCGTGTTGTAACGACAAATCATTCGTGTCGATCATTATTTTTCTTTGACGTCTACGTACTGAATATTACTACGCGAAAATACACGGCACGCATTGTACGAAATTTCTCTGGTTTCCTGTGCCGAAACGCGAGCGAAGAAAAGATTAAAATCAACAACACCTACGCGTCCACCGGTTCGACCAAATGATATTACACAATTAGTATTCTCGAATATTCCAAACGACCCTGACAATAATAATATGGAAATAAAAAATAATAATAAATGATCGACGCGATCATATTCGATCTCGTGACACACATATTATACATTTTTTTTATTATTTAAAACAACAGCGGGTAGGTAGGTAGGTACGCCAAACACGCAAGCACCACCACCACCACCACCTATTTATCTCGAAAATTACGTTTTACAAAGTCGTACCTATTATGACGATTATGAAGAGAAAAAAAAACCAAGTACGCGCATAAAATGTGCTATAAAACGATAACGTTAAAAGTGAAAACGAAGACGAGCAGAGAAAAAAAAAAAAAAAAAAGGGAAAGAAATTTCGAAAAATACTCACCGGGGGCGACTGTTGGAACGGTTCGTTAGACGACGGGTCACGGCAACCGTGCCGTCCAATACGTGTCTTCGGTCCGAACGTCGCGAAACGTTCACACTTATCTCGTTATTATATTACAATAATAATAATAATAATATTATTATTATTATTATTATTATTGACTGTGAAGGTGACGGCGGTGGTGCAGGTGGACGGATGATAATCGTTCGGGAGTGGGGTCCGCGTCGGAAATTTTTCGACGATATAATAATATTTCGCAGAGCAGGATTAAAATACGAGCGTATTATAATAATAATATGACCAGCGGTCATGATAACACACCGTCACACGTCGTCGGTCGGGGTCGTCGGTTGGAGGAGGCGTGAACGCGCGCGCGCTCGATATACCGTACGACGACGACGACGACGATAGGAGGTCGTATTGATCCCCGTCGTCGTTGTCGTCGTCGTCGTCGACACTCGTACTTTCCCGTAGCCCTGCGTGTACCCCGCCGCGGAATTCGGTGCGTATTTTTTGCACTTGGACACCGGACGGGTGGGTGTCGGATTGCACTCGGCCACGGTCATAATATATTATAATATAACCGTTTGTAACGAATTATTATTATTATTATTATTATTCCTCGATCGACCGCGTATAGATATAATACCCGCCGTTATTATAAAAATCCTGACAATATCAATCGCGGTTTCGTGTATTGACAATATTAAAATAGCGACGTCTTGGTGTCGTGTTCCGGGGAGAGAGAGGGAGGCGCCGGTATCCGAGCGCGCGAGACACGGTCGTACTGCGCGCGATATTCGATGATGGTGTGCTATAATACGATTCTTTCCCCCGGCCATCACTCAAAAAAAAAAAAAAAACAATTTTAAAAAAAACGCTATTTTAAAAAGCATAACGCGACGTAATTAAAATAACGCAGATTTGTCTGTACGTATAATGGTTTTTGAATACATTTATATATATATATATACGTATATATAGGTACCTCCTATTTTTAGTTTGGGAATTTAAAACGCATGCGACGGGCCGCGGGTGTTCAAATATATATATATATATATATATACGAATGACTCGCGTATATTGTATTGTAGAAAAAAATATAAAAATACGTGGTTTTCTTTTTACACGTACGCGCGAAAATATATATTATATATTATTAACCCAACACGAGAGTTTTATTTTTTTAAGTAATTTTTTTTTTTTTTAATGTTTTTTTTTCTAGAACGCGCATATTTTATTAACGAGCGACTACGTGTCTTTTTTTTTCTTCCTATTTAAAATATTGTACGCGTAAAACGTAATTCGTCGTCGTATATACTACATTAAAAGCAGGGCCGGCCTTAGATGTTTCGCCGCCCTAGGCAAATCTATTTTACGCTACCCCTCAAGGGCTTTTTTTTTGGGGTTGGGGTTGGGGGGGGGGTGATAGGGTCATACGCATCCCCTGCATAACCATAAAATATGCCGTTAATAAAACAATTGGGCCGGCCCTGATCATAAGGAAAATTGAACGTTAACGCACGCATCATAATATTATAATAATAGAAGTGAACCTGCACTCGATATAGGATTTAGCGAACACCGCGGAGGAGAGACTAATTAATATGCGCTGTATATAGTAGGTACCTACACACACGCACGCAGTGGCATAGCCAGAAATTAGTCAAGGGGGTGGGGGTGGGGTCAGGTTATTAAATAATTACTTTATTAAAATAATGATATGATTTTTTTACTATTATATATATAAATATCAAACTCGCGACACGTTATATACTATTATTATATTGATACACATCAAGACAAAATTGTAATTAGTATAATGAATATTATAATATATTCTCGATTTATATAATAAACGCACTGCACACCAGACTATAGAAATGTGTATGTTCTATAACACATATAGAATATTCTATAGTATATACATTATATACAAAGACGAATAATTGGAAAAAATAAAAATGAAAACGCGTATTTTGACGATTTTAGGGAAAAAAATGTTTGCGAATTTTTTAATTTTTTACAAGTATTTTTGTGCGTATTCAACATAAAAGTATATACATTTTTTTTTTTGTAAAAATGAAATTTTTTAATTTTTTTATTTTTACTATAATTATTATATATTAAAAATATATATATATCATAATGAGGAGTTCAAAACGCCGTTGCACACACACACACACACACACACACGTAATACAAAATCTCCATATTAGACTCGAGAGCACCGAAATACGATCGCGCGTATAAAAAAAAAATAGTCGTAGCAGTACGCGTAGTGTGTGTGTGTGTGTGTGTGTGTGTGTGTGTGCATAACCACGGCCTGACCTAATATATACCGCCTGGATAGAATTTAAAATTAACAACTTAATTTCCGCATAGGTATAGGTATCTAAAATGTTCCGTTTAAATATACCAGCTATATTACGACGCATACAATACGCACCACTCGTACCAAAAATTGGTTGCCGCGTTTAATATATCGTCGTGGCCTATTTATTTATTTTGTTTAAGGGGATTGAAAGCGGGTATTTTCTCTCTTTGTCTTACACACACGAAACATAGCAAAATAGACGTTTCGTACTTCCAACGCACCGATCGATCTATTGGTGCGATTAGAAATTTGAAAGCAGATTTGAATTCCTCGTAAATTTTACTATAAAACGACTTTCCCACTTTTTTCATTTTTTTTCATAAACCCTTAAAAAAATTAACCGAACAAATTTAAAAAAAAAATGTTAATAATTCATTTTTGAAGGTCTTAAAAAAAAAAGAAATAAAAAAAGTGGGAAAGTCGTTTTGTAGTAAAATTCAAGAGGAATTCAAATCTGTTTTCAAATTTCTTATCGCACCAATAGATCGATCGGTACGTTGGAAGTACGAAACGTCTATTTTGCTATGTTTCATGTGTGTAGACAAAAAGAGAAAATACCCGCTTTCAATCCCCTTAATATTAAATACTCGTAATGAAAAAGAAAAAAAAAAGAAGAAAAAAAAAGGTAGCGAGCCGTGGGGTATTGTGGATATCGTATAAGTGAATTACTTGGATAAAGATTTTAGAGTTTTGTTGAAAGCAATGATAAGTCATTGCATTCGATAAAACGATTCTGAGCGGAGCTTACTTTTCTTGTAAATACAGTCTAAAGTTATGTATTTGGTGAAAATTTCAGGTGGTTTCTATGACTATTAATTTCAAAATTACGAAGAAATAAACAATAATCGATTAAGACGAAATTGCATTTTTAGCGTTTTTTAGTTATATTTTTATGTGTTTTTGAGAAAATCGAAAAATGACCTCTCTAAAGTATGTCAATTAGATGCGAATTGCTGCCGGAAACAAACTGTGACCGAAGAGATCGGAACACTCCTGTTCTGGTCGAAAATCTGTATACACAGGATAGAAAAAAAAAAATAGAAATAAAAACAATAGATCCCTCTCTCCGCTCAGAATCTAGAATAAACATCGTTGTAAAACCACTATATAGATCCCTCGCTTCGCTCAAAATCTAAAAAATTAACGTATATAATATACATATATACAGTGCCGTCCTAACCACCAATAATGCCCTAGGGCAATAATATTTGACGCCCCCAAAAAAAAAAAAATTTACAACTAACGTAATATCTAATTACATAATTTTATATATATCAATAGTAAATACACTCATACTCGAAATCATCATGTAGATACAAGGGAAATTAATATCTAAAATAAAACAACAAATTTTTTTATTTTGTCATTCATTTTTTTGACGCCCCTGCATTCATAATACTTTGGACTCCCTAGGGCACTTGCCCCATTTCCCCCCCTTGGGACGGCTATGCATATATATATATATATATATATATATATATAGAGAGAGTCGTAATTAGAAATTTTTATCATTTGGCTCGTTCCAAAAACAAACAAATTGTCTAGTTTCGCGCCTGGTGTGTGTATATTGTGTACACGTTGTCGCCGCGCTACAAGTATAATATATATTATAGGATCTATAATAAAGAAGTGTGTGCTCGCGCGTTCTGCGAATCGTCCAGCAGTATATTTCGAGAATATACCGCGCAACGATAATAATATAAAATAAACGCGCGTAAAATACCGCCCCCAGCCTGTAGGTACCGTTCTCCACACTGCTCCGGACGACAAGCGACGTGCAACAAACACATCTGACGGCATCTATCTAACGAAACACCAGTGGAGGTTTTTAGGGGGGGGCGATCGTCCCCCCCCCCTAGACGTTACTTTTACACATAATATCTATATTATAAATAAGTGCACAAAAATTAATATTATTATGACAAAAGGTAAAAAAATTCAAAAACAATAGAATAAGTCATCTTCACTATCACAAATCCCAAAACATTTTATTTTGAAATTTAGGTACATATTTATGCATAATTTGTCACATTTGTCTATATTTTATTTAATCAGTGAAGCTAATGCCCGATTCCGCAATTTGAGTAGTACTGGCGGTGCATTAGCGGAAATCGGGTTAAATTATTGGGGGGTCTAATTCACTATAAGACAATATACTAAATTGCCATTGAAAAAATTTTTTTCTCGCTTCGCTCGATATGTGTCTACATATAAATACGTTTAAATATAATAATAATTTTTCAAACCATTTTTGAGGGGTTAACTAAACTTTTAGGGGGCGAAGTCCTCCAAGCCCCCCATTTTCTACTAATGAACTAAACTACACTAGAGATATACATGTGAGAAGGGGTTTGATATTTTAAATCGCCCCCCTAAAAGTTTCGTCAAAACCGCCACTGCGAAACACTGGAGTGTGACGGTGTGAGAGAGAGAAATGGCGCAAAACAATTTCATTTGTTTATTACTGAATTATTGAATATTACTTATTTGTAAAAAAAAAAAATATATAAAGCTCGCTTATTATTATGATCGGTGTCGACGTATTTTAATACGGGGATTGGGGAGACAGTCGACCGGGTTTGAACCCGGGCTCGTCATGACCTGAACGAAATTTTAAACGGCCGTTTGTAAAATCTGGCGTTTGACTGCGCAGGGAGCTATACCAAACTGCATATTCATCGTTCCGGGATTATAATTTTTTTTCCCATCATATTTATTCATTGGTAATATACGATACCTACAACACTGGATGATTGGTAGAAAAGTACAAAAACTCTGGGGAAGGGTTTGCACCTCAAATGCAACAAAAAAAAAAATTTCCTCTTATATACATGGTCCGATTCTCAATTATAAGGTAGAAATTATGATTTGTCTACTCGGACTTGAACCATTGGTCCTACACGAAAACCCCATATTAAAATGTAAAAATTCGAAAATTTAACTTCTAACGATTTTTTTTTGTCACTCAGAAGCGCGCGAATTTTACAAAAATTTTCTTTTTTTAATTAGTTTTTCAACGGTATAGGTAGGTACTCATTTTTTGAAAATTTCTGTTTTGGGGGAAAAAAAATCACATTTTTAATGTAAAAAACCAGCAAAAGTCCCCTCTTCCCAAATGACTCAACTATTGAAAAACTACCTCATACTCCCTTTGAAAATTCCTAAATACTCCTTTGAGTATAATCTTTCTCTCTCTATATATATATATATATATATATATATATATATATATATATATATATATATATATATATATATAAAAATAACACAGAGATAAAAATTATTTAAAATACACAAATACCCAATTATATTTAGCATTTAAAATACTAATTGTTCGGGTCAGGAGCATAAAGCAATATTATGCGCGCCTGGCTGCTAAAATTACGTTTACGATATAATAACGAATAAATACAATATTATTACGACCAATGCCGCTGGTGTGAAAACGTGTTATATGTGTAGTGTGTATAGGTTCTTAAACTAAATAATACGGTAACAAAATAGATTCATTTGATATTTTTCTGGTATAATTAATATAGTATAAATAATAGAAATCACAGCAAAATACGTACAATTTGGCTATTCGAGCCACTAATATATTATGCTTGGACTATTCGAGTCACTAAACGAATTACAATAATAAAATGTCGCATATTTGACGCGACGATTTCTCAATTTTTGACGAAAAAATAATTTTTTTTGTGTGTACATCACGACAGTCTCGGAACAACGGTTTAATATAGAATTCGGCTATTTGAGCCTACACTACAATGCTATATAAGAATGCTATTCGAATCACAAACAAATACTATAATAAAATGAAGCGTATTCGACGCAGCACTTTATGTGAATTTTAACAATAAAATAAAAGGCGACAGTGATTTTTACGACAAATACGAAAAAATTGACGCGAGCGAGACGGTGGCTTTTGAACAACACGGGCGTTGCCCTCTTACGAAAATATAATAATTTTATAGATAATAATTCGCAAACAAAAATAATAATAATGTGTGCGCGCGCGCTGTGCACCGATCGACCGTTGACCGTCGAGATATTTATTATTCATATAAATAAATTTATTTAATTGGCGTCAACACTAATGAAGTAGGTAAAACTATTATTAGACTACCTACTTTACAAGTAAAAAAACAAAATTTATTTGTACACAGTCTTTTATTAGATAAAACTGAATACAGAATAGATATCGACGCATCTATACTGAATGAATACAATAGGCATACACAGTGTTTATACACAAATCTTAATACTAACAAAATTAATTATCAACATCTGATAAAAAATTTAAAAAATGTAAGGCATATAAAACTAAATTTTTGAAATACCAAAACTATATGATGCATACGTTGAATAACTCTGTAATGTGTTTTTCACTAAAGCGAAATCCTCAAAGAGGGTTTGAGCGTAAACTTAGATTATTCAAAACTGATAATGATCTGGAAACTCAAGTGGAGCAAAGACAATCATTATCATTCCTTTTAATATTATCCGAGATCATTATGCGAAAATTTTAATTATTTATTTTGTTCACTTTTTTTATAAATGATTTCCAACTATATGGAAACGTTGAAGCATCAAACTCGTACAAACGTTTTTTTTCATGCAAAGATCCAATGGATACTTGATGAATGACGTCATCAATTTTATTATGTACTAAATAATTCTGAAACATACAAATTATATAAAATATGAATACAATATACATATGTGTACTAAAATCAGATTCATCTATTATTATTTAGTTTAGTTTTTTACTTAAAAATTGTAATAAAATAGCGTGATTCTTTATTTATACCTTTAAAACATTCGCTTTCAACGTATTTTTCCGTATAGTTATTAATTGTTTTAAATCTGATAACTTTCTATGTGGAATCCATCGCCTCTGTACAGTTTTTAATAATACTGGCATCATATCGGATAAACTCTGTTTTTTATACTTCGCTCTAGTACAAGGATTCTCTTTTAATTTTGTATATTCATCATGAATTTTTAATACTAAAAATCTGAAAAAATTGTAATTAAAATATTTAAATAATTTAAATTATGATAAACTTATAAGTACTTTTCTTCCGATGGCCCAATGGCACAAGTTTTTAATCCAATATCAAATGTTTTAACTGGCAGTAATTTAGGATAAATAAACACAGGTTTATCATAAAAAGCCATAAATTCTTTAATATGTCTTGGCAATTTAATAGAGTTCCTAAAAATAACAGTATTTAAAAATATTACCAATTATGTTTTAAAATTTAGAATAAATTGTTCGTAGTTTAATTATTAACATAATTATTACATCATAATAAAAATAAGACCTCCCGAACAATTCTTAAAAAAACAATTAAGGTACATAAAGGTTATATATTATAGATTATTACCAGTCATAATCAATGTCATACATCTTCTGTTCATTCCATTCACGAATAAATGTTAAAGATGCATTAATATTTACTGGTACATATATTTTATCAGTACTTATGTCTTTAATTTCTTCCTAAAATAATCGAAGATTATTCAAATTAATCTTAATAAAATTTATAATTAAATTATACCATTTTCTTTTTTAAAGGTCTACAACATTTTTTAAATTTAAATGTCATTGAACACAATATGTAGCTCTGAGTCATTAATTGTATATGTTGAGCTAATTGTTGTTTCAATAATATAATCTGTTTCGATGTCATACCATCTACTTGAATACAAGTAGGATTATCATTTTGAGAATCTAATTGTAATAGACCAGTATTTTTTCAGCTGAATTTTCCTCGCATTGTTGAATGTTCTCGACCGGCAAATTTAAAACTGGCAATGTTAAAGGAATCATATTACTTTTATTGAGTTGTTCATTAATGTTTGGCTGTAGATTATTAGTATTCGCTATGTCGATTATTTGTAAATCATCAGTGGAAAAAGTTGTATTGTTAATTTTCCAGTCAGTATTGCCTGTATTCGTATAATCCAGCAGTACGGGTTTGCAGTTTTTAGGTTTAACAGTATTCTGTAAATAATAACAAATTTAGTCATTATAACATAAGTGAAAACTAATGATCACTTTTACTCGATTTTAATTTTATACTATAAATTATTATCAACCAAAATCAAAAAATAATAACTACGTTGTCATATTCAGTGTTGAAAATAACAAAATACGTAGTTATTGATATAAGTATAATTCACAGTTAAAAGTGCATTATTTTTGTGATTCGGGTTTTTAATAATTTATGGTAAAAAAAAAAAACAGTGACAATTGTTCGAGTGTATTTTAATTAAATTTATATTTAATTACTATAAAACATAAATTAAATTACTTTCTCATTAACACTTTCTGTAAGAACTGTGTCTGTATCAAATGTTTCAAAACCGTTAAATTCAATGTAACTTTCGGTAAATTCTGTCAATTCATTCATTAGATCATTGTATTCTTTACGTGTTATCTTAACTGATTTGTCTTTTCGAAATTCTTCCTTATCAACTACATAAATATATTCATTGATAAAAAAAAAAAAAATTAAAACTTGTATAAATATATTATACTTTTTTCGATATCAAATTATTACCATTTGTAAAATCAATATCACAAAGCACATTATATTCTGGGTCATCTTCTAAGTCATAATTTTGAACAGACTCTGTAATAAGAACATAAAATAATGTATAAATAAGAATGAAAAAATATTAATTATTAAACACACCTAATGGTTTAGTGAATTCTTTAAGAAATTCCATCCATTCATCATTTTCACACGCAGAATCATACATGTCTTCTGTGATGTCTGGTGGAATAAAAGCTTGTTCAATAATTTCTAAAGGCGTATCATTTAAAGACAGCTTTGAACGTGTACGCATTCCTATAGTCTCCTAAACAAATCATATAATTATAAAGTACAGCAGAAACTCGATTAACCGTCACTTTCGGGACTAGGACTGTGACGGTTAACAGAAATTTTGCAATAGTTGGGTATTCCAGTCTACATTGTTTTTTCTGGATGATGATGAATTGATGACAGGTACCAGAGAGTGACAGTTAATCGAGTTTTCACTGTGTGTGTGTATATATATATATATATATATATATATATATAAGGGTGCCCATTATTTATATAAGT
Organism: Slavum lentiscoides; assembly: GCA_032441835.1. NCBI lineage: Eukaryota > Metazoa > Arthropoda > Insecta > Hemiptera > Aphididae > Slavum > Slavum lentiscoides. The sequence continues at coordinate 931,311 of CM063721.1, read as the reverse complement.
TTGTTAAATTTTAATGGGTAGGTATCAGCCAGAGATTTATTCTATTATATCTAAAAATAAGATTAGTAAAATTTGAAGTTATCCAGTTAACTATATATGATCAACTTCAAATTTTATTGACCTTATTTTTAGATGTAATAGAATTAAATAATATGTCCGGCATTCCTCAGAATTATAACTTTGAAAATAACTGGCAACCTAATACATATACAGTCGACTCTCGATAATTTGAAACCTTCGGTAATTTGACATAAATGCTCGGTCCCTTGATAATCACGCGGTAATTGAAATAAAAACAATGCATTAATCGAGTACACTCGGTAATTCGAAATCAAATTTTGGAAAAATTGGCCACTAACACGTGACAATTCGAAGTTTCATACGTTCAACGCTCATAATTCGAAGTACCAAATGTATTTCTTATAAGTTATAATCTTTTCATTAATAATTCACTACACAATCGTGCAGCAAAATAGCTTATTATTTTCGATAACTATAGAATTATTATCATAAGAACTTCATCGTTTTAATTCTTTACTGAAATATTTAATAATTATGTACAATAATAAAAAAACAAAATTTTATTTCTTAATTCTCAGTAATTCGAATTTTTTTTTTTTGCTCTCTCGATATTTCGAACTACCTACTCAACAATTCGAATTCTCAGTAATTTGAAATTTTTCAACAGCCCCTCCAACTTCGAATTATCGGGAGTCGACTGTATTATACCAGTGGCATAGCATGAGTGTATTCTGAGTACGCACAGCATACAGTTCAAAAGGTTTATTTTTATTTTTGCAAATTAAAAATATAAATTTATAATATTATTTTTAGGTACAAACTACCAATATAATATGAAAAACATAACATGATTTTGTTTAGAATATTACAGGGGCTATAAAAAAAGTCATAATATCGTGTTTATTGTGTACACAGTATGCATGTTGGTACTTGTATACACGTACACACTGGGAAAATACAAATTATAGTCGATAGTTTTTAATATTTCTTATCGATAAATGCTCGGAAATTTGTGTACGCAGATTTAATATTGCATACGCAATCGGTTGTCGTAATACTATCTTCAAGTGCTGTTTTTATTCTATTACTACCCCATATTATAATGAATTATTTAGTATTAGTGTATTTTGATAGTAAATTGTAATGAAAAAAAGATAATTTTTTTTTTTTTTATTTATAGTAATTTATGTATAAGTGTATTGAAACCCACGCTACGCCACTGATATATACACACACACATATATAATTTGATTATTTTGTACCTTATCACTGAATTCTACGGCAATTTTATTTGCAGTATTACAATAATTTTCCATATCATCTTCTGTCCCAAATGACTTATTAATTCTTGTGAATTTAGGCTCTACATCATCAAACTCTTCCTCATCATCGTCTAATGTTTTATCTGGATGATATTCTTCATCTTCTTCATCTTCGGCGAATTCTTTTTCCAATAACAACCGGCATTCTGAAATAATTGATTTTTGTTGGTTAAGCGACCATTGTTCATCAGTAGGCGGATACGCTTTCAACATTTCTCTGAAATAATCAAAAAAATCCTATTAAGACCGACATTATGTAGACGGGTAAAAAAAAAAAAAAAAACGTACTTGATTTTTGCTCTGGTTAATTTCGGTTCATATAAACAATTAGCGTCTTTATCTTCGGTTAAAGTTTGTCGTAACATAGTCACAACATCATCATTGATAAGAACATTCTGAAAAAATAAACGATAAATCATTGCTTTAAAAATATAAAAAAAAAAAAAGAGATTCCGAGCGTAAATTTATTATTGTTTTTTAAAATTCAAACTATGTACATAAAAATAAAAGTTATAAAAAAAGAAAAATATTCTTAAATATGTAACAAGCTTGTAATGTTTAGATTTTAAATATAAAAATATAAAGAGAAATTATTTTTAACAGAAAATTTGTTTACAGTTTTTACGATTGAACGAAAATTGAATACATTACCTTAATAAGATTTTTCACGTTTCTTTTCGATAATTTATTTTTTTTAGCTTTATAATTTAATGTTTCGTCAATATCGAAATATGAATTCGCTTGACTTTCGTTTAGTATGGCAGCCAATTCCTTTTCGGCCCTGCAAATTATAATCGAACAAATGATTTTTATATTATAATGATCTGTTTGAAATGGGCTTTATTACGACAGTAATAATTTCTATTCTCATCCTAACACTCGGTAACAAATCATTCGATAACGAAATGTATTCTTTATCCGCCGGTAAAAATCGGGGGGACCTGTGCGTGCGTGTACTCTGTACACTTGTGGTGTACCTCCTCGTCATGAATCGTTTGATCCGCCATAGGGCTACAGCGTATTTTACTTTTTAATCGAATAAAACGGACACCTCTTTTGCTGTTAAATGTTGTTGAACAATATTATTGTTGCAGTTTAATTTCAGTCCATAAATTATAATGATCCGATTTCGGCACTGTACGTTGATTCCTCGTCATGAATCGTTTGATCCGCCATTTCAGAAAATCAACAACAGTTCAACAGCGTATTTTACTTTTTAATCGAATAAAACGGACACCTCTTTTGCTGTTAAATGTTGTTGAACGGCAAATGACGACTCGTTTGCAGACGATACCTACAGCACAGACGGGGATTTTTTTTTGCTAATCACCCATAGAGTAATATACTCTATGTAATCACTGTGGCGAGTGATAAGAATAAATGATATCTGTGCCGAGTGATAAGAAACGTATATTGATGCTGCGGGGTTGCATAAACGTTCTTTAAATTCTACAGAGCCGCCAAATTTCAGTTTAATTTCAGTCCATAAATTATAATGATCCGATTTCGGCACTGTAACGACTCGTTGAAGTGTGTTATCAGTATTTCATTCTATGGTAATAAATGATTATCAATAAACAATTTTTTCATCAACAATGAACAATCTTGGCGGGAGATTCGATGATATGAACATGTTTTTAATAAGATAATATACGTTTATATAATAATATATATTTATTCTCCTTGAATTATTTACAAAATTGTTGTGCAACTATATTATAGTGATTTAACGAGCCATTAAATGTTTACTGTAAAAAAAAAAACATCAAATCTTCTCCTTCTCCCTCGCCTCTATCCCAACTATTTGGGGTCGGCCATCTTTGTCCTAAATCTCCACTTGACACGATCTCCCACATCTTCCACGCATACACCAGCAGTCCTCATGTCACACTCAATCGCATTCAACAATTTTTTCTTCGGTCTTCCTCTTCCTCTTCTTCCTTCAACCAAGGGCGTCATTTGGGGGGTGACAGGGTGTGCGGTTGCACCCCTTAATTTAAATATAGTCCCGAATGGCCTGCTTTGGTAAAGGTACTTAATGTCGGTAAAGAAGAAGTTAACAATATCAATCAAGAAAAAATTGTAGTTGTATTTGCTAAACTTAATCGAAAATTGCCGGTATCCAATTATTTAAAATATAATAAGTTTTATATATATATATATATATATATATATGCGCATTATTTATTAGTTTTCACGGGTAAAGTAATCGATTATTTATTATTTTTTAAATTTTTAAATTGTTATTATTAATTATTACTATATTTATGTCGAGTGCCATTCATGATCTATCGAAAAAGTTAAAAGCTGGATAATGCGTCACTATATATCTAATTTTATATGGCCTGGTGAAATTTCAAAGTGGCCTGCTTGCAGAAACTTCGCACACCCGAAAAAAAACTGAAATGACGCCCCTGCCTTCAATATTCATTTTCATAAACGTTCTTACGTCTTATCGCTTCCGGATCTTCTCTTCTCATAACGTGACCAAACCACTTAAGTCTAATCATTTTTTATGATCATCACATCATGTGACAGATTTTTGTGATCATGATAAACCTATGAATTTTACTCTTCAAGAGGCCACCGTTCCCATTTTAACTCACGAATTTTTTAATTCATTATTCTACTTACACATTTCAAAAATTGATTCATTGTTCGTGTATACCGCAAATTCGTAACAAATTGTTCAGATTTTTTTGATTGGCTTACTGATCGAAAATTCATTACAATACTGGTACTTTAATGAGGCCATTTTTCGATTTTCCCAGTAGGTATAAGACAGTAAAATTAACATTTTTAGTACTGAGAGTCTGAGAAATAGCAGTCTTTTTACGCGTAAAGGAAAACTACTTTACAAATTACAATTATAATAATTAATAATAATAAATAGGAATAAAAATAGTTCGTTTTAGCGCATTTCTCCGATAACCTATTTATTTTTTTTATATTGTCTTGATCGGTACGCCTTTTTTTCTTGATTAGACAAAATACAAACTGCTTTCCCGTGATTAATTAAAAACAGTGCCGTCCTAACCACCAATAATGCCCTAGGGCAATAATATTTGACGCCCCCCAAAAAAAAAATTTGTTACAACTAACGTAATATCTAATTACATAATTTTATATATTTTAATAGTAAATACACTCATCCTCAAAATCATCATATAGGTACAAGGTAAATTAATATCTAAAATAAAACAACAATTTTTTTCTTTTTGTCATTCATTTTTTTGACGCCCCCTGCATTCATAATACTTTGGACGTCCTAGGGCACTTGCCCCATTTGCCCCCCCCCCCTTGGCACGGCTATGATTAAAAACGTTGTGAAATATATATCCAATCATCAAAACCATCTAATACAACACACATAATATAATATACAATACCACATACAACTGATCATGATCAGGGTAAAATAGTTTACAAACTATAATAACTAATCTAAAATAACCATTTCTTATCACTTTCTATATATATATAATATATACGTTAACGTAATATATACGTTCTGATCGCGCGAATGTTCGCAATAGCTGGCATTTCATTGAAATTTGAATTGTGTAAATAATATGTTTCAAAATTCCGGGCACTACTTACTGGTTTGAAATCCTTACCGGCGGTTTGAAATTATCGAAGGCTCAAGAGAACTAAAGAGCTAGAAATAGCCGTTTCAAAAAAAAAACCGCGTCGCGACAATATTTTGCGGAGTCCGCGTACAATATGATAATAATCATGGGCGTGCGCACAGGGTGTGCCGGGTGTGTCGTGGCACACCCCGTGGCCCGTGGCTTTTTGTACAACTTTCATTCATTCGGGGACTTTGTTTGAATTTTAAGCTATAAATAATAAAAATTAGAGAAAATAAATTAGGCGCTCTAGCAAAATTTTTTAATATTCTAATGTAGGTTACTAACCACTAGGTATATAGGTATATACTATATTGTAAAAATATATCTAAATGTTGTGAAGCACAACATTTAATCAATAAGTTTTTGTGAATTGATATTTTGCATTAAATTTATCCTTTTTTTAGGTTGAGAGTTAGGTTAGATTTGCTTAGGCTCATATAAGGGAAAGCGGCCCGATTTTCTTCATGGCACACCCCATACAAAATTCCCGCGCACGCCTATGATAATAATTATATATTATCTATATACGCGTGCCTGTTCGCTGTAATAGATTCATATGGGCGACTTATTTAATTATATGACGGAAAATGGACATAATACACAAATTTATATACACACAGTGCGTTGAGAGCAAAACATGCGCGATATAAATATCGTTTACAATGTGACTGTTATTATTGTTTTTTTATTAATTATATATATATATATATATATACTAGGTCGATAATTTACATAATGCACACCAGTTAAATCGTAAAACTATATAATAATATACAATAATATTATAACAACAACAACAACAACAAGAACAACAACAATAGCGGTTAATCGACAAACTACACGAATTTTAGTAATATTATATTTGAACAAATAATGCGTATTAGAATTTAGATGAGCTATTGAAACATTTATGCATATATTATAATATAGGTATAGACAGACTTGGGTAAAATATTTTTTATTCCAGTATTTGCAACACACATTCCGAATATTTCGAAAAAAATTATTCAGAATATGTATTCGAATACTTCGTGACAATAGTATTTCCCGAGTATTTTGAATGCTTCACATAAAGTATTCCGAATACTTTTAGAATGCTTTTTTTTTTTTTTACTAGTTTTCAGTAATACAACTATCCAAGGGTGTGTCGAGGATTTCATTTTAGGGGTGGTTTTAACTTTTAATCTTTAGTATCTAACTTAGAAATATAATTTTTAAATAATAATAACAATAATGTCGGTACTATTTAAACAGCGGTCGCCAACCTTTTGGACCTCACGGACCATTATTAAATCCATAACTCTAAATTCTACGGACCACATATTATACTACATAGTTTTAGGGTGGGGGGCTACAAGCAAAGAAAAAAAAAGGTCATCAACTTTTAATTAACCCACTTATTACAATAATCTAGGAATATTTTTTTTGGGGGGGAGGCTAAGCCCCCCAGTAGCGCCTATGACTGTTATTTTGAACCGATAGCTTTTTTTTTCTTCTAAATACTGTTCTACTCATAAGTTGTATACCAAATTAAAAAAAATACATATATAAGAAATAAATATATTAAATAAATTACCTATACAATTTACGTAATTATTTAAATTTTAGTATAAGCTCAAATTTGTCTGCGGCCCACCGAAATTTTTTCGCGGACCACCGGTTGGCGACTGTTGACTTAAAATATGACTGAGCTTTTCAAAAAGTATTTAAAATACTGTATTATTTTTGGAAAAAAAGTATTTAAAATGTATTCCGAATACTACCCAAGTCTTGGTATAAAGTATGTTATAAATAATAATTCAGTAATTTCGTGCTACGGAATATATTTCGGAATTTTACGTTTTATCATCAGCGGCTTATAATACTGTCGGGAGGACGGTGCAAAGATTTTCCTCAAAAACCTTAAAAAATAAAAATAAGCTTGTTTTTGTCACTTGAAATGTTACAATTTTTCATTTCGTTAACTGTGCACGCGATTTCAACTGAAATTCAACGCATTCATTTTATTTTATATATATATATATATATATAATATATATATATATATAATATATATTTATATACTATAAAACCGCCTATGAAATTACACTGCAGTAGAACAAATAAATATCGTTATTTGTAAAAGTTTAGAAAAGAAAAACCGTATCTACGCACGGCACCGATCTCTATAATAATAATAATAATAATAATATTATTATAATATTGTAAAAAAAAAAAAAAAACTGCAAGACGACCATCTCTGACGCCTGCCTACTCGGGCGCGCTATTACTTATTATTATAACAACGACTGGTTAGTAGTGCTGTTGACATTTGGTGAATTTTCGTTTTCGTCGGCGCGACGCCGTCCGCGGGACTCGTCGTCGTCGTCGTCGTCGTCGCTCACCACTTCCATGTCGACCATTACGATTTTCGTCGATTCCGACGCCGCCGGGTTTTCGCCAAAACCGTTTGTCTTCCCGTTGTCTTTAACGGCGAAAACGTTTTCCGCAACACCCGCTACGACGTCCCGCGGCTGTACGTTGTTATTGTCGTGTATCGCGTTTTCGGGACAGCCGCGACCGCTGCCGGACACGTGCGTCCGCGGCGCCGAACTCAACGCTGTATCCGCCGCCGCCGGCGGCGGCGGCGGCGGCGATTTGTTGGACGATTTCTTCGTCCGGGTTTTGATTTTATAAACCGTTTTCCGAATGAAACACGCCAACGCCACGATAACCGCTATCACGCAATGCTGTTTTCCACAAAAAAAAAAAAAAATCCATTAATATATACGAGTCCGCGTATCAGTGGCGTATTTATTGAGGGAGGAGGGGAGTGATGGGGCCCCCCCCCATTTCGAAATTTCAGCAATTTTTTTTTTTTTTATGTATTCCTATAAAGATGTAATGTTTTTGTTATAAAAGTTATTATACAACGACGTTTTTATCGTCGTACACCAGTGCTTCTCAAACTTTTTTTGTCATGGGGCCCCCTAAATTTAATGTAAAACTGTCAAGGCCCCCTTAATCAAACATTTTTCATAAACGCTTATAAGGCTTAAATAAAATAAATATTTCACGGCCTCCCAGTAATACGAGTATAGCCGCGGCCTCCCAGTTTAAGAAGCACTGGTTTACACGACGGAAAATACCGCCGAATTTTCTACTATAAATTTCCCCGATGAGTTTAGCGTACCGTCTTTGTGGGGTTTGAAACCCCCCATGACCTCACTAACCGATGTAGTTTTGTGCGTTCGTGCTTATAAATAATATAATTCACATGAGCAATTTTCTAAAAAAAAATTTTTTAAGAAGGGAGAAAATAAACACATATTTTTTTTTTACAATCTATTTTCAATTTTATGTCAACAAAATTTTCAACCTCCCCCATTGAAAATTTCTGAGTACGCCTCCGTTCGCGGATAATATTATTATAGATGGTTTGACTTAAAAATTTCGGAATTTGTGCTAACAAATCACTTACGAATTAATTAAACCGATTTCGAAGTCAGCCGCGGTTCGAGTTTGCAGGTCGGCCAACTTTACGGAAATGCTATTATTGCGATTAAAACGGGAGACGGGAGAGCAACGATCGGAACAACCAGAGGCGTATTTAGGAATTTTCAAACGGGGGAATGAAATAAGTTTTCAATATTTACGTCATGGGGGATCTTTATCTCCAATCAGTCTGTTTTTTAATATTATAAAATTAATTCATTCAAAATGAACGCAAAGAATTTTTTTAAAAAAAGTTAAGCCTGAAATAATAAATGTTACGTTTCACGTGTAGTTCAATGTCAGATATAATTTTACAAATGTCAGAAACGGACGTTTTAAATTTTTTCTTAGGTCATGGAGGAGGGTTTAAACCCGGTCGACCCCTTTCATAAATACGCCATTGGGAACAACAGCGGCAAATCCCCTTCTTATTTAGCAAACATTTCACGCAATTAAACAATCGCTACGTATATATTATTAATATACGAATGTGAAAAATACTCGATTTTCCGGATCGGAAACAATAATATTATGATAAATGGTCGAAAGAACCATTGGGTTGGGGACTCTTCAGCAATGGCCATTGATTTCTTAAAAAATTTCGGACGGCTTAATCGTTGAAACGCGCGGTAAATTTATGTGTGACTTGAGTTTATAAAATAAAATGTCTATACGTATCGCAACATCGTTTTTATCGCATTACACACATTTTGGCTTTTTGGCCCGGAAAAAAGTTTCATAAATTACAATAATATATTGTAACGCGCGCATAGAATACGAGTTGTTATAAATACTCACTTCGAAAACGATAACGAATGTCAATCGAGCAGCCAACACTTGCCATTTTTGATAGTTTTCGCTCGAATCGAAATCCGCACCGTATCCCTGGTATCGACACGTTTCGGGTTTATTATTTATCTCAAAGTCTTCCAGTTTCCCGTAATAATATTCGGTCATGTTTCTTTCTACATACACATACATACACATTTAAAGTACTGTGTACCGATAATAAGACTTATTACGATATTATATTTGGTCACTGTTCTGTTGTTACAAAACATAATCTAACGTTTACATATTATACGTATATTTTGGCAGTCGGATGGGATGGAGTGTAGTCGAATTCGTGACTCCTACACACGTTGAACCGGATTCGTTCCCGTTTCCCGTTGACGTTCGCATAGTAAATATTTTAATTATTACTAAATATTTTAGTGTCGCGTTAAAAGTATTTTCGAGATAATGTTTGAAAAAAGGAACTTTAAAATTTTTCTAAATTCAAAGCTATTTGCAGTCCTGTCGCAAAAATATATTCACTATCAGTTTTTCTGTATCGTATACAATAATATTTTGATTATGATCATGTCCCGGGGGGTTCAACGTGTGTAGGAGAATCAAATTCGAGCACGGGGAATCGATTTGGCGCATTACCGCATGCAGTCAGTGTCAGTGGCGTATTACTGGACGCGCTCGGGGAGGTATAAAATGGAAGTTATGCGACTTAAAATTCCCTTATGCTTGGCGACAACGATTGCAGTACATTTGGCCTTTATATTTTTAAGCCGCCCCTGTCTGCAATAAATAGTGTCTGCGCGCATAAATAGTAGTGATAATAAATTAAGCATATTATACGATTATAATACTTACAATATATTATTGTAGCAATATATGTATGTTTTTCTATAGTTATTACAAAAAAACAAAAAAAAAATGTAAGATGTTAAACACGCGTTTTTTCTCGTTTACTTACCGAACGTTTTTTTAAAAAGCACGTATCCACCCGCCATAGATTTATTTATCAATATAAACGACCACTTGCAGTGGCGCGGCGAATGCTCGTTTGAGAGGCCAATCGTAGCTTTTGAAATTTTTGGAATTTTTTTTTCTTTGAGAGGGCGAGTTGTTTGGAAAGGACGACGTTCGCATGAACGCGCACGGTCACGCGTTCACGTTCATATTCTGCGAACGACACGCGTTTACATTTTTAACGAATTCGATCGATTTTCACGCCGTTCGAATTTTTTTACCCTATTTAATGCAATGACTAATGAATAATATTCATTATGAATTATCGCGTTGTAACAATTTTTCTATAATTCCTCGATTATTTGATTACAAATTATAAGAATATATATATATATAAGTATTAGTTGTACGGCGTAAACATAATAACAGATAATCGAATATGATGGTTATTACGAATTTGTAATAATAAACATTAGACAAATGTAGATTATTTACTGCTTATAGTAATTGAGTTTGTCTATGCACGTTTATATAATAATTAATTCTGTATTTCTGTACTGTATTCAGTTCAAGACGATTATACCGGAACGCGCACGCTGAATGAACACCGGAGTGATGCTAAACCCCCCAGGCGGTTAGTAGCTGCTCTGTCATTGGCTGTTGCTGTCGGTAGCAGTCGGCACACGACGGTTGCCGACAGTCGGAATACCCATGGACAGTGGCGTGCCCAGGAATTTTCAATGGGGGGGGGGATGTTATAAGTGAATAGTAAAAATACATTTTAATTAATTGTCACGGTAATAACAAAAGCTCTAATGTTTATATGTTTCAAGCTCTCCAAAATCGTTTCTAGCTTATAATTGTGTACATTTGTAAATTGTTCTATAATTAAAATGAATTTAAATAATAACACTCTAATACCAAGTTGTTCAATTAACATAACACCATTAAACTGAAAAAATGTATTGCATTTTTAAAAATAAACAAAAAAAATAAAATACATAGAAACTAGATCAACATACATTTACTCAATAGCTTTAAACAGCTATCAAATTTTTAAACAAAGTTTCCATGCTTTATTTTTGCAATTGTTTTATAATAAAAAAATATGTAAAAGCAAAAATATTTTTGTAAGTAAGCTGCAATTAATTAAAAAAGCAGTAAAGGCCAATACTAATTTATTAACTAGGTATTAGTATATGTGTGGCATTACTGTATAATAAGTAGGGCTCGGATTTAAATGCCCTAAAAAATTTAAAAAATGCATTTATGACCTAAAAACTCTAAAAAATGCCCTTTCAAAAATTAATTTAAACCTAAATTTACATTAAATCATTTTATTTTTGTATTAATGAAATAAATAAATACTAAACTTCAGAAAAAAAATTGTTTGTTTAACGTGTGAAATTATAAAAACGTATATGAAATTATATGTAAAGTATAAAAAAATGTGTAAAAAATTGAATTTGACAAATTGCATTTGTATAGTTTGTACTGTGTTTACATTTCAATGAAGTCAATTTTTTTTAGTCGTAATACGGGAAATAGATCAAAAACATGTCTTTGTCGTGTGTTTTGATTCCTGTGTTTCCTGTGTTTCGCTTCAAGTGTCTGTGTGTCAGCAATCGTTACGTCGTCGGGATCGCGTCCCCCCAAATTGTGCACCGTTGTATTACAGATCCCGAGACGGTCACGTGCGTAGAACAATTTGCTGACCGCAGTCACAAAAGGTAATATATGTATTGGTCGACCAATTAGGGTTATTATAATTTTAGTAATTTTGTCTTATGTTACACGTATGTTATATTTATATTTTTACGCGATTTGGTACGGTTAGTATGCTATTTAATCGTTTTACCCTATTATATTGTAAAATACGTTCCTTTTTTTTGACACTAAATGTTGTACTAATTTTTTCACACCGTGTACACCTGTTTAAATTTTGTTTATGTAATATAAATGATCATTTCTCGTGTATCCGAATACTCATTATTATATTATTTAATTATACTTTTTTTATCGGTATAATTGTAAGCAATTTTACGCGCATAGCGTGAGGGCGTACTCAACCGACCTCCGGTTGACCGTCGATAACGCGACATTTTCTGGTGACCTCGACGTGATTTTTGTATGTAATGCTTACAATTATATTTTTTTTTTTTATTTATTTATTATTCGAGTACTAGTGCAGTCAATTTATCTGTAGCATAATAGCAGTACCTTATACGTGTAATATTATTTATTTGCTATTGTATTAATTTTCATTCATTGTGTAAAGTCTCGTTATGGCTACCAATATGTCCGTCGAGTTGCGCAAATTAATCAAAAGGAGATCTGCCATCAAGTCGTCGGTAGAGAGTATTGGCCACTTCATGAGCTCATTCAACTCAACAAGCCAGTCAACCCGCAACGTGTCAACCCGCCTCGCCAAACTGAATGATCTCATGAACACATTCTCAGAAATACAGGAAGCCCTCTTAGAACTTGACGAAGGTCATGAAGAAGAAGCTGAGCGCTTGAAATTTGAAGATGCTTATTATACACTTAAATCGGACATGGAGAACATTATTTCCAAGTACTCTACCAGTGATATTAATTCTTCTCAGATATCTGCAATTGATACGATAAGACTTCCAATGATACAACCTCCAGTCTTCAGTGGTTCATTGGAAGATTGGACATCATTCATCGACACCTTTAATGCATTGTTTCATAACAACCTTCACTCAATGATGTCCAACGCCTCCATTATCTTAAAACTAGTGTATCGGGTTCAGCTGCTGACATTATCAAGAATTTCTCCATAACTGCAGAAAACTATACAGCAGCGTATAATGAATTAATCAGACAGTATGAGAATAAGGCTCTCACAATTCAAAGTCACATTCGGTCACTATTATGCACACCTAAGGTCATTGTTGCAGGAGCAAGCGAACTGCGAAATATGCATCACCATGTAGCTTCACATGTGCGTGCACTCAAAGCCCTTGGCCAGCCAGTTCAGCATTGGGACGCTTGGTTGGTAACACTTATTTGCAGCCAACTGGATCCTACTACTGCTGGTGAATGGCAGCTTCGCCAAGACAATAAGGACTTGCCTACCTATGATCAGATTGAGGCTTTTCTGTCAAAACGTGTAGCGGCTTATGAGGCAGGATTAATTTCAAACAAACCCACTGGGGACAAGAATATTCGCAGCAAAGGTACCAATGTAAACAGTAAGGCTTTATTCGTTCGTTCGTCTGATGATCGGACCAACAAGTGCCCAGTGTGTTTTGGCACACATAAAATTTATTCTTGTGAACAATTCAATAAAATGCCAGTTGCCGAACGAAAGAATGTGATTATCAAGTCCAGATTGTGTTTCAATTGTTTGAATTTTGGGCATCAAGTGAAAGCGTGCCGATATTCAGCATGCCCAAAGTGTGGAAAAAAACACAATTCGAAGCTACACGAAGATACAGCAGTAGAGTTATTACCCTCAAATCAGTTGTCTAACGATTCATTACCCAATTTGCAACAAGCGAGCTCTTCTCAAGTTCTCTATGCTGAAGCAGTTAAGTCACGAGTGGCTGGGTCTCAAATGAATGTGATGTTGGCTACTGCGATTGTCAACATTTATGACAACTTTGGTCAGATACGTCAATGCAGAGCAGTCCTTGATTCGGGCTCTCAAATGCACTTCATTACTCATAGCTTTGTCAAATCATTGGGTTTAAAACTAAATCATGGTTCATCCAATATCATCGGCATTAGTTCAATGAGCTCTTCAGCACAAAGTATGTGCAAAGCAACTATTTTTTCTCGTTTTGGGCATCACAAGTTTAATATTCAACTTCATTCATTACCAGTCATCGTGCAAGCCTTACCGTCTCAGCCAATTAATTGCAGCACTTTCAGTATTCCAGATCATATCAAAGATTTTCTAGCCGATCCTCAATTTCATAATCCTGGAACTGTGGACGTCTTGCTCGGTGCAGAAATATTCTTTGATATATTACAGCCAGAAAAATGGTCACTGTCCAAATCTGCAGCATTGCATCAATCCAAGTTTGGATGGATAGTTACTGGTACATTGCCGTCTGTGTCTAATGGCGTTTCTACATCTTCACTCATAGTCGTGCGGGAGTCTGCTTTATCCCTGTTTACATCGCAGTCAAGCGGTCGCAGAGCTGAAGAGGACAAAGCTGAAACCCATTTTCAATCCACGTTTTCACGCAGTCCAAACGGCAGATTTGTAGTGAAGCTTCCACTGCTTCAAGATCCTGATGTTCTTGGTGATGCAAGGGATATGGCACGAAGGCGATTCTTTGCACTTGAGAAACGATTATTAAAGGATTCCTCATTGGCAGAACAATATCAGGCATTCATGACTGAGTACTTTTCTTTGGATCATATGGAGCTTGCCGATACCAGCTACAAGGGTCCTACGTATTACTTGCCTCATCATGCAGTCCGGAAGACAGACAGCACAACTACGAAGTTGAGGTAGTGTTTGATGGGTCTGCCGCTGCCTCATCTGGTCTATCCTTGAATGACATAATGATTAAAGGTCCAAAAGTGCAGTCAGATCTTATAAATATTCTTTGGCGCTTTCGCATTCATACATTCGCCATTACCGCTGATGTGGAAAAGATGTATCGGCAAATATTTGTTTCACCTGAAGACTGTGAACTACAACGAATTTATTATAGATCTAGTCCTGAAGAATCATTACAAGAATACAAACTAAAAACCGTCACGTATGGAACAAAATCGGCCTCATATCTTTCGACTCGTTGTCTTGCCCAGATAGCAGAGGATTGTACGGACATTTCATTGAAGCGGATAATATCTCAGGAGTTTTATGTTGATGATCTGATAACCGGCAGCAGTTCTTCAGAGAAATGTTATGCGCTGTACAACAGTCTTCTGTCCACGCTAAAGTCATATGGGTTTGTCCTCCGCAAGTGGTGTTCCAATTCTCGAGAATTAATGAAGCTTATTCCAGATTCACCAACCGATCCTAATTTTATAGTTAAGCTGGATGAGGACGGTATTGTCAGCACGTTAGGGTTGTCATGGCAGCCAGGCGTTGATAATTTTCGGTTTTCAATGAAACCCTGGCATCCGTCAACAAGTATGACCAAACGCAGTCTGTTATCTGATATTAACAGTGTTTTCGACCCCATCGGATTGTTGTCACCCGTATTGATCAAAGGAAAGATATTCCTCCAGCAGTTATGGACGTTAAAACTGGGTTGGGATGATTTGCTACCTGATGATACGCAACGGCGGTGGACAAGTTTTTATTCAAGTTTACAATCTTTGAACCAAGTGGTAATACCTCGAAGGGTATTACTTGATGACTGCTCCATAATTGAGATCCATGCTTTCAGTGATGCCTCCCAAGTGGCATTTGGTTCATGTGTATATATTCGATCAGTGGCTAGAGATGGCAGCGTTCAAGTCCGTTTATATACCTCAAAATCCAGAGTCGCTCCGTTGAAGCCGTCAACAATTCCGAGGCTTGAATTGTGTGGAGCGTTGTTAGCTGCTGAGCTTGTACAAGATATTCTTGATGAATTGAAGTTATTAAATATTGTGTTATCACCAGCAAATGTATACTTCTGGTCGGATTCTTCTATTGTAATTTCCTGGATACAAGGCAAGGGTTTATTTCAAGCATACGTATCGAACAGACTTGCTCGTATTCATGATGTGTCTGCACCCAACCAATGGCATCATGTTCCAACAACAGATAACCCTGCAGACCTCATATCTCGTGGTATCGATCCAGTTTCCATTGCTAGCTCCACGTTATGGTGGCAAGGCCCACATTGGTTGCTGTCGGATAGAAGTGACTGGCCCAAGATAAAGCTCTCTGTTGGTGACCTACCTGAGATGCGTAAGGTCAAACTAGTCCTTGCTTCCTTCGATGAGGCTAGTAACCCAATTCTTGGAAGGTTTTCTCGCTGGATGCCATTGATTCGAACAACTGCTTGGTTGCGCCGGTTTATCAACAATTCAAGGATATCTTCACAAACAAAACTCCGCCATTCAGGGCCATTGACGGTGCAAGAATTACAAGCTGCCAAAAATTTGTGGATACGTATTGCCCAACAGTCAGAATTTGCTTGTGAGTTCCATGATCTATCAAACAAAATGTGGTATCTAAAAGAGCCGGTTAAAGACGCTACAGCCATTCGTCGATAAAGATGGGTTTATTCGAGTTGGTGGTCGTTTGCATAGATCAGCCCTACCTTACACACAAAAGCATCCACTGGTCATCCCTTCGAAGCACAAGGTGACTTCGCTGTTATATGCATATGAGCATGAACGTCTTCTTCATGCCGGTCCTCAGGCCCTATTAACTCATATTCGGCAACTGTTTTGGCCGCTGAGAGGCATGTCTTTGGCAAGAAGCACTGTTCGCAAATGCATGGTGTGCTTTCGATTCAACCCAGCTTTAGAAACTCCAGTCATGGCACCATTGCCACCTGAACGTATGGCGGTTGGCAGACCGTTTTCTAGGAGTGGTGTTGATTTTTGTGGGCCCATTTTCGTTAAAAGTGGTATTCGTCGTGTTGTGTCAAAAAAATGCTACGTGTCCGTTTTTATTTGTTTCGTAACACGAGCCATTCATTTGGAACTTGTATCCGACCTATCCACTCAAACATTTCTGGCAGCACTAACGAGATTCATGTCCCGTAGAGGATTGTGTTCACATATCCATAGTGACAACGGTACCAACTTCGTGGGCGCTGCTAAGGTACTTCAAAGCACTTTCAATCCCAGACAGGCTCCCAAACGGTGATTGATGTACTCGCTAACGAGGGAATACAGTGGCATTTTATACCCCCTTCCGCGCCCCATTTTGGTGGTTTGTGGGAGGCTGCTGTGAAATCTGCCAAGCATCACTTACTCAAAGTAACCAAAGGAGCCCTACTCGGGTACGAAGAAATGGTCACACTACTGTGCAGAGTCGAGGTAATTTTAAACTCGCGTCCATTGACTGCTCTCTCAAGTGATCCTTCAGATCTTCAAGTGTTAACCCCAAGTCATTTCCTCATTGGGGGACCTGCTATGTTACCCATGGAGCCAGATGTTTCAAATACACCGATTAACCGTTTACGACTATTTGAACTTGTCCGAGCTAAAGCCCAAACATTCTGGAAACGGTGGTCGAAAGAATACCTTCCACAGTTGCAGCGAAGAGGTCGTTGGACTTCCATAGGCCGCTCCATAGTAGTTGGAGATTTAGCCATCTTAAAAGATGAGGGTCTTCCTCCACTCCAATGGAAGCTAGTGCGAGTCATAGCCGTCCACCCTGGTTCCGATGGCGTTGTGCGGGTTGTCACTGTGAAGCTGGGTACTGGCATCAAACTACGCCGACCTGTGGTAAAGCTAGCATTGTTACCAAAACCTGAAGAAGACGAAGCACCTGGTCAGGTGTAATATATCTTGTCTCATCATTGCATCTAGTTTTAAGATATGATTTTTGAATTCAGCAACTATATTCATGTCATTTATAATTGTATTCATTGTACTCATGTTTAGTCTTAGTCTTATATTTGTTTCGTGTTCAAATTGAAAGGCATGCTCCTTTCAAGGGGGGAGTATGTTCGTGTTTAAACGTTAATTTTGGCATTAACTTCGTGACGAGACGACTGCCCTACAGCGAAATCGTAGCCAACGTTAGTTTCATTACATTCATAATTTTTGCCCTGCTCAGTGCCGCCGAATTATTCAAGTTTTGTGTTTTTTCTTCATGGCGTGGTGACACTGAGTAGATACGTTGCATATTCTATGTCAAGCTGGTCCGAGCCCCGTTGAAAGCCGTCGAGCTGGTCGGACTAGTGTATTCGTTTTTCTTTTTCGTTCAGCCTTGGAATGGACATGAGGTCCTATTGCGTTTTCTTATTGCACGGTTTATATTACGGTCTTTTCGCATTGCATTTATCTACGTATTTCGGTTTAATATTGCAGTTTTTTTACATAGTTCGGTTTAATATTGCGTTTTTTACATTACGGTTTGTTTTGCATTGCATTTTTCATTAAGTTTTTTTATATTGCGTTTTTGTTATTACGGCTCATATTTCATTTGTTTTGTCTTAAAAATTAAAAATGCATTAAAAACGTCAAAACTGTCCCAAAAAATATAAAATCCGCTAAAAATGCAAAAAATGCACCAAAAAAAATTTGTAGTTACAACATGGAGTACTTGAAACACATTTGTAGCACGGAAAGCATCGTAGAAGACATTCCAAAAAAAAAGATGCAAATGCATTGAAATCCGAGGCCTAATATAATAAGTGATAGCTACTAAATAAAGTAATAAATACTGAAAGAATATGCATATTAAAAATATAGCCATTAGAATACAAATATATATATTATATATTTAACATATGTACAGTTTTAACTGTGATATATGTATGTCATTTAAACTACCTGTTCTTCATCTTTATTGAACATTTTAAAGTTTAAACCGTTATAGTACTTTTTAAATAAAAATAATTTATAAACCAGAATTATTAGAAAAATATATATTATTTTAATACATTTTAAAGTAGAGTAGGTATATGTTAAAATAAATGTATAAAATACTTTGAAACAATATAAAAATATAGAATATTTTGTTAAAATAAGTCTAATAATGGTATTTTGAAATTCAATACACATCATATCATGACTCTAAAACAGCTCTTATAACTAATAAGTTGTTTTCTGTAGGTCGGCAAAAATCACAATGGGGGGGGGGATATAACCTCTAACCTCCCCCTGAGCACGTCACTGCCCATGGAACCTCGCCTGCGCGAACGTTAATCAATTTTCGTCCGCCGCCCGGTATAATCTTAAACTGAATAGAGTATATAAGTCTGTTGTATACGGATTACAGATAAGTCATGCATAAATAAAAAACAAAATAAAATAAACGACCAAATGAACGCGTGAACGTGAACGAATTCAATTTTTAAGCGAACGCTGTTTGGGGATGTCTGTTACTGTAAAATTCGCATTTATAATATATATTTATCGTTATATCGTATATATAATTATTATATATATATATATTGTATATATATATATAATTTCTGTGAAATGTTTAATCATGTCTGTTATATCGATCATGTCGTGTATAAATTATCGGGTTTCCGTCGCGAACGAGCCGATCAGGGGAGCAATTTCACTGAAAAAACTGGGGGTGCTGAAGCCCCTCGTTCATTTTCGTGTTGTTTTAATAGAGTTATCGGTATCTGTAACCCTTCAATGACCATTAAACAATTACGTGTTTAAGTAACGTTTTAGGTGCTTTTTTGTAAAGTATACATTATTATTTAATTACAGTAATTACACGTGACAAACGTAACGTATGAATTATTATTAAACCGCACAATCAACTTTAATTTTAAATTCAAATTTGAGTTTACAATTTATTACTTATTATAAAATAACAATAACATCCTCCTTTCACTTTGAGCAAAAATATTCATTACTTCGTTTATATCAATTCGATTGGTATATAAGGTCTTTTTTCAATAACGATGATTATCTGTGATAAAACTAAAATAGTACTTTGAGTGTTGTCAACACTGCGACGTTTTCGCCGAACGTCGAACTGCAGTCGGAACGATTTTATCGCCAGTCGCCTGCACACCAATCAAATTGATATATTTTATCAATAACATATTATTATAAATTTATAAAATCATCTGAATTTAAATCGTTTTCTTTGATTTTTTTTTTTACCAGTCTGTAAGACGACGTATTTTCAGTTATTCATTTAAATAATATTATAGAACTGTTGTTATGTACGTATTGTGTACATAATAACTACTAAAACTTAAATAAATACGAAAAAAAATTGGGGGTGCTAATTTCAAGACTGGGGGTGCTAAGCACACCCAAGCCCCCCCCAAATTGCGCCTGTGGAGCCGATATCGCGATCCAAGATTACTCGCTATCAAGCACCGTTTACCCTCCGCAATCTCTACCTCTGCTGCATGAAAGGGGCCTCGCCGCCGGTATACAGCACCAGTCTTCGTCTTGTACCGTAGTAAGACCCACCCACGGCAGACTCGCGCACTACGATCCGAAGTAAGTTGTCCGTAAGCACGCTGCACTGTGCGTTAGCGACCATGGACGTGTCATCCGTCGTGCTTCCGTCATGCACTCACACGATTACACTCAGTGGTAATTCGTTCCGTCTAACCGTCCGCCATTGGTCACAACCGTAAGTGGCCTGTTGTGAATTTTCTGTATATATCGTGTGTGTTGTATTCGTCAAACTGTGTTTGCATTAATATTGTATTTTTTTTTTTTTTTTTTCAACCCGAAGGTTGGTTTACAACTCCAATTCTCCATTCTAATCGATTATTCGCCTTTTCTTTTAGTTCTTTGAAGGTTTTGACTTTTGCATCGCATTTAATTTGTCCTATATAAGAGTTCCGGGGGCGTCCTGCAGTTTTCTTTCCTTCTATCATACCCTCTAATATTATATTATGTAATTCTTCTGGGTGTCTCAGGGCATGTCCAACCATTTTCCAGCGTCTTCCTCTAATCGCATCTATGAGTGTACGTTTCTCTCCCACTGCTCTAAGTATATAATATTGTATATATCATTATTATTCTCTGTTTAATGCAAATACACTATAAAAAATACATTCAAAATCTGCATGTAAACAAATTTCTATCAACTGCGTTCGCTTCTCTATTTTGCATCCGTCATTCTTTCTTCAGTATCTGTTGTTCAGAAACTCAACAATGTCTATATATATATATTATAGTGTCAACGAATTACATTTGGGGTAGGTACTCAGTATGTGCAGGGAAGTGGATCAGTGAATTTGCCTTTCAATCTTTTTGAGTTCGCCGCGCCACTGTATAACACCACTGATACTGAAGGCAATATTGTTTATAATGGTACGTACTCGATGACAATGACCACGCGATGTATCCGTCTAACGTCGATGAGGTATCAGACGACATTTGAGTGTACACGTATCGTGGTAACAGGTCACTGGTGAATGCGATCATGAATGCCTATAATTTAACATCGTAGACAACAGACACACATATATAAATAGTCGAATACGGTTTTGTAACCACAGGCAGTGACGCAAATAGGAAAGGGCAGGTAAGCCTCATCCCAACAAATTTCACAACACCCCACGCCCCTTAAAACAAAAGACGAGTGTGAAACATTTATATATTGATTTATTACAATTCGCTTTTCTCGGAAATCAATTTTTTTTTTTTGGGGGGGAGAAAAAAATTGCAAAACAAGTTGGATAAAAATAATGTAATCTTATATACCTAATACCTACCATCTATGAATAATTAGAATTAAATCTTAATTTTCCTCGCGACTTGAATTTACAAATTATATACCATTAGCGTGAACGATAAAACGATCGATGATCAAAATTATACATAAGACACGTATTACACTCAGGACGATGGTCCTGAATGGTCTGTTGATAAGTCGAAGAATTAGATGATGTATAAAAATAACGGAAAATAGTAAATACATATAATATATATATATATTTAAACCGAGAACCGAACGGGTATAATAGTGATAATTCGGCGGGCGCATTTTAAAGACGATGATGACATTTCTCCTGTTTACGTCACTGATCGTGGGACTACTATAAAACAGAAACAGTACTTACGTTATACAAAACGGAGATCACGGACAAAACTTTCAGCACCCGTGTCCAAGTGACCAATTTAATACAGTTGTCACAACACGACGATCGCGTCTGGCGTCCCGATACGGTGCAATAATATGCTGGAACCGGACGTCTCTGAGCCGCTACCATTTTATAGGCGTCTAGACGTTGTTCTATAATGTTGTTCAACAGGGCGCACAGTGGAGCTAATGGGAATACAGTGGCGAACATGACGACAAACCCGTACTGGATAACTATATAAAATCGAGTGAAAAATAAAATATCACCGAGTATAAAATATGATACTGTATCACTACGCAAGTAAAAATCTGTATTTTTCATTAAAACTGTATTATATCGCATATATATTCCGAAATTTATATTACTCGCGCTTGTATTTTTAGATTTCATCGCGTTGCTTATTTAGAGTATTATTACCGAATTCACGCAAATTAAAAGAAATACCTTTTGACTGCGGTTAATAAATTCGTTTTTTAACAAAATATTTTTTTTTTTAATTCGAAACAAAATGATGATTCGCGAGAGACTGACATTTTTGCCGATTATACAATATACGTTTTAGTATTTCTAAATTTGTCGTGTAGATAAAATACAATTTTTTTTTTCATACTTTTTCAATTGAATATAAAATTAGGAAAATACGAGTAGAATAAAACGTCGATTTCGGCTGTATATCTTAAAATTTGCTAGGATTCAAACGTGAACATTTATTAATTATTAATATTACAACGACTTAAGCTTTATTGTATAAATATACAGTATACTTGTATTTTTACGCTGTGTACATATATAATAATAATTAATAATAATACTTATTATTAAGTCAGTGCTTGAACTGGGAAAAAATTAACAGAGCGACGTATACGTGTCTTGTAAACACGTCATATTGGTAGAAAAACTCCCTTCAACTCCCTCACCCTTCTATCGACACCGTCATATTTATAAATTATATTAAAACGAGTTAGCGTTTTAGAAAGATTAAAAGAAGGACGATTTAATATTTTTAGGCTGGGTTGCATAAACGATCGTTAAACATTTAAAGAACCGTTAGCGGTTTTAATGACTCGTTAAATAATTTGGGTTGCATAAACGTTCGTTAAATCTTACAGAGTCGTTAAATTTCAGTTTAACGGTCCGTTAGTTAATTACCCGATTTCGGCTCTGTAAATTTTAACAACTCGTTAAAATGTGTTATCAGTATTTCATTCTATGGTAATAAATGATTATCAATAAAAATTTACTTTATCAGCAACCTTTGTCTGGCGATTCGATGATGTGAACATGTTTTTAATAAAATAATAGACGTTTATAATATTATAGTAATATATATTATGTTTATTCTCCTTGAATTATTTACAAAATTGTTGTGCAACTAAAAGTGATTTAACGAGCCGTTAAATATTTACAGAGCCATTAGTTAATGATTCGTTTAACATTTACCGAATGATTTTTATGTAACCCAGCATTAAAAAAAGGACACGCGTTCTTCAGCTCCCCCAAAAATCCAAGCACTGTATTACAAGCTCTCTTATTATTATTATTATTTTGTTACCCATTTCCGAATATTCCTGGTAAAGTCCTAACGGGCCGGTGTCTTCCAGTTGATAATCTAACTGCCACTGTTTTGGGTGTCTCAACGTTTCGACAATAGTGTCCGGCAATTCTCCGGTACATTTTTTTCGGCGGCGGATCTCTTTGGCTCGCCATCGGCGCCAAATGTTTATGGCAAGTCTACAACACACGGCCGCGAAAACGTATATTGTTATCGGTGTTCGGTGTTTGGCGTGCCGATGGCACATCGCACTTAAGAGGACGCTTGTCACTCGCATTTGTTGCCCCCGTCTGGTCTTAAGGGCAATATATAGCGCGAAATCACACTGTTTAGTATGTCTTTGTATTATAATGTCGAAATTTTCGGAGTCAATGAAGGAGAATATATTATCTGCTGCATATCGTTTTTCAATAGTATAAGTAGTTAAAAACAAAAAAAAATTAATTTGCAAAAATTGATGAAAAATTGTTAATTCTCTGTTCGATATTACCTGCATATATGTACGTCTTAATGATATGTGCTATACTTGTATGTATAAAAAAAAAAATGAAGAAATAAAAACGACATATCGCAGATAGTATTCTCCTCTGTTGACACCAAAAATTTTGACATTATAATATGTACCAACGTATGGCTTACGTTCCTGCAAAGTGTGATTTCGCTATATATTTGCCGTGAAGCTTCTTTCAAACGAAGTCACCATAACAGCACCAACAGAAAAGTAAAGTCATTATTTATTTGTGCTTCCAGAAGCGCTTCTATGTTTCGGTGTTCACTATACATTCAGTTCAAAATTTAAAATTCAGTTCGGTTAGTCGAAGAGCTAGCGTGTGTTGCATACCTGTACGGTCGAGTAATCAATAGGCGAAAAAAAATTGGAAGTTTTGGGTACATCCACTATTGTCTGACCGTTCTGTCAAACATTTAATTTGTTTTATAACAATTTAAGAAAGTACGAAAGACAAATTTTTCAATTACGTATGTAAGAATGAAAAATGATCAAAAACAACGCCACTAGTAGCAACTGGTCGAACCAATAGGGCGTGCGTTTTTATATTAAAGCTATATGAATTTACAGAGCTTGTGCTAAGGAATTTTTAAAATTACCCAAAATATATTTGTGCAAGCAGATAAAAAAAAATTGTCTAACAACCAAAATATTTTGGAAAAAAAAAATTAATGACACAAATACAACATAATTAGTAATTAAATATATATTATTTATTTTTTACTCTTATAAAGTACAAATTATTTATCACAGATTAAAATGCATTTTTTCTTCTTCTTTTCTAAGGCCACTTCACTTTCAATTTTATCTGAAGCAGTGGCGGTTATAAGAGGGGGGGGGGCGATAAGTGGATCACTCACATGAGATTTAATATTTTTAAATTTAGTATATCTCTGACCTAACAGCACCGACTATTGCGTCATGTAAGTTGATCCAATTATGTTATGCGGTTATGCGGTTATGCTCCATTTTTGCCCCCCCCCCCTTTGAGCATCATGTGTAAGGCTGGAATTAGTGCTCGAGCAAAGATCAGCGCGTACGGTACGCGCTGAGAGTGCGTGCTGATCATCGGTCGTGATCGAGCGTTTAGTGCTTAGCTAACGACAAACTCGGTCGGTCGTGTAGAATGTAAACGAGTAAACGTGTAAAGGTGAGTAAACGAGTTAACGTTAAATGAATCGATGATTGCAAAAACGTCATGAGTCAATTATTTAAAACTTTTGGATAGGAACTTTTGGAACAACACAAGTCATTGACTAAAGACGTTTTTACACTCAACGCATAGAAACACATGTCTAGTAAACGTTTTTACTAATATCTCAATTTCATAAAATATTTCACTAGTGACGTTTCTGCAATCATCGATTCAAATAAATAATAAACGTGTAAATTAAACAAGTAAACGTGTAAACGAGTGTACGACGAGGAAAGATGAATTCTTACGTCCATTTCATTTCATTGAAATACGCAAAATAATAATAATAATAATAATAATAATAATAATAATAATAATAATAATAATAATAATAATAATAATAATAAAAAGAAATAAATAACGATCGCATACGCGCGTACGATCGGTCGCTCGGCTAGCGTCAAACTAAACACCCGCATACACAGACAAAGCGCGTCAGCCGACCGTAATAAAACGGGAAAAGAAAGTAGTCACCAGATAGCGCTGCGATACGACATAGAGGGCGTGGCAGAAACGCGCGTATAAATAGCAGTCCGAAACCGCTCAGTGTAGTTTCGGCGGTTAAGCGTGAACAACGTAGTTCGCGTCTGACTGCTGTGTGTGTTTTCGAGACTGACCGCTATTAATATGCGCCTTTCTGCCACGCCCTCTATGTTGTGTCGTAGCGCTATCTGGTGACTATTTTCTTTTCTCGTTTTATTGTTATTTCGTTTACGTTCCATGCACGTTTTTCTTCCTTTTCGGTACATTAATAGATCTTTCTTCTTGGTTGTTACTCGTCGATGTAAATATTTCATTGGCAGAAGGGGTCGGCTCCATTTTCGCCTCCCCCTTGAACATCATGTATTACCGCCACTGCTTCGAAGAAAGCACAATTGAAATAATTCTATTGTTTGTCTTGTGTTCTTTTTACAACTCTATGCTTCTTTTTACTTTCCACTGAGATTCGCGAATTAAAATTTTTTAGGTATTGTCCAAATGCGTAATTACAACCACCCGTTTAAGAACTGCCCATAACGGTTAGAACTACCCGTTAGTGCAAGTTCGGTAAATTTAAATGGTGGCGCCACTTTCTTTGGTCGCGCGTTCAGACAGACGGAGACAACAAACGCGGGTGTGGTGTTCTGTTAACGACGTGTTATACTAACGGTGTCGTGAGCTCGATAGCGTTGTCCACTATCTGTTTCCCCACCATTATGATGGCCAACTGGGTACACAGCTCGGGCACGCAACCTGAACCCGCGGCCGACGGATCGCAAACGTCCTCTCTGACGTGACGCACCAAACTCCGGAACAAAGAAACGGGCCAGAAGTTTGTGAATTTCGACCCGGCGGTGTCCGTGCGCTGTTCGCGGCGTTCCGTCACGAAACGACCCTGCGCAGGAAACGTCTTTAATAATATTATTATTATAATAAATTAGTCTACTAAAGCGATTTATTATGGATGATATACCATCGAGACGTTGCGGAAGACAATACGTCCGGGGCGTTCGGACATTCGGTTTGGAATAATAATAATAATAATAATAATAATAATAATAATAATAATAATAATAACAACAATAATAATACGTTTTTCGCGTATTCATTGCGCGCACCTTGAAAAAGCCAATGTACACCAGACTGGAATAATAATTAGCGGAATCGAAGCACGACATGTAAATCGTGTAACGGCTCTGAAACCTCGGGTCGTACACGGAACGGTACGAGTACTTGGTGAGCCACTTGGCCACCGTGTTGTAGCCGTAGTGCACGGCCACTATGGCGGTCAGTTGGACGACGGTCGCGCACAGAGCGGCCACGGCCGTCTTCCAGTTGCTCAGCTCGCCGCTGTTGGTGTAGTTCAACAGGAAAAAGTTATGGCGTTTGTATCGGCCGGCGCCCGTGCCGTGCTGGTGAACGCGCGCCGTCGATTGCTGTTCGCCGTCCTGGTGGAACACGGCGGTCATCAGCCATCCGATAGCTCGGCCGCGGTACACGACGATGAGAATCGGTATCGCGGTCACGACGAACAGAGTGACGACGAACACGAACGCCCGGAACGACGCGGACACCGCGTCCGCGTACCAACGCCTGAGAACGTCCAACGACACCGCAGGCGACCGGCACGCGTCCGGAGTCGACTTCTCGGCCGTCGGCTGATGATTTTTTTCCGGCGCTCGGACGTGCAGCAGGCGATTCGTATCGGACGGTTCGTCGTCGGAGAATCGACAATCGACGCAACACTCGCCGCCGCCGTCGTGCTCTAACGTCTCGCATCTTTCGTCCACTTGCCAACCGTACGTGGTCCATAATTGTTGAAACGCCGTAGCTATATAAACGCGTGTACGATAATAATATACAATTATAAATACATAGAAAATATGTTTACATATATATATATATATATAAAAAAAAAACCGCATAATTTTCTCGTCACTTTACCACGTTCGGGACACCTCTCGACGCTCTGACAAAAAGTCTTTAGTTCTGTATAAACGCTTAAAACCGTGTCGGATATCTATATTCCGGAGAATAACGGAGACGATTTATCGGCGTACAAATTTCTAATAATTCTGCCAGGGGCGTATTCAGGTTTTTAAAATTTTTTGGAGGGCGGCTGAGGCACTGCGCAACGTCATCGTTGAGTTATTTCTAAATTAAAATCCAAAACTAAATCTTAAGATTGGAAAAAAAATTACCAAATTCATAGGACATTGGAATACATAAAGAAATGTCATGCAATTTCGGGGGGGGAGAGGCTGGAGTCCCATCAGCCTCCCTCCATAAATACGCCCCTGAATTCTGCAGCGTATATAGAAGAGCTTTTGTATTTTTCCCCGTTGCTCGCGTGTGTCACACATTTATATATGGGGTGAATTTTTGATTTCGATACCGATATACGTACGATAGCGCATATTGTCTATAAAATACGGATTACATTGTTCGAGAGTCTTAAGGATTTTTACAAAACGAAATTCGGACCTGTCTTTGGTCGGAGCTAGAGTTTCAAATATCATTTCCTTATTGATTGTGGACAGTGGTTTAGTGGAAGATGTCAAATTTAACAATTAAAACGTCTTAAAAACTTTACGAAATCGTGGACGTTTTAAAATCGCAGTTACAATCACCCCGAACACAGCAGGTTGAGTATTTAGTGTTTTATTCTTATAAATAGTAATTTGTATTTCGTACAAACGTGTTAGTTTTTTCACATGACTGTAAAAAAGGAAACGTGATTATTTACTCACCCCAAAACGACATGAAAACCGTGAAAACAACTGCTCCCGGTCGGTCGAAAGTCGCCGCAGACGTCCACCTATACAAGTCGCAAGTATCCCACACTCGAGTGAAGCCACAATAGTTCGCGTCACACTGTCTGGTCGGGCACAAAACCCAGTCGGCCACTTGTGATTTCGGATCGCAAATGTCTTGGCTAAACGCGTTGTGGAAAGACGAGAAAAAATAAAAATAAAACAATATATTAGGTTCGGCGTAGGAGGAGGCACTGTTCAATAATAATTCGCGTCCGTAATGATTTCGCTTTCGCGCTTTTTTATTGAGTGGTCCACGACTCCGGGGGGATTTTCGTCTAAATCACTTGTGATTTTTAAACATTTTTAATTTTTTTTTTTTTGTACGTAATTACGTACAAAACGTTATTATATTAATTTTTACACATCCTCAGACGGATTCTATAGGCAGGTTTTAAATTTAAAAAGTTAAACTTTCAAAGTGGAGTTTTGGAGTTGGTATAATTCGAGTGTTTGACGGGACCGTCGTCGGGGAATGTCTCTCGTTTCTTACGTCGGTATATCGTTGTGAGTAGTCATCATTCCGTATAAGAACCAGACGAGTCCGACAATAGCCGGACCCAACAACCACACGGTGTAATATCGAAGCCAACAGAAATAAACCGCTACCGGTATGCCGTAATATTTCTGAATCAAAGTTGTGAGTTCTTTGTCCGACTTCCAGTGTCGCGGTATAATAAGACCGGGCCTCGCCCATTTTTCGTAGAGAATCTGTAATAACGGAAATAAAATAAAATTCACATTTTACAATGTAAACATTCGAATATTTACAGGGCGGATTTTCGCTGCCCGTACGTTGAAAGCTCCCCCATCCAGTGACGGTGTTATCAAAGTCTTGAGGGGGGAGGGTGAACACGAACTCAATGGTGAGCTAACGACCTCCCACCCAATCATGGAGTTCGACCTCCGCCACCTCCCCATTATCGGTATTGGAAAAGTTTATGACTCAAATCAATTACGGACAATACGGATATTTTAGATATTTTAATTGAAAAAAAATCCGCATCCTCTTCCACTAACACTTTTTGAGCAAGCATGTATTCAAATCCTCCCATTTTTCAAAAGTTTAGGATAGGTGTTTCATAATTTAAAATATGTATTAACGAACATAAAGTGGCGAAAACTCTAAGGATATACGCCACTGCTCCCCCCCCCACCACCCCTAATTTGCTTCAAATAGTTCAAAATGTACACACATTTCGTTTTAAAGGTTTTATTTAAAATAATCGTTAAGGTGGTTAGGCTTTTTTTTCCTGACAGTTTTTCTTGCTCGATCGACTCAGCGCACCAAACAGACAATTCTGCTACAATTAGATACATATATACGCAGGCACGTAGCTAGGATTTTATTTATTTATTTTTTTTTTTTTGGGAGCGGGGGGTCTATTTAAAAAAATATTGTAAAAAAATGTTAATATATAAATATTAATAATATCAATATAAGAACGAAAAATTTTTTTTGGGGTTCGGACCTCATGGACCTCCATGACCCCCATGTATACGTCATTGCATATACGTATATTTATTCAAAAGTGGCGATACTTAGGATAGCGGAAACGGGGATATTATACGAGTATATTCGTATTTTCACGAAAACTAATAAGAAATGTCACTTTTTCCATTATTTTGCCAACGGGTAATATTATATTATACGAACAACTTTTGTCGACGCGTAAACAGTGTAAACAGGCGCGGTAATAAAATAGACGGCTGAAAATTCGTACAAAGACCACCGTTTTTTTCGGGATATTTCCCGAATTCATCAATTTTATAAAAATATTTTAATTTTAATTATATATAAAAAGGAAATGATAATATATTTTCACAAAACTTCAATAAGGTATTAGATAGTTTTTAATTGTATCTATGGGTTTTTTACTGCAGTAGAAATATAACGAAGGCTGTTATTATACAGTGTAATTATTTATACTCGTGTTATGTATTTTTAATTATTGATTGTGTACTTTTATAAAGTTTAAGTTTATTTAATTGTTATTTGAACGTTTTCAGTTTAAACATTTGAGTAGTTTAAAGTTTATTTAGTATTTTTAGTATTAACGAATTTTGATATTGAGTTGACACTACCCTATGTGTATTATTTTTTTAATTAATAAATTGAAATGATTAAAATATTATGACGTATATATATATATACGTAAGTATTTGGTATAGAAAATTATATAAACAATTAAATATACTTGTCTGTGGACTATGAACCAGTATTTATGTCTTCGACGAGGATATTCCTCGTATTTGTATCCTATATGAAAGTAAACTGTGAAACTTACATTTTAGAATTCTACCATTAAACACTAGAGGCCAACTGAGTAGTGGCACACTGCGTATTGCGTATATATAGTTTCTGATTTCGTCAATGGAATTTCACTCCGTAACATGGTTTTCAGTTGCACATATTTAAAGAAGAGTGTCATTTTCATGTTTGAAATATTTCAATATTTTTACTTTACTAATTAGCGATTGCACACAAATGGTTAGTTATTATTCATGGTTACCATTATATAGGCGCCAGGTTTTTGAAAATGTAATAATATATAATTGTCAAATAAACGTATATAAAATTAGCTACCTCCCGTAAAATACCTTTTATTACAGATAATACTAATCTTTAACTTTTGGTAAATATCACTGCGGTTTAGTGGGAATTGAAAAAAAGAATTAAAGAAACTGTATGATTCATTTTATTTATTTAAATATAAATTAACTCTGGACTTTCACTGATTCACGTAATGGTAATGCATGTACCTAGTTTGATATAATTCGTAACTATTTAATACTTCATAAATCGTTTAACGTGATTTAACGTTTTAATTTTTAAACGGATAGTAACATTTGACATATCGAAATACTTATCACGTCACAGAGAACAATAAAACACAATCTTTATTATGTATGGGGGAAAAAATACGAAAAAATCAAAATATTTGTATCATATACAACAGTTATCTTATAACAGGTAATAATGTAGGTTACGATAGCCGACAAACTCTGTAAGAAGTCATAAAATATAATTAAATAATTTTATTTGTATAAATAAAATACAATTGATACGTTGCAAGTTTTTTTATAATCTTCTAAATTACATCAAACTTTTTCAGACATTTTAAAATTATTTATTTAATTTATATCCATTTTCCAGATCATTTGGTCTAAATTCTAACGGGAGTTCAAGCCTCCGTGCACCAACGTAACAGCTATGATGGTTATTATAGAGCTCGATTATGTGAAAGCGCTATACGGGTAAAATATTAAAATGTTTGTTGAATATATTCTCAAACCAATACCAATACCATTTATTTTTCTAAATTCTCTAAATTCTCTATTATAGGTACTATCTATATTTCATATCTTTTTACCATCAATTCAATCACATAAAAAAACCAATAGGTATGATGTAATGTTTCTATATCAGTATCGATAAACAGATTTTTCAGCGCATAACATATTCATTTGCATATAAATCGCGGGAGATAATTATTTTATTTTATTAGAAACTATTTTATTTCGGTGTACTCGTTTTCAATGAAATTTCGTTAGGTATGCGTAAAAGTAATTAGTAAATATAAATTCCATAAAGAAATATAGTTTATTTTCGATCATTCGAAACGTAGAGAACTGATTGTCTGTCATCCGTATTTATTATCACACGCTTATACGCGTTTCAACGTCGTCGCGTTATTGTCTAAATATTCAAATTTCGCGAATTATCCGAAATATCATTCGGATAACACACGATTTTCGGGGTACAGTATATAATCATGATTTGTGATTTATATTACAATATACTTACTCGTCGATCGTTAACGTTGTTCGGATCATCTCCTTCTCCGAGCTTAATCATACCGTCATGTACTGGGTATGCGTCACTAATTATACCCGTCTCCATCAATTTTTCGAGGCTCATGACGTTAGATTTGTTTTGCTTGTCGTCGAATCCGATCCGCAATATAATTCTCCATACGATTTGAGCCCGCTGGGCAGAAGTGAATTGCCGGCAGTGTTCCTGATAATTTCCATCGTTGTTTATTATGCATTATTGATTGTTCGATGAATGATTAATATTAAATTAATTATAAAAAAAAAAAAAATAATAATAATAATAATAATAATAATAATAAAATAAATCAAAAAAAATAAAAAAATACCGACGACAACTATACGTAGGTTTATCGAATGACACGCTATTCCATCGTATATGTATAACACATCAATATATAAAGTAGCTCGTGGTTTCGGTCACGCAAATAATTATAATACACATAAAATATTCATATACGTTACCAAATAAAAAATAAAAAAAACGTATTTTTTTCAATACCCAGATATTTATAGTTTTGTGAAAATCGACCTATATATCATAGTCTATAGTTATAATAATATAATGTTTTAATAACAATTGTGATTGTCTGCGGTGTTAGGTGCCACGTGTCGGGTTATAATTTCGTTTTTGGAATTATATTTTATGATAACACGCGATATACATATAACATATTATATAATACACACACGAGTATATTATTAGTATTGGATTATTTTACAGTTATTTGTCTATAAAATACGCAGTTTAAAAATATTTATTATTTTATTTATGGAATGTAACGATGTAGGTAATCAGCGATCTCCATATGAATACGGTTTGATGATATGTTATGACTATATAGACTATTATCCGTTTGCATTAAAAATACATTATTTAAATTTCACATTTGAAATTCAGTACAATACGTTATAAACTGCGTAATACTAAGGTGTACTCGTATATGCGTCGTAGCTATATTGATGAAATCGTTCTTTTCATGAAGAATCGACCATTTCATGAAATGGAAATCGATTTTTTACACTTTGTGAAATAAGAAAAAATTTCATCAAGCGAACACTTTCTCGTGAAATGTTCACTCAAATTTGACACGGTGTAATTCTTTTCATCGTGTGACCAAAGAATTTAGGAAATATAATATTTATGTCGATTTTAACATTTTTTTAAAATTATTAACGCTAAAAAAATGAAATGTTCCAAATATAGGAACAAAATGTGGTTTATTAAAAAGGGATGTATATTTTACAGTAGGTATACAATTTCTAATTTTATTTCTATTGAACAAGTTGACAAACAAAAATAGTAAAGTGTTGTTCCTTGAAACCGTAAGTGCTTTATCGAGTGGTCAGGGATTTATTAATTGCGCTTGTAAAACTAAGTGTCAGACAAAAAGGCGGGCTTGTTTAAAAAAATTAATAAATATATAATAAAACGTTTATTATAATATTATAATTTTTAATAAGTAGAAATTTAATATTATGCAATAATAATAATAATAATAATAATAATAATAATAATAATAATAATAATAATAATAATAATAATAATAATAATAATAATAATAA
The DNA here is from genome assembly GCA_032441835.1 of Slavum lentiscoides. NCBI lineage: Eukaryota > Metazoa > Arthropoda > Insecta > Hemiptera > Aphididae > Slavum > Slavum lentiscoides. The sequence goes on along the minus strand of CM063721.1, from coordinate 897,490 downwards.
TAATAATAATAAAAATTATCTTGACAAAGTTATATCCACACACCCTGTACCCAGCCACTTTTAAACGAGTTGGAGCGCGACCTACTAATTAGGGAGATGGGCGGCACTTTACACACACACACACACACACACATTTATAATGAACAAATGTACTGCGCTCTAAACTTTTTGTTGTTGTTGTTGTTGCAGAATAAAACGAAATCTATTATACTTTTTTGATTTTGATTTAAATTATAATTATATTGGTTCGATGGAATAGTATGTTATATCGATTTGAAGTTATAATATTGAGCTGGTTTTTGGCGGGATAAAATCAATTATCGGAAAACAGATGAAATATTTAGAAATTCAAAACGCGTTTCTTGGACGTTTAAAAAAAAACCCCGACACATATCTATAATATAGAACTTCTTCGTTTTCAGGTGACAAATTGACGAAAATAATATTTTACCTGCTGATAGGAAAGGTTTTTCGTGTTGTTGGTCCCAGTTTGTCCACCATTATTGCCGTCGGTCGTGTGACACTTGCACTTACATCCCAAAAATCTTTCGGACAATCGGAGTAGAACGAAACATGTCCGGCCAGCGTCTAGAGAACACTACAAAACAACGCGAAGACGATATTTTTAAACATACACTACCCGAAAAATCAGCAAACGTTAGAAAAATGTTAGTATACATATTCGCACATATTATATAGGTAGGTATATACGTATTGAGATAACAAAATAATTGTCTGTATTTTCAGTCGGATACGATCGAGAAGTTTATTGAATGGCGGACGAGACAGTTGATTTTAATGTTTTCAGTAAAGAGCTGAGAACGATTCGAGCCGGTGCGAGTAAATGGACAGCTGTTATAAAATATCTAATTATATGTGAATATATTATTATACTACGTTTTACTGTGTAATTCGTTTATGTGCTCAACTAAAAATCCAATAATATGTAAGTACGTAGGTACATCAGGGGCGTCATTTCAGTTTTTTTTTCGGGTGTGCGAAGCTTCAAGCGGGCCATTTTGAAATTTCACCAGGCCATATACATAGGTAAAATTAGATATATAGGTACGCATTATCCAGCTTTTAATTTTTTCGATAGATCATGAATGGCACTCGACATAAATATAGTAATAATTAATAATAACAATTAAAAAATTTAAAAAATAATAAATAATCGATTATTTTACCCGTGAAAACAAATAAATAATGCGCATAAGGTTATATATATATATATATATATAAACTTATTATATTTTAAATAACTGGATACCTACCGGCAATTTTCAATTAAGTTTAGCAAATACAACTACAGTTTTTTCTTGACTGATATTGTTAACTTCTTCTTTACCAACATTAAGTACCTTTACCAAAGCAGGCCATTCGGGACTATATTTAAATTAAGGGATGCAACCGCACACCCTGCCACCCCCCAAATGACGCCCCTGAGGTACGTTGCTGCATTATACGCTTTATTGTTTAACTACTAACTGCCGGGTCGTCGTCGACGTATACTAATATTTCGCGTGCTTGAAGTTCACGATAAAATCGGAGCCTCTCGGAGTCTTCGTCCACAATTTCGCCTTCTATTTTAGTCGCCAATTTTCGATGCTTTTGATAGGCCAACACGAAATCGACGACACTCGGTGGATCCCGCCGACACTATTCAAATATATATAAAGCGTTCGTAAATCGTATACGTTATATATAGTGGGAAAAAGAATAAAAAAAATAATGATTTGTGTACACCAACGTGAAATCATACAATTCCGTTTTTGTGTACTACTGTATAACTCATTACGTGCACTAGCCAGTGCACGTAAATATAGGTATACATGTCTTACTGGCAAGGGAGGAAGTGAACTACAAAACTTCTCCTTAACACACAATAGCGTGTGCAATGATAAAATAATTTGTGACGATATTTTTATATTTTTTAATTTCCGAAATTGGTCACTTTTGCGATTAAAACCTATAAAAACACTACAACTGTTCCCAATATGACGCGTTTTCATTAAAAAAAAAAAAAAAACAAGTTGTAATAAGTGGCGCATAAGATAGGGTTTTTTTTTAACATCGCCTTACACTGCCTACTATATTTGATAAAGTTTTACACAAGTTCTATCAACCACTAATTATTATTTAGAAAAAAATGTGGCCATTTTTTTCACGTCTTATGGACGACACAGTTACCTATATAATATTTAATTTATTATTATTATTATTTAAATAATTTAACGTATAGTTCAATATTTGACCGAGTTGTCGACTGATAACTGCCGTTGTAGACATTTTAAATTTATTTATACTTTAAATACTGAAAAATCATAGCGACGAAAAATATCGCAGGAGAGGCAAACACGTATTGTACGTATCTATGCCAGTTTATAAGTACGTAATGAATTTAATTATTTACATTATTTTAAAATGAAAAGACATTTTATAAAAAGAGAGTATCGCTTCAAAGATTAACAAAATAAAGTTCAAGACGTTATTATATATTGTGGAAAAATTAAATTTTTCATTCAAACATCATTATTACGTTTCAGAAGACTCGTTTTGTAAAATAAATATTAAGCAATAAATGAAGTAGCGTGACGAGTGTGAGAACTCGTTTGAGCCCCTTGACCTCACAGAAAGATTTCCGAATACGCAAATACTTTTTTATCGGATAACGCGATAATTTAGAAGAACGGAGACGGCAAATAACACACCAGAGAAACATTAAGAGACATTAAGAGAAAAATTTACCTATCAATATATTTCTGTTCCATTAATATTATCTACATTATCCTATATAGTATTAAATTGTACAACAAGTGGCGTGCCCAACGGATAAGTCTTACTTCAACAATAATCAACGTCTTTGGTACAGAATTTAGTCGTAAAAAAAATATTCGCTTTACAAAACGTATTAAAACGGAATCTTTCGCAATAAAATCAATTTTCATAAACGATATCGATAAGTTAACTGCACGAGAATAAAAAGAATGAGCCAGAATATGTCGTATGAGTATTTCGTTAATTTTACGAACAAAATTATTTATTACGATAGTATAGTAATTTGTATTACTACATACATATTAAATATTCTTTAATTAGCTTCCGTACGGACAATTTGAATTTTTTTTTTCTACTGCTCGAATCGGGCTTCTTTTATTAGTGAAATCAAAATGACGAAAAATTTGATTTCATTCTAAATGTAGGTATAGTAGGTATGTCTGCTTTTGTGAACTGCAAATGGCCTCGTATAATAACGTCCGTTTACGGTTTTGTACGACTAAACGTGAGTAAACAAACTTGATTGTGTAAAACTGTTTTGAAGTATTTATATATTATACTATATACGACTTGCGATTTCTTATAAAAACCCGCTTTAAACAGCTCGACGCGTTATATATAGAAAAAAGTTATAATCGTTATGAGGCGCTCTGTTAAAGACGCGATCGTGTAAAGAACGAAATAAAAGCAGAGACCATTATAATAATATATTGTCCAAATAATATCAAAAAAAAAAAAAGCGATGATAATTTCAATTTAGGGAAGAGTTTGGAACGATTTCGATGTACTTCGGGGACGAGAAAGCGTCTGGAAATCGGGGAAACCTAATTGGAGGGGTGCAGTCGTTTTACTATGGCAACCGTATGGAAACGAATGATTAAACGACAAATAACCTATTGTTTAAAGTTCAATGTCGTAGGCTCTTAAAAAAAAAAAACGTTTTATACGTATACGCGCGTAAACCGATGAGCCAATAGCACGTCGGCGCGGTGTGCGTATATTGTCCTGTGCAAACTATTTCGTGCGCCGTCGGGGAAACATCATTGAGAATTTTCTATTTTCAAAAATCAAAATATTCTATAAACGTTTTTCTTGTCCGAACAGTTGCGCCGGTTAAGAAAAAAAACCACGTCTAAGCGACTCGCGAGTGGAGAGGGGGGGCGGCAAAGTCCATCCGTTACAAAACGATGACTTTGTACTTTGACTCTATATACGCATATATCGAAAGATATCGTATAAATCTAACATCGGTTTGCACCGTCGCCTGCAGAGATTCACGGCACTGTACCGTAAGCAGGGTCGGCCTGGCCATGGCCGCTAGACCGCGAATGCGGCCGGGGCCCCGTCTTTTTTTTTTTTTCAATACCAATATTTTTGAACGCTATGTCTCCACCAGTTTTGAAATCTTTGCCTTGTATTATTATAATGTATAAAAAAAATAATGTAAAAATTGATTTGAGAACAACGTTTTGAACCGCGAACCGTACACGTCAAATCGTGGTATTTATCCATTGGACTATTATAGTACGAGCCGAAAGACGGCAAAAATAAACCTATTAAAGAAACACGGTATAAAATTGCCAAATTTCAAATTGTTTTAACTTAAAAAACTAAATCCGACCACCAAATTCTAACTTCAACGTAGGCTCTTTTATTAACCTGTATTAACTTTATATAGAAACAGAAGGCGCTAATCCAAAAAAAAAAAAAAAAATTAATTTTTTTCATAAGTGGCCCGGAAAAATCTTATTTGCCCGGTAAGAATTTTAGAGTCACTCCGCCCTTGGATCTGGAACACCCTAAATAATGAATTGTTTTTTATTGATATATGTATTTTTTAACTTTATATTAAACCAAGGGGCAGGGGGCCCCAGAATAAAAGATTCAGGGGCCTATGGTGTGCCAGGCCGACACTGTACCGTAAGTCATACTGCACGTACGATTTAAAAGTCGTATTTCGTATATATATATATATTAAAATATGTACACTGCAGGCAATACGGATTTTCAGCTACAAAACACATACAGTATAGTTATTATTATAAAGCGGATGATTATATTTTCTTAATAGCCACCCAGCCGAGCAGACAGAAGAAAAAAAAAATTTCCGTTAAAAACAGAAAAAAATGCTGTTAAAAAAAAAAACAACGTATTGTAACTATAAATAAATAAAATTTATAAATTATAAATAATAATAAAAAAAATATAAAATAATAATAATAATAATATTATGAAATTTCATTTCATACGTTTCAGCGCCGTAACCTAGACCGGTATTGGGGCCCGCGTGCAAAACTTAAATTTGGGGGCCCTTTATTTCTGTACCAATAATAACTCCCGGAGGGCGCCGAAATACAATTCGGGCCCCGGGCCCGCGTGCAGTGCACACCGTGCACACCCGGGTTTTTTTGCGGCACTGCAGCGTACCTCGTCGTGCGACCGCCGTCCGGGCGGTGACGGCGGACTGTCGTCGGCGGTCCTATGACCGTCGCGGTCCGTGACGGTAACGTACACGACGCCGATTTTCGAAGCCGCCCGTTTCAACTGTCGCGCGAACGACGACGACAACGGCGGTGGCAGTGACGGCGGCGGCGGCAGTGACGGTGGCGGTGGCGGCGGCGGCGGCGGCGGCGGCGACAAAGACGCTTTCCGCCGCATTCTCGTTGGACGACGCGCCAATATTTTCGCCCGGTAACATCAACGACGACGACCGACGACCGACGACCGCGCGGCACGAATCGCGCTCGCCGTGTGTCCGCTTCGACGGCCGACCGACCGACCGACGGCGGAAAAATATTTTGAAAAAACCGACGACGACGACGACGACGACTGCAGGCCGAAGTGGCGCCCTCCGTCCCTCTCCACACCGTCGCCAACGGTCTCCTCTCCTCGCCATCCCTCCACACACACACACACACACACACACACACCATATCGACGACAACCGTTTATCGTTCCTCCCACGCGCGCCCTATACGTCCATGTGCGCATAGCGCGCGCGTGTGTATATAACACCGCACGCTATAGATCGCCGATAAATAATTCAAGTCCGATATCCAATGATACACACGCCCATCCATGACGAACCGCCATCACCACCACCACCACCACCACCACCACCACCACCACCACGAAATAGTCGATCGTGTCGTTTTACCTATATAGTGATGATTAATATGCCCGCGGGCTGCTTGTATATAGGTACCCATATTTTTTTTATACCTATTATCCTTTATATTGTCTGAAAATAAAAATAATATATAATATTATGTATAATTGGCGCGCAATATATTATTATAGGAGGTACACGTCTTCTATACGTTTTTACACCTGCTCGCGCGATACGCTTGCAGCGGCGTGGGGCCAAAGAGTTTTCTATTATATATATATATATATATATATATGCGTATATATGTCACACGGTCAAGGATTCCCGAGGCCTTTTATTATTATTATTATTATTATTCCGGTTATTTGTATGGCTAAAATATCCGTTATTTTTTAAATAAAACTAGAACAGAAATGATTTAAAATCGCGTTCCTCGTCAGATTAAAAAATATATTCAGCGTATTCAGCGGCGGATTTAAGGAAAAAAGCTCAGCGGACAAAATCTTCCTAAGTGGCCCTTATACAATAGTTTCTAGCACCCCCCTCCTTCCTCCCCCCAATTGAATTTTGTCCTATAAAATATATTTTTCATACAACGTTTGATTGAAAGCGAGTAACTGTAGGTAAGTTCCAAGAAGGTCGACTCTCATTCTTGTCCGCGGGAATTACAATACTTTCAAAACTAACGCGAACTACAATTAAACATCTAATAATAGATTAATACGTGTTTAAAGCGCTTAAATAACAGTATAACACACACACATACATATTATATACTTCGATCCTTTATGAATAATGCTGCAGGTATTAGCGGCATAAACATCAAACGGATGATACAGTGTATCGTACCATGAGCTGTACGAGCATGTTTTGTGAGTAAGACGCCAATATGTTTTGAACGTTTATTTTAAAGTCATTGCCAACTGAATTGTTATGCCCGGCAGGGGGCCATCGAGAGAACGTTTTCGACAAGTCAGAAATATTCGACAAATGTTGAGAAAATCGGAGCCGTTTATAATAATAACTGACTTATTGCATACGTAACTCGTTTAATTTATTATTATTTCCACTCATTATGCGAGTGTTTAGATAACAGTGGGCCACTGAAAGCAAATCCGACTCGTGCTGTCTACAAGAGACTCACAAAAATATTTTTCAAAAAAATAACAAAACTGGAAAGTGACTTTTGGCAAAAGGGGCCCTTAATGCCTTCCGTCGGGGGCCCACTGGGCGAATGCCCCTTTGCCCCCCTGTTGAATCCGCCACTGAACTCATATTCTAATAAAAAAAATATATATATATGCATTTCCGTGTAAATCGCTTACAATTAATAAATTGCACGCATAGAGTAAACAGCTGGTAAGTAAACAGTTTTGTTTGTTAAAATTTATTAAATATTCCGAACTTTTAATTAAATATATTAAGACGTTTATTGAAATCAGGTAATCATTCACGGTTTCCCGTTCGTTTTTTTTTTTTAATTTAACGTTCGACGTTTTTGTACTTGGGTGATGGCTTTTGAGCTTACGTTTTTCACTACCACTTTTACATTTCCGACGTTTATCGCGTTGTCGGGCACTCCTCATTTTTATAAAATATTTATTAATATCAACGTCCGATTTCATAAGGCAGGTAAGATCTAAAAACGGTCGAATACCCGATTGGATTACAAGCAATATTACGAATTTCTGTTGCGATTCCAGTATTTTTATTTATAGATACGTGTGTTCGGTCGCGCCACTCTTCATTCACAGTCATACGCATTTATTACAACGATAATATTACGATTTTAATAATAATCATTTATAGGTACTATTGAACACTCGAACAGCAGTGTGGACCAACTATGTATTTCTCAATAACTACTTATTAATCACGAACAAAATATTCATCGATTATCCTATTTTTTTTTTTTGGCCTGGGCCGTTGTATAATATAATGTACGGAATATGGCCAAATAATAATAATAATATACCTACGCGCATTTAATTGTTAATAAATGTAATATTATATTTATTATAATGATAATGATAATATTATATATTATCATATTTTTCGTAAATTAGATAATATGTTATGTAAAAAAGAAAGCCCATGGGAGGGAATCCATCCTCCATATCCATACACCTATTACCTATAGAACAGGTAATATTTTTTAAACATTTTCGTACGTCTATACTAGCGACCACGAGTGATGGCTATTTATTGACGGCATATTATATTATTAAATGTAAAAAAAAAATAGTTTCCTCCTTTCGCTCGGTATCTATCGAAAAAAAAAAAAAGAAAACCGCTCGCGATTTTCAATTTTCAATACATATCGCCTACCACATATTTAAATACTGTAAACCCCCCCGTCAAAACCTTAATTGGAAAATTATGTATAACGAACTGCTTTTTTTTTTTCTACGCTCATAACAGTTTAATACAATTAATATCTTTCGATGGATATTTTTAAATCGTAATATTTATCACGAATTTTTTATAAGTTCCTACGTGGACGTAATTAATTTCTTTTTCTTTGTACACTTAAATTTAAATGACGGAGTCGGGGGCGAGTAGAATTCTTCGCTCCTTACTTTATAAAACATTTCGCCGAGCGGAGAATTTTTTACTGTCCGAATACGCATAAGAACTACGACGAGCCTATACGCGCCATCATTGTACAGTGGACACGCAATGCCTACGTATAATGTATATAATAATATAATATATATATATATATAGATAGGTAGGTAGTATATATTATGTATACTACTACTATATAGGTAACTAATAAGTAATGTATAAAGAAAAGAAGAGGCGGGAGAGAGAGAGAGAGAGAGAAAACACCTATTAAAATGTCATTGTCGAGGAAAATATTATAACCCTTTGAATTTGGCAGACAAAAAAAAAAAATAGTACAAATAAAAAATTAATATAAAAACACCTGTACGACCTCTATAACATACGCGTGCACGTATTTTTAGACAATAAAATTTACAAACTTCAATTACTAGACGTATACCTATCTATAAAACATATTACATTAATGTCCATTTCAACATGGATTAGAATATTATACACACACACACATACATATTATATATATATATAAAAAAAAAGGTGTCACATTTTTTTATGATTACATTATACTAGCTTAGTTAATTGTTTTAAGGCGTGTAATCAGCACTGTATAAATTCTGGTTAAGGAATTAACCCTCTTCATGAGTAAGACGTACCTACATTTCCTACGCTTTTGGCGGAAAATGGCGTTTGTAAGTCGGACACTATGCGATTTATGTTTAAAAACTTCCGATCAGATTATAACGTTAAATAGACTTGATATACATTAATATCGTTAGTTAGACGGCCAGTCGTTATTGTGTACTGATGATGATAACATAGTTATCGAAATACTCAAATACGTATATACTACCGAATAAAAGTGTATATATTTTTTGTGGAATAGAGTTTATTCATTTTATTAAAATAAAATAATCCACAAGTGCTCAAATTTTTAAATAAATAAATAAATAAATAAAAAAAGTAGGTAATATCGTTTATCGACAAAAATGCAAAAGAATGTAGAATACACATTATTAGATTGTTAGGTAGTAAGACGTTATAATTAGCACAAAATCTTTGGAGTTTGGGGGGAGCGGTATATGATTTATCGTTCCAGCCCATACACTTGTCTTTTCTATCTAGAAAAAAGAATTGGTCAAAAAGGATAAATATTGGCTTAAAAAGGGGAGGGTGAGGGTGTTAGGAATGGCTTGGGTAAATAGACCTACAATGAGCGCATGTAAAATTAGGGTTCAGCTCTCCTTTCCCTCAAATTAAAAACTGAAATGTTTTTGGGAGCAGGAGAAAGTAATTTAACTAATTACCGATACTGAGAAAAATTATTTATGGAGTGCATACATTTGAAAAATTAATTACACGTGATTAAAAATTACAATGGTCACCAAAGAAATAAACGATTTAATGTCAGTTGTGTAATGTATTCAATATTGTAAGCTCATAAAAAATCATTTTATTTTACGTTTTAATTTATACTTAAAAATAAATCGAGTAAAGTTTGATACGAAAATGTCGTAATCGGACTTATGGCTTTTACTCGATGGAGTATACGTTTATTTATTGGGGTATTATCGTTTGAAAACTATATAATAATCTGAGGTTAGAATAACTCATTACAATAAGTAAAAATCACGAATTTATTAAAACTTTCATGGATTTAATTATTAATTTTATTGTGTTTTTTGGAAATATCCACATTGTCAATTTTTTCCTGACGTTTCAAAACCATTGCTGTTTTCATCTTCAGAGGTGTATAGTTCTTATACACACTTATAGAACGACACATCTCTGAAGATAGAACCTCTAATTGTTTTGGAACGTCAGAAAAAATTGAGAACGTTTTTTTCGAAAAATACAGTAAAATTAGTAAATACAATTTCAACATAAATAATAGAAAAAAAAATTAATTACAATAATACATTTATATTAATAACAAAACGATTGACTGTAATTCGAGACTAAAATGTATGTAGGTACTTAAAACAAAATTCCTGAAGGACGAGGGCTAATAGCTGTATGACCATTTATATTACTGAAAATAAAATTCACAGGAGTTAATATTATAATCATTTTTATTACAGATAAAAGCGTTTATAAATACCAGAATTTTATCACGACTTTTCCAATGGTTTGTTCACTTTCAATACGTTTTAATGCTCGTTCTAATTCAAGTTCCATAAATGTTTTGTCTAACACTGGTCTAAGCACATAATCATTTGCCATAGTAGCAAGTTCATTTAAAATTTTTGAGTCAAATTCGTAACGGTCCCAATATTTGTTATTACTGAATATCTATGATAAAAATATAATAAATTATTACAGTTTGTAATTAGGTTAATAATTAATAGTTTGTAACTTACACAAGTCAAATTTAACCATATCATATAAAAAAATGAACGAATGGGGCCGTAAGAATCTATTACTAAACGTTGTGGCCCTCCTACTGGTATCATAATACCAGACACATTACATAGTTGTCGGCACAAATTATTTTTAAGTTCACCAGCTGTATTGAACACGTAATCATATCTGAAACATGAAACATGATCCAATAACAGGAAAAATGCTTTTCGTAATATTCAACTTACCCATTAGGCGCGGTACAAAGTAACTGATCGATACTGACTGTATCAGATTCATAAGTTGTAGTAGCGCCAAGATATGTCATAACAGAACACACACGATTTGGACATGATACAGTAATGGTACATTTTAAATAACGACACAGTTGTAAAATTATTGATCCTATTACTGTGTCGCCACAATATATAAAGATTCTATAAAAAAATCATAATTAGACTATTATTTAATTAATTTTATATTACAAATTATTGTAATATTACTTTTTATCTACAGCATTTAATGGATTTAAATTAGCTGTTTCGAAGACGGCTATCCACGCCAAAGACCCTGAATAAGGAAGGGTTGATGCTTCTGTGTGAGATAATACATGAGGTTTGATACCCACGTATTTTTCAGACACAACTATAGTTTCGCATAATGTACCACACATTGACCAAGGAGGAAGGGAGACCCAAACTTCATCATTAATATTTATATCACGACGAACATCTGATCCTATATCAATTACAACACCAGAACAGTCTCTTCCTAATATTATTGGAAATTCTCGATACATTGATTTCTATAAATAAAAAAATAACAAATTATAATTTTTTTTTTTTACTTTTTAAACATTTTACATTACATTTTGAATTAAAAAATATATATATGTACACATGTTACGGGCGAACCTTAGAAAAGCACATGGTACTTGGTTTGCATATTTTCGGCATTTGCCTGGGCAAACCTAATTATGACCACCAACAACATTTGGGCAAAACCGCAACGTCTATAAATTAATATTTTATTAATTTATATTAAAATAATTTGTTTACATTTGCATTTGCTGCTAATTAATTGTTCTTTACACTTAAATATCTAGTTTCTGGTATATAGTGATTACAAAATTCCGTTTTTGGTTCATATTTTATAAAATCCATTATAAGCGATACTTAATATATTATTTGTATCGATTTTTTCCTAACGACACAAGGCACCGGCTTTATTTTTTGTTCTTGCAAAATCAAGGGTACCGTGAGCAGCTACAAATGAATACAATTATTTTAATATAAATGAATAAAATGTACAATTTTTTTTAAAATTAATTTTTATAATTAATAACTATGAAATATTTACATTTATATTTATAATCGTAATAAAATTTTACTAGTTTATGTATGATCAAATATTGTTGTTCACAACTAGGTTTGCCTAAGCAAAAGCCGAAATACGATGTTTCGCCCAAGTACCACAGGCCGTTCACATTTTGCTCGTAACATATATATATATATATATATATATATTAATTGTAATTTATAAATGATATAAATATTACACTTACATTACGTGTGTATTTGATTAAAAACTTTCTTATGAATGAACCATAACCTGTAGCGACCAAAATATCCATTGGATCTATACTGGCAGCTTTTACCATTATCATAATTTGATTAGGTTTAGTAATTTTCGGGGTTACAATGTCTTGTAATAAAGTTATGCTCTAAAAACAATAAAAATTATAAACAATGCACTTTAATATTGCATTAGTAATATAACTCACTTCAATTCCATTATAACTAGTGGCCGAAATAGCTTTCATATGAGTTACAGCGATAGCAGACGGCTTTATACTGAAACCAATCAAAAATCCGATTCCACTTCCGACAAATAAACCAGCAAATCCAAAATACAAATGACTCCGATTAACTAAAAACAAAATAATAAAGTTTGTAATCATAAAGCATTCATTAAAATTGTAGCTACATTTTTCTCTTCGAATAAAAGCATTTAATTGAAAAAAAGAACAAAAATGATGGCTTTATTTCTACGAATAATTATTTATTTTCTACATGAATGTCTTTAAATGTTAAGTATATCATAAACACACACACACACACACACACACACACACACACACACACACACACACACACACAAATGAAAATGAATAAGTCATTGCTTCTGAAATTTAATGACAAATAAATAAAATTTATAAGTAACTATACTATTTTTCAAATAAGAACGCACTGCACCGCGCAAAGGACGCTTGGAACAACGTTTGACCCCCTAAATAGAGACTAATCAGTCTTACTGGTCGCTGCGAATACTGAAAGACTATGTTTCCATTATACTGGGCTACTATTATATAAACATGTATAAAAATTAATAACAATTTAAACGCACATACAAAAAAATTACAAGATAACAACATAAGCGACAAAATAACAAAATACTACTGAATGCGCAAAACTGTAGGAATGATGTACGTAATACAGTCACTACGTATACACAGGTAGTACGGCAGCCGACACGAGTTTTCGTCCACCCCTTGGTACATTATTATTTGAAAAATAGTATATATATAGTAACTTGATTATCCTGGCGTTTAATCGAGGTAAGTAAATTAATTAATTCTATTCAATTTCTTACAGCTATTGCCAGTTAAGTAGATTAATTTTGATTGTATGGCATCGACAAAGACGTTTAAGTCATATTCTCGATAGGAACATTTAATTTGTAGACATAAATCGATAAACTGTTCCCACGCTAACTGTACACTTTCATGGGCGTTCTGTACGGTTCTAGAATTCCACGTTTCGAGTATCAATTGTTGCGTTTGATCTGACCAACGATCAAACACGACGGATTTTTGTTCTAATATCGTTAACCATAATACCTGTAAACACGTACAAAAAACAACACAGGTAAATAATAATAAAAAACCTTAGTGGTTAAAGCGTTTAGAAAACCTTTAACGACTGAATTCCATCACGCAGGTCGGTAATTAGTTTCCCCATTGGAGGTGGATCGTCAACAATTCGCGTACATTAATCGTGTGTTTCGGTAATGTGTAGTGACATTACGGTATAACACGATCAGTGAAAAACGTTGAAAGCGCCGATACAAAGGACAATGTACGATTCACGCACGACATACATAATACGGAACAACGTATGTCGAACGACTACATAAACACGCCCAAATGGATTACGCGTTGTGTGCGCGTCATGGAGTCGTCTAGAAAAAGAAAAAAACAATTTCACTGGTAAAAATTAATTGTCCACCTACTTGCACAATTTTTGGTACGAGAAATTTTCGATTTTCTACTCGAAACATAAACAGCCGGTTGAGATGTACCCAAAGTATAATTCCGCGAGTCCACTTTACTTACTTTTTCCCCTCTTTTCACGTATCCTACAGCGGAAAAGTCAATCGGAATACAATAATTCGGAACCGTATCTTTGTAAGAAAAAAACTCTCGGCTAATCGCTTATCAGTCACCGGGCTCAGTGACCTTGAACAGCTTTCGAGTGTTAACGATGTTATCAATTTATAAATATATGGAGGAAAAAAAAATTGTAATCTAGAGAACAGTTTTCGTTGTTGTGAAAGTCATAGAACTCTGGGAAGCGTAGAAGGAGATAAAAAAAAAAAACGGAACTGACCACCTTTTTGAGGAACGTTGTTATCAATCGTCAGCGCATTAGCGCTCGCGGTGTTCGTCGTGATGAACGAACAAGGTTAATAGATTATACTACAGGTTGCCTCATTGATAAAATATCAAAAAATAGGAGTGGGGGTATATGACGCTGTGACGTAGTCGTAGTACAAGTCGTAAACGACGTTAATAATAAACGTATTATTAACGTTTTTTTTTTTTTTGTATTTATTTGAAAATTTTAAATTATGGCTACGAAAATAACTAATAAACCTAGAGGTGGTTCTGTTTGCGCGGTTTCAACGTGTAAAAATTATTATGGAAAAGTCAAAGAAGAAGGAAGAACTAATATTTCTTTTCACAGGTAGCACTAAATTAATTTTATTCTTGTATGATATTTATTTATAAATTCATTTATCCTAATTTAATAGTTTTGATATGTATACCTCACTTGTATTTAGGTTTCCAAAACAAAACCAAAAAGAATGGATTCAAAAATGTAAACGTGCTGACAAGTGGAATCCTAGTACAGCTTTTATATGTTCAGTTCATTTTAAGGATGATGATTTTATTCGTGACCTTCAAGCTGAGCTGTTGGGTTACACTCCTAAAACAAGGAAATTGAAACCTGATGCTATCCCAAGTATAAACTTGCCAGGTACATGCATCCAAGGTGATGAAATTTCCACATCATCTGCTAATCGAATAAAAAGGATGGAAGCCAAATCCACAAAACAGGTGAATAGTGTACCAATACTATATTACTATATATATAAATAAATGTAGGTAGAAATAAACGAATTTTATACAACAACCTTATATTTTTTGAATTTATTACGTAATACTCTTTGGCAGTATTGTATATTTAACTATACATTTATTTATATATATTTTTGTATATACAATACATAATACCATATTCAAAAAAATGTAAACAAATAATATTAAATAATTAGGTAGTTTTAAATTATACAAAGTTATCTCATTTGTTTATTTATTGTTATCTTATTAACATTAAATTTTTCTTATTTGTTTATTGTAGGCACATTATGAGATAATTACTTTGGCTCTTAATGAGAAAACTCAATCATCTTCAAGTCAATCATTAGTTATGCCTTGTGAAGAACCTAAATTAATAAATTATGACATTTTGTATAAAGAGTTGTTAGAAGATCACGTCAAATTAAAAACTGAGTTAAGCTCTTTAAAAAAAGAAGTCATAGCAATTAAAAAAAGTAATGAATTTTATATCAATATTAATGAAATGCTCCGGTTACAATTAAAAAAAGTCAAGAAAAATGGGAATGATTTAAATATACTTCTAAAGAAAAACCAAAAGGCTTCTAACAAACAACTCAAACAATTATCTGTGAGTAAAAGCAGAGCTGTTGAGATTCAAGCCAAAAAATACTTGTCATCTGTGTTCTCTAAAAATCAACTTGATATAATGATAAATAAGAAGAAAAAAGTTCATTGGTCAAGGGATGAAATTTCTAAGGCATTCACCCTTAGATATTTTAGCAAACGTGCCTATATATATGTCAAAAATGAATTAAATTATCCTTTACCTGGTAAATAATATTTTATTTTTAATATGTGGATATTTGAAAGATAATTTTTTATTTACTATGTATGTTTAATGATTAACAGGATGTTCATCTCTTCAGCGTTGGGCTAAAAGTATTGACTTGAGAAATGGAATTCTTGAAGATGTTCTTAAAATAATGAAACTTAATGGTGAATCTATGCAAAATCACGAAAAGCTGACTGTCTTAATGTTTGATGAAGTTAAAGTGTCTAGTACTCTAGAGTATGATGTTGTAAAGGATGAAATTGTTGGTCCACATAATCAAATGCAGGTGATAATGGCTAGAGGTGTTGCTTCACAGTGGAAACAACCAATTTATATTGATTTTGACGAAAAAATGACAAAAGAAATCCTTTTTGAAGTAATAGAAAAATTAGATGAAATTGGTTTTACAACAATTTGCTGTGTTAGTGACTGTGGAGGAGGAAATGTTGGTTTGTGGAAAGATGTGGGTGTTAATTATGAAAACTCTGTATTTTCTATTCCAAATGGAAGGGAAATAGTATATATACCTGATGTACCGCACATTTTTAAACTTTTGAGAAATTGGCTGTTAGATACAGGATTTGTACTAGGCGATCAAGTCATTAACAAAACACCGTTGGAGTCATTAATCCGTAAAACATCTATGGAAGTTAGTGTATGCCATAAACTTACTTCTGAACATTTAACTTGTACCGGACCTCAGAGACAAAAAGTTCGTTTAGCCTCACAGCTTTTATCACACACTACTGCTACAGCATTGTTACACTATAAACCAATTGATGATAATAAACTACTTGTAGATACTGCTAATTTCATAGAGTTAATTAATAACTGGTTTGATTTAATGAATGTACGTCATCCAAATGATAAGCGTACACCATTCACCACACCTTATGGATTAGCCTTGGAACAACAAGATTCACTTCTTAACAAGATGTATGAAACAGTTTTGTTAATGAGGTGTACTGGGAAAGTTGGACTTCAAATTTTTCAAAAAGCTATTCTGATGCAAATAAATGGGACCAAAGCACTTTTAAAAATATTGAAACATCATGGAGTGAAATATCTTCTAACAAGCAAAATTAACCAAGACGCACTCGAAAATCTGTTTTCTCAACTACGTTCTAGAGGTGGATTAGATGACCACCCAACTCCTTTAAACGCTCTTTATAGAATAAGGATGATGATTTTAGGAAAAAATCCCGGTATAACATCTAAACAGATAAACACTACATTTGTAAATGATGAAGAATTTATAGTAGCAACCACTTTAAACAAAGTTAACATGAAAATAAATAATGTAGAAAATTTAGAAGGAAAAGAAAGTAGCACAGATACAGATAGTGATAATGAATCACAAGAAAATGACAAAGATAAATATGAAATGGAAGAAGATGCTGTAGAATACTTGGCAGGTTGGATTGCTAAAAAATATAGGATCCAATTTCCAGAACTTGGTTCAACTACACAAAAAAATATTCAAGATCATGATTATACAGTACCAACGTGGATACATCATTTGTCCTACGGTGGTTTGGTTGTTCCTAGTCATGATTTTAAAAATAATGTTTTAAGAATTGAAAGACTATTCAAAAAAATAACTAAAAATCAAATTCCCAAAAGACCTGGAGTTATAAAACATTTATCTAATAAAATATTCTGTCGTATGGAAATGGAAGATAAATATAAACCAGTTATACAGAGCTATGTCAAACAGAGAATATTTATTCGAATGAAATACTTGAATCAGTATGCATACTTACTTGTCAAAAAACGAAAAGCTAAAGCACAACTTCAAAGACTTCAAAAGTTTAGAAGACTGATGACATAGACATGATAATAATTATCATAATTATTATGTACAATTATTAATTAAATTATAATAATTGATATAATTGATTTTAATAAATGACTAGTTTTATATTTGTGTATAAAACAGACTGAAGGTATTTATTTTATTTTATTTTTTTATTTTACTAGATACCAAAATAAGAATTTATTTATTTATTTATTTATATTATTTTTATGTATGTTATATTAGATTGTTTTTATTGTAAGAGCATATTGGCATTATATTGTATTTTATTTCAAATTATATTGAGTGTTTTGTATGATGAAAAATATGTTTCGTAATGTTAACTATTTTTGTGAAAAAAATTGACTATCTAGGACATAGGTAAAGACTGATACAAAACATTGTGGATTTAAATATTTTATTCAAGTATTGTTTTTAAAGCTACAAGCGAAAAAAAAAATTTTATACTCATTTTTAAAGAAAAATTGAGTGTTTTGTATGATGAAGCACGTATTTGTTATGGTAGCCCGGCAATTTTGTACTACAGTGACGTCACTGGACGGAGAGTGGAGCGGGGGATTCACGTTTGTTTACATGACTATGAGGCAACCTGTATAATCTATTAACCTTGCTTTGAGGAACGTTGTTATCAATCGTCAGCGCATTAGCGCTCGCGGTGTTCGTCGTGATGAACGAATGTGAAAAATTCATTCGGGCTAGTCGCCGTCGAACTCTTGCGGTTAAGCCGCTCTGGATTTTATTTTTATTTTTACGTTGACGAAAAAAGAATGCATATAATTTCGGACTTTTATTCGAAGCATAGTAGATGAATAAAAAAAAAACAACATAAACGAAAATTTTTCGCGTATTTTCGAAACCACAATTTAGAAAAACTATTTTCTTTAAACGTACGGAGCATCGATGATGATGACAGTAACTGCAGTACAGTGGTGTTTATAAGGGGGGGGCGATAGGTGGATGGCCCCAGTGCTTGAATTGGAAAAAAATTAGAAGGGGGATGCAAAAGTACAAAAATAATGTGCGTTCCAGCAGATTTTAATGTCTTATAAATTCGTGGGGGGCTTCACCCCCCACACCCCCCACTATATTTTTCATTATATAAAAATAAGTATAATTTTTTTTTTAACTATAAACATTCGCGCCCACATATAGTAAAGGAGCATTTTTTATTATTAATATTATTATTATTATTATTTTTTTTTTTATTAATTTACGATTACTTTTATATACTTGTTTTATTAAGCAAATTTTATGATTATTATTATTATTATTGGTATTGATACTTAAATTTGTTGTTGTGTCATTAGGTACCAAAATTATAATATTTCGTCATTATTTTTACAAAAACTATTATTTGTGTTTTGCGCAAGAAAACTTTATCGTTCGCGTATCCCTTGTGTTTTGTGGATGAAACTCAATGAAAAGCTCATTGAGTTTCATCCATTCGAGGATCAGGTTTTTTTACTTTCTTTTTGGTGTATTTATCGTTTTAAAATAATTAATAATCATATTATCCAGTATAACTTTGTATGGAATTTATGTAAACATTATATTTAATATTCCCTTTATTTTTAAAGATCAATTATTGTTTGTTATATTGAATTTTATTAATAATTTGTTAAATACAGTCTGCTTTTTTCTTTTACTGAACTTTGAAGTGTTATATTTTTTTTTTTTGTTAACTCTAGTTTCGCACTGGTTAATTTTTCATAAATCGTTTGTATTTTGTTTTGACGAGAAAACTGTGTGTTGAACAGTAACGTTCTTATGAAAATAAAACATATTTTATACAAATAACAACATAATATATAATAAAGCAGATTACATTTTGTGTTCATAATAACAAAATAATACCGAGAAAAATTGCCAATCGACAAATGTCATTTCAAGAAATATATTGTTTGTATATTGTGACAACTACCGACCACTGCCTATAAATAAAATTTTTAATTTTCATTAGTTAACATGTATGTAGCCACTAGCCAAGTTTAACTGGTGAATTAAAAAAAAAAAAAAAAAAATTTTTTTTCTAATAATGTCGATAGAAATCTTAAATTTAAGGATCACTTTTTTGGAAAATAAGCTTATGCCTTGAGCTGGCCCTAATATCATTTAGTGTACTATGCAGTTACCGCAATGCTGTTTGTCGGAGAGACTATAGTTTTTTTCGTGTGGTAGGTATACGGTATTCGAATCGGAATAAACGTCGGCAATCGATTTTCGTGACACGATTAATGATTTTGCAGCCGAACCTCAGAAGCCGGAAGAAACTTTTTAGTAAACCGTTATCCTATTCGGTTCGTTTTATTATTTTTTTTTATAGCACATATATAGCTACCGCGGTTTATTACACACACATGCGTAGATATACATATTATATAAAAAAGTAAATTTACTACCTATGTGTTAAATTTGTATATTGATCCGCGGTCATGTGGCAATTTTTCAAAACGAGTAAAACGTAAATATTTTAGTAACGCGGTTAAAGCAGACGGCGATAAACCTTTTGTACATTTAGTACATTAGTAAAGTTGGTTATTTTTAAAGAGGTCATTTTTTGATTTTCTCAAAAGCACCTAGAAAAAAAAAAACTCAAAAACTACCAAAAAATTACATAAAAACGCAATTTCGTCGACATTTTCCAAAAATTTCTTTCAATTTTGTAGCACTTTATAGCGGTTACAAATGTTGAGGTATTTAATTCATAAATAAAGAGATAATTTTCGGTTTTATAATAGGCTTAAAATTTTAATACGACGATAGACATATACGTATTACTTCAACTGTACTCAAAAAAAAAAATCTTGAAAATTATTTAGTCACAATTTTCTTTTATATAAACATTTCAAGTTTTTCGACAAAGTGTATTTTATTTTTTGTGTGAAAATTACGTTTGTATTCAAAACAAATGGTCCTAGAATTTTAAAATAAATATTATACCTTAAGGATAAATATTAATATTCAATATCAGCAGTATATAGTTTATATTAACAGTACCTTTAATTATACGTATTCTTTAATTAAAACATTTTTAAATTAAATTGACCATTTTTTTAAAAATTGATGTACTGTAAGGTTAATTACTCTCTCTATATATACACACACACATACTATATATTATTAATAATAAATGTATAATATTACAAGCCGAAGCTGCGCTCTGCAGTATATCGTTTTATCGAATATACAACGCGATTTATCGCATTGCTTTCAGATTTATATATATATATATAGTAATAAAAAAAAAAAAAAACTCTAAACAATCTTTATCGTCCGAGTAATTTAAAATTCACTTTGAATTCGAATTCAATTTCATAATTCACTCAAGCGACATCCACCGCGCGGCTCATCGTTACTTTTTTTTAACAAAAACGTTCGAAATTCCTCTGCCAAGAGCAAAATACGTTTTGTATTAATGTAAATCACTATTGGATCACGCGCGTGAATCGTCTGTGACAATATTTCTCGATTAGAAATTCTTGTAGAAAAAAAAAAAAAAAAGTGTATAAGCTCGGCCGGCGGCCGGCGGCGCGATCCGCTCTGTCGGGCGGTTTCGTTTGGAGTCGAAACTTTTGGAACGGCGTCGGACGCGCCGTGGCCGTAGTCGGTATTCCGTTATAGGCTTTGGCGGCGTTTCGCACTATCAGTCGCTGTTGGCCGGTCTTACGCTGAGCACCGTCTGCGCGCACCGACCGACACAATGCGGTCTTCCAATGCGACGTGCCTCGCCGTCATATTCTGCAGTTATCTCGTCGTCGCCGCCGTAACAGGTAAGCGGTGTGAGAAAACAAAAAAAAAAAAAAAATGATTTTTTTTCGTTAAACTTACAATTTTTCGTTGACAAACGGGCGTCTATAAATTTCCGAATTTTTTTTTTTTTTTTATAGGGTTTTTGAGTGGAATATGGTTGACGAGTCCACTTAATACACCTATTTATTATATATTATATATACGTTACGATTTAATTTTCGTAAAATATTTTGTATATTATTGTTGTTATTCTATATATATAGGTACCTACCCATATCTCCTATATTTGGTTCGTGTGACGTTTTTCTCGAGTTTATTGCAGTGTTTATCGAATAATACAAACGATTTGCACGTTCGTGCGTGCGGGGGGGTGGGGGAAAAAATGTCAATTTCGTCTTTTTTTTTAAAAAAAAAAATTTTTTTTTTATTTGGCTCCTGACAAAACCGTGGAAAATGTGTTGAAATAAATTATACACGCGTATTTATATACATATATATATATATATACTCAAATTTAGATCGGCAACCGTTGTTTTCTTTTTGCGTGTTTTTCACGGAAAAAAAAACGTCACGTGTATAATTTTTTTTTTTTTTTAGTTTCACTCGAATTCTGTACGTGTCGTTTTTAGAAATTATTTTCAGTGTCAAAGAGTTTTTGCGAAAAGTAAAAAAGCTTTAAAAAATCAGAAAGCTAAAACGCGGCGCGTTCTTTATTCGGCGCGCGTCGAGATTTATACGTACCTATATATTACAATATATACGCCGTATCGTTTCATCATTAAATTTATTGAATTCAAATTTAAAAATACGCATCCCTGCAGGATGACTGATTTTTAAATTTTTGTTTTTTATGGTCGAAACACAATGATTTTATTATTTTCAACTTAAAAAAAAAAAAAAAATTACTACAGTTATTTTGTGTTAAGGGGTAATCTAAATTTTCATAAAAACGTATATGTTATATATTATATTGACGTCATAACGTATATAATTATTATGGATTATGAAGAGAACTCGTATGCGCAGAATAATATTTTATGTTGACGAGATACTTATATAAATTTGAAAACTTGGATCCGTGTGTACACTGCAATAATACACCGCGCTCCAATACACCATCACAGACATTTTTCGTCGTTTACGCATTATATTGTTTATCCGTGTGAACTTTATTCGCGAGTTATTGTTTTATCGTTATTTGCAGGAGCGTATTTAGAATTTTTTTTTTTTTGGGGGGGGCTGAGGCATTGAGTAAATATCATTGTTGAATTATTTCTAAATTCTAATGCAAGACTAAATCTTAAAAATAGGACAAATTACCAAATTCTATTAACATTTTAAAAACAACTACATATTAGGAAATTTTTAAAAATATTAAATTTTAAAATTGTTTTAATAATATCCTATAGCTATAGGGCATAGGAATTATTAAAGAAAGTTCCTGAAATTTCGTGGGGGGGGGGTGGCTGGAACTCCATCAGCCCCCCATAAATACGCCCCTGGTTATTTGAATATGTTATTATTATTATTATTTTTTGTACGATTATAATATATACGCGCACCTATATAATTTAACTTTTAAATTACGACACCACAATTATTTATATCTATTATTAATTATTATATGATCCAGTGACGGCGTTAGAATTTTTGCAGAAGACGGGCCAGGCTGAGGCCAACCAATTTTAGAGGGGGGGGGGCCAATATTTTTACTCGTCTATTTGTGATGCTTGAATACTTTTCGATACGGTTAAACTTCTGTTAACATATATTACGATTGAAATACCTATACGTTATTATATGTTAGAACTTTTTAATATTTTTAAGATAATTTTTAATGACCAATCACGTATAATTTATGAGTCTTTACATAATTTACATAAATTTTAGAGTGGGCCATATTGGGAGGGGGGAGGCAAGAATTTTTGGGGTGGGCTCAGGCCCACCCTGGCCCACCCCTGGCGCCGCCACTGAATTTATATCATATAACAGGCGATTTAGACGTCATATACGTAATTGCATAATACGCGTATACAAATAATTGGTCAGAATACGTTGAAAAAATATAACCAGATTAAACAATTTAATAGTATAATCTGCCAGCCATAAGCGTACTTGTTTAATCGCGATATTAAATTTTTTTTTTTTTCCCCCCGTTTTGTGAAACGAATCGTCGAATATTTTAAAACGTTTTCACTTTTAATATACGTTCTGTTTTCAACGTTTAATAATGTTAAATGATAAAAAAAAAAAAAATCATATTTAATTTTTTTTTAACGGTTTTGGGTTTTTAAACATAAGAAAAATAGTCACATTTAAAAAATAAAATAATATACAATTCATTTGTGTTTGTTACGTAATGTTGGAACCGAAACCTATATAACCGTAATATTAATTTTTTTTTCAAAACCGCGGAACCGAAACCGGAACCGATATTTGGAAATACAGGTTTTTATATTATATCACTATAATATATTTTATCACAAGAGATTATGTAAAAGTCTAATAAATTTCTAATAAACTTCCCCTCCCCAAAAAAAAAAATAAGTACAAAAATATATAAACTTTAAATGATTAGACGGTCTACTTATACTGGGTATATTTGTATGCTGAAGGTGAAAAAACGCACTGAACAAAAAATTGGTTAAACAAATTATTAAATCCGTAATAATAATTATTCCACATTATAAATTAATATATATATATAATCACTTTTTAATCGTAATTTCGATATTTTCAAGTACAGCTGGTTAGTACCGGTATCGACCGGAACCGGGACCGAAACCGAAGTTCACAATTTTCATGAACCGGAACCGAAATTTTATTTTTTTCAAGAACCGAACCGAAAAAATCATTAAGGTTCCAGTCCTTGATTTAAAATGTAATTATTTATGTAATTCTAATAGATTATATGAATAAAATTGATTATAATTATTTTCACGAATATTTAATAGAAATTCTCGAGTATCGTTGTTGCATTCTCCTATATAAGAACTGAATTCATTGCTTAGCATATACCTACTATCTATGCGTATGTTGGGTATAAAATTTGTTACATTTTTATATCGAAAAATCGAAAATTTTTTAATTAATAAATATTTCCGATATGCGTGTATACACTGTGTACGTTATGTTGTACAAAATATCGTAAAACACATTTTATATAATTTATTTTATACAAAAAAAAAATGAGTACTTGTAGCAACGACTATTATAGAACACAGTGCGTCAACTACACGCAGGTACAACTAAAAAAAGTTCTTCCTATCTTGATTACTTTCTACTCTACACGAAACTCTGGCAACATTTATAAAGTATACTATTATTATATATATACATATAGTATAAATACTGAAAAACGTTGTCTAAAAGCAAACTGATAATAATTATTGCCAAACCGATAAAGTTTCATTCACTGTTGGGAATTTAAAAGAATGCGCGTCATCAAAATTCTAATTTTATTCTACGAACAGTTTATATATATATATACATAATTGAGTTTAAAATTTGAATAGTTTTGAAGTGTTTTTTTTTTTTTTTTTTGTTGCGTGTTTTTTCTTTTAGTTTTGTAAATTCTGTGACTATACACGACATTCGATTAACTTTAACAATTAAAATATAAGAATGGTTGATGTAGAAATAATGTAGGTAGTGATGGGAACGATTGAAACGACTCGGGGGAAAAAAAATGTTATTATCTAAAACGTAGCGGCGTTTGAATAATTTATAATCGTTTCTAAAAAATTATTTCAATTATTATTAAACAAATTCAAAATTATTATAACACGATATTATATACATTATTATTATTATTATTATATTATTTTAATTTCATAATAGTTTTTCAGGATAATTTAAAATAGTGTTTATACGACAGACCGATTTTAAATAATTTTATTACCATTTAGAAAATAATACGTTTACTCTTACGAACTATATTGAGCGTAATAAATATATGCAATTATATATAATTTTAAACAAATCCCTACGTTTCAATATGGTATTATAATGCAATATTATTTAGATCGTATCTTTCTTGACGACCAAACGTATTTTTATTGAATTCGATAAAATCCTAAAATGAATTTTTACATTATAAAACGTTTAGTAGAATTATTATCGTACATCAGGACAAAATATAGATTAAAACTATTTAACGGTCCAAAAAGAAAATGTTTTCTTTGGCGTTTACGCGCGCGCCCGTGTTTGTGTAATTGCGCGTGTGCGTGTGTGTCTACACGTGTTCTTACAATATTACGTTTATTAAAAACTGTCTCGGTTAAGCATAAAAAATGAAATGAAAATAAATACAAAATATATTACGAAAAATACGTTATAATATAAAATTATTGATAACGATATTATATATTTTTATTTAATATATAGACACGTGTTTTTCGAAAATCCTAAATTCTAAACGTAGCAATATAAGGGAGGTATGGCATGTTTTAAAGTGACGTATTATAATGCTTTTTTTATTTGCATTGGAAAATAATTTTTGTCACAGTGCTCCAAAAGTTTCGCGCAGTCTGATTGTTATCGATTATTATTATTATAAAGTGGACACAGATGGTACATTAAAATGAGTCATTATCGGTACGTTTCGATAAAGTTGCTGCGGGGGAAACTGGGGCGGGGGAGGAAAGTTAAACTTTTGGTTAATTTCCTGTAAACTCGTAAAAACGTCGATTTTAAAAATACTCTCGAGTGTGGTCGGTGTAACAGTCAAAGTTCTTGAAATAAACGGAATGTGATAAACATTTGATTGGAAAACAGTATAGGAAATTTCACAACGTATTTACAAAGACTTTAACACACCACTATACTTATTCGTAGGTACCGTTTTGAACATCTTTATACTGCGTATAAGATTTCTCGTCGTATATTATTCATTGACACTGTAGCAGTGTCTCGAATCATCGCGAAACGTTTATGTTCGTTTAATTTTTGCTTTGCATCTCTATAAGTAGGTACGGATCCGACTGAAATACGTTTCGAGCAGTTTGCTGCTGCAGACGAATATAACAAAGAATAATACGCGCGACTCATTCGGCATCTCATTTCCGTCAACTTCGTTTTAAACTATATAACATATATATATATATATATTGGATTTTGGAATCAGTTTTTGAACGTTCTTTTTTTTTCTTTTGTTCGTACCGAGTACTATTTTTGCGTTTTTTAAAACTATTTCGATTAAATTGACGAGTAATAATAATTATTGATTTTTTTTTTTAAAGTATTCGGTGACATTTTCGAGTAATACACACACTTCCTATCGCACGTATAGCATTTATTTATCTTATTTTATATTATAAGTGTTCAACATATATTTTTCAAATGTATTGAGAACATATTATGCGGCCAACACGAGATGTAGACTTTAAACGTATTCGGTTTGTTCTCAAGTACCTGCAGAGTTGAGTATTATTGGGGAACGCGAGAGCGATCATCTAATATTTAACATTTTTTTCAAAACCGAAAACGAAAATCGTGTGGTCATCGCATTATTATTATACGTTTTATTTCCCCCTTACTCGTATCGTTTCAACGACGTTGGCGTCACCGCGTACTTCCTGGCACCAGGACGAGTTTGTTTCAACTCCCCACACTCCTCTTCCTCCTCCTCCTCCTCCTCCTATAAAAGATTTATTATTTCACAGTCCCAAAAACGTAATCCGGACGCCTTCAAAACCGGAATTTAACTTCCTGTTTTTGACCGATTCGCTTTTTGTCGAAATGTTATCCCTTCCCCGAAATCCCGTCCTATTCCCCACGCATTTACCGAACGGGGGTGCCAGTGTTCCACTAACGCTTCCTATACGCACACATACCAAATACCGATACGGAGTTATATATTATGACGTGTTGCTTTATGCGATCTTTCCATTATTACTTGGGCGGCGACGGTAAATTGAATTTCGCGTGGCAATCATTTTTCAATGTCACTTTATGATGTCGTCGTCGTCGTCGTCGTATACTCTGCGAGCGCATTTTTTCTCTTTGCAAAATCCGTTTTGTGTCCAATATCGTTGAATTTAAACACTTGTATACCGTGTAGTATTTATTATACCGGGTTATTTCGGAAAATACGATTTCTTTCCGATTACGGCACACATTATAATATCGAAAACCCTTTTTTATATACTTAAACTGTGATTCGCAATGATAAACGCGTTTGCTCGCGGACTCCAATTATCATACTGCAGGACAATGAAACGCGATATTGTATAAAAATGTCGGTTTCTTTATATATATATATATATAAAGTGTATCTTTTAATTTATTTATGTAATATTTATTTAACGTACAAACACGCGAATAGCACGAAACTCCTTTAAAAAAAAATTCTAAAGACGAGGTGGAATTATGTGTTTATAAAAAAATGACGATTATAATATACTCAAACGGTAAATAGTCGTACCTGCACGCGTATTCGAATTCCTTTATTGCCGCGACACGCGCACACGAACATTTCATTCAATTTATTATCATAGAGTCGAGAACAGCGAAGAATTGGTTGGAAATTGAATTTCAAAAAGCTCGCATGCTTTTGATATTATCGTCTCCGAGACATCCAACGTTCGGTTTGTTTCTTTTTTATGATAGTTTATGTTGAAAAAATTTTGCTGGCAGCGCGTATATGTATATATATATATCTCTCTTATGTATTCAATCCTGAGATTGGTTTGTAGCAATTATTCTCCACTGTTCCCTGTTATTTACCTTCCTCTTTGTTTCTTCGTAAGAATTACACCCTTGATCCTTTATTATTTGTTGCATGTACTCCATTCGTGGTCTTCCTCTAGCGTTTTTGCATTCTACGCAGCCTTCTATAATTACTCCCAGCAATCCTTCATGTCTTAATACATGTCCAATCCATTCATTCCTCCTTCTCTTTATACTACTCCATATAGTTCTTTTCACAATATATATATATATTGTATTCGAATCCGTTCATTAAATCGTTTTATTTTTTATTTGGAGACTGGCAGAAATATTTGCATTCGCATATATATATACGTTTGAAAATATCCGTTTTCGCAGAGGTTTTCAATCGTACCGTACACGCCAGCGTAATAAATACGTACATATAAAAGTTTGTATAAATAGCAATGTTGAAGAAATGTAAATTTCTACGAACACCACGCGTGTATTATACGTGACATATTTTTTTTGCTGCTAATATTTGCTATTTTAGTAGAAATTTTAAAATTCAAACGTTAACGCGTTGTTACAAAAAAAAAAAAAAAAATTTCCATTTATACACATTGGAATATACGCGTGCTATTTTTTTGTTCGTACTTGGATTTTTTTTTTTGATACTATTGCCACAACACGCGGCCACCGCCGATTCATTATCGGTGACACGGTGTTGTGTGGCGTTGAACTATTAATAATAATAACTTCGTATTTAGTGGCGTTCTCAGGAATTTTCAAAGGGGGGGGGGTCGGATAATTTCTAGAAAAATATTTGGGGGGCTCTGAGCCCACACCCCCTGATTATGTTGTTTAATATTATATTTCAAAATTTCAATAAAAAAAAAAAAAATACAATATTCAATACAATTTTTATTTTTTACAATAAAAAAATCTTATTTTTTTGGGTTTTTTTGTCAGATTATATACCACTTCCTCAGCTGAGTTAATGGAACTCTTCCATGAATCGCTAACATTGTAAGTCCATTGAGCCGAGTCTACTTTTAATAACGTTCAGTAACAATTAATAATAACGAAAGCGCATTTTAAGCATCACTCATACGTCATACCGGGTATTTAGTCGGTAAAACGGACTCGGAGAAACGCCTTGGAAGAAATATTACGCGTTATTTTTTCCTCCCAAAAAAATAATTCTGTTTTGGACTTTGGACTCTACTATTCTATTATAGTATAATAAGATTACAATTGTATATACGAATTGATTGCAAAAAAAAAAAAATATATTGCCAATGGGGCCCATTTAAACCCCATGAATAATATTAATATTTATAACGCTACAATAAATAATAATTTGGAAGAAAATTAGTAATTATTCACTGTTTATTAACATTTAACACGTATTCACGCGTAATTCGAATTGTCCGCGTTAAATTTATTTGCATACGCGTTTGCCGAAAACGTGGCACGTTTCACGCTTTCATTATACACTATTTTTAATTACCGGGAATATTCAGATTTTTCGTTAGAATAAAAAAAAATTGTTATGTAATAATAAGTTATTATTTATTTATTATTATTATTATTTTTTTTTTTTTTGAAGGGCGAGCGCGCTAATCGAGTTATTCGAAAGACTAATATTATGGACCACTAGGTTCCCCAGCATTAAGAACAGGATTACTCAACCGTTAACCGATTTTTATTATAGGCTTAAGCGCTGCAGTTAATTGGATTAGATATAAAATTTCTCGGTAATTTCGGAAAAACTATATTCGATCCAGCAAACTCGATACGAACACAATAAATATAATGTATATTTATACCTATATT
This sequence comes from Slavum lentiscoides, assembly GCA_032441835.1. Taxonomy (NCBI): domain Eukaryota; kingdom Metazoa; phylum Arthropoda; class Insecta; order Hemiptera; family Aphididae; genus Slavum; species Slavum lentiscoides. The sequence continues at coordinate 867,411 of CM063721.1, read as the reverse complement.
CATAATACGCCATATTTTTTAGAATTAAATGATTTCGGGGTAATTCGTTTTTTCCCCCGTACGGTATCCCTCGATTACCGTCTCAAAAAAAAAATTAATTCTTCTTACACAAGCATATTTTATTTTTATGTTTTGAAATTCAATCACGGAATCAATTTTCTAAGTTACAAAAAAAAATTCGAGTTTTGAATTTGTTCACTAAGCGTATGAAAATCGAATACGCGCGTGAAAGTAATTAGACGAGAAAATAGCTCTGAATTTTTTTTTTTGCATTTTGTACGTACGCGTTTTCTGTGCAAATAAATGTAGAAAACATTCGAATTCGAAACTGCCATAGAATTTAGTCTTTTTTTTGGATTTCGAGGTATAATTCCATCGGTTACCGTTGAAATGTATGTATACTAAAAAAAAAAATAAAATTTATATATAACATATTTATATATACGAATAAAAATAATTATTAGTCAAAATTGAGTGGTCCGTGTAAATAAATAATAATAATAATAATAATAAAAAATGTCGAATCGTATAAATACAAAAATGTAATTTACATACAAATTTTTTATGTTCTTCTAATAACGTTATGTTATATTACAGAATTATAAACAGAATATTCGCATTATTGAATGGTTCAAATGTTATCATACGTGTAAAAGCTGCACAGTGCTTACGAATATATCGATTCGACGCGAATAATATACGATTATTCTGTTCACCGCAAATCGTCTAGTGACGTTTAAACACTGTGAAATTCGTACTACAGATATATTATAATTATTCGCGTTTAGAACTGACGGGTTTCGAACTCATTGGTATCGAACGAATATATTATACAACACGACTTATTACAATACCGAACATTAGACTGTAAAATCGTTTACGAGCGTGCGACATTATTTTCATAGTGGTGTACGTATATAATGGCACGCGTACTATTTCACAATAATATCGTTTTATTTCCTTTACGCGAAATAAAACGTTAAAAAATTAAAAAAAAAAAAAAAAAAAAAATGGTTTTTAACGGTTCAGATTCGATTTAGAGGGAAGCTAGGGGAGAAATTGCCCCGGGCATCACATTTCTGGAACTAGCAAATTTTTAAGTGGTTTGTTTGAATAACATTACTACTCGTTTTTGAAATATTTGATATTCGATGTTTTCTTTCACAATTCGGAAAAAAATACATAATTAGGCAATTTTCAGTAGCCGCAATTCTGGCTTAATATGAAGTTTTTTTTATTCATATATTGTGTGATGACTGAACCAGTTGCTCCCCACTGCCGCTTAATTCATTACTTGTATGTAAAAAAATAAAAATTGTATGTTTACCGATTACACTGCTGTAACAACAACCATATTATAATTCCGGAGTTGTCTGTTTATGTTGCACCAATAAACGTCAGAATCAGACAATTCCATTTTCATTAATGTCTTATAGTAACAAATTATGGGAGAAATATAATTGTTGCACCTACGTGTACAAAACTTTTCTTTTTATCCTATTGCTGAATAAACTTATATTTTGTCAAAAAAATTGAGTTGTCTGATAATTGACCTAAATAAACCCTTCAATTATTATCCTTGACCAGCACTAATTATTTATTATTATTTTTTGGTTTATTACTAAACGAAGAATGATATTGTGCTGAAAATTTGCGTAGTGTCACGAATAAAGTATACTTTCAATACACTTTTTTTTGCACGCAGTTGGGAAGTCAGAGTGGGGGGGGGGGGGAGGATGACAACATTTAAATGTGTACCTATAGGGCAACGAAATCCTAAATATGCCATTGGATTCGAATAATTCGTGTCAGTAAAATATTCATTTTTTATGTATCGCGTTTTCTTTTTACAATGCAGCATTGGCGATAAATCGATATATTTATTGCGTTTGATTATGTAATATTATTTTTCTCCGCGTATTTTATTATACTATATGCAGCAGCCGACAGCGGATTTATTACCATATATACGCACACATTAATAATATCGTGTTACGATTTTGCTCGCGGAGTGGAATAATCATTCGATAAGACGACAACAATGTCAACGTGCCGAATTTAAGTAGCTTAATCAACTTTATTATTCATCGAGTGTACACGTTATGCGCTTTATGACCATCGTATCGTATCGTTATTATGTTAATTCGTCGTATAGAACGAGTGTATATCTGCCGCTGTACCGATCCCAGGATCCCGGTATAATATTACTGCAGTATTATAAAATAAGGTCTCGTAATTACTCGGAGTCGTAAGAGTGTGTGTGTGTGTGAGAGAGAGAGAGAGACACGCCGTGCAGATTTCAATGATTTAAGTTTGTACTTAATGCGTCTATACTTAAATCTAGATGCATTGTTTGAATTGCGTGATCAATTTTTTTACCAATGGGGAAATATCAATGACGTTTTATCGTGTTTTATGAGTCTGCGCGGGATTTCGAAGGTGGTAAAAATAAATCAACAGCCTACTATAATAATATTATCCTCTGCTGCAAAGTCATTCTTCGATTTATAATCTTATTTATTACACGCAAAGTATTCAGGCTAAATTTGTTCAACAAAAGACAATTTACGACAATTTTGTTTCTTTAATCGTATCGACTTCAATACTATCATCGTGCACATTAATATACTAATCAACGCGTACTGAATATCTGCGTGTGAATAATTCAGTGTACACAATTACTCATCCATAACTCTGGTAAACTTTTCATACGTGTTTTTAAAAAGGTTTTGAAATTCCGGTTCTAACGCCGTGCCATTTTTAACCTAAAATTACATTTTATTTTCTGGAGAAATTTTCAATTTGAACGTGACAATTTTATTTTCAATCCAACTACTAGTGTACTCTAAATTTTCTGCACTTTAAAAAAAGAAAAATTACGAGAAATCAATAGGAATTCGTGATGATACGCCGTTTAAAACGGGGCTGGGTTAATATTAGAAAATGTGTGTATTCTTAAACGAAAAATATTGAAGAACAATCGTCACGAGGAGGATATTACACCGTCTTTCTCTCTCCTTGAGCACCCCCTGACCAGCTGAATAATTTAACGGAAACGGATACTATGTATTTAGTACGTATCTGCTACTCGGATTGTCGTTTAATCGATGTAGCTCGTTGACAAATTTCAACCAGAGGGAGCGGAATAGCAAAAGCCATGGACGGCGAAATTATTGTGGTCGCGTGTGAAAGAGGTCTTCGCATACGAAACATAATATGGAAACGGTTTTTTTTTTTTTAATGACTAAAACATATTTAAAGTTAAAAAAAATAAAACGCGTTTTATGACATCGATTGTGTAATTTATTAGATATATTATTTTATTTTATCTGAATTTTGAACAATAATTGTTTTAGCTGGTAATGAAAACATTGTAAAATATTAAAAATATTTGATATTGCAATGTCATGACACTATATATAGATTTTCCCTCTGTTATGATTCCATTTACATAGATACATATTTCCCAACTCTATAAAATAAATTTACGGAAATCACAATTAATGATAAATTAATAATGTTAACCGTTCCAAAAGGAATGAGCGGTTAAACGGTTTTAATTATTTTATTAAAATTTCGCTTTATCGCGTATTATACTTGTACGAGGATCAATAATTTTCATTATTTTAACGTCCGCGAAAATACAAGAAAGTGTAAAATATAATGAAAAATGTATTTTATATGATATTAACGAATCCATTTATGGCACTATATATATATATATATATATATATATGCGTAAAGTAGTACGCTGTAAGCACATCGTTCTCTAATAAATAATAATAGTACGTCATTATTACTTTATTATACTTTATACATGTAATATAATTACATAAATGGGAATAATACGTATATTTCATAAATTTAATCGATATCGGATGAAATGACTTTACTGCATATTATAATACACTCCCGTCGGTCGTCGCGCGTAGTTTGTTAAGTTACATAAAATACTTAATCCATATTTTTTTTTCATATACGTTGGATTTTTATGGTTTATTTTAAAATTAGGACACGAAATGATCGCAATTTTTATCACAGATATCAAGTCATCTGCTTCTGAATATTCAGAAAATCCAAAGAAACGATAGAATATATATATATATATATTTTTAAACGCTGATATATTCCGATATTCGTACACAATAATAATTATACGATTGATTTACACGCCGACGTTTGCCTTTTGCCAACATCTTCGTAGTTCAGTCCGTTTAATATTCCGTTCTCTACCGCGAGAGCAATGCTACGTCAATGTCATGTTCATCTGTTTTCATCTGTTTTATTGGATCTCAGATACCTAGTTTTTCACGCTTTTCAGTCTTGAAAACGATTTCTCCAGTACTCTGTGTAGTGTGTAGTACAGTCGGACACTGGTATACGTTCACGAAAATTCTTAATGCTGTGTCATATATATATATATATGTATTTGGAAATATTTCCCTATTTGAACACCTCTTTCTTTTAAGTAGGTACTTGCACAGCGCGGTTGGAACATCACTACTATAAATGAAAAAAAAAAAAGAAATACCCTTTAAAAATCCCCCCTCTCCAATATAAATTTGACGCTGTCATTTTGTTTTACACCTTTCTATTCGTACACACCTATTCGGTATTACTTTTCTTCCTACCTTCTCCTCCGTATACCATAATATTTTACATGCGCGGCCTACGCTTACGGTCGCGTGCAAATAACAGCGGTATACAAGAAGTTTTTATCAGTTTCCTTCTTCGAAATTATTATTATATTGTATATAATATAACCGTCGTGGCTGTTGCCTACCGCCTTTACATCGTGTACTTAATTGAAAAACGTGCAGTACCTGAACTTATATATATATATATATACACGAACTTTTAATAGTCGGGTCGCGCGGTACAGATGAATATTTGAATAATAAGTATTAAACGGGTTCAATGGTTGGCGAGCGGCGAGCAAGAGAGTCGCGGGGGGATGAAAAAAATAACGTATAAAAAGCAACCGTGCCTCTACCGACGGAATTAATAATAACCAAAGACTGTGCATATTATAAGCAGTGTATGCAGAGTCTACGGTCTGCACTGCGTTATCTCGGACCAATCTGTGACGGAACACGCACTGAAGTTGAGTGTATAATGCGGAAACGCGCAACGCAGACATTTTTTTTTTTATTAAATAAATTACTAATTGAAATTGACAGGAATAAAGAAAAATTACCGAGACACGATGATATATTAATTATGTGTTTAAATTCTTTATTTATTTTAAATATAAATAAGAGCCGTGTACACTTGTATCGTTAAAAGTCTATTACTCTTGGAAAAGAAATCGTAAACGTCCAAGAGTCTATTCCAGCGGTTCCCAACCTCGGGTCGCGACCCAAATTAGGGTCGCGGAGGTTTTTATCGTGGGTCGCGAAAACGCCTTGACGCTCAACACGATATGCGATGTGCACTCTCGATGAATATACATCCAAACATTGAAGAACTAGTGGAAAGTGTTCAGCATCAAGGAAGTCATTAAGTATAAATTAATTCCATATTTAATTTAAGAAAAGTAATAAATTAATTTTTATAATATGTAAGTAATGTAAGTCGTGTTTACGATTAGTTTTTCATTTGTATTTTTCTAAATTTATTTTATTTAGTTATTTTAGGATAGATAAATATACATATTTATCAATTTGATATTAATAATAAATAAATGAAAGTGATGTTTGCAGTTATGATTTTTTTATGTTTGTTACCTCTCATAAATTCGTATATATAATTCATATATTCTACGTATAATTCACAAAATTTTTGTCGAAGTCGGCTCCGGATTTCGAATTCACATATATTATCACTCCCAGGCCAAATATTGATGATACTTTATATTTAACTTCCAATTACGTATTACTTATCATGCTTCTATCACTCTCAGACCAAATATTAAAGATTTATGCGTAAATTTGGAATCCGGACCAATTTCGACAAGATTTTTGTGCGTTTTTTCTAAGTCGATTTTATTTTTTTTCCAAAATTTTTTACAACAATTATTATTATTATTTTTTTTTTAGGGTCGCGAAAAGTTTAATTTAAAATATTAGAGTCACGCTCGTAAAAGGTTGGGAACCGCTGGTCTATTCAATAGTCTGAAAACGATAACTTATTAATTTTTGTCCATAACGGGTTTTGATGTATTTTTTTTTGAGCGCAGCCATATAATATGTTATTTTACCCATCGTACCGTGCTAAAAGACCGTTCAACAGTATAATTATTATGTGAACGGACGGTAAGACTTGTGTGTATACGAATTGCTGAGAACATCGACGGATAAAATAATTCTGTTTCATTTAACGTATCTAAAGCATCATCTGAATTCTGAATTTTTGCATTCGTATATTGACTTTATACCAGCAAACCATTGATACGGATGAACAACTTTATAGGAAAAACAATAATTCCCATCAAGTTTTTCCGTATATTTCGGTGATAATTGAATCAATACTTTTTTTTTTTTGTCTGGTGAGTCTTGACCACACGTAGTTATTTGACTATATTTACTATAAATAAATTAATATATACGCATATATAGATATATGTAATTTGAAGTTTAAAGTCACTCATTTTTTCATATTGTTTTACCGTATACAAACAGTTATATCACATGTCCTTATCAGAACGAAAATGATATCGATTTGACGTTATACAGTAGTCAGTATGTATAATAATGTTAAGGGCATGTGTAATGTGACGGGAAAAATATTCGTCGCGAATCGTAAAACATCCGGAACATTTTTTACTATAGGAATAATTTATCGCAGAAAAATAATAACCAGGAACAAAATTTACGGAGAAAATAAAATCCAGGAAAGTATATTTAAGGAAAGCGGTATGTAGAGGAAAACGATGTGTAGAAATTGAAAATCGAGGGAAATACGTCACGGGAACATAAAACGCGAGAAAATATTGCACTAGAAGATAATACTCGGGAAAATATTATACGAGAACGTAATATATGCAGGAAAATATCATACAATATCATATATACGATTTTTCGATTTACATTATTTATATTTATATTATTATATTATTTATTTTTAAATTATTGATTGTTGTGTCGTTGTGGATGGAAGACATTTTTTTTTTTTTTAAGTAAAGGTTCTCATGGACTTCATAAGGCGCGATTTGGTGATCATTTGAAAGTGCTCCATTACGTACGTCTCATATATAATAAAACTATAATTTAGTAGCGTGACTCGAATGTAAAAAACCTACTTACAGTTGCTTGCGAAATAATATTTTGTGACTCACAATCGTTCCAAGAACCGACGCATTATATACTGCAAATTTTTGATTTATTTGTAAAAGAGTCAACTGCGTACTAGACGAATAGCATTCAATTAATTTGATCGAATAACGTCTAACGTATATAATATTCTAATAGTTCAAACAATGTTCAAACGAACTACATATAACAAATTTCTTGGATGGTCTGGATTGTTCACTGTTAAAATTTACCCTGGCCTATAAGTTCACAAGGGTTATAACTCGACTAGGTATTTTGATTAAAACAATTATTGATTTATTTGTAGTTTGTAGTTTGCACTGCAGTGTTTATGTTTAATATTATTATTACGCATACACTGCATGTATCTAATATATTCTGTTATTAATATTAATTATGTTGAGTGTTTACAGATTTCGGCGTATATTATTTACTACGTACGGAATACTAATTGTTACACGAAAATTAAAAAAAAATTTTTATAGGAAAAAAGAAAATGTACGATATACGTGTCTTATATGTAGTATGGAAATTTGTTTCGTTTTTACGCGGCTTGTGCTGTATTTCGAGCGAAAATGTAAAATTATTTAGGTAAAACTCAGTAAAGTGATGTTTAATACCGGAGAAATCCTTATTACTAAAAGTGCCTGCTGCCTGCAAAACATATTTCCACGGTTACCTACTTATACGCGTGAGTTTACGTATATTACCAAAGTTGGGCTTCGTGAAAAAAGTCGGAAATAAATTAATTTCGAAAAATAAGGTATAAGACATACGCGAAAATTTCGACGAGAGTGCTCAGAAATACGTTTCGTTGACTACACGTTTTGTCGTTATTCATTATAACGCGACGATTTTGTTTAAGTATTTTACGTAATAAAAAAATATTTATAAAAGTTAAACACGATTGAATATTTTATGCAAGTTTTTGGTAAAACTCCATTAAAATAAAACAATACTTTTTTACGGACAAGTTTTTGCCAATTATGTGTTGAACAAAGATTTTCATATTAGGTATTCATGATTCCATCTGTATGCAAGACGGCGTATTTTTACTATATAAAACCTTTCGAATATTCATTCACCGTTAAAAGAAAGTATTAAAAAATATTAATTTAAAATAATTGCAAAATACTTGTGTCTATATTTAATAATCCGAGTCAATAAAACGTAACCGATAATGATTTGCGCAATAATTCAAACATTCATATGCGATTAAACTCAAAAAAACGACTCGGACTTGTATAACGTCAAAAATAATATTACATTTATATTGTTATAAAATATGGTTACCAGAATAAAATTTACTAAAATCCGGGACATTTTTTTTTTTTTTGATTCGAATATCCCTTCTTTGCTTCAGGAACTATACTGAAATAAATAATAATTACTTATTTTATAAAGGTAATTAGGTTTTAAAAAAAAAAAATTATAAATCATGTACAATAGTATAATAAGAGTAATTCAAAATTGTTTATCTTTTTTATTTTTTTTTTTTATACCTACCGTTTAGTTTTCGAAATGTTCGGAGTAAAAATATTTCTGTGGGTTTTGTCAAATAACATTTGGTTGATTCGTGAACTTTTTTCACTAAAGATTTGTTTTCCAATAATTGGACGTAGAATTTTTCATAAAATTGATTATTGCCTTTAAAATTAGAGACGTTTCTATTGTTTTTATTACTGGAGAAAATGCACGCGTCCAGGCTCACGTTTTAAAATAAAATAGACAATTATCCGAAATGCGAAAAGAACAAAATTACTCTGTAGGCCGCTTTACCACAGAATAGGTGAAATTTCACCTATTCTGTGGCTTTACACTGCATCGTGTCGTCCACTCGTCCATAGATAACGCTGCAGTGACCAGTGATGATAACGTGGCCTGATTAACACTGGCTTTCACTAGTTGGAACTACGATCGGTTTTCTGTTATCAATCGCAATAAATATCATATGATAACAATATTTGAATTTGGCACCAAATTTTTGTAGTATATAACGTGGTACAACATTCGGTTAAAAGACACGAAATAACGATTATGCACAGTTGACGGAGTTTTCGTGACTACTTTTTTTTCACGCAATTATTAATATATTTCTCAAAAATTACAATTAGTACGGTCTTTTCGAAATGAAATATGCAATTTGACATTTTGGATTTTCGTCACTTTCAGTTTTAATAATTTCGCAATGAATTCATAGGGAATTTCACCCGGGTTTAGTTTTTCGTAATTTCCTTAAAAGTTATTTGAAAACGTCTGAGTATATTAGAAGTAAAGTATCCAATTGGTAAAGAGGTTTTATGAAACTCTCGAAACATTTTTACACCAATACATAGGTGTTTTCAAAAAAAAAAAAAAAAAAAAGAGAGAGAAAAAAAGAAACCAACAGAATTATTTTCAAACTATAAAAGTTTTGTCGTTTTATCTTCGTGTATAAAATATATGATTTAAATCGAATTGCATTCCAAATCTGGACCGCAAAGAGTATTATATTGTATAGTTTACTATTGTTTGACAATTATTGTGATAATTTAAACGCTATAATACTATTAAAAATAAAATTGTATTTCACTCAGAAACGTAAATAATGAATTAAGATATAATGTTTTTAAAGATAATACCATTATTTTTCGATTGATTTAAATTGTCATTACTTTAAAAAAATTGCAATCGTGTAATTTGTGCGATTCTATGTTTATAAAACTTTTAGCTAATTACCAAGATGCGAAAAATGTTAATCGTATAAAAAAATGTTGTCGTTGTAATTTTTATATTTAAAATTTAAAAGCGCACGAAAAATCGTTTGCCTAACCTATACATTTTTTATTATTGAATCATGGTGATAAATTAACCGTGATTGTTTGAAATGCTTATAATAAAAAAAATTTTTGGTACTCTCTTTAACAACAGATAATATTAATTTTTTTGTATGGTATCTGTTTGGTTTCTCTATAGTAAAAATGTAGCTAAATGAGTTGAAATAGATACTTTCGCGCGTGTAGATTTATATTATTTCATATTCTTATAAATTTAAAAAATGCATTCGAATTAATTTCATAGCCAATTTTTATCTATCATTTGATTTTTCCACGTCCAATTTAAACAGTAACACATATCTGGTAACTATTTCCCAATCGTGGAACTCAAAACGAAATAAATATAATATTCGAAATGTGTAATAAATTATTTTATAATACGATGTTTAATCCGACGACGCGCGACGTGTAAAATTAGTTTCACAGAAAATTGAGATTTACGGTATTTCATAATTTATTTATCATTCCTAGTCCGATACAAGTAACAGTACGTTCGTAGAACTAATAAATTATATTAAAGTTACAGTTACAAAATTAGGTAAAGCGAAATACTTATAAGTATACAATAATACTGTATCAAAAAGTTTGCACTAACAGTTTGTATACCGCGTGAAATAATTTAAGTAGGTATGCTTTATTAATACTTTTCTCGTATTTGGCTAACAAGTTGGAAATCTCAGAAAATAATTTTACATTTATAATAATTCATAAGGAAATTAGTGTTTTAAAGTTTTCATCGAACTACATTTATAAACAACTCATTTACACTGTAAAATAAATACTCGTATAAATATGGAAAAAACTGTATATCTCGAGTTCTCGAATGGAATATTGAAATGCCTGCGATATATAATTTTATATATATATATATTTTTTTTTTTGTAGTGTTAACGTTTAAAAAAAAATGTATATTAAATTTAATATTCATTTATAGGGCATATAAATAACGTAAATAGTATGTATATGACAACAAATTGATTACTATGAATATCGTAAAAGTGTAAAAAGTTAATTAATTTACTGGGGTACCTACTCGATGTTTTTTTTTTACGCATTCGATATTAATTTAAACTTTTTCTACTCCTGCTGAGAGAATCTAACTAACCAAGGTATCGCGGTGATTTTTATGAACTTCATTAATTATCCATAAAAAAAATTTTTTTCTGAAAAAAAGGACAGCCACAGTACCTATGTTTTATTAAAAAAGGTTTCATATTATGTCAAACACAGGGAAAAAGGAGGTATTTTAAAGCGTACAATATTAGTATAAGCCAGTTTATGTTTCCAAATGCTTATTTCATGCCTATATAGTAGGCAATTAATTATGGTACGAAAAACGACTTTTTCGTAAGCCAATAAAATATGTTTTTTTATACTCAACTGTTATAAATTTACTATAAAGTCTCATATTAAAAAAAGAAAAATTTGTACTCGCACCGACCGTTTATCCATTAAGATAAATACTTCTCTTATCGTGTCGGATTTATAGTAATCGAAGAGAGAGATTTGCTATAATTTCTGACCACCCATGCATGTCGGTATGCAGTGTACACTGCGAAAAATCTCAACACTCTAATTACACCCGACTGTCGAGTATTTTTAAAAGAAAAATGTCGACAACGTTGTAGTAACGTTTAATTTTTCAATAGTTGATTTTGTTATTATTATTATTATTATTATTGTTATTATTATTTACGAATTTCAGACGATCGGTTCTAAATAAACGGTTTGAATTTGCATTTTTGGTGTTGAAATTTATACAATCTACCTAATCGTGAAACTTTCGATCGGTAATGTTCGGCTCTAAATTCACTCAAAAAGACGTATTTCGATAAAGATAATGATTTATTTGTATTTCGATTGCATGCCATTGATATAACACGAAAGTTTGTTTCAAAGTCAACGAATAGCAGCAATTTATAATATTGCGTTTTGCCATTAAATTTTTATTTTTTATTAATACATAAATAATAATCTGATATTATATCGACGTACTTCTATACAGTATGCATCACACGCATTTTAATTCTGTAGACAATTTACATAATACAATCCGGGAAATTTTAATGCGCGTTTCGGTCGACCGGTCATTTCCGGGGCCGAAACGGACGGAATGAAATCCGGAAATATTACGCGAGAGTCAAGGGATTTATACGTTTTTGTACGCGTGATTCGCTTGAGCCCTCTATTATTATTATTATTATTATTATCAAGCTTTCAGTCGTGTAGGTCACTCACGTTTCGGGTTCGTAGGAGATTGGTTCCATTATGAAGTTGTACCGCATATTATAGGAAAGAATGTTAACTGAAAAATAAAAATAAAAACGTTATACATAATTACAACTATAGTACGTATATATTTGGACAAAAAAACTTCAATGGTCTATTCGTATAAAATTAAAAACAAAAGTATCTACTCGACCTCAGACTCGATCAACTCGGACATCTCTTAAAATCAAACCCCAGTACCAAACTTTCACTAATTTACAAACGACTAATTCGTCCAGTAATTTCTATATTTACGTATATGCGTACTGAAATCAGTCTGTAATATTGTAGACTTTACATAGTGCACACGCACACACACACACACACACACACACACACACACACACGTTCTCGGTATTAACGCATACGGAAAGGATAAAGTCATCTTATGTTTTGAAAATCTCTTTTTAAATTGACCACTAAAATAAAATCATCATAAAAAGTATTTGGCAATAGAATGACGAGAATAATGCCATTTATTCGACAATTTAGGTATCCAAAAATTGATTACATTTTTTTTTTCTCACGATGACTAACTATTTGTATTTTTTAAACGAGCTGTTTTTAATAATAAAAGTAATATATTACATTTTAAAATTATTATTATTATTATTTCAAATAAACGATTAAATGAGTAGACGGTGTGTGATTATAGGATCCATAATATCAGGCCATGGACACTCCACCCACTACATCGATTTTTTTTCATTTCAGAGCGGAATAATTGATGTTATCGACACAGCGGAAGAACATGATGTTAGGAACATAATCTTTCTATGTAAATTAGGAGTCTCGGAGTCACTAATTATTTTACACATAGGTACCTACTACCTACATAATATTATTATACCTATATAAGGTACAAGAATAATAAAATATACAAACCTTTATTCTGCGATTAATGATAACACAATGTAGATATAGATAAAAACCGTATTATTGTTATATCAGTAATCCGTCTCGGATGGTAAGAAATGTAGTGATAAGTACTAAACAGCTGATTTAAAGGTCATTGAAACCACGCAATCTAGAGAAAAAAGAAAATAGTCTATACTAATCTATGATAATATCAATGGATGTAGTGATTCAATTGGACGTGGTCATTTGACGATTTAGAAAATATTCACTTCAAGAAATCTCGTGGGAAATTCGTGAAATATTTTAAAGGAAATTTCGGGGGTTTAGAGTGAGGACCTCGTGAATCCTCTCCCCACCACATAGATACCGGCCATTGAATTGCCTCCACCCTCGCCCTTGTAGTATTCTCGTTTCGCCGCCGCGCGTTTATTATCTTTCCACCGCGAGACAGTTGAAAGCGGGCGGGTTTCGTCCAGTACGATTACATAAAATATAATAATTAGCGATCGCGTACACCTCGTGAAATAGTCTCGTCTCGCGTTTAAAACAACAACAAAACCGAAGAGAGAGAGAGAGAGAGAGAGAAAAGAAATTTTTCCTCAGGCGTGCGCGCGCTATACGAAACGCGTACACGCTCTGCACACGTACCTATAACGAAAAGGCGGTTCGCGACGGCAAAACCATAAATCACGCGATCCCGGGCAGGATTTCCGGACGCCGCCGTCCCTCGTCTACAGTCCGTTCCCGCCGTTTCCTGCTCCTAATGAGACCCAAAGGTTTTTAATGCGTTTGTGATTACATTCATTGCCGCCGCTCGGCGCGGAATAACAATAAAACGCCGCCCGACCTAAGCGTCCGCCGCCGCGTCCTTACTATCCGCTCGTCCACGGACTCGTCCAGTTTTTATTTCCTTCTAATCCTTCTTTCGTACCGATTTTCCGTCGACCATCCGCGGTATGCGAAAACACGCTCTCCAAACATAAGACGTACAGACACTGAATTTCGGACGGCCAGCCGGCAGAGGGGGGAAGGGCATTATTCATACAAAGTTTTTTCACTGTCAAAATTACACGCCCAAATTAATAGTGCGTGTACCGAGTTCATGGGCGTATTCAAAGTGTGACGAGGGTGGACAATTACCGGCCCCCTCCACTCCACCACCCCGTTGAGGATTGGTCACTTATGTACTAATTTCGAAAACGCGATTCAAAAAAAAAAAAAAAATACGAAACGGGACTTGAAAAAATAAGAACGAGAAGTTAAAAAATATATGTGCTATTCAGTTTAAGAGTATCCCGGGCGGCGGACGAAAATTGGTTTACTTCGCGCAGGCGAGGTTCTATCGGTATTCTGATTGGCGGAAACCGTCGTGAGCCGACTGCTGCCGACAGCAACAGCCAATGACAGAGCAGTTATTAGCCGCCTGGGAGGGGGGAAACAGCCAATGATAGAGTAGCTATTAACCGCCGGAGGGGTTTAGCATCGCTCCGTCTTTCATTCAACTTGCGCTTCCCGGTATACTCTTATTAAACTGATTAGCATACGTATAGTATACGATACCGTCAACGCTTATAATAGTCTGCGGACAAAATGAGTAAAATATTCGTCTCGTTTTCCGTTTAATTTCAAAACTTTATAATGGTGTATACCATACAACAATAAATGTCGAAAAAAATGAAATATACCTACAGAAAAAAAATACTGAACAGTTATGCTGATGGCCCGTCGACGGTCGACATTCATATGAGTAATAATAAATCGTGAAATATTGAACTTATACATAAACGTATTGTATTTGATTATTTAAGCTCAATAATATTATAAAAATAATTTAATGTGTATAATAATAATTATTATTATTAGTTTGGAAAAAGGATTAACTCATTCGTTTAATATCCACACGCGTAAAATGTATTTTCGTCCCGTGTTAGAAAACAATTTTGCCTCCCCCAGATTGAAAATCTAACTGTGCCCTGCACGACCGAGTTCATTACCGGTATTTCTTTACTCCTGTATTGCGCCGCATATTTTAATCTATATAAGCTTTTATATACATTTAGTAAATTATACAAATTCATCGGTACACGAGAAATGCAAATATGGTAAGTAGTTTAAAACATATTTTTATATACACATTAAAAAAAAAAAAAAAACATTAATAAACCTTAAATATGCTAATACGTTACAAATGTCGCATTTAGTTTTTACTGATTAAATCAAATGAACTATTTTTTTTTACTTCACTTCTAAATTCTAATGAAGAAAAAGGAACACATTTATACGTGTCCTGTTATAACGCGAATGATGATTTTCTGTTAGTCTCGGCAAATCAATGTTTTTTTTTTTTTTTTTATAGTATCTATGTAATTTATTTCACGAGGCATTAGTGAATATGCAAGTTCGACTAATTGCGCGGTCTCCGATGTGGTATTTAACAATTAACCACGTTTTAAGACGCAATATCGAAAAAGTCTGTTCAGCTCTAATTGTTAATCGGTTATTATACACATTACTAATTGGTTACGTTATTAATATTCTTCGAATACGACGGATATAATGGAAAAATGACTTTATCTTATTTTTCCAGCATTTCTATATAGCAGAAAAATAAGTTTTTTTCGCTCGAGTCCTGTTCTCTTTTCACATTTCTATTTTTTACGCTTCATTGTTTTTTTTTTTCAGAAGCCCATATGCGTATCCATGCCTGATTAGACGACGTTCTCGCGCAATACATTTTTGTTTGGCTGTCGTTCAATATACGTTACTCAAACACTTGGAAAAAGGATTTATCAATTTTGTTAATCATCTCTTCGTACTCTTTCTTCAAATCGTGCTATTTACATGACAAATCAGTAATTTTTTCTCAATCGGTAATTAATTTCGAAACGTTTGTTCCTTTCTATATAAATTATGCGTGAAAAAATTGATATTAAACTGAAACGTGGAAACGCATTTTGTATAGTTCGTTTTATCCCATACACGGATGTCTCGCGTTTAGGTTTGGTAATCGACGATATTCATCACAAAAAATAACTAATTGCCGGAGGAACGACAATATTAGGATTTTTTAATCCGTGAAAGACGAAAGAAATTACACGTGACATGAAAAAAAGAAATTTCCTGGCCTATATATATATATACACGTTTCGCAAAATCGAAAGAAACCCAAGAAATTCGTTTATTCCAGATACGACATTGAGTTAATTGTATCGATCATAATGGAAACGTTATTAAATTTCATAATCAGAATTTGAGAAGAAAACGTTGTTTGACTGATAATCGTAAAGAATTCGAATGACAAATCAATTGCGATTTACTACAGGTATTGGCTTTCAAAGTAATAATCTTCGTATTTATCGAGTGAAAATAATAATTGGAACTTATTGTTGTTTTTTTTTTCCAGACTTCTCGATAATACGCGTCATAAAAAGTAATAGGAAAACCTTATATTTCATTCACGTTCGTATCTCCATCACGCTTGACGAAAACTACTTTTGAGACTTAAATTGCGAAAAGACGTGCTATTGTAGTCGTTTCAGAGGAAAAAAAAAATCGAACAACACACCTAACGCGATATTTCCAACAAACAATATATAAAAATGTACTTTTACGCGGTGTATTTCGTTTCATTCGTTTATTAAAATTACCAATGAAATGCGGGAGATCCGTACCTATATGTTTTTTTCAAATATCTTATAAAACTAATCCTAAACGTCACTGCATTTAACTGAAAATCGGACGAGGCGTTTTCAATTTTTGATTATGCCGCGAATTATTGATTAAATAATATACTTTAGTTGGATATTTTTTTTTCTTTTTACAACATATTGTAATCGAATTCGTACATCTCGAATATATCCGTACGAATCGAATACAGATCGCCATCAATCATTTATCGCAATGAAATGCAATTAATCACTCACGTTGTATACGTAGTAAATTTTGGAATACCTAATACTGGTCGCGTACCGTAAGGTGGTTATTCTTACAAATATATCAACGGCGAATGAATCATATAAAACCGAAACGGTTTATCCCGAGACGAGTGTGCAGTATAACACGCGGAGTAAGATTTATTGATGGCGAATTGGGTATGCCGACAAATTTATAATGTAATTAATACTAAATAGGCGATGATAGAATATATATAGTATAAGCGATTTCTTCTTATTTGCGCGTGGTCGTGTGTGTTGTAAAAGGTTATTTATGTGTGCGTCTGACAGCTTACAACACTCCTTTCAAGAGTGTGTGAGGATTGTCAATATATTAAAATGGGTTTTTATGTTGCTGCGTCGGACACATCTATACTCGCGCCTGAAAATAGATGATGGGATTTAGTGCAAAACGTCAGCGTAAAAAAAAAAAATCGTTTAAATTCGGCGATTAAAAAAAAAAAAAAAAAATACATAACATTATATTTATTCACTTTTTTTTTGCACGCGTTAAATATACGAATAAAATTTCGGAAAAATCCTCTTTTCAATATTAAATTACAAATTGAGGAATTACAAAAAAAAAATATATAAACTTCTAAAAACTTTAAACGTTATAAAATATTTGATTACCACGAGGCACATACAGATTTATACACACAGCAATACGTTTGAAACGATGCGGTAAATAAAGTAATTCATTCCATTCGTTCTTCACTATTTTTCGTCATAACATTATAGAACTTTTTTTCTTTTATTCGCGCGGGAGATAAAATAATTTATTTTTAATCTAAGCGTATTTGCACATTCATTCGGGCTTACACAACGATCTGACGGCTCGCATTGACACGTTCATTGTGCATTCCGTTTTGAAATTCTACACTCCATCATCCATTTTCTTCATAATTAGGAAACGGATTTACGTACATGTTTTTTTTTTTGTAAGAATAAGATATTTAAAGAAACGTCTACGATTTCAACCGTTTCTTGTTAAAACGATGCGAATTTTATTTCACACGTTTTTAAACGTATTTTAACGTTTTTATCGTTTATATACATAAGTGTCTTTGAAATCACGTCAGAGCGGACAAAAAACACCACTTTTACGCATGTATAGGCTTAATTTTCGACGTCCTTTCAACAATTCGGAACTATCGTTTTCGGACATCACGCTTTCATACGTTGCATAATACACATTGCAGTATATTACATCAGTCTACGTGGAACATTCGTTTAGCCGGTTTGAAAATTTTTTTAAGACCCAATAGGCGACATTTAACGTCCGAGCATTTATAAGAAATCAATTATTCAATGCTACATACAGGAATTCAGTAAGGAATTACTTTTACTCAGTTTGTATTTTTTTTTCTTTTTTTACACAATTAAATTTAATGATTTATATATTATACACATATTTCCCATCCCCCCCACATAGTTTGATGTTTTTGCCCTACATATTTTATAAAACATACTTCAATATTTATGTATGCGTATTTTCGTGTTTTTTAATTACACACAAATCCGTTTCGTAATTTATAATATGCGTAAAGTGCTCCGTTTCTATAAACTCTTTCAGCAATAATAGGGGGTAAAAAAAAAATCAGCTGTTTCTTTTCCGTCCGACGAGAACGAAAGAAAAACAAAATCGATTCGTGAATTCATCAACACTGTGCGATTACAATAGTCACGTTCTTAAAACATATTTTTTTTTGGACGAAAATGACGACGGGCAGAGAAATGACGAGACTGCGTTCCACTCTAAACGTAAAAACGAGTGGCGGAGGAGTCGCTTGGGCTTTTCAAAAGTCTAATTATACCGACTCAAGTAATACTATATACATACTATCAATAACGGCAAACGACTAATTAGAGACATAAAATGTACAAAAAAATGTCTACAACAATACAATACTTGTAATTTACTCGTACAATTTTATTTTATTTTTTTTTGAATTTAATGATTTTTCGTTTAATTAAATAATATCGATTAAATTTCTTTAATTGGCATATAAAACAGGCGTGATGGACGACAACAGTTGTGTAATGTATACCGTATTATATCGGTGAAATTCGCGCAAACCGTATAATAGAATATTCTGATTTAATTCCTTTTAGAATGTGAAATTTTTAATAAGAAAATGCTCGATTTACACGCGCGTTTCACTCGATTTAATTACTACATCGCGCCACACTCGAAAACGGCGCGCGTTATTGTAATTAATAATCCCTCGTGTTTTTTTTTTTGTTGATAATCTGTCTTTTAAAATTAAAAACAATCAATTACTTTGGATTTATATACGCTGTCGTGCAGTATACGTATGCGCGTTATTGTTTTACAGGGTGTATTCGAGAACATTTTACCGGCCCCGCCGACACTTTGTTAAATACCGGACGGGGTAATCAGAATTCGCGGACACATAAACAAACACGTTAAATTCACGTCATTAAACCCGCAATTAAATCGGTCAAACGTTTATTACCATCGCGCAGTTTCGCGAGCCGTAAAAATAAAAATGTATTCTCGCAAATTGACTTTTATTCGTCTTAATTGCACGAACGGAAGACGAGGTCGAACACAAGAAAAAAAAACACCCCGTTCAGTTTAAAACAATGTTTATGCCGATAAATTAAAAAAAAAAAAAAAACGGTTAAAAAACGTACGAAAAATGATTTGAACGTTTGTAACATACGTTTCAATAGTATACACGGCAGTAGATTGGTCAACAACGAATTCGAATTTTACGGAATAGTTTTTCGGAGGAATACTGAAAAACGCGACATTATTAACTTCGAAATAATTGTTATTAGTAAGATTTTTTTTTTTTGTTAAATACTATTATTCATATTTTAAATTAGCGTTTTAAAATTTAATATTATAGGGGGTGGGGAGGATTTTTCCACTAGTCTTCGTTTCTATATATATAATATATATATATATAAACTTTCACTTAATTACAAAACTCGTTCAACAATATTGTTGCCGCATTAACGGCAGTATGACTTTTCGGAAAGAAAAATATTGTCGACAGTTATTTATTGGAAATAAATATTTAAATTCTCGTAACCAGCAATGGTGGTTATTCGAACCCGATTTCGTCGGGAAAAAAAGGAGCGCGTCTACACTGCATACTTCGGTACATGTATATATCTTATTTATTTTTTACACGTGACAAAAAGTTACCTACAGCGCTTAGTCCTCGTCTTCTCGTACCTATATATAGACATATCTCTATCCATAGATATCTATGTACAGATCGCGCTGCCATCGCCGTTCCAACGTAACCGGTAACGTGTGACGTAACGGAGGTATATGTATATATATGTGTATATATATGTATATATATATATATAATTAATACTGTTGAGCGGTATTATTATTATAGACATATCTCTATCTATAGATATCTATGTACAGATCGCGCTGCCATCGCCGTTCCAACGTAACCGGTAACGTGTGACGTAACGGAGGTATATGTATATATATGTGTATATATATATATATATATATATATATATATATATATATATGTTAATTAATACTGTTGAGCGGTATTATTATTATTATAATTACATAAGTATTACGCGAATATTGTTATCGTGAACGATATATTCATATATTTAAATACGTCTGTTAACGGCCACGGTAAAATTTTATAATTAAAGTCATTCCAATAATGAACGTTGAGAACACGTCGCGTTTTTTTTCTCCTCTCGTCAATTTTTTTCTAAATTATATATATATATAAAATGTCTCGAGTAAAGTTTGTTAAATTAAACATGGAGTAGACAACCGTCATCTGCTGCCCGTGATCGGGTGAACAAGAAGGATGCCGTGGGGATAATGTGTGCATCCGCACACACGAGTAATATATATATTATATATAATTATACAAATCAATAATAATAATTATTTAAATCGTGGCCAGCAAATAAAAAAAGTTGTTCTTTAATTTATCTTATTTTGTTTATGATTCTTTAAAATTTTCTGTTAATATTTTGTTTTTTTTTTCCTTTCATTATATTATTATTTATTATTATAATTACTTATTTATTCATTTAAAAAAAATCCCGTGTGCTCCGGTCTTCAGACCTCGGCCACGGGTTGGCGACCGTAACAAAAAACAAAAGTCGACCATTGTGGGTTATCGGTTGAACTCAAATTATCCGTTACCTCACAAACGACGGTATAGAAGTGGGGGGACCCGGCCGGGTGGTGAGTAGAGCCGGGTTCATGACGTCGTGGTAACGCTCTCGGTGTCGCACAAATTTATAGAACGACCCCAGCCAGGGGCGTAATTACGGGGGATATGGGGTATGGCTTTCTTTTTTACATAACACGTCGTTTAATGTACACAAAAAAAAAAAAATGTAATAATTAAAAATAATATTTTTTTGCGTTAAAAAAATTTGTTAGTATTACTCGGTTTATTGACTGGTAACCGCCGACTGGTATGATGCGGTGAGGTTAGGTCATCGAAAAAATGTTCACCCGTGTTCAGACGATTTTGAAGTAAAAACGGATAAAGTACTCAATAAATTATATAAAAAAAAAACGAAGAAAATTAGAAATTTTATTAAAGAAAATAATAAAAGTGCGTAAGATACGAGTATCGCAATCGCTTGAATTCGACTGATTAATGTTGGACGGGTCGTTACAATTATGGATTATTCAATGCTAAATTTTCCATCCCCTCTCCCATCACATAACGTTCGTAATCACGCCACTGATCCCAGCCGTAAGACATAATAATATATACATGTCAAAATAACGATATAATACAGAAAAATTCGGTTTTGAAAAACAAAAATACCGAACGGATTCGGTAATTTGTAAAATTGTGTGTTTTCGGAAATTCGGAGCAGCGCTAGTAATATTATTGTGTATGCGTATGTTATAGTCTGCTTACCCCGCTGCAGTGTGTTCTCAAAATGTAGATTTTAATACTTGTCCGAAAAAAAAAAAAAACCGTCCGTCGAGATATTATCAAAGGTACGTTTTTTGTAAAGTAAAAAAAAAAAAAAATCATATCGAAACAATAATGTACGTATTGAAATGACTTCGGGTTGGAGAGTATTTGCGTTATTTGCGTCATTCGCAGTCCGACTGTCGCGTTGTCGCGGCCGTGTAAACGAGTTTGCTACGAACGCTTAAACGATTCCGTGTTTTATAACGATCGTGGGAACGTTTTCCATTCGGCTTTGTGTCTCCGTCCCTATTTTTATATATATTAGATATACTTATATTGACATCAACAATATACGAGGAGGGTAGGGGGGGGGGAAAGAGAATACGTTCGCTTAAAACTTTTTTATTTACTATAAAAATCACCGTAGGAAAGTTTTCGAAACGACGAACGGGCCGCGTAAATATCGGGCGGGCGCTTTTTTACGATTTTATCCGGTTTTCAAAAAACTCACCGCACGAACGTAAAAAAAAAAAAAAAAAACGATCACGCGACACAAAACATTATAAGCCGAGGAGTCGTTAATTTTAAGGCGATTTATTTTTTTTTTAATATTGTTTTTACGATTATTTCGTTGGTTAAACATTTATTATATCTCGACAACACTCGTTTTATTTTAATGCGAATTACGCGCGATGTTTATCGTGTTTATAATATTATGTTTATTCCGCAGCAGGGCGATTTCTGTTTTTTTTTTTGTGCCTTATTGAAATATAAACTCTAATAATTTTACATCGATTGTCCCCAGAATTTCGTTGAAGTTAAAAATTTTTTTTAAAAATCAATTCACTAAATTCCGGAAATAAATACTTATTATCCTTTTTGGTATACACATATGACGCGGTCGTATTCACGTCCGACGGTAAATAATCCATTTTGCTGTTAGGTCACTATGATAATATAATAACCGTTAACATTTAACATTGGGTTCCGTTATAAATGTTTTAATTATTTTAATGCAGCGGTTCTCAAATATTTTGTTCCCGGAGCCCTTGAGTTGTTAAAAATATAAAATTCACGGAACCCCCAAAAAAAAAAAACAAAAATTTTTAAACCAAAACTTATGAAAATGACGCATAAACGATTTGCTTTTTAATTTGGTACTTTATTATGCGTATAAAACAAAATTTTTTACCTAATTAATAAAAAAAAAAAAAACGTAATACGATTACTTTTGAGCGTTTTCGTTAACAAAAAATTATATAATAAGAATATTATTTAGTAATTTATACATTTTAACGTGTCGATTTTTTTCATTTACCAGTATTTTAAAGTCAGGCTTTATAGAAGACGGTTGAATGCGCATGTCTGCTTCGGCATCCGCTTCGTTGCGGTATTTCGTCTTCGTAGATGCGTATAATGAAAATCCAGTTTCACAAAGACATGTTGTTGGAAATGAAAGAAGTATTCGTACAGTTGTTTTAGCCAAACATTCAATGATAAAAGCAATATAACCATCAACCAACTCGTATCTAATCTCATTTTCGACTAAGAGACAAAATACGCGTGTTTATTTACTAATAAAATAAACACTATAAACTTTATATTATTATATTTTGATTTCATTTAGATCCAGATGTGTCCGCGGAGCACACTTTGAGAATCGCTTGTTATATACTGTACTATACTATAATCTAATGATTATACGTTTATTTTATCTTGTTGTATTTACAATATTTTTAGTATTGTTTTATTCATAATTTCTGTTATTATTTACTCGACTTTATTAAAGTCACAATTTTTTTCTTCTATACATTGTAATTTGGAATACTAATGCCGTAATGAATATTAATGATTATTATGTTTACGTATTGTCGATCATTAAAGCGTGTACGCATCGTGCTGTGTTGTCATGACCAATTACACGCACCGTTTAATTAATATTCAAACTGTTACGATTGCACCAGCATCCTAGTAATGTAAGGAAACAATACGATATCATGAATGCGTAGTGCATAAAATTGTTTTTTTTTTTTATATTCACAATCAATATCGGCTGATCAAACGTACATCAAATCATGTTAAAAGGTGTCAAAATGCATACCCATCGTGTATAAATCACGTCCTTTATTACTTAACTATATACGTACAAATGATTATTTCGTAATTCGGTTTAGATTATGTTGGATATACTGAGAAAAAATTCATACGATTCGAATAGGATTTATCTAATCTATAATTTTTGACTACAGATAATTATTCTTCTTCCTCAGCTTTTACAGTCCATTTAGGACCATTGCTGCCTCAACCACTCCTCTCCACCTCTCTCCGTCCTCGCTATCTTCAATCCTTGTTCTTTCTGAAATTTCCGTGAGATCCATTTTCACTCTGTCCGCCCGTCTTTGTCTTGGTCGACCCCTGGGTCTTTTTCCGTTTAGTCTTCCAGTAAACAGATTTTTTGCCATATCTTCTGACCTCCAGATGTGACCCGCCCATTCTAACCTTTTACTTTTTAGATACGAACTAATACTGGGCTTATTAAACATTTGGTAGAGTTCTTGGTTAGTTCTTCTTCTATAAATTAACGCCGCTCTCCATTACAGGGCCATATATCAGATACAGATAATTATTAAAAAAAAAAAACCACGATTATAATTTATGATTATTAGGTATATGTATATAATTTTGCGGTACCTTATTCGATACACCACCTCCATTGTGTGGCGATTTGTATCGGTTCGAACAGACAAGTCTATCGTTTGTAATATTAAGCAATTTAATTTCGTATTTTAGTTTTTATATAATTTTATAGGTGATTTATAGATAACGGCGTCGGTCAGCGAGATGCCGATCAAATCAGAACTGAATTTATTTCGCGCAAGTTTTGAGCGGTTTTTGTAAGTTTATCCCGCCTTTAGTTACCTAACGTTGTCACTATCCAATGAAGCATTTATTTACAATAATTATCGTGTTGTGCCAAACGGGCAATAATTGTGTTTATTAAACGCGTAATTTTCATACTCGTATCGCCGTGATTTATTATTCGTGATTCGTTGTACTTATTAGTAAGTCGTTTGCCAGCAACGGAATTTTAAGGTTCGTTTTGCCACGTATAGGAAATGTTAAAATGTTCATTTCTTATTTGATAATACATTCGAACGTATTGTACAAACGCGGGGCCGGATAGAACAACCGGTATTAACGAATAATAATAATAATAATAATAATAAAAAAAAAAGAACACTTTAAATTTTCCAGTGTGGCGGCGGGCTTGGCAAAATAGACCTGAAGTTCTACCGCTTTCTAGTGTTTCCGTTTTCTTTTTAAATTATAATATTTTCAAGTACGTTCAAATTACACGCATTACGCGTATTGAAGCGGTTAACACCACGTAGATTTACCCAGTCCAGCCTGGCAATCCCGACTACTTCTACTCACAGACGTCGACCGGGGTATTAGTTTCAAGCGTGTAATATGCCGTACGAATCCGAAAAATTTTATAGTCCACGGGCGAGCGCAACTTATAACAGCGCAATTTCTTTCCGTACACTTCAACTAAATGTAAATTGTCGACGTTTCCCTTTTTTTTTTTAGAGTAACATCGTATCATGCTCGTATTCGTAACTATTAAGTTATTGTTGTCACGAATTAAAGAGTCACTGTTATGTTCAGTAACGTAAAAAAAAAAATTATCATGCCGATAAAATCGGTGTAGAATTTTGAATAATATCAACGTAAAACAAAACGTGAATTCGCGATAAAAGTCATAATTGCGAACACTACAATGAAACCCAATGACATTACGTTATTATTTGCTATAACACGGGTAAGCAATTCCGTTACGTCGCTGCGGTGGCAGGTATTGGCACGTGTTTTCGGATACGTTTAAAAATCATATTTGAAACTATTGTATTTTTTTGTATTTTTTTTTTTTTTTACTGTTACGTCATAATATTGCTGTCCGAATCTCCGATCAGTATTGATGTTCGTGTAATATATTTTCAAAATAATACCCGACGGTTATAGAAGAGAGAGAGAGAAAAAAAAAAATTAGAATATTCATCGGGTTTCACCGAATTCGATAGCGTTTTACCCGGTTTATTCGTATTTTTACCTTTTGGCATTTTCGGGAGATTAATGATACTACATACATATTATTATTATTATTATTCGTAAAACTTCGCCTCCGAAAACATCCTTCAATGCCTTTGTGTGCTTTAATTTCCCCCCTCGCCACTTCCGCAACGATCTTCTACTGCGGTCAATGAATTATCGCGCGCTGCTGTTATTATTATGATTTTTTTTTCTACTCTCTTGCACATCTGCCGACTTCAAAAACAGACACCGCGATAGAGGTGCACACAACGTGCGGCGTTGTCTGAATTGTTATTAACAGGAGGAAAAAAAAATATTCACCGAAAGTTCGTATATTATTTTCGACGACTAAAATAATTACCGTTTTTAATTAATCGAGTGTAAAAATACGTACGAATGGGGGAAACGGGTTTCGACGAATCGAGATTGTCGAGTTTCTGTATAATTATTATTCGTCGTGAAATACTATTACAAAAAAAAAAAACCGCACGAGTTCCACACGTATTCGCGCACAACGAAACGGAGTAGGACTTGAACGCAGTTTAAATTAGAGTTTCTGAAAGTACTTTTCGAGATCCGAAAGAACGCGTTTTCGAATTATTTAAGCATTGGAGTCGCGTGTGTTTTTTTTTTTTGTTGTTTTGCAGTGTAAATGGGGCGAGTTCGCGTGTGTGTACGTATGTGCACTAGCACGATATGGTTTCCACCGACGGTGGCGAGACGATTGATACGTTTTCGAAATAATTCAAAATCAAATTATTTGACCGCCACGTTATTTTCGATCGTTTTGAAAATTAAAAATGTACGAGCAACGCGGGAAAAAACGCCATTAAGCGGTTCAAATCACGTTGATTTCCGAACACTTGACGGAATATTGGATAATTCTGTTGCTATATATTTTACTGTTAAAATAATAAGAAGAAAAAATAAATTATAGAAATCGGATAATAACAGTTGACGCATTAATAAAATATGCGCTGACCATTTCGGAGATAGAAAAAAAAACATTGTTGGGTATTTCGTTGGATTTCCGTCTTCGACAAAGAACGGTAAACAATTCGGTAACCGTGTTCCACGCTCGGTCAAGCGGTTATGCGGTATTCATAGATTTTCCTGGCACAGAAATTGTCCTCGTCAGACGTACGATTGAAATAAGGTTTCACGTTATATTTTTCATTTGCGATTTATTTTTGGTTACAACAGTAAGTTTACGACCGATTTTTTTTTTTGTATTCGATATCCAGACCATTCGGATTATAAGCGCGTACAAGGGGATATTTAAAGGGGTTTTTTTTAAAAATATGAGTGCAAATAGTCGATTATTACTTGTGGTAGTGTAACGTGGCCGACAAATCGCCAATACCGCGGTCTTGTAGTGTGTTCGGATTCGATCGTGTTGTAAAATTCACTGCAAGTAAATTGCAACGAAAGTTTTGAAGTTTTAGTATTATTTGCTCACGTATTATTATTATTATTATTATTGTGATATCATGCAAATATTGCGCACGTTATAATCGACGGGTAATCATTTCGGCGGCCTTTTAACACTCTCACGATGACAATAATATAATAACGTCTCCCCCCCCGCCTCCATTTCACTGCTCCGCGACCGTTCTGATGTGATGTTTTGTCGTTTCGAGCAGTGAACTGCAGAGGACGACGGTGGTGCGAGCGCTGATGATGGTTAGTCGTTATACGTAATAATATTGTTGTTTACGTGTCGCGTAAATGTCTTTTTATCGGTATGTCACGCACGCGTCACAAAACGATTTTTAGATTCTGAGCGAAGCGATCAAGGCATTCCTTTTTTAAAAAAAAAAAAAGACGTTTCTTTTACGATTTTTCGACTAGCAGAAGTGCTGCGCGATCATTACACTCGTGTCCATTTTCCGGTAGTGAATTTAGCAAGGGCGGTTTTTTAAAGAGGTCGTTTTTTTCGATTTTCTCAACGGTTTTTAGACGCGGCCAAAAAAAAAAAAAAATGAACACAATTTTTTTTTGTTAAAATTGCAACAACGCGATTTCGTATATAATTCATTATTGTATTTCTCCGGTATTTCGAAAATAACTGTCCTAGAATCCTAGATTCTTGAAATTTACACTGAATACGTAATTTTGCGTTATATATATATACCCTATAAAAAATTGTTTAAATAGATTTTCCGATTTTCAACTATTGTAGGACTCGTAGACTTTTATTTAATTGGTAATTTTAGGATTTAATAAACGAAAATGTAATGCAAGATTAATTGTAAATTATATACTCTATATACACGATATATACATATATATATTATTAATAATAATTAATAATATTACACGTGAGCTGGCAGCTGCGTTCAGAATCGCTTTATTGAATAAAGCGCCTTTATTTATTTATTTTTTTAATATTTATTTAGTAATATAACAAAACTCTGAAATGTTTATCCAAGTGATTCGCAACACCCGCGACTCGCCACTACCGTTTTTTACATTTTATGTAAATATTATCGTTACAAATAAAATTTCGTATTCAATTCCAATTTTAATGCTTTAAATTTTTTTTACCGTTTCTTGACGAGACGAGGAAACTCGGATGAGAGCTCAGAGCTAGTGTAGATCCCACTCAGACACCACTCTAAATCTGGCTCTGGTTTATGGTTTGCGCGCTGCTTCGCTGTAAACGCGTATAGCTAGTATATATATATATATATATATTGTTATATAAGGGTAATCCTTCTGCAGTGTATAGGTACTTTGCGCGCGCAGTGTAGCTGCACTTTCATAGCGAATTTCATCCCCTCGCAAAAAAAAATAATAATAATAATAATAAAAAGTGCGCCACGCCGTGTTTGTGTGTGTTTTGTTTCGCGACGATCCGAACCCCTCACACAGTAGTAAAATAATATCGTACGAGTATATAATATGCGAGTGTATATAATATTTTGTGCGCGACGTATTCCAACTGCCGAGCTTTCCATAAAATAATGATTTAAAATACACGGCGCGGTCAATAAAACCATATAACTCTATTTTATATGTGACTAGACCGTGCCGATACCAGTAATTTATACGTTTACTACATAATACGAAATACGACGCCCAATCGTGAGATTTATCGAAAATAATAGTTTAACAAAACGAACGTCGAAAAAATATTTACTTAGCTTCCAACAGAAAATCTGGACTAATAGTAAAAAAAAAAAAAAACCCGTATTACCTATATTGCGTGAAATGGTTAAATTATATGGTGGAAAAAATTGATTTTCCAATACTACTAATCGATATATACATATGATTTATTGGTCTTGTATGATCTGTAAAGTTTTTGTTAAAACATTTAATAAAATTTTTTGTAAGAGGTTTATTTTTACTGTTGTATTATCGATTCGTTAAAATAATATATTATATAGATTTCTAAACGCCAGAAACGGTTTTCTTCGAATGAAATAAAATCAGAATTTTGAGAACTTTGAGTGAAAACCATAAAAAAAAAACCATGTATGTAGTAGTTTTTTAAAACATCAAGTATTGTTTTTTTAGTATTGTTTTGAATGCAGAGCGATGGGTTTTTTACTTATTGCAGTATATCGGTAATAATCTGTATTTCGATGGCTACACAATTTAACCGCGACATTTTTTCCAATCTGTAATTTCTTATCCGTATAATCTGTTTTCTCGTCGGTTTTTCGGTATTAAAATTAAAAAAAAAAAAAATTTAACAAAAAAAAGGTAAATTCATATATTTGAAATGTCTGGTGTTCATAATATATTAATACGGACACGTGAAAAATATAAAACCAAAAAGTGCGAAAGGCGCAAGGAATAAGTTTATAGATCACAACCGTGTGCCAGATGTTGCAATATAATCGAAGTGAGCGAGGCAATTAATCAGATGAAAGATCCGTTAAATGTTAGGCGCTGATGGTTGTATATTATGTGATCTCGCACATTGCAGCGTCTGTTTCTATGAAATATTTCGATATACGCGTTGTGTTGCTACTCCAAAGATGAAACACAT
Source organism: Slavum lentiscoides (assembly GCA_032441835.1). Taxonomy (NCBI): domain Eukaryota; kingdom Metazoa; phylum Arthropoda; class Insecta; order Hemiptera; family Aphididae; genus Slavum; species Slavum lentiscoides. The sequence goes on along the minus strand of CM063721.1, from coordinate 837,288 downwards.
CCTTTATTTACAGTCTCCCTATCTCTGTATATAGTGTACTTAATCGGCTCGCAGCTGTTACATTTTCGCAAACGGACCGATGAGCAGCAGTATTGACGGCAGCCGTTGTTCAGTTGCTGTTATATTTACAATGATTTTAACGCGTGTTTTTACGAATAATAATACTATTATTATTATTATTATTATTATGATATCGTATAATTAAACAGCTATCGAATACATTGTAAATACACACAAATCAGCATAGAGGCGGACGCAGACCTTATGATTAGGGTATGCGGAAGAGCAGATTTCTGGATCGACCAAAAGAAAAAACAGAAATATAATATTTCGATCTTTAAACAGTTTAATATCGTTTTATATCAAATTTTTTGCATGTAACTTCTATACTTAACATTTTTATTATTGGTTTAACCGACTTTTGATAATTAATTTATAAAAATGCGTAACACGTAATAATAAATTAAATTACAATAATGTTTTTCTTTCGAAATTGATAGATTTCTTTGCAATCGCCAATTATTGTTCTTAGGATTTAATTTTAGAGCAGATTTAGTTTTCAATTGTAAGTAGTATTCGGCTATTTAATCGTTTTGCGTGTCATAGTAGTTCTATGTTTTGATCACTTTTGTTCACGTATACAACCGGTAACGGAAATCATCGAAAATTTCTCTAATACCATACTGAAATGGTCAAATGATTATCAAATTCATTTTTATTTATCAAATTGTAGTCAGAAGTATATTTTGAGGATTTACATCGGATGTCTTTGGCATTGTTTTATTTTTTATTCGGATTCCAAAATTTCTTTATCACACGTGCCCCGTCCCCGTAGCTTTGTGGGCGAGTGGAAAATACGATTTTATAATAATTTATCGCTATAGATTTTGTCATCGGTTGACAGTTACTCGTGGGCTTGGGTCGAATCTCCCGAATCAAAAAAAGTATAGTGGTAAGTACCGAACAGCGGGGATCTTTGTTGTATATATCGTATTATGTGTTTATACGTGAGCTTAATTGTGTTACCAGCAGTGGCGGTTATACATGATGTTCAAGGGGGGAGGGGGGCAAAAATGGAGCCAACTCCCTCTGCCAATGAAATATACACATCGACGTGTAATAACCAAGAAGAAAGATCTATTAACGTACCGAGACGAAATGCAGATGTAGAAAAAGGAAGAACAACGTGCACGGAACATAAATGAAATACCAATAAAACCGGAAAAGAAAGTAGTCACCAGATAGCGCTACGATACAATATAGAGTGCGTGTCAGAAAGGCGCATATAAATAGCGGTCAGCCTCGAACACCGCACACAAACACACCGCAGTCAGACGCGAACTACGTTGTTCACGCCTGACCGCCGTGACTACAGTGAGCGTTCCGCTTGTTTCAGACTGCTATTTATAAGTGCCTTTCTGCCACGCCCTCTATGTTGTGTCGTAGCGCTATCTGGTGATTACTTTCTTTTCCCGTTTTATTACGCACCACTGACGCGCTATGTCGGCATATGCGAGTGTTTTGTTTGACGCTGACCCAGCGACCGTTCGTACGCGCGTATGCAATCTTTATTATTTATTATAATTCTATTAATAATATTAATTCGCGTATTTCAATGAAATGAAACGAACGTAAGGATTCATCTTTCCTCGTTGTACACTCGTTTACATGTTGACTCGTTTATTTTACCCGTTTACTATTCATTTACCGTTTACACTGTACAAGATCCATCTACCGCCCCCTTCTAACCACCACTGGTTATCAGTATAACAATGCGTTATCATTATAAAATAAAATGAAATAATATTAATACAGATTAGATGAATAATCTAATCTGTGATATTATGATAATGATATGGGGGTTTTGTTTGTTTTTTTCAAATTACAAACAGGTACCTATTTAAATAAGTATTACTTTTTTTTTTTTTTTGATAATAATTTTTAAAAAGGAAATATTTTTTTTGATTAGGATATGCCTAATGGTTTATATCTCGTATACCCTTTGCTTCCGCTATATACAAATCAGCAGTGATTACCACCGATACGCGGTTTTACATATGGAAATTATTATATCATAATCAATTTGCGTATTGTAATTAATCGAAATTAAATTAAATCGAAATAATCATAAATACGGCGTCATTGGAAAATGTATGATTGTATGCGCTCGTAAAAATTTATTTGACAAAATTTTAAGTTAAAAAAAAATTACAATTGTTTTAATATTCCATTGTTATAGAAACGATTTATTATTTATATATATCATTCTATTTCGAAATAATTAATCTATTTTCGATTGCAATTGATTTGTGCGTTTATTTAGAAAACATTTTTCGCTTATATTTATTAAATGTTTATGTGCGCGACTTTTCTCAAATAAAGTATAATTATTGTAAACATTTGACTCTCATTATTTCTCTAGTATTCCGTAGGTGGGAAAATCTAAATTCCTGTATGCCTGTGTATAGAAGGTATCTCTTAGATTTTACCTTAAAATATTGATGTAGAGGGTCTCCAGTTGCTTTAGGAACATTTTATATTTTCGTAAGTAAACATTTACAATTTCTCTTTTGAAATCCAGTTGAGTTATTTTTTTCCTACCCGTTTTGTTGTACAATATCCAACTATTTTGAAGGGCCACATCAAACATCCACGTAATCAGAGGCCAGTACCATTTTTTTCCTCTAATACCTATCCGATAACATGCTACATTTTGGTCCATTTGATCGGTACCTCCCATATAAGTATTATATTTTGCAATTTGTCTTGGTCTAGGGACTAATATATTTCGTTTTTCTTTTTGTGAAAATCGTTTTACTTGTCCTACATTTTGAGTCCCACATGATGACGAAATCATCGTTACTACTGCGTTGTCCATCCAACGTAAATATAAAAGTCCATCCTTCCTCTCTATAGCAGTTTCAAATATCCACGATTTTTTTTTTTAAAGGTTGTTTTGTTAGTCAATGGGCATTGTTTTGGAATCCTATTGTCACGAATTGTACCTATTGCAGAATATCCACGAAGTCTCAAAAATGAAAATAATGCTGGGCTTGAAAACAAATTGTCCATATAAATATTATATTTCAATTCCTTTTTTTCATCTGGGATTTCATCTAATAATACCAAAAGTGGACTAGCAGCCTTACCAAACAATTTTTCATAATCAGAATTTGATTTTGGATTTTGGCCCTGATATAATTCAAAATTCACTAAATAACCATCCTTTGTGTTTATACACCATATTTTATATCCAAATCTTATTGGTTTCCCCCTGATAAATTGTTTACAACCATGCCGTCCAAAATACTTCACCATACTTTCATCATATGCTAAGTGTTCTTCGGGTACAAAATTAGCAATACACCGTTTTTTCAACATTTCCATCAAAGGGCGTATTTTCCAACCTTTATCATTCTGATTTATTTCAGTATTACTAGTACAATGAAAAAAACGAGAAATTTGTAAAAATCTATCTCGACGCATTGAATTAGATACAGCAATATTTTTCATGTCATCACCATTATCCCAATAATGACGTTTTGATGGCAAGTTATTATAGCCACTTAGATATAAAATAGCTAAAAAACAACGAATTTCATCAGATGTAATATTGGGATCTGGACAATTTAAAAATAAAGCATATTTTCTTGTTTCCACTACCAAATGCTCAATTATTTCGTCATCAATAAACTTTTCAAAAATTTCAATTATTGACATATTTTGGTAACTCGAAAAATCTGGTTCAAGAAATGTGCTTGTATTTTCACGTCAAAGTCAGCTCCATCTATCCAAGATGGTTTAGGTTTTGATTTTATTCGAGTGCCCATCCACTTTTCATATTTATCAGGTAATTGAATTGGTCTTATATTGGAAGAAGTGTCACATAAATTAGAATCTAGAAATATTTTGATGGTCCAAGTCTAACACGTCATAGTTAACGCCTAATCGTTCATTATTTGGGAGTCGTATTTCAGCGTTGGCTAATAATTGTCGAGAATTTAACTGCATTCGTGATTTTGCTTTTCATAATATCATTATAATTACCGAGTTCGGATATTAATCAGTAATTATTACTATCGTAAAATATAAATTATGTCATCTAGATTAAGTAATTCGATAATTTGTGTTTCGTTATATTTCCAAACGCATTTTATACATCGAAATTATACACACGATTTTCGTATAATTATTACAATTAATGAATTTACTTTAAATATATTACGTTTAATTAATTCATTTTTTTTTTGTAAAACATAAATACTAGCTAATATTTTAAAAACGACTTCATTTTTGTATTTCTAATAATAAAATTGTGTTTAATGTGCTATATAATATACGAGTTTATTCACGTACTTTATTAAAAAAAAAAAAAAGTTTTTAATTTTATTAAACGTGAAATACCTGAATTTTGTATGATATGCTTATCGTGTTATAATTCTAAATAATATTAAAAAAAAAAACTGTAAGTTATGTTTTAAAGGGGAGGGAAATGAAAAAAAACATAATATTTACAATGTACTATAACGAGAGACAAGGCAATTCCAGTTGAGTTCCGTACTTTTGTAACGAGAATGTACGTTTTTATTAGTTGCGGTCTACCGTTGAAAATAATTAAAATTCATATCCCAAACGGCCGTAATAAATTTGAAAATACGAGAACATTGTTTTGATTTTAAAATATAAAATCGTTCTGTACTATAAAAGCAGAACGAGGGTAATTTTTGTAAAAAAAAAATTAAAAATTACCGTAAATTTCGAACGTCGTTTTGTCGTGAAAGAAATTTTCGAAAATTTTATCGGAAATAAAAAAAAAAATTATCGTTGGTCGATATATTATTTCACTATACGTTTAAAATAATTAATTAAAATTCTATAACGGTAGACATCATTCTGCAGACAGTGGCAGAATTTTCCAATGGGAGGGGGGGAGGGCTTGAAAATAAATAAATATTTAAATATTCAGTAGACATAAGATTTTGCTTAATTTATTATAATATATAATTACATAAATAATTGAAAAAACGACGAGCATTAAAATAGTTTTGTTGCGTAATAAATCGTTTTTTTTTTTTGTTAATCGTTAAAAAACCGCGGTTCATGTTATCAATCGCAAATGTGACGTCACACTATTTGTGTCTATTCTGTGCTAAACGATTGGAAAGGAAAAACTTGTACATCATACATCGGTTCCCCGACCGGCGATCACAGTTTTATCAACATCATAAAATAAATAAAACTGTTTACGACCACTATAACCATTAGCAATATCTAGAGCGCGGATTTGTATGCATTTGCGTGTTTTTTTTTTTTTTTTTTGGTTAATCTTGTGATATGCTAAGTATGCCACGTACATTATGTGTTTCGTGATGATGTGATTAAAAATACAAATTTTTTTAGCGCATATATTTTGCATATTCGGGCGTTTTTCGATATTCTGATATTTTAAAAGTTTATTCTACGATTTTAACTTCATATTTCATCTTTTAGTGCGTATTTAGGTATATTTTATAATAAAATGTAAAATTTGGTTAACGTTTTTGCGGGGAAAAAACCGAAATATAAAATAATAAAAATTCAAAAATCCGTATTTTCCCGTAGTTATGAATTTACGATAACTTTAATGGTATTTTGTTTTCGGTACCAATCTTAATTTTAGACTTCTATCGCTGTGTCGATTTCACCGCAAATGCAATTCAAATTTACGTTTGTAAATTAATTTTCAGTTTAATTCTATTGATATTAATTGATTACATTTTTTCGTTATAGATTAAAACAAGAAAAATAAATGGTGCTCTTGATTTTTAAGTAAAATATTCTTTTTTTTTTTTTTTGAAATTATTGTTTACGAAGAAATACATTTTTTTTTTTTTGTATGTAATTTTTGAGTGCATAATTTTTTATTTTTGTGTACATTTGAACATTTTAGTGCGTGTATTTATGCATATCTAAGAATTTTTAGTGCATATAAATCCGCGCTCTAGTAATATCGGTAATATGAAACATAAAAAAAAAAATAGAATTATACGGTCAATGGGGGGCTTCATCCCCTTATCCCCTGCGTACGCCACTGCATTCAGAGATACGTTTTCTATTTTAAACGAGCTCCGAATTCCTACAATCGTAATCTCTATCGTACCACAAATCCAGTACCACGTGTGTCACGAATATTTATAATAAGAATTTTTTTCACTTTTGCAACCCCCTCGTTCATACACTGCACGCGATAATGATTTAGTTTTCCTTCGCGCGCTTCAGTTCCGTACTTGCGTGTATTTTCATTTCGTTAATTAAACGTTTCGACCGGATTTTCTAATTTCCTATTTATTATGTGCCATATTATATTACTCGTATATAAAACCAGTTCGGCTTTTTCCAATGGCGGGAACATTAATGTCGACAAGGTCTCGCCACGTTTCATAGGTTTAATTTTCAAAGGCGCAAACACACGGTCATTAAAAACGTTCAAATAGCGTTTATCAACTTACTGTTATATAACTATATTATTTTTTTAAAAAAAACTTTGGTTTTTTTTTAGTGTCGATGGCACTTGTTTTTACTGTTCTCTCCCGTGGACAATTTTAAAATTTGATATCGTATGTTATCGATTTCAAGCATCGTAGTCACATACATTAATACGAATTAATTATAATATATATATATATATATATATATAAAATAACGATTCAGTGTACGTAAATACGTGACTAATCCGCAATATTTAGTATTTCCGTTTAAAATATTATATTTTCATTTTTGGAGAAATTTCAATTTGAAACGTTTTTTTTGTTTTTTTAAATTTCAATTATTTACAATATTTATGTATATATATATAAATAGACTTAACCGATGGATTAGTCCTTTACAACACGTTAAACCACTTTGTCATAATTGTTACTTATTTAAGAATTTAGTATAAAGATCGTAATATTTATACAGTTCGTCTTGAGGGGCTGTTTAGAAAAAAAAAAATTATTTACAATACAATTTTGAATTTTTTTTTTTTAAAGAAAAACTTTGAGAAATCGTATAGAGATTTTCTGTCGATTGAATTGAATAAATAATGGAAAATGTGAAAAAAAAATTCGTCGTTATAGGACTCTATAGCCCAGCTGGTTTATAGTACGCGGGTTTTGTAATAATTCTATTAGAAGTGTGTTATTTACGCCCAGTCAGATATTCCGTTCGCGTTTTATTCAATACAATATTTTATTATATAAAATAGGCGAATTCTATAGAAAAAAAAAACACAACGTAAATATATGCCGAGTCAATAAAATAAAACCTTTTTCGTTCATTCGTAAAAAAGTTTTGGAAAGCGTATTTTTCGTCGACTTAATCGTATAAAAAATATTCTTTTTTTTTATCACGCGATACAGTAGAGTTCCTTACCACAGACGTATTACCGTAAACAGTGCACTGTGTGTACACACGTATAATAACGTATTTTTTTTTTTTTAGCGGTTCGGTAGGATTTTCTGGGCGCGACGCTTGTTACGCGTATACTGTAAAAAATGAATATTTCGCTATTTCGCCAAGAACAGTATATCAATATCGTGTTGTTTTATTGCGATCGGTGTTTGATTTTATAGAAACGCGGGCAATATACGGTCTTCGTTTTTACTAAAACGGTTCTCGGGGGTATTTGTCGTTTCTCGTGTCGCGCAGAAATGTTCACTTCACGATTGTCCGCGCGTCGTCTGACATTTATTTATTTTCTTTCGGTATTTGATGTGATCCTTTATAGAAGAATCCCTGGATTCGATATACGAATGAGGCTGCAGCGGTTCGAAAAGGAATCCCCGATAGCCGGGGCTTTGTTGACCGCTTGTTTGTTCGCGCAGTATAAATAATACACGCGGTTTTGGTTGGGTCGAAAACCGCGCCGGAGTTTCATTCGAATTTGTCGGCAAAGCTCCCCGGTCTCGTGTACTAATATAATATGTATGCACACAAAGTTCGGACACGCGGTATACCGAATGCAGCGATCGAGAGCTGGACTCGAAAATTCCGCGCTAAATTTGTTTTAAATATAATGCGACTTTATAGGCGGCCGTACCGCGAAGTTTCTGTCCGACGGTGGCATTCGAACGGTCGCGAAAGGATCTATATGAGCTAAGATCTAAATATACAATAAAAAAAAAAGAATCATAAAATATGCAAAAATATGAAAAAAAAATACAATTAAAAATTTTATGTAAATTTTTTTTACATCGATATCAGGAACTAATAATCGATAAAATGATAATTAAACAGTTATTTATTATAAGATATTAATAACTGTTGTTACATTAAATATCACGCGCTGTAACGATACGTCGTTTCAAATACGGACCAACGGCGATTGGAACGATGAATGGATTTACTGTGTAAAACTTCTCTTCGCATCATATACGACATACATTTGGGTAATAATACGTAGGTGTGATTTTGTCTTTTAGTGTTTGTTCGACTGATACAAGGTTATAAGATGGGTAGGTAATATTCACCCTCCAAGAAAAATTGTACTCGCTATGTTGAAATTGTATTTCTTTGATTGTGAAACCAGTAGCGAATTTCCGAGCGTATTACAATAATATTTCTATAATAATTATGTAAAGTCCAGAACGTCGAGCAGTACAACGCTATATATACAATATGTATACAAAATGAAGACGATTGACAACAAAAAAAAAAAACACTGATTTTTGTTTTGACTGACGCCAAAAAATTCTATATACGAGCGAATTCGATAGTCTCTTGAACATGCATTTTCATAAAAACCGTGTACAAGAATAACGATTAACGCGCGGAAGTAGTTTTATATGTACCACCACACAGTAATCGGCGAATTGACTTTGTAATTATAGAATTCTTTCATTTTAAAAATGAATTAATATGTAAAATATTTTTGTTTCGAAAGTCCTTTGGAATTCTCCCCCTAAGAAAAAAAATCATATCTGATAATGCTAATATATTTGCGCGACAATTCGACGAATGAATAGACGTGATAAAGACGTTTATTAAATAAATACCGTTTGAAATTCGTTATGGATTTTCGAAAACTCTAAATATGCAGAAAAAAAAATTGTTCTATTCAATCGGGAATATAAAGCGGCCCATACACGGAACGATCTGTTGTCAAACTTGTCGTCAGACCAATCGGTCGATCAGTTGTCAAACCTAACGCAGTCCACACACCTTACGATTAGTTTGTCGATTTTTAACCTAACTTTTTAGTGAAGTAGTTTTGTTATTTCATATAGTGTCATTATAGATATTCTTATCTATGGTATCATACTATCATACCATATTGACAATCATCATTCGAAATATTATCCGAGTTAATTTCGAGTAAATTTGTGTGTACAATGAATCAAGTAGACCGAAAGAGAAAGTTATTGCTGACAGCTGCTCTTATTTTGCATTCGGATGATGATGATGATGACCATTTTTATATTTTAAAAAGAAAAAATTTGAAACAAAAATATGTTGTGAATTTTTGATAGTAGTCAGTACCGATAAGTGATAACTGATAACCATAGAGTAAAGTAATGTTATAACACGCACGCACGCACACACGAAATCGTTCAGACAGTCGTCCGGTTGGTCTGACAAAACGTACGACCGACGATCAGACGGCAGACTGTCAAACACGCCCATACACGTGACGATTTGGTCTGTCAAACGCTGTTTGACGACAAGTTTGACGACAGATCGTATCGTGTATGGGCCCCTTAAGAGCCGAATCGTGAACACACCTGACGACCGATATCTATTTGGACTAAAGGGGGGCAGGGAACGCGTAAACCAGGGACGGATCTACGGGGAGTGGGAATGGGAGATATTCCCCCCGCCCCCTTAAATAAAAAAAAAAAATTAAAGCAGAAAAAAAGTTAATAAGACAAAATAAGGTCATCGACTTTTTCTGTATTTTGCCGACAGGCATAAAAAGTCTAACGACTAAATGGCCGACCGACATTATAATTTACCCGACGATTTCCTTCCTTGAAAAAAAAAATAAAAAACAGGACATCCCCTTATTAATGAAGGAATCTCGTATACTTTTTATCAATTTTTTCGCTATTACTCTGTGGCGGCGATACCAATAAAATCTCCGAGGGAAAACATTATCAGTTGCGCTTTAACTGGTGACTTGTACGTACCCCCCGATCGTCAATTATAGTCACTTACAGTGATATACCATAAATGTAACTAAAAATATGGTTTTTAAATCTATAATTTGCGGAACAACTTTTGAAAATAATTCCCCACTCCGTATATATACTTAGATCCGCCACTGCGTAAACGCAAGCAAATCCTAGTCCCCTGGTATTACGATATTAATTCGGCTCGCCACTTCCGGCCGGGGCGGACGTCGTAATATATAATAGTAAAAAATTAAAGGAAAAACAAAAAAAATTTAATAATTTGACGACGAAATAAGGATTTGGAGGGATGATGGTCGTGAAACGCGAAAATTCGAATGTTCGCGTATAGTGGAAATTATTCTAAACGAATTCGGATGGCGAGCGGCTGACGTGCGTGCGCCCCGAACGTTCCGTTGTCGCCCGAACACACTACTTGTTCGCTATACCGGAACCAGAGCCGTCTTAAGGTTATGTGAGGCCCAAGGGCCCAAAATAATTTGGGGCCTTTGAATACTTAAATTACGATATATTCGTATATATATATATTTTTTAACACATAATATATTACAAGTATATTAGATATTAAAAATTATACTTTATTAATAAAAACTAAAATATCAATTTTTATTAGAATCTCTGTTACTTCATTGTTTATTATGATAATTTCAAAATGTTAATAATTTAAAATTAAAGTATTTTTCTTATCATTGAAGATTTATTAATTTTTTTAAATATCTACAAGTAAAAAGAAAATTAATATGTTATTTTCTAAATAAATTGGGGACCCTTAGAATTTGGGGGCCCCGGGCTCGGGCCCTCCAGGCCCATGCCTTAAGACGGCACTGACCGGAACACCGGGGGGAACACTGTGTTTTGTATTATGTACAGCACGCGTTGTTCGGTTGTGTAATATACGAGGTGTGACAATAAAATAACGAGACTTTTTAAATAAAAGTTATTTATTTTTAAAATATTATAATTTAATGATTATCACCTTCAAAGTAACTTCCCACAGCATCAACACACTGTTGCAAATGTCGCTGCCATTCTTGAAAACAGTGTTGCCAATCGCTCTCAGTCAGCCCTTTTAGAAGTTCTGCCGTTTTCATTTTTACATCATCAACCGTTTGAAAATGGGTTCCTTTTAATAAACTTTTAATCTTTGGGAATAGGAAGAAGTCACAAGGAGCAAGGTCTGGCGAGTACGGGGGATGTTGAAGTATAGAAATATTTTTTTCAGTTAAAAATCGTTGAATTGAAAACGCACTGTGAGCTGGAGCATTGTCAATTTTTGATCAATCGATAAATTTTTAGGGACCATTTTAGCACACACTTTTTTCATATTTAAATTTTCAACTAAAATTTTACGAACACTTTCTCTATCAATATTTACCATCTCTGCTACAGTTCTAACACTTAATCGACGGTCTTGCCGAATAATTTTGTCGATTTTTTCAACGTTTTCGTTTGTTGAAGACGTGGTAGGACGTCCAGAACGATCATCGTCTTCGACGTCCTCCCTTCCACTACAAAACCGTTTGTGCCATTCAAAACGCGAGCTCTTGATAAACATTCTTCACCATAAACTTCACTTAACATCCGAAACGATTCCGCGGCATTTTTTTTTAATTTAACAAGAAATTTAATGTTAACGCATTGTTCGATTTTTAAATCTAACATTTTTCGGCAGTATAGTCGAACTCACACTAATAACAAGGCTACTAACGTATAAGAAAATAAACCGATTTCTTCAATATTTATAGTACTTTTAGATTAGTGTTTTCTTATTTTATTCCATTAATCGCTTTATGGATAACGTTAATAGTTTAGGTTATATTTAGAAAGTCTCGTTACTTTATTGTCACACCTCGTATAACACAATACGCGAATGATTAAATTTTAAAAGCGCGCCGACCACGGACAGACCCCGCGCGAGCTCCGTTGTTGTTCACTGCAATAGTGCGATACACGTTGGTTCGCGAGGGAAAAACGGTGAACAGGTGAATATTTATGAGAACGAAATAAGCGGGGTGACGGAATATTTTCATATTACTTTCTTTTTTTTTTTTGCTCCCCATCGTTTTATACCGAGTAAAAAGGGATTAGGCGGTTGGAGAAATACGAAATTTCAACCCCACGCCGTGAGAAAAATAATAGATTCCTGCGCGGGACATACCGGGCATTTACGGTACCGAAACGGTTTTCTTTTTTTTTTTTTTAATTTTCGATATAAAACAAACTCTGTATTATAATATATATTTATTTAAAAAACAACAATCGATCGCGGGATATATGTACGTGGAAAAATCGAAGGAAATATTATCGGAAAAATTAGCTATTAAAACCGTTAAAAAAAAAAAAATTGTAATTTAATAAAACGCGTCTCCGAACGATAATTTCAAAACAGCAATATTTACAAACTCGAGTAGAACGAAATTTTCCATTGGGAAAATGTACGCGTGAACGGGTCGAAGCGAACGGGTTTCGCCCCGAAATTATATAAACGTTTACGGCAGAACGAAAAGAAAACATTCATATTAATAACAATAATTCTTACTGTCCGTTTATTTTTAAATTTCCGCGTTTCGCTCGTACATAAAATAAACTCGATCCGTAAATCGAGGAACTCGTTTCAACCGTCGCGGTGAACCGTTATAACACCCTTTTGATATATAACTTATAGTTAAAATTTCAATAAAAAATAAAAAAAACACTTTATTGTAATAATAATAAAAAAAAGATTAATTTTTCGAAGCCCGCAACTTGTGTATTCTGTTTTCTTAACATATTAATATAATAATTGATCAATAAATACGAATTACGTAAAAATAACATCGATTATATCTGCCAATATTTCGAGCGAATTTCATTCGGTGTTTATTTAAAAAAAAATAAAAAATTTATCTCCCACTCTTTTGAAATCGAACAGACGTAAACTCTTTTGATTTTCGTACGACGACGTTTTTCTTCTTCTTTTATTACTATCTTATATAATCAATATATTATAAAAACAAATAAAATAAAACAATTTCGGAATAATAATTTAAAAAATTTAATTGTCCTAGAGAATTTACAAACTTGAATGAAGTTGTAATACGTTTTATACCGGTAAAATGTATAGAAACTTTAAAACAAGACCTGAAGAACATATTATTACGTCCGAAATAAAATTAAAAATAATACGAATCCAAATTTAAAAATATATTAAATAATATTGATAATATACTAGCGTAGTTGTTTTTTAAAATTCAATTCACTACGTCAACTATATTTCTTCGTTGTGTTTTATTTTTTATTTATTTTATTTTGAACTCTGTGTGTTTATTGCAATGCTCGTGATTTTTATTTTTTATTCCGTTGTTGCATTTTTATTTTTCGCCTGATGATAAATTCTTTATATCTGAATACGATCGAGACACTATTGTGACTGTTTACACTAATATTATGAAACCCAAAATCACAAAATCTTTACCACGTGTTCGTATTTCGACAACAACGACGTTGTCATCATCAGCGCGAACCACATACTAAAACAGTTGTACTACATACACCCGTATTTATACAATTCGTATCCAATGACGTCACCAAAAAATCGCTGCAGCCGATCGTGAGTCATCGACCACGCCCTACCGCATGCCGCTGTGCCGACGCCATCTGGTTTGCATTCATTTTAGTAACGAATTCTGTAAGGGACTTTGTAAGTCCCAGTTTAACAAATTATTTTTTTGACATTTCTATTGCTTCTCTTATATTTAATTCCATATACTTAATTATTTACGTTTTTTAAAAGTTTTACTGATCTGATATTGTGGTTATTAGTGTTCAATAAGTGATCCGCTACAGGACGTTTTGTCGTCTTTTTGTTTTTTGATATTCCTCAAATGTTCTCGAATGTTCGATGATGACAACGTTGTTGTCGAAATACGTATATACGTGGTAAAAAGTGTATATATTATTTTTGTGATTTTTGGGTTTCATAATATTAGGATAAATTCTTCGTCGAAACCAGTATTCAATGAAAAAAATTCAATACGACAACTCCTATATTATATTTCTTTATTTTTCATAATTTTCTCAACGGCTTGATCGCATATTTACACACACACACATATATTATATAAATGTACAAATTTATTATATGTTATATATTTATACGAATACGGCGACATCCAACTTTAAAACTACGAGAGACATTATATATATATATAGTTCTGATATTTTTGAATATATTATGAATTATTGTATTATTGATATGTTTGGGTATACTCGTATGTGCGTGTTCGCCAGCTGTTTACAGTTGAAACTTTACACCACAACGTCACGTCGTTATGTATATATATATATACGCGTATATGTTGTGCGAAAACGGATTTCGCTAAATATACCAATTAATTATTATCATTAGTCGAGGGTACAAATTTGCGTTGGATTTGTATTTAATACTTGTACGATTAAATATTTCTAATACCAAAAAAAAAAAAAACGACGGGTGAAAAATTAGATTTAGATTTTTTTTTTTGTAAAAATTTAGTATTACGATTCGGTATTTTAAATTAATTTTAGCATGGAATATTTTTAGGTTTCCTACGGCTGTTCAAAATAACAGGATTACGGAATCGTAATTTAAAAACAAAGAACACCGCGATTGCCGAACACTATCGCAATATTCACGTTTTTAGTAAAAATTTCTTTTAATTTGACAACAGCGTTTTGAAATTACGACAATCAAAATGATCGGCGTATCGATTCGCTCAATAATCCACCCACTGGCTAATATTCTCATACGATCTGTGTTCACGCAATCGTTATACCGTGTAATTTACGCAAACCAGTTTTGTATTTAAAAAACAAATTGTTTTACCATATAAAAATTTGTTCTAATATTTAAATAATACGAGTATATAGGTACTTACATATGTGTGCCTAAAGCGATTGCCCAGAACGATCGGGTCGGAACAATTATAAGAGACTAGATAAAAACAAAATGCGAGAAATATTATTATTTATGTAGTAAATGAAATGTGATCGCGCAAAACGGAGTACCGTTTTGAAAAGATTTGCTGTTGATTATCCTATATTCTCGTTGGAATTTAAACTTTCTCTATATTATTATTATTATTATTATTATATACACAGTTCGTCCGACCGAAAACCCGGCAGTATAAATATTATTACGAATATTGTTCGCATCGTTTTTTTCTTCTTCGCATTATTCACTGTACCTATGAAATAACAATACACAATTCGAATCGAAACCGATCGATCGATTTGGTCGCCATGACGAATTTTCGTAAGTTTTTCGTGTCACGTCGTGCCGCTGTAGGTTTTAAAAAAAGAAAAGATATTTCATATTAATAAAAAAAAAAAATACGTATACATACAGGGCCGATGTCAAATGTTTTTTTTTCTAAGGCGAGTGCAATAAGCATAATTTTCGGATATTTTCACCGATATACGCTTTGATTTTCGTCGGTTCTACCATGTCTTGTCGGTCTTGGTATTGTGTATATCTAACTTTTCCATGAAAACTTTTTGTTTATCGAAACGAATGGCGTCTACAAACACATCGCGCAGAAAATATCAGATAAAAAAGTGACTTCTTCATTTCAATATTACGCCTATTGCACTCGACGTAGAGACGCGATTTAAGACGAGAAGAGTCCTACGAACGTTTGGCGGGAGTAAATTTGTTTAAACCTTACAGGAGGAAAATTACAGCTTATACAATTTTAGCGACAGTACGATTATTTGGCTACTGATTTCAATAAATACTAATTGAAATATTTCGGAATTTGACTTCCGCCACACATTCGTGTAATATACCAACTCACACTTCTCACAAATCGTGTTTCATAGTTGCGTACAACAGACAGGCGTATTGGAACTACGAAAACAAAATACATACGTAATTACAGTTTTAATAATTTTTACCAGCACGGTGTAAGAATGATGCTCCACTCTTGAAATTAGTTATCATCGGGTGTCTTTACGTGAGACGTCCTCTTTATGATTTACTATGTTGATAATTATTTTACGTAATGTATTCATCAGATATATGACTTCCACGCTCATCACGTCGCGTGCACCAGTGTAGTCACTTCTGTTAGCGTAGAGTAAATTTTTGTCACCATAAAAAGTACCTTAAAAAGGAATAAAAATTTATCCGATTTCAATGTGGTACGACATATATTTGAATTCGTAATTAATTGTAATTTTTAATTAATATTTAATTACAATTCTTTATAGAGAACGAGTTTTCGATTTCGTGTTAATTTCACACACGGTTAAGTAATTTTTTTTTTTTTTTTTACAAAATAATTTCGTGACGAAAAGAAAAATATACGTATTCTTCTCTAAAAAACTTAGAAAAAGACTTGAGAGTTTGATATTATTATTATTATTATTCTTTAAAATTAAACTCGGATTACTGTCATTGTAGTATCGTAAACGAACGTACAATAAAGTAATATACCTTTATATACTCGTAAAGTCCACGTTGTTTTTTATAACGATTAAAAAAAACAAAAAAATAGAAAACCACGGCCGCGTATTAAACGAAACTATCACCAGCTGATTATTGTCTAAATAAACAGATATTTATCCAGTAAATCTTCAACTAACGAAATAAATAATTACGCGTTTGCAGTGGGAAGATCCATATTCGTGAAATTAATCCCTCCTCCCTTCAAATTTTCTCCGACAGACGCCAAACCGACGCCAATATTTAGCGAATTAATTGCGAATTGAATTTGCAAGTAAAAATTCTGTATTCGGCGAGTTTTTTAAGATTTTCGGTCGGTGTCTCCCGCCTAACACTTTGCCCGATCCACACGTTCAAACGTCAATATTTAACAGACCAGTACTCAAATATACATATATTTTTATTTCTCTAAACGTAAATATTGTAGCACGTTTCTTTTTTATCACGTGGAGATAATAATATGCAGACTATAGAGGGCGATATTTATTTATGGAATAAAATGATGTATATTTGTAATTAAATTTGTTGGAAGGTTGGTGTTTAGAGTAGATCGGGTATAAAATGGGGTGTGACCATTAAAACTCTTAAACTATTTGTCAAGTAATTGATTTTCGAAATTTTACGAACCGATTTGCAATTAATTTGTTAAATATTAGCGTCGGTTTGGTGTCGGTCGGATGGTGTGGTCAGGGGGAGGCTAACTCGTTCGTTCACGTAATCTAACTTGAACCGTTCGGCTCAACGTTAAAATCGGTATCGTTTTGGCCGGCGGAATGTTCAAACAAAGCTCGAAAAAAGTGATATTTATATATATATATATATTTTTTTTTTGTACATACCAGTCGAATCGATATTTAAGTGTGTATAATATATATTTTTTTTTATTACATTTGTTTGGAGGGCAAAAAAAACGTTGTACATTTTTTGCACTCGGCAGCGTGTAAAAACGAAATCATTACGCGCGTTGTTTTCTCGATGTTCGACAGACCGCAATAACATTGTAAACCGCGGTATATTACACATACCTCAAATACACCGTTCAAATCAGATATATATATATTGTCTGAATGCTTATCCTATCGCGGATACGTGCAAATCTGGCGTAGACGCATTCGTCTTGAGCACTGCAGGAATGTTTTTACGAACGTTTTAAACTCATCCGGTGAATTCCTGGAGCACCTGTCGTAGTCCCACCGAAGGAATGTTTTCCGCGTTATTTCTTAACGTTTCCCATCGTTTGACGGCGAATTTCGATTCAACGATGGGAATTTCGTGCGTATCACGTGAAATACAACATACCTAGCGCGTCGGAAACGCTTTCCAACGGTTTTATGTTGTTTGTTATCTCATTGTTTTTAAGGATTCGAAAGACATTTTTTTTCCATATTACCAATGTATAATAGTTTAAGGGTCGATTTTGATTCCGGAATTCAAATTCACGAGTATCGCATATAGTGGTGCAGTTATTCCTAGTCTGACGCATTTTTTTTTTTTTGTTAAATATTTTAAGAATTTCGAATAAAAATTTCAAGCATTATGAATATTTTAATAGTTCTCGATTTTAAATCCTTTTATTTTTCGGGTACAGTTTACGCTGAAAACGATTTTTTTTTTGTTCACTACGCCTAAAAACCACTCTGGGTCGAGTCGGTCTTAGTCCAGACCGTATTTCATCGCGTTGCATATTATACTTGTCAAAATAATCTGTCGCAAACCCGAGCAACGCGCCGCGGCAATGACGGCTAGTTAATGTAATACAGTAAATATTATACGTATTAAGGATACTTATAATTATTTATATTTTAATTTTGCCTTTATAGATTAGCTTATGAGCATCGTTTGAAAGGCTACAGTCGCGTTTTTATAGTTTTATTATATCGTGGGGGGGGGGGAACTGCGAAAATCGCTGTTATAATATTATTTATGTTGCTGAGAATAAGTCAGGGATACAGTAAATTATGCGAATCTAAAAAAAAGATAATGTTAATAACGATATTTGACAATTTACAGATAATAACGCAATATTACGGTGTATAATTAATCGCTATTAAACTTACGCATATCTCACTTTGTTCTTCCCCGAATATAATAACCGCTTTTTCAGCGGTCTATACATACACATCTGAAAAATAATAAAGTTATATAAATATTAATCAGTGAAAGTCTTAACAAATTTTAATAACGATCATTTCTGTTTTTTTTTTTTTTTATTGTTACAAACCTAACGAGTTAACGAACGTAATTACTACTACTACGCGAAAATTGTTTATTCCAAATATGTATAATAATATTTACTTTGTAATTATTTATAATTCGCGGATCATTAGTGAAAACGAGTAATCCTATTTCTGATTTTGAAACGTTTAAACGATTTCCATACCGTGTAATATACGTAGATGGAGTAGAGAACTCTCATAAATTACGCACTATCTTTCCGCGCCGATCATCGTACGCATTTATTCAACGTTTAAATGGGTTTTATTTAAACGTTTAAAATCTTTATACGTATTATTATTATTTTTTTTTAGCGTTTAATAACGGGATAATATTAAAATGATTTTATTATTGTAACGGAACGCATATACTTTTATTTATTTTTTATCGCTTATGCGTGTTGTTCGGAAGTAGGATTTTTTCAAGAATCCAACGTTCGAAAACTGTGTACACGCGGTAGAATTTGGCGAAATATACGTTTAAAAGCGAAACTACGCCCAGGAGTGTGGACCAAACCGTATTAATTTTCGTATACCCGTTACATCATATTTCATGGTGAAACTTACCTATAGAATATTAAATAGTTACTTCCACGCGAATTCCCCATAGAGATACCCAGTCGGTTTATATATACAAACCGTGCTCGTTGACGTTTTCCTAAAAATTGTCCAATAGATATTAGACACTGTGTACACTTTTGATAATGCTGGTATACCTGACCGGCGTGCGCATATTCTCTGACACGATACGAAAACGGGTGAAATGCCGTTTGGCGATTTCGGTCCGTTCGACATCGTCCGTTTTCGTTTACGAGACGGATCTTTTCCGCCGCCGCCTCGTCGTCATATTATTATTGTATATTGTACGCGCAACAACTCGGCACATAAAACGAATGAAACTCTTTGTTTTGTGCTCGGCCAAATTTCGTCTAATCGTTTTATATATGAACCGTCGTCGGCTATTATTTTTATAATGGATACAACGTTTAAAGAGTGTTTCTAAAACGCAGTAGTGTACGAAATAACGGTTTAGAACGAAAAAGAAAACAACATCGCGTACCCGTGGGAACGTATTGCAGCAGTTGTCTGTATTATATGATCGAACGATGGGAATTTTCAAAATTAGCGCTGAAATTCACGATTAATATTTTCGAATGACTTTTCTTATATATTATACGTAGACAATAAAAATGTCTCGTATTTGCTTCAACATTTTTATTATATTTATTTATTTAACTTACGCCCGAAGGCAATTTTCAAATACAATTGTATCATACATATTATTTAAAGTTAATATAATTACTATTTCTTATTATATTACACATTTATGACTAAAATATATTATACACAGTTAACATTGAAAAATAAAGTGGCTGGCCTTAAAAATTAAATTTGGTATTATTGCGGCATGGTTTATATTGCGGAGCGTACGATAGATAGGATGATTTTGCGCTTAGGATGTGGACAGTAGGTAGGAATGTGGAATAATTGACGATTTCTAGTAGGACAAGTTGGAATACGGAAGTGGATCGTAGACAGAAGGTCAGGTACATCTAAAGACCCTTTCAGGAGAGAAGTGATGAAGGAAAGATCTGCTTTGTGTAAATAATTATAAAAAATATATATATATATATATGAAAACCTTTTGTATGTCCTTCCCATTTTTTTTTTTTTGTAATTAAATTAATCGACGTTAAGATATTAGGCCGTTTGTGAAAGCGAGTACCTACTATTCTATCGGACCGTGTGATATTATAATTTTTTTTATAATGGTATTTTCCAAAAAAAAAAAAAAAAATCAACTACAAAATACGTTTATTTATTATAAACCTTGTGTAATAAAAAAAAATGACAATTTTTATTGAAACACTATTTTACGTTAAATGTTTCGAATTCTACAGAGTTGTATTATGTGTCGAATCGGTTCGTCTCTTCAGTCGTTTAGGCTTGAGTAGTGGATTTGGAAATCCACTTTTTCTCCGTATTTACAATAATCTGTCGGAACAACGTGTAATTGGACAACTGGAATGCAGCCCCCGCGAATCAGTACGATATTGTGAAAAACTTATGATTTACTTTGTCAATGACGGAGCGGTTTTCTGAAATTGATAACAATCAATTCGATAACGTCCGGGGTTGTAACTCGTGTTAAACAATTTAATTGGTAATAATTATGTGGTTGGACCGAGTTCACTAAAGTTTAAATCCATCCTAATAATAATACAGGGCGCGTACAAAACGTTGGCGTAGAAAAAGCTCGAAAACTCCCCGCCGATATAATAATAATTATTATGAGCGGGACCGTCGGGGACATACACGAAGTTGCAGAAAACCGATTTTCCCGGACGAAGTTTTAGTCGTGGAAAAGGTGGGGCAAATGGATTTTTGTCGAATAAAAGTACAAACGAACGGTTCCTAGCGGAATTTGAAAATTCGAATCTGTGCAGGGGAGGTGGTGTGGAACTGGACCCTTCGTATAACAGGGATACGTCGTACAGGTTATAGATGTTTATTAGACGGTATCGGAATAACGTTCCACTAAATTGCCGTGTTGAACACTCAAAGACAATATCTCTATAGCTTCGCGTACACACTTCCCGTTCGGAATTTTCAACGCGGTGGCGACAAGTACGTAAAAAACAGTTTCTATATAGTTTCACAGTCGACTCCGCCGCGTGCTTTTAACGCGCTAGAAAATTACCTTGAATTCAATTTAATTCGACGCGAATAAAATATTCGCTCCACATAATAATATCCGGCTTTTCACGTCCGAGTTGATTTAGTGTAAGACGTCGTGACTGCAGTATTAATTGTTGTACTCTTGCGAAAAGTTCGCTGGACGCGTAGATCTCGTCTCTGCTCGACGTTTAATTTATACCACGGTTAAGAGATACTTAACCGGGTCAAAGACGCCAAACGCCGAAGAGCGCGAAATGCGCTTACATTTAATTTACGAATTTCTAAAGAGATCAACGACAGACTGAATTACCGATTGCGACCGTTTTACGTGTTTGCTGGAATTGTTGTTCAATAACTTTAAGCACAGCGTTTGGTTTTGGAAATATTTTTCGAACAGGAAATAATCGTGCGCATACGAGGAAGGGGGTTTCACAAATATTGTAATTCATTTTATATATATATATATTTTTTTTTTTGAAAAGATTTAATATTGTTACGGACGTATATGATTTGTTTGAAGTTCTAATGGCGGGCTTCGCTCTTTTGTGGGTAAGCTGGTGAAAAACAGGTGACCCGTCACGAAAAAACTTTACGATTTCATAACGTAAACTGTCATTTAATAGACTGCGGACACCGGATTCACTCTTAATTGACTTTACTGCGAAAATAAAATAAAAAAACAGTATTATCATTGTTTACTTTCAATTGTCAAAGATAGCGGAGTCACACTCAAGACATTGTGGACTCTGTCTCGTCAAAACGCCATATTCTTGTACTCGCTAAATATATGATATAATTTTCAGTTTATTCAGGACATTAAACGTTCAGATGTTGGATCAGAAGGCGTTGCCATTTGTAATTACACAGAAAATGTTACAACTCAAAGACATATTAAGGAATGTGCTGAACGTACAGTAGCACCGAATATTGGCGATGGTACTGCGTCGCTATTTGCAAAACCGTTAACGGACAAGGTGTTCGTATTGATGCTATTCATATTTCAACCGTTCAAAGTGTGAAAAATATAATTAAATTTTTTATTCCACTGTCATATTATGTTACTGTTTTACACTGATGGTGATACCGCTAGTTATCGAAGATTATAATAATAATTTTACAAATGAGACCTTAATAACATTTCTCCGAGACGAGCAGCACTTAAATACGCATAATGATCAATCCATTTCAACAACAGAACGTGGTACGACTGTATCGACGCTTTATTTTCGCGATTTATAGATATAATTCAATGGAAAATTTATGTTCCGTATTTCAGCCAACACATATTGACCTATCTATCGTGTCGCTCATTGATGTTCGAAACGATCAATCACAAATCGTTACTATACCAGATAATTAATATTGTATCGAAATTCCTTTGTAATTTTTTTTTTTTTTTTTAATTAAAATTATCGTAAATACACATCGAAGTATTATTAACTTCTATTGCGGCCGTCCAGTGTTTTTTTTAAAATTATTGTTCATGTAAATACGTTTGTTTTCATCGATGACTCAAAAAGAAAAAAAATAGATTAACCTAAGTTAGGTAATAACGTTTTGATTATAACGTTATAATTGCAAAATATCGATTGAAACGAATATCAAAAAACGTAACGGAAAACAATAAACACTTATTTTGAACTATCACAAATTAAAACTTTTCATTAAACGAAATAATGTATTAACGTTATATATCAAAATATCAAAAAACGAAAAATAGAATTACCGTTATTTTAATATTTTTTTCCAATTTACTACGGAAAATATAACTCTATGGTGTAGGTTTATTATAGTTCTGTAATAAGGCTGGGTTCACATGGACGCGTACACGCGCGTTAGCCAGACACGTGTATTGAAATATACGGTTTCCTATATGTCTTTCGCGGAAATTCTATTTCTGCGTACTGTGATATCGCGAATTGAAATACTGTTTATTGTTATTGGACCTTTCAGATTATTTTTGTTTACTTGATGGTAAAAATTATTCTAAGATACGTGTCTGAGAAGATGTCAGCTAGTCAGAAAAGTTTCTGTTGGTAATATAATCAACATTTTAAGAAAAACATTCTGCAATGGAATATAAAGTCAAAAATAAACCACCAAGGTTCTCACTGAAAAAATGTATAAAATCAAAAAATTAGAACTTTTATAATCAATGAAGTTTAATGAAGTATACATTACGTTTATGAGATTTGAAAACGTGTCTATAGTCTATGGAATATGAATGAATTTATTTATTTGGAAAAAAATCGGTATTAAGGGGATTGAAAGCGGGTATTTTCTCTCTTTGTCTTACACACATGACACATGGCAAAATAGACGTTTCGTACTTCCAACGTACCGATCGATCTATTGGTGCGATAAGAAATTTGAAAACAGATTTGAATTCCTCGTGAATTGTACTACAAAACGACTTTCCCACTTTTTTTATTTCTTTTTTTTAAGACCTTCAAAAATGAATTATTAACAATTTTTTTGTTAAAAATTTGTTCGGTTAATTTTTTTAAGGGTTTATGAAAAAAAAAAAAAAAATGAAAAAAGTGGGAAAGTCGTTTTGTAGTAAAATTCACGAGGAATTCAAATCTGTTTTCAAATTTCTTATCGCACCAATAGATCGATCGGTACGTTGGAAGTACGGAACGTCTATTTTGCTATGTTTCATGTGTGTAAGACAAAGAGAGAAAATACCAGCTTTCAATCCTCTTAAACCAAATAACGTTAAAATACCGATAAACGTAAAACGTAAATATTATATAACGAGAAAACTTTCTTTAACGTAGAACACAAATAATCAATAACGCTAAAATATATACCGTAACGATAAACGCAAAATGTAAATAACGATAAAAAACGTTAAAACGTTAAACATTATTTTTTTTCAAATGAGAGCCCCGAAACTAATCTATAAATTTTGCGGTAGTCTCGGTATTGTCGTTACACGTAACTGGCTGGACAAACGGCGAACAAACGTATAATAATATATAGTGATTCGGTATTAAGTTGCTCGACTTTTGACACCACGTACAACTTTATCGAATCTTGCAGTTTATTTTTTTAAATATTTCAATTAAAAAAAACGGGACAACGCAGTAACCGTGTACAAGTACAAAGCACAACAATGTTCGTTTTAAATTTTTCGCGAAATCTTCTCGAGTGCAACGCGCCGCTCAATGCTAACGGAGAATATTTTAATTAAACCGTAATAATTTATTTTAAACGCGTGCCGCCGCCGCCGCCGCCGCCTCATCGAGCACCGTGTGTGTAGTCATATTATATACGCTCGTGTGTAAATGGCCGGTTAATTGAAAATCACGAGATTTAAGAGCTCCGACGACACGAATTGGTCTCCCGAGATCCCCCACCACCCGCCTCTATTTCCCCGAGTACAATACAAAACTTCGGCAATAACTTTGCACCGTATTCTGCGTATTATAATACGGTCTTCTGGAAAATGACGATTAATCTTTTACTTACCTACGTTCGGTAGGTATACGTAAACATTATGCCGTTCACACGGCGAGGTATTAAGAAATTCGGCGTTTCGAGCGTTTTAATAACGCGTGGCGAGATGCTGCAGTATAGTAGCGCGCTCCTCCTGGATGCTGCGCGCAACAACACAACAGGTTGTTCAACTACGCAGAATCCAGTAGCACAATAAATAACAATCATAATTCCGCGTATTATTATTATTATTATTATAACGCTTAAAACGGAAATTCGGCGCGTCTATACCACGCGCCGTGTAAAATATCTCGGAATAATAGATAATTGATTTTTGTGAGTCATAAATCACCCGCGTAATAGTGTACACTGCGTACACGGAGTTTTGTTTTTCGTTTTAATTATTATTTATCATTATTAATATTGGTCGCGGCTCCCTTGATTTATCATCTCGTATAACACGATATACGCGTAAAATATCGGTATTCTTTTCTCTTTCGAAAATCGATTATATTTGGCGGAAGTGAAATTTGAAAATCACAGCCAGGGGGAGACTGTTGTTCGTTATCCAGAACACCCACTATACGCTTACCAGAAAAAAAAAAATGTTTTCTATATTTTTATTTTCTTTAATAACGATTCCGCTTCAAAGGTCTTTTTTTTCTCATTACTTTTTAAAACAAAATAATTGTTAAATTCTTTAAGTATACATCTATTTCGATAAAAACTATAAATTGTATAAAAGAAAAAAAACAAAACGAGCCGGTCTGAACAAAATATTTAACATCAGGCCGTATATTATATGATCCAGGCAATCTGGAAAACTCCCGTTTTCCAGACCGTCCCCTTAACGTTAAAATCCAGTGGCGGTTTTTTTTTTTGATGGAAAAAGTCTGCGTTACGATATTTCGAATTCTTGAATATTCGGGGAAAAATTTTATTGGAACATTATTTTTCTAAAAAAAAAAAAGTCTTTATCCAAGTATAATTCGCATAATTAAGCCACACATATTCACAACTGCATCCCGCGGCTCGCTACATTTTTTGTTCTTCGAAAATAAAAAATTTAATTATTTAACGTGAATAAATGTTTGAAAATTTTTTACAAAAGAATTTTGTGAAGGCATTTTTTTTAGAGCTTTTACGTGATAAACGCGTATTTTTTTTTTAAACGATATTTTCGCCTAACTTCTTTTGTACATTTTCGTTCGTACGCACGCAGCGTGCGCAGCAATATATAATAATTTTTTGACAATATTATGTAATTTATTATAATAAGAACTGTCTTGATTGCGGTGATTTTAAACGTTTATATAAACAGTACAATATTTTAATATTCGTTTCGCGGTCGGCCTCGAAGAAGAGCTGAACCGCTACAAACGGATCGGTGAATAAGAGGAGCTGAAGTGAATTTCAATAGGTCGCCCCGTGTTTACTTTTGCATTAGGACTGCAATGACGGACTGATTTAATTGTGTCAACAAATGAAATTTATCCCCCGACCACCGGTAACCGGCAGCGCAGCCGTGATCAATGACCGTAAAAGCTGATGGCAGGTCTTCGTGGTCGATCGATTTTCGACTATTGCGTGTCGATTTGTATTCAGCGGGGCCGCTTGCTGTCTGTTGGGGAAGAAAAAAAAATGAGAAAAACGTCGGAAAATTTCGCTTTTTCATAGTGCCGAATGACGTGAGAGTAAAATTTTCCATCGGCAAATGTACGCGTCGGACCGATTCTTCTTTTGCTCCGCGAAAATAAAAGCGTTTGCTGTAAAATGAAAAAAAAAAAAATTATAAAAATAGGCGCGGCGTTTTTTTCGTTCGCTTCCTTCGGAAATAAAAAAAAAAAAAAATTTTCCTGTCCGTTTATTTCAAAAAGAAATCGTTCATTTTCGCGTTGTGTTCGTATAAAATAAACTCGATCCGTAAACCGAAGAACTCGTTTCAACCGTCTCGGTGAACACTAATGTAAGTCGAATTTAAGATAAAAACGATTAATTACGTATAGCCTGCAGGCAACTCAATAAATTAATTACCGAATATTTATTTGAATGATTAATTATTAAATCGTACTGAAAATACAGCAGGATGATTTTTTTTTTTAATCGCCGATTATATATCTGCCAAGATTTAATAATCAACTGGTCAAACGAATAGACATTTTAATACAATATAGGTACGTATAATGCACACAATTCTGAATAAAAAAAAATTTTTTAAAAGGCTAATCCGAAATAAAATTTTGCGAAACATGCGCACTATCGCTTAATAAATTAATCTTCATCTTCTTCTGGGGCATCTATTAAAGACCGTTAAGGTCTATCGCCACAATAACCACATCCCTCCACTCCTCCCTGTTCATTGACACTTCCTCTGTGTTCTCCACCCCGACCATTCTGAGGTCCTCCTTAATTCGAACAGCCCGACGTTGCTGTCGAAGTAAATTAATTAAATATTAATATATAATAAATATTGGACCGATACAGATAATGATTTGGAAATTTAAAACATACAACGTAATATTTATATAAATTCGGTTAGGTTTTTAAATGTGTTATGTTACATAACACATTTAAAAATATTCTAAATGTATAAACCGATTTAAAATATACTATTTTATATAAACGCGGTTTATTTTTATCAATTTAATTCACTATTTACACAATTTCTTTTTGTATTTATATTAATACTTAAGCTCAATGTATATTCATTATAAATAATATTCGTAATTTTTTTCTGTGTAATTTTGTTCATTTTTATTTGTTGTTGTTCCGTTTTTGTATTTTTCGCTAAATACCCGATGCAACGTAGTCTCTTTGTCAAACTCGGTTGTACCTACGTATAAACGGATTTAATCCTTTATTTTTCGTAATAATTTCTTTGACTTCGTTTTATATTCACATATACATAATAGGTATACACGAATTTAAATAAAAATGATTTTTTTTTTTTTATTTTCGATATTCCGTTTACGAATAATTATTATCAATATTTCATATATCAGGAGTCGTAACTATATCTTTATTGAAATAATAATTTTTTTTTCCATTAGATGCAAATTTATCAACCGGGTTGATTTGGACAGCGAACCATTTCAACTACTCTAGAGCTAATAAACATTTCCTACAAAGTGTCTTTAGATTTTTCGTATCTGTTACTACGACGCGCATTATACCTTTTCGCCTTTACCGCGTCGTATAAATTTAAACGCTTATTTACTCGGGGGTTTCAAAATCAAAAATGTGTGTATATTTATTTGTTTTTTATATAAATTTTTATTTAAATATAGATTTTCGTTTTAAAAATCGTAAGTCGATAAAAAAAATCCGAACTGATAAAAGCAAATAATTCCTATATAACGAGGTGCTAAAAAAAAAAAATAAAATAAAATTTAATAGTAAAAAACGTTTCAATAACGAACACGTCGGAGAAAAAAAAAAAAAGAAATGACGGTTATGCGTAATACACATTATTTTATACGTTTTCTCGCCTGCGGTTTGAATGTCGAGAATACGTGAAGAGAGCAATTTAGTTGTAAATTTAAACGGTGAACTTGACAGTTTGCGCGACGTGTCGAACGTTCGTTTCGACAAAAACGACCGAATTATTTTCGCCGTTGATTTCAATGTTCGAGCACATAAAATACAACGCGTATGCACAGTTGTATATAATATATAACGGGGTAAACAGTAATCCGACCGCGTGATTGTATTTTCGATTGACACAAATACATCAAAAGCTTCTCGCGGTACACGAGGTTACATTTATATAAAATCATTGTAAATATAGAGAGACTCGCATCGTTCGCGCACTGGCGAATAGTGTTCATATCGGACGAAAGGGGTTTAGTCTGATTTTTATTACGCGACCGCGAAAAAGCGCATTAAAATTTGAAATCCTTATCGTCGTCGTCAGTGACATTTATTTTAGTTCGACTCAGTGGCGCCGATCTTTTTTTGAACCCCTGGAGTAAAACATTTGTATAGGTAGGTACCCCACAGGGGCCATGTCCCGTCTCCAAAATTCCTAGGCATGGTAGTTGTTGACCATAATTATTATTAGTAAATAAGCAAAAAAAAAAAAAAAGGTCATGAACCCAATTTTTTTTTTTTTTTTTGGCCCTTTCCTAACTTAGAAATCAAAATTTTTTTTATTTTTTGTTCGAGTTATAAGAAAATTGTTCACGTGTTATTTATAACATAAAAGGAAAGATAAGAATTACATTACAAAACCAATAAATACGAGTGTTAAAAATATATATTCTTCTGATAAATTAAACGTCAAATTATCGTACAAAAGTAGTCGCACACGGTCTTTATTATGACACATAACGGTAGAAAATAACTTCTCAGTAATAAATTATAAAATATTTGTGCTGCTAGATATTTATAAATCAAATTTGTCTGTATACGTAAAAAAAAAACGGTACTAAGAATTACAAAACAAAACTACGATTTAAATAATTTAAAAATCGAAATTACAGAGCTATACCGGTCTTTTAGACAGCTATGCGACTAACGAAGGGTTAAAAATATATTATTATTAATTTGGCAAAACAAAACTAGAATACAATACAATAACACGAGTTTGGTTATGTAATACGATTTTTTTATTAAAAAAAAAAATACAGTACGAGTACCCAAAATTAAATGTGGGGGCCTGTATATATATATATATTGGCTATTTCCTAGGTAAATAAAATATAACAATTCACGTACCTGGTTAATTATTAGTAAAAAAATGTTTAGAAAAATATTTAGTTCAACAGAATAATATTTAAACAAATACCAACGCCTACAACGCACAGTTTTAACACATTAGAAAATGTTATAAATAGGCATCACGCGCGTACAGATTAAACGCGATTGTTAACCGTCAGACGCTTCATGCGGAATTCAATAACGTAATCGTTACTCCTGCAGGCCGCCGTATTTGCGGTGGAGAATTGGAAGCTCTATCAAATTGAATTGATAGTGTTATTAAAATCGTTTTGTTTACAGTTGATATGTATTACAAGCTATTTATCAGCGAACACACTGACATCGTTTGTGATACCTTTATAACATTATTACCGTATATTTTAATTAACTCAATAACCAAATGAATAATGAATGAAGAGTATTGGAACGAAATAGATCGACAAAGTAATTATTATAATACAATAAACGTATCACGTGCAAACGGTCGAGTACGCAATTATAAAAATAATATTTGTTTGCGCAATTTATGTCTTTTACTGACGTTCGTGATTGATGAGTGTACGAATGAAGACGCATATTCTTAAGTTTTGAATTACAAATTCCGATAGGTACATTAGTTCGAGTTTATAATAATATGCGGTCTCCAGCGAACATCGGTATTCTCAAAACGTTTTTGACACTCGGGCAATATTGCAGTAGTTGCCGATAAGGCTGAAGTAATTTGCAGACTTATTTCCTTCTTAAAATGTCATTTCTCGTCGATTTTCAAACAATTCGGATACCGTTCAGTCTGCAGTTTAATAATTTTATTAGACACTTGCAAAAGACCTCCTCGATTTTTTTTTTTTTTTTTAGAAAAAACCACGTAAAACGTAAAATTGTGTAAAGGCGTTTTAGTAGTAAATATAAAAACTAAAGTAACTCTATAACTTTAATAACTCTATTGAAATAAAGTCTCTAACAGTAAACTGTATTCAATATTGAACTAAAACACCCGTACAAGTGGCCCGATTGGGTTTTAAACTTTTTTTTTTTTTTTACAAATAATATTTTTGCACAATAAAATATCGATATTGTGTTGGTGTATTAATTAAAATTTGAATATAAATTCAAAAAAAAAATATTTTTCTTTACAGTTTTCGACAGCCTAATGTGCATTTCGCTCTGTTTTGCATATTAAATCGGATTTACGCATTGAAATTTATTTTACGCATTAAAACGGTACTTTAAGAACAGATGAAATAAATAAAATTTAAAACACGTTTCATTAAAAATCTTTAGGTTCTAAACGTTAACGGTGACGTGATAATATCGTACTTATCACTATTTATAAAATCGTTAATTTGTATTTCATTCGGATCCTTTGAAATACAACGAAATGCTGGTCGTTTCGCGTATACTCGTATTATAATATAATCGTATATAATTATTTTGTGACCGAGAAAATTATGATTTTTTATTTTAAAATTTTACTAGTCGATATAATACACATCTATATTAGGCACGTGTTTTATTTATTCAGTTTGCCAGCAGCTGTTTCTTGCGATACAACGTTATAAATTACGTCCACTCTATAAAACACGCTCGTAAATAAACGCGCGTCGTTTACGTGATTTCTATCGAATCGGTATTATTTCATCCAAAAAACCTAAACTATCCCACAGGATAATTATAATTTTTTTACATAATTAAATAATAAAATACCGAGCGCGCTGTACCTATATAAAAACCGTAGAAACTCGCGTCGAGTTATAATATCGTAGCCGATACAGTTCTCGTTATTATCTCAAACACGTCTGGTCTACGCGCCGCGACTTCATTCTCGGATTACACGCACTTCTCGACGATGGAAATGGCACAAACGCGGTTTAATTGTGAAACCGTTTCGAATCAATAAACACGAGCCAACACTATATATAGTTTGTTATTTTAATTTCTAGAGAAATACAATTTAAAACGTAATTAACGTAAACGCCGTACGCACATCAGTATCGTCTGCAATCACTGAATTCGCATAACACGCGGGAACGCCATATGCATTCCTTAAGGCCGATTTACACGTTACCAGTGGCTGACATGACGGTTGGTAAGTTGACTGGAAGGGCACTATAGCGTGTGGTGACTGGAATTCCGCAGCTTAAATGGCGCTGTACCGTTTTTACACAACGCCAGCTATACTGTTATACAGTTGTGGCGTGTGTCGAGTCGAGTAGTGCACGAGTTGCAGTAAAACTTGATTGTGTTATAAGCTGGTTCCATTGCGATAATATGTGGCAATCGTGCCAGTTAAACAAAAACATTTGTTTTACAGGTGTTAACGTCTGTTGGCGCGCCGATTTACTCACTATGGATTCTCCAGCGTTTGGCGTGAAACGTTCACGTGTCGCTGGCATTATTTGTATTGGCTTTACTTATTTTCTCCGTGTTTTTATACTTTACCATCACAGGACACGAAATGACGTGCTCATAGAATTGATGTTAGCACCGAGATCGGTTATTTTTACGTAATGAAGTCGGTAACGAAAAACGTCAAAAACGGAATGCATATGTCGCACGCAGCTCGCTATAGGGGTCGATATTATTATATGTGAGAATTATACGGAATGCGCGTTCTATGTATTGAGTTTAGCGCGTTTACAATGGTTTAAAATTTAATTGTAACGAAAAAATTATTTGAAAACGCCATTGATATACGTTTTACACGTTCGGAAACGTGCAAATACTTCGTTATTGTAAAACGACGAATTGATCTCGTTCATAAGACCGCATAGAGGTTATCCGGCGAAAAACGAATAAAAATATGTATAAAAAGCCAGCTGGGTTTTATATTATAACTGAAAAAAAAAAAAAAAGTGTCGCCGGTAAATATTTTTTTCCAGCGTAAATAATAATAAAAACGCCCACCTGCAACGCCGCGGAGGCGACAAAACGCGTATAAATTAAATTGAAAATTTCGAACGTTGTACGAAACGCGTTTTGTATTCATATATAACTTATATATCACCGTATATATATGCGTTATATATACATATTATATAAAAAAAAATATATTCTCGTTTTCGTGTTTTTCGTCAAAAGCGATTCCGCCAAGTCTTTATGCCGACAATAATGCGTAGACGTGTTCACGCGGCACGACACGCTTTTCTCCTTCCTAATCGTATGAAAAAAACCGATTTTTCTTCGCAATTTCATTGTAACACTCGTATATTTAATAATTTTTATTACACGCGCTGAAACGTGAAATCGTTTGCCAATATCACACTACACACAAACCAAAGCGGCTGTCGAAAGCTACTGTGATGACTGATGAGGCTATACAAAACTCTCATAAGACCCCGTAGTCTGCTACGGAGCTGAAACTTGGACATTGTCAAAAGCAGATGCCAACAGGTTAAAGATATTTGAAAGAAAAGCAGTAAGGAATATACGTGTATGGAACAGTGAACGAAGAAGGAAGATGGAGGATACGGAGAATCAACGAAATAGAGCAGATTTCAGAAAACGAAAATGTTGTGAAATACAAAAAAAATCATGCAGGATCAGATGGTTGGGTCATTGAATGGATGAGAATAGAATATCAAATGCTTGCAAGAATGGAAGAAACCAGAAGACAAGGACGTCAAAGAAGTAGATGGATGGATGAAGTGAAGATGAGGGATCTACGACAGGTGGGTGTATGGAACTGGAAAAACGTTACTAAGAATCGCGATGAGTGGAATTGTTTTGGAAGCCAAGGGCCACTATGGTCTGTAGAGCTTATGAATAATAATAATAATAATAATATTACACGTTATCCTGTATGAAGTCGTTTTGTATTGTAACGTCGCGTTTAACGCGCGTACGAGGGTCATTCCGTACATAACAGATCATTTCGACAGCACGAAAATAACATTTAAAACTTACTAACGCGTGAAAAACCCTCAAACCCGTCCTTAAGTTGGCGGTTTATTTCGCGTTGAAACGAAAAATCAATAAAACCGCGGATTTCATCAACTCGAGGATACCCTGCGGTTGCTATACAATTCGATTTCAACTGCGAACTAAAAAAAAAAAATAATGAGAAATTACAACGAAAACGGCTTTTTTAAATGTCGTCGAAAAAGAAATGTAAACGATATTTTAGATATTTGCCAACTCCGCGTGAACACGGCGCGCGACGGAGTTGTTCGGCAAGTAAATCTCGACGGAACCGAGAATTCGGTAAAAGTTTTCTGTATTAGTTATTGTATCGTACACAGCAAGTATATGCACTCGTATATAATAAATGATAATCTCTTAAGAGTCAAAACGTTCCGTGTTTAGAAAAAAAGATAAAAATCCGACGTGTGAGAGTTTTGTCCCCTGAAGTACGTTTTTGTACGCATCGACTTCGGTATTATAGTCTTAATGAGTTACTGGATGTTTTTTTTCATTATTATTATTATTTGTATAAACGTATAACTAAATCGAGTTAAATTTTTAACGGTACGGGTGACGTCAAACCGGAACGTTTAAAGTGTTTGATAATAAGAGCATAATATTATATAAACGAGGACTTATTTTTATTTATTTTTTTCAACACTAATTATACGGTTTTAACTAATACGCGTTACTTTTTGCTGAAGTTAAAAAAAAAAACACGAGTAAATTTTTAACTTTACTTAATTTCTGTTTTTTTCTGTTTTTTTTGTAAATATTCGTTTAATTTAACGAGTAAAGAAAAAAAAAACAATTGCGTTTACTCGCCCTGCAGACTCGATTATTGCTGTTATTATTGCTGCACTAGTGGTAAATGTACCGAAACTATATTGCGTTACACTTGCTCGTACCGATCATCACATTTCGCTTTAATCTCGCGATAGATATTATATTGTATACATTCACGTGTGCTACGTATGCAGAATATTATTCGGGAAGCTTATACGAATCAAGAGTTTTATTATTCCGAGTACCCCCTGCACCACGCTGACTAGAGGCGAATCCAAACGTTCTCGAGACGTCTATAAGAATGCTATATTATATTGAAGACGGCCCTTGAACCGGAACGATTTAACACGAATACCGTCTTATACATGGCGCATACTCGAAACGTTTATTGACGGATATTAAACGTGTGTAAAGTCGTATTATTATAATATGTACACTGTGCATACAGGTAGACTACGTTGAATTGTATACAATTCGAGCGACTCTCGGAGGATTATCGCGATACCGAAGAAAAGAAAAGAAAACATTTAAAAAAAATATATATATATATCATTTTGTATTTCTATCTGATTTGTTTCGTTACATTTCGTTTATTTAGAATTTTTTTAGCGCGGCCCGTTCGGGCGAAGGTTCTAACTGAAAATTTTTAATTCGCTATAACGAATATATTTTTCACTCGTGGGGACGCCTGCACCGAAACGGAGTTTAATGCAAGCGGATCGGCGATACTCGATTTTGTGAAATGCGAAATTATCCGAAACCCCGCGGTCGTATGGAAATAATAATAATTACACTGGTGTGCAACTAAAAAAACTGCGTAGGATAATTTTTTTCTTTTTTTTTAACTGTTTCTTATATTATTTTACTGAATGAAACCGTGGAAAAAGTAGTGAAAACAAAATTCTATCGCGTATATTTCTTTTTTTTTTTTTTTTGCAAAACTCATATTTTTAGTTTAATTTAAAGAGTTAATAATAGAATAATGGAAGGGATGGGTAGTGTGGGTTTAGCGGTGTGAAGAGCTCCGCAGGCAATCACGCGTCAACACGTCGTTTGTAGCCAACGGTGTTTAGTTCGATATAATGAAATTATAATGATTTTTTTTTTTTCATCCCCGTTATAAATGTTTTTTTTTTTTTTTTTTACTGTAAACGCCTATTATTTTAAAACGATAATTTTAAAGTGATGGAGGGGAGGTAATTTTTGGACTAGGCATTCTAGAAAACACAAAGTTCACCAATAGTGTTTCATGGAGGAGAAAAAAAGAAAACGTTTTTTCTTTTAAGACATTTTTGGTCTGTTGTTATCGAATTAGAAATCGTTATTATTTTCGTTTTTCACTCAGCTGCAGGCACGTAGCCAGGATTTTATTTTTTTGGAGGGAGACGGTCGATTTAAAAAATGTACAAATATTATATTTTTATGCGTATTTATATTAATATGTATTAGTAGGTATATAATATTAATATAAGAACGAAAAACTTTCGGTGGGGTGGGGGGGGTCTGGACCCCACGGATGCCCCCCACCCTCTGGATACGTCACTGCTCAGCTGCGACTCGCATTATTGCAGTGCCGTCGTCGCGCATCTAATAATTAATTATAATCTCAACTCGCTCGTTTATATTATTATGAAAATGTCGTAGACGTGTTTTCTATAACACGAGAAGAACACATAAACAGTGCCCATTGTACGAACAACGTATTCGTATTAGAGAACGAACGCACATGCACGCGTTCTGACAGGCGTATGATTTAATTTCTCAGTTTATGTGCGCGGTGTAATGAAAGTTAATATACTGCTGGGACGAACGACGGTGTTTTGGCGAAATTATACTCGAATACTGTACATCGTACAAAGAGAGAGAGAGAGAGAGAGAGAGAGAGAGAGAGAAATCTCTGCAAACTTACAATGTTCATACACGCACATTTATGACACGTTCACGGGAAACGACATATACAAGTATATATACATGTATATATATATATATATATATATATATATATCAATAGAAACGCGTAGTGACGTCATTTAAATTTTTTTTTTCAATACGCATATTTTTATGTAGGCCACAACCCTGCCTGAAATCGTCAAAATACAAAGAAAAGAAAATAACTCGTGTGTTTCCAACACAATAGTACCCCGCAGTGGGGCGTAACATGACTTAGACGGTGAAAAGTGAGTTTTTTTTTAAAATTCATTTTAAAATTAATTTCATGATGAAAAACTATGAACACGAACTAAATAAAAAAATAAAAAACTATGTCAACTACAATGTACGTTCAAAAACGGTTTTTCGCCGCACCACCTGCACCAGGTTTTTTTTTTCGAACCTTCCACCGTCGTAATAAATATTTTAATTGAAGTAATTATTCATAAAAATCGGTTTATATGTAACTATATATGTAAGTATATATTTAGAAAATGTGTAATTGTCTTTTGCACGGTCCATTATTGATGATACGATACAATGAGCGGTGTTATCATTTTAAATCGTCATCGGAGTTCGTTTTGCGACATTACCACCACAGCTGTATGATAAATTTATACTTGCCCAAAGCCACGATTGCTTCCACACAGCATATTAATTTGAACGCGGTATGAATATTTAACAATGCCATGATTCGTGTTTTATTAAGGACGACCGTAAACACAGTTTATTTCCCATTTAATCTATAATAATATATCTATCTGATCGCTTTGTAGTTTTTGATTTAAAAAAAAAAACCAAACTTGTAAGCATAGACCTGCAGTGAAAGGCAATATATCTATTACACGGGCCAAACGATTTAAAAAACGGGCCAAATTACTATAATATTGAATTTTAAATACGCGAATGTATATCCTGCGCGATCCAAATGACGCCACTGCAGGATGCGCGTAGAGCAAAATCCGTAACCGTCTGCATGATTAATTCTCGCGGATCACATGATTTTCGACGAAATGTTGTAGAAACCTGCTGGTTTTCGAAAGCGATGACATAAACCGATACGAAAAATGTTATGAGATTTTTTTTCATTTTTTAAAATTGTATTTTATGTAGAAAAAAAAAATATATTTGTCGATTGAATGTTTTAAGAGTACATAATATTCTACAATAGACGATCGAGTAAATAAATTGATTTCGGTTTGTATTTGCGTAATATAAATTTGATTTATGGTTTTTTTTTTCTGTTGAGAGCGTAATATAATAAGTATTATATTCCTATTGCGCGTTAGTTTTTTAATAATCATCGACAGAAAAAAAATTAAAGAACATTTTTTTTTTTTAATATATTAATTAGTTTACAAATACTTATACGTAGTATTGCGTTATGTTTACGAACTAAAGTACTCAAGTCGGTTTAATGATGTACCTATTTGAAGATTTCGTGGAAACGCGCTGTATATATATATATATATATATATATAGAACCGATTTTTTTATGACTATATTTTTGTTTAAATTGTACGCGTATATAATACAACAGTAATTTTTTTTAATCATCATTTTTTTAAAAAAAATTTTTAATATTAAAGCGAATAATTAAAATACTAGTGTTTTTTTTTTTGTTGAAAGAATCTGTTACCGAGTTGGAAACGTACATAATTAAATTTGAAAAAAATATATAAATCACCGATCGCAGCTAAAATGAAATGATCTCATTTAGTTATATTATGCTACACAGTAAGTCCTCGTTTAACGTCCAGGTTAGGTTCTTGGAAAACACAACGTTAACCGAAAAAACGTTAAGTGAAACACTTTTAACATACACTTTATTATAATGGGTTCCTGCCAATAAACAACAATGTATGTGTATATATTATTATTATAGTTATTTTAATTGCACGATTTAATTATTTTATTTATACGTTATTATATTTGTATTATTTTTACAATATTAATTGTTTGTATTAAATTACGTATCAACTAAAATTAACGAAAATTTATTATTAAAATACGTATTCACAATTCATTTCTTAAAAAATGAGTCTATATAGTGTTGACTGTTTCGCTACATTTTTTCTTATCATGATACAATTCTCGGTACGTAAACTCTACGAAGTACATATTACCTAAAATAAATAAAATTAGTGCCTACATGATATCTTTATATTAACCTTTACGCATTAATAACACATATTATAAACGTGAAATAAAATAAAACAAGACAATACGCATACGTCGATTTACAAACAATATAATTTTAATTAATGAAAGACCCAAACACAATATAGCAACAATACACAAACGTTACCTCATTCGTCTCACATCACGGGGAGACTGCGCTCTCCCTCTAGTCTGTATCGCGTTCCTCATCGCCATCTTTCCCTCTCACAGTGCCACCAATATAATATTTTTAACGTACATATGTCAATAAAAACGATAACAGAATTATCTGAAAACGGTCGACGAAAAATTTGATGAACACGTGTATTGCAAACGACGTTATACCGAAACCGTTACGGTGTTAAACGGAACACAAGGACTTAAACGTCTACGACGCAATAGCGAAACAACGTTAAATGAGGTGACGTTAAACGAGGACTCACTGTACTCGTTTGTGTCTTGAAAATGACGTATTATAATTCGTCGCGTTATCTCGGAGTTTTTCATTTTTGGAATTTCTCGACGTTCGTTAAATAACCGTAACGCTTGTAACCGCAATTTCAACGGTCTGACACAAGTGTCTGATCCACGCGTGTATCCGAACGAGATCAAAACTTCTTCGAAATATTCCCTATGGTCTGTCGAGTTATCAGAATCACAAACTTATTTTATTGTATATATATAAACACACTCCAATAATAGTTATTGTATAGGTAACCGACATTTCTGCAAACCGCCATTATTTTAATTGGAAAAGTGATAGTTTAGGATGAGAAGTAACAAGTACGCACTAAACAGGTATATACGTATATTGTACGTTACATTTTGTATAGTTGAATTCGATTTTTGTTTTCATTCAAGTTTTATCTTACACGGATCGAAAAAAAAATTAATGTATATTTGTTTTTTGTTCACCAGTTTTAGTTTATGTGGAAAAATTAAAAAAGTTAAGAAAACCTTGTGTTAAGTAGAAAAAAGTAATAATTTTTTTTTTTTAATTGTCGATAAAAATTATAATCGAAAACATTTCTAGAATATATAGACGATACTTTAAACGTCGTCAAGTGTACACCACATTTTTTCGTACGTATTATAAAATATATAATTACATCATACATTTTTTTTTTTTAAAAATATTATTGCAATAACAATATTATACAAGAATTACCGCTACCAATATATTATATGCGTTTAGAAAGCTTAATGGCCGATGAGCCATCAACCACGGTGTTACGGGTTCGATTCCGATCGGGAAACCGTCTTTTTCATATTTTTAAATTTTATTCCCATAAAGACCTATAATATTCTATCGGTCGAATGACTCTGAAATAAATTTCACTTCATCCGCCTGTGCTCGTTACACGTACCTATACGAATTTTCTTAACTTCTAGAGTTACGTCACGCGTTCTTATATGGTACGCGTGTTTATACGCGTATATTTACGTGTTGAATTGCATTATATTATTGTTTTCAGTTTGCGTTTTGAAGTGTTAAATATCCGACATCGGTGTTTCTCAACAGGGGTGATAACGCTCCCCGGGTGGTGACGGAAAGGTGTCGAGGGGCGGCGGTGAACTTGTTTTTGGGCGGTAATCGTGTTTTTGCATTAGTGTTCTAAGCATGGTCCCAACTAAAAATAAATATGAATACTGAATTTGAACGCAGAGGTTCAGATTCAGGAAGAATTTATCGAACTTCGAAATAATGAGACGTTGAAAATCAGCTACGAGGATGGTGATCGGATTTGTGATTTCCGTCTACGCCTTGTCGAGCCCGGATTCTGTGTGACGGATTTAGTTTACAAAAAACTATAAAACGACTCGTGGTCGGGAAAGGAAGAGACTCACGCTTTCATCTCATTAACACTGAACGTAACGTCAAGAAACGTCATTTTTAATAACTGAACACCGTGAATACCATTTTTATATTTATTTTTTCATCGGACATTTCAATTTTTTAAAGTAATTTTACAATTCAACACTTTTCCTCTTACCACTTACCCATACCCTAAATTACGAGATTTTCACACGGGGGGGAGGGGGAGTTGAGTCACACGAGGGCGTTGAGAAATCTTTTACTTCTCAGGTGGTGGCAGCTTTAATAAGATCAGCAACCATTGTCCTACATTATAGTTTATGGGATAGCGAATAGAAAATCTATATATATATCTCGACGATATGCTGGAACGAATCGAGAATAACGTATGTATTCAAATATTTTACAGTATTAGGGGTCGCACAACTTAAATATCGCATTGCGTAATATGATTAGTTTTTTTTTTTTTATGGTCATCTAATTTTCCTTTTGGTGATAATAATTTTACCGTTTACTTAAGGGTAGTGATG
The DNA here is from genome assembly GCA_032441835.1 of Slavum lentiscoides. Taxonomy (NCBI): domain Eukaryota; kingdom Metazoa; phylum Arthropoda; class Insecta; order Hemiptera; family Aphididae; genus Slavum; species Slavum lentiscoides. The sequence goes on along the minus strand of CM063721.1, from coordinate 796,525 downwards.
AGGGGTCTTTATAAAAATCAGGTAGAGTTGTCAGAATTTTAATTTCACTAGGTTGTATTGGACTGGGGTCTTAACTAAAGTTTTTTTTTTAAGTAATATTTTGGATAACAGTTACAATTCTGTTAGGTTAAAAAATGTGATGTACGCATTTTCTCAAGTAAGCGTCACGTTAAAAATTGAAATAGAACATATTAGGTTATGTTAATATTAAATACAGATCTTGTTGATCTTACAAATACAATTTTAAACTGATAACATTTGAGGCAAATGTAGAGTGTTAAACAGAAAAAAAAAAAAATTATTAAATTTTTTTTAATATTTAACCTAACACTAATATTACGGTACTGGTTATACTGAAAAAGATTATTTTATTTATGAAACACTCGAGTGTACGCGTTGATAATCGTAGCTGTAAAGCGAGAGGGGAACTTTGCCGGCTTATGAGCTGCTATTCACAATTTCAGACGTCCTAAAAAATTTACGTCCGTACTATGCGTAAATCCGTATTTTTTTCTACGTATGTCGTGTAAATTTTTCAATACAGCCGAGTTTTCTAAACATTGGGGAATACTGCAGGGGCTGCATTTTGTTTATTTATTTTTATTTTTCCGTGCCAATGGGCTCAGAGCTGCATGAAATATATTAGAGCGATGCTGCCATCGGAGCGTGTTTTTTTTTCTTTCTCGTTACTTATGACGGTCTTTGTCGCGAACGACATCATTATATTTGGCCACCAGTCTACGAGTCGTCACCACCACTTCACCCGGTGCAGAAGCGTTTGTTTCCGCCGTCATTTTTTCGCTCCGTTCCCTTCAAATAATTTTCGGAATACCGCGCACGAAACCACGACGCGTATACGAGCGAGTCAAAAAAAAAAAAAAAGTGATTTCTGTGGTAATAACGATGACGTTCGAACCCACAATTATTTAGAAAAAACGTAGTACAGGTAAGAAACCAGGACGTAGTTTATAATTTTTTTTTATCTGATATAGGTGGTGTTTAAAGAACTGGAAGTCGTTCCGTCGTCGGTTTATTGTTGGGCGAGGCACCTCGCAAACGTAAAAATGGCCAACGAAAATCGTTTTGAATTAATACGACGTGACAACCATTCGGCTTACTTTACATGATTCGAAACAATTTTTTAGGTCTGTTAAAAAGAAATCCGATTTATCATTTATCGATTGACTAAAAATCGAGCAGAGATTTCCTGGCGAAAAAGAGTATTTCGAAAAGCCTAAACTGTTTTCAAAATAAAATTGAGCAGAGAATACTCGGTACCCGAAGACAAAAAAAAAAACTATTGATTTTGGCTTTAGAACGGTCGTATTAGATTTTATTTTATAAAATTTAAAAATTAATTATTAAAGTCAACAATTAAAAAATGTATCAATATATTTTATAATCCAGTCATTCTTGTTAATTTTAAACGTTGATGAATTTCAAAGTCAACATTCTTTCATGTATTTTTGCGTCAATAACGGCGGTGTTATTACTTTCAATTTGTTAAACACTTTTTGACGATTTACGTTTGAAGATCAGAAATAATTAAGACAAAACATAGACATATTGTGTAATTTTCGGAAGTTTTTAATATCGTTTTGTCATGTTTTTGATATTTCTTAATATTATATTACCCGTTATTATACCCGAGTTACTCGGAAACAGCGCTCTTAATTTTTTGGAATTCGAGATGAGGTATAATTATTATATTTTGTTGTGATCGGAGATTTTCTTTGAAACAATTTAATCCATCTATAGGTACTTTTCAAAATTGTTTGATGTCGTGAGTGCTGCGCATGGGCTCCAAATCCGCGTAGTCCCCATCGGCTCTGCGACGCGGGATGTACGGCCCCTCAATTATGCCATTAACAGGAACAGTTACCTAAGCAATTCCTAAATAAATTTGCGGAATTCGTGTAATGAATTCTCACCTTCCATACCCGGTTTAAGGACAATTGCCCGCGTTCGTTGCACTGCACGTTTATTATATATTTCACGCGTTTTTCTTCGTCTTTAGTTTTTAGTACGTTTTTAAACAATTGGTCTGCGCGAAGAGTAAAGACTTTACAACAGATTTTTGAAAACAAATGTTAGCGAGTGTGACGGTTCCGAGATGATTTTTGGAACGTCCGAGGAGTTTGAGTCTTGTTTAGCATTTCGACCAACCTATTTTAAACTCCTGTCCTAACCCGTCCTAGCTCGATTTCGGGGCCTTGTCAAAATCGAGCCGGGTCGGGCTAGTCTAGGTCGGTCGGTGTTCGACTCCAGTCTGGACATACACGGTTTAAGTCCATTGTCCGTTCAGCGAATACACAGTACGTTCATTTCATATCAGAGATTTCTAATACACCATTTACGTTTTCCACGGACCTATTATTATGTTTTAGTGATAATAACACCAGTGGAAAGCAGTCGCGTTTATTATACACAGCACCTTTACGTAATGACAATAAACCAGATTTCAACAGATGTCGTCAATGCGCTACATCTGTTGAAATAAATCCACGTAATAATAATGCCTTATACGGCTTTATGGCCGAATTATTTAATCAGAGAACGTAGTCAGATGTGATAATATTTTTAGTGTGTTATAAAAATTGATTAACTCAGCAGTGCCATAAAGCGATTGTGAATCGCGCGTTATAATCTGCTGAAAATACGTTTAATTTACAAATGGAACTTTTAGTTAATCGTATATTTCGGAATATCGAAAATTTCGAGTTAACGAAAAATACGCAACTACCATTTTTTTTTTTTTTTTTAGAGTATAATATTTGCATCCATTTGGTCACATTGTCGCAATTTCCGTTATTTTTATTTTTTATTAGAAATTAATAAGTATTTACAATATACATATTCTTAATAGTTATAAATTGAAAAAGGAAAAAACATTTTAAATTGCGTTGACTTAATGTTGAAACATGTACAAAATTTACTTGTAAGTATTTCTGTTTTTGTCCAAATTATCACTCATCTCACTCAAAATTCATAAAAATGTCTTCAAATGAGTTTGCAATCATTTAATGATAATTATTAAACTTCTTTTTCTTTTTTTTTTTTATTTAAAAGAAATTCTGTGATATCACATTAAATCTCTCAACAATCATTTAAATCTACAAACTAAATAATACTTACAACAATAATACAATACAAATAAATTATATCAGTGAAATATATTAAGTCATTAAACTACAAGATTAAACTAAAAAACCAGCTAACGTAATAAACCGAATAATTATATGTACAACCTGCGGGGAGGTGGAACTTAAAATATTAACGATTGACAAAGGAACCCCAAGGGAATGTAATTGCACGAGCAATGAGCCCTTAAGATTGATCAAGGCAGGGCAGTCGAAAATTAAATTGGAAAGATTGCAAATTCGTTCTTCCTCGTGTCGGAGGCATAAAGGAGAATTGTTCAAACCTACTTATTAAACTCAATCTGTAATTAAATATAATCAAATCGATTACATTTTATATTTACACTATTAAAAAATCGAAAATTTTTCTTTTTTAAGTTTACTATCTGCTACGTTCGTATTCTAGTCGATCGATGTATTTTACTTTATTACCACTTTTACTATACTCGAAGAAAGTACTTTCCGAAAAAAAAAACATTTGCTTAACCTCATGCGTACTTCATCATTTCGGTCGGCGTATTAAATAAATCAAAATCAAAATATACACTTTACTGTTCACCGAAATTTTAATGCTTTATTTTCGTTACGTATTTAGATTATTTTTACGGTATATTTTATATTGTGTTCATTTTACCCCGTTGAAACAATAGTACAACATCGAAATTTAACGATTTTATTGGAAAAATTATTAGGATTCTTCAGTGAATATGCCTTTGTACTTTCCATGGATTTTCGTCCGGCACTACGACTACCATAATATAAAACAAAAACCTGAAATAAAAGAATATTTTTCACACTACGTACGTTGAAACATAAAATAAACGCGATTTGAGTTTTGAAATACGAAGAAAAAAAAGTAATTGAAATATTTACTGGTTAGACTGTATTGTGTAGGAATGTAGGAACGAAATATCGTACTACGTATGATGTTTACTCATAGACCGAAAAAATAAAAGTTGCAAAATTAAAAATAAAATTAAATGGAAATCGCAGTTCGGGAAAAATGAAAAAAACCTCACGAATAACGAATCGCTGAAATATTTAACGTACAGAGTAATAATAATTGAAAAATATTTCGAAAATTTCTTTCGCAGATCATTCCATCAAAATCATTAAATGTAATACAAGAACAGGAATGATAAAAATGATAGGTACTTAATATCACTTCTATTACATAATATACTCACATGTTTTGTAAACCGTACATTATTCGAAGAAAAACCTAATATATTAAGGTATTTTTTTTTTTTATTTATAAAATATAAATATTTTGTTATATAGCATATACACAATTTATACGTATATATTGTGCTTTTTTTTTTTTAATCGTGAGGTAGCGATTATCTACCATGATTTTAAATAAACTATATTTCAGTGTTTTTTGTATTATTATTAGAGTAGGTAGTCTTAAGAAAGAAGGCTGGATATGAACCTTCCAACATATATAACGTTTGTAGGTTTAGAAAAAGTTTTTGATAAAGTAGATTGGTTCTTGCTGTTTATATTTGATAGACATTATGTATTAAACACCGGTTGTAACTATATACATCGAGTGGAAAGGATATACTATAACGGGGCTTAAAAACGTGTGGTTGTGCCTAAGCGTCTCTATAAGAACGCGATTGTTTAATATCTACTGCTGTATTACCTCTCCACACTATCGTTATAAATGCTCTAATTTCTCGGGATTCGTTGGATTTTAAAAATCAACACGTGTCTAAATTCCCATAGAAATATATCGCTTATAACAATTTATAATTAAAATTACGGATTACAGTTTAAAAATGATATGCGGATAATGTTAAAAGTGACGATGGTATAAATATTAAAATTATACGAAATAAATATAGAATGGTTCGCGGAGACGATACAGCAAAAACAATATAACAAAAATTATTTATATTTCCCGAGACGCACGGTCAGCTGTCTCACGATAAAAAAAAGATCATTCCGAACGTACACACGTACAATTCAATATTCTTTGAACGTACAATAATCGAATGGCCGGACGGAATTCAATGGTCTCAATGAATATTATATAATATTATGATGTTACAATACTGTTTTACGATACTCTAATAGACTAATAACGTAATCTAAGTAGTCTAATAATAATCCAATTATTATACGCGTATTTAGGAGAAATCTGCGAAAAAAGTTGTTATACCGTTATTAATGTGTTCGCGTAAGAACAAGGAAAATTGTACGAAGAATATTAGGACAAAGATATGAGAATGGAATTTGGAAATTACGAAGCAACAAAGAAGTTTACGAGAAGACTGAAAAAATCGAAGAGGTGATGAGGAAGAGAAGAATATCATTTTATGCCCACCTCAGACGTATGACTGAAAACCGATTAACCAGAAGAATTTTTAATTACTTTGACAAAAATCCCAAAACGCAAATTACCTGGTTCAAAGAAGTCAAAAAAGATCTTAGAGAAATGAATATAGAATAAAATGATATTAATAATAGAGATAAAATGCGCCAAAGATTACAGATGTTTCCAGGCTTTGAGGTGAAGATCAGGAGAACTGGAGGAACAATATGGACTGAAGAAAGAAGAGAACAACATAGAGAAAGGATGAAAACTTATTGGCTCAATAGGAAGCAAAGAGATGGAAATAGAAGATAAACTACTGTGTATTTATTAATTCCCTAGGTCCTTAGTTGGCCAAATTCGAAAAAAAAAAAAAGTGTTCGCGTTAAAATTTGAAATTCGATAAAAACACTCGAACTGCAAAAACGGAAAATTAAGCAGGATTACGTTAATCCACTCGGGGGACCTTTTAATTTTCAAAGTCGATAACAATTTTATATTTTTAATATTTATATAAATAATATCGGAACACTATCTCTGCCGTTCTTGCGGCATTATATACGCAAAACAGATCCCGACCTTTGAAAAATATCCGCTTTTATTACACTCTTCCGAACATTATTATTTTTTAACGATACGTTTTTTGCAACAATAAAAGTAGTAAATTAAAAAAAAAAAATGATCTATACATATTTTACTATAACTCGGCTATTGCGGTATTGAATAATACATTTTTCTTCCGAGGCAAAGTATTATATTATTTTGTTTGTTCACATTTACGTCGTAAAAGCTACTATAATTTTTTTGAAATGTTTACCGGGGTTTTTTTTTTTGTTGTATTTTATGATTGAAAAATAAAATACCCTTCAGTTTTTAATATTATATAAAATAATGTTTTAGATTTATGGCCGTATTAAAACCATATACACATCCTCGTGCATATCTAAAATACAGTGCATCCTTTTTATATATACGAGTATATATATATATATATAGGTTCCTCCTATCCTTTTATATCGCCGCAAGATCTTTTGAGGTCAAAATGAAATACGTCAATAATAATAATATGATTCAGTTAAACCTAAAGTGTTTTCCCAGAGACGTTGTGTATAAAACATTTAACGAAAAACTACCCATATACACCTACATATATTGCAGAACGAGTTTACTCATACGAGCATATAAGCTTTAATAATTCATTTTTGAAATTCGGTCAAATGCACGTTTCGACTAGTTGAAATTTTAGAATAAGAAAATTTCCGCTCGTTTTCGAGAATTAACCGAGTAAATATTGTATTCGATCGGCCATAAAAATGATTTTATAATATACGTTTTTGATCACAATCTCGATCGACGAAAACGCGTATTATTTAAGTTTGAATCGTTTTAGGAATACGGCGATAAAACATTTAGGACTGATCGGGAAATTTGTTTGAAAAAATTTTGTTGATCATCGTTTTGGATAATCCCTTTAAATTTATTAGAGCTCGTTTATTTATATATGTGTTAATGATGAATGGACCGACAACGCTGTGATATATTATGCACAAGACTTGGGACATTAACGGGGAATTCGACGGATCTGGCTCTTGGCTTAATAGTAAATTAATTTTAAGTGTCGATTTATTTTTAGTTTTAGACAAATTATAGTTTTAGTTTTTGAATTCTCGTTGCCGAAGGTTTATTTAAACGCGGTCGACGTAAACGTATATTTATACTATATTAAGTGGGCAAAGTGGAAGAGATATGGAGGATGTCATCCCTTCATTTCTTTTAGTTAGCATATTCTACCCCCTCTCCACTTATTTTGTTTAAAATTATTCGTCTCTCTTGGATTAAAAATTTTTTTTTTTTAATGATTTATAGTTGTTGTTGGCCAATTTTTTTTTAAAGAAAATATCTTTAAATCATTTTTTTTTCTTTATAAGAATTATTTCGTTTTTTTTTTTTTTAAATTTTAACATTCAGTAGATCTAAACGTCACTTGATCACAATCATTGAAATTATAGTTCACCATCAAGGTTAATAGGGTCGGTATTACAGCTTTTTGTTAAAAAAAGACGTTTTTTTTTTAAACTTATTTTTCAACAATGTGAATCGTTCACAACTTTGCTCCCCCCTCCCATTCAAAATTTATAATGACCACATTACTTTCATCCCCTCACTTATTTTTATCTACTTCGACCACTGACTATATTAGAACGAATATAGACAAACAATATTTCGTATACGTATACATTTGAATTATTAACTAGTATACATTAGAAAAAAAAAATCGTAAACTCAATTTTTTAGCGAGTTAAAATCAAAAAAAAAAAAAATAAAAATCTTGCCGATACCGCCGACAAAGTTATTTTGCGAATTTACTGAAGTTTCAAGTTCGACAACGACACAATATATTATATCGAACCGTGTCGTTGGATATTGTGTCGTTACACGCGTGATTAGTCATAATATTGGCAATATAATATTTGAAATGCGCATCGAAATATCTTCAGAGGTTGTACAATACACAGATTAAATTATTGCGGAATGTCCAGCGGTTGAGGTCCGCGCACACTCGGTCACTATGTGGCTATACCGATGTTGACATTTTCGTGTGAAATTATCATGTAATAATTTGTTCGAATAATATTCTGAGCCCGACCGTTTCGGAACGTTATTCGAAATTTCCGCGTGCCGATTCTGCAATCACGAAATTGTTTATTGTTTCGACTTTGCATGGACGGTCGTTGCGATTCACCGATACCGATTAATTTTATGACTCGTTGACGTTCTTCTTTTTAAAATATCTGCTCTTTTTCGTAAATTATGTTCATTACGTTCCTCTCATTCGCACCGGTACACTGCAATATGGAAAAGAAATGTTACTGTCGTCGTCGTCTTCGTCGTCGTAGATAGAGTCTCGCGGAAAAAGCCGTGCGCGAGAAAAGCGTTCCTTTCCACGACTGATATCTCGTCGTTTTAAGTTTTTATTGAGATTTTTTTTTTTACATTCTTAGCGCGAGGAAGTTATTGGTGTTGATTTTTTTCTGTGTACATATTTCCGACTATAGAACAAGAGAATGTTCGGACAGTCTCGTCGTGTCGGTAAACGGTGTAGTTTAATAATATGATTCGGATTTTTCCAACCGTGTTGACTAAAATTTCTGAGATACGTTTTAAATGAGTTTTCGACGCGTTTGGCTAGTGTTTCTTTTTTTATACTCTATCTGATCCGCGCGGACTGCCTTTCGGAACAGATGTTTTACGCGGCGCGCCCGTTTCGTGGCGACAAATATCGAGGCGGTGAACGACAGCGCAAGGAAGTCGATAAAACACTGCACGCGCAGCCGGACCGCGGTTTAGAGTAACAAACGAAATGCGGTCGACGACGGACGGACTTTGGTGACCACCTCGAGCCGGATTTACTGCTGTTCCGGGGGAGAACGGGGTTTGTGTAATATAAACAGCGACTGGACCATATCCGTCCCCTTCCATTCCGGTCTTCGTAAATGTACACCGGCTACTTCCTGCTGTATAATAAATACGCGTAGGTCGAGGCCCCGAAAACTAATGCTCATAACTTGTGAACGAAACATCATACGGGTCAGTGCGCGTGTCGAACTAATAGCCAAAAATCAGCCACACGTGCCCAGTAGTTTTCTGTTGAGTTCTCTATCACAGTCAGCCGTCACGATGGGCTCGAGTGTGTGTGTGTGTGTGTGTGTGTGTGTAGATACAACGAAGACGCCTTCAGATGACAACGTGCAGTAATTGAATTTTCAACAGCCGGAAAAATGGTAAACCTACTGATATCCGTATAGTGCTGTGTTGAAACTATATTGATAGGATTATATTGCAGTGAATGATAAATTTCGAAATATCGTTAGACGGACTCTGCTCGAACCTCCGTGATCGATGCGAACCACAGAAATCAGGCGGACCAATTGATCCGAATCAATAGTAAAGACATTAATACATCGAAGAAAACGTGTCACTATCGCACATACACACACACACACACACACACACACACGTCTCGTGTCCAGGTCGTCGAATTCAAACAGATTTCACCCCCGATTTCTGGACTATTCCATTTCTTTCCAAAGTTCAAGGAGGATATCCTCGTGGGATGATAATCTTTTCGTCGCTGACTATCGTGGAAACACCGCGGAATTCCTGTAACGGGGAAAAAGCGTAACGAGCGCAATGGAGATTAACGTTGAAAAGTAAATGTACGATACATTACATGGTTTTAAAGTGAATTCATACTTTTTCCCCTTTTAATATCGCGTTTCGTTGTACGAAGCAAGTGCGCATTTCTTTTCGTCCTCCGATCTGCAAAATATTATATATTAACAATAATGAATTCCGAGACGAGTCTAGTGCGTATGAAAACACGGCGTGTGTATATGTGTGGCAAAGTTAAGCGGATAGAAATTCCGTATTATATGTACTTTGAGCGAGCCGGTGTCGTAGTACTCGTAATACACAGATTTTATAATAAAATACGGGAACGTAAAAGGCGAGACGACTGGCCGTGGCAGTAATAAGCGTGTAATAACAGGGTGTGGGGCGGCGCTGAAGTTGAATTCACTTTTAACGATAGTAATAACGACCGCAGACACGACTGTCAACGGAACAACGCAGCGGCTGATGTTATTGTATATATGTATTTGCTACTGTGGAACCGAGAGAATGTAATTGAAATTTTAATAATAATAATTCGAGAAAAACGCTCAGAGTTTTGTCTGCGCCGGTTTTTTCGCTGTGCACGACACGAGAACGTTGTCTGAGCACGAATAAGAATCCGTCGCCGATAACGCATTACTCCTGCGAATCGATGCGATTTAAATATTATAATATAATATATGTTACGCGCGTGGGACATTTTTTTTTTTGTTTTCCAGAACGATTTTGATTTGGCTTACGTCGCAAAACGCGTTTTATTCCGAACCCGTGTATACGAAATTGAATAATACGTATAGGTTAAATGCGAAACAGCCACCGTGCAGGACTTGAGCGAATTACTCGGACGGTGATTTTACAGAGTTTCATTATTATTGTTGTTACGAATTTGCAGAAAGCAATTGGAAATCGTTTTTGGGTGTTCGAAAAACGATTCTGAACGGCGGAGTTTCGGTGCGATTTACAAAATTATTGCTGTCAGTTTTGTATAACAGCTCGGCGGACGCCGTCGGAAATATTCGCGTTTTATTGAAAACTAGAAACGTTATTATTGTTAATAATAAACCAAAAAAAAAAACACCTCGTCAAATTGTGACTGATATAAATAGCATAATATGGAAAGAAAGTTTTTTTTTCACGTTAATATCCAGTACAATACGTTTAACGATTTCGAAACTCTATAGGACCGTATTATTTTCGAAATTACGTACTATACGCGTGTTTGTGATTTTGACGAAATCGTCTTTGTTCGCCGTTTTTATGTGATTTTTTTTTTATTATTATTATTAAATATTGTTGAGAAAAATGTACCGATCAGAGAAAATTTGTTATCGGATATTTTTTATTATAAACGTGAAACGGTCCGAGTAGTATCTAACTATAGGTTCTAGTCGAAATATTATACGCAGAAAAAACGATTTTTTTAAAATAAATTCCACTCCTATAATTCCCTTTAAATACTTAATGTATACAAATGATTATTGTTTTTTAAACACTTTACTCGTAATAGTTATTGCTATGTTGAAAATTGTAGTAATCGATCAACGGCCGTACGACGGCCCGCCGAATAGGCAATGCTGCTACATCCGCGAGTTCGTCGTCGTAATCGTATACGTTCAGGCAATCAGGCGGCATTATCGTACATACGATCTTGTCGAAAACCTTTGAAAAATGTTTACTTTTATTATCGTCTTGTTCGAAAATCCAATGAGATTAACGAGAACAGTTTTTATTAGAGTAATTCGGATGCTAGAGTATAATATATAGTCGAAACGCGAATTCACCATCACTATACTGTTCTCTCGAAAATATTTACTTCGTCAGTAACTTCTCTAGTGCAGGCTCTATGTGCATAATGCGCTTGTTGTCCGGTATAAGATTTATCGCGGAGGAAGTCTACCTAAAACCATAAAACAATATTTTATCTTAAACGATTGTATCCGCTTAACGACCGCTAACTACTCGTCGTAATCGTCAGTCGTGTCTTTCGACTTGACCGTCAGTCCATTATACACGAGGGTTTTTGTTTTATATCCTCTTAAATCCTAAGATTTAGCGCGAAATACAAATCATTTCGAAAGTTTCGCGTAGCGCCTTTGTGCGAAATGATGGATCTAAAACGCAACGTTGGTAATATCTTTATGATGTCGACTGAAAATCGTTAAATTAAATGTACTTGAAAAAAAAAAGTTTTGAAATAATTATTTCAAGTATACGACGTTAATGAAATACAAACATCAATATCAGACGTTTTCTTTAATTTTTGTATGTTTAAGCGTCTAAATATTATTATACGTAATTCAATACTTCGCGAATATTTACAAATAGTTAACTCGTATATTCAAATAAATATTTATCTTTTAAAAACCTGGTTAAGGATTTCTCCGTCGAGAAGAAGTAAACGTTGTGATACAAATAATATTTATAAAATTACTTAATTATTTATAACCGTTTTGTGTATATAAACTCGAGAAACGTATCACTATAACGTAATGTTTTTTTTTTTTTTTTTGTTATAATATTATTGTAGAAGATATTATCTCACCCAAAAAAATGTAATATTAACATAAGAATTAAGAAATTGGATAATGTGATATTTATTTTATGATTTTCTAATGAAAACTGAATGTTAGCAATTGACTTTAATTAATATTAATATTAATTCTTTATATTTTTTTTTTCCAGAAGGTCGCCCGGCCATTGACAAAAGACAACGACAGGTAAATTGAATTCTTTATCCGATTTTCAGTCAAAACGAGGTCAACGTGGATTGAATATTATAGGTCTAAACGTTTGAAATTTAAATAATAATAATAATAATAATAATAATAATAATAATAATAATAATAATAATAATCTCTAGATACAAAAGAATAATAAATAGCAGTACGCGAAAAAGTGAAAAGAAAAACTATATAATATATTGTTTTTTTTTTTTTGGAGATTTTAAGTCGATTGAGGTCAGAAGCGGATTTAGAGTGGATGCTAGGGCTAACGTTTTATTAAAAACAGTGCGTATAATAATTTTAAACGGATTCACTCGTCACACGTAATACGTAGAGTACAAAAAAAAAAAAAAAAACGGTTTTGCTGAATATTTATTGTTATTAACGTTGTAATCGCGTAGATTTTGTGTTTTAACGAACCATACATTTTTTTTTTATCAACAGAAATCGAGTATATTTCCTTTTGAAATTATTTCCCAACCAACTCCTCCTCCCTCACGCGCAATAATATATGGAATATCGAGAAATACGGAGAAATTTAATACCCGGAGAACGAGAAAAAAATTACAAGCAATTATAAAATATATATATATATATATATAATTTCGTAGAAATATTTTACCGAGAAATAAGTTAAAAAAAAAAAAAAGGTAAATATTTTTTAATTAGAAAATATTATAATGGCTTCCGTACTATATAATATGAGCAACGAATGTCAGCGTGCGGATGTCAGCGTGTGCACCGCCCTCATGTTTCGCTTTCGGCTTTTCGCGTACAAAACTGCAGTCGTTTAGTAAAATGCTCAAAAGCTAAAGATATGGTTAAAATATTATCTTCGCTGTGGTAATAGCTTTGGTGGCTTTTTTAACACTCAAACCACACGAAATTAAACAAACGAGTACGCTATGTCATATCATCCGAAGCTTATAATAATATATACCTATAAAAAACGGACGAAAAGTAATAACGCCCTAATAGGTTTTCTTTATTTGTTTGGATTTTTTTTTTAAATCCTTGACGTTTCGGATCGTTCCTCTAAAATGTCTCCAATAATAATCTCAAACCCTCTGCAATCGTTTCGCGTTTGTGCAGCGGATACCTTCCCCCTCGCCGCAGACGTATTAGGTTCGTGTCCGTACGTCTCGTTACACTTCAAACGAGACGCTTTTTATGCCGTTTTCCTTTAGAAAAAATAAGTCACGTTTTTATTTTTTTATTAGGAGTATTGACGGCTACTACTCATTACACCTCGACAATTATTTACGTTTAAATAGAATAACAATAAAAGAAAACGGAACGGAAACCGAATAAAATAAAATAATAATAACGACAAGAGAGAACGTAATGCCGCAGTCGAGACTGAAACGCAGTACCTAAAAGCCTGAGCAATTAATGAATTTGATTGTGTCCTTTAATAATATTAATATCGTTAGAATTTAATTAATACAAATGCTTAAACTGTTTTTGGACCGAAAAGAATTCCACAATATTTTGAGGAGTAAGAATCTGCAGTTATCGATCAGGACAGTGCAATAATAAACGCGTGAACTTCGGGTCCGCAAATTGTTTAGAGGACAAACCTTTTTCCGTATTTGTTAAGGTACAATTTACAAATCGCGAATACATATTTTTAATTCGAAATTTCACTTTCGAAAAAGCAATTATTTAAAATATATCAACGAAAAATATGATTCTAAATTGAATGTGGGCGAAAGCGAAAAATCAAAATACAATAAGTAGTAGAAAAATAGTGAAACGTATCGGTAAAAATCGATATTTTAACGCAATATTTTTAAACGCCACAAATTCTTTAGAGAAATATAGAAAACCGAGCGGCGATGGCTGCCGAGAGGAGTAACGGAAATCTAAATTATAATTAATCACACTGTGAATATGAATTACAATAATATTGTAAAAAGCAAAGAACGTTTCCTAAAATTTTCAAATTATTAAAAATTCGTAAACGTTTCGGACATTTAATTTGATATTTATAGATAGGCGAATGTCACTACCAGTGGCATGCCCAGGAATTTTCAATGGGGGAAGTTATAAGTAAATAGTAATAATACATTTTAAATTTTAATGAATTGTCATGGTAATATCAAAAACTCAAATGTTTATGTATCAAGCTCTCCAAAATCGTTCCTAGCTTATAATTATGTACATTTGTAAATTGTTCTGTAATTAAAATTAATTTAAATTATAACACACTAATACCGAGTTGTTCAATTAATGTGTTATGTATAGTGAATGTTTATTATCATAAGTAATAACTTTTTGCTAATAACTAATGAAAATTATTAAGTAATGACTCTAAAATTGCAGCTCTTATAACTAATAAGTTGTTTTCTGTAAATTGGCAAAAAAGACAATGGGGGATATAACCCCTAACCTCCTCCCCCCTGAGCACGCCTGTTGGTCACTACATTCTGCGATGATCGCCCATAACCTACCACGTTTACGGTCTTTAACGGTAATATAATCAATTACTGGATTACGAAAATCTCGTTTATTCCGTATTGTGTATTATTATTATTACGTATGGTCGCGACGTTTTTTTTTCTTTTACTCGCCATCTTATTGCAATTAAAAAAGAGTAATTTGGACTTTTGTTCGAATTACCGTCTATTGCGTTATGTTTAACTCTCTCGTACATTTTAATACTTTATACTATTACCGTAATTATGATACATACGTGACGAGATAATACTCCAAACAAATTATTATTATTATTATTATTATTATTATTATTATTATTTATAACTGCGTATCCGAGAATAAAAGTGAACAATAACTTTTTTTTTGTACAATTCATTTCGTTCGCCGTTTTTCTTTGAAATTTAATTAATTATATATGTATAAAAACTCGGTTTATTATTACTTATTTCGTTTATTGTTCGTATAATATTGTTATTATTGCACATTTTTTTTTTTTTTTTATAAATAATTGATATTGTACACAACGCGCCTTTTAAACGAGAATTTCCACGTGATTTCCGCGAATCGATGTATTTGAATATAACACGTTTTTCGGAGAAGTGTGTATAACAGTATATGTTTTGATCTTCTTTGCGTTGGTTTTTCGAGATATATCATAATACGTGCTTTTGGTACACGCACAAATACACTCTGCAGTTGCCCACGCTTAATGGTCCTGAAGATTTCTACTATGGTTTGAAAAACGCTTTGAACCGAAGATATCGTCGATTTCTGATCTAATAATAATAATAATAATAATAATATTTTATAAAGGGTACGGATATTACATTTGTGTTTGAAAATCTTATGCGGTTTTGGTTTTCTTCAAAACGTACGTACAGAAATAATTGCGTAAATTCACGATTGGTGCTTGTAAATTTACAGCCTTGAAGTAAGAAACGATAAGAGACAAATTTTTGGCAAAGGAATCGAGAGAATTTTTCGGTTGGCAATTTAAGAGAAAACCCGATATTTAAAAAAAAAAATTTCGATAAAATTTAGTTTTTTTTTATGATTTTTAAAATATATAAAACACAGACGTAGCGCACTTTTCGTATACTTCTTCTTCTTCTTCTTGAAGTTCCTATTCGTTTCGGATGTTGGAAATCATATTGAATATTGCTTCTCTTTCTAACGATGAACGAAATAGTTCAATTGATGTTATACTAAACCATGTCCCCGGAGATTTTTTAGCCAAGATATCCTTCGTCTGCCAGCACTTCTCTTGCCTTCTATTTTTCCTTGAAGTATACTAACTCTAAATAATTGTTAATTTTATACAGAATATGTGTGTATATCGCCTTGAAACAAAATTTTAAAGAAATCAGACTTCATTTATATATACGCGATGATTGAATAAACAAATGTTTTATTAAAATATTTATTCGAAATTACACATATTATATCGTCATAAAATCTAAAATCGATTTTTTTAAGTAAAAAATCAGCGTTTCTGTGTTTTTACCTGATAGAAACATACGCGTGTACCTATGTTACCGAAGTAAAAAATAGTGTATAATTTATATGATATAAAACTTGCAGTTTAACTCGATTACGCGAATAGAAAAAAAAAAAAAAACATAATTTTAACCGAACTATATTAATTATTCTAAAGGCGCATAATTCACTAATAACCTATATTTTCAGGCACAGCCACACAGTGGTTCAAAATGAATTAATAGAAAATAATACAAATACAATTATTACGACGAGTTTTTTATAATTCAAATGAGATTGTGTAATAATTGATTTGACTATTTGATTTTACGACGGCACGATGGCTGCAGCTGTATATAATATGTTGTTATTTAAATCATATACGCGTATAGATTTTATTCATAAATAATTAATTAAAAAAAAAAAAAATCCTTAGTGGTTTTTTTTTTGTTTGTTTTGATATTCGATTTAACTCGTTAAATTTTTTTTTTTTGTTACGTTAATTATCATTTTATATGACGCATATCAGTATAATATGTGATATATATCGTATAATATATTATTTAATTCATTACAAATGCAGTGCACTCTTCAATATTTACAAACGTTGATTATTTAATGGTATGCGTACCAAATGTTTTAAAACAATTTATTAATATTTAAATGTAAATTTTGAATAAATTACGTATAAATATTAAAATTTTTTTTTTCATTTTTTTTTTTTTTGTACAAAAAAGGAAAAAAAACATCAAAGTACATCAACTGGAAGAATAATCTAATTAGCTCTTTGGAACTTTCTTTCGCCCAACAATATTATAAACTTCATCTGCAGTACTCGCGGGATGATATCCATATAACGAATTGCGGTTCTGACGAAAATCATAAACAATATATATATATATATATATATATATATATATATATATATATATATATAGGCGACTATTAATTGCTTGTGAAAATAGATAATAAACGAAAACCGACCCCGAATACGATTTTCTATATAATATTATTTTATAGCGTCACCGGTTAGCCGTTAGGTATTGTATCGATTGTGTACGCGGATGAAGTATATATATATATATTGCACACTCTGAACTGAACTGAACGTATATATTATTATAATGTCCCCCGAAAACGTTTTCACTGTGACCCCATTACTGAAGCGGCTACAATATTGAACTGATAATAAAACGCAGTGTTATTTTACATCACTTGTACAAAATGTATAGGTACTGATTATATAGTGTCGATTCGAATCGTATTTCTATATAATATTATTATAGATATCCGTAATTATCATAATTAATAATTGGACGCAAACAGTGCTGCTCAAATTTTCGGTGCGCTACACTATTATACAACGCCCATTAGACAATACATAATGGATAGGCCATATTCGTTATCAGGCGTTACCGAATCGTCTGTCTCACTCACTCAGCAAATATTTAGATTACCACCGATACCAGTTGATAACAGAATACACTATTTTTCAATTATTATTCCATGGAACGAATTATTATTTCATGGAACAAAAAATAATTTCTTGTTGATTAGGATAGAATATGATACGGTTTTAATATTGCTATCTCTCTTCTTTATTCAGGAACGCTGACCGCTACACACGTTTTATACACATGGCCTAACCATTATGTATTATCTATGACAACGCCCTCAGTAATAATCTAAATCACACCAGCAGACCAACAAAATTATATTTCGAGCGAACACCTAATATCCGCCGCCCCCCCACCTGCATACATGTCTAAAGTAAAATTCATTAAAAATAATTTTAAAATATAAAGTTTTCGCTTCGAAGTTTATTCGTTAAACCTCATTATATTTTGACACAATTTTGAAAATATTACTCGTACCGCGTGCTAGTCCGGAGCCAATTTTTTTTATCCAATTAAAATATTAGCCAATTTATAGAAGACTTTTTACGGGCTGCTGAACTCGACACGGGCACGCTGAAAGCAACACGTAATCGTGCGTGTAATATTAATTTGGGGTGTACGAGTGTTACACGACGACTCGTTTGATATCGCCAATGCTAAAATCTCGTTCAGTGTTTAAAAACAGTTTAGGTCAACTGAAAAGTTACAGATTTTGCAATTTTATCAAAAATTATTCCGGCGGTGCACTTATAAGCACTTTCTCTAGCCGTCACCTAATTGCGCCTGTAAACGTATAGTGATACGAGGTCGTATAACACTTATGGCGATTCGCGAGATTACTCACAACTCACAAGACGCACGCGTACTTTTTTTTTATTATTATTATTTTTAGGTGTCGTCTGGATAAATATAGTATATGTCATCGGCACATGACGCGTAATCACGTATTCGGATAAAAATTCAGCCGGCGTACTGCAAGCAGAAACGAAATCCGTACGCGAACGTTTTTTTAAAAATATTTTTAACGTTATTTATACGACAGCTTTCCAGATTGTGTACGACGCTATTTCTCACGCGTAACAGAAAAAAAAATCGAAAGAACCTAGTGTCCATTACGTCTCCGAGTCTAAATATCGGGTGTAAAAATTAAATCACTTTTTATTTTAACACAATAACAGTCCGAGCAATACAGTAGAGTTACTGTGTCATTAAACTATTGCATTCACTTAAATACAACGTTTTATCGTAACATATGTAACATGAAAATTTATGTTGATTTTGTGGTGTTACAGTAACACAAATATGCGACTGCTAATGCTTGTAGAACGAAACGCTACTGAAATATATTGCTACAACGTTATTCATAAGTATATACGTGTGATATTTCCCGTAGTAACGTTAACAAATTGTTATTGACTTATTGGTGTGTTTCAGCGATGTTTCCAATCAACGTTTCCTACACAATTCAAAATAATATAAATACGATGTTAGTAACGGACAAATTACGCGATGTTTCCACATAATGTTGAATTCACTCTGCACGTATAGGTTACGAATTTATTTCAGATCGATGTTACTTGTTACCTATGTTACGTTATTTATTCGAATGCGTATATATTATATTTATATACATAGAGCTTTTAAACATAAAAAATTAATAGTACAATTTTAAACGTGTAGGTAATTTTATTAAAATAAACTTTTATTATTTTTTGAATAAATGTAGTAATATTTAGTAGAACACGCAGTAAACTCATAATTGTTTTGGTTATATTGATATCCATAAGAGCTGCAGTGCGTAGACTACTCTGCGCTGTAGACAGATCTACATAATATTGTCGGACGACTGAAGAATAATGAATTAATATTCGCGCAAACAGCATCACACATAGATGATTGAAATTATTAAGTGGTTCAATGAACTATTAGATAAAAATTAAAAACAATAACTGGAATACCCTGAAACGCTGGCGGATAACGAAGACGTCGCGTTGGTGTTAATAACTTGTGAGACAGCATTAATGTCAAATTTTAAATGTCTAAATAATGGTACTGCGCGGATAACATCGGAAACTATCACTTTTTCGAAACATTCCTAGGATATTGAACTGATATTAATTGATAACATTTTTATGAAACCTAAATTCAACATGACAACAATGTAATGGTAACTCTCATTGCACAGTGGATGAACGTTACTGGCAATATAATAGTTTCCCCGCCTCTTTTTCTCTCCTCAAAAAATGTTTTAGGTTAAAAATGGTTAGTCTCGATTACCAAATGTACGGTTAAAATTGCTCACTTGAAAAAAAGTATAACTACACATTGAAAATTATCAAATTTATTGTCCATGTTTAAAACGCATTTATATTAAATAAGATTTCAATGAAATTTTCATATATTTAATTATTTCTATATTTTTAAAAATGAGCTACTAAATAAAATCAGTCACTTAATATTAATGTTTCTAGCTTTTTTTTTTTTGATAAACTCTGCAATAACAGAAGTATGTAGTCGTGTATTTGACGCAAACCTTCTGGAACGGAGATAGTTTTTGATGAAATTCAATTCGTTAAAACTTCTTTCGCCAGTAACGCAGTATAGTTACTGTGTTGTGAAAAAAAAAATGTGCACGTATAATTTTGTGCCTTTCACTCACTCAACGCTTTGCCAGGCCCTGAATTAAGAACTCGGCAGTTCTCTTTTTATTTATTTATTTTTTGCAATCCTTGGACGTCCGCGGCGGATTAGACATTCAGTTCGTGCGATTATTTGCATTGCAACTGCCGTTTCACCGCAGAATCCGGTAAACCGTGGGCGACGTCCCCCTTTAAAACGGGTATTATTATTTGTTTTCGGGGTTATTCGCGTTTGTCATTAATCGCGCGGTAAATACCACTCCAAGCCTGTGCGTGCAGAACCGACAACGAAATACTGTTACTGAACTATCAACTATTTTATTATTACTTTTAATACGATCAAAACGACTCAGAATGTGTCGAATACGCGGCATAATATTTTATAAAAGAAATCCGGTTTTGGAAGAACTAAACGTAATACAAAATATTTCAAATTATATTGATAACACGTCGTAGTTGTTTTTCGAACAGTTTTAATTCACAGTGCACACAATGTCTTTGCTGCTGTATTTTTTTTGTTTTTAACTCTATGCCTTTTCATTGTAATATTCATAATTTTCTTTGCGTCGTTTTGTTCGTTTTTATTATTATTTTTTTTTTTTTACGTTGTCCTTGTTGTATTTTTCTTTTTCGCTTAATGCCTGATGACGACTTTTTGTTGAATCCCGGCAGTGAACAAAGAAATTTAATTTATTTTTCATACTACTCTTTGGCTCGACTCTCTATTCACATGTACAAATGTATTATTCACGAATATTAATAATTTATAGTTTTTATTTCTATTTATTTATTACGCGTCTTCTTTTCATTCTATTATTTATTCAATTTTTCGTTTTCCTACCAATTTTTTATTCCGTCCTGTTAATTGTCTAGCGTCCCGTAATTGGATAGTATTCCGACGAATACTTTTCGAAGCTCAATCACGTTTTAAATAGTGCTCGTGCATAAAAACAATAATAATTTGTTACTACTCAAATGTAAAAATGTGATTATTTGCAACTGTAACCAGCTGGGGCTGGTATTTGAAACGACATCGACAAAGGTGTTTCAACGCTCTGATTTTAACGTAGACGCCTGCACATTTATTGGTTTGCCTGTACAGTGTAATTTTCGTTATAATTCCCATACAAAATAGACGGAGACAACAGACGACGTGCTCTTAACCAGTGCCGGTGCTAGGTTTTGCGGGGCCCGAGGCAAGTCATATTGGAAGGGGCCTCAATTTACAAAATACCGCGTAAAAACATTACACATTTTTAAAATTGAATTTTTTTAACGTGACTTTAATAATAATAATAATAATAATATGTACTAGAGATTTATAAGTGTATCCAATACTTACAAGGAAATATATTTTCGTTTGATTACCGATTTTCAAATTATTTTGATATAAAAAAAAAAAAATCACTTTTTAAACAACTTATTTGTTTTAAGGACTCCGACGAGGACAGAACCTTGTCGCCAAAATGTATATAAAAGACAAAAGTTATTTCTTTACACCTACACTAAGATTTTTCAAACACAATCTATTTCGAATATTATATTCTATATAGGTAGTTATCAATTATTATTGAAATTCGTATAACAAACTATTAATAGTAACTCTAAAATTGTAATTCGCGACTTCAAAAGAGGCTTTTAAATATTGTTTCATAATTATTTATAGCGGGCGCGGGGCCCTGCTCTTAACAGCGAATTATATTGTATTAATTTAAAACTCGACTCGTTCGAGACGATTTTTTTTTTTTTTACTTTAACTATACGTATAAGCCTTTCTTTGGCCGATAGAACTCCGTGCGGAAACCGCGGAGCGACCCGGTGAAAGTTTTCTTTCGCGTTTACAGCGCATTTTTGTACGCTACGTGCGGTCCCTTTCGCGCCGTGTCCCTCCCACTCGGATAATATTCGTTTGATTATTGTCACTGAAAAGTGGCGGCTCGGAATATTATTAATTATTGTCGTCGAGCCGGCGTTGTTGGCGGTGCAAAACCCGGAATCCGCGGCGATCGAACGTGTATATACCGACTGTATACGTTGTCGTCCTGCAGGACGAGGACGAGGACGAGGAAAAACGACGGGTGTTTTTTTTTTTTACTCTACCGTTTGCGTCCGCCGCGCGAAACTCGGTTATTAATGCGAAACGTCGTTAATTAATCGCGCATTTTTCTCATTCGTCGTCGGCTATATAAGGGCGCGTGCGGGGAGGACGAGAGGAATTTAAAAGGACTTTAATTAAAAAAAAAAAAAATATTAATAATACTAACAATAAAAATCTCGCTTATTTGTTTATTTATTATCGATTGAAGTGCTAAGGAAATACGGGATTCGAATAGGTAAAATATAGACGAGTGTTGGCGATTATTATTTCACCCGAAAATTGTACGAGAAGAAGTGCTCCGATCTTTCAGTCATACCCGGTTTCCGTTAGCGAATTGCATTTATAATTGATACTTTAGAGAGGTCATTTTTCGATTTTCTCAAAAGCGCCTAAAACTCAAAAATTAGATAAAAACCGTAATAACGCAATAACAATCGTTATTTCTTCGTAATTTCGAAAGCGATAGTTATAGAAATTTGAAATATTCACCGAATATGTAACTTTATAATATATTAGAGAAAATAAATTTTCAAAAACTTTCTTTCAATTTTGGGCTATTTATATAGCAATTATTATAGATTCTGAGGTATTTAATTCATAAAAGAGGTGATTTTTGGTTTTGAGGCTTAAAAATGTAATATAATGTTACGCGTACGTTCAGCGGCGGTTATACATAATGTTCAACGGGGGGGGGCGAAAATGGAGCCAACCCCCTCTGCCAATGAAATATCCATATCGACGAGTAATAACCAAGAAGAAAGATCTATTAATGTACAGAGACGAAATGCAGATGTAGAAATAGGAAGAACAACGCGCATGGAACGTAAACGAAATTACAATAAAACGAGAAAATAAAGTGGTCACCAGATAGCGCTACGACACAACATAGAGGGCGTGGCAGAAAGGCGCACATAAATAGCGGTCAGTCTCGAACACACACACACACACACACACACACACACACACACACACACACACACACGCAGTCAGACGCGAATTACTTTATTCACGGCCTGACCGCCGTGATTACACTGAGCGGTCCGGTGGTTACGAACCGCTATTTATAAGCGCCTTTCTGCCACGCCCTCTATGTTGTGTCGCTATCTGGTGACTATTTTCTTTTCCCGTTTTATAAATTTTATTTTATTTTTTGTACGGAAAATTACGTTTGTTCAAAACTAATAGTCTTAGAGTCTTGAAATTTTTTAACAAATATGTAACTTTGAACTGTATATAAACGACAGCAATTTTTGAAAAATTTATATTTTATAAACTATATTATTATTAATATTAAATAATATTACACCGAAACTCCGTTCCGAAACGTTTTATCGAACGCAACGATTTATCGCGTAATAAATCCAAGTAATTCACTTGTTGTGTTTATGTTTTTATTATTGTCGTCCGACGACTATTGTCCTAGCCACGGTGTTTAAATTTAAGAAAAAAAAAATAAAGGACGAAAGGGCCGACTTTTCTTCAGTATATTGCAGTGTTCCCGTACAATGTACATCATACCGCACTTCTAACACGCGCGCGAGGATATTTTTCGTCTGCCTCTGCTCCGTTTCTTTAGACAAAAAACTCTTCGTTTCAATAATATTTATTTTAATAATTTCCCTTTCAATAGTCTTTGCACGGTTCGCTAATTGCGGCTCAACCCCTAAAATCGAGTAATAATTTTGGTGGTGGTCCGCGCGTATACGTACGTTTTGTATTTATTGGAACACCTGCACTGTAGTTTTCGTTGGAAATTCGTTGAAAAAGATATCGAATATACGCGTGCGGGGATCTGTGCAGTATTATTTACCGAAAGAAGGATGCGTTGAGGATTCGTTAAAGTCAATGAAATATCGCAATCATCGTAATCGCGCGATGCTTTTGAAACGTTCACTTTTTATACGTAGGTATACTATATATATATATATATATATATATATATATATATATATATATATATACGTATTATGTAAACACAATTTTCTCTAAGGGTTTTCGTTATTTGAGAACAACTCGTTTGGAGACCATCGTCAATATATATATATATATATATATATACGTATTTGTGTATAATGACGTCGGACAATATTCATTCGGTTAAAATCGGCTGCAAAAAATGATGTTCAAATATATAAACGTCTTTACGCTTGTAACGAGTTTTAAGGAGATTAAAAATCGCAATAACAGTTTAAATGCAGCTGCTAAAACTGTAAAACCGAAAAACTTTGGGAGCAAAGACGGTATTAAAATACGAACGTTCGGAAACGGGGTAATATCGCGTCAGAATATTGCGAAGCTGCAAAATCCGTATACATAACGGACGTAGAACTGTGTGTATCTGATTACGAGTTTGTCTCGAAAATAATATAATCCGTTTGTGTTACCCGCCCCCCAGAATCAGTGCCATTCACGGGAATATCGTTATTGGGCCAAACACTTTTGTTTTTATGTTCGACTTCGAAGTGATGGTAGTGGTGAGTGTAGAGCGCGGCGAGAGCTGTTGCAAGTTTTTCGAGGATATACCGAAATGTTTTTTTAGACAGATGGAATAATTTTTATATAACAAAATGTACTCACTGGAAATTGGACACAGATGCGCGGTGCTTAAACCTGTTATAGGTTTTACAATAATCGCCCAATTGTTTTTCGGCGTACAACTACGAACGATTTTCTAAAATAAAAAAATTGTTTTAGAAAAAAAAAACCGGCTTCGAAAAACGCACTAAAAAGTATGAAATAAAACAATAAACTTTTCGAAATCGGCGCCTGATTTCAAACAAAATTACATTGCAGAAACGCATTTTATTAATCTAATACAGATATTGCAATAAATTATTAGGCATATTGAAATGTGTGTCTCTCTGTTAGTACATTCATCAATATCAGTATCCAACTGGTTATGCGACTGTCCGCTAGAGGATCAGTGTCGATCGCCTGTGTACCAATTTCTCGCGGCCAGAATTTGTAACCATGTTGCTTTAACCACAGTATGTGCTGTTTTGGCCGATGCCAAAGAAGATTAGAAGAAGATTTTTTATACTATTTATGACACATATTTCAATATAATTTATTGGAATATCTGTATTAGATTAAAAAAAAAAATCGTTTTTGCAATGTAATGCTGTTTGAAATTCGGCGCTGATTTCGAAAAGGTTGTTGATTATTATTTCATACTTTTTAGCGCGTTTTTCAAAGTCGGTTTTTTTTTCCAAAAAATTATTTTTATTTCATCCTTTTTAGTCATAGTAGTTATAGTAGCATTGTTATACATAAATAAAAAGGAAAAGTCACAGCTCGAATTGAGAACCTCCTTCTTTTTCGAACTAAGTAAAAACTAAATTAATGTTCAAATACTGAGCCAATCTTTACGAAATCAGAATGGGGCCACCAGGAGGTAATATTCTTTCATACAAAAATGATTCATTCAAATCGGTCCAGTAGTTTCGGAATAATCGGTGGTCAAACGTAAAAGAAAAAAACAGGTCACGGGTCGAATTGACAAAATCCTCCTTTTTCGAAGTCGGTAAGTATAAAATATGGTAAAATGTATGGTTAACATATATTTTTTTTTTTTTGAACGCGAAATCTATTTTTTTAAAAAATTTTTTTTTTGCTTTGTAATTCGGACAATAATAAATAACAGTGCTAAGTATTTAATATTCACACTTCGATTACATCGTCTGTAATATAAAAATGTATAATATTATAATACGCTTATCTTATTTGTAGACGTTTTATTATAATATGTACGAATTACAGTAAATTTCACAATTGACTCGATAATGTTTTATATTATATTTTTATAGACGTTGTTAGTGCATACACATAACATAACAACGACTGCTTTTACAGTATTACGTACTGTTTACAATATTGTAGTTCCCTAAATAATATTTTATTGAAACGTAAACGAATACATTGAACAAGCGAATATTGTAATTTCAATTGTGTCGTATACATATGTAATAATAGTTTTGTACGCAAGAAAAAAAAAGAAATTATAGTTAAAAAGCGCGTAAAAATACATATTTATCTTGGTAAACAGGTAAAATTTAACCATGATCATGCTCTATCGCTAAAGAATATTGGAAATTGTCGAAGCGTCTCACTGTAGTGAATTTTTATTCTCCGTTTTCTCGTAAATCAGCGGTCGTATGGTTTCATAATCCTTATACTTCGTCATCAACTTGTAGTCGCTCTTTTCACTTCGATCCAATTTGTACAAATGACCGTTTTTTCCTTGATCCAAATTAATTCTTCTATCAGCCATGTCACTTTAAATTTTTCGCCGTTTTTCATCATGCCATTAGTTTTCATCTGTAATATTCATATTGTACGTGTATTAGTATAATATAAATAAATATATATATATATATATATATAATAATTATCAAAAAATTACCGAATTTCGACTGTAAAAATGTTTTAATTCGTTATTAATCGTAAGAGAATATATTGATTACGCGTAATTATAATATTATCGAAATAAATAATGTTAAACGTTATGCCAAAGTAAAACGCTTTGTTTACATGTTTGACGTTATGAAATATTCAAACTTTCAAAAAAAAATTTCACGTTTAACGTGATTTTTTTTTTTTGGTCAAAACGCCAAACTCAATTCTAAATTATATTTATACGACCACTTCCTTCTGTAATTACACCAAAGTTGTGGCCCAAAATTATGTAAGCATATTCAAACTTCAAGCCCCATTTTATACTTAAAGGAATAATAACACGCATCTTCCTGTAGTTTCCTTGTATATATTATAAAACTATATAAATGAATTTAACACGTTAAATATCCCGAGACGCAATATATTATTTAAATTTTATAAATAAAACGTACATTTCCAAAGTGATTTTTGTTTAAATAACTTACACGAGTTAACGTAGATATCAAAAAATTTGTCGAAAGAAAAACAGCAACAATAAATATGTATTTCCTATTATTGCTATTATTACTATTTATTAGTAGGTACCACTAAAAATTCCGTGCCGTTTACCAGCATAAACACAGCAAGGCGATAATATTCGCATAAATTAAAAACAGTTATTCCAACCGTTTCTATACGATTCAAAGCGGATGCTATTAAATTCGGTTTGAAGTGAAATCATAATTACGGTGTTATACAAGCTTTGAAAAAAAAAAAACATAATTATAGAATAAATTTGTACATGAAATATGATTAATGATAGTCGACTATTAAAGTATTATATTACTTGAAATGAGCGCGCAGTATTTATGACGTATTTAAGATATTCATTTTATAATACATAATGAATCCAGTAAGGGTCTGCTATAAAATTATGCTTCTTATTCTTCCACACGTTAAATTGTTGAATAATAATAATAATAATAATAATAATAATTTTTTTTATATGTACAAATGTGTATGTGTTTGTGTGTATTATAATAAAATTACACGAATACATTTATTACAATATTATAAACAGTGGCGTCGTTCAATTTTTCTCAATGATCAGTGAAAATTCCGGCTTCAATGTCCATTAGTCGTAATGAAATAATATCAATATACGCCCGTATATTATAATAAATATTTAAATAAACATTTTTCGAATAAAATGTTTACATTTTATTTTAGTTTTCGAACGTACCTAATTCTTTTGATTGATGACAACGTTGAATGGATTTTTTCGCTATATATTATATTATAATAAATACAGACAACAATTGTAAGTGTCTTATCGTATGGTATAATAATAGTACTATTATTTTCTTTTCATTGAGTTAAGTAAACGATTAATATCAATTATTCTAACCAGTGTCGGACTGGCACACCAAAAGGCCCCTGGATCTTTTTATTCTGGGGCCCCCTGCCCCTTGGTTTAATATGAAGTTAAAAAATACATATCAATAAAAAACAATTCATTATATAGGGTGTCCCAGATCCAGGGGCGAAGTGACTCTAAAATTCTTACCGAGCAAATAAGATTTTTCCGGGCCACTTATGAAAAAAATTGATTTGGACTAGCGCCTTCTGTTTCCATATAGAGTTAATACAGGTTAATAAAAGAATCTCTGTGGTGAAGTTAGAATTTGGTGGTCGGATTTAATTTTTATGTTATAGCAATTTGAAATTTGACAATTTTACCGTGTTTCTTTAATAGGTTTATTTTTTTCCGTTTTGCGGTTCGTACTACGCGTAATAGTCCAATGGATAAATACCACGATTTGACGTGTACGGTCGGGGGTTCGAACCTCTGTTCCACAACAAAAAGTAATTTTTGCATTATTTTCTTTTATACATTATAATAATAATACAAGGTGAATATTTCAAAACTGGTGGAGACATAGCGTTTAAAAATATTGGTATGGAAAAAAAATAAAAGATGGTGCCATGGCCAGGCCGACCTTGATTCTAACGGTATATCAAGTAGAAAAAAAAAAATTACATTGGAATTTTACAATTTTGTATCATATAAAATCTTAGCAAATTTCGGGTAAACTGAACTTTACACAGAACCGCGTATACTATTATATAGACAAATTACATATTATTATTGTGATTTTACGATATAAAAAAATACACAAATACCTATAAATATAAACCCAGACGAACAAAACGAGACAAGTTCTTAAATAGTGATTTCGTCGAATGCGTAATTTTTTTATTTTTATTTTTGTATTATCTGGTATTTATTTAAAACTTTTAGGAACTTTAAAGGAGAAAATTTTTAAACGGGAAATTCCGTATCATATTCGAATGGACGTTAATTAAATTTCTATCGCGTATTTTTCTTGTTTTTTCATATTGATTCAAACGTAGAACTATTAAATAAATACATATTAATTTTGGATACAAAACGGTTTTGATGACATGCAATTTCGTATTAACCAACAATAATCGTTATCAGTCAGCACAAATAATATTAATAAAATGTGTATTTCGCACGGATAAAATATAATTGTAATTAATATATATATATATATTATGTATACAAACGTAGTTTAAAATTGTCCAAATACACCGTATTTGCATAATGTATATGATTAAAAACAAATATTTGAAATCGGATAGTAATATTGGTGAATGTGTTGTTTCAAATTTCAACAAAACACTCGTCGTCGTGACATTGCTTTATTATTTGGAAAAAATATATAATGCGAGTAAAATCGTCGGAACGTTTAATTATTTCGTATTTTGTGTGACGTATGAAAATCGATTAAAAAAAATGTTTACGTATTCATATTAATAATAATTAGCACAATTTTACTTTCTCCTTTTGTTATGTTTTTCTTTTTAGTTCCTGTTTTGTTTTGTTTGTTCACGAACGTATACACGAGGTCCGACGAAAAAAATTTTAATTGTAATTACAGCTGTGCGTACTATATATAATAGCTGGCGTAGAATATTAATTGTTTTTTTATTATTATTTTTTCGAATATGATCGAAAATAATCGTTTATTCTTCGGTTAATTTTTTTCAACGCTTTAGAACTGCAAAGGACTGGTAAGAGCTTGGGTGATCGGTACAGGTCGCTGCACCGCGACGTTTTAAATTTGGTTACGAAAAAAAGTTTAGATTTGAGTAGAATTTTCAAAAAATAATGACAAACGACAATCAAACCTCCTAGGTTTATACCTGTTTTATTTAAAACTGTGAAACGAAAAAAAGAAAGAAATCGAACACAGCAAACATACATATGTATAATAAAAAAAAATGCCGCCCGAAAAACCCTGAAATCCGGCCCATAATACACATAAAAATATATAATGTGTGTGTGTGTGTGTGTCATGATTTATGACATTCTGTGTTTTTTAACGCCGTTTCGGTGTTTTTTTTATTTTTATTTACCTATCTAAATACGCGTTATTTAGTTACCGAAATATGGCGGCGTTCACGTTTAAAACGTATTTTATAACACCGCGCAAACAAAAATGTAAAGAACTAGGATCAAAGATAACCTTGCCCTATCATAGTTGTAAATCGTGAGCGGATAAAACAACGGTTGTAACGTGTTTAAATAACGTTATAATATTTGTATGAACAAGTCCAGTCCGCCATCGAGAGGAATACACGAATGTTTACGTACTTACCCGATCGTTATTGTTATAAACACAACGCGTAGAAAAAAAAAAAATGTACAGCCACGGATGATGATAACACTTTTTTTTAATTTCCGATCGGATGTCGTTTTTTCGATTCGGTAGATTAGAAAAGAAAAAGACGAAAAAATATAGAGACAAATGCAAATGATTAACAACTATATATATACCTACAAAGTTGAAGTGTTTTTTTTTTTTTTTTTCCTATGTCTAGTTTACGCGTTGACAGAGTTAAAACGGTTCTCGTCCGATGCCCAGAAAGCCAGAGTTATAATATTATTTTGGATATTCTCTTTCGGACGTTAAAAAATAAACAGTAAAAAACGTCCTGTGGGATTTTTTTTTTTTTACCTTAACGCCAGCGCGTTTTATTTCGTGTACGAATATGTTAATTATTCACGATGGAACGCGGAAATATGTGATGTGATTTGGCTGCCGTTGATTTCGGTTGCAGTGTAATTTGTCAGTAACGGCGGCAAGGGGAAAATGAATAAAATCCTGTTTATTTCGCGTGACATATTTTTTTTTTTTTTCCGCGTCACGAATAATATATTCGCTGATTATTATTATTATTATTATTATTATTATGTGCACCGTCTGGACAGTGTCCGCAGCAATGCGTGACGAGACCGTATATAGGTGTTTTGCTGTTTATTAATTACACACGAGTTATTATAATAACGTTCAGTGATGTGCCCCGTTTTCGATTTTTTCGCGCACGTCCCGTTACCAAAAAAATGAACTTATTACTGGTGGTACCTAATTACTTTAGTAAATAGCAATTGGAGTTAAGTGGACGTCTCACCGTGATGATGTGCAAGCAGAAAAATACGAATCATAAGGTATACCGTCAAACAGAACGCGTGATTCGCGCGCGTGAAAGCGGTGTTAACGTCGCTTTATTAACGCCGACGTTACATTATACGTGATGCACAGAAACCAAAGCTTCGCGTCATAGTAGTAGGTCCGTAGTAGTCGATTTTAGCAGTATTGTCCGGACGTTAGCAAGGTATGCGCGGCTTAAATTAATAAGTAAATGTGTCCAGTATATTCGGACGAAGAAGAACTTTTACTTTTATATGCAATAACCGAAAGTCCATACGAAAGAATAAGAAAGAATTATGGTGAACGCCATCACCGTTTATGCCATGGACCGGCGGAGTCACACGAAAAACGTTTTTATTTATACTTTCAGACGTCCCAGGACTGTTTTGAGAAACTGCAAGAACTTCTTTTACGCCTGGGATTGGAAAAATAACACAACAAAGTGAAGGAGACCTGTTTTCGCGACAGAAAGACTTGCAATCTGTATTCTTCCCTTTTCCCAGTTATTATTATGAACGCCGAAAATAACTGGCACAATTATTGTAATTGTGTACGACGTCGCGTCCTACAATCGCGTCAATCATGCCGACGAGCCGTGTTTGACAGCCGATACGATTTGTAATAATATTGAAGACAACGCTTCCACGAGCGTGAATAACGCGTTCTGTTCGACGGTACGATTTAACGATTTAAAAAACATTTCAAATACATTTCAAAAGTCATTGAAAAATAATCCTGTAAAGTAATGCGGACAAAACAGGACAAATAAATACGGGACACTAATAAGAAGGAAAGTATATCTAGGGAAAATAATGTGTAGGAATTGAGAATTCAGGAAAACGTATATACACATATTGCAGGAAAATAAATTACCGGAAAATATTACGCCGCAGGAACGTAATACGAGCATATCGCGTAATAGGTATACGCGTTATTATATAAAAAAAAAAGAAATCTCGAATGATAATATCAATATATCAATAATATTTAGGAAAAATCATAATAATAATAATTTATAAAAATAATATTTTGCTACGCGTATTACGTTCTCGTGTACCCGATATTTTGCCGGGTACCTCTATATTATTTTCCATCGTAACACTTTCTCGCGTTTTTCCGTGTTCCTGCACATTCTTTTATATACTTTCCCGAAATAAAAAATTTCTTTCTAAATATTCTCCACGATTTTTCATAATAATATGTATATTTTTTGTTCCTGGTAATCATTGTTATTTTGTTCCTTTTTTTTTTTTTTTTTTTTAATACGTCCCGATTATTATTACACAAACACCACCACAACCCGCGATTGCCGTATCGGTTGTCTGTTGGACATTGATAAATGATTGTGTGTAATTTAATACATTTTCAAAAACGTGTATCAAATTGACTTGATAATAAAGCGGAGAAGAAAAAGAAAATCGAAATGTATGTAATTTTTTTATATTATTTTCGAAATCGGTCGTTTTTTATCAATTTTTAATCGTGTTTCTTGTCAGTTTATAAAATTCGGGCCACAATCTTTATGCGAATCGTTATCGCACTCACTGTGAACACTGTTCTAGAGCCGCGTGTTTCCCAAACTTTTTGTTATGACGATCCACAAATTTACGATTTGTTAGATATAGGCTACCCCCCGTGAAAAAATAAAATTCAAGTAAACCGTAAAACATAAATCATGATACAACGACATTTTTTTTTTTTTTTTTTTTATAATCAATTTGATCGTGTAATTTAACGCAATACTTTAATAACTTAATTCTGCTGAATATGAAGATTATTTTTTATATCAAAAAAAAAAATATATATATATATATATATACAGTATATATAAAAACGAAAAAAATTGATACGGTATAATAATAAAATTAATTGTATTGATAATTGTACACTCAGTGCGACTTAGATATCAAGTGAAAACGTAATTTTAGAATTTTGTTTTTTTTTTTTAAATCAATTTACCACCAACACTATTTTTATGTATTTAATTATTTCAGCTATTTTCCGTGTACAATTAATTTACTTATCAGAAATATTTTGCGAATCAATATCGGGTCGCCGCTACCAGTAGGCTGGAAAACAC
This sequence comes from Slavum lentiscoides, assembly GCA_032441835.1. Lineage (NCBI taxonomy): Eukaryota > Metazoa > Arthropoda > Insecta > Hemiptera > Aphididae > Slavum > Slavum lentiscoides. The sequence goes on along the minus strand of CM063721.1, from coordinate 763,146 downwards.
ATTTCTAGAAGAGCTCTCATACAGCGACCTAGTGCAGACTCATCACTTTAATTGTCGAACCCGGCGTTTCGACAATTTCACTTAGAAATCGCGTTAAAACGTATCGTTAGACGCTTTGTTGAGAGACACGTTCCGTCGGCGTTTTACGATGATTTTATAATAATAATTAACGCATACAGACCTTATCCGCTAATTCTTCGGGTATGTCTAGTAAGCCGTTAACGCTCAAGAGTTTGATCAAGCCGAAGATATCTGATGGGGTGGCGCCAGCGTTCTTAAAATCCGCGGCCACCTTGTTGAGATTCGGTAATTTCTTCTTGTCCACGCGTCTGTTGTCGTCGGCCATTTCTTTGGGATACAATATCGTATTGGTCAGCATGTAGCTAATGATCTCTTTGACGGTCTCTTTGTGCCGGTCGTCGAAACGGTCGAGCGACCGGCCGTACAGGAATATCAGATCTCCCGATTTTTCCACTTTCTTGCCCAATAACCGGCTCGACATTCCCAGTATGTTGGATACCGGCTCACACACTGTGTCGGCGATCTTTTTCGTCGGTTTTGTTGTATTCTGCAGAGCTGCGCCTATTCTATTCGTGACGTATTGAGAACCCTCAGCTACATTTGACGGCATCCTGTGAACGTACGACAATGATTTTATAATTTTAACGGTAAACATTTTCAATAAATAATAATAATAATAAAATATTTTTGCTCTTACGGCCGGACACACTACTATAGTGCTCTGCACGGTCTGTAATTTCATAGAACCGGACCGAACCAGTAAAACATGACGTAAACCGGAACCAGACCGCGGTTGCGTTATCATTTAATTATGTCGAACTGAACCGGACCGACCGTTGTTTTAAAAAATAATTTAGCGAACTGGACCGAATAGGTTCGTTTTTTTTTTTTTTTTTATACACCGGACCTAACCAATATCATTCGTATTAAAGACCAGATTGTTGAAGAAAAGATTGAAAGAACCTGTCGTTGGTGCGTGCTGGTTTCCTAGGCGCGACTGGTCGCCGAGACCAATCTCCGGTGACGTAAAAAAAACCGTCAATTTCTGTATCTGTATTCAGTATCATTGTGGTTTTCGTGCAGTAAGGGCTAGTGTTTTCAAGTTAAATTTTATATTTACTACTAGCTGACCCGGCAAACGTTGTTTTGCCAAAAATAACAATCATCAAAAAAATTTTTAAAAAAGGGGTTTTCCAAAATTTTTTTCGTCAAAACCTTTTCCTGGCAATTACGAACAATTAAAAAAAATTTGAGCCAAATCGGCCCAGCCATTCTCAATTGATGAATTGTTATACATTTTTGGTTCCATTTTTATATATATATATAGATGAGTATATGAATACAATTATTAACAATAATAAAATAATTAATCAAATAAAATAAATAAATAAAACATTTTTTCGAAGCATTTCGATCAGTTGCTCTTCTTCTTCTCCTGAAAAATGCAATTTAGCCATATTGATGCACGGGACAGTCGAAATTCACTACCCAAGAGTTGGTTTGTGATTGAAATAAATTAACGGTCGCGCGCGACAGTCGCAATACACTGCTCTCGGACCGGTAGTGTCGCCGGTCGCCACGATAAAGTTCAGTCGCGCGACAATGGTCGCGCGTTGGAAACCGGTCAATAGGAATTACATACCAACAGTCGGACGGCGACCGGTCGCGCCTTGGAAACCGTACCTTTAGAGAATACTATTTTCACGAAGTCTTCGTATACATATTCTGAATACTTTTTACAAAGTATTCGGAACATGTATTCCAAATACTTTCAAAAAGTATTTTATCCAAGTCTGAGTTATATAGTAATAACTAATATATCGAGAACTATATTATACGTATTGTATTAAAAACGCAAATTCTTCAGTGAAAATACAAAAAAAAAAAAAAATTGTTCATTAAACGAGTCGGAAGACGTTCTTTAATCAGAACATACTTACGAGATAATCATATTATATACGTAATAATATTTAGACGATTGTCTAATTTGTGTCTGCGCAGAGTTTCGAACGAATTAAATTTCACAATAAACCGGATTTTTTATGATCTGATTACTCCTACTGCTATAGATCAATGTAAATAATAATAATAATAATAAAAAAACCGTGTCCAGCGTATATAATAATAGGAAGGTAATGAGAATTTCAATTTTAAGTCACAAGCCGTCGGATGTCGTATAGAATTTTTTTCGTACTGTACGCTATATTCAGTATACCGGAACGCGCACGTTGAATAATGAAAGCCGGAGCGATGCTAGACCCCCTCCCTACCACCACCAGACGGCTAACAGCTACTCTGTCATTGGCTGTTGCCCCCCCCCCAAGCGGCTAATAATTGCTCTGTCATTGGCTGTTGCTGTCGGCAGCAGTCGGCTCGCGACGGTTTCCACCAATCGGAATACCGATAGAACCTCGCCTGCGCGAAATGAACCAATTATTTCGTCCGCCGCCCGGTATATACTCTCAAAATGAATAATAGCGTATAAAGCCGGTCCTACACGACTCGTGTGCTCGCCGATTATTATTCGTCAATCGTTATATACTTATTGCTCGTCATCGCCAATACTCGTACACGACTCGTGATCAGCGCCGTCTTAAGGCATGGGCCTGGAGGGCCCGGGCCCGGGGCCACCAAATTCTAAGGGCCCCCAATTTATTTACAAAATACCACATATTCATTTTTTTTTTTACTTAGATATTTAAATAAATAAATAAGTGTCGAATGATAAAAAAATGATTTAAATTTTAAAATATTAACATCTTGAAATTATCACGATAAAAAAATAGAGTAATAGAGATTCTAATAAAAATTGGTGATTTTAATTTTTATCGATAAAAAAAGTATAAATGTCTAATAGCTAATATAATAATGTGTTAAAATATCATCGTAATTTAAGTATTTAAAGGCCCCCCTCAACCATTTTGGGCCATTGGGCCTCGCATAACCTTAAGACGGCTCTGCTCGTGATCGCCAAATATATTTTGTTCGAAATAATGAAATACGAAAATTCGCCTCAGTCCAAATTAATGACTCCTTTTCAAATAACGACAAAAATTCCAATGTCTTTTCATTGGACCACTCCATTTCGATGAAATTTTACTAATACAATTCACAAATAGCTATATATATATATATTTAAATAGTTTAAAAAGATTATTAAAAAAAATTAAATAATAATAATTAAAAATTATTTAAATATTAACGCCGATCGCCAAGTGCAGCACGACTCGTGTGGGAATGACGTGCGAATACTACTATTACTACTACTACTACTACTGCCAAAATAATGATATTAAGGGGATTGAAAGCGGGTATTTTCTCTCTTTGTCTTACACACATGAAACATGGCAAAATAGACGTTTCGTACTTCCAACGTACCGATCGATCCTATTGGTGCGATAAGAAATTTGAAAACACATTTGAATTGCTCGTGAATTTTACTACAAAACGATATTCCCACTTTTTTTATTTCTTTTTTTTTAAAACATTCAAAAATGAATTATTAACAATTTTTTTTTTTTAATTTGTTCGGTTAATTTTTTTTTAAGGGTAGTGGGAAAGTCGTTTTGTAGTAAAATTCACGAGGAATTCAAATCTGTTTTCGAATTTCTTATCGCACCAATAGATCGATCGGTACGTTGGAAGTACGAAACGTCTATTTTGCCATGTTTCACGTGTGTAAGACAAAGAGAGAAAATACCCGCTTTCAATCCCCTTAACAACAAATCATAGTATATTTTGGGGGAAAATCCAAAATTAAATTTCTCATCAGCACGAGTCACTCGTGTTGTATCCGACACCGACGGGGGAAACTGCGAATGAATCGGCGAGTGTAAAATAATTAATCGTCGTACTTCACGATTTTAAATACCTCACACACGACTCGCAAAGTACCTAGTACGATTGACGAATATTCGCCGATTACACGAGTCGTGTGGGTCCGGCGGCTTAAATCACACATGTTTTTTATTTAATCGATACATTATTACGATGTTCAACGAGCAACGAGTGCATTTCCCACGTTTTCTTTTCCATCTGCGCGGCTTTACTTTCGCGAATTGTTATCAATTGAAACGTTCGCATTTCAATACGGATTCAGAATATTTTAGAGAGTTTCTGCGACTCGTAATTTTGTTTCTCGTATACGAGAAAATCACGTGACCGTTGGATTGCGCACGCGCAGTATTCTCGGGTTCTGTTTGTCGTTCACGTATGATACGACAACGTGTGGAGTTTCTCGTACCTATACGAGAACGACAAATTTAGTCGATAAACGTTATATAAATTAATTATTTTGGGGACATTTGTTGCGTGCAAAAATTTCGACCATAGACATATAAATATATGGGACTGCGCTTAGAGAGAGAAATCGAAAGCAGTTGTTGAGTAAGAGAGACAAATATATACTGGGGGATATCATGGAAGAAAAAACTAATAACATAATAATAACGTTTTATGTCTATGATAGTCATTGATAGTATGACAGTACGATTTAAATAATAAATATTGTTATTTTGTATAATCGGGCTTGTAAAAAATACTGTATTTAAATATTTAAAAAAAAAGTATTCGAATAAAGTCCTTGGATAAATAAATTCATGTAGTGTTTATTCCATGATATCCCCTAGTCCACAATCGTTCGTCGATTGATGGACTGGGGGTGAGGAAAGCGCAGTCCATGTATTTATATGTCTATGATTTCAACAATATATTATAGTTCAATATATGTTATTACGTTTCTCGTACACGGATTGCAGAAACTATAGTTTTTTCACGTCGCGTCTCTCGTATACGAGAAACAATTTACGACGAGTTTGTCGTTCTCGTTCCCGTAATTTTTACCAGTCGCAGAAACTCTCTATTATTTAATAATAACAAAAATATAACGAGTCGCCGGGGTGTTGTGAATGTTGTTTAAGTGAATTGCTTGGGGTACGATTTTAGAGTGCATCGTCATCACTCCAAATTTGAAAGCAATGATAAATCATTGCATTCGACAAAACGATTCTGAGCGGAGCTTCGGTGTTGTATTATTTATTATTCATCTCTATGTATAAAATAACTTGTCCCCTGACTGACTGACTACTGATTCGTCGTCGCTAGCCGGAACCTCTGAAGCTATGAGTTTGAAACTCGATCAGTAGTTTCGTTTTATGACGCAGACACTCATTAAGAACGGATTTTTTTTTTTTAATTCGTTCCCCTAAAGGGGCAAAAAGGGGGTTCAAAATTTGATATGTACGCACAGCCCAAACCGCTGGATCTACATTTAAAAAGCCAAAAAAATACCGCCTAGTGTGATAAACCATTGGCGCAGTGGCACTTCTATGTATTTAAGTACAGAATGTCTCGAGTTCGAACTACGCGGTTGTTAAGTGGCATTGTTTTTTCGCCGGGCGAAGCCGGGTTATTCAGCTAGTACTATATAATGTATAGAGCATATAATTAATAATAGTAATTTTTAATATAATAACTAGATGCGATTTACTGCCGGGAACAAATCGTGAACGAATAGGTCGACGCATTCCTTCTGGTAGAACTTTTGGGTACACATCATTGTAAAAACAATAGATTCATCGCTCCGCTCAGAATCGAAAATATTAAAAACAAGCGGAATAATAAATGTGATTTTTTTTTTTTTCAAAACTCTTTATTTTATGTAGGCTGATGAGATATTAGCGTTGTTAAGTGTATTCCTTTTCTTTTTCATATTATACATTTGCATCCAATTATATATCGCGTACTTCCGAGTATAGAGCGCAGTATTTTATCGACATCTTAGTAATCGTATTTCGACAAGTCATCAACCGCAATTCGTTTTAAGTGGAATTTCGTTTTTAATTTGTGTGCAAGCATTTATAGTATGCGAAACACGAGACTACACATTTATTATACACTCGGGTTCCACGATTATCACCGAAATACCCTCATTTCTTTAACATTTGGTACGAAAACCAGCATCTGTTATCGTTTAAATAATTTTTTCCACGCGTTCAGTCGCGCGTATCGTGTGGTTCATTCTGATAAGTATTACCCTTTTTACACTTTTTGTGATAACACATAATTCATAATCTTGAAAAACGCCGGCAGCCGCCGTCGAATCACTCTCGTTGATCATCATCGTAGGCTATTTTTAAACGATTTTCTTTAGCTTCGCACAACTGCTTGCCTGACGATCGTGTCTTGTAATCCGAATTTTAATTTCATTTCCGATTATCCGATCGAGCTAAAATTTCGTACTACACATACATAACAGTGCAATATAGTGTAGGTAATTTTTTTTTTTTTTTTTTAACACATTTTAAGCGTTCGTACGTTTTGGAAACTAAAAAGTAAAAAACATTATTTGAGTGAAATTTATTTTCATGAAATTCGTACACTGAACAGTGTAAAATAATTTTTTAAAACTATTTCACACTGTATTATGGTGCTATAGGCCGTGTAAAAGTCAAAGTAATAGAGTATATTACGTCAAGCAATCTAAAAATATAAAAAAAACTAATGAAAAAAAAGGGGTACGACATGGATTCATATTTTAGATTACTAGTTTGATAATTTATTTTCGTTGTAAAGTCGTGGGCGTTGTAATTTAATGACGAATAACTAAAAAGTGAATTAATGTAATTCTCAAAATGTCTTATACTTAGTTTAAAGTTATAAATACAGTCAACAATTAATAGCACAATTTCTGTCATACAACGATTTTTGAAAGAAAATAAATTACCAAACTACAGTGACCTAAAATATGAATCCACTTAATACCCCTATGTACTTTAATATTTTTTTATTAGTTTTTTTATATTTTATAATTTTAGTTTGGTTGACATAACACACTATGCATTTGACTTTGACAGCTTATGGTATGACAATACAGTGTGATATAGTTAGAAAGTTATACCGTTTAGTGCACGAATTTCATGAAATTAAATTTTTTACTTAATTTATTTATTGGTACAGTGTAATATTATATTAATATGCATATATTTAAAAATAAACAAAATACACGGACTCGAACAACACACATCTCAGTCTAACAATAACTAATACCTTCATTATTTTTCTGTAATACCTCGTAAATCGTATAAGTACTACTAAATAAACACAATATTATACTGAAAATATAAAATTGCTTCGTTTTGTAAACTATATTAAGCTCCTTTTATCATTCCAAAGGAATGAAATTGGATAATTATTTCTACGAAAGAGATTAATTAGTTTTTGGTCTCCCCTGAAAAATGTGGAACTTTGCAGTTACGCGGTATTACAGTGATGTATAGCGTTACGTAAGAAATGATTTGTAAAGCGGAAAATCATAATATAAAGTGTACCCGCCGAAGTACGCCTTATATAATTAGCAGTAAATTAATATATATTTTTTTATTTAAAAAAAAAGGTATTTAATAGCTAATGAAAAAAAAAATATCGTATTAAAAAATAATACAATTTTTGTACACCGTTGTTATTTACAAGCACATTTACTTTATAATATAATTTCATTGACACACATCAGTTAAACGAATATCGAAATACTCATATATAATACGCTATATGACCAATATTACGCGATAAAAATAACATAAAATCAAAATGATATATACTTGACAAGACTTCTAACCATGGATCCACCGAAGCTCGTAAGACTTTGGAGTAGTCTGGCCTCCACGAAAATAATATTGATTGTCACAAAGATTAACTGTAAACATATAACAGAATCGTTTATTATAATAATTCATTACTACCCGGGGCATGTACATTCGTGAGCCATAGGTTTTATTATTTTTATCGATTTTAAATTTAACTACGGCTATAATGTCGGTTACTCTAAAATGAATTTATAAACAAGTATAATCATATGAGTTTGAATGATATTTCCATAAAAAAAAAAATTTCTAATTATTTGTTCATAAAAAGAAAAAAAAACCGTTAGGAACGAACACATCGTTTTTGTTGGCGCGTTTGTTTTTGTAAATAACCGGTAACAGTTTAAGAGTAGAATTTTTTTTTTGTATATTTTATTTTACAATACGTTCTATAAATATTTCGAATTTCTTTGACTTTAGAATTACTTTTCCAGTCTTGCGTATTTTAACTATATTTGCTTTCGTTCAGATTTCATTCGGTATAGATATAGTAATATATATATAATATAAAAATTATATAAAAACAAAAACGTTAAAAAATATCCGAATGACATTTATTTTTTTCTCGTGTGATTAAATATGCTTCGTAAAATTGGTCATATTTTTTATTTTTGTTTTTTTGAAATTGTTTTGTTCACGTTTCAACTTTTTACCATCACTGTCTGGAATAAAAAGAATTATAACCTTTTCTGTAGAAGAAAAAAAAATGTTTGAAATTGTGTTGGGCAAAATTTTTTTTAAGAAATTTAAAAATAAATATCGGTCCACGATTACTTCCAATAATTTACTACGGGGGGATACAATTGCGCGCCATTTAATATATTTATCGTGACAACGGGATGCAATAATGAAAAACGTAATAGCCGCGGAGTTCTAACGGATTTTGAGATTTTTTTTTCGCATTCGCCAATGTACAGGCGAGAATTCGATCACTTTAAGAACATTACCAAACGCTCAATAAGACATGAAACGATTTCGTAATGGCCTAGTGCAAATTATCGCGTATGCTGTGTGCGCGGCCGTAGAGCGAGTTTAAATCGTGAAATCGAAAAGTATTAATCGCGTCTTAAACGTGTAATAATTTGAGTATTACGCCATTGTAAATTATTTTCTCGTCAGCACAGATACGCACTGGAAGAAACAAATTCGTCTCATGGAACTGAAAATTATAGCTGCTTTAAATTTGAAACGGACTCACTCGAACTATCTTCACTAAATATAAACAAAAAAAGATTTTATTTCTACAATCTTATTTTTAAACCAAAAATTTAGCTATGTTTAAAAAATCATTTGACATAAATATGCACTTTAACGAATTAGTACACTAAAATATATGAATTCTGAATCATCCAAACAATAATACTAACATTTGTATTGCATATTCCGTTGATTACAGTATTATTAACTATAACTCAATTTTTTTTTTTTTATACTATTATTTATAATGAATTTTGATTAATTTTTCAGTTATCATTTTTCAATATATTATACGAGTAATAACGTTTGTAATTCGTATTAAATATTTTGCACACGTTGGAATTTTACTCTTTCCATTAATAATTTTTACACGCTCATTAGCAAGAACGATTCTAATTTTTTATTTTTTTTTTTGTTCGATCGAAAAACACAGTTTATTTTTTATCTGCTAAACATCTCTTTGCAGTATAATTACATAAAAAACAGCATTGAGATACATACGTATATAAATTATTGACTAGTAAAAGCCACAAAACACATTTCCATAATAACGTTTGTTGCTTCAAATATTATTAAACGAATTCAACTCTGTATAATTGTTGTCCTTTTTACATATATTATATATATATATATATATATATATATATATATATATATATATATAAGTATATGCATGTACACAATTTATCGACTTTTGTCGAATTAAGTTAAACACATTAAGAAGAGAACTTTGAGCGTTGAAACAAGCCAAGGCATAAAGTATTTTTTTTAGTGTATATTTTTTATGACAAGGGCTGTGAATTTAATGCATTTGTATGTTTTCCTTGATACTTCGTAGAAATAAATGAGTTTGGTACAAAATTTGTTTCGTGTTATTCATAGATCAAATAGGAAATCTTATATTTTGCATAACACTGCACGTTTAAGGAATTAGGCCATTAACGCATATAAACGCGTGATTTCGTGAATTATTGCGCTTGTGTCCAATGCTTTTCTTTCTTATATTTATATAACGTGAGAAAATAAAAAATAATAACCGCCGTCGAACAAATCCGCCGTATTCAGCTTCCAAAAATCGATAAGTCGGTCGCAAATGTCAAGAAAGTATTTAAAAAAGTGTTCGTATCTCGTTATCAAATCTATTTTTAGATTTTTGGATTTCTGGCCGCAATATATTATGGCGAACAGTTACAAACTGTAAAGTCTCGGTGGAAACGATGCACATTCGATTAAAAATAATTTTAAATTACTCAAACGAAAAGAAGTTTGGCTTTTATACATTCAAACATCCGGTATCATCGTATGACGTGTCTTCAAAAATCAGGTATTTTTAAATTTAAATTCATTGAAATTTTTCGAGATATTTTAACGAGTAAATTAACAGGTACAAATGAAAATCGCTTTTTTTTTTTTTTTACATATTTTTGGAAAAATTTATGCGTATTTTTGTATATTTCAATATATTTAAGAGTGTATTTTAATGGATATTTCGTCAGTTTTTTAGCGCGTAATTGTACGCATATTTAACAGTCTTTTACTGCATTAAATGCACAGCCCTGTTTGTGACACATGTTTGAAAATGTCAAAATATTTTTAAAAAAATAATAATAATACGTGCACCTACGTTGGTATTTTTTTTTTTGTCGGTTATTATATTTGTTTGTTAGTACGCGGCTCTTTGATTATTCAATTTTATTAGGTCAGTTCACTTTTACCGCAGACGCAAACGAGACGAAGTACCTATATTTAAAACGAATTTTTCGCTTTCTTTAGTGTAGAAAACATTTTTTTTTCTCTTTTTTACAAGCTCATTAATATATGTACGCCACTGTTATCGACATATTTTTCTTTTTTTTAACGTCTTAACGAAACAGTAAGATTATGAAAATTAAAAAAAATTATTTACAAAAAAAAAAAAAAACCTATAGAACACTCTATACGGTCTCGAGAGAATTTACCGTTTTAAAAATCTTCGCTGTTAGGTTTGAATTTCGGTAATGAGTTGGCGACCGGCTGCGAAAACAATGTGTTATTTCGACGTGATAAATACATATTCGCTCGTCCACGTGGCACGTACGAACGTATTATATTATTGTAATGCGTATTTTCGGGGGAAATAAACAAATTGATTTAGACCGTAGGAAAAATAAGAACTGCAGTTATTCGTTTGTACGAAAAAATTGTGTTCGCCCGGCGGCGCGTTATTGATTTTTTTATTTTTTTTTTTTTTTGTTAGAATTTAGTTTTCAGTTGTTGCAGGTAATCGAAAATATGCAAGTACATGAGAGATACAAACGCGTAAAAAATGGAAATTCGCAGTATACAATATGTCTGTCCGACGTGTTATATAGTCATGACGTGAATTCAAAATCAGTTGTATTCCACCCCTCGCATTTAAAAATAAAAAAAATAAACTAAATAAATTCGTTTTCATTTTTTTTTTCTTCGTCCACGACCAAACGACTAACGTCTCCAATGTCGAACAATATGGATTGTTTCAATCGGATGTTTCCGCGTGTCCTCGTTGTTTTATTCGCTCAAGCGCACATTATACACAATAAGCGAATAAATTATACGAAACGCTTAATATACACAAATCAAATCAATATTATATTATTAATCGAAGGCACTTGAAATGAATAATATCGTCCAAACCAGGGGCGTAATTACGGGGGATATGGGGGATAAAACCCCTCCCACGGGCTTTCTTTTTTACTTCACATATTATCTAATGTACAAAAAATATAAGAAATTAAAGTAATTAAAAACAATAACATTTTTTTTTTTATTGCTGTTAGTATATTTTATCATAATTCATAATATTCCTCAGCTTATTGACCGGTAACTACTAACTGGTATGGTGCGATTAGGTTAGGTCGCCGAAGAAAGGTTTACCCGTATTCAGACATTAAAGTAAAAAAAACAGGATGAACTACTCAATAAATTAGCTAAAAAAAAAAAGGAAAAAAATTAGAATTTATATGTATATATACATATATAATATGCCGTTTTTATTAAAGAAAATAATAAGAGTGTAAAATACGAGTATCGATCGATTTGTCTTTCGATAACTTTGATATCGAAAGGGTTTTTACAAGGTTATTTAATGATAAATTTTATATCCCCTCCCATATTATAACATTCGTAATTACGCCACTGGTCCGAACCGGCTCGAGTCAACAACATTTTCGTGCAACGTTACACACACACACACACACACACACACACATATATATATATATATATATGACGATGTTTATTGTAAAAAAAAAAAGGGGAACCGGGAAAGTTGTACGATTTAATAATACGGTCGGTGGAATGGGTTGAATTTTATTTTTGAAAAATATTATATAACAGCAGGGGTGGCCACAAAGAGGCTCGCTAACCGCACTGAAACAAAGAGTAATAATAATACACATTTTCAAAAGTTTATATTAAGTATACAATATTATTAAATGGAAACTCTGCCCACGTTTTTGTAAATGTTTCTTCATTTTTTTTTTTTTTTTTATATAAAATAAAAAATGCGTCTTCATTTTATAAACCATTAATCTCTTAAAAATGTGTAGGCTCGCACCGAAACGGCTTCATAAATTTGCGTCTCCCAAAGTTAAGGTTAGTTGGCCACACCTGCTATAATATATTATAATGTAGGTAATCGACAAATAAATATCCAAGATATTCCCATTCCGGTAAATAGAACGCATTGAACGTTGTAATGTTGTGTTTGAAGAAGAAGACTTTTTATATAGCGTGTTTGACGTTATTATTGCGGATAATTATTTTTTTCAAGTAATAAAAAGCTAATGACGTCGTGCGTGTTTTGCCGGGTTTCGAAATTGTTTAACGTATATTTACATTTTTTTTTTTTTTTGAGACTCGATATATATTTATTCATTTATTTGACGGAGACGAAAAAATAAGAAACTCCATTTACAAAAAAAAAAAAAAAAAAACAATTATATACAGCGAGTGTAGAATTTAACAATATTAAATTTAGCTCGTATTATAGTTACAGTACACAGGAATAAATTTCGTTTTATAAAATTACAAATTAATTTTACGAATCATAATTATTATATTATAAACGTTTTAGGAAAAATAAAAAAACAACTTTCACATTTCGTTTGTGTTGTTCGGGAACTCGAGTTATGTACTATCCGTCATAAACCGTTTGAATAAAACCTGCCGTCGAGAAATATACGACGGTTTTACTTAATATTGTAAATATCCTTGTTTGCTATAAATGATGATTAATTTTTTTCTATCAACAGCAGTTAATATTGTAAACGAAGATCTCAAAGAAATCTTATTTCGACTTTCGCTATTCATTATCAAATCGTTTACCGATCGAAAATAGGTCGTTTTCAAAAATTATAGATCCTTCATAAATTCACTCCGTATACTCAAATTGAAATCTGTAAATCTTTTGCCATATTTTCGTCTATCGTATAGAATTAAAATGAATGAAAAAAGCTTATTCCTCGTTTAATATCCCATTTATGAACATTTTTATGACTACCTCGGAATTTAGATTGGACATGTGGATAGGAGAAAATTTCTAATGAAACCTTTCCCCTAGACGGTAAATTTGTTCGAATATCTAATACTACCTATTACTCGTAAAATATTCGATGGATGATTTGCAGATCTTAATACGCGTTAATTTATATAATATTAAAGTCATAGATTTAAAAATTCAAAAGTCGATGTAGTAGTATGAGGTAAAAATAAAAATATGGAAATTATGTAAAATATAGCACGCGGTTCATGATAAAAAAAAAAAAACCTCTGTTTACACGCTTATATAAATATTTACGCATTGATTAAATATACGAGTACATATAGATAGCCCACGTTAATGCGCGATATGGAAACACTAAATTTAATAGCACAATCTAACAATGGATGGCGTATATTTTAATGATTGAAATATAGTTACCTATTGAAAATTGAAATTATTATTTGACGCCGGACGGTCTTTTCCTCGTAAAATACGGATTTGAACTTTGTTTTGAGCAAAAATAATTTGAAATAAGCAAAATATAAAATATTGTTATAATGTCCAACGTTTGGATTTATTTTATTTTACACTCATATGGGTTTATAGGAACAATCAATATATCGTGACCCTCTGAATTATCGTACTTGCATATTACAATGGTTATGTACACACACGATGACGGAATGCGTGCGTATCGTACAATTAGTTTATGGGTAAAATCAAAATAATAGTTATTATTATAATAAGAATAATTTTAGGTAGGTAGTTTGCCTGGTTTGTATTTTGCAATAATAAAAATATTATTGTGATTACGATTATATTTTTCTTATCAGTTATATTATCATAGCCTTGATCGAGAAACGTGGTTGCAAAGCAAATCGAGTGTAAACAAATTGAAATTAAAACGCACCCTGGTGTCACAAATCTTAAACTAAAATATCTCAGATCCAAATCCACATTAAAATCGTTGCCGAAAAAGTATACAGCGCGTATATTTAATCTATGATTTACGTGTATTAATATATATATTATAGTCATTCTGTTCACTTTTTCACTATAAAATAAATTACTGCGTCGAACAAACGCGTAGAGATAGATTACAATTTCACATTTCGTTTAAATAGAACAAAAAAAGAGTTTCCATCGAAGAATAATAGTTGTCGGAAGTGAAAAAAAAAAAATATATTTTCCGTTACACCTGTACCGCGGATTAAGTGAATACAGATGTGGATCACTCGGCCCGAGAACAAAAGAATTGCAAATACGCTCTTCCGATTGGTTCCCCCCGAATCAATGTAGGCGCACACGACGATATAAATTATTGTGCTGATATTATACAATATTATTGTAAAACTTATGTATTATCACCAATAATATTATCATAATAATGGTTAACACGCGCCGGTAAAATAGACTGAGCACCGATTGCTTTTCAATTGTGCGCGTGTGAAACGAGTATATTTGACACGAGTGCTAAACCAGAATTCACAGTTCATTTGATGTAAACAAATTGTGTTACCTGACGGGAGTATTGTTTAAATTTTAGGTAAATATATTGTGCTATGATGCGGTTACACTGATTTCGGGTCTTTTCGAATGACGTCATTTTTTTTTTTTTTACATCGCGAGTGATCCGTCTAATCTAATCCGCGTCACTACTGCGCGATGGGGTACCGAGAGAAATTTCGATTTCCCGCGTTTGTTTTTCGAAAACGAAATTCGTTCGATGTCTGTTTTGGGTGAATTTAAGCGAAGACGTTACCGTACGTTTCCAAATTTATTCAATCGATAGAGGAGAGAGAGATACGTCAAACAGCGCTTTTACGCACGTGAAACGCGCGTTTACGAAAAAAAAAAAACAAAAACATTATTGTAAAACCAATACGGCTTATTCGCGTGTCTCAGAATCTAAAACGAGTTTTTGCCACAGCGGTCACACTCTTCTCCTCCACCGACAAAACCAAACATATTTTACGTCCGTTTTCGTTACGCAAAACACGTACGCACAATAATCGTAAAACACTTTTCAACAACGAGATTGGCACTTCCATCGTTCGCGGTTTACACATATTCTATAAATGTGCATTTATTAAATTTCATTCGTTTTTCCTGTACGTGTTTGCATCGAAAAATCGTCGTCGTACCCAGGGTCGGCCTGGCCATGGCCGCTAGGCCGCGAATGCGGCCGGGGCCCCATCTTTTTTTTTTTTTTCAATACCAATATTTTTGAACGCTATGTCTCCACCAGTTTTGAAATCTTTGCCTTGTATTATTATAACGTATGAAAAAAAATAATGCAAGAATTGATTTGAGAACAGCGGTTCGAACCCCGAACCGTACACGTCAAATCGTGGTATTTATCCATTGGACTATTTATATAGTACGAGCCGAAAGACGAAAAAAATAAACCTATAAAAGAAACACGGTAAAATTGTCGAATTTCAACTTGCTTTAACTTAAAAAAACTAAATCCGACCACCAAATCCTAACTTCAACATAGGTTCTTTTATCGACCTGTATTAACTCTATATAGAAACAGAAGGCGCTAGTCCAAAAAAAAAAAAAATTAATTTTTTTTCATAAGTGGCCCGGAAAAATCTTATTTGCCCGGTAAGAATTTTAGAGTCACTCCGCCCTTGGATCTGAAACACCCTATATAATGAATTGTTTTTTATTGATATATGTATTTTTTAACTTCATATAAAACCAAGGGGCGGGGGGCCCCAGAATAAAAAAATCCAGGGGCCTATGGTGTGCCAGGCCGACACTGGTCGTACCTATAATAATACGCCTGCAGCTGTTCAGCTTCAAACGAGAACGATTTATAAACGTCTCTTAGTGGGGACAGTGTATATTACGTGTTGTATTACACTCGTCGTTTGTTATAAAACGTGTTCAACAATGTTGTTAAACATTAGTTTTCGGTCATTTGTTATATGAAGACAAATTTCATTCAAAATTTGTTTGGGAGAAATCGTTTTTTTGCCCAACCGAACATTCGTATTGGTGATCGAGCACGCTTTGCTGTTCACACGAGCGAGCGAGAAGAAAAAAAAAAAGTTATTACCTATTATTAAACGCTTAGTAACGTAACAGTTTGTTTAGTGTGTGTTTTATACAGTTCACCGATCATAACTGGTTTTTTTTTTTAAATAACACATTTTCCGTTAATCCTGTTTTATAGTGATTTTTTTTTAATCGAAATTAAAAACGCAATAATCGAGATTTGAAGGGAATTTAACTTGCGGATTGATTGATTGATTAAACTTTAGCGAGTCATTAATTTTGTGATCCATCCTTGACAATTTTGCGAATTTAAACGTTTCTTTTATGTGAACGTGAATATAACGTTTTATACAATCGCAGTATATCGGAAAAAAAGTTTTTTTTATAATCCACTCGAAAGAAAAATTATTATTCGTTCAGTTTTTTTTCATCGAATATTTAAATACACCACTCTGCCAGTATTCGATTGGTCTAGAATGTAATAATAATGTTATTTTGACATTTATGACAGTATTATATTGTTGAATGACTGAGTAGAATTTTTTTGTTTTTATTCGAACAATAATTTTCGCTTTTCTTTTCGTAAAACATTATTTCTAAGTACACGGAATTTTAAATTAAAAGTTTTCGGTTATACTGCGTGTAATCAACGTTTGTTGTCGTCTGCAGAAGAGACAACAATGAATAATATGCGGTTGAAATGAAATTGTCGAGTGTTCGAATTCAAAATTTCTTCTAATTTCTGATTTAATTTGCGAGAACGATTATTTCGTAAACGAAACACGCAAGAGTCAATAATTTAAACGTTGTGTTTATTTTAGTTCATTTTGAAAATCACGAAGCAAAAAATCGAATCGGTTGTGGAGGAAAAAAATTCGAGCAAGATCGAGAAAGTTCTAACACAGATTAGATGAATACAGATGGATCACTCGGCCCGAGAACAAAATAATTGCAAATACGCTCTTCTGATTGGTTCCCTTGAATCAATGTAGGCGCACACGACGATATAAATTATTGTATTATACAATATTATTGTACAAATTTTTTTACTATTTAAAATAATATTATCGTAATAATGGATATCACGTGCCAGGTAAAAATTTTAAACTGTGTGTATGAAACGAGTGTAGTTGACACGAGACATCGTAATATTATGACACGAGCGCCAAACCAGAATTCACTGTGTAAACAACACAAACAGTTTGCCTCACGGGAGTAATGTTTAAATTTTAGGTAAATGTATCATGCGGTTACACTGATTTGGGGGTTTTTCGTATGACGTCTTTTTTTTTTTTTGTTTACACCGCGAGTGATCCATCTGTATTCATCCAATCTGTGGTTCTATATCAGTCTGATAAACCGTCAAATCGAACGTTGTTGTTTTTCATAACGTACGCGCGGTTCGAATAACGGTCGGAGAGAATTTAATAGATATTATTTATTGTCTAATGAAAACTCCTGGCTTTTTTTTTTGTGGCACAAAATTTTTTTTTTTGAATTTAATATTTTATGTCTATATAGTTTATCGATTTTTTATTATTTGCGAAAAAAAAATTCGCGATTACTTTGCAAATAGTTAAACGTCGACATTGTCGTACATACGAATATCGAAACGTTTTCTATAATTCCTACGAACGGTTTTCACTACGTCGCTTTTACCCCTTAGATACGTACATATGTATCTGTACGAAGGTAGAACGTATTAATTTATGTTTTTATGCAGTCTACTGCATTCGCGTTTACAGATAATTTTCTACGGTTTATCAAAACTAAATTGATCGCGCTCGACCTGTTTCGTTTTGAGACCGACGGGCAAATAAGACCGGCATAAGTACGCTCACTTCGTTTCACCGAGGAAAAAGAAATAATAGTAATAGTAATAAGGAGGAGGAGGAAATACGTACATAATATGATTATGGTAATCCATGTTTTTGGCCGACGGGTAACGAGCTGAAAACCATTACTACACCCCGAAACAGCCTCCGCACTTCACGCCGCATAAATCCACGAATTCAACAATGTGTTTTTAACCGTTTTTACATGGACATTTCAATCGCATATCGCTTTGTTTATAACCGATGACCGCAAAACACACAACCGATGTATAAATTCGATTTTTTGATATGTGGAAAAAAAATTTTAAAAATTGTTTTATATTCATTTGTATATACGACTACGTTAACGTGCGATTCACGCTGTGGTGCACAAATTCCGTAGCGGTTGCAGATCGGAAATTATACGGCGTCACTGTAATCTCAACAGCATGATCTGCAGCAGTAATCTCGGAAAAAAAATTTTGAAAATATTGTTCAACGTCAAAATGTGATTGATAAAACGGACTATTTGTTTTTTTTTATAAATCTAACAACAGTTACAGAAGTTTTAAGCATTTATATAGGTATTACCATTGATTATAGAATATATATAGTATATTCTATAATCAATGGTATTACAAATATAACCTATTTTTATCGGGTTTAACTGCTACGACGTGCCGATAAATATACATAAGGGGGATAATCGAGTAAGACGCTCATAGTCCTCGTATACGGTGTTCCTTTACAACCTTAGGGACGTCGTGTACAAACGTCAGTTACTCGTAGTAATATGTGTGTAATATTTTTTTTTTCGATCTGTAATTTTTTTATACACAAGAAAAAAAACCTTGCAATCAATAATAATTTTCCACTAAATTTATAATATTCGCATAGGCGGAAATCAATTAAAATTTCTGGGGGGGCTAAAATTTCAAAGCCATGGCGGCTTGCCCCCACACCACCCGTCTACGTTTTAAATAATACAATTTTTTTTTACTTATATTAAAAATACAAAAGTAATAACTAAATTTATAATAAACAATTTTTTTTTTAAATTTTTATTTGCAACAATTGTGTTCCATGACATTTGTGATGTCAGTGATAGTATACTTCTATGTTTTATGTTCCATGCTTTCCGTAAAATATTATTCTGGGAAAATATACCCGTTATCAGCTTAGCACCCCCAAGCCCCTTCAATTTCCGCCAATGAATATTTGATACTGTATTTTATAGAAAATATTCCGTTATATATGCGTTTAAAAATTAGTGATTTTTTTTCCGATGAAAAGTGTACGTATTTCATTTCCCATTGAGTGTTTACCGACGAATGGTGTTCGAACGCCCAAACGTCCCTGCCCCTTCGCACTACGCGAATTAAGGTGTTATAAGTAAAGTAGCTGTTTAACGCATAAGAATATAACGTACTCGTATGTACGAAAATTTGATAGAGTTTAGTTTTAAGCAAATGCATCATTAAGTAAACGAAATCGTAACCCGCTTCGTGTTCGTGCGACATGCAAAAATTACCGAAAATATCGAGATGTGGTTTGTTATCTATTTGTAGAGTAATTCACGCGAGTGGTCTAAGGCGTAATTTGAAAAATATCCTCGAAAATTGAATCCAAAATAATATCCTGTGATAAATTCATAAACAAATTTCATACGAGAAAATTACCGTGATTAAAACGCGGCCAACAGTTTTAAACGTTTAACAATTTTAACATGCAAAATGTATATCAAGAAAATCGAGTGGGTACGA
This sequence comes from Slavum lentiscoides, assembly GCA_032441835.1. Classification (NCBI taxonomy): domain Eukaryota; kingdom Metazoa; phylum Arthropoda; class Insecta; order Hemiptera; family Aphididae; genus Slavum; species Slavum lentiscoides. The sequence goes on along the minus strand of CM063721.1, from coordinate 743,201 downwards.
TTACGAGAAGAGAACCGCTGTGTCACTCCGCGGCAATGGAGAATTTCTTCTTGTATAGTTGACCAGCCGATCTGTCTGATTTTGTTTTTGAAAAAGGCTATAAAGATTTTCCGAAAGACGTCGTTCGAGTGAAAACGCCAAACCTAAATTTAAAGTCTTTCCGGTCGGTTGCCAATAATTTATTTTCGCGGTTACCAATCTTGGTTGTAGAATTTTTTTTTTTGTATTCGGCTAGTAAAAAATATAAGTCAATAATCATTTCTATTTGTGTATAATTTTTTTTTTAACAGTAATTAACGTAAACGAAAAATAACTCCCTGAAACGTGTTTAAATTTATAAATATTATAAAATCGTGGTGTAATAAATCATTATACGGTGTTGATAATGTGAAAAGGCAAATGATTAATGTAATAATACTGTTAAACTCGTTCAAAAATAATTTTTTTTTTTTTACACAGAATCGTTTGGGATTACGTGTATGCGTACAATAATGATGGTAACGATCAACTCGTTGATCACATAATTATGAAAAATTGAAAAAAACTCGATTTATACAAACGGATTCAAGTGACGACCAATCGCAATGCCCGTGTAAACTGCGTCGTTTTGGGCCGAGCAAAATCGGATCAGAACATACGTATAAGGACGAAAGAAAATTGGCTATTTCACGTATTGAGAGGGATTTAGCAATAAAAAAAAAAAACTATACAAATGAAATAATTGTGGTAATAAATTTTAAAAAGAACTCTTTGAATTATTTAACGTACTCCTATTCAGATGAAAAGGAGGGAATGCGCCACAGCTTCCAGTAGTGTGTTAGGTGACCCAAAATTTTTTTAATCCGGTCGACTCGACTTTTTAATTCCGAAAATCAGATAATTCCATAAATCGTGTAAGTACACTGTACACAGACGGAAAGCGAAACGTTGCAGTGATTAAACGCGAACTATTTAATATATATATATATATATGTATATAATGCTGTTCGCCAAAAAGTTATCCACGTGAATATCGCACTCGATAATAAATCAGTCAGCGGTGTTGTTTAACCCGACCCCGGAGTAACCGCCGGTACACGAGCGGTGTTGGACAGCTTCTCGGAGGTCTGTACATAATAATTCATATAATCGTATAGACTGCAATACTCCGTTAAACGTATATTATATTATTATTATTGCGTACTGTATTAGAAGAGGATGGGCATACAATTTTATACAGTTATTTATTTAAACGCACTGTTGAATTCACGTGCGTGTAAAACAAAATTGTTAATTCTAGTTAATTTTTGTTCATTCAAAATTAAGATCAAGTAAATTAAAAAAAAAAACTCTGTGTTTACTATATAATTCTAATAAAAAACATATAAGAAATTCTTTTAACGAACAATTATTCACAAATATACCGTTTTAGGTAGCGTACTTCTTCGTTTCAATTGACCGACAATTACAAGGATGTGCTCACGTCTCTGCAGTACATGACGCGGAATGAGAGCCCGTACATCCCCACCTCCGTCAATAAAGACTTTTTAATATATTTCTGGGTTAAGTGTTTTCACGCATTTTTTTTTTTTTTTTTTGAAAACTTTACCCGCCGTCTTCGGTTCTGGTTCAATTAACAAATTGCTTTTACTTTCGCGTAATTTTTCTTAAAAAAAATTTGCCAATTCCAAATTTCTTCAGAAATAAAAATGTTATATTTGCAACTGAAATGTTGGCAATGAAACCAAAATTTTATAAACTTTTTGAAAATACGTATATTATAAGTTAGTGTATGAATCATAAATTCAATTATGTTCAATTATATTCAAATATCTTTCCTTTAACAAATTTTCTTTTAGAAACAACTCAGTACGTCATTATAGTCATTACTCGCAACAGTAATAAGCACGATTATAAGTGTCGAGTGACTTTTGCAGAAAGTATTGCTGTAAAGCTATCGATTTATTTTGCATGCTCAAAAATTAATATCTCCTTCTACATTGGAAAAAAAATTTGGACAGGCTACTGCTGAATTAAGTTAAAAGTTAATGTATTTTTTAATGTTTTTAAAAAAAATCCTTGTCAGCAGTATATTACATTCAAAAATTCGTCAGTAATTTAATAACGGGGAATTATTTGAAATCTGACGCGTGTTTTCATTTCCCTTTCCTTCCGACCACATCCAAACGATCGCGAACAAAGATTGGTAAATACTTCTGACGTCTGGAGAATTTGAAGGCTATTTTCCGAACACTTCCGAAAGTTCCATTGGAATTTATTATACTATATAAACAATTTCAAGGAAATACTTTTTTTTCCCCATAAATTGGTAAAGTTTTCGAATAATTAAAGTTTTGGTCGTATCAAAGTTTCATACTATATTGAGTAGGTGTATCTTATATGTCGTTTTTTTTCTAATGAATACGGGACAATAAAACGGAATTCCGATACAACGAAACAACGGACCACGGGGTTCTTCATTTTCGACTGGTAATTTTTTTTTTTTAAAAGCACTTATTAATTTTCAAATCATGCAGACGTACCAATAAATAAATTACCACATTTTTTATTTTTTTAAATATACTCATGCAATATTTGTTATTCTAAAAATTGCGGTTCACTGTTATACATTCTATTTACTATATGATCTATTAAAATCCTAAAGTGTACTAAACAATTAATTTTTAATTGAAATAACTAAAATAAATCTAATGTAATCAATGAAAAGAAAAAAAGTCTAATATTGAAATCCATATCAATAAGACTCAATAAATCACGTGAGGAGTGTAAGCGACGGTATGAGATTGTTGAACATCGAAACGAAATACCGTTTCGGTCTTTTATTTCAAAAACAATAATAATAATAATAATAATAATAATAATAATAATAATTTCTGGACGTATTTCTGCGTTTACCTGGACCGTGGCGAACTGCAATGGTCGACGAATGTTGAATTCCGTCATTTTCCGTGTTGACGAATACGTCATTATATAATATATTCGTGGATTTTTAATTCAGTAGAAAAGCGAGTAGACCATTTGAACGACTTGTGCAGTTGCAGAGTAAATATACTGCTTGAACGCCGTCAACAATTTCCAGCCCGCGTCAAAAAGCTGCACGGCCATTAATAATTTAGAAAATTTTTTAAATATTTATTCGTGCGCGTGTACAATTACCACTGGCTGTTGTTCACCGGCCAAATGTCGTCGAGTAATAGGTTTAAACAAAAAAAAAAAAAAAAAACAAAAATTGTTGTTCATATACAAAATATAATATATTAAATTTGAATAACACGTGCGAATGACGATAATTACAATAATCGCCGTGATAATTAACGGTATTTTTTTCTTCCTTTTTTTTTTTTTTTTTCTTAAACGGCTTCTGATCCCATATTTCAACACCCCACGTTCGGCCTGTATAATAATATCTATCGTCGAGTGCGCGCACTATATATTATTCGTATGTGAGCGCATATTTTCATGACGTTATCAAACGCCTGCAGATAATAATATTTAATGGGGAAGCGGTTTTACGTGTAACACAGCACGATTTATATCAGAATAAGCCGTTTGAATTCTGATAAGAAACGTACAGAAATTTACGTCAAATTTATTTAGCGTATTTTTTTTTACTTTTTAAACGTTTTTTTTTGCGTATTTGTAATTTTTTAACGGATACTTTTTATTTTAAGCGCATTTTTTCGTGTTAAGCTCGTGTTTTCACGTATATTCTTATTTCCTGCTATACACATTTGTCGAACTATAATATTTTTGTACAGAAACTATTTTAAAATCACGAGTTTTGCACCATTTCCGACGTATAATAAAGTAATTAATATCAATTGATTACGCAATTATTAATACTATCGATAAAATTACGATACGTTGTTTTTGGTCGACGGTGTGCAGTAGCGTGCCCAGGAATTTTCAATGGGGAGGGGGGGATGTTATAAGTAAATAGTAATAATACATTTTAATAAATCGTCATGGTAATAGCAAAAACTCAAATGTTTATGTTTCGAGCTCTCCAAAATCGTTTCTAGCTCTTATAATTGTGTACATTTGTAAATTATTCTATAATTAAAATGAATTTAAATTATAACACACTAATACCACCAAGTTATTCAATTAACATAACATATGTTATGTATAGTAAATGTTTATTGTCATAACTCATAAGTAATAACTTTTTGCTAATAACTAATAAAAAGTATTAAGTAATGACTCTAAATCAGCTCTTATAACTAATAAGTTGTTTTTTGTAACCCCTACCCTCCCTCTCCCCCTGAGCACGCCACTGATGGTGTGTGAATGTATGTACTTCGATTGAAATCGCACGTAGCATGTATTTTCACGCATAAACCGTGTTAGTTTTTGTGTCTATAGTGTTTTATTAGTGTAATTTTAATTCGTTATTTTAATTTTCCATAATTTTATTTTTATGCCTTTTTCCCCTTTTACCCTTTTTTTTTTTTTTTTTTAGTATTTTTAAAAGCATATTTTGATGTCTTTTTGTTCAAATCCGTTTCTTAATAACTGTACTATACAATCGATGTCGTATATGATATAATGGAATCGGTCGTTCAGATTTTTTTGACTGCGATGACGCATCAATTATAGGGATAAATATTTTCCCTATAATATATTATATATATATTGTAATATTGGGAAAAGTTTTCCGAATAGAAATGCGTTGAATTTTCATTTGTACGATAATTTACACGATTCTTGTATTTCAATTGTGCGTTAATTTACAAAACAAATGTTGACGTTATGAAGTTAAAGAAATATTAGCGAATTTATCGTTTCTTTATCATTAAAATAGCGATATATGTCGTTCAAGACACACACGATCAAAGGATTCGAAATATTTAAAACACGACACGCGTGTATACATAAAAAAAAAATAATCATTCAGAAATTATTCCCACTACGCAAAAATTGGTTGGTCAATAATTATTGACATGCAAGTGCTTTTTACTATGGCTTTACCAATTGCGCGAAATAAGGCCAACTGCGCTGTGTGAAAAAGAACACTAAAATATTTCAAAAGCCGCTATAAGAAAAACAAAATTGTAATCACTTATGATACTTAATAGAAGATATGGCTGCTTTAGAGTCCTTTGACGACACAATTCCACATACGATCAAACGGCGCGAGCTATTTATCATTTACCCAATCAATAACACAACTTAACGTATTATTCTTTCACCTCGCGTGGAAACGATATTTTATTACAAACGGGTTTATTCGTCATTATTACTTCGTTAAGTAATGGATTGAATTCTTTTTTTTTGTCTGCAGAAAAAAAACATTAGACTCCTTTCTATTTTTATTATATTATATATTCGTATTTTTTTTTTTTTTTTTTTATACACGCGTATAATATTATTAAGTCGGAACGAGCTTCATTGAAAGGAGAAAAAAATAAACGTACTTACTAGTATAATATGATCTTTCGCTCGTAACCCGAGACCCGTGTGTTATTTTCCTTGAAAATAAAAAGGTCCACGAAAATCCGGCTTAAAAAGAAAATGTACACAGGGGGAAGAAAATCTCAATTTGGAAGACGCCCAGCGTGAGACCGGTAAAGAATGCACGAACACTCTACCGTAAATCCTTCCGTCTTATTTTTAATCCTGAGAAGTTACCTCCTCCTACTCTTTTGAAGTACACACACACACACACACACATATATATATATATATATATATTCGACATGCTCCTGTAAAATCGGTTCTGACTAGGGGTGCCTTAGAGTTTGTTTTATTATTATTATTACTATTTTCTTTTATAACGCGCGCAGTCCCCCGCAGAACATATTTTGTAGCGAGCGGTTTTACAATATTTTTTTTCTTTACATCGGTGTGTGTACTTTTGAAATTCGACTGTATGTGCAGATTTTACGAAAGTCGTTCGTAATATATAAATTATACAGTTCGTCGTCTATGCGAATCGCGCACGATTATTGCACGAAATCCCTTGAATAACTGCATTTGTAATGATTGAAAATAGTTCGCGTTTATAGAAGAAAAAAAATAGTCTTGTACAAAACGTTTGTACACGAGGACCGTTCTAAAGGAAGTCGTGTAAAATGGACGACAAAAACGGAGCTACATAAATAAATACAATTTTTTTTTTAAATCGTTTAATTAGTTATAACGAGTATTAAAGTCGAAAAAAAACACTTTATATATACAGTTAACGATCAGTGAGTATTATTGAAATTCGTAAAAACTCCCGTGACGAATTGTGCTCTTATCAACGGTAATTATTGTACTCAAATATTTTAACTATATTATTAATCGAAACTGTTGACGCAAAAACTTTGAAATGTGCACAATGTTTTAGTAACAAATTTTTTTTTTTTTAAATTCTTTGTATCAATAGCGGTGAAGTGCAGAGCGTTGAACTTTTATTTTCACGAATTGTGTTATAAGCACGCGTAATAATAAATTTAAATAGAATTTATTTATATATATATATAGAAAGATAATTAAATGTGTGAGGGCTCAATTTTTTTTTTATACCAAACAACTATAGATTTTCAAACGCTATTATACGATGACATCGATATAAGATAATTAACAGCTCGGGTCGATAAACATTTCAACGTTTTAACATAATATATATAATATATACGTATATATATACTGTAAATACGAGACGGAATCACAATTTGTCAACGTGCATACACCATAGCGTAATATTGTGTGAATAATTTAACAAAGTAAAATTTACATAATATGCAGACGCTATATTATAGTGTATTATAATATTATAATTATTGTACTGCAGCCGACGCATTGTTCTTAATCGATCGGCGAAGAGCTGATCGTAATGTACAGTGCAAAAACTGCAAACGCAAAACATAAATTAGAGAGAGGTTTCACTTAAAACGAGTTTCGTGCACACGCATGTGTTTCTGACGGGACGATTATGTTACGATTATTATAATTATTATTATTATTATTATAATACGCGCGTTGTTATTATTCGGCAATGTGGCCGAAACGTTAAATTTTCAAAAAAAAAAAAAAGAAAGAAAAACGTGTGCGTCGTCAAACTGTTGTTAAAATTAATAAATTATTATTTAAGGGTTAGACGTAAATTTTCGTTTCTCTCCCGAAACAGACTTTCTCCGTTTAATGGACCGCGTTATTATTGGGGTCCGTACACGACAAATATAATATTTTTAATCGGTGGTACAATATTATATAATAATATTATTACCGGGGCACTATTTATGCGATGAAAAACGTAAAAGTAACTATTTAAATTATACAGGTTTAAAAAAAAAAAAAAAATTCAAACGCAATAAAATTGACACTATAATATTAAAAAAAATACAATTTTTTATCGTAATTAAAATTAGTGAAAAAAATAAAATAATGTGTACACGACACGCATTCGATTTGGGTTTTGACAATTATTAATCCTGCAGGCGATAATAATCAGACGATCGATTTTTCACCGCCGAACAAATGTAAATATTGAAAATAAACAATAATAATGTTCGTGAACGACCGTTATATTATTATATACCAGGGGTGGTCAGCGAGAAAAGGCTCGCGAGCCGCTCAATATATTAATAAATATGGAAGAGCCGAAATGAAAAATAACCGATAGGCGATAATCACATTTTAGTTATCACTGATAAACGATATAATAACGTACAATAATGTGAGATTTAATTTTATCTTAATTTTGTCTACAACATACATATGGATATGTCTTCATAGTGCTGTTCGACGTCGTGTGTGTACCTATCATCAAAAAATACATATTTAAATATTATATCAAGAACACTATATTTTTTTTGTAAATTTTTTTCTATAAATTGTAATTTAATAAAATTATATTATACATGTTCAAATACATAAATTCATATTAAAAAAATTTTTTTTTTTTTAAATGTTTTGTATCTTACGATAAGATGCGAGCAGCATAATATGTCTATGACGTGAGCTGCATGCGGCTCGCGAGCCACAGTTTGGCCACCCCTGTTATATACCGTTCAACCACGCGTTATAGAAAACGAAAGTGTACAATATTTATAATAAAAATAACGCTTTATTTACACGAGATTTATCGTATCGATCGTTTAAATGAAAAATTTCACTATTATTTCGTGAATTATTCAAAATATTTAAAAAAAAAAAAAAACGGTAAAGCCCGCGCAATAAAAACAAAAGAAAAAAAAATGTTTAAAGAAGAAAACAAAAAAAGTGCCACCATCGCGAAATATGCAAAAATATGCGTTCAAAAATTTTGAATTTCAAATCGAAACGTCGCGTGCAAAATACGTTTTTATTGTAATCGAAATTCTCCAAATAAATACGCGTCGGTAATGATTTATTACTATATTAAACGAACACGTCAACGAAGAAAATCCATCGGCGTTGTCCATGTATTATTGCCATTAATAATAATATAATATTATTATCGGCGTTACTATATGTATACATATTCGACAATATTATTAAACTCGCGAATTATTTCTGCGATATTTTAGCGACTGCTGTTGGTTTAATATGATAATAATACCTACTCTCTCTCTCTCTCTCTCTCTCTCTCTTACACACACTTCTTAAACGTTAATAATTGCAAATCTGTCATTCGCACGCCCCGTTCAAAGTGACTGCGCGTCTAACAACAAAACGACGGCGATGCCGTTTGTTTTCCGAAGCAATTTGCAAGCCGGAAGATTTATGTAAATCGTTTAACACACGCTGCATACTTTTTGTATACGTTTCGTGTATGTTTTGCCGAACAGAAAATTAAAATCTCTACGACACTGTATTACACTGTGCCTCTTATACGCGTATAGAAAAAAAATAATTAAATCGGTTTTTTTCGCTTTCTTTCGAAAAAGAAAATATTAGTCTGTTTAGGGGACCTTTCGTTTGTGTCTGCGGACAAAACGCTTTCTGTAGAGTGTAGGTAACGCTAAACACGCGTTGGATTTCATGGAGAAAAAAAAAACGTTTTAATTTTCAGTTTTCCACCTTTCCGTGCAGAAAACGTCATTTGTCCATTGTCCACAGTGGACGATATTTGTAGATCGCAGGGGTTTTTTTTTTTAACTATCTTAAGTTTATTTCAGGCATAATCAGATCTGGACACGATTATATTATATATACTCTATAATCGCGGTGAATCGTCTGTAGGGTCTCGTCTCCACTGGTTTACCGTAGGACACTGGGAAATTTGAGTTTCCTACAGAACCTTGCCGAGGTACAGTTTTCGCGGTATCCCGTTCCCTGCAGTGCTCGAATTGGGGAATGAAAATATTAGAAGAGGGACGCAAAATGTAAAAATAATGTATGTGCGTTCCCGAAGAATTTTTGACCCGTGTCATCAAAGTCATAATTAAATTTTTCATATAAATAAATAACCGTTTATTTTTATTTTTCAAAAAAATCATCTGAAACAAACCCAATGTTGTTGTTCACATAACGCGTCAATATAACAAATCGTTTTTATATTACGATTTGATAGTAAAAATATAAATTTTTGTTATCAAATCGAAAATCACAATATCGTAAACGTTATACTTTTTTGATTAGTTTCAGGCAAAACTGAAATAAAAGAGGTACTGACAATCATGTTAAGAAAAATTATAATGAATAACCTAATTTTTTTTTAAAAATTAAATTGATAATATTCACGAAAATATATTAGTGACGAAACCGTATTAAATATGTGCCGATCCGAAACTGAAATAGCGAATGGCCGAATTGAAGACCCGTCCACGAAGATACATAATATAGTTTTATATATTAAAAGCGCGCCAATATAGGGAAATCGAAGATATTTATACCGATATGATGAATGTACAAACTTGATGTTTGGTTTTTGGATTTTTAAACGTTTTTGTTTTGTGCGTAGAAATCTATAATAAATTATTATCTATCGAATATACGTATATAGCGTATAGTGTATACGACCCAGTGTCGAAGACAAAAATTATTCAAGGGGGGACGGTTTATTAAATAAATGTAATACAATTTACTAGTATATATATATATATCAAACAGCATTTTGACGAGACGAAAAAATAATGAATACGCTCCCGGGCTCTCGATTTATATCAGAACAAACTAGAAATCCGTTTCTTAATTTTACATGCATTTTCGTACATATTTAATATATATATATATTTTTTTTGTAAAAAAATGATGTTTTTCTTCTTTTACTATTAGGCACTATTGTATAATATAAAAAAAATGTCAAATGAGGGTTTGAACCCTGGCTACGCCGCTGGTTAGAATATTATATTATGCGTAGTACGAGAGCATTTTTTTTTTTTTACCTAAATTTCGAAATACCGAAAAATTGTTCAACGGGAAAATGGTGATTTCGTATTTATATAATAGCGTAGTCTTTCGGAGGGAAAAGCGCAAACGACGTGACGGTTGCGGTAAAAACCGTTTTCGTGTGCGGTGTGTCTGCAGGATAATAATAATAATAATAACGAACGACTTGTCGATAGCGGCCTTATATTTGTATATAAATTATTCGATAAATCCCAGAAACGGTGTTCGTATGTTTCAGGCGCGTAAGTATACGCGATATTATATAAAAATAGTTTTAACGGCCCGTCGTCGTTGGCGAGTGATTTCGCGAGGAGGAATGATTCTGCGAAACGTCTTAAGGCTGTTGTGCTTGTTCTCGGATAAATATTATATATATATATACGTATACACACTATATGTTATATACTCCATACCGCACTATAATAATCTCGACATAGTAACCGGCAAAAGTTAATGGAATCTCAAAAACGCAGCACGGAAAATTCATATATACATATATATATATATTTATATATATTCTGCCGTGCACTCGCGTAAATATGGTAATAATATGTACATTTCTCGAATGTCGAATTACCGGAGGAATCCAATAAAATATAAAATACGAGCAACTACGGAATCGACTGCGGCGGCGTTATATATATATATATATGACGAGCAAAATTGTTTATATACTTTTTTTTTTTTTTTCAATTGCTCCGACAAGCTCGCGAAGAGCGGTGTGCAATATTTTACGTTTCGGTATACTGACGTGCTCTACCAGTTATATATATATATTTTTAAAAAAACCTAATCTAACTTAAAACTCAATAAAACAATTGCACGTTTTTCGCAGCAATTGAATAGTCGAAAAAACAGGAGACTTTTATTTTATTTTTTTTTTATATACACTCGTTTTATGTCGCGTTTGATCTATATGCTATTCAGTTTAAGAGTATACACCGGAACGCGCACGTTGAATGATAGTCGGAGCGATGCTAGACCCCCCCCCCACCGAAGCGGCTAATAGCTACTCTGTCATTGGCTGTTCCCTCTCCCAGACGGCTAATACCTGCTCTGTCATTGGCTGTTGCTGTCGGCAGCGGTCGGCTCACGACGGTTTCCGCCAATCGGAATACCGATAGAATCGCGTCTGCGCGAAATAAACCAATTTTCGTCCGCCGCCCGGTATACTCTTAAACTGAGTAACATATTATATAGACATAAATTATGTACCGCATTAGCTGTCAATTTTTCTAGTAAAAACGCAATAATAACTTGGTTTTACGGAAAAAGAGTAAAGAAATAAAAAAGAGATTCCGAAGATATATATTATTTAATCGTAAATAACGCTTTAGGGTCGTCACTATACGATCGAGCGTTTCGAGTTGTCGAAGAAATCCGTCGATTTACGAGAATTATTATTATTTGTCGCGGGTCACTATATTATAATTATTCAGTGTCAAATCACTTCTTCTGACTCTTTGGAAAATAAAAATGATTTTATTTGGGAACAAAACGCCATTGTCTAGTGGCGTATTTATATGGGGTGTATGGATTTTCAACCACCCATCTCAAAGAGTTTTTCTATTTGATATAAATTTACAATCAATATTGATTTATAAAATTGTTTCATTGTAATATCACCGAGCTCCACCCCCTCACAAAAAAAAAAAAAAAAATTATAAACAATCAATTGCGGAATTGTCTCGATTTAAGTCAGTTCTTTATTATGCGTTAAGCAATGACTGATAGCACAAAATACACGTGTACAACGCATAAAATAAAAATTAATTTGAATGATTTTGATATTTTTCGTACGAAATAACTTTCTAACGGAATTTCATTATCATTTTTCCCGTTATGACGAGAAAAAAAAAATAGTGGCAATAAATTCCGTTACCTATATTATATACTGGAAATGTTTTCGAAATTCAGGACGTTTTCTTAACTCAGGACGTCTTTCAGGTTAAGACACAAAAATAACGACTGTCCTGTCAAAATCAAGACGTCTGGTAACCCTATATATATATATATATATATATACTATGTTGTGCATTTTCTATATATAATAATCTATCGCGATGCTATCACGCGAATGATGTAATTTGATATGAATTTTAATATCGTCATTGATTTATTATATATTAATAAGTATTACGTATGCCGCCGCCGCCGCCGCCGCCGTATTTTGTCATCATAAATCATCGTGTCGTCTTATAATAGGCATTTTCGCGCAGGAAAAAACGAACAATGTATTTACGAATTCACGAACATACTCGTATATAAAAAATTCTTTGTCTCGTACGCACAGAACACGTCGGACCCATTGTATTTTTTTTCTATACCAAAAAATGATCCGGTTATTACCTTCTGGAAACATAATTTTTTATTATTATTATTATTATTTATTGCCGTTATTAAACGTTTTTTGAATGGGGGTCATCGTAATATATATATATAGCGCCCTCGTCGAGGTTTTAGATACGATATTTGGAGAAAAAAAATTTGATTTTTTTTTTTTTTTAACCAGACACGTAAATCACGCTGTCATAAGATAAAAAAAGAATGTACCAACTGAATAATCCATTTGTCGTGTTGTTTTACTAACACGCGTATTATTTAGTAGGTGTGTGTGTGCACGAATAAGCGAACAATCAATAATTTCGACAAAATATTTTTAACTCCTCGTTGTGGATTTTTTTTCTGTTTCTCATTTTTGATTTTATAATGATGATTTTTTTTTTTTTAAATTTGTTTGTAAACGTTTTTTCGTGTAGAAACAGTAGAACGATTTTGATACGCGTTTCTTTCTAGTTTCAAATTTCCAATATCTATTTGGCATTTTATTTGACATATATATATATATTTTTTTTTACTTTCTCAATAGTATTCTTTGAACGCACAATAAAAATACCGAAATAAAAAAAAAAATTGTCAAACCTATACGTTTTGGACACGTTTAAAAGGAAATAAAATCAATTGACTCGTCGTGACGCGAGTGAAATTTGAATTTCAAAGAACTGCAATGTTTCGCTTAATATCATTTTTCGACATTATAATCACTCGTCATAAAATAATAATTTTAGAGAATTCCGTTTACATTCCTAAAGTATAACCGTCGATGACGTTCTCCTCAAGCCACGTAATCCGGAGAGTAAAACATTGTTAGCGACCTACGGGCATTTATGTAGATGCGAATATGCGTAAATAATAATAATAATAATTAATAATATAACACAGTAGCGTATCTCGGATTATTCCCTAATAATAATTGATTTTTTGGGAATATGACAGATATTTAACAGATATTTTTATCGTATTCATTATACAGCTATATTGATATTATTATATACATGTTGTACGTAAACAAATACATTTGTCATTTGTGTACAAAATTTGATTTATTTATTTATTTTTTCAAAAATTGAATTTAATATCATTCGTTTTCGTCCATACAATTATCAAAATATCATTTTAAATAAACTTCCGGGGGTGAAGATATGACCTCCATATCTCCCTCCGTAAATACGCCACTGATATAACATAATCACATCAGGACGTAAAAATGCTAGCACAAACAGATTACTCACACAGACATAACCAAGTAGCAAACGTCATACATCAACAGTTTGCAATTAACCATAAATTCATTCAGACACAAACGCCATAGTACAATTATAACCCACAAACTATATTATTATGACAGAACACTGATTACAGATAAAACAATACATCACAATAGACCGGACATCACACACTAACAGATAAAAAAAAAACAATTTTACTTACCTGGTTGATATTGCAATACCAAACACGCATAACGTTCACGAAACTCAAAGAAAATGCAAAAATATACAGATCTGGCACAAGAATTGCGACGTCTGTGGGGAATGAATAAAGTGTGAGTAATTGTGTCGATTGTGCTCTCTTCGACAAGGATAATAATAGCCTAAAAGTGCTAGGAATGCGTCAAAACACACATGTGTTACACTGCAAAAAGCGAAAATCATAAACACGGTGCATACAGTCAGGAAGTTCTTAAACACTGATGTGATATAGAGAGAGACAACGCGAACGAATGCCAAATGGACATATACATCGAAGCTCCTGTACCCTGGCCTAGGCCCGATACAGGGTGTGAATACCGGGTCAGACCCGAGTCACATTTAAAATAACAATAATAATAATAAAGTTTTCGAATAAAATTCTTTTCCACAAGCATAGCGTTTTTGCCAGGAGTTTTTTTTTTGAGTGTAAAGAAAACCCGATACTAATACACGCTCACCACGTCACGCCCGGTTGTTTGTAAAATTAAATTCCGTTTTTTCAATCGTAATATTAATTCGTAAATTTCTCGATGATAAAATTGTTCACAAATATTTCTTCGCTTTTTTCCTTCAACACGCGATAATCCGTTACACTTCGTAGCCCGTTGAATTCACTCGAACGAGCCGTTTTCTTTCTTCTCCTTCTCCGTTTTCAAAAGAAATACAACAATATTCTATCTGGAGTTTTCATTATACGGAAATCGACCCGGTACACTTTCGGCCGCAAAAACGATCATTTGCACGCCAGTCACGCGAGTTAAAACGTTAAAATTCTAATCGCGAGACGCTCGTTAACCGACTCCCAACGGCGGCGACGGGGGCTAACCCGCCGACTAATTTCCACGCTCGTACACCCTCGGCCGTGTCGCAAGACTTTCCGCACACACCCACCCGCCGGATGTTCACAACGGCCACTGCGGGCCACGGGTGGCGCACGCCAGTCGATCATAACCGTGATACGGTCGTCGTGTCCACTCCGTTAAATAGGTTAATTTACCCGGAAACGAATTAAAACGGAGTAATAAAAAGAAAGTAAAACGGGGCGGTTTTTTTTTTGTTTTTCTACCAGCGGTTCACGCGTCACGAAAATTATTGCAAATCAAAATGAAATGCAATTTATTCGGTCAGAACGGAAAGTATAAATTTTACCGGACGTTATAAAACAAATGAAACGCGTGTAAAACACTGGCCCTTAACAAAAATAAAATAAAATATGTAATTTAATTTATTATAATTTTCACAATAATTCTCTACTTAAAGGAAACGTACACGCACACACGGGCGTATTCACGGGAAGGCAGGGGGGTTCACGGGGTTTAAACCCTTCCATTGGCCGTATTTTTTTTTTTTTGCCACCGATTCGTATAAGGGATGACGTGAATATTCCGTTGTCTCGTCGTGTAATTCATATTTACAATTACAATAAAAATATATAAAAATAATTGTTGCGCCAAAAAACAATTATAGTGATTTACCGATTATACATATTTTACTTTTTTTTTATAGCGACTCGTGGAGGGATTTTATTAACAGCCGAGGAAGTGATAGATGATAATACGGTAAAAAAAGCCAAGAAAATCAGATTTTATATTCTTCTCCTTCTTCATCCGGCCCTTAATACTCTCTAAGAGTTTTTGCCGCCGCCATCAATGAATTCCTCCATTTTTCTCGGTCCCGGGCTAATTCTCTCCATTCTCGAATTCCCATTCTGTCAAGGTCCCCTTACACTAAGTCTAACCACCTTCTTCTCGGTCGCCCTCGGAGTCTTTTTCCCGTAGGCTTCCACTCCACGACTACTTTGTTTATATCGTCCTTATTCCGCCGCCATATGTGCCCCAGCCGCATTGAATCCTTTGTTCCCGTCTTACTACCGATGCCATTTCCGTTTCTTCCCGTAGTTTTTTGTTATACTTTCTTCTCCATATTATGTTTCTTTCTCATTATCACATACTGGTCCACATATTACCCTCCATATTTTGTTCTCGAAAGTTCCGAGTCTTCTTTCCGTCGTGCTAGTGACTGTTCATGCCTCACACCCGTATGTAAGCGTGGGTCTTATTATTGTTGCGTACAGCTTCGCTTTGGTTTTTTTTTTTTTGAGAATACTTTTGATTTTAAGAACTTACTTAGAGCTCTTTCTGTTTTTATTATCCTTATACCTATCTCCCTAGCCCAGTCATTGTTTTTTTTTTTTTGCTCAGTACTGCATCTAGGTAACGAAATTCATGAACTTTTTCAAAGGCTATGTTATCAGATTTTTATATTGTAAAAAATAAAAATTGTATTATTATTATTTTAATATTGTAATTACATTAAAAATAATATTGAATTTCATAACCACGGGGATACGGGCCCAGAGTCCCCACAAGTTTTTCGAGAAATTAGCCACAACCCTCCCACCGCCTCAATTGAAAATTCCCGAGAACGCCACTGCACAACACATAAATACGTATACGAGACGTTTTTATACGTATTTTCTCTTACGGTCCGCGGCACGAACGAGTATATATATATATATATATATATACGGTTTAGATTTTGGTTATGATTCACACGTGTCGTGTGTATCATCACCGAAAAGTCGGTTTTCGTATAAGAAAAATATTGCGTTCGTTGTATTTTATCGAGATGAGCGCTCGATTGGCTCAGTCGCATGGATCCGAAAGGAGAAGAAAATACACACGGTATTTGCTCTTTCCGTTATCCGCGATTCGTCTCGAAGCGATCGTCGAAGTCACGTACAACGCCGGCAACGTTTTATTTACACCGCGCCCACATTTTTTGCACGTTTACGGTTTATTAAAAAAAAAATCACCGTACAAATAAGAGTATTATAATATACAGTGTAAAATATTCAATCCCTTGGCTAAAAAATATGTTAACGTGAAAAAAATTCCGTTAGTTAAACGAATCGGAAACCGAATTTCGAATTCGGCCCGGCCAATATCGCACAATACGATCCCGCTGCACACAGCTGCGATATAGTAAAAGTAGAAAAAAAAAAGAAAGTCTCGGATTTTTTTTTCGAAAGAATATCGAGCGAAATAAATACTTATATCCACTTGCAAATATAAGTACTCGGTTTTTGGGAGAGTTGTTGATTTGCACGCGCGATTTCCCCCAATTTTCGTTATATACGCTCGGCCAGACACCGTGCGGTCCACTATCGACGAGGGACTGGAGCGAATGCCCGCCTTGCCTCTCACGAAATGACGCCACTGAACGTTATGCCCTTGCTTTATAAAAAAAAAACACCGTTTTTTTTTTAATATTATTTTTATTTTATCTTTTGTACAGGTTTTTTTTCTATGCCGCTCCGAGTTTTCCTCCGCGCCGAATCGAATACGTTATTTGTTATATTTTTCAACGTAACAACACGTTTTTTTTCCTGTCTCTTCTCCGTAAACGTCATATTGGTACGTATATGAGTTTCAAAAAAAAAGACCAAATCCACGGGAATCACTTGAAACGGAATATTTTTTTTTTTTCGGTCTAGATCCCGGACTTCTCCTTCCCCAGCGCCGCGTTTAGGATATAGCCGCCGTTTTCAATTTCAATTATATTAATGTTTTTTCGTTTAACGAACGACGTTTACGCGCGTACAGCTGGCATATAAATTTAGAAGCAAGAATTTAATAATTTAACGAAGGACAACATGTAATATTATGATTTTTTTTTTTTTTTTTTGATTCGGTATTTACAGTAAAATACCGTATAAAGGGATGTGAAAGACTCGGATTGTAACTCATTCAACTGTAACTAAAACGTTGAAACGATCAAATCATTTGCGAAAAATAAATTATTAACGTTTTATCGAAGCC
The DNA here is from genome assembly GCA_032441835.1 of Slavum lentiscoides. Lineage (NCBI taxonomy): Eukaryota > Metazoa > Arthropoda > Insecta > Hemiptera > Aphididae > Slavum > Slavum lentiscoides. The sequence goes on along the minus strand of CM063721.1, from coordinate 725,272 downwards.
ATCGATATTGCACCGTTGTAATCAACACTTTTGGACTCGAAATATTCTCCCATGATCGACGGGCAATATTTCCATGACCGCCCCCATAAATCTGCCGCCCGGTGCGAACGCACCCCGCTCCCCCCCCTTAAACCGAGGTAATACGCCGTCGGACAACGCATATTTTATACCCGGAGTGGGTCGCGTTGTCACAAGTGCAGTTCTGTTATTGTCGTATCGCGCGAACGGACGGTTCACCGCGGTGTCGCGGTGTTTTCGTTTTTCGATTTATTCTATTTCCTCCTCCTCTGCAGTGTCTCGCGTGTGCTGCTGCTGCTGCTGCTGCTGATGCTGCTGCTACACCGAGTGTGTACCGAAAAGGACACAATAATAATAATAATAATACTAGAAGAGAAATAAAGCCGAATAGCAATAAAGCCGCGTAGTATTACGCCGTCAAGTGCCCGTGTCTGCAGCTCGGGCCGGCCGGTATTAAATTACAAAGCCGTTTATAGAAGAAAAACGCGCGAGTGTTGTTCAGACGACTTTGAGATGCAGCAATATAACGGGGATCGGCGGGGAAGAAGCACCGCGAACTCCGTGATTGGCTATTGTCAAGTGCCCCGGATATATACGCTCGTGTTACCTATATATATATATTATATACGTGCTCGTGTAAACGGCAAGATATCGGGTTTGGACGTTGAAAAAGAAAACTTTTACTCTGGCGCACACAAGCGCTTCTGAGTTTATATTGTATCTCCGTCTAGTCCCCCCCTTACCCTACTCGCGTGCTACTCGACATACACAAACACCGTCTTTTCGAAATTGAATATATACTTTCCCCCGTTTCTATCTTATTTTCGCTCCCTCGTCGTCTCGAAACTATAATAATCATAATATATATATATATATTTCATACTGTAACGTGTACGCGCGGGGTGAATCACACGGACGACCGCCAAAGTCCATCTCGAGGGCGATACGGCTGGTGTGACTGTACGAGAGGCAGGCAGGACTCTCTCTCTCTTAGGCATCGCGATGCCTGAATATTATTGCGAGACCATTCTACGCGTTAATCTAACTAACGATCGAATCGAACAACTCGTCATGTTCAATTTAAAACCATGCATGGTTCAAAATGTATTTTGAAAAAAAAAAATCCTAATATCGTTTTACGATATTTAGAAGAAAAAAAATTATTTAATTCGTTTGATTACATATTTATAACCAAAAAAAAAAAAGTAGAACACAGACAGAATTTTAGGTCTACAAAAAAGAATACAATTTAAACAAAATTAATTTTTTTCGCCTTCGCTTCTGAACATGTTTACCATTAAACAATCATAATTTCTAGATTCTCACAGATTTCGTTTACAATAGACGCAAAAGAGCCGTCGTATACCGTAAATAATTTTTAGTTTCGAAAAACTTCTTTCGGCACTAATCGGCGGCATTGTAAGCGCATAATATTCCTAGAGCCATTGAAATATTGGGAAACGAATTATAGGTCATTTTTAAAATATCGAGACGTTGTAAAGAAGTTTTTCTTCCTACTCCAGATAACGGAAATTGTGTTTTATGGATGTGCAGGACACTACTAGGGGGTGGCCGACCCCCGTGTAAGGCGAACAGCAAGAATAATAGATTCTTACCAGCTGTATGTCGGTTTACCGAGTTGAACGCGATTTGCAGGCGAAAGTCTCGGGGTTTTTTTTTTTCATCATAATATGATATCGAACGTTTTAATATATTGCGGTTACAAGGGTTTGCGACGTCTCGAAAAGGTCTCGGTCCAGAGCACCATGATCAGGTTAGGTCAATAGGATAAATTATAAATATGTATACGATTTCGGTTGCGGTTTAAAAAAACAAATATTTAAACATTCGTAAGTCAATAGAAAACAATACGTCGAGAAGTTGTTTAAATTTATTGAAGGAAAACCTTTGACTCGTGACCAGCATTGAAAAAAATATCTTCCTTGAGACGAATGAATTCGGTTATTCTCTTTCGCGATAGTGTTCTGAAAATTCCGGTGCACACAGGACCGCGGACCGTGGGGTCCGATGTGTTTCGACCCGAAGAAATAAAAACGAATCAAATGCTTGGCGTAGCCCAAGTGAATCGCGAAAAAAATTCGGCCCCGTCCCAGTCTAAATTCATACTAATTAAATTCGGGGTCACGTTTTCACAACAAAAAAATCAGGCCATATTTATCGCAGTCGGTCCCGTCCGGTCTTTTTTCCACACAACAGTCGTCTTATTTGGAACAGAGTACCTGTGGCATATTATAATTTTCGTAGATGCCTTCTCGGAGTGACTCGCGGTAGGCGGTAACCGTGTGGACACGCTGAAAACGAGAGGATAGTCGGTCTGTGACAAAATCATGTCCGGACACTTGTAACGGTGACTGGTAAAATAGAATTTTACTTCATACGTGCGTACAGCACGAAAAGTTTATATTTCATCAAGATTGTTGAGAATAAACACTGTCCTCGCACGAGTGAAGACTATATATATATATATGTATTATTCGTTTTCATAGATCAGTTCGGGTAGGGGGAGTTCAAATCCAATGAACCCCAATATCGTTGCTTCTGATCGCGCGCATTATTGTTTGTATATACGACTGAATATTAAATAAATATTTATTCAACGAAATATACACACACACACACACACACACACGCATCGGACCATTAAATTTCGACCGGCCAAACAGACGGTATAATTATACGAAACTGCACGCGCATAATGTGATTTATGTACATAATCCACCGATCTGTTGATTGTTATACGCGCGTTGCTATACATATATATATATATACACAGCGAATTTAATTCCGTGTCGTGTATATAGGAGTTTGCACAGTCGCGTGTATAATAAATATGTACTTTTAATACTTTTCGTGCGCTAAATTTAAAACGATCCGGACAAGGTAAAGAGGATTTATTGCGAAACGACCGGTATCGCCGGGGTCGGAAAACAGTCCGCGTTTTGTACACTTAATGTCCCCAATAAATTGTGTAAGAGAACCACCACCACCACCACCACCACCGCCACCACCGCCACCACCACCGCCACCACCACCGCCGGTGTAGTGGCCGGCGGGATTTCTTTAACGGTCGCCGTAAAACGGGAACGAATTCCGTTCGAAATATGAGTGGGGGGCGGGCCAGATATATTTTGCGCGAAAAAAAAAAACCGCCAATATATTTGCAATTAATATTGTAATAATATTCGCGATTCGAAAGCGGATCGATGACGTTCAAATGTCGAATGATTATTATCAGCAGTGTCGGCCTGGCACACCGTAGGCCCCTTTTTATTCTGGGGCCCTCTGCCCCTTGGTTTAATATGAAGTTAAAAAATACGTATCGATAAAAAACAATTCATTATATATAGTGTGTCCCAGATCCAAGGGCGGAGTGACTCTAAAATTCTTACCGGCCAAATAAAATTTTTCCGGGCCACTTGTGAAAAAAAAATTAATTTTTTTTTTTTTTTGGACTAGCGCCTTTTGTTTTTATATAGAGTTAATACAAGTTAATAAAAGAACACCTATGTCGAAGTTAGAATTTGGTGGTCGGATTCTGTTTTTAAGTTAAAGCAATTTGAAATTTAGTACAATTTTACCGCGTTTCTTCAATATAGGTTTATTTCTTCCGTTTTCCGGCTCGTACTATTATAATTCATTTAACTATACTATTGTAATTCGAAACTGGTGGAGACATAGCGTTCAAAAATATTGGTACATAAAAAAAAAAAAAAAGATGTAGCCCCGGACGCATTCGCGGCCTGTAGCGGCCATGGCCAGGCCGACCCTGATTATCAGGGACGAGAATATTGAAATCGCATGTTTTTCTCTAGATGTCTTCTGTTTATAGCTACAGGAGAGAACAAAACATTTTTTTTTTTTTATAACCTATCAGAGTTGATATTTGTGATTTCTTTTTTTTCGCGTATTTTTATTATTTTTTTTTTTTTAAGAATTACGTATTAATAATATTTTTTGCGCTAGTAAATGCGTTTTTAGGTAAAATTGTATTTATTTTTTAATAAAATGTATCCCGTAAAACAGTATACTTGAACACAAAACCTATAGTTTCAATAATATATATATATAGCGTTCAAAAGTATAATGTAAAAAGTATAATTTTTATTATACACGCACAATAATATTCGTTTCTCATCGAACAACGCTTAAATAGAAATGTGAGCGAATAGAATAATATAGTTGTCGAGAAACGGGTGAATTTTATCCGAGTATAACGCGATTATTTTTCCTTTCACGACCGTCAAAAATAAAGTTCAGTTTAGTGGTGTGTACTCGCTCGCAGTCGAGTGTTTATAGTGTTTAATTGATTTGATTGAATGCCGAAAGTGTCTCGTTTAAAGAAACGCGTTACGGAATTCGGTGAAAATGTTTTTTCTACAGATATTTTATTTTGTAAAATTTCCGAGGTCGAACAGTTAATGGTAGTAATAAGGTAGAGAAATATTCTTGCAGACAATCGTCGTAGATTATAGATGTCGAAAATGTTAAAAAAAAATCTTTTGGAGCTTAATGCGCAACAAATTTACATGTATTACGAAAAAAAAAATTCCGTTTTCCCCGATTAGCTGTTGAAAGTATTCAGATTTTTTTTTTTAATGTAATTATCTATCAGCCTAATTTGAAAAAAATAAAATATTTATAAAAATAAAATTCCCCTTTTTTTTCATATTTAGTCTTTTTTTTTTTGATTATTTTCGATTTTTTTTCTTTGGAGCATATTTCGCCAATTTAATCTCCTCATCACAAATAATTATTTATTTTTCGTTTATCGCGATAAAATAATGTAATTTATTAGTAACTGTGTACTTGTGTAGAATGCGATTTTATTTTATTGACAGTTATTAACAATGTCCAATGAATACTGCAAGAATGTTGCGAGTTTACGATTGAAAATTATAAAAAAAAAATCATAAAAACAAGTAGAATTTTCTTGACTCGTTACTTCGGTTTTCTTAAGACTTCTCGGTGGAAATTCGTCAAAAAGAAAAACCAATATTACTGTCGTAGTATCACACACATATATATATATAGTTGCCAACACATAGTTTAAATATCGGAAATACTGTAGAGACCGACAAACGCTTCGTTTGTACATACTTGAGATTTCAAAGGTAGGTATTAAAGTAAATTGGATTTTACGGATAATATTAAATTTAGTGTATCGAAAAACGCACGAAATTCCTGTACGACAATAATAATAATTATCGTCTTCGGCGAACCGTGTACGAAACAATCTCGAAACGTAATAAAGAATTATTATTACACGATATTTCGCTGTATTAACCGAAAATGTTTAAACATTTCCGAAATACACGCCTTTAGATCGAATATATTGTAACGTAAAGTAACAAAACTAAAAAAAAAAATCTCTCAATTGAACTGGACGATTATCGATTGTCGTTTGAATAATTCGAACGTAAAAAAATGGATTATTTAAGTATATAAAAAAAAAAAAAATGTATGACGAAGCTATCGACGTTTCTCGTGGAATTTCTATTAAAACGAGTTATGCGATGTGCGGTCTGTAAACGTCCGCGGCGTGATAATTAGTGTACGAATTACAAATTCAATTTTGACTCGGTAGAACTCCCGTTGATGCAATTTTCACGGAAGACGAATTTTCGAAGTGACGCGTACATAAAATATATATACGTACATTGTAATACGAATGGTATTTAATAATTAAAGGGGTTCAATTATTATTATTGTAATGATTTTAGTGTATCGGACGGTATTGACGAGCCCATCATGCGGACGTTAAATACTATACAAGTTGGTGGTGCAGAGTGAAACGGGTAATTCTGAATGCGATTTTCAAGGCTCGTACTCCTTTGGGAGATGAGAAATTCGAAGCGAGGGATTATCGCGGGAAAATTCTTTGTATAATCCATGACGTCACAAAATCCGTATTGTGCAGTTTGCCTAGACTTTCCGTTACCTTGGATAATATTCCATTGATAAAACGTTATTAATAATTATTAATTATATCGATTTTTTTTTAGATTTTTGATTATTGTGTGCAGTGTACGCGTTTGTTTGATTCAGCGCGAATTTGTGAAATTTGCCGAGTTGAGCGTTTATCGATTTCAAGCATTTCGGCGCGAAACACAAGGACGAGTTAAAATAAATAAATGCGTATACCTATTATGTTTCAATGAGTGTAATTTGTGACCAATCATTCGTTTTGGGGGAACATAAAAAAAAAAAGGTCTCGTCGTGCAGAAGTCATTTCAGCGGACATCGAAATTCGTCGTGTTCTTTTGCTCGACAAATGCACTGTTATTTACAAATTGTTCATAATCCACTTTTTCCGACCGGACTAATTTCTTATTAAATGAAACGTTATGAATTAGTGTTTATATTATATACATAAACACTGCGAGTCAGCATCCCGGAATTTCAATATGTTGAGGTAACATATATGTAAGTTATTATAATTTTTAAACGTCATTAATTATACTTATTTGCCGAGGTCAATTTTATTCTACGTGTTCTTATTTTCTGATAGTTACATAATAAAAGTTTCACGCGTGTGATACACGCCGGGCAATGGAATGTTTCAAAAATCGACTTACTGAAAGTATTCAGCGAAACGAACGACTTTCATTAATTATCAAAAAAAAAAGATTGCTCTTTTCGATTTCCAATGTTTTAGAATACATTGATCTCGTCCGATAAATTACAAAAAAATATTATGTTCCCGTTTTTCTGCACTATAATCTGTAATCACGTAGGAGTCCAACTGCCGCGTCAGCGATATCAATCAAAATGTAACGATGAAACGTGATAGTATTTTTCATGCCGCGAGTCTCCAAGTATATTTTACAATTTCAATACGTTACAACAATGGATGCTAAAGTCTCCTGGAGCTATAAAATATATTGTCGTACACGTTCGTGCCCGAATCTCGCCGTTTTCGTCGGTTAAAATATTACGCGTTCGACTGCGAGTGTCTATTATCTCTTATCACACTGGGCGCTTATGCAGAAAAATAACCGACTCGGTTTTTGGAATGTTTCGAATTGTGGGGTGGCCGATGATCGACGGTGTCGTGATGTTTATCCGTATATACCGTACATAATAGATGGATATATGATGATTTGTAGCCGCAGGAAAACGACGTGACAGATATAACAAGAGTGGGGTGAGATGAATTATGGTTTATAACAAAATTTACTATTTCATTTCTGGTCAATATGATGTGTTTACTGACATACGCGAAAGCGGGGGAAAAAGATTTTTTTTCTAAGTTATTCCTACTCCATTGATTGTTATTATAATATTTATGGTGTGTATGAAAGTAGTAGTGAAAACATTCAATTATCTACGGCAACACGTTAAGGGTCGCTAGTAGTTATTATTGATTTGTACAAGTAGACGACAATAAATTTTTAATACCGGAAAATTGTATTTTTCAACCGTACTTGGGGCACGGTGGGGTTTTGAGCAGAATGCCCACAGTAATTATTTTATTTTTCGACTACTCGTAGTACATTAATTATATACCATAAATCGATTAATTATTGTATATGGTTTGAAAAACTGGTATTTGAAATGATCTCTACGAGATGAATCAAACGATAAATGATTAAGTACAGAAATACTACGAGTAGATCTATACGATAGTGTGCGCATTTACGTGTATGCAATACATCAAAACCGATTTAAATATCGAAAACACTTTGAGAATCGAAAATTTACTTTTATAATTATTCTGTTAACTATAACAATCGTTAGTGGAATGAAATTTCGAAGTTAAAATCGATATTTAATCGAGAAACGATATTTAATGAGAAAACAACACGGATACGCGTATATAAAATGTGCGTGTGTGTGATAACAGCTGTTAAATAAAATGTGCGCGTAATAAATTCTCGCAGGGCCGGATTTACGCAGAATATTGGGCCATGGGGCTTGTAGTGAAAATTGGCCCCACAAAACATCAAAAATCCTTAAAAAATCCTAAAATACAAAATACTGCATGAACTTATCAATATTTCAGTCTTTAATTAATTCTTACAAAAAAATAACAAAATACAAAATTACATTAGGTACTTCATTTAATTGTCTAAAAAACATAAAATCGTTTGAAATTTTAAAACTATACGTATAATATACAATCGAGTAATTTTACTCAATACATGTATAAAATATTGCACAATTTTATGGTTTATTATTATTGTAATTCCGTGTAAAAGAAATATAAAAGTGTGGAGACAAAAAAACGTTATTTTTTTCATTTGTCACTCGCACGGTTACAACCGTTTGACCGTTTGAATGAGACGATTATATTAATTGTGTACTATGTTAATTAATAATAATTGATAATGATTTTTTTTTGTCTAAAATTTTTACAGAAACTAACTAATATTAAATTCTCAATTTTTAACTGGGGGTTTTATAATTTTGTGGGCCCCGGGGACGCGCTCCCTCTGCCCCCCTAGTCCGAGCCTGGATACTCGGTAAACACATTTGATTCTTCATCGCTAAATATGTAACGAACATTTCCACATAGCATTTTGCAACGTTTATAATAATGATACGTGTAATTTCACTATGAAAAACGTTCATATTACACGAGCAATATTGCAGAAACATTTTAATATACAGTCATAATATTTTCTATTTCTATTTTTTCAATTATTCAATTACAATATAAACACGGGTTTTTTTTTTACAAAATTATTATTTTTCTTTGTTTAAGGACTACGCATAGAAAAAGTGTTCGAATGGTTTTGACACGCGTTACGTTAATAAAAAAGTACGAGTATGTTTGACACGTTGTTCCACGTTTTCTCAGTGGTTTCCTTTGGAGTTACGCAACACAGAAAATGCAAAAAAAAAAATTGTTGACATACTCGTTTTGGACGTGGGATGCGAGCGTATTTTTAAGCGCTCGAAATGTAATAATAATATTTGAAAGTAGACGGTCGGTTATCATCGTTTTTCGAATAATTTTTCGTTGTTTAAAAACTGAAAAAAAAAAAAAAACAATGCGGAATAGAGCAAACGTATAAAACGTGTATAATATGATAACTGTAGTTAAGTGCTCGTCATTTTGCCTCGGTTACTTTAAACATTTGTTTCTCCCGCGCAAACCATCACACCGTTAGAAATAATGAACATCGATCGTACCGAGGTGCTCGCCGTTTACGGTCGGTGGCTGATAGATGGAAGGGTTCGGGGGTGAAGGCTAAATGGCACTCTAACCGCGTAACGACCGCACGGGGTTTTGGGCACCGGTATTATACGACTTATTACAGAGGAACGGCAGAAGACGATGACAAATTAATTTTATTTACAAACTCCTGTCATAATTAAAGTACAGTATTGACGTGCGCACACGCGCAATTATAGTGAATTTTTTTTTTTTTTACAAATTTTAACTCGCCGATTGACGTAGGTAAACCGGTAATAATTACATAATATCGTGTATTATAAATAATTTTACAGAATATGGCATTGGTGACTTAATGTCCGGCACACTCTTTGGAATATGAGCGTAGAACGTCTGCGTGGCCGATTTCTTTTGTATTTTTAATACGTCTAACTGAAAATCGATACGTTTATTACAACACTCTGATCAATTCGCAATGTCGATTATTAGGAATTTACATGTGCGTTTACATAAACACAATTTTATCTCACATTTATCAAGTGTTATCATGAAACGGTTGAAACGTATAGACTTTACGAGCTTAAATCATATTTATCATCGTAGTAGAAAGTATATTTGCTGTTGGAAATACGCTATGTATTAAGATTAATTGATAAAATCGCCAAACTTGTTAACCGTTTTCGACCTAAGTAATGTCGATAACGTATATATTTTTTTTTTTGTTTTCATCACGACGAAACTACGTTAAGAAATGACTGGAAACATTAAAAAAAAAAAAAAAATGTTTAACGCGATTTCTACAATATTGGGATAGAGTTTAAGGGTATATTTAATAGATTCAATGGTGATTTTGAACATAAATCAAATGTCAATGTTACAACAACTCGATACTTATAACGCTCTATATACTTCAGAATACATTTCGACTGCACTCGAATCGTTTGAAAATATGAGAGGAAAACGTTCTGCTTTTTTTTTTTTATGTAATTTTGACTTTAAAAAGCCATTACTTTTCGCCGTTAAAAACGCACAGTAACATTACTGAGCTTTTTAAAACGCCATTTCTATCAAACACTGTGCGGCATTCTAGTTAACATTTTCGTTTTGGTAACGGCGCTATATATGTCATTCGTCTACCGCTGGTTCCGAGTTCATACGCGTTTCGTCTGACATCGTGTATTTTATTCATTTATTTAGCTATACGTAAAACGTATTCACGAAACGGTAAGATGTTATGAAAACAACATTAGAGACGTAAAAAGAAAGAAAATAAGGCGAAATACATTTGTCCATCAAGACAATTTGTCGCTCGAAATTTGGTCGTATTAAAAAAATAACAATTGTTTATAATAGTCAGTGCCGTCCTAACCACCAGTTATGCCCTAGGGTAATAATATTTGACGCCCCCCCCCCAAAAAAAAATGTACAATTAACGTAATATCTAATTACATAATTTTATATATTTTAATAGTAAATACACTCATTCTCGAAATCATCATATAGATACAAGGGAAATTATAATATCTGAAATAAAACAACAATTTTTTTCTTTTTGTCATGCATTTTTTTGACGCCCCCTGCATTCATAATACTTTGGACGCCCTAGGGCACTTGCCCCATTTGCCCCCACCTTGGGACGGCTATGATAATAGTCGATGTTAACTTACCCGTTAAAACTCTTTTATTGGTTTTACAAAACTCTATCATCGATATAAATCATAAATATAATATCAATAGCGATGATATTAGTCTGTCGTCAATTTCTTCTACACTCGGTTTCTGTTTCGAAAAGATTTTTATTTTATTATTATTACATATTATTTTTTTTTTTTGGCGCCTTGTCTCGCATACTCGCGTATACGGTTTTGATCGCGATAAAAAGATATTGTTGTTCACTGTTTAGTAATTCACCCGGGTGTTGTTAAAATGCGTGTTTAAGTTTTTTTATTGAAAATAAAACCCCTTTTTAAACTATAAACGTGTTTTAAATATCTGATTTAAACACGCCCGATTTCCTTACACAGTGTATATATATATATATATATATATATATGTAAAGTTACTTTACTAAAGTATACGAATAAAATATTTAAATTCTTTTGTTTTTTTTTTTTACTGGAATAGTATTTTAAATACTTTTCTAAAAACATATATTCGAACACGCATTCTACACACCTTGTGTAATTTTATTCTCCTAAAAATAATTTTTTTTTCTCGACAACGATTTACGGCGAAAATAATATTTTCGTAAATCGTTGAAGCCAATATCCAATGACAATTTTTCAAATGGCTCATTATGTTGTGAACAAATCGTACACATTCGACAAAATTAAAATTGTAAAAGTAATTATTATTATGTGCGGTAGTGGCAGAATACTAAATCACTGAACGCATAATAATAAATATTTAATAGATGATGTATAATATGCACGATTATCGCAATGAACGCAGCTTATTGCGGGTCTCGTTATTAGATTTTTCGTTGACATTTTTGTATGTGATTCGTTAATAATGTTGTTGTCATCGTGTTTGATAAAATAATTTGATGATTTGAACAATGCGAAAATCCGGATAGAGACAATTATTATATTTGAGAAACGCGAATAAACTTGTAAAAACCGCCAATAAACCAATAAAACTGTTGTGTTTAAAAAGTATTCCGCATACGTTTTTTTACTTCGTTTATTCGAATAATTATTCCGGATACAAAATATAACTTCTCTTTACAAGCCTGCTGTTATGGATGACGTTGCGCTGTCATTTGCGCGACAACGTTGCCGATTGTATTGTTTCGTTTGTTCAATATATCACAAGGTGATCGGTTTTATCGAGAACTATAACATATTTTGTTAAATATATTCGGAATAAAAGGATAAAAGGAGAAAATAAATAGTGCGGAAACTACGGATTACAAGAGAAACTGTTTAAGGGAGGGTGTTTTTTTTACATTCAACGGATTATGTACATTTTTAATGGTTGCCGCTTTCTAAAGTATGGTATGAAAAGAACTTATATGAATTGCTGGCATTGTAAACCGTATTGCGGGTTTATATATATATATATACGTTTGACATCTGTTCTTTTCAAATCTGTTCCCTTTCTCGCGTTACGCTGTAGTTAAGCGCGTTCTCCGCATTCGTGATTTTATAAAACACGCCGTGAAAAACCATTCGAATACCGATAATGGTGTTTTCCACTTTAAAATTAAAAATCTCTCAAACAGTAAGTCTAAAAGCTCAGATTTTCTTGTCTCGCGACGTTTTACCGCACTTCGCGTTAGTTATAGCCGCTTGACTATATTATTATATCTTAAGAGGACGCTACAACCCCGTTTTTTAAGGCGTTCGGAATGAGCAACGTTTATGGAATTTTATGAAAAATAACCATTTCAAAATGTAGCCTCACGACGATTAGTCTTGTTTCACTATCAATTTTTTTTCTTGTTATCTAATTACGATATTTGTCAATAAATACGAAAAAAAAGCTGTTTTGCGTGGTACAAGATTTCTCGTATCATATTTTTATAGTGAGATATCCAAATTTTTACAATATAAAGAGAATAATTTTTTTCCGTTTCGTAGTGATTTTCATTTATTTACTCATTTTTTTTTTTTTGATAACACTACTTAATAATGTTAAATGAATAAATGAAAAATTGGAAGAAAAAAAAATCGAATATTTGCAGATGAATAACATGAATTGTATTTACGTTTGATAAAACTTAATAACAACACTACCACATAGACGAATTTCTTCACTATTTATTGTGAACATTTCGAAATCCATAAATACGTTCGAGAGAACTTGTCCCGCGCACAACGAGTTTTACTGACGACGAATTACTGGCGGTTGTAGCATCATCTTAAACCAGTAATCGACACCTGATAAGTACAACATATTATTATGTGCACTTGATATTATATTCTTTACTGGAAACACTGTGTTCTTGAGTTCCGGCTAGAATTTTCGTACCGAATTTCTAATGAAAAAAACCTTCTAATACCTGTGATTTCACTGTGAAAAACGGAATAATATATTTACGGTTGTGTAAAAGAAAAAAAGAAAATTATGTAAAAAATGAAATTCTTTTTCAGAAGTCCGAGTCTATTTGACCATAGTCAAATTGTGTATGCGCAAAACAATAAAAACGTTAAAAACTTATGATAAACGAAAATGGAGAACACGCTTTTTCCTTCTCGCTTTTGCCGACTTGAGACTGACAGCGAAATAATTATATTCGTGCTGCTCAGCCGTTGTGAATAAAAATGGTTTGTTTTGAGTACGTCTAAAAATTGACACTTGTTATGTTTATTGTAAAAATGTAAAATACGTTCAATACGACGTTTCTCGCTCTTATGATGAATCACATTTTGAACATATCGTTTAAGGTTTCAGAATAATTTTACTCTGTCAAACTAAACACGAATATTGAACACGATCAAACACTTTCAAATAGGTTTAATATTTTTTTGCAAAATCCGAAGTAGCAATTTTAAAAAAATGCGTGTTTGGCGTTCGAACATTCTATAAATCGTTGATTTTCTGTTAATTTTTTTGGAGTTTTTGAAAATGTCGAGTTCTTTTATTAGTACTTTAAACGGCCAAAACTGTGAAAATGTGATCATCAATTTATTTGAAAAATTAATCGAATAACCCAATTAAAAGTATATTTAAATAGACACCTCCATTTGAATAAAAATTATATCAACGCATAAAAAATTGTTGAAACGTTTTACGCAATAATTCGTTCAAATTTTCTACAAATTGCCTTCGGAATATTCAATTTATTTACTCTTGACCTTTTCCACCGTTTCGTTCGAGACAATTAAATGAGTTTTCCGGGTTTTTGCCGAACAGATAATCCGGCCATGGTCGCGGCGGAGATCTATAATTTTCGTATAAATTTAGTTTTTACTCTCCCTGCAATGGTTACAATACACCGCAATCATCGGCATTTAATGCATTTAAGACTTTTTAATTATTTATAACCATACGGATGTCGAAATAGATATTCGCCGAAAAGCGGATGCATTGTAAAATTAAGCACACCGACACAGTCCGTTTATATGCAGCGTAAAGTTTCGTAGCTCTGCGGTGAAAAGGACCCGGAAAATTTCGCGGTATTTGTCTGGACGGACGTCCGGTATAAATGCAAAACCGTTGGATTTAGAGCACATCAATTTCGGGCGCAGAAATGCCTCACCACAAAAGTATTGTGAAACCGCAGCGAACCGCGGACAGTATATACGACACCAATAAAAAAAATAATAATAATAATAATACGCCGAACAGTTGCATGTGTGCTCGAAAATTAGAGAGAGAAAAAAAAGTAAGACAATTCAAATGATGTCGTCATTGTATTGTGTGTGTGCGTATGATCCGGGTCTGACTGCCACAACTATACTGAGCTGTACGCTAGTTTCTGATCGCTATTTATAGGCGTTTTCCAGTGTGTGCCACGCCTTCTATATTGTGTCGTAGCGCTATCTGGTGACTACTTTCTTTTCCCACTTTATTTTTGTTCTTCCTTTTTTTCTCGGTTCATTAATAGATCTTTTTTCTTGATTATTACTTGAATATTTCTTTGGCAGAGGGGGTTGGCTCTATTTTCGCCCCCCCCCCTCCTTGAACACCAAGTATAACCGCCATTGGATTTCATTGCCCATTGCCGAGTAGCAAAACGTGGTGGTGCAAAAAGCTTCGCTTCAATAACCATCTAATAATTTATAATAAGCCGATTAATAGAAATTGTTTAACAACAGTACCATTAGAGTAAACAAAAATGCTAAGGACTAAACTTTACAAAAATGGTGTGATGAAACGTTTACGAAGGGGAAAAAAGACAAAATACTTCGAAACAATAATTTGGATACGAACACGACTATGATCTCGCGACAACGGTACGAAGACAACAAGGGCTTTGCCCTGTTACAAATGTAAAATAAAATTCACGGACACAGTGCGTGTATCTAATAATAATTAGATAACTCGCGCGTGTCCATCCGCGCACTCGAACCACTGACCGCTATTAATAATAATTGTGTTGACACTTAAACAGCAGTCGTATAGTCGTACTGTATACGACATAACATTTTATGTGATTATTATTATTACTGTCATCAAACCGGTATCGCAGCTGATAGTGAATTGCACCCGTTGACGAGAATTTTATGAATTTCACTGCTCCAAACCGACGAATTTAAAAACGCATCAGGTGTTTAAATTTTCGGAAAGGAAGAACTATAATTATTATTACCGAAAAAATAATCCGAAGAAATCGTCGAATACGGTTTCGGGGCACCGTAAAATCATAGATTAGATGAATACAGATGGATCACTCGCGATGTAAATAAAAAAAATGACGTCATTCGAATCCCCCATATCAGTGTTACCGCATGATAGCGTAATATATTTACATAAAATTTAAACATTACTCCTGTGAGGTAATCTATTTGTGTTGTTTACATAGTGATTTTGGTCCGGCGATCGTGTCATACAATGTCTCGTGTTAAATATACTCGTTTCATACACACAATTGGAAAAAAAATCGGTGCTGCTCAATCCGCGTTAAATTTTTACCGGCACGTGATAATTATTATTATGATAACATTATCTGAGATAATACAGAAGTTGTACAATAAAATATTGTAAAATCCCAACACGATAATTTATATCGTCGTGTGCGCCTACATTGATATGCGGGGGGACCAATCGGAAGAGCGTATTTGCAATTCTTTTGTCCTTGGGCCGAGTGATCCATCTGTATTCATCTAATCTGTGCAGATAAAATCAAGCGTATAAGTGATTTGATTATTTGATATTTTTACCACCCTTTAATAATATTCGCGTAAATAAGCTTTTTATTTTTCCCCTCCCCTCCCCCCCCCCTCAAGTATGAACAAATACAGTTTCGTGTAAATATACGCGTATATATAATATAAATATATAATATTTATATTATTTATTCGGGTATTTCATAAGAGTTTTGAAAACATTTATACAGGAAGGATTTTCATTCGGAATTCCAGATAAAGAATATTTGATTTATACGTTTTGACGTAAGTAAATGCGTGTTTCTGACATCAAACGAAACTTTACCGATCGTCGAGACGTACGGCCAGATTGAGAGACGGCTGACTGTATAAATTGGTCGGCTTACAGGATTTTCGATTTTCACGCTATTTCGTCGGCCGTCGTCTTAAGTCTTAACCCGCTCGGCTTTTAAACCGTTTACTTGAATATGTTTTTTTTTTTCTTACATTTCGGGTTTTCGAACGTTTGTTTACGTTAAAAATTAATTAGATCGTTTTTCAACGACAAACATAAATACGTTTCGTTTTATATAAAAATGCGTAAAAGTATTATTAAAATGTTTATATAAAAAAAAAAAAAAATAATAATAAAAATTTAAGTGAGTCAGGTAATAAAACGAATAACGTACAAAGTGGTGATTACTATTTTAATAATATAGTAAGCGATTAAGTGAAAAGTGTACGTATAAAACAATATTTTTTTATGTCAGTAAGGAATTTTTTTATTTTCTCGAAAAACACAATAATTATTGAGTGAGTACACATGCGGCAGCCATCATGTTAACTAACCGTACACTAATATGTACGAGTAATAAACAAGTTCTCTTTGTTTTTATTGTCGTAATAAACTTTAATGATTTTTAAATATATAACAATGCGGTTACCACGTGTACCGTGTACCGCGTGTACAGTAAACAATAATATTTTTATTATTTTTTTAATTCTGTACATACTTAAAATTAACTTCGTATTAATAATACTATAGCTCATTATTTTCTAATTTTGTTATAATTTTTTCTACAAAATAAAATTTAAAAACAATTTAAAAAAAATATATATATTTGTTTGTTTTTTAAAAAAATTTTTATGATTACAATGTGTTATTACAATAAATATAAAACCAGTACACATATATTTCCGCTTGAAGTCACAAAGAATTTAGTGCATTAAAATATTTGTAAATAAAATAAAACAGATTTGTACTCTCATAGCCGCATAAGTATGAGGAATAAGCGTACTAAAAAATAGCTAGTAAATTCCAGTTTCAAATGTTTTCTATACATAAATATTCACAAAGGGCGATGAACATTTTTATAAACGGAAATTTTCTACCTCTGCAGTGTTACACAGTTCATAAAATATATATTTGGTAATTCTTCTTTTGAATTAAAATTTTAAACAACTCGTCGTACAAAATATAGGTACACGTATAGTTGAGCAGTATCTGTAAGGATTCGTGTGAAAAATAAACACGTACATTCACGTCTTGTTCTTATATTTAAATTAATTTTTTTCCCCCCATAGAGACTCAGTTCTTTTATAATGTAACGAGATAATATCGGTAAACCATTTACAGCTGGTAACATTTTTTTATTTATTTTAAAATTCTCAATGAAAGCCATGGCACCTTCTGAAAATGCTTTTTTTTTCATTATACTTCACCTGCTTAAAACGATTTCTTGTTTTTATCTAAAACGTAACTAATTCGAAATAAAACAAATATCGTTTTTTTTTTTAATAATAATAATAATAATAATAATAATATAAAGTCGGGTGGCAGCTGTGAGACGGACGTCAAGTTTTCACAACCGTCAGATGATTGATGTGCACTCCGGGGGATTCGGGTGGCAGCGAAAACGGCAACAACGACGACGTGGACTACGCGTAGTACATTTTGTACGAGACATGACAACGTTATTGGTCTCGTCGCGAACAGGACTGGAGTGTACGTATACGGCTCAGTAATAGTATTTTACTACTACACCGCTCACGTTCCCCCTTGTTTCTATGACGCCCGAAGTAGGGTTGCGATTTTATTACAAATAAAACAACCGGAAACAGTGATGACACATTTTCGAATGAAAAATTTATTACAAAAAGCAATTATTATTTAACACGTGTATATGCCACAGTTATTACGTATACATAACACCGGACTGAAATGATTTCGAATCTTTTTTTGACCATATACCTTTATATCCGAAAGATATTTATGAATGAAATTTTAGCCAAGCGCACTGTATTTATTTATGAAAGTTCATCCGTTTCAACGAATTCGTTTTCTGAATCTTTAGATGTTTTTTTTTTTGTAAATGAATAATTTGCAGTTTTAGATATTTGGACGAAACGAATATTATGATGTGTTTTTCTCCGACAGTATCGATGTCTAATTTATTTCTCGATTTTGTTCAGCTGAACTAGTCATTAGTGAAAATATTCTTTCTCCAGGTTAATCGCGTCACGGTAAATCAAATGACAACATTCCACTAATTTTAATAATACGGAACAATCGCGTTGTTTTCCTTTTTCTTCGAACGATTTAAAAAGATTTAATTTCTTTACAAAAGTTTTGTGCTAGGCTTTGACGACGGGATTTTCTTTAAAAACTTATTCAAACTAATAAAATTGTTCGAATAGTCTAGAGAAATAATTAATACTGATTTTATAAAGTTGACAGTTATAGACTTTATACTTGGCCAATATGCTTCTTTGCCTAACAAACAAATATCGTTTTTTTATTTTAATTAATTAAATTTTGGTATATATATATATATATATATATATATATATATATATATATATATATACATATATATAATATAATATATATTGGTTTTATGCAGTCCAATTCTTTGTGTATTTCGTGCATAAATATATGCGTGTATTATTAACGAATTCAACATTTTTGTTTTTTTATTTACACTATATGATATTAAAGGCGGAACTGAACCACATTAATCGGTACTTTTACACATCACGGGCTCGATTCATGAGTGGGACAGTATATTCTAAAACGATAGTGTACCCCGACTAAACAGGGACGAATGTGGTGGGTAAGGATGAAAAATGCGTTGACCAAATGAAAATATTTGAATAACGAGACTGAAATTATTACAAAGTAAATATAATATAAATATTTATTACTCTTAATTGATTGAAGAAACAATTGTATATTAAATGGGATGTGTTGCAAATGGAAAGTATATACAAACGTCGAAATTTAAATTTAAAATAAATCAAATACCTAATACGTTTGGTCTGTATGTAATCACATTGTATATTTTTATTAAAAATTTCACGGTGGTTGTTTTTATTAAAAATGAATAAATTCCTGAACACTTGATGTCGACGTTCAAAAAGAAGGAAAAAACCACTTTGAACGACTTTTTTTTAGAGTTCTGTGTTCTGTCTATTTTTATAATTTCACGTTAAAATTCTTAAAAATATACACAAACTCATATTTTGAAAAACGTAATAGATAAGTATTATTTTTTCTTTTTCATTTTTAAATAAATAAAAAAAGTATATAAAGCTCTGTACAATTAATGTTAATATATAAAAAAAGGTACTAATAAGATGTAACTATACAGGGTGGGTCAAACCGCCTTGTGTTATGCATCATATTTATAGATCATATTGTTCTAGTCAAATAAAAAAAAAAAAACTGGATGTCTTTAACTGCAATTATTATTATTGATGAAAACGTTTGAGCGAAAATCGAATCTTGTATTTATAATAAATAGTTCTTTCGAGTTGAAAATATAATTGCAGTGAATCATTCCAAAGCGCTAAACTTTACGACAACAACACCGAATATATCTCTATTTGATATTATAGTCTACTGACATAAAGAAATAACCCGGTCATCCACCCGTTCGGTGATATTGTCTGTCTTTACATTTGCCTAACGAGCAAGGCACGGTTGTGATTATAAGAACAACAGGAGTTCTTATATATGAGCACACAATTCATTAACTGGGTGGATGATTCACGAGGCTTCGTTCTTCGAGTATCAGAATATTTAGCTAATGAGCAAAGAACGAGACTACTCCCAAACTAACCCAATTAGAGTCTATTTTACATAAATATATATACATTTTTTTTACCTTAAAGTGTAATTTGACATTATACGAGAAACTGGTCCGAAAACGTCTGCGAAATTCGTCACCTACAAACGTGATTAAAATGACATACATATCAATTACGAAGGCTGGAAATTTGTTAATACGTTATTTTTTATTTCTTAATTAACTTCGAACTCAAAACGTTCTTTTTTAACTTTAATTAAATGTTGTACAAATGTATACATAGTTCATAGTAATTTAATGTACATGAACGTTTTGAATACATAATTAATAATATGTCATTAATCAACTATCACTAATAAAAAAAAAAACAATTTTCTTCCCGAAAATTTCCGAATTTTTATATAGCCAATTTTAATTTTTGACAAGGTTAACTTTCTTTTTTTCTAATTTAATGATAAAAAATATTTCTAATTTTCAATTTAACTGTAATTCATTTTTATTTATGTGAGTTAAAAAAAAACATGGAAAATTGGCCCAGGCTTGTTAAATTCTGACACACAATACGTTTTTCATTTACATGCGGCAGACGTGTGTATGTGTAAAAAGAATAATTTGAATAAATTTACTATTTAAAATTTCAAACCTACACTCTCCACCACCGATCAAATACGGTCTCATTTGCAAGTCAAAAATTTTTCAGAATTTAACAAATCCGTTGTAAACGTGTTCAATCAGTTTGTAATATCCTCATTCCTCCCCAAACTATTGGTTCCATCAGTACACAACGATAAAATTATTTATCGAATCGTTCTGGTAATGTTAAATCTCTTCCTTTTTAACGAGGGAATGTTTATTTCCAGATGTATTAACTTTTAGTCGATTTGGTCGAAATTAAATGAATTTATACTAAACGTAATATTTTTTTCTTTGTAAACTGACACGAATTGTAAGCACAAAATAAATTTTTCGTTGAAGAAATGAAATTATTTTTACTGATATTAACTGACGGTTTGTTTAGATTTCTGAAAAAGTGCGCATTTTTTTTTTGTCGTAAATAATTATTTTATTGACAAAATCTGTTTTATCTTATTGTCTGTATTTCGAGATAGACGAGACAGACTCAGTAAAAGTTACCGTAAACATAAAATCCAAAAATTATACCATGACAAATTTGATGTTCGTGTGGTATTCAAAAAAATATATCACAATATATTATTATTATTAAAATGATAGTTATATAATATAGTTTTAAACATTCGGTTATACTTTTTTTTAAACTCAAATTAATAATTATATGTCTTACATGGATTTTTCTATATACATACGTGTACTTCTTAAACATCCATTTTGGGTTTACCAATTTTGGAAAAAAGTTCAAACAATTATTATTTATAATATTGAATATTAATAAATATAATTATATTAACGCGAGTCACATAAATTAATTTGTAGTTTTTATACAAATGTATAAAGTACAAGTTTTTAAATGTTTAATTTACGATTTGAATTTAAAAAAAAAATAAAATGAAATTTATCTATTTTTAATTATTCGACGCGAAGTATTCGTATGTATACCGGATTTTTTTATGTATTTCCGTTTAAAAATTAAACGAAGAAAAATGTTGTATAACTAAGAGTATTAGAAAAGTTTTCTTTCAAACTTGATTGTAAGCTTTCTTTTGTTTTTTTACTCGTAAAACACTTTTTTTTTAAAGTGCGTTTTGAGTATCTTATAAAAAAAAAATCAACCATTAAAATATATATTATGTTGGAATTTAATTTGTAATTAATTATAAACAGACAAACAGTAAATGTATATTTTTCGATATTAATGAATACGCCTTATATTTGGCTACTCGTCGATTTAACTATATGCTTGTAATATGTGTATACCTGGTATTTATGTTTTAAAATTCAAATGTGAAATTACAACTACGTTTATTTTCAACTCGTAAATCGATCAACCCTATAAACGGCCATCGTGTGAGTTCCATAGTTTCACGAGAACTTGGCTTAAAAGTTTCTCGAATTACATCAATCACTGTTGATATTATAATATATTTTATGTACATGAAGATTCTGAGAAATATTTTTATATTCAAATTTTGTTCGCGTCATTTTTCCTACGTCGTTATTTGGAAAATACAGTTTTCGACTAGTTTGACGTATAACTATATAATACCCAACGTTGATTTATTATAATCATTATTAGATACAAATTAATATTAAAATAATAAATAATGATACATATTACCTTACATTATACACGCGACAAACGTAATCAATTCAAGACTCGACAAAATTGTAAAATGAGTTAAATACACTATATTTAGACATCTTTAAAAACATTTTCAATACATAACAAAATTACAATTCGTTAAATTACTCATCACTGGAGACCAGATTTTCGTTCTAGAACAACGTACGTTTGCATGGTCGCATTTTTTTTTTTTTTGTTGCGTTGTCACAGTTTTGAATTGGGTGCTCTCTTATTTATCAAAACTATTATGTAAATAGGTATTATATATTTATACTCGCTTTCGTCGAAATACCGACAAAGTGAAAAATCGATATTACGCACGCCACATTTATTTTGAGTATAAATATAATATCGATTTCCAAACACTGAATTTTTAATACACGTTGAAATTATTTAAGCAATTGCGAAAATTAAGACGCGAGATATATGTTTTATTAGCTTAAGATTCTGTTTCTTGTTGTATGAAAAATAGAAAATAAAATATTTATTATCAGTGTTTCACAATATTGTTTAAATACGCTAACAATATGACAAAGCCGATAAATTAAAAACAGAGTAGACCGCACTACATTCCTTGATTTTTATAAAATGAATTCGTTTTTTTTTTCATTCATTGTTACGCGTCAAGTAACCACCCTTTTTTCTTTCTACAAAGCTACAAAAACGAATATCTTTTCATATTAAATTTTTTTTTTTTATATTCAATATAAAAGTTATATCATTAATAATGTATTACGTGTTGTAATGCATATTTCTTTTTCTTTTTATTACGCGTACTTATTTATTACTATTTTATTTGGTACTGTTGTTGTTGTTCTAATACGAAAAAAGTATGAACGTATTTTTTTTAATAATTACTCATGTTTATCTCCGCTGTTTTCAATAAAATCAAAATAATTTCATTTTAATTATAATTTCTCATTTCATCACTGCTATTGTTTTTATTACAACAATAATATCTTTTTTTTTTTTTTACAAACATTGTTTTTCATTCTTTAAAAATTTATATATATATATATATATATCTTAATGAATTCTCATATTTTCACTTCAGCAAGTACATTTATAATCTCTTTTTGGTTATTATTTTGATGTTCTCTATTTATTTAATATCAAACTTTACTGTAGTTTATTTTTTGATTAGTTTTTTGAAGTGACATGTCATATATAATATGAAGACTTACCTGCTGAGGATTAATTTCTTCCGAAAACTCAGTCGTTCTCAGCCGTAATCAGCGTCGTTATCAAGATATTTAATGCGACGACTAACATTTTAGACGTGAATTAACCAAAAGTGTCATGATTTCACGCACAACGTGAAAACGAAGTTGCTTTTAATAATGTCAATTAAATGTAATGTGATACGTAACACAATTTCGATTAAGTACTAACTTTTTACTTTGTATAACATAAGGTGACGTCTTGCATTTCTTTTAATCAATAAAATTGTTTCGTAGCGATGATGATTGTAATGAATTTACAACGAGATGTTTTTATTTTTTTATTCCAGAAAACACTTTCTCAAACGTAAATGTATAGTCGATATGTAATTCTCTATAAATTCTTAACTGAACGCAGATGGGCCTTTTAAGAGATCATTTTGGAACGTTTCAGTGCAAAAAATTATCTAAAAGCTTAGCGTACATGCAGGATATTTTCGGATAAATCGAAATGCTCAAAGAATCGTGTTCCGAATGCAACAGTATTATATTATAGTTTTCAATTTCGAAAATGGTTACCCGAAAGGGCAGACTTTATAAGGTTAATAGACGAGAATGAGAGCTGAGTTATATATACTTGTTGTCCGAAAAACGTTTATTTTTTGGATACGTTAAAAATCATCGATACGAATCAGAGACGATTATTAAGAACCAATATTGACGCAGTGATGGGACACAATAAATACACAATAAAAGCATTAGAAGTAAAAAAAATAAATAGCGACGTTTTAGGCAAACGCCTATTATAAATATGATTTTTTTATAGACATAAACCAATTTTAAAAAGTCAAATACGAGATCTACTGAAATCGTAATAATCATAAACCGATTTTCAAAATTATTTTTGAAATCAAATATAAAAGGGCAATAACTCTTATTACCAGCACTTAAATTTTAAAAGCAAACAACGTTCTACAAGAAGGCCAGATTTAGGGGAGAGCTAAGTGTGCCGCAGCCCATAGAGCCCCTAAAGTTTTGTAGATTTTCAAGAAATTGAAAATGAAATAATAAAACTTGTCAATATTTACCGAATTGATATAGATGAAAATACTGGAGATATGATGTTTTAAGAAAACTCAAATGTCAAGATGTAATAGATGATTTTGTAAAAAAAAAACCAAGAAAAATACCAGGTTCGCAATTTTAACTATCGTTTATTATTCTTTAAGAAATTTTCGGACTTATCCATGTCATCGGTTTGTGGCTGACGTTTCGAACTTGTTTCAAAGTTCATCTTCAGAGACATTGTTATTGCTCTGTGGTTGCAACTCTACTGCCTCTAACGTCAGCCACAAACCGATGACACGGTTAAGTCCGAAAATTTCTTAAAGAATAAATCAACAATCCATGAAAGCTTTAACACATTCATATCGTTTATTATAATATTATTTTAATTTTAAGTTAAAGTTAAAGTCTATTTTAAATTATTTCGAGCTTCATTGTATACATTCTCTGATTAAATAAAATGAGTACCTACTAAAGATAAGACAAAAATACATTTTCGTGTATAAGTAAAAAATATATATATATGCCTCGCTTATTTATTTGGGGCATCCACCAAATGTTCTGCCCACGGGCCCCTACAAATGTATCTGAATCCGGCTCTGTCTATAAGTATTGCAAATACTGTGTTTTACTTATAGTATACGATTGTCTACATGACCACGTGCAATAGTTTATTAGCTATAATCGCTTGATAAATTTTAAATAATAATTCACAATACCAATGGCGAGAGGAGTGCCCAGTCTCCTTATCATTTATTCGTACCATTATAATTTGTTGCGGATAGAATTAATATTTTATTTGTTCAAACAAAATCTGGACTTGACAGTTGAAAAAAAATTTTTTTTTATTATTATAAAGTGTTTGGTATTGGAGAGCGTTGTTTTAAAGTTTGAATATTAAAATAATAACTAAAAGTATCCCCGCCGAAATAAATTTCGAAACGGCAAACGTTAAAAATGATAGTTGGAACGTAATTATTTAGACCGATAAACAGAGACATATTCGACGAACAACGTACGTGTAGTGTTTTATAAACGCATTTAAAGTAGCATTAAAGTAGCTCGCGACTATGAAAAAAAAAAAAACAAGGAAATGAAAATAAACTCGGTTGGGATTTTATCACTGCCAATTCTCGATTTATTTTCTCGTAATTATTTCTTTTGCAGGAACAGTGAAACTTTGTACACGTATTAATCCCTTTCAGAAAACGTGACGAGGTACACCGTAACGGAGAACTCATTTATAGATAGGATGAAAAAATAAAACTAAAGTCACGTTTAGAACGTTTCAATCTCGAGTTTTCAATTTTTTTATCATTCACCTTATTATTTTGTCGTTATCGATAATGCATAAAAGATATCCTACGCGGAATATCGTGCGACATTTATTAAATGATTTATAAATCAATAGTTAAAAAAAATATATATATACATATACATTTCAAATTACGAATTATGATGACTCATATTATGTGTGTTGATATTAATATTATTGTTATACAAAAAAAAAACCAAATTGTATTCAAACAAATTTAAACGGGTAAACGTAACAGTTTTTAATGAGTACATATGATGAAAATATTATTACCTTCGTGTGAATTTTAATTTTGCAAATGAATAAAAACAAACGTCATCAGATTAAACTTTAATGAGCGATGGATGTACAAACACGTGAGGTAATTACTATTATTATGTACAATGTAATTTCGCACAGAATTTGAATCGCTGTAAATTTTCGTTCATAGCATCGTCACGGATACACTGTTATTAATCATATGGCAAATACGCGATCAATTTCAATATGCGCGATAAATATGATTAAACATAAACAATTAAAAAACAACAATATTCTGTGCCATTGACATATGTATTAACAGTATTAGTAAACGAAAATAAGATCCACCCTAATGTATATGGATGGAAAACATGCACAACAACTTGTCAAACAGAAAGAAAGTTGAACACGTTTGATATATTATAGTACTACTTGTGATGAGGATCTAAGGTTGGACATTCGACGAGTTAAAAGTTAAAATTAAATTAGTTTTAATCGAGTTACAATAACTTCCGATTTCTTTTAATTTAGCCCGTTATAACTTCATGTTAATTTTATACAAACTATATTTTGAATTAAGTAAAATTTTATTCAAACTACAAATATTCTAAATGGAGTTATTATTTTAATTTGTACTCGAATATATACATTTAAATTTTCTAGACGTTTGGATAACGGTTTAAACGAATCTTGCAATGATATTTTTAAACGCGGTACATAAAACTATCTTAATTTTGTATGGAATATTTTTTAAAGTATTTTCCTTTTTTTTTTTTTTGTAATTGATAAATAGAACATTAAATTTTTTTATGAAGTAACATTGTTCTCAGTGTTAATTTTAGAAATTAGAAGTAGATAGAAAAATATAAGTAATTTAACTAAGCTTTTTTTTTTCATTAACGTACAATTCAACGAGTTAAAAAACTGTTATTGACTCGTCCACGTCATTGCTGAGGTTAAATTACTATTACCCGTATTTTATATAATACAAACAGTAAAAACTGAACGCTACGCAATTTCGCCAATTCTATTTATCGACTTATATAATTTATATTCGGTTATATCGGATATCATTGGAGTAGCGTTTGACACGGATTGGTGCTTTCGGTTCATTGCGCGAGCTTATTATAATACGTAATAACGTTTACCAATGCGAATAGTAAAATTTATCATTTGTTTTCACATAAAAAACAAAAAAATGTTTAATTTAAAAAATACACTATTACAGTTAAATAGCTTCTCGTAAAATTCATAAAACGGATTTCTACAGAATAATGTATTGTGTGATTTATAAGTCCGTATGATGGACTTCTGTAGTAACACGAGTTGAAATGAATAGTCGTCGGAAAATCGATCGAAATAAAACGAGGGATGCGAGACCTATGACAAATCGATAGTAAACGTTAAAAAACGAACCGAGAAGGAACGATCCACACTTTATACCAGTGGTTCTCAACGGGGTGATAACGCCCCCCTATAGGCGGTGGAGTGGTGCTGAGGGACGGTGAACTTTTTTTGGCCAATAGAGGGGCAGTAAGTATATTTTGGACGTAAACTATAATTATACCGTAAGACTGTCAGTACTGCGAACAAAAAAAAAAAAAAAATCGACTCGATATCGTAAAAAGAGAAGACTTGCACTTTCATCTTACAAATATCGAACCTGATGTAAAAAAAAAAAAACTGGCTTTGCCACACCAAGCACAACCATCTCACTGACCACTGTCCGCTTTTTTACTTTTTACTACTTTTTCGTTTTTAATATTAAATTGCTTTTGATCTTAAAATTTATAATTTTTTAATACAAAACGTTTTTCTAGCACGCTGTTTTTATTTTTTTATTGGTCACATAATTTTGTTTTAGATTTACAATATTAACTCTGTCCTCTTTCCCCATAACCATAATTACTGGTTTTTCATTCGGGGGCGTTGAAAAGTCGTTTGCTTTTAAAGGGGCGGCTGCTTTTAAAAGATTGAGAACCACTGCTTTACACCCTTAAATTACGCCACTGCCTAGCAGCGTTACATACTTGCACTCGCTTTTGTTTCGTAGTATTGCAGGATACGTCCCTTCTATAATGTAACCGATGCTTTTGCGAGATCCGGCCAAATCGCGGAACGTTCCGCGAGAAGGGTAGAGCCTGCTGTAATAGCGGCGCCAGAATCGGTAACCCTCTGCAAAAGAGGTGGACAGACGCAATTGTAGAAGATCTAATAGGGATTTGGTATATTGAACCAAAACAAAAAAAAAAAGGGGAAACAAAGTGTTCTCCGGGACGGGAACAGATGACGCGATGTTTTGTTGGCGGCGAAAGTTCTCTGGGAGCGTCGTTGCAGTCTGTCGTCTGCACGCAGCAGAACGCGAATAAGAAATAAAAACAAACGAATATCGGATGAGATATTTTATAATATATGGATCCGTCATTTGTATATAAGGAAGTCGAAAGAAATTCCGGTTCAGTTATTCTATACAATATATATATATATACGCTTTTATAGGTAAATTATACGCTGGCCGAGTTTACAAATCTAACGCAGTTTCAAAGGGTTTATATATTTACTAAATCCAGCGGGAGAGACGGTATAAAAAATAACCGACTGAATTCGAACGGATTTTACATTCGACGAAAATATTGTGTGTATTTTATACAACGAAACGGATATTATTGAAATTGTGTTTTCGTTTCGCGCGTTTTATCCGCGAAAATAAGGATTTACCGTCATGTTAAAAATTCAAATATCCGCATATTAGGTGTACATTTTTTTTTTTTTTTTCCAAAGAATATTATTACGATAAAACTTTGCGAACCGTAATTAACATTTACATATGTATAGTAGGTAAGTAGCTGAAGTACCTACGTTTTTTTTTTTCTGTTTTAACAGCTATAAAGTGCGTATTTTTATTTTATTATAACGATAATAATAATTTTGATTTTATAATAACAACAGCGCGCTTAAATCGGGATCTCGCGTGTTTACTGATATTTTTAAAAGTTATTTCAATTACACAGTAACGTTATACGGAATTCAATAACATTTTTCATTTATTTTTCAATCGCGTTGACGAAAACATTAATGAAAAAAAAAAATCGTGAAAACACGACATCGTTTTAGGCTATGATATTGTTTAAATATTACGATATAATTACGATGGTGAATCGCAAATAAATTAATAAAAATGATACGTATATATACATTTAATACGCAAATGCGAATGAGAGATAATATTATAAAATATTGTTTTTTTTTTCACCCGTAACAAATTAATTTTACCTTTTTATCGGATCAAAAATAATAATAATAATGTTTTTTAGTATTCCGCGTTGGTGTTTTGAATTAATATATAAAACGTATTTAAAAATGTGTTTTTATGTGTGTATGTGTGTATGAGAGATATTCAGTTCTTTCCTGTTACGGGACTGGGATTTAAAACAAATTCATTTTTTTCCGTTTTTTTTTTTTTTTTTTACAGGATTCTCGGCTTTAAAATGCAGGTTTTGGTCCCGAAAGGTTATACATGCTTACGTTGGTTAGATAAATCCTTTATTTTATCAAATCCCTTCGGATTACATTAGTACAATAACATCGGTTACGAACCCGTTTTAACCCGATATATATATATATATACAATACACATATAGGCATACGTATAATAAAATAATCGTTATCGTTTGGAATTCAATAATAACATAAATCTCGTGTAAATAATATTATAACAAATTATAAATTCCCGAAGAACCCTATTATATATTTTTATTGTCATTGATATATTGGCAATTTTACGAATAATTTTACTCGTAGGTACTCGTAGGTACGTAAACTGATCCAGTTTTGATCGCGGCGAGAAAATATGAAGTTACAAAAATAATGACTCATTGTTCAGCCGGTTAGAAACGCAAAATCATCGAAGATGCTCGTACAACAGTGATTGGTGTTAAAACGTTTCTGTCCTGCATTCGATTCGTTTGTCGAGCGCGTAATTATTCTATTATTTTTTTAATCTTAAGACGATGTAAAATATGTATTATACATACGTGTATTATTTTGTTTTTTGACGTTTATTATTGAAAATTGACTACGCGATTTTTATTTTTATTTTTAAATACTCTGGAGTCATGGCTATAGCCTCACTAATTATTATTTAATACTAGTTACGCCCTCGGGTATAACATGCGATTTTTGGCATTTTTTTTTTTATACGAAAATGCTTTCCGTTTCTGACGACTCAACTTAATACTACACGATGAAAACATTTTAGAAAATACGAATATTTTATACGCGACGAATTATTTTACGATTCTGTTTTTGTATTGTTATATTGGTTTATGTAAAAACTACAGAGGAAATCTGATATAAAATAATATTGTGTCTAATACTCTAGTAAAACGACGGGAATACATTGGCGCGTTTAATAAAATACAACGTTATCATCGCGTTATTATAAACATTAATAGCAAAAAAAAAAAAGAACTTTTTCTTTCGCGAAATCAGTGTAAACTATGTGCGTCTCGTTAAACGAACTAGATATACGTATTTTTTTCTTTGTCAAGCCAACAAAATCGCCTCGAGTTTCCAAGCAATTATAACGGCAACGAGAATTCAATTTTATAAAAGTAATTCGATATACAAGAGAAAAGCGTTTTTGTGTTCAAAAAACAATCGAACAGAACGATTAATTATTTAATAGCGTAATCGTTTGTAATTAATATTAATTTTCGATTGACAAATAATAATAAAGACTTTGTGACGGTTTTTGTTTCAGGTACGTAAATGCGAGCAGGATTGTAATTCGATTTCAATAACCGAGTTAAAGAGTACATAAATAACAATATGCAAATAAACTCTCGCCGTCTTGGCGCGTAAATCGTCGGAAATTCAGTAACAGCTAGTGAACGACGAATATTAAACGGTATTGTTAAAACGTTTGTACGTTCTATATACGAGATGACGTGCGCTGTAAGGCCCGTAACTATTGTGGGCTAAAACGAATTAAGATCTAGATTTGATGTGTGTGTGTGTGTGTGTTAAATAACGCGAATAAATATATTATCAAACCGATAATGTTGTATAAAATACTAAATTAATTATCGGTTGAATGGGATACAACATCATCGTATTTCGTTTACGCATGTGAGACTGGTAAAAACGTACTAGACCAAGTGATTAACGTTTCAACCGAAATATTCAAAATAGTACTTCCTTTGCACCACCGACACTGAAATCGGAATACCTATGTAATGTCGAGATACAAACGTTTGACCGAAAATTACAAGGTAATGAATATTAATATATTTCGTATATCTAAAAAAAAAGTTTAGCGAAATATTATGGAGTTAAATGCATTTTGCGTTTTTTTATTTCTATACGATATTAGGTTTGGTACGTTTCGTGTATCGAATATTACGAATTTAATTTTTAATTTTTTTTTTTTGTTGATATTTTCTAATTTTAAGGGCGACTTTTTAAATATTTTATTATTATGATTTTTATGGAATTCTACAAGTACATTCAAGTTGAAAAATTTTTTTTCCACATCGTAATTAGAGATCCGTTAATTTTAAGACTAATATTCAAAGGCGACAGTTCAATATATTAGAGCTCGTTTACGAATTCAGCGTCATCAAACCGATACAGCACCAAATTATCGTGTTAAACATTACGCGAACAGTGGTATATTTCTATTTGTAACGCACGTTGAATTTTAAAGATTTTATGTACCTAATATTTTTTTCGTAATTATAGATTCAGTGCATTCATGTTTTATTATATGGGCAATAACGAATATGGTAAAACATTCAAATTTATTTCGATACTACAAATTGAGAAATAATAATTATCTCGGATATTAAAGCTTTAAGAAAAAAAAACAAAACGAAACGAAAAACGTATTATAATATAATAATAACGACCCGAAAATTGTTCCGTGACTTCATTAATGTTAAAAAAAAAAAAATGACGAAAAATTATACATTTTAAATGATTTAAATACACAAAAAAAAAATAAATCCCAAACGTAATATTAAATATATATATTTTTTAAAGTATATGTTTTTAGTTAAACTTCAAAATAAAAATTTTAATAATGTAACTAAATGTTTTTTTATGGTATACGACATGCTTGAAAAAAAAGAAAATCGCAAAATAAATGTTTCGCCTTTAAACCATTCGATGTACGAAATCGAATTTCGTTATTATATAAAAAAAAAAACACGTAAAAATAAAAACGCAGTCACCGCGGTTCGAGTTTTTTTTTTTGCTGAAATTTTGCGTTGCATTTCATTTTAACAATTAAATAAAATTTACAAAAAAGTTAACGGTAATAAAAAGACAAAATAAATAGGACATCAAAATTTAGTACAACAATAAAAGATTAAATAACGAAGCCTCCAGCTTCCAGAATACGAGAGAAATAATTTTTAACAATAACAGATTCACTTTTACAATTAAGGATAGAAGGCAGGTCAAGAGATATATTTAGTGATTTTAAAAAACACGGTCCAAGTTATCGTCAAGTTTTTTTTTTTTTGTTTATTTATTTATTCGTATGGCTGGAAACACAAAAATTAATATATAATTAGGAGGATATAGCGCAGTAAAGATGTTGTATGTGTCAGATTATAAATTATAAATAACACATAATAATAATCAAGATCATAGATTGATATCTAAATTCCTTAACCATTCAATAGCGTTTGGAGTTGCGTTTATAAAGTCCTCGAGCGTTCCGTTGAATTTACGATTTGAGCATTCGCTTATGATGTGTAATATAGATGGATTGTATGGGCCACAGTCGCACTCTGGAGCTGATGCTTTTTTTGTTTATATAATATCACGTTAAAATCGCATAAACGTATACGTATATATAAACGCTGAAATGTCTAGAGCCTGTAGGATGTAGCGTGTATCTTATTGAGACGTTTATATGAAAAAAAAATGATTTTTTTTTTTTTTAAATTTCGATACGTTTAATATTATTCAGCAGTAGAGTAATTAATTCCCTTCCGGTTCGCCTACCTCATTTTACCATCGGATCCCCGACCACTGACGATAATCGATATTGCACCCTTATTTCGCGTATACATATAATATAATACGTATTTCCGGCCTGGCTATTATACCGCGCGGTACGGCTGCTCTTTGATGTCTGTCGTTTCGAATTATATTATACGTGTATATACGTATACCTATATACGTAATATATGCATAAGTGACATTATAATAATACGGTTAATGTATATTCGTTAATTTATTATCGGCAATTACCAAATCGAATTTCGCCGCCGGAGATCCGCGGTGCACAATCCGTTATATTAATAATATCCCGATTGGACTGCGCGTTCATTTATTATTTTATACATATAATATATACAGGCACGTGTATAAGGTGTATTGGAGTTTCAAATCTTCCCTTCAACGAAAATCGTTCGGAAATTCGCATATTTTATATTCAGTAAAACCTCCCCTAACTGACACCTTCCCGCAGTACAAACGGACCCCTCCAAATAGCGAAAGGTTTTTGGGAACGGGGACACTTTTTACTCCCGAATAGCGGACGCTTAATAATTTAAAAATAATGACACTTTGGGTTTACCGATAACGAACTCGTTGAACAAAAAAAACTCGTTCTCGAACGGATATAAGATTACGACGAATAACGACGATTATGACGAGAATGTCAACGTCTTGACTGCCAACGTTTTGTCAGTTAGTGTGATGATTAGTTTTCGATGCGACGGAGAGTGGTTTAAAGTGTAAGAGATTGTCGCTTCGCGAAAAAATTGAAATTCTCAGATTCCCGTCGAAACGTAGGAGTTCGTGTACTCGCAGAAAACTTTACCAATTATGAATTCCGAACATTTACCACCCCCTCATTCTGGATAGCGTACGAAATTTCGGTGACCTAGTGCGTTCAGATTTCATTGTATACGTTTACTGTTGTGCTATATAAAATACGGTTTTGTTGGGGATGTAAGTGTATCCGAATCAACGTGAACTGCAACTACGCGGGATGAAGTCGGTATATCTGGTAAAATAGGTACAACACCCACATCGTGTCTTCGATATGAGGTTTTTAA
This sequence comes from Slavum lentiscoides, assembly GCA_032441835.1. Lineage (NCBI taxonomy): Eukaryota > Metazoa > Arthropoda > Insecta > Hemiptera > Aphididae > Slavum > Slavum lentiscoides. Next base: position 691,160 of record CM063721.1, on the reverse strand, counting down.
TCGAGACTACAACCGCGGTTATAACACGTTACAATCGTTTTAATCATATCGGATATACAATCATGGACGTTTAAATTATTATTGATAAAACTGTCATAATTCCATAGCGTATAAAAAAAAAAAAAAAAAAAAATTCTGCACTTGCGTAAAATATAATATGAATTATAAATGACGTTTTCATCAGGTCATTAATATCAGGTATTTGTCGTAATTTTTCGCAGTGCTGGGGGTGATATAGTGCGACGGTTCAACGAGGATTTCGGTTGAAATAAAAGTGCCGTTTTTTTTTCTAAAATTTTAAAGTCACTCCAGGTTAGTCGTAGTATGATACGTGAACACTGCGTAGTTGGGTATTGTGGCGAAGAAATCATTTTTGGTCTTTTCTCGCGTTTATATTACTATTCTTCGATATACTTTCGTATACCGCAAATAAAAAGTCGTCTCCAACAAACCTACGGCGTACGTGTGTTCCAAAGATTTAATATTTTTCTCTCTTGGAAACTCATCAATAATAAATAGATTTCGGTTCGGAAGAGATTCCGTTGATGAATATTAATACATTTACTTCTTTGTAATTCACTGTACGAACTTTATTATTAATGTTTCTCGTGAATCTTCCCTTGATTTATTTGTCATCGTGTTTGGATGAATACCGTATACGTTTTATTCTCGTACAGTTTCGGCTCTGAACTTCATTAACAAAACAGTTATATACCTATATATTTTCGACGTTAATATTATACGATTTCCGACCGTGGACCGTGTTCGTTTTGTTCTCAGAGCCGATTTCGAAGACAGATTCCCACCCGTTAAATAATAATAACGGGCGTTGGAGATTACTTTGACACTCATAATATTGTACATAATTCATAAATGTTATTCGTACTCAGTACAAAAACTATTGATATTTTTCGCTCGCTCCTATTGTATATTTCATATTTTAGGATCACGTGTTTTTAACGAAATTTTAAGTGAAATGAACGCTTAATTACAATGACACTGTTTCAATATTATATGATTGACGGTAAATAAACGCGAATTACTACGTCTGTATGAACGTGATCATCAAACAGCTCATGTATATTGTATACAATACAGTGTACACACAACTCAAATCTGATATTAATCGTATCCCGCGGCACGTCGCGGAAATATTTAGATATTAGAAACAACCAATTTCACGTTATACGTATTTTATCGAGACCAAATGAAATGCTGGAATGATTTTCATAAATCGAAAAATGAAATTACCCGATAGAAAAGCAATATGTGTAGTAACTTGAGACTTTTCGTACAAAAATGTAATCATACGTGTATTCGAAAAAGATTTTATTTTATTTTTTGCAGCGTTCGCACATACAAATATTGAAATACGTGTTATTTACTTTGAGACGCGGTTTTTTTTTTCACATATAAAATTATTTAAATCGTGTTTTATAACATTAGGTTGAACAAGTCGATTTGGGCGCCATTTGATACAGATTTTTAATATACGAGGATTGTAGCTGTTATACGTTCTTAGAAAATAGTTTTAGTATATTTGAATGAGCTGCAAAGCCTTGGATATAATAATTTGCGGTTTGAAACAAAATAGATATGTTTAACGAAGGGTATAATGTGGATGGATACATTGAAAGCTGTTTTAAGATAAATTTTGCTGATGATTCTTCTGATTCGAAACGATCGAACTGCAACGTATAATAGCCAATTTTAAGAAAATTATACGGCAGGCTCGAACACAAGTTTTTTTTTTTTTTGGGGTGGAGGGGGGGGTAGCAAAAAATACAACTATATAATATTTATGGAAATAATTTATTTAGACAATAACGTACGTATATTTAAAATTAACATAATATAATATTATGTAACGTATTATATTATCGTATTTGTCATAAACATATTATATATTGGTAGTGGCGGTTATAAGGGAGGGCGATAGGTATTAGATGGCCAATGGGATTTAGTATTTTTAAACTGAGTACATCTCTGACCTGAAAGCATCGACTTGTGTCATGTAAGTTGGTCCAATTATGTTATGGTTATGCTCCATTTCTCCCCCCCCCCTTTGAACATCATGTATAAGGCTAGAATTAGTACTCGACCGACGATAAGCGCGTATGGTGTGCGCTGATCATCGGTGGTCGGTCGTGATCGAGCGTTTAATGCTTAGCCGACAACAAACTCTGGTCGGTCGTGTACAGTGTAAACGAGTAAACGTGTAAATGTGAGCAAACGAGACACGAGTAAACGTTAAATAAATAGTAAATGTGTAAAATGAACGAATAAACGTGTTAACGAGTGTACAATGAGGAAAGATGAATCCTTAAGTTTGATTTCATTTTATTTAAATACGCGAAATAATAATAAAAAAATAAATAATAAAGATTGCGTACGAGCGTACGAACGGTCGGTCGGTCAGCATCAAACTAAATACCCGCATATACCGACATTGCGCGTCAGCCGACCGTAATAAAACAGGAAAAGAAAGTAGTCACCAGATAGCGCTACGACACAACATAGAGGGCGTGGCAGAAAGGCGAATATAAATAGCGGTCCGAAATCGTCGTACCGCTCAGTGTAGTCACGGCGGTCAGGCGTGAATACCGTAGTTCACGTCTGACTGCGGTGTGTGTGTGGTGTTCGAGACTTACCGTTATTTATATGCGCCTTTCTGCCACGCCCTGTATGTTGTGTCGTAGCGCTATCTGTTGACTATTTTTTTTCCTGTTTTATTGTTATTTCATTTGCGTTCCATGCGCGTTGTTCTTTCTTTTTCTACATACCTATCCATTTCGTCTCGGTACATTAATAGAACTTTCTTCTTGGTTATTACTCGTCAATGTGGAAATTTCATTAGCAAAGGGGATTGGCTCCATTTTCGCTCCCCCTCCCCCCTTGAACATCATGTACAAACACCACTGTGTATTAATAATATAATAATCGATAATATATGAAGGTTTTATGTTGTGTTATCAAACTCGACGTCGTCTTCGCGGAATTTGACTTTTGTGGAATAACGTCTGCTTGACAACGCTACGTGTGGCCCGTGCCTAATAGAAATCACCATAATAGACGAAAATATTGTACCTACGTGTAATTAACGCGGGACGTGCAGTCACAAATAATATTATTATACACATAATATTTTACACAACTTATTATTAGTTGTATAAAATTAACTGAAAGATATGAAAGCAATGTAGGTACCCTAAAATATTTCGGGGGGATTTGAATCCCTATAACCCCCCGTGTATACGTGTCTGTTTATCGATGTACTCCTGTATTGTTACGTTGTCAGTAAAATGTTCAATGTGCGTCTTAATAGATATCCTGAAATTATTTTCTAAAATATAATAATATAATTCCGGAGGGAAAAAAATGGAAAAAAGATTTATGTAGTTATTTTAGGTACCTCATAAAATTCTCGTAATGATAAATGTCTCGTACGAAATCAAAATTCTTAACAAAACACGTAATTTATGGTATTTATTAAGATAAAGTACTACGCGGGGGGTGTTAAAGTTAATTAAATTTTACTTCAGATCGCAATACTGATCGTACGCCAAAATAATGTATTCAAACAAAAACGGTTTTCACACGGCCCCCTCTGAAGTATAATATCATGTATATAATCTGACATTTAAGTTTTACATTTAATGAAACAATTTTGAATGGAAATCACGGCGAATAATAATAGTAATTAATAATATAAAATATACATATTATGTGTGTGTGTGTGTGTATTTGGCTTTCAAATATTTTGGTTTAAAAATAATTGGAAATCAAAAATAGACGTCTGATAGTAATTATTGACATTTATACGAAAAAAATTAATTTAATGTCGGACCGAAAGTTTATGGATCTCGCGCGACAAATAATCATGTACAAACTTCGAATCAACTCGACGACGGCACATCAGAAGCTGATGGGGCGTCAAACTTATGTTTTACAAAATAAAATTACATAGGTATATCAACATTGGTTTCTGCGTTGGTTTATTGTTAGTGTCACGTCAAAACAAAAGTCTAATATTCTTACCGTAAACGAATTATAGTAATTTCGTTTAAAATACTCGAATCTGAATATTTTTAATTCATTTTATCGACAAAAAGAAAGAAACGAGTTGAAAGTATTTTTTTACTATAGTAAAAATGTACCAAACAATCATCGACTGAAATGAATTCCTGTTGTGTGAAATATTTATAGAAATTAAAATGCTGTTGACAGTGACCCAGCCTATTCTCATGCTAATATTATTTAACTTAAGAGACAGTCGACAAGTCGACACGTTATATTAACGTATAATCATATTTTTTTAATACTTTATATCGAGGTATAATGTTTGTTCTCGAAGTTGCAAACAGTGAGTTAGAGAAATCGTACATTTCGGTTAAATTATTATAAATATAATAAATTCAATAATTTCTCCATAGGCGCATGTACATTGAAATGTCTAAAAAATTTTCTTTTTTAAAGTGTATTAAACGTTTATCTAATTTCGTTAAAAATTACCGAATTGCACTAAAATACGAGGTCGTTTTTACGCTATTTATTCGGTAATAAATATCGAATTGTTTGTTTTCTTAATTATAATACCATAATAAAGACGAGTGCGCATTTCACGCGCATTTATTATGCCGAATACTGCAGACGGGACAGCAGTGGTTCTCAACTCAACCTAAACAGCGGAACACTTTTGCGAAATTTCAAACACCGCGGACTACGTTTGCACATTTTTCACCACCGCGGTCCGTTATTAATTAATATCATACGCCGTCTCCTAATATATTATATTGAGTAATAACCACAGGAAATAGACAGCGATTCATTGAAATTTGCAGACAAATTTAGTAAAACGTTTAAAATTTATAGATACTTAATCAATGCGACTATTATTAGCTCGTACTTGTATCTTGGAACGGTGTTCTCGTTTAAGCCGAGCCACATACGTAACACGGAATAAAATTTCATTCGTTTGATACAACGCGACATTGTTTGTTATTTAATTTTTAAGTTAAAATTTGTTTTCAAATTAAAAAAATTGATGTAAGTTTAAAAAAAAGAACTTTGACAATACGGACCACCAGAGATAAGTCCGCTGACCATCAGTTGGGAACCACCGGATTACAGTATTAGTTTTATTATTCTCAGTACCTAGACGCCGTTCGGATTATGATTACGTAATAATATGATTGCTATAACGGACAAAGAATCCAATCGTTTTTGTTCGTTTTTCTCTCGTGCACGTTATATTTTTACCATCGTTGTCAAACACAATGCAACAGACGTTCGAAATCGTATATATCTATTTATAATAACACGAGCACGGTTCGAATACGTCTTACGGATTTACCATCCCACTCGTTTCGTTTAGCTGCAGCTTTCGTCGACGACAAAATTCATCGAGAAATATATTATTTATCGGTGGCCCTTGCCACTGTGCAGGACACGCGTGGAAAATCGAAAAGGATCGACTGGAAAACGTAATATTTCGTATTACAAACGTACGTTGTGTAAAAATCCGGCAACAGAGGTTGTTGTTCTCACTAAAGTAGTCAGTGGCAATTCATTCAACACGTTCACACGAGAGAAAAAAAAACAAAAGAAGAGTTTTGTCTTTTTCTTCTTCTAATCACTCGAGGGTAAAATACATAAAATATAGTTTTAAGAGAGAATTAAAACGGATTTTTTTATGAAATTCGTATTGGTTCTGCGTTCGATCAAAACATGAACATTTATCGTAAGAAGGATAAAAGGACATCCAAAAGTGACCGCAGGTGGGAGGGGCGAGGCGAATGGACCATCGCCTCCCTGATTTTTTTTAAACTACGTTATTCAATATCACGCGTATGGCATACCATATGTTCATATACCAAGTTCCTAAAATATTTTTTTTTAAGCTTATCAGTAGGTAATCGTAAGACATTGCGATAATTCGATCGATATAAATTTCATAATTATTATTGTTTTACTGATTCATTGAAAAGATTAAAAACACGAATCCGTAATTCAATCTCCGAAGACAGATAAAATGGTTTTACTCTATACAGTATATACATAGTACATACAAGTACTAACCAGACCTGAACAAACCATAAGCGAATGTTTTCGCCTAGAAGCAGGTGGTATGACATATTTTTTTTATCAGGAAATGCTAACACGTAAAGTCGGCAAATTTATCTCTGACTAAATTCACTGACCTGCCTACACGATATTCTTCGTTATTTTCAAATGGTATAAAATCCGGTGTCATTAGAGTATCTTCGTAGTTATAACCATCTTGCTTTCGTATTATATTATGTAATACAACACATGCTTTAACAATATCTTCTGCGAAGTCAACTGCCACATTGAGTGGTCTATGGAGTATTCGCCATTTATTCGCTAGAATTCCAAACGAACATTCGACGTATCTACGTGCTCTGGAAAGTCTATAGTTGAACACACGTTTTTTTTCCGATATCTGCCTTCCACTATATGGCCGTAACATATGTTCATTTAACCCAAAAGCTTCATCACCGATAAATACGTAAGGTAAGCGATTTCCATCCATGCTGATTATTTCGGGATCAGGTAGATCTAATTCATTTTTTTTCATTTTTTTATATAAACTGCTATCCTTCCATATTGTTGAATCGGACGTTTTACCATAAGCTCCAATATCAACATATGTGAATAAGTAATTTGAATCGCAAACTGCAAGTAATACGATTGAAAAAAAATGTTTATAATTCCAGTACAAGGACCCACTATTTGGTGGGTGAATGATACGTATATGCTTTCCATCCACGGCTCCAAGGCAGTTGGGAAAGTTAGCTCTTGATTTAAATTGTTGTGCGATATCTTGCCATTTTTCTTTGTTTGGTTTTGATAAATGAATAGGTTGTAATTTAAACCATATCTGACGGCACACATCTCTGACAATTTCACTAGCAGTTGTAGAACCACATCTATATGTATAGTGGAGCTCTTTAAAGAACATCCGGTTGCCAAATATCTGTAACAATATTTAGGTATCGCTGATTAGGTAAACACTAAATAAATAATTAGTTATTACATTCCCAAAACAATCCGTGTATTGCGTATAGATTATCTTTTATGAACTTTTTTTTTCAAATCATTCACAGTGAAAACTATTTCTATTATTTTTATAATTATTGAAATAATATTATTTTTAATTTAACTTATTATTTAAAATTTTATTAGCTGTCATACTTCAAAGAAAATGGAGAAGTTTAAGAGATTCGTACAACAGAGAATTAAAAAAATAAAGAAGTAAAGAAGTGGATCTGGTGCTTCTAAGCACAGAAAATATTTATACTTTGATAATTTATCTTTTTAAAACCTATATCTGAGAGAAGAGAAACATCAAGTTCGATTGACGATACTCATCAAAATGAAGGTGAGCAACTCATAACAGATAACTGTTATGATAAAAGTCAAACGTGACTAAAAAAGGAAGACGACAAAAAACACAGATAAGGAGACTGAGCTAATTACAAACTTATCACACCGTTTGTCAGAACGTATGAGCAAAGAAAATGAAGCGTTGAATAATATTGATAGTGATAAGCATTTTTTACTGTCATTATACGATCGTTTCAAAGCCATTGATAATAATATGAAATTTCAAGCCCAAATTGAGATTATGAATGTAATACAAAAATATAATCAACCTAATCCTCAAAATTATAATTATGAGTCCTTTGGTAGACGTTTTGAAAATGTATCAGCTCAAGTATATAACACCGACTATGAATCAAGACAGTATCCGATGTATACACACACACACAATATCCTAGCCATATTGAACCTTCTTCATTTCGAGCACCTACAAGAGTGAATGTACCAGACATATCGCCAAATAGCACTCAATCAATGACTTCCACAGAAAGCATTACAACCCATGCCACCGATGATGATAACGATTCAATTTTATCAAATATTTTCAATTAAAGTTATGATATATAATATTATTTAATGTAATATGTATGTATAATAAATATATTAAAAACTACAATAAATAAGTTTAATAAATATTTTATACCTTATAGTAAGTGCGAGACGTTCGTCCGCTGGTATGCTTTTTCTCATGGTTGTGTCTGTTCGTTTTATAATGTCCGTTAACTCACATAACAAATAATCAAATGAATTTTTACTCATTCTAAAATAATTTAAAAATTTATCATCATACATTCTTAATGAATTATATAGCAAATTAAATTGGCTTTCATTTTTATTTTCAATAATAGGATGGACCCAAAATTGTCTCTTCTTACGACGCCGCATTTTCCGCTGTAATAAAAGTAATGATAGTGCTTCCTCTTCAAAGTCCATTTTTACACTAAAAATGTTTACATGTAAAATACAAATAAAGAACGTATGTCATATTTGTGGTTACGGTGTGGTTATGCTGACGTTGGTTCGGACTTCTAACGACCACAAAAAAGTTGTTCAAAAGTGGTCGATTTCGCCGACAGTACAACCACATTATAACCACAAAAAATCGTTCACGAGTGGTCCGTGTGAGCGTCACCTAATAGTATATTAGCGACAGTTTTGTAAAAGATACTTTTTAAAAGTATTTAAATACTTAATAAGAAAAGTATTCGAATATAAATACAGATACTAATGTAAAAGTATTTACAAATACTTGTAATTAAATTGTTTTGAACATTCGTTTTACTATAAATGGTTAGACTCTTATTAGAACTAATGGAGTTCGACCTGTCGCGACCGGGATAACACATAAATCGGTCTAATCGGGTTTACCTACATGGACTTGAACGGAAAAACCATCAGTGAACGACGATATCCACGACCAAAATAGTTTGCCAACTTATCATAAATAATTATTACGAAAAATTACGAAAATTTTGTTTCATTATTAGTTTATGTCACTAAAAAGATTTAAAAACGTATTTGATTTCAAATACAGATACTGTAAAAGTATTTAGAATACTACTTACAAATACTCTTATTAAAAGTATTTGAAATACGTATTTGAGTACCATAAAAGTATTTGAATACTTTACTCAAATACTTTACAAGACTGATTAGCGACACAAATTTTAACACCGTAATCATATTACAAGTACTAACCAGACCTGAACAAACCATAAGCGAATGTTTTCGCCTAGAAGCAGGTGGTATGACATATTTTTTTTATCAGGAAATGCTAACACGTAAGGGTTAGCTCACACGGACCACTTTAGAACCACGCTACGACCGCAAAACGGTGGTCGCTCGTGGTTGATATTTTAAAAACATATAAAATAATATGAAAAATGTAATTGAACTCAGACGGACCACTTTCTGCCGTCAGTTTCGACTTCAGTCGCATCGTGTCGACTGTATCACCCACGAAATTGTGGTCGTCGGTGGTTGAGCGTAACACACATGCTGCGACACGTCAACCACTTTCCGACCACTTGCCACCAGCACACAAATTTTATCATTATTATTTTATATTTATAGAAATATCATTGCTATCTTTATATCATTGTTATCTTTATTTTGTATCATGTAATCTATACATATATTATTATCATTATTATTTTATGACTAGTGTTATGAAATTTGTCGATTGGTTGAGTTGGTTTAGTTGTTGTTCAGTAGTTCACGTGTTCTGTGTTCAATACGAGATAAATTATGAGCGAACAAAGTGAAAACGACGACGCATTTGACACAGAATTGTTTATTGAAGAATTGCGTAATTTACCATGTATTTGGGATTATACTTCAAATAGTTATAGTAATCGTATTACAAAAGCTAAAGCTTGGGAGTCTCTTTGTCTTAAATTTTATAATGATTTTGAAGCGAAGAATCAAAAAGACAAAAACAACTGCGGTAAGAACTATTTATTTAATAAATATAATATAATATATAATATAATATTACACATTATTAATACTAGATACTTATTACTCAATACAAATCACGTATTATTTATTTCTATATTACATTGTATACTGCCAATGTAATTCACCCTCTGGACTTATAAAATAGTCGGCAAATTTATCTCTGACTAAATTCACTGACCTGCCTACACGATATTCTTCGTTATTTTCAAATGGTATAAAATCCGGTGTCATTAGAGTATCTTCGTAGTTATAACCATCTTGCTTTCGTATTATATTATGTAATACAACACATGCTTTAACAATATCTTCTGCGAAGTCAACTGCCACATTGAGTGGTCTATGGAGTATTCGCCATTTATTCGCTAGAATTCCAAACGAACATTCGACGTATCTACGTGCTCTGGAAAGTCTATAGTTGAACACACGTTTTTTCCGATATCTGCCTTCCACTATATGGCCGTAACATATGTTCATTTAACCCAAAAGCTTCATCACCGATAAATACGTAAGGTAAGCGATTTCCATCCATGCTGATTATTTCGGGATCAGGTAGATCTAATTCATTTTTTCATTTTTTATATAAACTGCTATCCTTCCATATTGTTGAATCGGACGTTTTACCATAAGCTCCAATATCAACATATGTGAATAAGTAATTTGAATCGCAAACTGCAAGTAATACGATTGAAAAAATGTTTATAATTCCAGTACAAGGACCCACTATTTGGTGGGTGAATGATACGTATATGCTTTCCATCCACGGCTCCAAGGCAGTTGGGAAAGTTAGCTCTTGATTTAAATTGTTGTGCGATATCTTGCCATTTTTCTTTGTTTGGTTTGATAAATGAATAGGTTGTAATTTAAACCATATCTGACGGCACACATCTCTGACAATTTCACTAGCAGTTGTAGAACCACATCTATATGTATAGTGGAGCTCTTTAAAAGAACATCCGGTTGCCAAATATCTGTAACAATATTTAGGTATCGCTGATTAGGTAAACACTAAATAAATAATTAGTTATTACATTCCCAAAACAATCCGTGTATTGCGTATAGATTATCTTTTATGAACTTTTTTTTTCAAATCATTCACAGTGAAAACTATTTCTATTATTTTTTATAATTATTGAAATAATATTATTTTTTAATTTAACTTATTATTTAAAATTTTATTAGCTGTCATACTTCAAAGAAAATGGAGAAGTTTAAGAGATTCGTACAACAGAGAATTAAAAAAAAATAAAGAAGTAAAGAGTGGATCTGGTGCTTCTAAGCACAGAAAATATTTATACTTTGATAATTTATCTTTTTTAAAACCTATATCTGAGAGAAGAGAAACATCAAGTTCGATTGACGATACTCATCAAAATGAAGGTGAGCAACTCATAACAGATAACTGTTATGATAAAAGTCAAAACGTGACTAAAAAAAGGAAGACGACAAAAAACACAGATAAGGAGACTGAGCTAATTACAAACTTATCACACCGTTTGTCAGAACGTATGAGCAAAGAAAATGAAGCGTTGAATAATATTGATAGTGATAAGCATTTTTTACTGTCATTATACGATCGTTTCAAAGCCATTGATAATAATATGAAATTTCAAGCCCAAATTGAGATTATGAATGTAATACAAAAATATAATCAACCTAATCCTCAAAATTATAATTATGAGTCCTTTGGTAGACGTTTTGAAAATGTATCAGCTCAAGTATATAACACCGACTATGAATCAAGACAGTATCCGATGTATACACACACACAATATCCTAGCCATATTGAACCTTCTTCATTTCGAGCACCTACAAGAGTGAATGTACCAGACATATCGCCAATAGTATATTAGCGACAGTTTTGTAAAAGATACTTTTTAAAAGTATTTAAATACTTAATAAGAAAAGTATTCGAATATAAATACAGATACTAATGTAAAAGTATTTACAAATACTTGTAATTAAATTGTTTTGAACATTCGTTTTACTATAAATGGTTAGACTCTTATTAGAACTAATGGAGTTCGACCTGTCGCGACCGGGGATAACACATAAATCGGTCTAATCGGGTTTACCTACATGGACTTGAACGGAAAAACCATCAGTGAACGACGATATCCACGACCAAAATAGTTTGCCAACTTATCATAAATAATTATTACGAAAAATTACGAAAATTTTGTTTCATTATTAGTTTATGTCACTAAAAAAGATTTAAAAAAACGTATTTGATTTCAAATACAGATACTGTAAAAAAGTATTTAGAATACTACTTACAAATACTCTTATTAAAAGTATTTGAAATACGTATTTGAGTACCATAAAAGTATTTGAATACTTTTACTCAAATACTTTACAAGACTGATTAGCGACACAAATTTTTAACACCGTAATCATATTACAATCGCGTTTAGATTCGCGCGGTATACCGAAATATTGCCCTCGATTTGGACGGTGGAGGGCATATTATGACGTTTCGGACGCAATTGGTTTTGTTCGGGACCAGGCGCGTGCGAACCGCTATCGTCGAATACGAACAATTTAATAAAACGTACAGAAACGAATTTCAAACGCGATTTTCCCGAATATAATGAAATTTTGGGAACAATAAAGAATTACGAGTACCTATATACGTGCCACGTCTGCCTATAACACCAAACCTAACCTTCGCTCAGAATCGAAAAACCGCAAAAACATTAAAAACACACGGAGGAAAAAATTACGTGCCTACGATTTTTTTTCCCTCTAAAATCCGCTGCTCGATCGCATCCATCCCGAACCGCGCGCCCCTTAATAATAACAATAATTCGCGTCCCCGGCGATACCATAATATATAGGTACAGTGCCGTCCTAACCACCGATAACGCCCTAGGGCAATAATATTTGACGCCCCCTCAAAAAAAAAAATTGTACAACAAACGTTGCATCTAATTACATTATATTATATTTTAATATTAAATACTCATCCTCGAAATCATCATATATAGATACGAGGGAGATTAATATCTAAAATAAAACAACAAATTTTTTTCTTTTTCTTTCATTTTTTTTTGACGCCCTATGCATTCACAATACTTTGGACGCCCTAGGGCACTTGCCCCACCCTCTTGGGACGGCTATGCATATATTGCCTCCAGCAGTTTGTTACAATAACGTTGGCGATATCGTTGAGGCTTTTGTGGACGGGGAGTGAACAAAAAATGTATAAACAAACGTATCGTGAAAACACCGCCGCCGCCGCCGGACCTTATGTAGCGAATATACTGGTAATAAATATTGTACATGACGTGTGTATACTCGATTCGTATGTTTTTACCGCTAACTACCCTAACCTAACCCCAGCCCCGTACACGTTAACTACACTAATCGTGCGTAAACAGAGATAAACAATAAGCGATATACGCAACAATTTAATAGGAACGTACACGGTCGCGTCGCGGCGGACGGGGCAAAATTATCGCAGTCGACGGCCGCCCCGGGTAACGATAACGCTATATTATATACTTTTACACCGTCCGACGGATATTCCTCGTTGTATTTTACTATGCGGGATTTCGTTGTTATCGCGTTACCACCTCTATATAGTGGTGTTAAGAACCCCTAGTTTTAATTTTGATTATAAGTATTGTATTGTAACAGAATATTATATTGTAAGCCTCGTCGGTCGCAAGGAATTGCTGGTATAGCAATTCGACCGGACGGCGGGCACACCAACACGACGTACTCGATGACGATCGAGCAGTGTTGTGTGGAGCGTTGTTCAACACGGTATAGTTGAAGACAGAGCATTTACTTTACAGAGCATTTATTAAATAATATTGTATAGTTTCTCGTTTTACATCAATAAATTGTAGAATAAGTCACCGAACACAGTTGTTTTTATTTAAGTATTGCGGTCTCTTAAACGAGTCCGTAACAGTGGTGCGCGCGTTTACGCGTTTACCGTGCTCGTGGGCCTGTATACAAAATTTGTGTTAATTTTTAACACATTTCGTTTTAAATATACGAGTATATGGCAAACGAAAAAAAAATTGTTTTCGTTTGACAAAATATCGTTTACAATAGCTCGGAGTCGAAGATTTTTTTTTTTTTTTGTTGTTGTTTTCACAATTTAACCGTTTTCTATTCGCGCTGGTGTTTACAATATTATTATAAAAAGATATCTTCAAAACCGGGTTCACACTATTGCGATTTCTTGCACGCTTTTTACCGCACGCTTATTCATAGGCGGATATCGGTGGGGACTTGGGGGGGGGGCTTAAGCCCCTTCCAGAACGCAATCAGACCACACCAGACGTCAAAATAAAAAATTGTGTGTTTCAATATTTGATATTTATAATTTTTATTTTATTTTGTTGGGATACGAGAATGGTCCGGAATATTCACGGCTTATCGTTGTTGGGAAAACCATATTTTGTAGGTATATTGATAATCGCGAATATTCTAGAACTTGTTTGCGATACCTGTAATGTTATAAATACGCATAAAAATTAGTAGCTATTCAATATTTTTTTTTTTATGTTCTTATTACCTATATATACTTGGTACCTCGGCTAGAATAAAGTAAAAGTAGCCACTAGAGTTAGTAGGTGAAAGCGACTAAAAATGTCTGTTTCCACTAATGGCTAATGGATAAGAAAAAAATGTTAAGCTCCCCCCACGGATGTGACCAAATATCCGCCTATGTGCTTATTATTTATTAATCGTGCAAGAACGAAATAGAACAAATGCGAACTTTGATATTACGCGTGCGTGTTCTCGCATGCTCGACATTTCGGACAGAAATTGAATGCAATTGGGTAATTGTATGGCAGTTTATTCCCGAACACGAACAGTGAACCACGCGATCAATGTGATCGAGTTCAATTAATTTTGTTTTAAGTAAATTTTCGTATTAATTTTTTTTTTTTTTAAACGCTGAAATGGCTTCTAAACCAAAGTATAGTCTGAACGAAGAAAACGTATTGAAATTAATTACTTTGTACCGTCATCATGAAGTACTATGGAACGCGTAAAACTGGAGCAATATAAAAATAAAGATGCACGGAACCAGGCATATAAAATGATATTATCTGAAGAAATGAATGAACGTAATTTTGGACCATCTGATGTTCCAACAAAAACTAAAAATATACAAGCGTATACGTGAACATGCTTCTGGCGTATTACTATGCGTATTATTGCATGAAATATATTGCAAGCAAGTCTAAAATGCAAGAAATTGAAATAGTGTGAACCCGCGGGTTTTCGTTTTCAAAACAATCGTCAACGTTTATCGATGCTAAATAGAGCTTCTATTATTGTTGTCTTAAATTAGAAATATATATCCTGATAGTTGGATAAAAAAATATTATAATTGAAAAATTACATTATTTATTTTTGTATAAGTACTCATTTTTTTTTTTTTATTATTGTGAGTGGTTAATTTCAATGTCTTTCGTATTGTAATTGAGTTGTTCGTGATGCCATTGTATGACGTCATTCTGGCGAATTTCTTCTCTTACTGCAGTCTGCGAGTACAAAACACGCGATATCGTCTGCAGGAGACGTTTCTATTCCGTCTTTGGCGAAACAATTCGATCAATTTTATCAACCGAAATCGTATAAAAATAAATGATTCGAGATATCCGGTCGGTCTTTTCCATAGTTTTCGTCGTCCTCTCCCTTTTCTCCGTTAATGAATTTTATGACAATTGTCTTAATCATAATTTCTTCTCGTCTGTATCAACGTGATATTACAATATTGTAAGACTCGAGTAGGTATATAGTCTTTTCGCGTTTACCATTCTGGCAACAATATCTTATTCGTTTATTATTATTTTTTTATCGCCAGTAATTCTTTTTGTACGGCAATACCCGTAAATAATATCGTTCTAAATTTGATTTCTATTATAATTCCTATTATTGTAAGAAATTAATTTATTACTGAAAATCTCGTCATCGTCTCGTACCGTACATGTCAAAATAGTGATACACATAAATAATATATATATATAATTTGAATGTACACATGTAATGTTATTATACTCGTCGTTCCGGCGATTGTTGCGTTTGAAAATTACATAGGATATTGCATTATGCCATTTTCTCGTCATTCATTTCTGTTGGATATCACGTTCGGTATTGCCGAGGAGTTCGTGAATTGCCTGAACTCGAAATAAATCATAACTTGACCATCAATCTCAGCAATAATAATAATAATGAGTGCCGTTGGTCGCCAGAGTCGTTCAATTTACGAACAAATTTTACGCTTTAGTTACGGTCACCCGCTTTATTTTTTTGAATTTAACTCGTAAATATTCTCAGCGTATATTAATAGCCTGATTGTCGTATCGAACCCGCAGTCGATTGAGAATACGTTTTTTTTTTTTATTATCTCGTTATTAAACAAGAAATTTTCTCTTCGACTTTTGTGCCAAATTTATTCTCCTACAATTCAGACGTGCCGATTAGGATTCGCTAAAAATTATAAAGTCGATGTCATCATCATCATCTAAAGGCCTTGCCTTGTCGTGATAGCCATAAGTCTCTGTCATTTGCCATGTTTTTCAGTTTTGAATATGTTGTGACTTCCATGTTTGAGGTCCTGGAAATATGATGTTCTTGGACGTCCTTTAGATCTTTTCCCCAAGATCTTTCCTTCGAAGATATTTCTCATAAATGTGTTATGTCTGATGTATAACAGAAAAAAAAAATTCATTCTTAAACGTAAACTATAGCGTTCAGAAGCAACAGTCGGCGTTTTATTATCGTTGATCACAATCGCTAGATCGCGATATTCCCCATGTCAGGTTCGGTCCGGTGTATGAATGTTATACGATAATTCGTATACTAAACTGATGACGGTGAGGCTCGAAAACGAAACGTAATGTTTACGAAAAACCGAAAAAAAAACACGTTATTAAAAGTTATTAAAATTTCGGATCGAAGCGAATTCTTACCATACTACGTTTGTGTTGCGTTCGTAAAGAAAAAATATGTGTATTTATTTTGTTAACGTGATAAATTCGTTTCGTCTTTAAGATTCACCGGTTCCGAATTAATCGGGCTGAGAAACCACTTTTGGGAGGACAATCATTTGAAATAATGACTTCGCAACTAAATTGTACGAAAAAAAAATCCGTTTGTTCCGAAACAAGTTTTGACTTGAAAAGTTTTTTTTCCCCGTTCACCACTGCAGTTCTGTTTATCGTATATCTATATTGTGTTCATTGATGTTCTGTCGTTCTCAGACTTCAAAATACGAGATGACAATGATAACTCGTGTAATTTCACGCAACAGATAAAGAAAATAATACTTGAAACTTTTTTTTTTTTTTGCATAATATAAACACATATTACCTTTGTCAACGGAAAGATGACTGGACGAGAAATTCGACGACATTTTTAATAATAATATTAAAAAGGTCTTATTGGAAAAGTCGGTGATTTTTTTTTTCCGAGAAAAAGAGAGGGAGAGTGATAGAGTGTGCAAATAATACGTACTCTCGAAGCATTAGAGTTTTTTGTCAAGTCGTTTATTTAATTTAATTTCGTAAACGTGTTCACGTTCTTCGCGATCGACCGACGCCGTAATAAAGGTGCTCGGGTTTTACACGTAGCGCGTACCTATTTTGATCGTGTCACAGATGAAATATAGTGTGTATTAAACGGCTTAAATCTTAGTGCCATACACCAACGACGACGGTAAAAAAATATAATAAAGTATGTATTTGATAAAAAATATAAGGCGTTTTAGACGTTTATGCGGCGAGACAATTCAGGTCGGATTTTTTACATTTTCCGCTTGGGGCCGCAGAGAGAGTGAGAGTGGGAAATATTTTAAATTTTTTACTCTGGCTTAAAAAATAAAAAATAAACGATCGCCCGTGTAAAATGGCGAAGAATTCCCCTTCACCCATATGGCCCTATCCATTGTGTCGTATGGAAATCGCAGAATTTAAATTCATACGGTTATACGCACGTTTTTTTTTTCGGGTTTAACGAGTACACGAAAAAGCACGCGACCGTATATGTCGCTGCAGATCGTTTAAATTTTAAGCAAATAATTAAATAAATGCGCGTGTCAGCACGTTTCGTTCCGCCCCAATTGGAGAAACGTTTACGAATACCGCGGTGTATAATGTAAAAAATATATTTAATAGTAATTTATTATATTCCACGCCTTTGTCCGGTCCGATTAGCCTTTACCGTTTCAAATCGTAAAACCGCGAATGACATTGGACAATTATCG
The DNA here is from genome assembly GCA_032441835.1 of Slavum lentiscoides. NCBI lineage: Eukaryota > Metazoa > Arthropoda > Insecta > Hemiptera > Aphididae > Slavum > Slavum lentiscoides. The sequence continues at coordinate 673,066 of CM063721.1, read as the reverse complement.
CGTCTTTTATGCGTAAAATACAATATAAATTATAACCGAATAAGTGCAGTGGCGAACGCAGGGGAGGTTTTGGGGTTTAAACCCCTGCCCCCCCGAAATTTCAGGAACAAAAAATAAATTACCTTATCATCTACAAATGTATTACTAATAAATGAATTTAAAAAAAAAAAAATTAAAATTGATTATTAGTTATTTAAGAGTTGTTCGTGGTAAATCGACGTATACAATGAAATTATCGTGCAGTGAATTGTTATAAATAACTAATCGACACCGCCAATTCGATGATCTCTATTCGCCACCGACATATTACGGAAATTCACTATGACCCATTTTATCTAAAATCTAGATAATTTTGGAAAGTTTATTGTTCGATATAAACCACACCGCCAACGAATATTGATGCAACACCCGGATAGTGTAGACTATATTATGAATCCATATAGGTATTCTGTGCTATATACAAGCACGTACAGTGGCGTGCTCAGGGGGGGAGGTTAGGGTTATATCCTCTCCCCCATTGTTTTTTTTGCCGACCTACGGAAAACAATTTATTAGTTATAAGAGCTGTTTTAGAGTCATCACTTAATACTTTCTATTAGTTATTAGCAAACAATTATTACTTATGACAATAAACATTTACTATACATAACGTATATGTTACGTTAATTGAACAACTTGGTATTAGCGTGTTACAATTTAAATTCATTTTAATTATAGAACAATTTACAAATGTACACAATTATAAGAGCTATAAACGATTAATATATATAGTAAACGATATCAGGGGCGTAATTACGGGGGGATATGGGGATAGATCCCCTTCTGCTGTATTTATGTATTCATTTTACTGCACGTTATTTTTATAGCTCAAAATTATTTTACCACGCGTTAAAAGTTTATAGTTTATACCGATACACGAGCGTTATTTACAGAGTTACTTTTTGAAAACAACACCACGACCACTTCGATAATTCGGTTATCTTAAATAGTATTCGGAAATGTAATGACCGGGAATACCGGCCACGTGTTATTTTCATCGCGCTATAAAGATTATGTGCTACACGATGGGTGCAGCGGTATTATGCAGTAACAGATTTTATTGAATTATTTGCATTTGTAGTAGAATTATTAAGAAATATAAATAATTGGAATGATTCCACAGCAACTGAAGCTAATACACTATTAAAAGCTATTGATTCAGAATTTCTTATATCCTTACAAGTCATACAAGTAATTAATAAAACTTAATTTTATTTGACTGAATTTGATATTAAAATATTTTTCCAGTTAGTTTTTTCTTTTGGATTACCATTGTGCAAATTGCTTCAAAAAGAAAAAATTGATTTAAAAGCAGCAGTATATCTTGCTGAAGACATTATAATCGTATTAAAAAAAATCCGATTAAATTGTGATAATGAATTTCACAAATTGTTTTTTCTAGCAAAAGTAAGCATAATATTCATTTATTTATATTTAAAATTGATAGTTTATGTATTTAATTTAATAGGAAATGTCAGTAATTATAGGCATTGACTTACATACCAAAAGAATAATTAAAAAACAAGTAAATCGGTCAAATCCAGATTCCACTTTAAGTGTGGAAGAACACTATAAAATATCAGTATTTATACCTTTTCAAATGATGATGTCATCAATACACTTGCCAAGAAGCCCAGAAATTTAGAAATATTATTGTAATCTGTAACTCATTATTTTTATATAATATAACAAGTAGTAAGTACTATATAATGTTATAACATTTTTTTAAAGGGGTATGGGGGGAAAAATCCCTATGGGTTGGTCTTGAAATTTTATTTTTTATCCCCCATAAAACATTCTGAATTACGCCACTGAACGATATATATATATAATTATAGAAACGATTAATCAAATAGAAACATTTGAGTATTTGGTATTACCGTGACAATTTATTAAAATTGTTTACAAATTTATTTACTTATAACATCCCCCCATTGAAAATTCCTGGGCACGCTACTGCGCACGTATCGATATAAATGATAATTTGACACAATATTATACACTGTACATTATTAGTTTGCAACCCAGCACTCATTTCCTTGTTTTTATTGACGTATTTATACGCGGTCTTGATGTAGTAATATCATGATGCGCAATCGTACAATCGTAAGCAATCGTACGGCCAAATACAGGTCGAACACAGGCAATAATCTTACACCGCCGCAGTAATCGGTTTGTCGCAAGAACCGATATCGATATGATCAAGTATATATATATATATAGAGCGGATGATGATCGATGGAGACGTCTCGTGCAACTCGTCTGTCGACGATTGTCGGCACAACGATAAGAGATTACGTTTATTGTGGAATATACGCCGAACACGGCGTGCGAACGACAGGACGGGCGGAATTTACATTTGAAAACCTCGCGATTTCACACACAAAAATCATCATCGTGAGCAGACGTCGAATCCCCGTGAACACAATACGATGAGCTTTTGACTGATTGCGTATACGCGGTTTCGCAGTGCGCTGCAGTACAATGGATGACATTTCGTTTTCGTCGTAACGCATACCAGCAAAAAAAAAAAAAAGTAGAAAAAAAATCTTTAAACGCGTAAATATAATATTGAGGTCGCGCGATATTAAAAAAATGAATAATAATAATAATATCGTCTCCGCGGTTTGCGAGATTAAAGTCAAATTTTATTTTTACTCGAAACTTTGTAATTGGCTCTTGGAACTCTACACGAAAATCGCGTTATATTGTTTTTCAGGTTTTCATCGATGTGCGCGGCACCATCACGGCGAATTCCCAGCGCTCGAACGCTGTTGCGCGCGAGTTACGAAAAACAAAATATGTTCCCCCGGTTTCGTTTCGTTAACAGTCTTGTAAAGCAGTGCTTTTCAAACTTTTTTGCCATGGTGCCCCCTAAATTTAATGTAAAACTGTCAAGGCCCCCTTAATCAAAATTTTTTATAAACGCTTATAAGGCCTAAATAAAATAAATATTTCACGGCCCCCAGTAATATAGCCACGGCCCCCAGTTTGAGAAGCATTGGTCTAGTGAACACGCGAAAAGAAAATTTAACAGAACCCTAGCAAGCAGCATCTAAAAAGCGGTAAGCACACTGGACATGACGATTAACACAACAGATAGTCACCATATATCACTACGACAAATCTATTTCATGACTTACACATAGTATTTATTCGTATTTTATAATCCAATGACCATATGAAAATAAATATTTCAAGGCCCCCCAGTCATATAGCCACGGTCCCCTAGGGGGCCGCGGTTCCCAGGTTGAGAAGCACTGTTGTACAGGATATCCATTTGAAAAGTATTTAGAAAATGTTTATTGGAAAGACGTCAAAAAATAAAAATATAAAGTTATTCGAGCATTTCGCGCGTTTGTGTAGTTTGTTCAAAAAAAAAAATGGTTTTTTTCTTATATTGACTTTTCATATCCAAATAAAAGTGTATTATTTAAAAAAAAAATTGCACTCGGATACGTACGTAATACAAAAACGTGAAATATATTTCAAAACTAAAATCGTCTTTTATAATATGGTAACGACTATAACGAGTATATACCAAGACGACAATTTCGGACAAATTTTTTATTTTTTCGTTTTACAAAAAGTATTCTGCGTGACAAGAATATAAATACGAGTAACTATACGGAACACGTGTTCGAACGACAGTGGCGGATTAAACGAAAAATTCCCGAATTTACATATTATGTTATTTTGAAAATCTATGACGGAGTCAACATCAGCCGTTCTGTTAACGCGGTACTTATACGTTGACCCGACTGATAGGGATTTATGATGGTTTTCCACTGTGAACGTTATTCACGAATAAAAACAAATGTTATTTAATTACTAGAGTTACGATTAATAAACGCGTAATAATACACGCGTATTGTGATTAGGAAATTGATAAAATTTTGTACAATATTTAAAAAAATAATATCTAAAATACTGTTTTTCTTAATATAAGTAGGTATATATAAAGTAGACTGACGACGGAGAAGATTAATATATACTCTAAATAAATTTTAAATTTAAAAAACCGAGAGATTATTAATTCCTCGTATATGTATATGGAAATAAGAATTTTTTTTTTTACGTATTTTTATTTTATATTATTCTGTAAAATATTTAATAATGAATGAAAAATTATATTGAAAGGGCTGGGGGACCCAGGAGACACGAGTCCATTCCCCTCCCGTTCAATCCACAACGGTACTCGAATATTTATGTGTGTATTTCGCCGTATGAAAATAATTTTTTTCAATCGATACTGTTCATTAGAGTGTAAACTTAATTTTCATTGCGCCGCATTTATCAAAACAGAAAAGAAATTCATAGAGTTTTATCGTCAATCGTGACGTCGTCGTTTCAGCTATTAATTTAGGACGAATTTAAGATGCAACGAGTATTACATAGAGCAGTGGTTCTCAAAATTTTTTGTGTGACGACATCCTAATTTAGATCCGTAAAAATGGCGACACGCTTTAATGGATATTTGAAAAATTAACAAATATACACCTATGTAAAGTATTACATTTATATGTTATCATTTTATTAAAAAATAAATAAATAAAAAAATTATAAATTCACATAATTAAAATTCGAACAGTTTAAGGTAGGTATTGAAATTTAAAAAAATATTAGTTTATAAAAGTAAATCAGTGTGTAAAGTATCAACAAATATGAATAAAAAATTGTTTTGGCGACACACCGGTTGAGAACCAATGACATAGAGTACAGTGCAATAATTCGGGTATGAACAACAAAGCAGTTTATAAAAACCGATATTATTATTCGGACGTCATTGAAATCATTCTACCGCGGTTCAGACGGTTCTTGGAGATGGATACAAAGCGAATCGGGCCTGATTTTGTTATAGTGAATCGCGTTGTATATTGACGTTCCCCCGGAGCAAAAAATAGATTTTCTATTTAATTTGAAACGGTGTACGAATTCCGATTTTGCGATTATAAAGCTGTACGATTAATGTAGTAGTTCAAAAGTGCGTGAAACGCAAGTGGGCGAGAGAAAAATGTTGGTGGGTTCAATATACGCTATGTTTAGGATCATTAATTTAAAAGTTATATTGTAATTCTATATAATATTTAATTTTAAACTACGAATTTTTTTTTTTGGTTTTTCTTTTTGTCACTTATCTAAGAATATCTGAAATATATATAATAAATTTGAAAAATCACAAATCTACCTTGCACTCGACTGCAGGATGGCCGTTAAAAAAAAAATGTAATCTCAAACTTTGTGTTGCTACATGAAAAGTTTAGGAAACCCTGTAGTAATAGTTATGACTGAGCGGTTTTATTTTTTATGAATTACGAACTTGAGAGACACGTACCTTATCTGCAGTCCCTGGGGTCATTGTTTTGAAAATTCTCCATCTCCACGTCCTTCACCTCTCCTTCGTTTCTAGATGGTAACTAGATGGATTCGCTACTAACGCCACTATCTCGTTCTACGCCGTGTAATATTGTATATTTTTATTCGCGCAAAGGGATTTCGACGGAAACATGACATAACGCGTATTGGTTTATATAATAGTATATACAGTACGTCTGTATCTCACAGGACAGGATCAGCCGCCTATGCTCAGAATAGATATAAGTCTTAAGTCCTCGAATTTTTTTCTACCTCAAAATTTGTCTGTTTATATTTACACGCTGTTGGGTGGTTTTTTTTTTGTTTTCATTATATTATATAGTGGTGGTTTTTTTTCACGTCTAAAGTAATGCGCCGCCACATAATCGAATAAATTTAACCTATTCTGTAATAACACTACTTTCAATCGATAACGCTTTCGAATGCGTTGAGTTCGACGTTCAAAAACGGTTATCAACAATGCGACGCCGTTCTTCGCGCATTAAATAAATAAAAATTAAATTTTATGCACGTAATACAAATAAAACCTATTATTAAAGCTTCTGCCTAAAATCCGGTATAACAAAAATAATTATTAAATGTGTGTGTTTCTAATGTAGTAGTTTTTATGTATCTATACTTGTGTGATTTATAATCTATACGCATAAATATTTTGCGAAAAGAAAAAAAGAAAATGTTATTCGGAAGAAAAAAAAAATTTGGTAAAAAGTCCGTCGTTGTTATTGTAAAAAGTTCTTCGTCAGCGGTCCGCGCGCGCGCTACAAAAGTATAAAATGCCGTGTGGAATTAAACGTTGTAAAAAAAAAAAAAAAGACTTCGGTCATCACTCATTTTGTTAATACGTTTTCTGAAAAGCCTTAGACTCGTTTCGTCAAAAATCCGGGCCTGTCTATATATATGTCGTTTAATGTATAGTACAATATTGTATTACGATTACAATAAATAAATATACTATATTATTTTAGTTGTGCTTCGCATCGAACGCGTATAATATATAATAACACGCGAAATTCGATTATTATATTTTCAATGATTAATTAAAAAAAACAATTTTTTTTTTTTGGGTGTAACGGGGACGGGTCGTCGTTATTTATATACGTGTGTTCATGTCGGGCGAGCGGACAAACGGAACGTTACATATATCGCGTTCGTATAAATATTGGCTCCAGCAGGGGGGCGCGTTTGCGTCATAATATAATATTATACACAAGTAATTTATTCGAGCCCCGTCGATTTTGCCTCTACCGCGATGCCGACGTATACCTATGTGTGTACTCGTATATCGTAACGAACGTGAGCTCGCATTCATTTTTATTACGTACAGGGTGAAGTCATCGAAAGTTGTGTAATAAAATGGTGAAAAAAAAAACGAATAAATAAATAAGAGATAAAAAAGATACGTTAAAGAAACGGGAACGAACTATGAATTAATTCTCGTAAATAATAATAAAAAAAAATGTATACGCGTATTATATAAAAGATACACATAAGCATAGCATTTATGTATATGCGAATATACAACCGAGCCAAACAGTATTGTGCGCAAAATAAAGAAAACAATTAATATTGTTGTATACGCCTATTAAATATGTGTTTGTTTACTATATCGGTTTCGACAAAAAGTCATCGTCCGGGTAATTATAAGCAAAAAGAACAAATATACAACAACTGAATAAAAATTAAAAACGAATAATAAGTTGCGTATAGAGATAATTACAAATATTACAAAAAAAAAAAAGACGTAGAATTAAAAAAAAAACAACAGCAAATAATTTGGGTATCTAGTGAATTTATTTGTTAAAATCAAAAAACAAGAAAAATACTATGGCATATGTTTATTAACATTATCTGCGGTATTGCACGTATATTATACACATGTATAACGTATATTGTTATTATTTTATATATTATCTAATATGTATTGATATAAAATATTATTTTTAGATTTATAATTTATAATTTGTTTATTTAAAATACTTAATTCATTATTATACTGTATATATATAATACACATATACATATATACATAGTCATTATATATCATACACGCATACGTATAGGTTAAAACGAAATTAAAAAAACAGAAAAATCCGGTATTTTATATATATATATATATATAATAACCCACGGGTAAAGAATAATTTATATATATTATTTTACCAATTAATATTATTAATAATATATAGTGGAGTTATTATTTTATTACTAATTTTTTTCTATTTTTATGTCTTCGCAATTTGTGTAGCTACGATTATTTATACCGTGCAAGCGTCTTAACTATACGGATTTCAAATGTTTTTGGGAGAACACGTTTATATCTTATGCTAACACTGGCAAACACTTCTGCGATATTCCATAAAATATACTTACACGAGTTTAAATACTCCATAAGGTATACTTAGACGCGTTTAAATACGTATCGGATGAAATATCGCAGAGTGGGACTGTCGTGTGGATTGCATTTTTCCGAAAATCAGTCGGGCCGTGACCGCAGACTCGGCGCTACTCTATAACCTCTTTGGCCTTTGCCACTCACACTCCTTTTCAATAAAATTATACTCATATTATGTTCTTTGCTTAACGCATTAAGCATACTTGCATTCAATTACAAAAAAAAAAAAACTCATAATTTTTTAATATCTTTCATTACATTTCTAATTAAATGCGTCAATTACAAAAATATAACTAAACGTTTAATTTCTATGTTATACAATTCGACGATAGGTGTATATAAACACACGAATGTCGATACGTACAAAAAAAAAAAAAAAAATTGATAAAAAATATTTGCACAGTTATTTTTGTTGTTGTCATTAATACAGTATGTGTATTGCGTGTGTATGCCCTATTATGTACCTAAATATGGACCTATGGTAACGTATGAAATATTGGAGCAGGTACGAGCCGAGTGAAGCGTCAGACCAGTGGCGTACACTGAACTGCACATTGATGGGTCCGACAATATTATGCACACCTGGCCGCCACCCAATAGACAACCAGTAGACACCCAATGATAACCTTGCATGCACTATAGTATTGATTATGATTAAAAATATATTAATTTGATTTTTAGCTCCATAACACCAGCATCACCCTACCCACCCTTTTGAATTGGGGGGTCGGTCGACCACATTGACCCTTAACGTGTGCGCCACTGCAGGGTCAGACGATTAATTCGAGGCCGCCACTGGAAAAAAAAAAAAATCATCAATGTATTATAATAGTAATTGCTGTTACATTTTTATTTGTAGTTTTGAAAAGAAAACCTCCAAATTAAAATTTAAAATACTAATAATAATAACAAATAGCGAAAATTTTGATATTGGATTTTTTTTTTCTTTTTGAAAATGCGCGAAATAGATTTTAAAGCGGAAACGAACGAGTAATGATTACTTCGCCCTGCGGGGCCGTATTTAAGGGGGGAGGGGCAAGTTTACCTTTTTGCTCGGGGCGGCAAATTTTTTAGTTATTAAAGGGGCGGTAAATTTTTTATTGACGTAATATGGTGTGTTAAGAAAAAAAAAGATTTAAGGCATGTTGTAAGCCGGGTTTTCTAAGTCCCGTTACAAATTATTTGTGAATGGTGAGTTGAGTTCAAAACACGATTAAAGAATAAAAACAATAATATAATTTGTATTTTAAAACAATATCGTATATATTTTGAAGTTTGGGTTACAGACACTGAGTGAACACGTCCAGCACCAAATCTCAACTGTCTTTCTATTATATATATATATTGGATATATATATGTATTATTACAATAATATTATTCTTAATGGATATATGATTCATAACAAGATTATATTAATGATTTAAGATAAATATTATATTATATCTAAAATAAAATTAGTATTAAATATGATAATTAATAATTAATTCTGGTGTGTCACATGAACAAGGTTCACGACAGGCATAATTTTTTAACGTAAAAATTGTGTTGCTCCGAGGCGCGAAAAATATAAATACTGCCTTGACTTCGCCCGTAAACACGGAAATGTTCGATCGAGAAACCGAGTGATGCGCTCGTTTTAAGGATCACCCTGTACAAGCATATCATTATAATATATGGAATACGATAAATATTATTCATACGCATAAATCTCAGCGAAACGAACGGGCATATACGCTGCTGCTGCTGCTGCTGCTGCTGGTTATTAACGTTTATTAAAATATCGCGAGGCCAGCCGCGTTGGTGATTCGTTTCGTATTTTACGCGCCCAGCTATATCGTATATTAATAATAATAATACATATCGCATTGCAGTTAATATCAAAAGCATATTTCGCGGTCGCGTGTGTAGTGTCCAATATCGACCAAAAAAAAAAAATAATAATAATAATAATTCCGCCTCTAGACCGATGACGACGACGACATTTCACGCGAACGTTCACGGAGTCACAAGTGGCGAAAATGAAAAAAAAAAAAAAGCGACAATAAAAATAAATATTGTTTTATATTATATATATATAATGTTACTTTCGCTGGAAATTGCTTCGCAGAACAAGTGGTTATTTTCGGTAAAAAAAAAAAAATACTAAAAATCCGGATGTGATTTTCGTTCCGTTTTTCAACGGAAATCGTCAATGTCGATACGTGTGTTTTTATTTGTTTCGCATTTATACGCGACTGATTTTGTGACCTAAAAGGAGTCGTTCGCCCCGTGTTTGCGTGATTTGCACGGTGTGCGACATCAATAGCGTCGTCCGATCTTCAACGCGTAGAAGACGTCCGTAATCCTTAAAATATCGACACGTTTTGGCATATTTTAATATCTAATATTTAATATTAATTATTTATTCGGAGTATTTTTCTTTACTTTGGAAAAGTAATAAACGCAGTTGCGTTTTATTGAATTCGTTAATTATTATTACCATCGGTTTCTATAGGTTTCATTTGCAGGTATAAGAAAAAAAAAATATGACAACAGAACAAAAAAATAAAAACGAACGAAATTACACGTAGACGATAATTTTGAATATTTCGGTAGAATAAGACATATAGAGTTTAAAAATTAAAAACAGCGAGGCGATGCATTGCGAATTAAATTAAATGTTTAAAAAAAAAAAAAGAAGATTATAACGTGTATTTCATATAATTTAATATAATTAATCGGTTATAAAATGTTAGTTTTTAAATTTATATATTTTATATTTAAAATATTTTTAAATTCGTAGTGTATATTGTCTTTATATACGTACATAAGGTATATAAATTACGTTTCTTATGTAATGTTACAAAAAAACTGAGTTCGAGTAAATATTATGATGTACACTTGAAATTTCCGAGTCATCATATTATTAACTATATTAAAAGTAGTAGTATGATTATCTTGTAAAACGTGTTTGGAAAAAATTAAAAATTCTATTACATCTCGTTAAAAAATTTTTTTTTTAAATATACATAATTATCGTTTACGAGTATTAATTTAAAGTTTTATTTCTTATTTCTATTTCTTTCTCATATCCGTTTTATTCTTTTATTTACTCGTATTTCATTTTTTTTTTTACTATTTTATTATATTTTTTCGTTAAAACATTCGAATTTTTAATAAATGTCTAGCGCGTGCACAATTCTAACGCATTCGCTTTTTGCTGTTCTATTTTGGTACGAAAAAACGACGTATCATATGGTTCAAAAAAAAATTTTGCTTTTTAATGTGACCATATATAATTACACGTAAAATACGGAATAACGTATATGCAAAATAGGTACATAACCGCGTACCGGAGACAAAAATTTCCATATTATTATTACAAGACGATTCTCGTATCTACCCCGCGTTTTATAAGCATCTTGAATTGCACACAATTTCTTATTGTCACGCGGAATCACTGTCACGAGTAGTAAAAATGCAGTTTATTATTGTGAATGCTACGTACGTACATTCATTGTACAACGTATCACGAGGGTGTATTTATATTGTTTTCTGTTTCGAACAACATTCATATTATACACGATTTCGATAACAAAAACTACCAGTCTTTCTTCCGACAATGCGCGATCGACGTGATAAATCGAAATAAAGAATATTTTGAAGACATATAATATGTATTCTTTAATTCGGCGCGTGAGAGACGCTTTTTAAAACGCTGAAAACTCTATTTTAATAATAATTTAACAATATTAAAATAATAATAATTTTATTTTTAAATAAGATATTTATTAATATTTAACGTTTTTTAAATGTAAATCGCACCTGGGCGACTTCGGATATTATTCGCCCGTTGTCAGTACACCACTAAGTCACCGCGTGTTCAGGTTTCCAAAAAAAAAAAACGTGAGGTTTAAGTTAGGTTTAAGCTAGGTTAAGTAACATGTAAACGACCAATAAACGAGACATCCGCGGCGGGATGCTTTAAGTTAATTTAACCTAACCCAACTTAACCTAACTTCTATTTTTCAAATATAAGTCGCACCTAGGCGATTCCGGAGGTTATTCGTCTATTGATTGTACACCACTGAGTTGCCGCGCGTTCAGGTATTAAAAAAAAAAAAAAATGTTAGGTTTAATTAGGTTTACGTTAAGTTAACCAATCGTAATTCAATAGTAAATTGTGTGGTTTATCATAACCACGGCTTATAGTGCGCACGTATAATACAATACGACGTGAAGTACGGGTTAAAACACTCTCATTTAATCACAGACGGAGTGCGGCGAAATCATTCCGAAGGATTAAAACGAGTTATAATTGTTTATGGCCGACGGAGCGACCTCCTGTGCAGTGCAGCGTAATATTCATAAATCTGTTTATGGAATAAAATATTCATATATGTATATACGACACTGGCTTTTTAAATCTCTGCTTTCTATTTTAGAAATATTCATTTGTTTTTAATCTATATAGTAATTTATAAAATAATATATTTGTGAATTATAATGGATTCGTTAAGTTTTTGTAAGTTTTAGTTCGGAGAGATTAAGATTATTGATGATAACATAAAACATACATTAAATAAATAACACGGTAATCAAATAAAATGACTTACAAACAATTGTTATTTGTTACTTGTTAATTTTTTCTATCAAAAGTTGTTTACTTAAATTTTCAAGCACGATTGGTTTTCAAATATTGTTTAGTTATACATAGTAATCGCGATCTTCTTATTTATTTATAGTGCTTATTATTATAATTAGAAATGTTTTATATATAAACATAAACATTTACATATAAATCCGTCAGTTTGTTTTTATGGATAAAATAACTAGTCAATCATGAGACTTCTTTCATGTTACACGATTCAATTAATCAGAGAATGTTTTATGTTTCCTGTAACACATTTTTTTTTTTTTGTCACTCGAATAATTTCAAGTTTCTTTACAATTGTAACGTTTCGGCGCGTCTTCGGGTACTGAAGTTACATAAATAAAAAAAATGTAAATAAAATATTTACATTTTTTTTTTACTCGTGTCCGTGTGATCAATCCTATCCGTTAGTAACGGAAGTGTCCCATTGCGATTCACCCATCGGCGGAATCCGCAGCGGGTAGAGTTTTTAGCGAATACTCCATAGGACTAATTTAAACAGTTCGAGTAAAAAAATGAATCTACCCGATGAATAGGTACTTGTCGTTGCAACGGTTCGGGACGAAGAGACGAAGTACAAAAAAAAAAAAAATTCAACGTTGGCGTTGGCCACAAAAATTACGATAAATTTACATGAGATATAATCTAATGAAAAAACCGGCAGATTAGATTATTGTAATCAACATAATAACAATAATGTACAATATAATAATAATTATAATTTTGACTAATATATATAAATTATCCAACAAGTATTGGATACCCCCACCCCGGGATATGCTGTTCAAAACCAATATATATTATATTTTAACGTCAAAAAATATTTAGTCGAGTACAGTTCTTATAAAAATAACAGTACAACGAACGTAAATTATATATTATTACGAGCGACATATAAGACATACCATAATAATGATCCCGCGAATTTTATTTACAAAATCGAGTTGAAAAAGATGTATTTGATTAGCTAACAATTTTAACTAATTGGGGCCTATAAATGTACTGTAATATAAAACTCGTGTCGAAATTTTATGACCGAATAAATATTATTATTATTATTATTATTATAAAGTAATTCCCTCATCCCCCGAATCATCAGTCTCGTTTATTTTACGGTGAGGATTATTAGAGTTTTGAAAAGTTGACGTCTCCAACCGAGAAACTTCAGCTTTTGACGGTTCAAACTTAAACTCCTTTATTTAAAATTAAATTTGTAATTCCCATATATTAAAGGTTTAAGAACTCGCTGATAAAATATTTATTCCGTTCCTTCGAATGGGCAAAATTACAACTTTTCGAAATCCAATCGGTAAATTCGGTAATTGATTTAACCACTGATAATATCTTATAAGATCTAAAAATAGGTGAACTAATTTAATAAACTTCTTTACAAGAGCTTAAATGTTAATAAAAAAAATAAAAATTAATCACTGTAAAATTTAATCTTGTTTAGAGCAAATGCTTGAAACACATATAAATTATTATGTTAATTTGCGTCAAGCAAAAACTTGATTGCAATGAAAACACAAATATTAATTTAATACAATGGAATATAATATAATATAAGAATAAAATGGATTTTTTTTCTTAATTTTGTTATTAATATGTTTATATTAAATAATTCATTTAATCAACATGTATTACTATTACACAAACATAAAATGTGTATAAAGAAAAAATATATTATCGTCTATTATACGAATATTATTTTCTCAAAAGCGTCACGTATGGAAGAAAATGATAAAATGTTTTTCAGGCAAATAATCTATAATGATTAGATTATTTCTTCGTTAAATATTTATAATAAAATATCATCATTCTACTTAAATTCTGCCTAAATTAAAAAGTTAAATTATCAACATAATAACCGTAAATATTGTGGTACAAATACATGGTTTTTAATTTTAATTTTCATTATTTTTGGCATAGATACTTATATGCTGACAAAATTTAACCCTCAAATAATTATTATAGGATAAAATAAACATTAAAATATAATTAAGTAATTATAAAGAACAATACGTATAATATTAAAATTATTCATGACCTCACAAGCAAATATTATAATAAACATGGTTTTACAAATTTTAAATTATTAAAATTATATTTAATATTGAATGATAATGTTTCAGAAAAATAATTAAAGTTGCAATTAAAACAGTGATCCCAAAAATGTACATTTAGCATATACGGTGAATGTATCTTCACGAAATTAGTTTTCGTCTATATTCGGCAATGATTTATTAAAGTCAATTTCTTTGTCTTCAGCCTCTAAAAATGTTAAAATTTCATTGCAATTCCTCTGAATAAATTAAATATTAATATAAAATCAAATGAGTTAATATTGGTGTAAAGTAAACATTATAAATTATAATGGTCAATGTTGGATAGTTTTAAGTATTATCTATATGAATTGAAAGTATTGCCATTATAATTTATTGTTATGAGATATAACAACTTCTATATAAAATCGTAATTTTTATTAAGATTGAATATTTTCATAAGTAAATGTTGTTATTGTAAGAAAATTTAAATTCAATTATAAATTACAAAACATTAAACATGATACAACACATCGTAATGATGGGTATATCAATCCATTAATAATTTATAACGTAAGTATAAATTACATAATCAATGTGACTTCAGTCATTATTTATTACCTATTGTGTTTAACGTATCTTCCTCAAGATTTTCAACTACATGTGCTGAAGATGTGGATGCCAATGGAAAGTTCCAATTACCTGTATGACCTTCATAAAAAAGAATTGGTTCGAATGCATTGGATTCCTCGAAAAAATTAATAATAATAAAACTTTTATGTAAAATCGTAGTTTTTATTAAGTTTGAACATTTTCGTAAATAAGTTATGTTATTGTAGGATAATTTGAATTCAGTTACAAATTACAATACAGTAAATATGTTACATCACGACATAGTAATGGTTATACTCGTATTTATCCATTAATAATTTATAACGTACGTATAAAGTACATGCTAAATGCAACATCAATGATTATTTATTACGTACGATGTTAAACGTACCTTGATTAAGGTTTTCAACTTCATGTGTTGTAGATGAATTTGCAAACGGAATGTTCCCATAATCTGTAAAACATTCATTAGAAAAAATTGGTCTAATGTACTAGATTCTTTGAAAAAATTAATAACAATATACAAATAATAGTAATAGTAAAAAAAAAAAAACGTCTCACATAAAATCGTAGTTTTTATAACATTGAATATTTCCGTAAATAAATGTTGTTATCATTGGATAATTTAAATTCAGTTACAAATTACACTACATTAAATATGTTGCATTACGAAAAAACGATGGGTATATTAATCCATTTATAATTTTTACCGTAAATATAAAGTGCATGACCAATGCTACTTCAGTGATTATTTATTATTTAACAAATTAAACGCACCATGGACAAGATATTCGTCTTCATGTACTGGAGATGTAGATGTCACTTGAATCTTCTTTTTACGAGTACCTCTCTCATTACAAAAATCAACTGGTCCTTTTACAGCGGAATACTCTAAAGAAAAAACAATATTATCTTCCTTATTTTATAGAACCAATTATTTATTTATTGAGATTATGTGACTTAATGTGGAAAATTAAGTAAATAAAGTTATAATTGTGTTGCATTATCAGTAGAGTATAGTTTTATTTCTTATTTTATGAATAGAAAATATCCTTAAAATGCTATTGCTCATGAATAATAACAATAATGTTCATATAAAATTGTAGTTGTTAATGTTTGATACGAATTGATTAGGGTAACAGAAACTTCATATCCATTACTATATAGAATACAATAAGTTGTAGTACGACATGACGGTGGGAATTTATCCGGAGTTTATGTTACGTATTACGCTTTTAAATACCACATTTTTCATAAGTTTTATAATAATATTATTGAATGGTACGTACTGACAAACTGAAAAAATGAATATTTCAAGTACAAATAGTACCTTTGTTCTAAATCTAAACAAAGTAAGGACGTGTTAATTTTTTTTTTTTACTGGTATATATATTATAAACAAAAATTTATTATTTTGGAAAATGCTCTTTAGATAATAATATACTATTTACTAGGTGTTTAAATTCAACACATATTTGTCAAAATACTATTAAAGATTTTTTTGTAAAGATCACTCATAAAATTGTATAAATTTATAATAGTTTATGTGGTGAATCGAATTGAAATTGGACAGACTTGGGGGATTGGAACTATTTTTGCTATCTGGGAATGATGTAAGAATACATCGTGAACGTCAACGACCATCTCTCTTTTATCTTTTGATGTTAAAATCTAGTTAAGATTCTGAAATTAATTCGAATTCGTCGTTAATATTAATTCAGATCAAATTTTCCATTTTTCTCGATTTTTTTTTTTAAGATCTTCAATGAACCATAAATATGTGATTCGCTTGTGGATGGAATGTTCTCGAACCAGCCAGAATTTTCTGGACAATATGAAGTGTTTAACAACGTGTAGCAGAGATAATTTTTTAAGAGTATCTTTAATAGGAAGTACACATCGCTATCGAACACTGGCCTACACATTATAAAATCTTCAAAAACCTTTTAAAGTTCATAAGAATCCGTTGATCAAAATAAATGAGCCGTCCATTCGTACGCAGTGTTTATTTTTGCTTCTGTTTTTGCGTGTATACAGTTTGACTAGAGATATTGTCTGTAAAACTTCATTTTACTTATTTGTAGTTTCGTGTTATCGATAAATTATTTTGTATGTTTTTCAGAGGGGATTTTGTATTCACTTCAACACATATCCCATAAATATCATCAACATTTAATTTTAAAACTGGTTTTATTAGATTTGTGTGAAAATAAATTTTGTGTCGATCACAAGTAGATGTTAAGACCAACTCCAATTTGTTTATAACATATTTTCTATTCCACGTTTATTTATCGATAGAAGGAATGTCTAAATTACAATAGTTTGTGTTTGTAAAAACAATGAGAGAAAATTCCCTTTTCAAACCCACACTACTGTTATATCATCCATGTTTTATTAAATCTAAAATACCAATTCGTTATTTATTATTTATTTTCTTATATCACATTGTGAAAATGAATGATAAGTTTTTTCAGAATACAATTTAGAAATAAAATTAACTAACCAATTTCTTCCTCCGGATCAAACATTCCTATAACTAAAAAAAAAAAACAAAAATATTCAATTTATGGATGTATCATATATATATATATATATATATATATATATGCTAATATGCATAAGTATTATTTTCAATAAAATGTTTGACATTATTTTTTCCTTATACCACACAATTAATTTTATATCGTCGTATAATTGCTTATGGTTTTCCATATCAATAGATTTCATACATTTATGTAATATGATAATGTACGTAATACCGTATGTTGAAAATTCATGAAATTAATTTTTTAAATAATTAAGAATTAACGCTTTCGTATTTAAATGTAATTCGTTATGGTAAAAATAAAATGTTAAGTACTCACCTAGATTGTTATATGCGTGTTCCATACTTTGTCTTGCGGTCGTTTTACCTAAAAAAAAAAATATTAAACATTCGATTAATACAATGGTGTTATAACAGTAGCATAATTTGTATGTACGTTATGTATTATTATTAATTAATTATTACCCTAATTATCCTACTAATAACATTTTACAGCAATTTATGTACATTTCTACTTACTCTTAAAACTTGATCCATCCAACCATTCTAAATATATTTCATGTTGTTAAAATCATAATATTTTTGACGTTTCAAGTCCATTTTATTTGTTAAAAAATCTAATTTTTTTGTGTAAGTTTAAATGAAATTAATATCAATATCGTGAACATATAGTTTACATGTCAAATTGACAGTTAAGTTCAGTTATTAAGTGTCATCGTAATATATGGGTTGAATGGAAACACTGAAAACGTGTTTTGAATAATAACGATTATAAATAATTATCATATCAATATAAAAATTATATTTAATTATAATATATGTGTGTAATAAAACGCGATAGCATATTTCTATTAATTTTAACAACAAATTCATATTTTACATTACATACTTAAACTTACTTCTACAAGTAACTTTATGTTCCATGAGGATTACGGGTGAATTGGTTACTATAAGAAGCAAAATTATAATTGTAATCAATTTTAATAACAACCATCATTTATCTATTAACCGATAAATTACAATTTTTTCCATAATGAATACATAAATAATAAATAATAAGTATTAGTAAACCATTTATGATTGCCGTATTTATACTTTATATATTTCTACAATCGGTAGTTATAAAATTCTATTACTTAAATTAAATGTTTATAAGAAAACCATATATGGCAAAAACCGTATGAATTTCCAATATATTTAAAAATTTAAGTTCTCTGCAGGATGAAATTATACAATATTTGGTGAAAATCAGATGGAAATATATATATTCTTATATAGATACGTCTGCCTGGCACCCCCTACTAAACTCATTCAAATTTTGAAAATTAATTAATTCGTAATATTTTGTAACCAACATTTCAAAATTCGTAACACACACACACACACACTTAGCCATAAGAGTACAATTCGTAATTGATTGCTGTCGAATATTTAAATATATTATAGATTATATAGCTGAATTACCCGACTTTGCCCGAGCGCAGTTTTGAACAAAAACATATTCTTATTCTTATATATATATATATATATATATATATAATAGTGCAGGTTTTTTTTAAAAAAATTTTTTCACAAAGTTGTTCCAGATTCTTCTCCGAGTGTCACCACGTCGCATTATTGAAAAACGCCTAAAACCCGTAACATTTAAATACAATACATCCCTTCCCCTCCCCTCCTCAGATAAAAAATGAAAAAAATTGGCAACGCGGGGACACTCGGAGAAATATTTGGTACAACTCTGTGAAAAAAAACCTTGAAAAAAATTCAGTAGTGTCGTCAGAATCATGGTACGTAAAAAAGGCCTGTTCTTTTATAATATATACAAATAAGGATATAATTATGTATTTTAGTTTTCCGTATTGCAAATATAGAAGTAAAATATAAAACAATTTGCTCTTGATTAACTTATTCTGTTGCGTATATTAAGTTGTATAATATATGTGTATTAACAACAGTTTTTTGAAATATTGCATACAAATTATTGCGAATTTGTTACAAAAACTTTTCTTTAATTGGTTTTTAAACTTTAAAGTGAAAGTGACAAGAAGGTTTACAGATGATAAAATTTCCTTTTCCAAGTTATTCGATTATTCGTTTACAAATACACGTATTCTACGGTTTCATATTATCATTTTAACGATATTAATTTTTTTTTTTTAAATGTAAATATTATTTATGTTCTAACATTCGAATTCCCGCGATATCATAGTAATAATGATATACTTTAAATAGTTCAGTAAAGAATATTTTATTTATATTAAAAATGAATACAAACTCTGTTGTAATTCTAGCAAACACCATTCAAACGGTGCTCTAAATTTCCGTGGAAAATCTAAACATTTGACAATTTTTTTTAAAGTCAGTTTGTTTAATATATATTATTTTTTATTACATATACTCATAATATATAAATTAAATGACAACAATTTATAGTTACATACTTTTCTTTGCTAAATTAAAGAGATTTAGGAAATATTGTTTCAAATAACCTAAAAATTTCAATTTTTTTTTCTTTTTTTAAACTGTTATTCACATATATATTTTATGGAAAACATAGTGTTAATTTTTTTTTTATATGCTAAAGCCTAAAATTATCAGTGATGGCAACATTTTAGAAGAAAAAAAAATACTATCATCTTATAATAAAATACTTATTGTTTTAAAAGTAATTAGTGATGTTTAATTAACCTAACGGGGGTACAAAACCGATAAAGATGTGATGCAAAAGAAAATACCTACTTTTGTGATCACCTTGTGTATTTGCGAAGAGTACTAAACATAAAAATTTTAAAAATTATAATTATAATCTTAATCGATAATTAAATATTTAGTCTTTATAGCTCTAAATATTAGTTGATTTTAATATTAATATAAATAAGATTGATTTCTATACTTTGTGGTATGTCTATATTATTATTTTAATTCATTGACATAGGTTAATGTACAAATTACGTATTAATATTAACTAATTGCGTCTCAAAAATGTTATTTTTATATAAGATTTATAATATACTGGCTGTCTCGACAGACGTTGTTCTCAGTGGCGGGACTAGTAGACGGGGACTAATCCCCGGCCGTAAAAATTTGGTGGCATAAAATTAGATAGAGTCTGTTAAAGTGAAGGGGAATTGAGGGGTGATAGGGGGATGGTAAGGCGTAATTTTAACGTTTTTCTCGGGCACCAAAAATCCTCGTTCCGCCTCTGGTTGTCCTGTTCAAATTTCAGTATAAAATCTATCAGTGATGTATTTCGTTTGAAGACTCTTTCGGTGGTATTATGGCGATCGATATTGGCCAGGGAATAACTCTTGTCGAATTTCTATCCACTGAGGATTGAACGTGAACGTGATGAACAAATCTGGTGTGCCGTAATGGCGAATATACGACATGGCACCTTTAGCGTATTTATGCATGTGTCGCGGACTTCAACATACGTTGCTGGGATAAACGTCATTCGACCGACATTCTGTGTGTTTCTGTCAGCATTTACGGCGTCTCGAAAGTGAATATACTCTTTGGAATGGAATTTTGTCTGTATCAATTTGATGAATGTTAATTGTTCAATTTAAACATTGACGTAAATATCGACAGCATATTGGTGAAATAGACGCAGACATTTCAACACGCGATTGTCCTCATTTTGACGAACCATCAGTCGATATGAATATTAGTTCATTGAACTGACTTTTTTGCTCGTTTCAGCGCCTGTAAATGATTTTATTTATTGCCAATAAAAATAATTAAAGATATAAATTTACTATATTTGCCTGCAAGCGGATTTATCGTCTTGATCGAGAAACGATAACCGTCTTTGCCTTGCCAAAATGTAATGGGGTATTGCAATGCCATTATAATATGATCGGTGTGTTTTGTACACACACTGCTGCTGATCGTTCCACCGATGTAGAACGATATCGCGGGATTCTAAATTTTCACTAACGATGACAGTGGTGACATCATCAATATTGTTGGTGCAATGAAACGTCTTGCGTGTTCTCCTACAGGCGTGTTATCGGCTCTGATTACAATTTTATAACTGTCAAATGGCATGCGGTCCAGCGCGGTATTAAACAATGTAATCAATTAATAATTGTAATTTGTATTGACGAAAAAGTTTGCAGTTGTTCCACAATTGGTGTTTTCACTGAACTGTTGTGTGCACATTGCTGATCTACTTCTTGGTAAATTGCCAAATTATATCTGCAGAAGTTTATAGTCTGCATTCGTCGGTGGGCAATGACGAACCTGCTCGATGATATATTTGACCTTGAATCTGTAAAGTAGTGATCGGCAAACTTTTTAGACTCTCGGGCCATATTCAAAATTTAAAAAGGTTTCATTTATTCAAAGTATTCATTCATCACTGTTTTAACGAATCCTTAAATATTCTACTAAGAACCTAGTTTAATGAAATATCTATTAAGAACGAATCGTGACCTTATTCATGACACAATGATCAAGTAGAAATTTGATTAGGATCAATTTAAAAATTGTAGAAGATTTTCAGGACAATGTGTATGAGAATTTCTTTATTATTTAATAACGAAATGTATTTGGAACAATTTTTATATAATCACTCACTGTTTTCATACGCATACAAAAATGCCGTTTCACCAGTTTGATCAGCTATGTATACGTAGAGAAAATATTGCAAAAGTTAAAAAAGTAATTTGCAAATAATCTTTTGTGTCAATATAATTGTAAATATAGAGATACTCGTACATGTGATTAATGTAATATTAATTATAAATTTAAATACAATTATCAATGAATTACATATACATATTAAGTTGAATTTAAAATGAATTTCGTTTAATATATTACAAATATATATATGAAATTCGGTGAAATAAAACTTACTAAGAAATCCTGCACTTTCAAGTTCGCCTTGATAAATATTTGACATATATTTGTTAATTCGTATCATATAGAAATAATATTTGAATAGCATTAAACGTATTTTTATATAATATGTAATTTATAGCATTAATCGTTTATTTGATAATTTCTTTGATTTCTAAATAAATTTGCAAAACTAAATACAAAAATTCAGAGATACACGCCAAAAATAGTATGAGCCTCTTTCCTATACATAAATTACTATACGAGAGATACGTGAGATCAAATTTAGAAGCAGTATTTAATACCGATTATTAAATTGATTACTTGAAATTAGAGTGTATAAAACACGTATACACGAATGTATGCTGCCAAGAAGTACTTGGATAATTTTGTATAAGACATTTCCTGATTTCGTATTATATAGTTAATTTTTTCTACAGAAAAAATTATGTAATTTAATGTGTTTTATTAGTGCACATAATTTTACGACCCGATCAGCAATTTTCATTTTTTAAATATTCTCACTTATCTTTGAAATATCAACCAACATTTTTACCATAACATGATATCAGGGGCGTCTTCAGGTCAGTTTTATGGGGGGCGATTATCTAGATGAAAAAATACGTCAAAATTTGAAACTTGTTACAATTCTAACAAAACTGCTTATTTGTGGTATTACGTATATTATGATTACAAGTAATTTAAAATGTTTCTTTATTTTGGCGTGGCAAAGTAAAAAAATAAGTATATATTATTAAAAAGCAATATACAAAAAGAAAGATATGCTTAAGGCATTTAAAAGTATGTATATATTATAAAGGTAGTAACTAATTTCAAACGTAGGTAAGTCATTATCAGATAACAAATGAATAAAAACAAAAATATAATACTCACTATAATTGAAACTATATTAAAAATATAATATTAAATTAAACAATGATGTCTAAAACTCTATCAGTAGAAGCAAAGCGATCAATAATATTGTGAATGTTAATACTTTCCAAGCGATGTATATGCAAAAGAGCTAATCCTGTAAGCCTAGGCTCACGCATTCTGCTTCTAATCCAAGTTTTTAACCTAATAAAAACCAATATAAGTCATAACAGTAATAAAGCAAAAACATAGTGCAAAATGATATTAGTAAGAAATATATCTGAATAAATAAATTTAAAAACGTTATTTCTCTTATAAAAATAAAATAAAATTATTTTTTAATTTTTTATTATTTATTATTTATTACAGGTATTATAAAAAATAACAATATAAAGGTATTTTACACAACGAGGAGAAAAATAAAAAGACAAAAAAGTTAATCGGTTATTGGGGACAGCGAATTTTTCGTACGTATCACGCGACGCGTCGAACGAAAAGAGAGCGAAGAGAGAGCGCTCCGACGGCGGCGGCGCGGCCAGGCAGCGTAAAGATAAGCGCGGGGTGGAGGGAATGAGGAATATACAAAGAGATTACAAACATATATCGCGGACAATGTAGATGTACAACAGGTACGTGGTATGTGGTGAACACTCGTCATGTTACCACAACACTTATGATAAGATTATCATGTTGAAATTGTGGACGATACGTCGTTTTGATACTATGAGTGTTAGAAAAACTAGTATATTATTTTAATAGTATTTTTCCTCATAGTGGTCGGTAAGCTCATGGAGGGGGCGATCGCCCCATCGCCCCCCTCAAGGACGCGCCTGCATGATATTTATTAACTTAAATATAATACATGCTTCGCTGAAAATCGTTTTTGGAATAAAATATTAAGTCATTCATCTTACTTTTAACGTAATATAATATATCGGTAAAATCTTTGTCTCGTAAATATACATCATTTTATAAAAAACATATGTAACAAATAATCTTACTTAGGCATAATAAATATCCTAAATTGAATTGAATTAAAAATAAAAGTATTAATCAATATTCTAATTTTATCTGTTAGCATATATTTACAAATTGTTATACATATGGATGGTAAAATAAACGAAAATATTAGGTAATAAATAATAACTTTTCAATTTTAAATTCAAAGCATTATTTTTTTGGGTTATGTATTTCGTGTAGAATAAACTTACCAGCATTCGTGTTTTCGACAATGAATACAACAAAAATTGCGAACGATAAAACGCTAATACTTTTAGTCGAAAACATCGTTTTTGTCTTTTGGTTTTGCATTGAATGGTGAGTTTTAACAGTTTTACAATTGACTGAGTCTCATTTTATTATACGAATTATTACTCAATACAAATTTCGAAAAATGTGGTCTTAAACAAATAACAGGCTTGAGGTCTGATATTACTATTTACTTAGAGGAATAGATCTAGACATTATTAAAATCATTGAAGTCGACAAACATAAATGAATAATGTCGAAAAAAAAAAAAATTCAACGAGCGACATACAAAAAAATATTGCTATATATTGGAATCCACAAATTGGTGAAAACCACTTCCGACCAGGAAGGTCAATAATTTAATAATAATGATATACGTATAACGTTTTTTATATATTATGTTTTATGTAGTCAGAAAATATTTTACTATGATTATTGTATTATTATCATAATTAAAAATGCTAGGTACCTATAACTGATTTTTAAAAAAACCGTTTCAATAAATTGGCGTATTATACCAATTTAACGAAATAACGAAATCGGTACAATATATTCTTTTGTGGAAATGTATCATTTATGTTCGAGAATATTGTCTTTTATATAATAATTATTCGTATTGATCATATGTACAAATATTGGTTAAATTCACTTGCTAAAATAAACCCTATGCTACGGCCCAGAAACAATACAACACATAACAATTATGCATTATGCGTACGTATAAGCGCCGAAATATTTGCAAAACTAGTTTACCTATAAATTATAATCTTCAAGTGTACTTGTGAAAAATGTGGCGCATTCGGTTTGAATATCAAAAATTTCATAATAAAGGTGAATACTGAATTATAATACCAAATGGATAACGTGACAATTTAAAACTCATTTTTACACGGAAACAACCATCCTTTTTACCGTTCATACGGAACGTTTTTCACATTATTCGGACGTGAAAATCAGCAACATCCACAACATATCCGAGAATTGGATTAATAAATTTCGAACCTTCGCGAGAATTCTTCATCCGAAAAATTATTAAGTTCGAGAACACGGTTCAAAATATACCGTCTAACGGATCATATACGAATTTGTCGGAAGTATAACACTCTGGAAGGTGGCAAATGTTTTTTTTTCGTTAATGATTTTACTATCAAGAATGACGTGTATTCATTTAAATTTGTATTTTTTCTGTATGCAACATTTTCTACTAGAAGAAATCGATCTTTTACGATCGTTATGTGCTTAATAGAAATCCGGTAGGGAGTGTTGTCTGGTTGGTAAAATTCAAAGAATTAATTTTTTCAAATTTTTCAATAGTAT
This sequence comes from Slavum lentiscoides, assembly GCA_032441835.1. Classification (NCBI taxonomy): domain Eukaryota; kingdom Metazoa; phylum Arthropoda; class Insecta; order Hemiptera; family Aphididae; genus Slavum; species Slavum lentiscoides. The sequence goes on along the minus strand of CM063721.1, from coordinate 647,146 downwards.
TTTTTAATACGTCACATAGAAAAATTATACTAAAGAAAAAAAAACAACTGTAAAAACACCATTTTCGTAAAAGTTATCACATATAACCTACGAATATCTTGTGATTTCGAATATAACGGTCCTAAAATGTTGACATTTCCAATGAATGCGTGTCGCTGTATTATATACTAAGCGTAGACATTTTTTTTCGAATTCTCTCGTCTAAAATTGAGCTATCTGTTATAGATATGAGCACTGTGGCAACTGACACCAACAGTCTTGTAAATTTCTCTGGAGTTCCGCTTCATCTTACGAATTTTTATGATTTTAGATTCTGAGCGGAGCGATGAATCAATTGTTTTTACAATGATTGTTTATTTGTTTTTTCTATCTTGTGTACAGATTTTCGACCAGAAGGAGTGCTCCGATCTCTTCGGTCACAGTTTGTTTCAGGCAGCATTTCGCATCTAGTTGATACTTTAGAGAGGTTATTTTTCGATTTTCTCAAAAGCACCTAAAAATTTAACTCAAAAACGCTAAAAATGCAATTTCGTCTTAATCGATTGTTGTTTATTTCTTCGTAATTTTGAAACTAATAGTCATAGAAACATAAAATTTTCACCAAATATGTAACTTTAGACTATATTTACGAGAAAAGTAAGCTCCACTCAGAATCGTTTTATCGAACGCAACGATTTACCATTGCTTTCAAATTTAAAATAAAAACAAAACTCTAAAATCTTTATCCAAGTAATTCACTTAAGCGATATCCACAACATCCCGCGGCTCGTTACCTTTGTTACATTGCTTTCTGCAAATTTATTGTACTGATAATAGTGTAAAATCTCTATCTGCATGTACTTAATTTACTTAAGCGACATCCACGACACTTAGCATATAGGACACTTCACCGCCACCGTTTCGCCGACGGACCATTCGCCGCGGACCTTTTCGCCGCCAGACCGATTCGCCCCTGACCGTTTCTCCGCCGGACATTTCACCGCCACGGTTACGCCGCTACAACTCCGGCACTGTTGGTGAATGGGATAACGAACCGACGCGAAACATTTTGGTTTAGAGTCCTTTATGAGGTACACCCAGCAAGTTGCCCCAAAAATCCCAAAAAGGGATTTTTTGAAATTCCTATGTACCAAACCGAATGGGTTCAAACTCGGTAGGCTTCCTCGGGCGGATATTTAACAAATAAATCACTGACTATTCTAAACATAATGAACATTATGAGGGGGTACTTGGAAGGGATAACTTTTTGGAATCGTCATAGCATATTTAGTTTTAGTTGTAGAGCAACCGGGATACCACTGCTGAGTAGAGCGTACATCTGTGTGTATCATATTAAAAATACCCCCCTTCGTTTTTTTGGTTTCGTTATAACTCCGGCACTGTTGGTGACTGGGACACCAAACCGACGCGAAACATTTTGGTTTAGTGTCCTTTATGAGGTACGCCCAGCAAGTTGCCCCAAAAATCCCAAAAAGGGATTTTTTTTGAAATTCCTATGTTACCAAACTGAATGGGTTCGAACTCGGTAGGCTACCTCATAAAGGACACTAAATTAAAATGTTTTGCGTCGGTTTGGTGTTCCAATCACCAGCAGTGCCAAAGTTATAGCGAAACCAAAAAAACGAAGGGGGTTATTTTTAGTATAATACACACAGATGTACGCTCTACTCAGTAGTGGTATCCCAGTTGCTCTACGACTAAAACTAAATGTGCTATGACGATTCCAAAAAGTTATCCCTTCCAAGTCCTTCCCCACCTATATGTTTAGAATAATCAGCGATTTCAATAATATTGAAAAAAATTTTGGAGGAGGGCCGGACCCCGTGGAACCCCCCCACCAGATGCGGTGGCGAGACGGTCGCGGCGATATGTCCGGGTTCGAATAATAAGGGCAGTATTGCAGTAATATTATAATAATAAGAGTAAGGCGTTATTTTTGTTTTATTCTACCTCTATCCGCTATTAGTATTCGATAAGCGAAGTCGATAAAACTGTACATTTGTACATCAGATAGTTCTATTATGTAACGCAAATGACATGAAAATGATTAAATTTCAGAATTAAAAATATTTGACCGGAAGCAAAAAAATAAAATTTCAAGACCTGACATCTAATAGCACAAAAATGTAATCATTAAAATATTACTAGCTATTATTATTGCTATATAAATAAAAGCAAAGGGGGGGTTTGAACCCTTAAAACCCCCTGGCTACGTCACTGCTCGATTTTTAAGTCAATCCTTGAATATTTTTGAAATTTTTTTTTTTTTGGGGGTGGAAATTAATTTAAAATTTCAAATGGGCATATTGATAAGTCTTTGCACTAGTCTAGCAAAAACTGAAATGACGCCACTGATCCACGTCACCCGCACGCGTTTATAATTTTTCACGTGTAACCTAACCACCTACAGACTTTTAGAGGATGTTCGTAGTATTCGCGTAGGGATTTCGACGTAAAAAGTAAATAATGTTACGAGGTAAGCGTAGGTGGATGATTTGTGAGCACAAAATAACAAGTCAAAAATATATACTTTTATTTGTAATAGCCAAACAAAGTTTCGGAAGAAAAACAAATAAAATATATTACATAATATGGTATAATGAAAAGTTACGACACAATATTATATTTCGTTAGTGTTTTGATAATATTACTCATCAGTGATGAATTATAAACGGTGAATATGAAACGGAAGAAAAATATATTAATATTACTTTAAATCCGGGACAAATATCGCGTTATTTAAATATGCTCCAATAACATCGTGTGATGTAGAAAGGAGTTTCAGTCAATATAAATCCATTCTTCGAACTCGGTCGCCGCGGTCGTTCATATTCGAACATTTGAAACAATACATATCATAATAGCATGTAATAATATAAACTAACATTTAATGTTATAAAATAACAAGTTATGATAAATAATAATTCTAGAAATAATAAAAATTCGTTTTTGCATAGTTTTGCATATTTTACAATTTTTTTATTGCATAGAAATCCTAGCCCTACTCATCACTTATGTGTGCGTCTTTTGTTCGGTCCACTAACTTTTATAATAATATTATCCGTATACTATATTATAATAAATGTATAAATTAAATTCGAAAAACAAAACGGTATTTTATTGCAACATTGTAAAATACAATTTATTTTATAATTTAATTTTCGTTTAAATAAATATAATATCGAAAGTATGTAATGACGTCGCCAATGAACGTTGTTATTACATTGTATTATATGCGTTTACCGTAGTAGTGACTACGAATACACATCGGTTCTGATTTTAGATTCGATATTTTATATATTTCATTTACATTTACATTTGTACAGTAATTATTATTACAGAATTCTTCGAGGTGGATAAAGAAAATTCGTGTAAAATCCGAGTACATAATAATTAATAAGTATTCCAATGGAGTGAAATCCAATAGAGCCGAGTGACACAGCTTTGTTAACTTTTCAAAGTATGTTTTTACTTCTGGTGTATATTTATTTTATTATTATTATTTTTTTTTTTAGTTCCTATATACGGTGGAATTTCGAAATATCGTGTTTATATTTGTTAGACGGTTCCTCGCACTTTCTATTTTCTATTTTATCGTAATTTTATATTTTTGTACCTCGTATCACGTACTAATCCACTAAACAGAGCAAAAAGTGACAGATATGAGAACATTTTTAGCTAAAAATTGTTCATGAATAGAATATGAAAAAATTCAAAACGTCTTAAGTTTTTAACAATAAATTGTCATTTAAAAAAATGTTTACATGTCTTTAAGACAGTGAAGAGTTTGGATATCATTTTGAAAATAGTCGAAGATATAATCCCCAAATGACTTATATAGAATAAAAAATTAACACCGAAATAGAAATAAGTAATTATAAAAAAAAAAAAGTACGCGTATAATATATATTAAGAATTTTTTAATTTATGAATAACCTTACAAACAAGTGACATTGTTAACATGTTTCGTAACAAATTGTTATTTATAATAATATTATATTTAATTGAATGACACCATTGTAGAAAATTAAACTCCAGTTATAATGATAATAGTCAGCCCAAAAATGTACGTTTTTATATATGGTCAATGCATCTTCACGAAATTATTTTTCGACTACATTCTACAATGATAATTCAAGATTAATTTCTTCGTCTTCAGTACCTAAAAATGTTAAAATTTCGTTTGAATGTTACTGAGCCAATTAAATATGAATGTGGATCAGTTGAGTTAGTATGAATGTATAGTTAACATTATATTTTATAAAAGTCAATGTTGGATAGAATTCCTAGTATTTTTTAAATGAATTGAAAGTATCGAAATAATATTATTTTATTGTTATGAGATAATAATAATAACTTTTATATAAAATCGTAACATTTATAAGGATTGAATATTTCAGTAATTTAAATTTTAATGCTGTTAATGTAGGATAATTGAAATTCTATTATAAATTACAGTATACTATTATTTCGTATGGTTCAAATATAACATTCACAATGTAATGTAACACAATATCAAGTATAAATATAAATAATAACAGATTATATCATAGGTAATATGTTGACTAGTATAAAGAACGTCTCATGCGTTTGTGCGCCGAAACGGATCTTACAAAAATAGGGCAGTTGTCCGCTTCGACTCGCGCGTACAGGAGTCGGGAAAATAACATCATAAATACGACTGACTAACAACGAGTTATTACGAATATACGTACAATATCGAATTAAATATTTACAAACGTATATTATTCGACGGGCGCCCAGTAAATATAATAATAATGAACAATAACAATATATTGTAATCACCCGGTCGTCGTTGATAACATCGAGACAACACAGCGATAATCACAACATACGAGTACAATTATAATCTCAGAGTAATAATACTATATAGAGAGGGCATTCCATATAGCAATGTGTAAAGAATAATGCAGCGATCTTTATCACATAAACACCGCATACGATAAACTATACCGTTAGGTGGCGCTGTTTTCTTAACAAAATTTAGTGATAACAAAACATTTCCGTTGAAGTTGAACATTCAATTCAATTTTTTTTTTTTGTGTACTGTGACAAAAAAAAAAAGATATAATGTAATGCATTAATTTTCTATTATACTAGTAACATACAATATTATTGTACATAATTATGCGTATATTCACTTTAATGTGGCATACAACATATTTTTAACTCGTTAAAGTGGTCATACTGAATGAACACCGATGTCGCTGCATTTTCTCATGATCGTAGCCACCCCTTGAATATAATATATAATATAAAAACAAATGATATCACCCACCGGTCGGCGACTCGCGGCAATCCACGCAGTGCTGCCACGGGGACGGAAAAGTGCGATTATTCCCACTGTAGTACCGGTCCGCGGTAACGATTGACAGGTGATGGTCGACGACGGTACTGCGCCCGACGAAAAGTCGATGGAGATCCGGCGCGGACACAATAAATCCGTGGCTCGCACACTCAGCGAAAGCACACGGGACGTCGATAAATATTCGACAGTCGTGTTAACAGGCCATGGACACTCCCCCACTATTTAGATTCTTTTCATTTCGGAGCGGAATGATTGATGTTAGCGACACGGCGGAAGAACATGATGTTAGGAACAAACCTGCGCATGCGTACTGTCAACGCAGCCGGTTTCGCGCGCATTCCAACGCGCTACAACACGTCTCTACCATAATCTTTTTTTTCCGTTTCGTCCGCCGATCGTACCATATTAAGTACAGATTGATTGTACCTATCTACATAGGTAATATTAATAAAAATATATAATTTTCTAAAAAAATATTATATAATTATATTATTATTATTATTATTATTATATATAATATTATTACACCTATAAGATACAAGTATAATAAATAAAAACGTACAAACACAGATTCTATGATTAATGATAACACAATGTGTAGATAAAAACATTTCGCATGGTAAGAAATTAGTGATAATTACTAAACAGCTGATTTCAAGGCCATTGAAATTATAATCTCGAGAACAAAGGAAAATCGTTCAGTGTCCTATCTATATTAATCTGTGGTGTTAACGACAAATAACGGCGACTTGGAAACGATTACGCACTGGAAACAACGAGTGACTCACGCCGTAATGTTGTCGACAACGGAGCAACGCGGCACGTAAAGCCTATACAATATTGCTACGGCCTTTCCGTAATCGAGCTGGCGAAAACCGACGCGGACAAAACGCACAACAAAATGTGAACACCGCGCACGGACGCTCGACGCCGTCACACACGAATAAGAAAAACGCAACAGCAATACGCGGCCGGGCAGGCCACACACCAAACGTGTCGTTTTGGTAATTGCCGCGACACCCAACAACTGACCACGAAAATCGCGGTCGTGGCGGCCGTTCGAGAAAATTCTCGGTTATCGCGGCGATATCGCACAAACAGGTTTTGCTCGAATTAATCGCACGATAAAAGCGCGCGCTCGAACATCCTCCCCAACACGGGACACTCAGGGTCCCATAATGATTCAAGTGGTTGGACAGGACGACGATGAATTGTGGTGGTGATGTGCGGTGGCGATATCACGAACATTAATAATATAATAAACAGCGAGAGAATATCAAAAAATATGATATGACTATGATATAACCTATTCGATACGAAAAAATACAATACTTAAAATTATACACCTAGATAAAAATATTAGTATATTAGTCTATTCGTAATTTTTACCCGTGTATAAAGTACACATTTAATGCAACTTTAATGATTATTTATAACCTATGATGTTAAACGTACTTTGATCGAGATTTGCAACTTCGTGTGCTGTAGACGTAGATGCCAATGGGAAATACCAATTACCTTTATTACCGTCATACGGAGGAATTGGTCTTAATGAATCGGAGTTCTCTAAAAAAATAATAATAATAATAATAATAATAGTAACTTTTATATAAAATCGAAGATTTTGTTAAGATTAATTATTTCCGTTAATAAATGTTTTTAGCCGTATAGTGACAGAATACGTTATGTCCAACTTGAATGTAAACATATGAATTTAATACTGACGAATGGCTATGCACCTACGAAGGACAAGCTACAAGATGAAATAGTCTAATGAAAACGGTCTTAAAATGGAAACCACGTGGAATAAGACCACTAGGAAGGCCAAAACAAAGGTGGATAGACAAAGTGGAAAAGAATTTAGCAGAGATTGGAATACAAGATGAAGAAATAGTAGCACAGGACAGAGACAGGTGAAAGCAGGTTTATGTTGCGGTAATAGGCCTTAATGGCTTTTAAAAAAACCGTAGTAAAAAATAAATAAATAAATGTTGTTATGGTAGGATAATTGAAATTCAATTACAAATCACAATACACTAAAATGTATTACATCACGACCGCGACATAACGATGGGTACCTATATTAATCCGTTCGTAATTTTTATCCTATATATAAAGTACGTAATCAAAGCAACTTCAGTGATTATTTATTAACTACGATGTTAAACGTACTTTGATCAAGAACTGCATCTTCATATTCTGCAGTTGTAGATGCCAATGGAAGGCCCCAACTTCCTGTAGTTCCTTCACAATAATGAACTGGTCCCAGTGCTTCGGAATTCCCTGAAAAAAAAATTGTAATATTGTTTCGAATTTATAGAGTCAATTTATTAATTGCGATTATGTGACTTAAAGTTGATAATTATTTTTAAATAAAGTAATAATTAAGTTGCATAATATTTAATATTGGGTTGTTTCAATTTTCATTTTTATAAATAGGAAATGTCGGAAAAATGCTATTGCTAATAAACAATAACAATAGCTTTCATATAAAATTTAATAGTTAAGATTTGATATAAGGTTTGATAAGGGTAATAGGATCTTCATTATCAATACTACAGAATACAATATCATATTATTGCAATACAACATGACGGTGGGTATTTATCCGGAGTTTAATTTTGTTACGTATTACGCTTTTAAATACCTTTTATAAAAAATATGGATTTTTTTTGTAAGTTCATAAATTGTTTTTCATAAATTATTTTATTGTATAATACGTACAGACAGAAGAAACAATTTTTTGTTTCAAGTAAAAATAGTAGTATCTTTCTATATCTAAGCAAAATAAGAAAATGTTAATATTGATTATTTTGTTACATTGGTATACATTTTAGTAACAATACAAATTATTTTGGATAATGTTGTATAGGTAATAATATACTATCTACTAGGCATAGATATTTTTGTAAAGATGTTTCATAAAATTATATAAATATGTTATAGTTTATGTGATAAATGGAATTGAAATTGGACAGATTTAGGGAATTGGAAACGGTCATTAACTGAAAAGTGAAAGGTCGAATATGATATAAAGGCCAATAACTGATAGGCTCCCTTCGGTTTTTATTGAGGTTTCGCAGTGTGGGGCAGAGTATTTTTGTGAATCGTATTTGATAGTCATAGTGAATGTATCGCAACCCAGATAACAATTTTATGTCATTAATAATAAATGTTAATAGCTCAATACAAAATTATTATTTTTTTCTAATATGTTTGCATAAAATACTCATCGCTACTTCTCAAAAACTACAAAACGTATGAACTTGAAATTTGGAATAGTGGTTCCTCTGATACTTTAGATACGTAATAAGAAAGGATTTTAAAAAATGTTGCGTTTAAGTGGATTAATTATCATTTATCACTTTCACATTCACCGCCAATTCATAATGTGTGGTAGGCCGCGGGTTTCCAGCTACATGCGACCCGTCCTACCCGACAATTACGTTTTTACTTATCATTTTAATGATGAAGATATGAATTGTTCCGAGAAGTTTATCGACAAAAATTATCTATATATATGTATTCGTTTATTCATATATACACCTATAATATACACGTGTTTTCTACACGATATTTAATGTCATTTAAAGTCAATAATGGCATTATGTACTAAGTTGACAAATATAATAAAGATGCATAATATTTTATGGTAAAGGGCTCCAATTGACAAGAGCCCACCGAGAAAATCCCTTTTTTTCCTTTCCGCCCCTGTTTACGCTACTGGATAAATCCTTATATATATATATATATATAATAAAAAAACAGGCCTTTTTTATGTACCGAGTTTCTGACGACACTATTGAACTTTTTTACGATTTTGTTTTTACAGAGTTGTTCCAAATATTTCTCCGAGTGTCCCAACGTCACCCATTTTTTCATTTTTTGTCTGTGGAAGATAGGGGAAAGGATGAAAAGTATTTGAATGTTATGGTTTTACTATACATATGCGAGTCCTATTAATTGGAGATATACACGTTCTAAATTACTCCTATATATATCTAATAAAATTTGTGTCAATTCCAAGTAGATGTTACGAAGAATTCCAATATGATTATAATAAATTTCCTTTTTTTTGCACGTTTTCTTATCTGTAGAAGGAGTATCTATATTACGATATTTTGTATTTGTAAAAACAGTTACAGAAAATGCCCGCTTCAAAATACCTATATTATTATATAATATATGTTATATGAAATTATTACCAATTGGTTATTTATTATCTATTTCCTATATCACGTTGAGAAGAAGAATGGTAAGTTCTCAGAATAAAATTTTAAAATAAATTAACTAACCATTTACGTTTTCTAATGCAACTTGTTCTTTAGCTAGAAACAAAAAAAAAAAACAATTAAAAATATTTCAATTTACCAATGTTTTATATTTATGTTTGTGTGTGTGTGTGTGTGTGTGTACGTAAGTGTATAATATAGATAAATATTATTTTCATAAATATGTTTGACATAATTTTGTTCCCTGTACCACATAATTTATGTATAGTATGTGTATTTATTAAGTGTATCCTATATATTTGTATGATATACATAGTGTTTGGAGTTTGAAATATTTCAATATGTAGTGAAATATTTCACAAAATCGTGAAATATTGAATATTAAAATTGTGAACGTTAATTATTATTGGTTAATTACCATATTACCGTATATTTTAATGCGGTATAGGTCATATGATTCAATAAATTTATATTTTTAATTTATTCTTCTTAGGTCAGCAATAAAAATATCAATAACTCTATGTCAAAATGTAAGAGTTACGCATGTTCCAATTAAATATTATTATAATTTATAATAATTTGTTCTATTATAAATTTATAAATTGTATATATATATATATATCTGATATTCTGTATAATTATTTATGGTGCCTTTTGTTTTATAAATCATTATAATATTTCTTCATAGCTTAAACATGTTAAAGTAAACTATTTCTATTCCTTATAAAAATGTAGAACATATAATACAATACCACTATTATTAATACTAATTAATTATCCTTATTCCTTATGTTTTAAATACTTTATATTAATATAAAACGTTTTAAATACATTTGTACATTATACATATAACGTTAGTATTGTAATATTAAAGAAAACAATAACTGAATGAAAATGTTTGCAAAAATAGAAGCTTATCAAAATGAGTATTTATATGTATTTTAATATGATGAAATATTTCACAATTTTATATTTCATTAAATTTTTAAATACTATATATATATACATAAGAATTATTTTCATTAAAATGTTTGAGATTATTTTTTTCCGTATACCACGCAATTAATTTTATTTCGTCTTATCCTTGATTATGGTTTTCGATGTCAATGGATGAAACATTTGCGGTATGTTAAAAATTCTTAAAATTAATTAAATAAAATAATAATTTAATTATTTATGAATATTAATTAAAAAGTTGATATTTAATTATAATTAATTATGATAAAAATAAAATATTAAGTACTCACTTAAATTTTTGTATGCGTGATCCAGTGCTTGTTTTGGTGTATTTTTATCTAAAAAAAAAAAAAAACATTCAATTCATACAATGGTATTATAACGATTGCGTAACTTTTATGTACGTTATGCATTATGAATTATTACTAACTAATTCGCACACCAAAAAGACTGCACACTTGAAGCGTCTAAACTTAAGCTATAAACCATAGAAAACTGTCTCCTAGACGTACGACGATTTCACTGACGATTTTTTGAAGGGAATACAATTTTATCGTTGGACATCGTGACTTAACCCGTAAGTGTAACGGTGGGAAAAAAATCACACTAATGGTATGGTGCGGTCTCCCCGACCGCCTAGTTTTATTAATGATATTTGGACCACATTCTTTAGTTATGCCACCACATTATTTGCAGAATTAATATCTATAGTCTGTACTTTCATTTTAAAATCGTTATTTTCCATTCAAATTTAATATATTTAAGGAAATTAATAAATTTTTTAAGAATTTTTGTGATCTACCATGCAATTTTCTACTTCAGCTTCAATAAGTCCAGGAGCGTTTTAAAATAAATTTTTAACTCCACAACCATCTTAATATTGAAATAAACATAATTTAAAAGCAAAATAAAAAAGAGAAATTCAAAAATGTTTAAGTTTTAGAAAAAAATAACCAAAGTCAAACCGCTCACCTAAGGAAACTGCACACTTGAAACGTTTAACTTTTAAGCTATAAACCATAGAAAACTGACTGGTAGACGTACAACGACTTCACCGACGGTTCGTTGAAGGGAATAAAATTTGATCGTCATCGGATATCGTGACTTAAAGAGACTAGGTATACACCTAAATGACAATGACTATTGATTACACACTTAAAAAGACTACACACTTAAGAAGACTGAACACTCAGAGCTACCGCACTTATAGTGACTGAAATAAGCTAAACTTGAGCGATACGATGCGAATTATTAAATAATTATTATCGTACCAATAAAATTTTACGGCAATTGATGTACATTCCTACTTACCCCTAAAACTTGTTTCATTCAACAATCCTAAATATTAATCATAATATTTAAAACGTTTTACGTCCATTTTATTTACTAATTTATTTTATTTTGTGTGTGTGTGTGTGTGTGTGTGTATATGTGTAGGTTTATATGCATTTAATATAATTTAATATCTATTCTGTGGTACTACATTATCTTGCTTTTTGTGTCGGTTTCAAATAATCGCTCGTATAGTAGTTCTATTATAATGTAAAAAAAAATATATTAATAGAACATGGAATATGGGTGCTTATCGCGCCAGCTACAACATTGACGAGTAGGTAAAACTCGTTTGTGATGGTAGTTCTAAACCGGCCGCATGTGTCATTAGCGCCACTTGACGGTAGTGTTTTTACTGTTATTTCCACCTAATAGACCAGTGTTTCCCAAAGAGTGTGCCGTGAAATTTGAAAGGTGTGCCGTGACATCTTGAACATTTTTTTACTGCGTTTATGTTTCCCAGTCCTAAACCACTTGTATTTGAAAAGTAGATAATATTTATCTAAAGTGCGCCGTGACTTACAATAACTAATAATAGTGTGCCGCGATGGAAAAAACGTTTGGGAACCACTTTAATAGACTAATGAACGGGATAAAATTGTGGAAATTTGGAAAGTCGGATTATAAGTGTGAAAACAGATTTGAATTTGTCGGCTTGTTTTCTAGGGATCGATCGAGGCATTTTTCTTCATTATTCGAGACTGGAATTCAATCATTGTTTAAAAAAAGCGAATTTTTAATGAAAAATAACGTGGCTAATAAAAAAAAAAAAAATTCCTGGATCGATCCCTAGTAGACAGACTGATGAATTCAAAACAGTTTTCAGAATTGAAATCCGACTATTTAAAGTTCCACAGTTTTATCCCGCTTTTAGGTCGATTTGTACGCCAGTGTAGCGTCCTCTCCTCTTAACCAATTTAGATGTCCGTTAAATGAATGATTCCGGGACGTATGCGCAATTGCGCAAAGCCATATTTCGGGAAATAACGTTGAAGGAGCATTACGTTATTTTTAACCGTTGCCGTGCAAAAACTCACTAGTATGTGATAAATCGAACAAAAAAGTGCATACGCGATTCGTGTGTTACGAACAAAAAAAACAATTATAATTCGCACAGAAATTATTATAATAACAAAAATCTCAAATTAATGTGCACTATTAAAAACCGGACGGCCGACAAAACACATAATATATGTGCAAAGTTCAAAATTAATAAATAAATATTATAAAATACAATAATAATAAAAAAAAATAAAATATTTATGTACGAGTACAGTGGCGGATCTAAGAGTAGGTTTTTTTGGGGGTCAAATTATTTTCAAAAATTGTTCCACGGATTATAGATTTAAAAATCATGTTTTAGTTACCTTTATATGGTATTAATATTTTTTATGAATTACAAAATCTCACACGTATTTATTCGTGGGATATAAAAATTAAACAATAACCGAATACATTTCAATGGTGTTTTGTATATTAATAATAAATACAAATAAAAATATAAAAAAAAATTTGCGAAAATTCAATTAATATTATCAGACAGTATCGATAATTAATTAACGATCAGGTAAATACCAGTTAAAGCGTAATTGATAAGCTTTTTCCTCGGAGTTTTTATTAGTATCGCCACAGAGTGATAGCGAAAAAATTGATAAAAACTATACGGAAATCCTTCACTTATAAGGGGATGAGCTATTTTTTAAAAAAAAATTTTTTCAGAGAATAAAATCGGCAGGTAAATTAATGTCAATCGTCCATTTAGTCGTTAGACTTTTTAGGTTTGTCGTCAAAATATAAAAAAAGTCGATGAACTTTTTTCTGTCTTATTACTTTTTTTTGGGGCCAGTTACACTATCCACTGTCGACCGTCAACAAGACCAAGAACACCTCGATCCGGTTAACGACACTAATACGTCCAGCAAACGCCAACACGACGACGTAGTAATAATATTAATTAAATGTTTACTTTTCAACAAAAATACAATAATAAAAAAAAGGTTTTATTCGTCAAAACGATTATCGGTGTACAACGGTTATGCGAGTAGGTACCGAGTAGTACTCGGCCCACGGATACACGCGTTCGTAATAACTGTCCGGCGGCTACTACCTACTACGATAATAAAATATATAAATATATAATATTATAATTATTGGCGAAATCACACGTTACCGATATTGTTTATTATCACGGTATCGCCGATACCAAAATATTATATATTTTCTACTAATATTCTGAACAATAGGTACGGATTGAAGGAAATTGAAAATGGAAACGTGTTTTGGTAATCACGATTTAAAATAATTATCATATCGGTATATAGACTATAGAAATATAGTAAAATAATATAAACATTATAACGCGAGGGCACGTTTTTCTTTAAATTTTAACAACAAATATACATTATTTGTTAATTAATTACTCAAACTTACTATCGCACATAGGTCTTAATTGACCGATTTGTAAGTTTAAATTTGATTCTATGACAAACAAAATTATAATTGTGAATAATTTTCATAACAACCATCATGTATACATATAAACCAATAAATCACAAATTTTTCGATAAAGAAAACCTAGTTAATAAAACGTATATTAATTCACCATATATAATTGCCGTATTTATACTTTATATATTTGTACAATCTGTAGTTATAAAATGCTATTAAATTAAATGTTTAAAAAAAAAATCCACATTCGGCGAAATCATATTATATATTTTCATTATCAATTAAACAAAATTTGGTGAAAACCAGATGGGTATATTATATACTTATATATATATATATATAAAACCTTAATTAGTTTCGCCTTCCTTACACTTCCAACTAAACCCATTTAAATTTTTTAAATTAATTAAAAAATTTAAATTTTTTATATAAATAATTCGTAATATATTGTAACCAACGACGTCTGAACACATTCGCAACACATATAGAGCACGTATATCAATTATATACAACGTCGCCATCAAGTCCATTACACGATTTAAGATAGACTGGATGCGGAACGAAGCTTCTCATCCACAGGCATATCAACTATATATTATGATTAAATATATCTATATAGCTAAATATATCTCTGTTCTCATCACACAATATTGAAACCCAAAAGTGCTAAGGCAGTCAGTTGTTGTGTCTCGTACAGTCATACACTAGCGCTCTCAATGCACGCACACCAAATTATTTCCGCACTTACTTAAAACTACCACTAATGCTATTCATTTACACTAAGAATTCAGGAAATGATTATCGATTATTTATTATTTACAAAGAATTAAGAAAATTTTAAGCGATCACCTACTGATTTGATAATAAATGATTGTTAATAGCTGTCAATACTAGGGAATAAGGTAAGGTAATAGTAATAAATTGGTATATAAAGAATCCACTATAGTGCTGAATGGCGCTAGTAGCTTTGACACGCCAAAAGTACCCTCGTGATTCACTTTTATCGTTTTCGTTCGGCATCTAGTCTATCTTAATCCGTGCCTTAAACGTTCGCGCGACGACCGCGACAACATGAGTTTAAACACGTTTATCGGATAACTCCTTACGGGCTCTCCGAACACAATCCAATCTATTGATTACCAGCACCCAACATAATGAATATAGATAAAGTCAAGACCCTTAAGTTTTAAAAAAAAATATATAAACATAATGTTACGTGGAATTCGATAAAAAAAATGGACTGTATAACTAAAATAATGAATATTGAAAAATAGAAATAAAAACCAAATAATTAATTACTATTTTCGCAATAACAAATTACTATATTGATTAAAATTATAGGAAATGACAAAATAACAATTTAAGTGCCGGCCAGCATAGTCGACGCAAATAAATAATATATAAAAACAAATAACATATAATACAAAAATGTGAATGAAAACCGTGGTGCTGTTGATTTGAGGACGACGACGACGACGACGGTAGTGACGGTGATGGTAACGACGGTAATAGCGGTGGTACAACGGTGGTAGACAACGATGATGATCGACGGTGGTGACAATAATAGGTAATGGCGGTAAACGTAGGCAACGGTAAATGTCAAATGTAAAAAAGTCTTAATTGACCGATTTGTAAGTTTAAATTTGATTCTATGACAAACAAAATTATAATTGTGAATAATTTTCATAACAACCATCATGTATACATATAAACCAATAAATCACAAATTTTCGATAAAGAAAACCTAGTTAATAAAACGTATATTAATTCACCATATATAATTGCCGTATTTATACTTTATATATTTGTACAATCTGTAGTTATAAAATGCTATTAAATTAAATGTTTAAAAAAAATCCACATTCGGCGAAATCATATTATATATTTTCATTATCAATTAAACAAAATTTGGTGAAAACCAGATGGGTATATTATATACTTATATATATATATATATAAACCTTAATTAGTTTCGCCTTCCTTACACTTCCAACTAAAACCATTTAAATTTTTTAAATTAATTAAAAAATTTAAATTTTTTATATAAATAATTCGTAATATATTGTAACCAACGACGTCTGAACACATTCGCAACACATATAGAGCACGTATATCAATTATATACAACGTCGCCATCAAGTCCATTACACGATTTAAGATAGACTGGATGCGGAACGAAGCTTCTCATCCACAGGCATATCAACTATATATTATGATTAAATATATCTATATAGCTAAATATATCTCTGTTCTCATCACACACAATATTGAAACCCAAAAGTGCTAAGGCAGTCAGTTGTTGTGTCTCGTACAGTCATACACTAGCGCTCTCAATGCACGCACACCAAATTATTTCCCGCACTTACTTAAAAACTACCACTAATGCTATTCATTTACACTAAGAATTCAGGAAATGATTATCGATTATTTATTATTTACAAAGAATTAAGAAAATTTTAAGCGATCACCTACTGATTTGATAATAAATGATTGTTAATAGCTGTCAATACTAGGGAATAAGGTAAGGTAATAGTAATAAATTGGTATATAAAGAATCCACTATAGTGCTGAATGGCGCTAGTAGCTTTGACACGCCAAAAGTACCCTCGTGATTCACTTTTATCGTTTTCGTTCGGCATCTAGTCTATCTTAATCCGTGCCTTAAACGTTCGCGCGACGACCGCGACAACATGAGTTTAAACACGTTTATCGGATAACTCCTTACGGGCTCTCCGAACACAATCCAATCTATTGATTACCAGCACCCAACATAATGAATATAGATAAAGTCAAGACCCTTAAGTTTTAAAAAAAAATATATAAACATAATGTTACGTAGAATTCGATAAAAAATGGACTGTACAACTAAAATATTGAATATTGAAAAAATAGAAATAAAAACCAAATAATTAATTACTATTTTCGCAATAACAAATTACTATTGATTAAAATGATAAGAAATGACAAAATAACAATTTATAAGTGCGGGCCAGCACAGGGACGCAAATAAATAATATATTATAAAAACAAATAACATATAATACAAAAATGTGAATAAAAACCGTGGTGCCGTTGATTTGAGAACGACGACGACGACGACGACGGTAGTGACGGTGATGGTAACGACGGTAATAACGGTGCTACAACGGTGCTAGACAACGGTGATGATCGACGGTGGCGACAATAGGTAATGGCGGTAAACGTAGGCAACGGTAAATGTCAAATGTAAAAAAATCAAACGACAAGAAAAAGAACAACAACACGGATATGGTGCGCATACGTAGACGACTCGCCGACGTCAGACAAGCGACCAAAAATGACGGTTAGAATGGAAGGCGATTAAAGATGTTATCAGGTAGTGCTCCGATATTGTATGGCAATTGGCAGCAATACGTTCAAACACATGATATATTTATAAATCATCGTAAGCTAAACAGCTCGCTTTTATTGACCAATAAACAAAACAGAGTGTAGTATACACGTGTGAAAAAATTCAACGAACAATAAACACTGTTCAATTGACACTTAACGCAACGGCCAAACGTAATTACGTCGCAATATCTACTTGGATATTAGTTTTATCAGACTATTACCATCACCAGAACCTGGTCTGAAAGAAAAACAGTCATAGCACAAAAAAATCAAGAAATCGGTCTTCCACGACGACAAGTTTAGTCCTTTCACGCATTAAAGTTCATCTTAAGTTGCGTTATTTTGTACCGCTGATTTCACGACTAGTCGAAAGCGACGTGCGTCCTTCTTTTATCCTCCCGAATTACACTTAATCGAGCTGTGTTTAATTTGTCATAATATATCGTCGGAAGATTTGAAGTCCTCAAAGCACCTTTCTTCACTAGGACAAGTCCAAACGAATACAGTGAGGTAATTGTTTTTTTTTTTTTTAAATAATTTATTATATGTTTTATTTTTTCTACTTCCAAACGATTCTCGTTCTCACGGCTCCGGAACTCTCCTTTCGACGATAAGAGTAGTGCTATAAGAGTCATACAAGATAACGACTCAAAAATAAACTTAACACCTACCAAACTTTCCTTATTATTTTATTTATTTTTATTTTTGAGTTATTACAGAGTTATTTCAGTTTTACGTGTTTAAAATATGAAATTAATAATTAATAATATAGATTAATAATAATTTGCTCTTAGCATATATTAAATTACATAATACATATACGAGTATATTAATAATAACTCTTTGAAATGATCCAAACGAATTATTTTTAATTAGTTACAAAATAATGTTCTTAAATTGTTTTTTAAATTTTGAAGTAAGAGTGACAGGAAGACGAACCCTGAAAATTTTGAGGCGTAAATTTATTTCCTAGAGAACGCCGTCTTTATAATTGATTTTTACAGACGAGGAAATTTCGTTTTCCATTTATTCGATTATACGATTACACATACACGTATTCATTGGTCTCAAATTAACATTTTAACGATATTAAAATTTTTTTGACGAATTTAAATTTACTTATGTTCTAACATTGGAATTCGCACGAGTTTAGAGTAATTACGATACACTCTGAAATAGTTAAGTCAGAAATATTAATGCATATTATTATGTATTAAAAATGAATACATACTCTCTAAGGCATGCAAACACCATATCAATGGCTTTTGAATAGAATTCCACGAAATATCTAAATATTTGAAGAAAAAAAATTATGTCATTTTATATATATGTATATTATATTATTATATATAAATTATCAATAAAATGACAATAAATGAATGTAATGGTATTAACGTACTTCTGTTTGCTTCTTTTAAGAGGCGCAAGAAATATTTATTCAAATAACCTAAAAATGTCATTTTTTTCTCAACTCTAATTCATGTACATTTTGTAGTAGTGATAGTGTTTAATATGCCTAATAATATGCTTAAAATGTATAAGTGATAACTTATCACTTTTAGAAAAATATATACCATTATCTTCTAATAAAATTCTTTTTACTTTAAAATCGGCGGAGTACGATTGCGCGCGCTCCTTATCGGTGGTACCTTTTTAGATGTACGATTGCGTGCGATTCATAATTTGTATTTCTATGCAACGTTGCCATCCCCGCGGCTTTGCCGATAGTAAACTTTTATATTGAATCAGAATTATCTTTTTGAAAATTCACCTATAGGTACCAATATGGCAATATACTATAGTCCTCCATGATGTACAATGTACATGTATATAATATACATTCTGTCAGTCGTGTTTGTTCTCAGTTAGTGTCCGTAATTTTTAATTATATTTTAATATTTTGTATTTTAATTGACTTTCTTGTAAAGAAAATTTTTTTTATACACTTTTTTATTTAATTTAATTTATATATATATATATATATATATGACGATTTTTTTCTAATTATAAATTTACCATTTAAAAATTAAAACATAGTTATAATATTTATAATAATAAACTTGGCAACGTCGCTTCCCATTTCGCGCGAAATCGTACGCCTTTGACGGGTCAAAATCATGTTCTTTGTTATTCTGCTACCGCGCGCAATCATATACTTAAAAATGTAAAACGCGCGCAATCGTATCGCGCCCTTTAAAATGATTATTAATGTTTAATTACACTAAAGGAGGTACAAAACCGATAATGATGTGATGGAAAAAAATTACCTTTATTTTCGCCGCGAGTATTTTGAAGAAGTACTAAAAATAAAACAACAACAACAACAACAACAACAACAATAATAATAATAATAATAATAATAATAATAATAATAATAATAATAATAATAATAATAATAATAAGCGTAATTGATTTTAAAATATTTAGTCTTCGTGATTTTCAATATTAATTGATCTAAAATTATTATAATTTTAAATTTGTAAATATAAAATAGATTTTTCCATTTCGCAATGTATCTATATTATTATTATTCAAATTCATTGTTATGCGTACCTTTAAAATTATGTAAAATACACATAAATAATTCTTATTTAATTTTATACCAAAATGTTATTCTTATATAAGATTTTTTTATATAGTAGAAAAAATGTTAAAGTCAGTCAACAAAATTGTTTAAAATTAAAATTCCTTTAAGTTTTCACACGGTAGCTTTTACATTTGTGTAGTTTTATTTTATAATATAGAAATATTTAAAATTATTATAGTTCATATTCGTAAGTATGCATTATGCACATAAAAGTTGCATAAAAAAAACTCATATAAAATACTGAATTAAATTTTAACATAGATATTTTATTCTTATCATATTCATTTATCACTGTTTTAAATAATCCTTGAATATTCTACTAAATACCCCATTCAATAAAATAGCTACTCAAATCACTAATAAAGACATTTTTCATGACACAACACTCCAATAATTATTTGAACGTCATCAATTAAAAATTGTAGAAGATTTATCGGCCAATGGTTATGGGAATATCGTTATAAATGTTATAATTAATAACAAAATATAATTGGAAAATTTTTTATGTATTTATCTATTTACTATTTTCATAAGCATGAACAAATGCCATTGCACCATTTTGCTTCTCTATACGGAGAAAATATTGTAAGTTAAAAAAAAAAATTAGCAAATGATCTTTAGTGTCAATATAATTGTACGAATAAATATAGACATAAAAGTGTGTAATATAGTATTAATTCAAAATGCAAATACAATATTATCAATGCATTATACGTATAACATCTTAAGTTGAATTTAAAATGTATTATTTTTAACAGAACACAAATATATACCTAACCTATGAAATTCTGTGAAATAAAACTTACCAAGAAATCCTTCACTTTTGAGTTGGTCTTGATAAATATTTAAAATATAATTGACTGATTTTATTGTATAGAAATAATATATGAAGAATAATATATGTGAGAGGAAGCATAGGAGTAGCGTCGATCGCTAGTGGAGAAGATGAGAAAGGATAGATTTATAGGTGGTTTGGTCATGTTATGAGAAGAGAAGATTCGGAAGCGGTAAGAACGGTTATGGAAATGAATGTTGAAGGAAGAAGAGGAAGAGGAAGACCGAAGAAAAAGTGGTTGAATGCGATTGAGTGTGATATGAGGACTGCTGGTGTGTGCTCGGAAGATGTGGGAGATCGCGTCAAGTGGAGGACAAAGGTGGCCGACCCCAAATAGTTGGTATAGAGGCGAGGGAGAAGAAGATGGAAATAATATATGAATATAACTGTAGGTATTTTTATATGGTATGAAATTTATAACATTAATTGTTCATTTAATAATTTTTTTGTTTTCTAACTAAATTTGTAAGTTTTAATTACAGAAAAGAGTTTTAATTAATACAGAAATATAAATTAGTATGATCCACATATCTAAACGAAAATTACTATCAGATTTGATAAGATCAAATTTAGAAGTAATATGAATGCCGATTATTAAATTTATCACATACAATTCGAATATACAAAGATACTGAGAAAAATACTTGTTTAATTTTGTATAATACACTTCCCGATTTCGTATTGTACCTGCGTGTAATTTATTGCACGACATAATGTGTCTTAATGCATACAATTTTCAGCTATTTCCATTTTTTAAACATTGTCACTTACCGTTGAAATATCAACCTCAATTATTACCATTATTATTTATTAACAAATAATACACGCTTCGCTCAAAATCATTTTCGGAATAAAATAATAAATCCTTCATCACAATTTTAAATTAACATAATATGTCTGTAAAATCTTTGTCTCTCATAAATATGTATTGTTTTAGAAAAAATGTATGTTACTATTATTCTTACCTATACATACGGAATATCCTGAATTAAGTGGCAAGAAGAATATAATGTACAATATAAGTATTAATTGTTATGCTTAATTTACCTATTTGCATATGCTTACAAATTATCATAAGCATAGACGTATTATGTAAAATATACTCACCAGCATTCGTGTCTTTAATAATGAATGCAACAAAAAGTGCGAAATATAAAACGCTAATAATTTTAGTCGAAAACATTTTTATTGTCTTTTTGTTATACTTTGAGTGATGAGTTTTAACAATTTTACTCTAGGTTGTCTCATTTTGTCGTACGAATTATTACACTATACAAATTTCGAGAAAATGTGGTCTTAAACAAATAACAGGCAGATCGGATGTTACTATTTACTTAGAAGAATAGGTCCAAAAGTAATAAAATTTTTAAAGGTAGCAAGAACAAATGAATTTTGCCGAAAAGCAAAAAATTCAATGTAAGATATTTAGAAAAATGTACATATTATTTACATTAAAGTCGTAGGTTAAAAATTATCGCTATATACAGAAATTTCAAAAACTGGTGAAAACTTACGTATTTTTCACGAGGAAAGATAATAATCTTATAATAATTATTATAAAATATATATTTTATTATTATCATAATTATTGACATATGCTGGAGCATGCGTGTAGTAGTTAAGTTCAAGATAAACATATTTTAATTGTTGATTTTCACACACGTTCATAAAAAAAATCTGTTAATTTCCTATCTAATACCCTTGAAAAAAAATGCGTCTCCGATACACTGTGTATTAGAGCATTTACGAAATAATATATATACTCGAAGTAAAATATATACTCATATATACTACATATATAATTTTATCACAAATTACATTACTTCAATTAAAAGAAAAAAAAACAGCTTTACAGAAAAACTCACGTGTCTCACGTTTATTACGACGTTTTTCAAATCGCCGCTGAACACTACCTTTTTTCATTCATCTTGTAATAACTAAAGAAATATAAAACTTGAATTAAATATTACATAAATGCGATTGAATATTGTAATTCCTGGTTATTATTACCTTACTCATTTAGCGGAATGACTGTTCCGGGGTTGTGAGAATGAAAACTGTTAAGAAGTAGAGAAAATAAAATTAACGCACGCAGTATATTGTACATAATATGTCACTTACTGTATTCGCTCGGTTTCGTTCCGTCTACAACTGGATGTAAATAATCAGCGACATAATAAAATGACTCAAGTGCGTCAAGGCCAGAGGGTCAGACTTATCATTACGGAAAACCGATTTCTTGAGTTTTCTAGCTGTGGGGTGACTGAAGTGTGCAACTGAACTGAACTGCATACACTCTCTACGCTCTGTACGCGTACTATCGAAAAGACAAGATCATATAGATTCTAAGGGACCCAAGGTGATGGTCCGATTGACCAATGGGCAATGGCCAAATTGATGCCGACGTTACAATATTGTGTCGTTATGTTTTTTGTAGATACAGTGGCGTGATCGTATAATGATTATTATTCGGCGGCACGATTTGAGATCGTTGCTTGTCTTTTCCTACCCATATACATTTTTTTGTATAATTCTGTCAGAGTGTGGAGTTTATTCTATGAGGGTTCGTGTGTATAATTTTTAGAAAGGCTTTTACTTTGAAATTTAAAGAACCTTAGAAATTTTAAAAAAAGTAAAGAACTTAGAAATATAATCCTGTTATTCGATCGGCACGATTGATATTTTTTTTCTCCCTAAACGCATATCTTTCCTGAAAAAATTGTAGTACTCGTATATATAGAGTATTGAATTAATTTTATGAATATTCGTATATATATATATATATATATATATATATATATATATATATATATATATATATATATATATCTTTTTTAGAGAGTCCATTCTATCTTTCCAGAAGGGTCGCGTATTATTTGTTAAATTTCTTTAGGTAATTTATGTGGTTGGCCTTGATGATCGGCATTTCTCTTATGTGCTAGTCGTTTATTGATATAATATTGCATTCGGAGAATCCGTAAGGGATTACACTCGATACTTGTTTAAATGTTCATTTTCTTTTTTTTCTTCGTGTGGGAACATAAGCGGTGTTCTGAGAGGAATAAGCGTTTGTATATATTTAGTTAATGCAGCCAGTCAACATGTCATAGGAAATTTGCCATTACCAATGTCAATGAATTGTTTAGAGAATATGTTTCAGATTGGTCATTTTGCAACTCGACACGTATATTCTTGCTTAAATGAAGTACTTTGACATGTTTCACAAACTGGAGGACTTTAGACATGCATTGAGTTCATCAGCTGGCGTTGATCGTGAATCACCGGCAATGTTTGACGAAAATCTCCTGCTAATAAAATCATTGCACCACCAAATCAGTTATTATTGCTCCGTAGATCTTTAAAGGTTCTGTCCAAAGCCTCCAAAGATTTTTTATGTGCCATCGTGCATTCATCCCAAACAATCAATTACATTGCTGCAAAACCTTTGCTATTGCAGAGTTCTTCGAAACGTTGCAGGTTGAGTTTCATTGTTTGCATATTTAATGGCAATTTTAGTGCTGAATGGGCTGTTCGACCACCTTCAAGCAAAGTTGCTGCGATTCCCGACAAAGCAATGCAAGTGCAATTTTATTTTGTGAGCGAATTGTTGCTAATATTAATGAAATCAAAAAGTTTTTCCTGTACACCAGGTGCATCTAAAAGTAAATCCTCCAGTTTCATCATTTGTTACTTTCATAAGAGTTTCAAATACATACTTCTGTTGTTCATTTAACAGTGGAAGATTTGTTTTGAATTAATTCTTTTCAAAGCGTTGAGATCATATAGTCTTTCTCGATGCAACTCTTGGTTTAAAATGTCATGCATTGGACGATTGGGCGTAGTCAGGCCTAATTGAATTAATAGTTTGTTTGACATTATCAAAGCACATGTCCTCAATTGAAATCAATGCTTCATTGTAAATTTCTTCACTGATTTGTATATTTGATTTCCATTCTATTCTGTATTTGATACAATATCATCACAAATAATCTTTGTACTTGATCCACAAATCAATTGGGTTTGATGGAAGCATGTAGATATGATTATAGAAAACAATGTTCGTATTTGATGAGCGTGTGATGATATTACAGCATCATTGAGTTTGATCCCAATGAGCGTCATTTTCAAGCAATTGCAAACGTTGACAGCTTCTCTGTAGGATCCATAATTCACCATCAACAGTTCAACTGTTGGAATGATGTTGGGCCACGTACATTGACTAATAGCAGTCGTAAGTAAAACATTCATCATTGCTTGATGTACTGAATAAATCCGGCCAATCGCATCGGTGGAATATACATCTGTATATCCTGGAACTGGTTTTCCTTATTTCCGTCGTATAAATCTCCTTGAGGATTGATTCCAGGTATAATATTTTGGCATTTCAGAATATAGCAATGTTTGTGCGAAATCATCGTTTTGGCATGTCTCAAAAACTGGTTAATGTAGTAGATGGTGGCTGAGCAGCTCTTTGTACTGCGTTCTGTGCTGTAAAATACACTCTTTGTCCATTTTCTAAATGCACAGCTAAGTGAACAACAGAAGGTGTCTCTCATGAATAGGAAAAGAATTTGAATATAATACGGAATACTTGTGCATTATGTACATAATAACTGTTAAAATCAACACATTTGATTTGTGTTAGAAGTAATTACAAAACTGATACTTGTGCATATCTTTACAATCGTTAAAATAATTTTCGGGCAGCTTTCGAAATCTGATCATTTTACGAGGTTTGTGAGTTTCTCTCGTGAGACTAGTTCTCGTATTAAAAACACATAAGCTCTGACCACCTTTACAATAATTATTTTTATATTTTGAACGAAATTATTTTTCAAACATTTAATGATAGCAACAAGCTTAAAACTAATATAATCCTACAGCAATTCTACCGTATAAATGCCATATTATGTAATTAATAAAACGTTTAAAATTCATTAGATTTTTATTCGAAAATATTAAAAAGCATCTCACAAACAATAAGCAATAGATATGTTTTATATATTTACATATTACACGTATACCTTTCTGACCATTTGCCCGAATACCATTTACTGGATAAATATTTTCTCGACTGATTTTAAGAAAAAAACAATACGTTTGAGCCGATTTTAACAAAGTTATTTTCCGCGGCATTCCGCATAATTCCTGAATAATAACAAATGTATAAAGTGCGTGATATGACCGAAATGAAAATTGGGTTACGACACAATGTAAAAATAAACAAGAATTTTAAAATGCTTAATAAATACACGGTTATTCGATTATAATCGAATTCTATATACGTATATATACTAGAATACAGAATGTTTGAAAAGAGAAGGAAGAAACTTTAATATATTTCTTACAAAACATGGGTCAAACTTCTTTCCCGAAAGATTATCTGTATCAATTTCAGAAACTGTAAATTAATAATTAATATTCGTAATTTATCCAAATAAATATACTCGACAAGTAAAAACGTTTAAATTTTTATAAATAAAATGAATGGAAATTATGTAAAGAGAACGGGAGTGTGAAAAGCGATTAGTTGAAGCCAAAATCAAAATGTTCTGCAACCGATTTATAAAGACTAAATTACAAAAATATTCTATAAAAAAACGAAATAACCAGGGTGACAAATTTAATTAAAACAAAATAAAAAAGTCTTGGGTGTTACTTAATTCTACAGCCAGAATGAAAATGTAGACTTTTGAATCGTGTTATATTTAATATTTTGGTATACTTTTTAACGAGAATACGACAAAATGGCAAAATATGCATCTTTGGCAAAGACAATAAACAATTAAAATATAATTCAAAGCTTACTACAAATTATGATAATACGTTTCAAAATATGCATCCTACTAATATTATAAACGCGGAAGTTTGTAAGTATGGATGGATGTTTGTTACTCTTTCACGTAAAAACTACTGAATGGATTTTAATGAAACTTTACAATAATATAGCTAATACATCAGAATAACACATATGCTACAATTTATAAAGATATATATTGTGTGAATCGTCCAAAATATCAAGTAAGTAGGAAAAAATCTACCATCTGCGAGCTACTCTGGCGTGCGCTGCCAAAACCGCTAGAGTTACACATATGTAATGTATGATGGAAATGTTTATCTTAAATAGTCCTACAAAAAATCCCGCCACAGTATATATCTATATCTTATGTATAAGTCATTATAGCCAAAATAGTGAACCATAACTACAATAAAAATTGATAATTTATTTCAAATGCACATTTGGTAGTAATAAATTGATTCCTAAATGAAAATAGATACTTTTATCGCTTCTGGTATTTAAAGTAGATAAAATATGTCTTTCACGCTACATCATTTGGACAAATATTATTTTAATAGTTATGACGATGACAAACCGAGTGCGCGATACTACGGTCCAGCGGCCGGGATAAAACTCGATTCGTCATTTCGATTATTATACGAATACGCTTTCGATTTATTTTCTTCACCTATTAAATTTATATGTCATTGAACGTATATACGTTACCGGCAATGTGAATAATTTAGACATTATATGTAAAATGCCTAGTATGCCTTATGTATAATGCCGTGTGACTTTAGGCAATTTAATAAATTATATTTTCTTTAATATTTTTATCGTACATTTCCTATAGGCATTATTTAAAATGCCCAAACACCATTAGGCAAAGTAAAAAATAAATAATTTGGTATACATTCTTATACATAAATATACGAAGCCTTTATCTCACCAATGTGACTATGATAATCAGTGACGTATTTTCAACTTTTATCTGGGGGGGGGGTCCAAATTTTTTTTTGAAAATTCCAAAAGGATATATTGATATAAGGTATTTAATAAAAAATACCTTTGAATAATCTTTTTTCTTTTTGGTTCTGGTGGGGGGGGTCCAGTGCCCCTGGACCCCCGTAAATACGCCACTGATTATAATCTATACTAATATACTAATATGTCGTATTTTAGAAGTGATATATTGTTATTATATTTTTTTCATAAGCATTTTATAAAATAAAAATGAATAAAAACTTTAATGTAAATTTAACACAATAAGTGTGATAAAATGTGTAAAATATAATTATTGTGTTGAAAGTAAAATAAAAATCAAACGTAAATTTAAATATTTTCTTTTTTTTTTTTAAGTTTTGAACATCATTACACCGAGTATTGTTATAATGTTATAATATATAAGTATTCGAGTATTCGTTTTTTACGGGCAACGAAGTGCACGGGGACAGCTAGTAATTTATAGTATGCGTACATATAAATATATAAATTGTATATATATATATATATATATATATATCAGTGGCGTATTTAAGGGGGCTAGGGGGCAATTGCCCTGGGCATCACGTTTTCGTGTGCAGCAAATTTTTAAGGGTTTTGTTTGAATAATATTACTACGTACTTGTTTTTTGAAATATTTGATATTCGATGTTTTATTTCACAGTTCGGAAAATAAATATTATCAGGCAATTTCCAATAGTCGATTTTGGTATAAGACATAGTTTTTTTTATTCATATTTCGTGATAAGTGGTAACTGATAATTATTGATAAATCGATAATATTATTGATGTAAATCGTAACCAGTTATGTTCCCCGTCACGCGACACTTTTATAAGCTATGTGGCGTGATGTAGCCATTGGCTGCACTGCTGCAGTATTTACCGTTCGTGATAAACAAAGAATCAACCGCTAATATTATTCGAAATGTTTAAAAAGAAAATCCATTATTATAAGTTTTATCAATAATTTTGTTGTTATGATAATTAATTTTTTAATTTTAAATATTTCTGTAATAATTGAGGCCACAAATACAAACGTACTCATTAGGATGACCTTATAACGAAACGTTTTCAAATTTTTTCCTATCTCCAAGACCTACGGTTTAGCAACGTATTCCAGAATATTATATTAAATCTAAAAATAAATACTCAAATAATATTTCTTGCAAAATTCTCATATGAATCGATATACGACATCGTTTTTTACACTTGTCATCCGTTTACGCTTGGTGTCGCCAGAGTAAGAAAAAGTGATGTGACATATCGGTTTAGATGAGAATTTTGCATGAAATAACATTTGAGTATTTATTTTTAAATTTAAGATAATATTCTGGGAAAATATTGCTAAAACCCCGGTTTTGGAGGTAGGTAGAAAAAAAATATCAAATATTTCGTTATTAGGTCATCCTAATGAGTACATTTGTAAAGGTGACCTCATTCATTTCAGAAACATCCTGTATATACAATATACTCTATAATAAATTATATGTTATTATTTTATAATTATAAACATTGTAAACATAAAAAAATAAACATTAAAATAATATTGATTTATGTTATTTATTTATTATTACTTTTACATAAAATATTAATATATGTCTTAAAAGGGAAGGGGTTGTGTAAGTCTCAGAAAATTGCTTCGTAAAACATTTTTTTTTTGCATACAGTACGGAGGTCGGAGGGGAGCAACAAATAAATGTGTACCTAGGGCAACAAATCTTGATGGTCTCACAAAAGGTTAACATAGATTGTAATATTAAAAATTTTATTGGGTCGCAATATGATCATTCAAAAAAAAAAAAATCATTTCCCTAAAAATTCATCATGTAAAAAAACCCAATGTAAACTTTACTCCGAAGTGCCAATATACTTCACATGGAATACATCAGCAAAAAAATTTCAAGGTCGTCAAGTAGGTAAGCAGTCTGTACACTGTAAGTTTATTCAATATTGTTTAAATGAAAACTCTTGAAATTCGAATTCTGTTGGAAGGGAAGCAATACAATTATAACTGTTCACGGGCAAAGCCGTAGCTATAGTAGGTAATAATTATAAAAAAATGCAAAATAAACAATATGAATTTTATTATTGATTCATAACATATGCACATTTACAAGTAAATGATATTATCAACATTGTCCCTAAAAAATGATTAATTAATTAATTACATATTTCTAATTTAATTCTATTAAAAACAAAATTTCATTTCAGTTGTAAATATAATAACGACCCGAAAAATGTACATATTATATAATGTACGCATTTTCATTGAATAATTATTTACTTATATCTCCATTCTACAATGATAAATCAAGGTCCATTTCTTCGTCAACTGAATCTAAAAAAAAAAACATGATATGAAATAATAATAACTTGTAAAAGTGTAGTTGTGAGATACAGATTAAACATTTATGTCTTGAGTATTATAAATTCTATATTGCAATATAATATATATGTTTATATTTTACACACTTTGTATCTTCAGTGATTATTTATTATCTACGAACGATGTTAAACATACCTTGGTCAACAAATTCATGCTGAGGGACTGCAGATGTAGACTCCTGAGGCATGATGCTCGTATTATAACCCACATAAGTACCAGGAAAAAGATTTAATTCTAAAAAATTAGAACCACCTTAAAAAAAAAAAAATGTTATAATTTTAATGTTATGTCCATTGAATGGAGATCACGCGTATTAGTATGGATGTATATTAAACGTGATATTGCTTAATAGTCAATATTGAGTAATAATAATAATAATAATAATTAATAATAATAATAATATAATAATAATAATAATAATAATAATAATAATAATAATAATAATAATGTTTTTTTGTTATCAAATAATAATAACATTTATACAAATGTGTAGCGAGCCACGGGTGTTGTGGATATCGTTTAAGTGAATTATTTAAATATGGTTTTAAAATTTTGTCATTACTAGAAATTTGAAAGTATCGAAAATCACTGCATTCATTAAAACGATTCTGAGCGGAATATTTCGGTGTTATATTTATTAAGAATATATAAGTATGAATTTTGACAATATCGCACTTTTGGCGTTTTTAACACAATTTCTTCGTTGTTTTTTATGCCACTTTTAAAAACTATTGAGAACAATTTTTCAATCTACCAATTTTCGGGAAATTTTTCTTTAGTTACGCAAATGAAAATACTGAAAAAATCAAATATTATTTCAAATAAAGTATCAACTAGATACAATTTTTTATATGAAAATAAAGGAGGGGCTATAAAGCATAGCGATCATCATAGGCGTGCGCACAGGGTGTGCCGGGTGTGTCGTGGCACACCCCGTGGCCCGTGGCTTTTTGTACAACTTTCATTCATTCGGGGACTTTGTTTGAATTTTAAGCTATAAATAATAAAAATTAGAGAAAATAAATTAGGCGCTCTAGCAAAATTTTTTAATATTCTAATGTAGGTTACTAACCACTAGGTATATAGGTATATACTATATTGTAAAAATATATCTAAATGTTGTAAAAAAATAACTTCCTCGCTTCACATAAAATCTAAAAATTATAATGTTGTATGAAAATATCTGAACATTTCAGCAAGTAAATTGTTGGAGGATAATTGAATCTATATTACAATTCACTAAATATATTTGTATTACAAGACATATGGGTCGATATATATATCGACATTTATAATTTATGTCCTATGTATAAAGTACATACTCAATAAAAAAGATTACTTATTGCCTACAATGTTAAACGCACCATGATGCAGATTTTCAACTTCATGTGCTGTAGATGTAGATGCCGATGAAAAGTTCCAATTTCTTGTATTATCTTCATAAGAATGAACTGGTTCTAATGCATTGGATTTTTCTAAAAAAAAAAAAAATAATATTAATAATAATGTATTTATTTAACATTTATGATGATAACGTACCTTGGTAAAGAAAATCATCTTGATTTACTGCAGATGTATTTGCAGATTCTTTGACGTTTGCATTTGATGGATTATAACAAAAACGTTTTGGTCCCACTAATGACAAAGCATCTAAATAAAACAACAACATCGATAAAATGTTATATAGTCAATTTATAATAATTAAAAATTTAGTTACTTGGAAAAGGTAAAGCAATAATGATGTTAAATAATTTCAATATACGATAGTTTTAAGTATTGTCAATATGAACATAAAATATCATAATAATATATTCTATTACTATTAAAAAACAATTAGAACGTTTAAATAAAATCATATATGTATTACTGGGTTGAAGCACTATAAAATCTTGTAATAATTTATTTATAAATTCTGTTGGTAATTATACTATTGAATGATACATACCGGGATGAGAAACAACTGCATTTTTCCAGTGCAAATAATAACTTTTTTCTAAAACTAAACAAATTAGGATATATAAAGATCGTATTTATTTTATTAGCACAAACTGTATAGAAAATACTTATTTCTTTGGAAAATCTCCTAAAATTACTATCTACTCTAAAAATTCAACATAAGTGTGTTCAATTCCTATTAAAGAGTATTTTACAAATATTACCAATAAAATTTGTGGCAAATTGAATCGAAATTGGGTAGACTTGAGGGAATTGTAAATTATTATTTTGTTACAAGGTTGCCAGCACATGTGCTATTCAATATTTTGTTGGTATTATAATGTCTGGCAATGTATTTCTCTCCAAAAGTGTCATCAGCACCTATATATATACTGAAAACTGGCCAACAATTTATAATAACTATAAGAATTGGACGTCAGAGAAAAAATGCCGTCCATTTGTTCCTAATATTTACTACCCCGTCTGTATTGATTCATTTACGTACAAATTAACTTATTCCGTTGTGCGTATTCTCAACAAATTATTTTATAAAAATTACATAGGTAGTTTTTTATTGTGTTCAACACATTCCTCACAAATACCAATAATTTAAAAAATTTTATATGTTAAATTAATTTTGAATAGATTTGTGAAAAATAAATTTTGTGTAGATCTCAAGCATACATAAAGAATAATTTCTATCCAATTACACTTTTCTTGTCGCATGTTACCTTTGTGGTACAATAAATATCTAATTTACCATATTTTTTTTTTTGTAAAAACTATGATAAAAAATACCCATTTCAAACTCAATTGGTTTATTACCTATGATATTTTATGCAATCTAAATACCAATTGGGTTTTTATAATCAATTTCCTATAAAAATATACATTAGCACAAAACCCTATATATATATATATATATATTTTTATTTTTTATTGTAGACATTAATTCGTCCGTTGTTATCACACTCAGAAGAAGATTTGTAAGATTAGCTACAGGACAAAACTTTGAAATAAATTTAACTTACCATTTATGTTATCCAATTCTAATATTTTTTTAGCTAGAAAATATTGAAGATTAATATGTTTAATACTTCAGTGTATGTGTATACCGTACATATGAAAACATTTTTTTTTATTAATTTTTATGTTTACGTTGTTCAATTAATTTTGTGTTTTAAAGATTCTTAGGTAAATATCACTATTATTATATACATTCACTACAACTTAAATAAATTTAAAAACTATAAATTAATTTTATTTTCTAGTATATGATGGATTAAAATGAATTAAATAATCGATTTGATACATTTGCCATATATATCGATATGATGAACATTTATAATAATTAATATTAATATAAATAATTTATGTATTAAAGAATATTAATATTAGCGATTTAAATTTAAAAATAATTTATTAGGGTATAAAATGAAATGTTAAATACCCACTTAAATATTTATATCCATGTTCTAGAGCTTGTTTCTCAGTGTTTACGTCTAAAAAATAATTAAGAAACATTCGGTTTATACAATGGTGTTACAATGATAGTAAAAAAAAAAATTGTATATATTACTATAACATTTTCAGAAATTAACGTTCAATCTTACTTACTACGATAACTTGATTCATTAACCAATCCTAAATAATTTTTCACATTGATAATTTTACAATATTTAAGATATGTTTTATTTATTTTATTAGAAAAAATTTGATCATTTTGTATAAGAAATTGTAATATAAATAATGTGTACATTTATTATAAACGTCATGGCGTGAGTTAAAACAAGTTCACTCATGATGGATCGTAATAATTTTAAAATATATGTATTAAATGAAATCAATGGGGATTGGAGACGTATTATAATAATTACGATTATAAATAATTATCATATCATTTTATAATTGTTATTTAATTATTATATATAATAATTCGATAGTATATTTCTCTAAATTTTAACAACGATGACATACATAATATTAAGTATTTTAACTTACCCGTACAAATAAAATCGTATTGCGTGTTGTGAACGTTCAAATTAAATGCTGTGACAACCAATATTATTATTAATTTTCATAACAAATTACTCGTTTTAAATTTTGTCATGTAACTTTAACGTAAGTTTCAACATTTTCACATAAGAAATCCTATATGAAATAACTATGATTTAAAATATTTTACATAAAATATAAATAATCTTTGAACGTAGAAAAATAAATAAATGACAATTCTACACGTCTTCTAATTGACATACTATGACAACGAGAATTTATTGTGAATAAGTAAATGCATTAAAAATTAATTAGGTACAATTTGGTATAAAATAGATATATTTTGTTATTATACAAAAATTGTATACCAGAATAATTAAAATATTCAAAGCCAGTAATGAATTTGGAAATATTAGTTTCAAATTATTACAAACAAGTTACATAAAAAAAAAAAAAAAATGGTTCCAAATTGCTTTTCAAAATTTGTATTAGGGGTACCAAGAAGATTGACTTTCGAAATACTGGGTTGTACATTTTTTTTTTTTTGTAGAAAACACCATATTTGTAATAGGTATTTTAGGTTAGGAATATACGTTTTTCAGTATTTGATTCGATTGCACATAGACTTATTCATCGGTTTCAATTTGTCATTTTAACGTAATTAATATTGCCTTTACCGACTTAAATTTTACTTATGTTCTAACATTAGATCACTTGCGATAATATAGCAATAAGTCTAAAAGATTGATACATATCAATATAATATTCTATATGTAATAAAAAATGAATACGAACTATGTATGTTTTTTATACACCATTCAAATGGTTGCGATAAAGCTCGATTTTTAAAATCTAAACATTTGAAGATTTTTTTAAAAACTGTTGATTTAATATGCAGTTTTATTTATATATTTTCTCAATTAAATAAAAACAAATTATAGTTACATACATTGCGCTGTTATATATATGAGATGGTTAAAGTAAGATTTTATAAAATCTAAAAATTACAATTTTTTTATTTATTAAATAATTATTTTTCTACATTTTGATGGAATGATATTAGTCAATATGTTTATTAATATACTTATTAGTAATCAGTAGTGCTCAGATTTCAATGCATTTGCATTCTTTTTTTTTTTTTTTTAGTTTTTCTATCAATGATATTTTTTTGCGGCATTGTTCTGAATTTTTTTAATTTCTGTCGGATTTAGACTTCAAAATTTTTGACGTTTAAGAATATTTTTAAAATGTTGTAATCTTTTTTAACCTATTTATACGAGTAGTAATTATAGAAAAAAAAGAAGATATTTATCTATTTTGTTCTTTGAACACAAACAATTAAATTATTAAATGTAAATCAATGTTTGAAAATTTTTTACAAGAACATTTTGTATGGCCAATTCTCAGTTTAAATGAATTTTTAAAGGGCATTTCTCAATATTTTTAAAGCATTTAAATCCGAGTCTTAATTATCACATTTAAAAATATACATACTATCATCACATTGTATTTAATATTATTATCAATGTTTAAATTACGTTTATGACGACCACGTGTAGTTTTGTAAAGTACTAAAAAAAAAATAACAAAGAGGATTTTAATAAAACTTGCTTTATTTAGAGTGTTATTGAAGCAAAAAAAATGTATTGGTTTTGTGTTACGTTTTATTACTTGTAAATGATACAAAATAATAATGTTTAATATTTGATGACTGAAAAAAATTTTTGTGTAACTAAACATTGATTAATAATTAACTTAAAATAATAATAATTACAAATATTTTTATGATAAATAATACACTTATGAGGCGGCTCAACACACGTATTTGTTGTATTTACAGGTGGATTGAGGTGATTTTACGTTGTCGTCGAAGAGCAAAGTTTACTAATAATATATAAGGAATCCTCTCGGATATTCCCGAACTAACACATAATAAGAAATAATCAATGAATGTGAATTGATTGTTTTCCACAATTTTTTTGGTGTGTATATTTTTTTTTTTTTGTCTGCCAACATTTATTTCTACAAGTGCTCGATTATGTCATGTTGCACTATTTTCTGTTAAAGAATTTGATCAAGTTGGTACATTAGCCTTGTTCTATTTTTAAATATAAAATTTCATGTTTTGTTACAATTAAACGTCCTAAAATCATATGCTATTTTGAAAAAATTGACCAAACATTAGGAAATAATTTATCAAATATTTTAAAAAATTATTTATGTTCAAATTTTGGGAGAAATTAACGATTTTTTTTCTTTAACTATTCATCATACTTAATTTAATATTTTAGAGAATATGAAATTCGAAAATAGAATACAAAGTGGAAAAAAAAATGTTCGAAGTTCATTGAAATGGAATCAAACAAATATTTATTCTAAGCGCTTAAAAATCGCGGATCTTAATTTCGAGTAAACATGACTTATTACATCATTTTTATTATAAAATTTATTTGTGTAATTTTAATGAAATTGAAATTGAAACGAAAAAAATAATTTTTATGTTATTACTCACTATTGTCATACGCATGAATGAACGCATCTATACCAGTTTGCCCCTCTTCACGGAGAAAATAATGTAGAAGTTAAAAATGTATAATTCGCTATATTCGTGTGTGTCAATATAATTTGTATTTATAGAAATAAATGTGTGTATATATATATATATATATATATATATATATATATATATATATATACATACAAATACCATTATCAAACAATTGTACATACTAATTTGATTATAAATTGTAATTAGGTTAAAAAAAACGAATATACAGTAGAAACCGTTTATAATGACGTTCAAGGGACCAAAGAAAATAGGTCATAATAACCGGTTGTCATTATAACCAAAATGACGGAAAAAAAATTGTAACTTCAATACATATTATTATTATTATTATTATTATTATTATTATTAGTAAATTATTATTAAAGTAAAGATAAAAATATTTAATTATGTACATACATATTTAAATTAATTCAATTATGATTTTAAAAAATCTGTTATTTTAGATTGAACTTTATTTGTATAAAAATCACGCTCTATTTTTTTTTCTAGTTCATCAAAATTTATCTTTGGACTTACGTTATTTAGAACCATATAATTTGCTAACATTTTTGCTGCATTAAACACTACACTAATAAATAAATCTTCATCGGGAGTATCAGCTTCTTCATTATTATCGTCTTCCTCGGGTTCTTTGGGTTGGTTAATCAATGAAGAAATAAGTTTTTGATCAATTGTTGGTTCTGAAGTTAGCACATCATTATCAAAGTTGACATAATCATTTATGTTTGGGGAACTTATGTCTTCTTCTTGTTCTCCTTGGACCGCTTGTTATATTTACACTGACGATAAAATAAATATAAACTGACGACGAAACAACGATGAAATTATCGGTATTATCGGTTGTAATAGTACCTTCGATAAAGTGAAGTCATTATAGATAAAATATTTTTCCAATTTAACCAAAAATAACCGCCATAACATCCGTATAGTCATTATATAGACGTCATAATAATCGATACAAATTAGTACATACAATATAGGAGTTTTGCCGGGACCTTTAATCTAAGGTCATTACACCCAATATGTCACTACAACCGGTGTCATTATAAACGGTTTCTACTGTATTTATTATCAATATAGTCGTGTATCGGTGAGATAATTCTTACCAGTGAACCCTGCACTTACGACTTGTTCTACATAAAGATTTGTTACATAATAATATTATTTAATAACTCAGAACTATACGGAAATTATATCTGGCTAGCACTATTTACATTTTTATATGATATTCGGTTCATGCCAAACATGAATTATACCGAATTTTTCATTTTATAATCTTTTTTGTTTTTAACTTTATTTGTAAAATTTAACTCAAAAACGAAAATTAAAAAATATACGCAATATAATCGCACGACACTTCTTGCTGGCCACTCGTACTATAGAGCTAAGAGGTACGATGATAAAAACAATTGTTGCTTGAATACCGTGATTTATTTCGACAACTGATCAAATGATATATGACAACTATAAGCACCGATTTTTGGATATAAGCACGGGTCAAACCTTTCTGACTGATGAAAAAAAAAAGTACAACTGCATATTTTCTTTTCACCACCCTAGCTAATTTACATAATTTTCGAAGTAATACTATTGCCCCCGTTTAGTTAATGCACGGCGGCGATTACCCTTGATAACTTCGTGCAATCGATGCCTATATGTTTACAACTGAAAAAAACCTCTTAATAAAACACAATTTTTTTCGCAGAAAAAAGTAAAATAACACTAAGATCTTTGTCTAACAAATATCTACGGCACATGTAACATGCATTAATTAAAATAATTACAGTAATATTTAAAAAATTTAATGTGAAAAATACTTTTACGCACCTAAACATGTTGATTCTATTTAATTAAAATGGAAAAAAATAATTTCATATCAAATTTAAGTACAAATATTCTAATTTCACCTAATTAACATATGTTTACAAGTTGTCATAAACATAGATTTTTAAATCAACGAAAAAATTAGGTAATTAAAATTCACATCATTTTTCATAGTTTATATCTATAATATTAACTATTCAATTAACAATATAAAATATTATTTCTGGGGGTTTATGTAATATGTAGATACTTACCAGCATTCGTGTTTTTAACCACGAACGAAACAAAAAGCGCGAATGTTAAAATCATAATACTTTTAGTCGAAAACATGTTTATCGTCTTTTATCTTTTTATTTTACCTGAGATGACGAGTTTTAATGATTTAACCATTGACTAAGACTCATTTTATTTTACGAGTTATCTCGCTATACGAATTTCACAAAAATATTGTCTTGAACAAATAACACGCATGTCATATTATATTTCTATTTACTTAGATGGTGTTTCATGTCATAAAAGTAGACGTACGGTCAATACATAAACACTTGACTTTTTCATACTTAATAAAAAATATGTTTCTTCATTGCTACTTCAATATTTTTTCTTTTATACTGTCGCGAACCTTGTACATATGACATACCAGAATTAATTATAATAACAATTGTTATTTTAGATATAATATTATATTTATCATATAATCATTAAATTATCTTGCTTGTATTTACTTGAGACTTAACTAAATATATTTTATCTAGATAATATTTTTTTATCTTTTTACTCATCTAGATAAAATAATTTTATCAATTTACTTAGTTTTTTAGTATTTTTGCAATAAATAAGAAAAACTATACTGAAGAAAGGCATATATATTATTAGTAAGTCAGGCGCAGTCTTCCTTGACTTATCCTCTGCTTATGACACAGTGTGGAAAAAGGGCCTAATGCTAAAGCTGTAAAAATTCTGAGATGCAAGAGCACGCTTCGCTTAATAGACAGCTTGTTGTCTAATAGAAAATATAATGTGTTCCTAAATGGCCAGGTCAGTCGATATAAGTACCTACAAAATGGTCTCCCCCAAGGCTCTGTTTTATTACCGATTTTGTTCAATGTGTACACATCTGATATAGTTAATACAGTTTTAAGAAAATTCATCTATGCTGATGATATAGCGCTAGTGGCACAAACAAAAAATGTCACCACGGTGGAAGATACGCTAAATCAAGACCTAATCAATCTATACAATTATTTCACCGAATGGCATCTCACTCTCAATCCGAACAAAACAGTGGCCGTCGCTCTTCAACTAAACAATCCGGAAGCACAAACAAAACTATAAATAAGGATCGGTGACAATCTTATTACTAGGGTTCGGGACTTGTTGCATTTTCATATTCTTTAATAATGGCTGTAGAATGACCTAAGTTAGATATAAATTTGTTTAAGACATAACGAACTAAAATACAAAACTTTTAATTGCATATTTTTGCATATTTTGCCGTTTTCTAAGCAAAACGCATATTTGACACATTTTGGCAATATAGTTGTTATTATTAGCATATTTACGCGTTTTTAAGTGTTATGGTCAATTTATTTAAAATTTTAAGCCATTGTGCGTCGGTTTATTTGTTAAATTTTATTTTCGTTGTCAAAAGTGAGTAATACAGGCGTGATTTATTGTTATTTGTAATTGGAATATATCATTAATGTTTATACCCGGTGATAGGTATACACTTCTAGGATTCAATGTAAAAAAGATAAACGTAATCGGACCATTATTGTTCAATTATCAATAGTCGGAAATAATGTAAAAACCGCTCGTCTCAGCGACAAATAAGTGGCGGGAACTTCGTCGTCTTTTGTTGCAATACCTCTGGACTCGCGTTAAATGCAGCCGTCGTCCTCAGCACGAAATCAATTTATAAATTCGTCGTCTCCAATGTGTTCATCAATGTCAATACTATAGTAGATAGAACAGAATGAAGATAAGGCTGAACATCATTAGCTTAGATTATATTATATATAAAAAAATGGAAACATTTAGATTTTAACACATATATCGGTCCTGCACGGACTCTCGAAATGTAACGCTATCATTTTATAACAAACACATGCAAGAGATGCTGATAACCGAGGCCAAACATATAAAATAACTATATACGAGAAACCGAGTTTAAAAAAATTAAAAGAATAAGGGAAAATAAAACGCATATAAAACTTCATAAAACGAATATCATGCTCCGATAGTAATACGAGTATAAAAAACATACAAAAAATAAGACACGAGTGTGAATATGTGTGGAAAAAAGAGCCACCATGGACAATAACGCCGCGTCACCGCCGAATTGTAACATAGGAACAAAGGCCACACATTGTTACGCCAATACTGACTTGACCATTGGTTGATCGGACCACTACTACCAGTATCTTGACATAATTACAATTAAATATCTAAAATTGGTCCTCTCGGTGATCTCGTCTTCTCAGCGCAGTGTGTGTGTGTGCAGCGTGCGCACACTCCCCCAAGCAACGACGACTCAAGAAATTGGCACTCTGCGAGGACAAGTGTGGTTCTTCACACGATTCAATCTGTCTTGAGTTGTTTCATTTTTGTCGTTGACTTCGTATCCAGTCGAAGGCAGCGTCCCAACTTTTAACTTGTATTATTGCTTTCATTTTCCGTCAATTCATTGAACCTGAGCGTGGTTTCATTACGGTCCCTTGGAAGACGACACTGAGTGAGCTCAGCTAGGTAAGTGACATTTTGTTTCGCTTTATTGCATGCGTTTATTTTATTTTTTATTTTTTTCATTCCCATCGGTTTTCGAGCTCACGACCCCGGAACACTCCTTTCCGTAAATAGGAGAAAGGTAATAACACAGATTAATTTTCATTTCAATTTTATTTCTCATTAAAAATTTTATTTCACAACTACAATATCTATTTCTTTTCCATTACAATCTCAGTATCTCTGTCTGCCTATTACTTTTATATTTTTTTATCTTCCACATTTTTGAGTTATTACAGAATATTGCATTCCGGTTTGGGTAAAAAGTGCACATTGTCATAAAGTTGAAACAGAACTTAATCGTACCATGCGAATTATAACGAGAACAGTTAGATCCACTCAAGTACAATGGTTGCCGACACTTGCTAATATAGCTTCACCATACTTACGTAGATTGCAACACACAGAAAAAATAGTACAAAAAATAATAAATAACCCTGACCTCTCTTTATACTTTGACTTCACAGAACACCCCCCCAAAAAGATTGAAATCAAGACACCCGATATGGGACATGGAACCCACGAAAAAACGTTGGGGAGCCTCAGGAGTACGAAACGCCACATTGATAGAGAACCCAGAATTGAGATTTCCTGGTTTCGAGTTTCCGAGGACACTATGGCCGACACTGAATAGAGTAAGAA
Source organism: Slavum lentiscoides (assembly GCA_032441835.1). Taxonomy (NCBI): domain Eukaryota; kingdom Metazoa; phylum Arthropoda; class Insecta; order Hemiptera; family Aphididae; genus Slavum; species Slavum lentiscoides. The sequence continues at coordinate 605,138 of CM063721.1, read as the reverse complement.
CGGAACAAGGCAAATGCAAAGTGCAATTACCTATTGTACAAATGAGGAATGTCAGAATCTTCCCTCTGTGAATTTGGTTTGCCACAAACGATACGCCATATTTTTAATATATGCCCACAAACACGTTTCGACGGAGGGTTGGGGAAACTGCATAGAGCGGATGCGGACGCAGTGAAATGGTTGGAGAATCTGGAAATAAAATTATAATATTATAAACTTAAAAAGTTACCACGTCTACCAGTCCAGTCATATAAAACTTCTAGTTTCACTCTTATAGTCATAAGTATTTGGCAATTTGTTTGATTTGATTATATTTTATTTTAACAGTACTTCATTCTAAATAATTAGATTATGTCATATGCAAAATAATAAATAAAATAACAACAGTAATAACTAGTAATTAATAGATTATAATTAATTATAAAAACAATATGAAAAATAAAGAAAATGAATTTTATTATTGATTCAAAACCTATCCACATTTAAAATTATCTAATATTATCAACAATATTCCTAATAAATAAATAATAATTTCTTATTTATTTCTATTAAGGGGCCCAGCGCCGGCTATTTATTTAGATGCATAATTTAATCACATACTGTATCGGCGACCTTTGGACAGTGTGTGTGGGTGTAAATAAATATTGGTGTGAGTGAGCTATATTGTTTGCCTCACCGCGTTCTACGCGTTACCACGTCACCAAAATTACTTCACAGGAAAACACACAGTATATTTAAGGTATTTTAATAATTTCTTTTTATTTGAAAGAGGAGAAAATTGTATAGTCGGATTTTATCTTATTTTGTGATATTAAATATTTTTAGCTGTAGAATATTGTAAACTGAACACGAAGTAAATTGTTTTTTTTTTAACAATAATTACAAACACGCGGAAGATATATTTTAAAAATCTGAGTTAAATATGACCTGTAGTTATATGTCCTCATTAAGTTAAAAAAAAGAAAATTTGATTAGGTTCATTCTACAAGCCGTGAGAGTTTCTATAAAATAGAACCAACACCGGGCCCCTTACGAAGAAAATTTTAATCCTGTTGTAAATATAATATCGATCCGTAAAATGTAAATATATAATGAATGCCATCTCCTTGAATTATTTATTTATATATATATATATATATAATAAATATTCTACAATGATAGGTTAAGGTTGATTTCTTCGTCTTCTGAATCTAAAAATAAGCAACAATAATATAATCCATGACTTTGAAATAATAATAACTTGTAAAATTGTAGTTGTGTGATAAAGATTAAACATTTATGTATTGAGTATTATTTATTTCAATACATTACATCTGTTTATATTTTATAATTTACACCCAATATGTTAAACGTACCAAGGCTAGCAATTTCACGTTCGGGGACTGCAGATGTAGATGCCTGAGGCATGAAGTTATAATCCATATTAGTATCAGGAAAAAGATTTAATTCTGATAAATTGGAACCACCTTGAAAAAGAAAACAACATTGTTATAATTTCAGAGTGACATGTCCGTCGAATGGAGATCACGCGTATTAGTATGGATATATACTAAAATGAATATTGCGTAATAGTCAATATTGAATAGAATTCTAAGTACTTTCTATTTTTATTTTATTTTTAGAATCTAAAATGTATAATGTTGTATGAAAATATCTGAATATTTCACCAAGTAAACGAAATTGTGGTAGGATAATTGAAACTATATTATTATTCGCTAAATGTATTACAATACAACATAACGACCGATATATTTATCCATTTATATTTTTGCCCTATGTATAAAGCACATACTCAATGCAACTTCAGTGATTATTTATTTACTACGATGTTAAAAGTACCATGATATAGATTTTCAACTCCGTGTGCTGTATGTGTAGACGCCGATGGAAAATTCCAATAACCTGTATTATCTTCATAAAAATGATTTGTTTCTAATGCATTGGAGTTCTCTAAAAGACAATAATATTTATAATGTGTTTATTTTTTATTTATAAAGACGAACGTACCTTGATGAAGATTTTCAACTTCATGTGCTATAGATGTAGATGTGGAAGGAAAGTCCCAATTTCCTGTATTTAAAAGAATAAATTGGTTTTAATGCACTGGAGTTTTCTAAAAGATAATAATAATAATAATATTGTGTTTATTTATGATGTTGAACGTACCTTGATAAAGAGATTCATCTTGATTTACTGCAGATGTAGTTGCCAATTCCATAATGTTTGTATGTACAAGATTATTACAAAATTTGTTGGTCCGTCTAATAACGAAGCTCCTAAATAAATAAATAAATGTCGATAAAATTGTATAAAGTCGATTAATCATTATTAATGGGCATTTAGTTACTTAGAAAGGATAAATTAATAATGATGTTGAATAATATAATCATATTTTCTATTGCTATTGAAAAATAACTATAACATTTAATTAAAATCGTATTTGTATTATCAGATTGAAACATTATAATATGTTGTAATTTTTTTTTGTATAAATTCTGTAATTATATTATTGAATGATACATACTGGGTTGAGAAATAACTGCGTATTTCCAATGTAAATAATAATTTTTTTCTAGATCTAAACAGAGTAGGACACGTTAAGATTTTTATTAATTTTATATAGAACAAATTGTAAAGACAGTATTTATTAATTTGGATAATCTCCTAAAAATACTATTTCCTATACAAGTTTAGTATAATTATGTTCAATTACAATTAAAGAGTTATTTGTAAAGATTACGGATGACATGGTTATAGTTTATTTGGCAAATTGATTCAAAATTTGACAGACTTGAGGGGATTGTAAATAATTATTTTGTTAAATGATTGTGTATAAGCTATTTTATATTTTATAGGTATTACATGTATACTGTCTGGCGATGTATTTGTCTCCAAGAGCGTCGTTAGCAATCAAGTATACTGATAACAGGCCAATATTATATAATGACTTTAAGAATGGGATGTCAGAGAAAATATGCCGTCACAAGGAACAAGACAACAAGTGTTTCTTGTACTTTTTGTATTGATGCATATACGTACAGTTTGACTTGTTCTTTTTTTCACCAAACTTCGTTTTTCATTTGTATTTTAGTTTTCTCAATAAATTATTTTATAAAAATTACAAGGTTTGTTCGTTATTGTCTTAAACACAGTTCTCATATATATCATTAATTTAAGAATTTTTAAAGTGTTAAATTAGCTTTGGATGTAATTGTAAATAAATTACATTTGTGTCGGTCTCAAGTATACATTACGAATAATTTCAATAAGTTGACGCATTTATTAACACGTCATCTTTTTGGTACAAGAAATTTACATATAATATTTATACAATATTTTGTGTTTTAATACAATGCTAGAAAATACCAGCTTTAAACTTACCTAATTGTACACACACATACACGAACACAAACACACACATTGTAGGCATTAATTTGTCCATTGTTATCACATTCAGAAAGAGATTTATAAGATTAGGTACAGAACAATAAATTAACTAACCATTTATGTCATTCGATTTTAATATTGCTTTAGCTAGAAAATATTGAAGATTAATACATTTAATACTTCAATGAATGTGTATTTCATACATATGAAAATATTTATTTTCATTAATTGTTTATGTTTACAATGATTAATACATTTTTTTTAAAAACTTTCTTAGGTAAAGACCATTATTATTATATAATATGAATGCAACTTAAATAAATTTAAAAACTATAAATTAATTTTATTGCGTCGTATACTTCACTATGGTGGTCAAACATAACAGACTCTATTCATTTGCCTTATATAACAATATGATGAACACTTTTAATATTAATATTAGCGATTTAAATTTAAATGTAATTTATTAGGGTATAAAATGAAATGATAAATACCCACTTAATTTTTTAAATCCATGATTTACAGCTTGTTTCTCAGTGTTTATATCTACAAAAAAATTTAAAAACATTCGGTTTATACAATAGCGTATTGCAACAATAGTAAAAATAACTTTTATATATGGCATGTATTTTTTACTAATTATTATCGTTAAAAAACATTTTCAGAAATGAAAGTTCAATCTTACTTACCCTTATAACTTGATCCATTTACCAACTCTAAATAATTTTTCAATATTTAAAATATGTTTCGTCCATTTTATTAGAAAAAATATTATTTTTATATAAAATAATTTAATATTATTGTTTATTTACAAATTATATATTATTAATAATATTTTGTTTGTAAGTAAACATATTTAATATAAAAAAACTGAGTCGTTGTGGGACGCCTTGCAGATATGAAACATCGAAACTATTTTGTATAGAAAATATGCACGAAAGGATGGTTTTAAATGAAATAACTATGGCATAATCCGAAACAAAATATTCAAATTCTTTTTACAAAAAATTCTGTATTTGTAAAATACATATTAATTTAATACCAAAATTAAAAATTAAATAAAACCTTTTATAAAAATTGACACGACTTAATTCTTTTAATCAGTTACTTATGTAACACTACAGTAATACTTATAATAATAATAATTTTAAATTATTATCAGATGGTATAAATAGTGCAGTAGACAATGCAAATTACATTTGAAAGCATGGTGTACTTAATACTTATAACATAAAAAAATATTTTTTTTTTTTAAAAAAAGAAACGGACTTCAAAAAATGTACTAAAATGTATGAAATATCAAATAGTCAATAATATTTTTGAAATCGGCACCGAATTTCGAACAACATTACATTGCAGAAACGCAATTAATGTAATAATAGATATTGTAATATATAAATAAAATGGATTTCTGTAATGTAATATTGTTTGAAATTCGGCGCCGATTTCAAAAACGTTATTGATTATTTCATACTTTTTAGTGCATTTTAGATTCGAGGGATCTAGTGGTTTTACAATGATGTTTATTTTTTTTTTCTATCCTGTGTACAGATTTTCGACCAGAAGGAGTGCTCCGATCTCTCTTCGGTCACAGTTTGTTTCCGGCAGCAATTTGTATCTATAGTTGATACTTTAGAGAGATCATTTTTTCGATTTTCTCAATAGCTTTTTAGTGCGACGCGATAAAGTACCGAAAAATTACTAAAACCCGCTAAAAATGGTATTTCGTCAATATCCCGTATAGTTTTTTCGCTATAATTTCGAAAATAATCATTCTATTGTCTTGAAATGTTCAACAAAATTGTATACATGTGTGTGTATGGATGTGAGTATTTTTTTACCGACAAAGTGTATTGCACCGAAGCTCCGCTCAGAATCGTTTTATCGAATGCAATGATTTATCATTGCTTTCAAATTTATAATAAAAACAAAACTTTAAAATCTTTGTCCGAGTAATTCACGTAAGCGGATATCCACAACGCCACGCGGCTCGCTACCTTTTTTTGAAGTCAATTTCTTTTTTTTCTATAAAATATTGTTAATTCAAGCATTTTTAGTCATAGTAGTTATATTAGTCATATCGTCATCCCTGTTCCTACATTTGACAGGGTGGTTGGGCCAATTCTTATGAAATCGGAAAATATGAAAAAAAAAAAAACCAAAAACTAAATTACTGTCCGGATACTAGGTTTATATTTACAAAATTGGTATTATAAAATCTTTCATATAAAAAATGATTTGTCCAAATCGGTTCAGAAATGACGGAGTTGTGAGGTAACGACCGAATTGAGAACCACCTCCTTTTTTGAAGTCGGTTTAAAATACAAATTATATTAATTAAATACGTATTCACATATTATAGATACCTGTATTATATAATATAATAATTGTATACGTTATTTACATTACACATTATTTAATATACATTATGCATTATACAAATATGAACATTTTGAACGTATTGTCTGAACATTTATGTTTCTATATCTGGCAACACTGGTGTGGCTACGCGTCGCCACGCCATCAGCCGGTATCATCTGCCGCATTAGACGTCTCACATCAAAAATTTGATCACTTTTGGTATTAGTGATTTTAATACAGGCAAATAATGTGGACATTTATTATGCGTGTGAAGTTGTGAGTTAAGAAAAGTTTAGTCATGATGGATCGCAATGATATATTATGTATTCAATGAAAACAATGGAAACGTATTATAATAATTACTATTATAATTAATGACAATATCAATATAGAAATGTTATTTAATTTTATAATGTATAATAATTCAATGATATATTTCTTTTACTTTAACAACAATAACATACCTAATATTTAATACTTTAACTTACTCGAACAAACTAAATGAATGTCCCTGGGGTGTACGCCTTTATTAAATGCTGTGACAACCAATAATATTACCGTAAATTTTCATAAAAAACTACTCGTTTTAACCTATATCTTGTAACTTTTGTGTGAGTTTCAAATTTATCTCATAAAAAATAAAATAAGAAATAATTATGGTTTTAGGTATTTTACATAGAGTGTAAATAATCTATGAATGTAGAAAAAAAAATGACAAGTCTACAAGATATACATTAAACGACATACTATAATATATTGTTATACCATAATATTATGTTATTATTATGGTACATCACATAAACTTATTCACTGGTTTCAAATTACCGTTCTTAACGAAATTAACAGTTCCTTAACCGATTTAAATTCCACTTATGTTCTAAAATTTGATCGCTTGAAATCGTATAGTCAGGGCCGGCGTGAGGGTAAGGCGACCCGGGCGATCGCCGAAGGGCGCTAAAACGTGTGTTTAAAATTTTTTTTAAATCGATCCTAATTATTCATTTTAAGTGGTACGTTAGGTTCATTACGTTCAGTTATTAAGAGTTTTGCACAAAGAAAACCTTGAAAAATGTAAAAATATAATTTAAATTGTGTTTAATTGTAGTAATAACGGAACACTGTGTGTTAAATACGTCAGAAAATATAAAAAATAACTATGTTTTAATTATTTGTCATAAATATGGAACTTTTTCATTATTATAATAACGTGCAAAGTTTTACTTATGAGTACGTATTTGTCACGGTAGTATTGCGGGGTGATGTCACAACCGATTAAAAAAATAATAATGATTTCGCCAACCGAATTCGGTGCGACGGTGTTTATTATACGAATGTACAATGTTTTTTTTTTTAACAAAAATATATTATGTTGATTGATAGCTATTAGCGAAATACAACAACACGCACTCGTCGTATTGAGTCTCCGACGGCCACGAACAATCTCAACAGTTCGACCGGTCGGTCGTTCGCCCGAGAGATATTTTTCATCATCTTAACATTCATATTTATAATACCCCAATACGACTTGCGGGTAATCAGCAACAGCTGCTTAATTAATTACATTCTCGCAATGTATCGTATTATTATAAATATGAATATTTCGCTGTCTACTCGTATCGCGTCGACGTACCGGAGGCGACGACGACCTTATAATCGCGCGTAATATACTTACGGCGGTCAGTGGCGGTTTTGACGAAACTTTTAGGGGGGGGGGCGATTGAAAATATCAAACCCCTTCTCACATGTATATCTCTAGTGTAGTTTAGTTCATTAGTAGAAAATGGGGGGCTTGGAGGACTTCGCCCCCTAAAAGTTTAGTTAGCCCTTCAAAAATGGTTTGAAAAATTATTATTATATTAAAATGTATTTATATGTAGACACATATTGAGCGAAGCGAGAAAAAAATTTTTTCAATGGCAATTTAGTGTATTGTCTTATAGCGAATTAGACCCCCCAATAATTTAACCCGATTTCGCTAATGCACCGCCAGTACTCCTCAAATTGCGGAATCGGGCATTAGCTTCACTGATTAAATAAAATATAGACAAATGTGACAAATTATGCATAAATATGTAAATTTCAAAATAAAATTTTTTGGGATTTGTGATAGTGAAGATGACTTATTCTATTGTTTTCGAATTTTTTTACCTTTTGTCATAATAATATTAATTTTTGTGTACTTATTTAAAATATAGATATTATGTGTAAAAGTAACGTCCAGGGGGGCGATCGCCCCCATCGCCCCCCCCCCTAAAAACCGCCACTGACGGCGGTAAAGTATTTTCGTCAATGATTCGCAGAAAGGGGTGGACAGTTGATAATTTTCGGCTGATGGTGTAAACTAGGTGGTGTAAACCAGAGAGCCTTGCATAGGCGTGCGCACAGGGTGTGCCGGGTGTGTCGTGGCACACCCCGTGGCCCGTGGCTTTCTGTACAACTTTCATTCATTCGGGGACTTTGTTTGAATTTTAAGCTATATAAATAATAAAAATTAGAGAAAATAAATTAGGCGCTCTGGCAAAATTTTTTAATATTCTAATGTAGGTTACTAACCACTAGGTATATAGGTATATACTATATTGTAAAAATATATCTAAATGTTGTGAAGCACAACATTTAATCAATAAGTTTTTATGAATTGATATTTTGCATTAAATTTATCCTTTTTTTGAGGTTGAGAGTTAGGTTAGATTTGCTTAGGCTCATATAAGGGAAAGCGGCCCAATTTTCTTCATGGCACACCCCATACAAAATTCCTGGGCACGCCTATGGAGCCTTGATATAATATAAGAGAATGGCCAACCCGGTATAAGTTTTCTATTGGCTGGCTGTTATCATAGCTTATGGACGCCATTAATCTTCCAAAATAATGTTTTCCATATACATTGCAAATGCTCATAAATTTGTCATTTCGACGTTTGTTTTTACCCGAAATTCGAAAATTAAATTCTGTTTATTCTCTTGTGCTGCGTATTATATTCAATAATATAATAAGTGAGTACCTACCAGCCAATTTATTATGCCATCTACCTACGCTATCCTAATGTGTAAATTATAGTAAGTAATTTGATTTGATTAGAATGCCATCATGTTGTGCTTATGGGTTTTCAAACAGAAGTGAAAATGGGTTCACTTCAAAAAGTGTTCCCAAAAAGTAAAGAGCGCCGTGCGTTATGGGCCAGTAAAGTGAAAATAGATAAATGGAATTCGTATTTTTGTGAAGTAAATTCTTTATGTATTTAGGTAGTATCTATTTTATTTAAAATATGTTGAACAAAAGAAATAAGCAGTATGATTTAAGAAATAGATATTGTCCAAGATATTATATTAGACGGTTATTTTATTCTAATTTATTGTTGCAACATTTCATTTCTAACATGCTCTTTTGGGCGAAACAGCTGCATGCTCAGCATCTTTTATTTGCTTGCTTTAAATCTTATTGCTTTTAATTTATTAGATTGGAGAAATGGTTAAGATCTCGAATGAGAAAAGAATGCTTAACTGGTCTTATGCGTATCCATAAGGAGGATTGTGTGTGGATGATATTATCGACAAGTTTGCCAAAAAAGATGTTGATTGAATTGTGTAGACGTTTTATAAGAATAAAAAAATTTCAAAACGTTAAATATCATATTTGTTGTTCAATTTTTTCCATCCTTTAATACGCAATCTCGAATCAACCAATTTATACACAATAAAATTGAATTCTAAATTTACGAATATAAATATGGTTAGTGTTACATGTAGAATGCCCGGGATTAAAGTGTATTGTTTACATTATAAAAAACCGCGGGAATTGTTTGGACGATTCATGGCTGCTATCACACCACCCGTTGGCCACTCTCTTATATATCAAGGCTCTCTAGTGTAAACGATTCGTTTACTCATACACGAGCCGTGTCATATTATATTTCACAATAAAAATATAAGTATAAATAAGGCGCCCGAACGACGGTTGGCCTAGGGCGCCATTACATCTCAGGCCGGCCCTGCGTATAGCAATAAGACGAAAAGATTTATGTATGTATAATTATATATATGAAATAAAAATGAATACGAACACCTTATGTTATCCACACACCACTCGCTTGGTTGCGATAAAGCGCGATTCTTAAAAACTAAACGTTTGATTAATTGTTAAAGACAGTTGGTTTAGTGCAAATTATTATATATATATATATATATATATTCTTAATCAAATGAAAATATATTATGGTTACATACATTTCAATGTTTCAGTAATGAGATAGTAACAATATGATCTCAAATGACCTAAAAATATGAATTCTTTATTACTTAAACAATTATTATTTTACATTTTGATAGAATGATAGTATTTAATATGTTATTATTACATAGTATACTTATTAGTTGTCACTAGTGCACGGATTTCAACGCACTTGCACCTTTTTTTTTTTTTTTTTTGGAATGCTTGACACGATATACTTTTCAAAATACAACTGTGTTTTAAGAACACAGTTTTCTATCAACAAAATTTTTCTTGTGCCAGTTTTATACATTTAAAAAAATGTTATCGGGCTTTTGACTTAAAATATTATTTTTTTACGTTTTTATTGCATTTTTAAAATTATAATCATTTTTAACCTATTTCTACGTGTAGTTATATTTTTTAAAAATTGACTCAAAATTTAAATATAAAATAGTAATTTTATATTTAGTATATTTTTATATATTTCTTATATTTTAGTTTTTAAATCATAAATGCATTTTTTAAAATAGAAGTTTTCAATATTTTCAAAACATTCAAATCCGTGCCATAGTTATCGCATTAAAAATATGTATAATATCATAAAATTGCATTTAATATAATTATCAATGTTTAACTAAACTATAGAAAGTACGCAATAGGTAATTTTCAGATGCAAACATAATTACCTTTATTACGACCTGCTGTTTCCTCGTAAATTACTAATAAAATAGAAAGACTAATAATAAAACTTGTTTTATTTAGAGTCTTAGTGAAGCAAAAAAATGTGTTGGTTTCGCGGTATGTTTTATTACGTGTAAAAGAGACAAAATAATAATCTTTAATATTTTTATAGTAAAGAATACACTTAAGAGACGGCTTGACACACGCGTATTTGATGTATTTACAGGTGGATTGAGACGATTTTACGTTGCCGAAGGATGAAAGCTACTTACTAATAATAATATAAGAAATTTTCTCGAAATTTCTCGAAGGGGTTATAATCGGGAAGGAGGCAGGGGGACTCGTTACCCTTACCAGCTATAACGGTGGTTAAAAGCGGCCCCTTTCCCGAAAGGTAACGCCAGAACGCTCAAATTATAACCAAATAATAATCAATATCATTCAGTATTCCGTTGAAAACAAATCTTATAGTTTTTAATTTTTTTTTTTTTTTATCAAATAATATTTCAGTTTTATTAATTATTAAAGTAAATAGTTATACTGCGATTAATAGATATTCGGTATAGCTGATAACATAAATAATATACAATTTATGTTCCTATTTACGTATTTTACAACAAAATTATATATGTTTTATTTTAAAAGTAGCTCTTTATTAAATAAATTGAGCTGAAAAATGTAAAATTTGAAACACTAAGATTCGTATGAAACAAATAATTTTTATACTATTTTTTAACAGGATGATTTTTTAGATCTCATTTTCCTTAAATGGCAAACACTACATGTAACTTTAAAGTATTATGAAAAACAAATCCTGTTTCGAGATATTTAATTTTTAGTAAATATAATACTAGTATCGTTAGTGATTTAAATTTTACATTGGATATATTCAATATATGTTAATTTTTCAGGGTTAAAAGTGGAATGAGCATGCTTAAAAAAATTACTCTGTATATGCAAATATATTTTACGTAATATAATGATATATGGAACGCTTATATGTATATGGGAACATTGGTCCCTCGCGAATTTTTTTCCGATTTAAACCATGCGAATAACTAAACTTATAATAAGGAATATCCAAACAACTGGTATTGATTGTTTGCCACCATATATTCGATATGTACGTATTTTTTGTCTGTCAAAATTTAATCCCATAAATACTCGAATATTTCATGTTGCACTATTTTCTATTAGATTTCATTGAGTTGGAATATTAGCCTGATTCAATTTTTTAAATATCAAATTTCATGTCCTTTTTTGTTATAATTAAAAAAATAATTTTGCGAAAAACATTACGGCCTTATAACCCATTAGATATTAAATATCTAATTATTGTAATTACAATTATATAATATATATATATATTTATTAGATATTCTCTATTTTCGAATTTCATATTTTACGTTAATCTTCGAATCACCGTTTTCGTCTTCGTATCGTTTTGTAAACGTATGATTTTCAATATTATTTTCGTGTGGGTTTAAGACACCGTCGAGTAATTTGTTGGTCTTAGGGCCACCGCGGACTACAGACATTTTATCGGCCGATAGTTTAATCAGGTTGGGCTGCTAGCAACGCATACTGGTACGACTAAACAGTCTGGTTGGTGGTGAGTACACAAACCAGCAAACAGTTGGCTGATTGTTCTCGGAAATTTTGCTAGTCCGCTTCACGTGCGAAAACTCGCAGCGAATTAAAGCTATCGGCCAAATCGGCCGACTTAATAATCGGCAAGTGTGCGCGCGTGAAAGGAGCGCCATACTGATTAAGCAGTCGGCCGATAGTTTAGTTTGAACGCAATCGTCTAAGCCCAGTGGTGGCCAAACGTTTTTTACCGCGGGCCATAATAAAAAAAAAAATTGTTTTGCCGGGCCTGAAATTTGATAAGCAATGACGTAAATGACGATAAACAATAAGAAACTAGGAACTATTTATTTTTATTTTAACGAATTATTTTAAATATGAAGGATGTATACTGTATTTTTTTAATTTTTCAATTTTTTTTTTTTTTTTTAACGTAAATGTAAAATATTATATACGCGCAAATATAAGTGCTGTAATGTAGAATACTTTCGCGGGCCAGACAGTAAATGATGGCGGGACGGAGTTGGCCCGCGGGCCGTAGTTTGGCCACCACTGGTGTAGCCTATCAAACTTATTTATCGGCCGTTATTAAATCGTTATAATGTGCGCAATTACATAAACCTTCGTACTGATTAAGTACCCGACTAAACTATATCGGCCGATAAAAAGTCTGTAGTCTGCGGCGGTCCTTAGAGTACGGATTTGAAAATAGAATACAAAGTGGAAAAAAAAATATTTTTCTACATAGGTATATTTCGAAGTTCATTAAAATGTAATCAAACAAATATTTATTCTAAGCACTTAAAAATCGCGAATCTTAATTTCGTGTAATGTCATGACTTATTACATAATTTTTATTACAAAATTTATTTGTGGAATTTTAGTGAAAAAAATTATTTGTATGTAATTACTCACTGTTTTCATACGCATGAACGAATGCATCTTTACCAGTTCGATTTACTTCACGGAGAAAATATTGCAAAAGTTTAAAATGGATAATTAGTTAAATTCGTGCGTGTCAATATAATTTATAAATATAGAGATAAATATGTTTAATATATATATGTATATTATATAAAATTCAAATACAATTATCAATCAATTGTATTTCAAATGTAATTATGTTTAACAAAAACATATATATATATATATATATATATATATATATATATATATATATATTGTGACAGGTGAGATAATATACTTACCTTTAAACCCTGCATTTTCGAGTTGTTCTACATAAAGGTTTGTTACATATAAATATTATTTAATACATTTGAACAATATGGAAATAATATCTGGCTAGCACCACATAAATCTTTGATAATTTAATTTCATAAAAATCATAATTCTACCGAATTTTTCATTTGATAATTTTTTATTATTATTATTATTATTATTATTGAACTGAATTTGTATAAAAATATTTTTTAGAAAAAAGGAACCGATTTCAAAAAATGCACTAAAAATTGTGACGGGGCGATACGTCCTCGTATCGACCCATTACATAAAGAAGAACTCTCGAGTCGTAGTGAATGATGTGTTTATTTTCGACAGAAAAATTGTTTATATAAACAGGTTAGGGGCAGAAGGTCGGCGTCGAGCAGCGTGGCTCACATAAGCGGCATGACCCGGGCCGGTGGTCCTGAGTTGGTCGGCGTGACCTCCTTAACACATGAATACGGGGAATGTGTATATTTTCGACCAATAGTCGTTACAACGGTGGAGTGGCGGATTTTCCACCCGGACTGCTCTCTGACGTTAGTAGCTGCCCTGGATGGAACGAACCCGGGGCGGTGAGGCTTACGTAAGCGACCGTTTGGGGGTTCCGAGTGTGTGTTCCGAGAGTGTCGCTCAGTACGTAACCTTTTTGTCTTCAGGCTTCGGCTTGTTGATGCTCGAAATGTTGAAGACTGGACCGTTGAAGGTTTTTCGGAGAAATGAAGGTGATTTCTTTGGACGTTTTGTGTCCCGCATTTACGCATTTGTCACCAGTTCCGTACCGCTTTGCTTTTTTGCTTTGCCTTGATGGGATGGCTGTGCCATTACCTATTCCAGGCTTATGGACCAACCTAAATAGGATACGAACGGAACAGGGTAATTGTAACTGTTTCCTACATAAATGGAAAATAAAAAACTCTCCCCTTTGCGACTGCGGACAAACACAAACCATCAGACACATTGTGGAGGAATGTCCTTAAACTAGATACAAGGGAGGAATTGAGGGACTTCACAAGGGCGATGACGAAGCTATGGATTGGCTGTCTAAAACTCACGTTTGCCTTTAAATATATTATGAGCTTTTATTATTATTATTTTTGTTATTGTTAAATTTATTAGTATATTGTAAACGTATCTACTCCAGTCCTCGTTATTTTGTTAATTTAGTGTTTTTTTAGTTCTGTTTTTAGTTTAGTTTTGTTTTTTCACCAATAAATCTACGCCATATGAAAGAAAAAAACAAATTTAATAATAAATAACAACATTAAGCGCTGACTTTTGGATATAAGCACGGATGCAAACCTATTTGACTGATAAAAAAAAAGCACATGTGCATATTTTCTTTTCACCACCCTAGCTAATTTATATAATTTTCGAAATAATACTTTTGCCCCCGTTTAGTTAATGCACGGCGGCGATTACCCTTGATAACACTGTGCCGTCGATGCCTATGTTTACAGCTGAAAAAAACCTCTCGGTACAACACAATTTTTCTCGCAGAAAGAAGTAAAATAACACAGGTCTTTATTTAACAAATATCTACGGTACATGTAACGTACATTAATTACAATAATTACAGTAATATTTAGAAAATTAAATGTGAAAAATATTCTTACGTACCTAAACACGTTGGTTGTACTTAATTAAATGGAAAAAAATAATTTAATATTAAATATAAATACGAATATTCTAATTTCACCTAATTAAGGTATGTTTATAAGTTGTCATAAATATAGATTTTTAAGTCAACGAAAAAATTAGGTAATTAAAATTCACATCATTTTTCATGGTTTATATCTATAATATTAACTAATCAATTAACAATATAAAACATTATTTCTGGGGGTTTATGTAATATGTAGATACTTACCAGCATTCGTGTTTTTAACAACGAATGAAGCAAAAAGTGCGAAAGTTAAAATCATAATACTTTTAGTCGAAAACATGTTAATCGTCTTTCTATTTTATCTTATGTGACAAGTTTTAATAATTTAATCATAGAATGAGACGCATTTTATTTTACTTACGATTTATTATATTATACGAATTTCGTGAAAATGTGGTCTTGAACAAATAGCACGCACATATTACTAAGTAATATTACTATTTACTTAGATGATGTTATGAACCATAAAACTAAACGTATGTTTAATAAACAAGGTTTTATGAAATTGACGTATTCATATTTAATAAAAAATATTATATATCTTGTTTACTACTTGCATATTTGAACCACCTATTTGAGAAATGACGTAAGTCCAAAAAAAAAAAAGGTAATTACAGGGAGAATAAAATAACAAACTGTTTCTACGTTACCAGTGCGATATTTGGCGGTGAAACCGATTGGTTTAATGTAAAGTGCTCGGTGAGGTACATATTTAAAAAATGAAAATAAAAATTACCCCGTTGTGGTCTCGAGAGTCACGTTTCAGTAATCTGGATCTTATTTTTCAATTTTTGAGACTTACGTCGTTTCTCAAATAGGTGATTCATTTATTCTTTTATACATATGAAAAAATCATACTTCATCATTAAACCAGAGTAAGATAACATGGTTGAACAACACTAAACGTATACATAATATAATTTAAATCAGATGTTACACACACAGTGTTGCAAACACTTTACAGATAAAAATTTGTGAAAATTATTATTATAACGGGAGTCTACATGAGTCAATAATAAATTAATTATGACGAAAATTTAAAAATTCAATGTTCGATATTGAGAAAAATACATAACGTTAAAATTACAGGAAACAAGTCATTGTTATAATTTATCATACCCATCACCTTATACTTTCTTTACTTCCCAAATGTCAAACTCTAAGAACTTTGCTTACAAAATCGGTCTTAAATTATGTAATGAACAATATGCCTTCCGTGAACAGTACTCAACAAAATTGAAACTGGTTAACCTCATCGACTAGCTCTCTGCTTTAATACCAACAATTACAGGGGAAATCAGCTGCTATTTTCTTCGAAACAGAGAACAATCCTTACCGCGTTTGGCACAAAAGGCCAAACGAGAGTATAGTTTTTGTAGAAACACAAATTATACCCTTGCTAGTTACACCGTCTCAAATTTTAATTCCCATAGGCTCCTTCTTAACATTCAGCAGAACCTTCTGTGTAGGTAACAGCAGCACTATAACCAGTACTAGACTAATACGAGCCGGAGTGCTCCAAAACTTCCGCCTTTCCCCCACATAATAATGTACCTGTTCTATATAAATGATGTCCCGATTAGATTAAAATTCTGATTAGCTATTTCGCTAACGACACTGTGTAACATTGATCGAATAAAGAATTCCGATGAGCAGTCTACACCTTTAAAAGCAAATACATGACTCAGTACAGTGGTTTATTAAATGGCGACTCTGGTTAAACGATCATAAGACCATTGCAGTTCTGTTTAACCACCATAATACCATTGACACAAAAATATTACTCAGAACGGTCAACCTTTTTTGAGCTGCTATTTCACCAAGTACATGGGTGTCCAAATCAACAGAAACCTGTGCTACAGAACTTGCATCATAGCGGCTATCGTCTTGGTGACAAAAATTGAATTTATAGAACGTTGTTACTCGTATTTCACTTCAAAAGTCCCATCCCGAATTTTTTAAAAACTAAAAATTAGTTAATGTCTTTAATCTATTTTTTTTTTTTAATATTGGTTTTAAATTTTTTTATTTAAAAATTAGTTGTTGATTATCTGTGATTTGTTGAAATTTATTAAAAACGTCGATTTCTTTTAACACATTTACCGACGCTATTTGTTAAAACATGAACTTAGATTGAGCGCTGTCCGTACTCTTAGGCCGTCCTCCCACTGGGGCGACGCGACGCGACGCGATTCAAAATAAATATCGCGTGAGATAATCGTTTGTTTTATTAAACACGGATTAATATATCGAGGACTTCCCACTGACGCGATGCGATGCGACTACGACGCGACACGATAGCAACTAATCGCGAGCGACTTGTGCTGTCGGTCGCTTGATAAAAGTTGCCATAATATCACGTGCATTGTGCCAGCCTCGCCCAATCAGAAATGTTAAATTTTTTTTACACCAATAATCAGCACGTAATTTGCATGAATTTGCACGATTAAAATTAGAATTTGCACGGTTTTAGTTTTTCCAATATATCGAAAAATGTTCGGGCGGGGCTGCCAGCCCCGCCCAAACGAAATATGCATTATTTAAAAAAAAAAAAATTGCGCCACTAATTAGCACGTAATTTGCATATTATTATTAAAGTGTTACTTAATTAAAAATCATTACCTCAATGTTATCATTAATCTTTCACGTACACATACACAACGACGGAAATGTGTCTCTTGTTTTTCAATAGCTGGTCCCACTTTTTCTACAAGTATATTATAACTTTCTTTCGACGTTCGATAAAACGATTGAAATTTTTCATTGTCTTGCATAAGCTTCTTAGCGGCAACAAAAATACGACCTTTAACATTATTTTCTATGTATGAATGTACCTACCCAGTATTTCCTTTTCTTTTTAATTTTACGATTTCGATACCAATATAATGCAATATAATCGTCATCTTCAGAAGATGACGTGTTTGCAACTGAGCCATTCTATTTGCCGAAACATCGCCTATAGTGTGCAGAACTCACGACACACAAGTCGTACGATATTTTACTAAGCAACTATTTTTATAAATCGCATCGACGTCGCGTCGCCCTAGTGGGAGGACGGCCTTAATGTATCATTGATTAATATTATTAATTGATATTAATTGATACATATGTATATATACTCATTTTGGCGCAAAAAAATAATTTTAAAAAGTTCTGGAATTTTATGTCTTGAATAAAATAAAATTATCGGCCCTTATACAATCTCCGTGGGACATATGGTATACCTGTTCGCTCCATCGGCGTATACACATAATATGTTACCGGCAAAGCGTTAAATCCGGCATTCTCTAAAATACCTAGGCATTCTATAGAATGCCAAAAATGTGTCGAAAAAGTATAAAATGTATATAATGCCTAGGTATTCTACAAAATCCCAAAACTCAAGTAGGCAGTATATATATATATATATATATATATATATTATACATAATACATTACTACTTTAGTACAGTACCCGAATGAAATGTTTATTAAATATACGAGTACCAATGGTGATCAATTGTATATTATCGTATTGCACACGTTACACGTGCGATGTGTATTATCGTTATTAGATATCTTTATGTTATGATTATTTTTGTTCATGTTGTGTAAATATTTTATTTTTTATTCTTAGAGTGTTTGTTGTTGTGTTAGCACATATTTATAAAGATGTCAGACCGTTTTTATTCAGAATTAATGAAAAATCGAAGAAATTCAAGATATACCGTTATTTTGTCTAATCAAAAATATGAGCAAATATAGCATCAGAACAAAAAGAAAAATTCACGCGAATATTGGATGCTTCAAAAGTATTTATTTAATTTTTTAATCTACATATTTAATTCGATTTATGATTAAAAAAAGATCGAAAGATATTAACTCATCAAAATACTCGTAAATAAAAGCAATAAATGCTGCAATAAATAAATAATTAAATATTGTTCATACTTATTTAAAAATAAATTAAAATAAACTTATTTCGATTAAATAATATTAATACTTCATACTTTACCTAACATAGAATTGGTATTCTTTATAAATCCAAGGAATTTTATAAATTGCTCAGACGTACTCGTAATTAAAAATAACATTGAAATATAATACATTGCCAAATGGTACAAGGGATACAATAGAATGCCTCTATTCAACAATTTGCCGATAAAACATATACACAGAAATTTTAATATTCAGACTATACAGGAGATGTAATATTTGAGTAAATAGAAATGATTTTGGTTAAATATTTTTCTTCTTTTTGAAAGTTTGCGCAAGCTCTACTTTTTTTTAAAAAATATTTTAAATACTTGTGTCTCTCAACATATACTATTGTTATGATTAGAATTATGTTAACTATTGACCAACGTTTTTACTGAATAGCGAAAAACCTAGTAAATGACAAACTACTATAACTACGAGGAAATAAAAGTGAAATATGGACGTTTATGAAATTTTTTTTTTTCAATAATGATGAAAAGTAATAATATGTAAAAGAAATATGAACAGAAGCACACATAGATAAGTGTAATTTCTATATATTATTTGCTGAAAAATTGTTTGTGAATTTCATAATTAACATTACTCATAATACATCATAATAGTAATAATTAATCGATAATAAAAATAATACGAAATAAACAAAATAAATTTTATTACTAATACATAACTTATGTCATGTACATTTATAATAAAATAATATAATCAACAGTGTTCCTAATAAATGATTAATTACTTCTAAAATAATTCTAATAAAAACAGAATTTCATTCCAGTTGTACATATATAACAGTGATCCGAAAAATATACTTATATAATGAATGAATACTTATTGAATGACGTATTGCCTTATATCTACATTCTACAATGATAAATTAAAATCGATTTCTTCGTCTTCTGAATCTAAAATGAAGCAAAAATAATATTTTCTACGGTTATGAAAAAATAAAGCTTCGTACACACTACGCTGACGTGATGCATTAACACACAATAACACGCCACACGTGGCAACACATCAGTTAACGATTTTTGTACACACTGATCACACGTCACACGCGTCAGCGATAGATCCAAACAACACGCCACGTGTATAATTCATTATAATATAATAATAATATTATAATAATCGTGTTTTATAATCATAAGCGCAAATAGGGGGAGGGGCTAAACCCCCCTAAATGTTGTATAACCCCCCAAAAAACTAATGACATATATGCACTACATTATGGTGTATGAAATATTTTTCATTTCTATTTTTTCTCATCCTCATCGAAATAATGCAAATATTTTATTTCATCAAAAACTCAGAGCAGTAATGATGATGATTACGATATTACGATACAATTTAATAGATTAAACTACATTAAAAATGTACAGTATTTTCTATATATTTTTCTAATATTCTTAGTTATTGGGTAATTAAAAGTTGATTACCTTTTTTTTTTTTTTTTTGCTTATTTGGGTGTAATTTTGTGGCATCAATCAGCAAAATTTCTGAAAGTGAATACTTTTTTTTTGCTTATTAATTTTTAGCCCCCTGGAATTTAGTGCTAGTTGCGCCTATGTTTATAATTCATTATTTTATATTCGTTTATTTTGTTATCACAAATCACGTTAAAATGTGATTACAACTACAGAAATTGATAACATCCGTTAAAATATTATTAAAAACGAATGGTTTTCCCATATTATTTTTAATATACGATTGACGAAAATCTAAAATTTTAGATCGGCTGCTGACGCGTGTAAAAGCGTGTGACGTGTGTTCGCGTGTTCACACGTCACGTCAGACTAATGTATACATATCTATGCATTACTGACTGCTAGAAAATTATATTACACGTGGGATGACGTATTAATGCATCACGTCAGCGTAGTGTGTATGAGGCTTTAATGATTAGTAAAAGTGTGGTGTGATGAAGATTTAACATTTATGTACTGAGTATTATTTATTGTATATTACAATACATTACATCTGTTTATATTTTACAATTTACACGCTATATCATAGGTTCCCAAACTGTGGGTCGCCTCATATTTTTAAATAATACATTTTTTTAGACATATGTTACTATGATTCCGTGTTTCTATTACTTTTCGTCGATGTTCTTTTTTTGTCATAAGCAACTGATCCACACGAAACAGCAAAAAAAAAAAGGTAATAGATATTATTGTGGGTCGCCAAAATTTAAATAATTACCAAAATGTGTCGTACCATAAGAAGTTTGGGAACCTCTGCCCTATATAGTACATATCTTCAGTGATTATTTGTTATCTATGAACGATATTAAACGCACCTAGGTCAACAATTTCACGTTGAGGGACTGCAGATGTAGATGCCTGAGGCATGAAGTTATAACCCATATAAGTATCAGGAAAAAGATTTAATTCTACTAAAGTGGAACCACCTAAAAAAAAAAAACAATATTGTTATTATTTTTAGAGTGTCATCTTTATGATTTCATCGAATGTAGATCACAGGTATTAGTATGAACGTATCATAAAAGAAATATTGCGTAATATTCAGTATTGAATAGAATTTAAAGTATTTTTTGTATGAATTAAATGTATCCTAATTACAATAATGTTTTATTGCTATCAAATAATAATAATATTTATATAAAAGGGAAGATAGCCACGAGTGTTATGGACACCACTTGTGTGAATTACTTAAATAAGGTTTTAATGTTTTTTTATTATTATAAATTTGAAAGCAAAGATAAATCATTGCATTCAATTAAACGGTTCTAAGTGGAGCTACGGTATAATATTATTTATTACCAAAATACAATAATGAATTTGGATAATATCGTGTTTTTCCAGTTTTTAACACGCTTTTTTGGTAGTTTATTGTGCCACGTTTAAAAGATTTTAAAAACAATTTTTCATTTTACTAATTTTTGGGTTGTTTTGAGTTACGCAAAAGAAAACTACGGAGAAAATCGAATAATATTTCAAATAAAGTACCATCTAGATAAAATTTGCTATCGGAACATGAAACATGATGAAGTCATAGGAACATTCTTTCTAGTCGAAAATTTTTACACAGGAATAATACAATTTTATTATAAAACAAAAGCTTCTTCGCTTCGCTTAGAATTTAAAATGTATAATGTTGTATGAAAATATTTGAATATTTCAGCAAGCAAACGAAATTGTGGTAGTATAATTGAAAGTATATAATAATTCGCTAAATATGTTAAAACACGACATAAAGATCGATGTATTTATACAACCATATTTTATACCCTATATATAAAGTTCATACTTAATGTAACTTAAGTGATTATTATTTATTAATTACGATGTTGAACATACCTTGATTTTCAACTTCATGTGCTGCAGATGTTGATGCCGATGAAAAAATCCAGTTTTCTGTATTACCTTCATAAGAATGAGCTGGTTCTAATGCATTGGATTTCTCTAAATAATAATAATAATAATAATAATAATAATAATAATAATAATAATAATAATAATAATAATAATAATAATAATAATAATAATAATAATAATAATAATAATAATGTATTTATTTAATATTTATGATGTTGAATGTACCTTGATAAAGAGATTCATCTTGATTTACTGCGGATGCAGTTGCAGATTTCTTGACGCTTTTATTTGTAGTAGTATAACAAAAATGTCTTGGCCCCATTAATAAAAAAGCATCTAAATAAAAAAAAATATATGTACAAAATTTTATAAATTCAATTTATAATGAATGGAGATTTAGTTACTTAGAAAGCATAAAGTAATAATAATGTTGAATAATATAATCATATATTCCATTGCTATTAAAAAATAATTATAACGCTTAATTAAAATCGTATTTGTATTATCAGGTTGAAACATTAAAATATGTTGTAATACTTCTTGTATAAATTTTGTAATTATATTATTGAATGATACATACTGGGATGAGAAGCAACTCTGTATTTCCAGTACAAATAATAGGTTTTTTCTAGAACTAAACAAATTAGAACATATTATGGTTTTATTTATTTTATTAGCACAAATTGTAAAGACAATATTTATTAATTTGGATAATCTTCTAAAAATACTATTTCTTATAAAAATTTAATAAAAGTATGTTTAATTACAATTAAAGAGTTATTTGTAAAGATTACTGATGACATTGTTGTAGCTTATGTGGGAAATCGTATCGAAATTGGACAGACTTGAGGGCATTGTAAATAAATATTTTGTTGAATGATTGTGTATAAGCTATTTTATGTTTTATAGATATTATACAATCTGGCAATGTATTTCTCTCCAAGTGCGTCGTCAGCATCCAAATATACTAAACACTGGCTAACATTATATAATAACTTTAAGAATGGGACGCCAGAGAATGTGCCGTCTATTTGTTCCTAATATTTATTCCCGCGTCTGTACTGGTGCATAAACGTACAGTTTGACACTACTTACATTTAGTTCTTTTGTCCGTATAACTTCGTTTTTCATTTGTATGTTAGTAATCTCAATAAATTATTTTATAAAAATTACAAGGCTATTTCTTTATTGTCTTAAACACAGTCCTCGCATATATAAATAATTTTAAAATTTTAATAGTGCTAAATTAATTTTGGATAGAAATAAATAAACTTTGTCAATCTCAGTTGTGTACTAAGAATAATTTCAATACGTTTAGACATTTTTTATCGCACGTAAACTTTTCGGCACAAGAAATATCTAATTTACCATATTTTGTTTTTGTAGAAACAATGATAGGAAATACTAGCATTGAAACTACCTAAATGTACACACACACACACACACACACACACACACACACAAACACACATACACAACTATAGAATAAAAACGAAATGGTGTTCATTGGTAACCGTATCACTTGATCATTTGAGAACGGCTGAACCGATTTAGCTAATTTTTTTTTTTTTTATGTTCGTAATAGTTTGATTAAGGTTTTCAGTAATGAATTTGGAAATGTTGCCTGAAAAATTGGAAAATTCGAGAAAGTTTTATTGGTAACGGCTAATCTTTGTAAGTACTTAACCAATCGTCATGCAGTTTGATCTTGATTTGTAGAGTAATCTTCTACCATGGTTATAGTGCGATTAACAATTAATTTTTAACAATAGATGTAGTTTCCACAGTTATTTATTTGTTCTTTGTTTTTGTGTCGTTTTGTTGTTTTATACTTTATGTGGTTAATTTTATAATTTCTTTCGTAAATATGAATAATATTATAGCCGCATGGTTTCAAGTCGATCACATACCAGGCACATCACCAGTAGCGGATCCCCCTTGGCAATTATTTACATATTCGTAGTTGTAATAATATAAGTTAATAATGATTATAAGTCGTAAATTAAATATATATTTAATATACTTTTCAATATTATCCATGTAAGGAAAATTTGAATATTACTTCGTTTGAAGGCCTAACATCAAATCTTAAATATTGTGCTTATAAAATAAATATGAACAATTTTAGTCCCCTCCAAAAAACCGATTTATTGAAATATGGACAGGACGATGTCTATCGGGTCACCTACAATAAATATATTTAATTCTATCAAGTTTATTCAAGGAATTAATTCGTCCATTGTTATCTCATTCAGAACGAGAATTGTGAGTTTACAGAATAACATTTTGAAATAAATTTAACTAACCATTTATGTGATCCAATTCTAATATTACTTTAGCTAAAAAAGATTAAAATATTTAATATATCAATGTATGTTTATACCATACATATGAAAATAATTATTTTCTTTAATTTTTCATGTTTACGTTGATGAATATAATTTTTTTAACGTTATTAAGTAAATACCACAATTATTATAAAATTTGATTGCAACTTAAATAAATTAAAAATTATAAACTAATTTAATTTCATCGTATACCTCACTATGGTGGTCAAAATTATTAAATTGATACATTTGCCTTATACTCGTATAATAATGATATGATGAACATTTTAATATTAATAATTTAAATATTAAGGAATATAAATTAGCGATTTAAATTTAAATGTAATTTATTAGTGAATAAAATACCCACTTAATTTTTTAAATCCGTGTTCTAAAGCTTGTTTCTCGGTGTTTACTTCTAAAAAAAAAAAAAAAAATTAGTAAATATTCGGATTATACAAAGATAGTAAAAATAACTTTATACATAGCATGCATTATTTACATATTATTGTTTCAATAACATTTTCAGAAATTAACGTTTAATCTTACTTACTACTATAACTTGATTGGTTTACCATTGCTAAATAATTTTTCACATTGATAATTTTACAATATTTAAAGTATGTTTTGACTATTTTATTAGAAAAAAAAATCTGATCATTTTTTTAATAAGAGATTTTAGTAATATGAACGTTTATTATACGTGTGAAATTGTGAGTTAAGACGAGTTCAGTCATTACGGATCGTAATAATATATTATGTATTAAATGAAATCAATGGAGATGTATCATAATAATTATGATTATAAATAATTATATCAATATAGAATTGTTATTTAATTATAATGTATAATAATTTCGAGGTAGTCTGGTTTCGATAGACACAGTGGTCGGTTATGTTATTATCGTTATCGTTTTTCATCACTAAATTAGTTGTCATTTCCCACATTCAATTCTTGTATTTACCGATGGTTCAGTAAAATCCTCACCGGCTGTTTATTCTTTCTTTTCGGAAAATGCTTATAAATCTGCTTACGGTAATTCACTTTTTTCCACTTCTAACTTAACTGCTGAATGTTGGACCGTGATTCAGGCTTTACTTTGCATAAATCAACTATCTGTCAGTGAATACCTTATCGTTACAGGCAGTAGGTCATATCTCGACTCTCTTTGCTCCTATCCAATCAGTTTAAATATTTCATCTCTTGTCATTCAAATTATCTCAAATATCTCATGTGCTCTGGCATGAGCACACCCTTGTATTCGTTTTTTGTGGATCCCGGGTCATACAGGTATCACGGGAAATGAAAAAGCTGATTAAGTACCTTGCCAAATTATCTTCGTCAGTTAAAATCTCTCCCACCCTCAAAATCCGTTTTTCTGATTTTATTCATAAGAAAATTGATTGCAGATAAGTAGAATAAGAAATTGTCTTTTTTGTCAAGTAACTTGGCTATTGAATACAAAAATATTGCTTCCATTTCTTTCGATCGATCTTGGTTTGGAAATCTTAATTTAACTACAGCATAATGTATTACTCAGTTCACTAGGCTTCGTCAAGTTCACAATCGTCTTCCTTCCCATCCTTTCAAGTTAGGTTTGAATAACTCTCCTTTATGGCTTATGCCCCCGACACGAGGGAGAACAGATTTGCAATCTCTACCACTTAATTTGTGATTGCCTTGGCTTGGAAAATCTTAAGGTCTCATTGCTCGTGCAGTTACATTTGTGTGGGGTACTTTTGTCTACTGTAAATATTTTAAGTTCTACCTCCCCACAGGTTGTATATATAATTATTCAATTTATTTCCTAAGCGTATTCTTTTAGTTTAATCTTACGGCTTAATGCCTCAATATATTTATTTGATTATTAAGTTATCAGCTTTGGTTTTTTTATTACGATTATTGCATTGTATCGTTGTTGTTAGTATTATTTAGTATGTTGTAGATTGAGATATTTGTTGAAATTTAATGTGATACTACAAAATTTCTTTTAAATAAAAAAATAAAAATAAATTCAAAGGTATAACTCTTTAAATTTTAACAACGATGACATACATAATATTAAATACTTTAACTTACTAAAACAAATTAAATGATATAACGTGGGGTGTACGTCTATATTTAGCACTGTGACAACCAATTATATTATTATTAATTGTTATGATAAACTACTCGTTTTAATATAAATGGATAAATTATGTAACTTTTATGTACGTTTCAAATTTATCTCATAAAAATACAATAAGAAATAAGTATGAATTGAGATATTTTACATAGAATGTAAATAATCTATGAATGTAGAAGAAAAAAAATAACAAGTCTACAAGATATACATATTCCATATGTTATACATCACATAAACTTATTCATTTGTTTCAAATTATCATTTTAAAGAAATTAATATTTCCTTCATCGATTTAAATTTTGATTATGTTCTAACAACTGATCTCTTGAGATCGTATAGCAATAAGTCTAAAAGATTGATACATATGTATTAAAAATGAATACGAACAATGTGTGTTTGCTAAACACCATGCCATAGGTTGCGAATAAGAGCGGTTGTTAAAATCTAAACATTTGATGATTTTTTTTTTAAAGACAGTTGGTTTAGTATAAATATATACATGTATATAATATATGTATATTTTATATATTTTCTTAATTAAATGAAAACATATAATAGTTACATACATTTCATTGTTTCTCTTATGAGGTAGTTACAATATTGTTTTAAAAAAACTAAAAAAATTAATTTTTTATTTATTAAACAAATTTTTGTCTACATTTTAATGGAATGATAATATTCAATATGTTTATTAATATACGTATTAGTTACCACTAGTGCTTGGATTTCAATGCCTTCGCACTTATTTATTTTTTTTTTTTGAATGCTTGACACGAAACTTTCCAAAATACAAAACTAAAAACTGTTTCACGTACACAGTTTTCTATCAACAAAATTTTTCGGGGCCATTTATATTTGTTTTTAAACATTTTTATCGAGTTCTTGATTTTAAATGTTATTTTTAAAGTTTTTAGTGCATTTTAAAATTTTAACCTATTTTTACAAGTAGTTGTATTACACAAAACAAAACAAAAAAAAATTGAATCAAAATTGAAAAATATAATTACTATAATATTTTCAATTAACTTTTTACTATAATAACATCAGGTTATCTGGTCATAAATTGAACAATGCTCAATTTTATAAAACATTTTAATTTTTGTCTCATTGTTTTCACTAATTTTTTTTATACTCTGTGACGTCAAAGTAACAGCTGGGTTTTGAACCGAATATCCTGGGGTGGGGGTTGTTCATTAATACGTGTAAACTACTTGTTAAATATAATCGAATCAGCCGGTTATATTCATTGCATGATATATTACGTAAACCTATCGTAATTATGTGTCCAGCGCCCGTTACCACAATAATTACCGCCTCTCTTCTTCTCGAACCGTTGTAGCGACTGGTAGGTTCGGAATAATTTTTATTCATCGTGCTCTTTATCAGTGTTATTTTTTTGTTTTAACTCGAAAATTTTGATTGATCTTATGGAATAGTCACCAAAAACTTTTTCCCGCGGCGGATTTCGCCGATGGGTGAATCACGGGACGTTCTCGTTGCTCATGTTTAAAGATCACACGGACACGGTTAGATACGACATCGGTATTTGTTTTTTTTTATTTATGTTAATTATACGTTATGGCCTATACACGAATGTGATCATTCGTGTATTTTTTTCATATTTTTTTTTATGTAACATACGCACCCGAAGATGCGTCGAAACGTTACAACTCATAGAATTTTAATAAAATTACACGTCAAATACATTTTTCTTGAAAAGTTTAAAATATTTATCTATTTGTGTTCTTTGAAAATAAAAAATGTAATTATTTAATGTGAGATAATTGAAAATTTTTCACTAAACATTTTGTAAGGGTATTTTTTATGATATTTTATGGAGTTTTCAAGTCAAAAATGCATTTTTTTTAAAAGGGCATTTTTCAATATTTGTAGAGCATTTAAATTCAAGCCCTTGTTATCACATATAAAAAAATATATATACATACTATCATCCCATTGTATTCAATATAATTAATATTGTTTGACTAAACTAAAGAAGGTACAAAATCGATAATTTTAAGATGAAAACAAAATTACCTTTACCACTACCACCTGCATTTTCGTAAAGTACTAAAGGAAATAGAAAAACATAATAAATCTTGTTTTATTTTGAGTTTAAGTTAAGCAAAAAAATGTAGGTACGTTTTTATACGTGTAAAAGATACAATGTGATCATATAATGATCAAGTTGGTACATTAGCTTGATTCTATATTTTTAACATCAATTTTTATGTTTTGTTATAATTTGAGAAATACTCTTGCGAAAAACATAGCATTTTAATTTATAACCCAGTTCTTTCTTCTTTTTCTTCTTGGGCTTATAGCGTTCCATTTAGGACCATTGCCGCTTTTAATATGTTCTTCCACTTTTCTTTATCCAACGCCTCTCCCATGCCCAACGACATACTGATTCTTTTTAGATCTTTCCCAACCCTATCATACCACTTCTACCAAGGTCTGCCTCTTGGTTTTTTCCCTGTTAGTATGTTTCCCGTGACTTTCTTAATGAGTGATCTTTCTGCTCGCCAGACGTGTCTTGCTCATTCTAATCCCTTTCTGATTAAGAAATATACACTCGGCTTATTATATAGTTGCCATATTATGTTTTCATTGGTTCTTATTTGAACACTTTCCAATCAATATTGTATACTGGTCCATACATTTTTCTCAGTATTTTCCTTTCAAAACACTGTAATTTTTTATCATCCTTTTGGGTGCTCGCATGCGTAGGTCAGTATCGGTCGTATGTATGTACAATATATGCGTTCTTTTGTACGTCTGGATATTAACTCGGAAGAAAACATTTCTTTTATTGTGAAGTAATATCTGTTTGCTGCATTCAGCCTCATCCTAACTTCACTATGCATACTGTTTTTTTCGTTTACGTTTACTCCCAGGTACCTACTTGAAGTCCCCTACCTATTCGAAAGTAAGCCTTTTGACATAGAGGGTCTCTTCTACCGTTGCGTTAATAGACATAACCATTTACTTTGTCTTGTTTTCTTTTACTACTAGTTTCGTATTGTAGCTGGATTTTATAAGCTTTTATTGTACAATCTTCAGCATCGCACATAGGCATGCAGGGTACGGGATCTATTATTTCAATTTCCTTGAGGTCTATTATATCTCTCATCACTTTTTCCAGGATTGTAGTAAACAGCAATGGATACTGTGTGTCACCTTCGATCAGTCCAGCCTTACATTCAAATATTGTGAATAGTTCTCCTAGGAAGCTTACTTTGCAATACGTTTGTTCATTACACATTTGGATTAGTTTTACTAATTTATTGGGTATGCCAAAATATCTTACCGTTATCCTTAGTTCTTCGTAGTTGGTACTACTGTATTCCTGTTTGAAGTTCACAAACAGCATATGGAGGTCTTTATTATACTCGTTGTATTTTTCCATGAGTTGTCTTATTATGTGAATGTAATTTGTTGTAGACTTCTCTTTTTTAAAACCACACTGGTACTCTCCAACTAGGTCCATTGCGTACGGTTCGAGTCTCCTCAAGATAGCTATTGATAACACTGTATGCTGAATCTAGTAATGAAATACCATAATAATTTGTTACCTTCTTCGTTTCCCCTTTTTTGAAGATTGGACATATAATCCCTAAATTCTAATCCTTAGGCATACATTCATTTTTCCATACGTTTTATACTAGGAGGTATATTCCCGCCACAAAATATTTTCCCGCCAGTTTGAGTAGTTTGTGGTTATTTCATCCTCTCCAGGGGCTTTAAAGATTTTAAAATTTTTGATGATGATCTTTATCCCTTCCAACTCTGTTTCAGCCAACTCTGATAACTCTGATAAGTCAATTTTACAATGTATTCATCGGTATTGTAAATGTTTAGTAGTTCGTCGAAGTGTTTCCGAAATTTTTCGATACTTTTTCTTAGTTTCGTCTGTAAAACATTATTTTTATGTCATTAGTATCATTGTCATTTTTTATGATAGAGGTTTGAGGTATATAATTTTGTCTTATTGTTTAACACTTTTTGAAAAATTCAATTGGGTTTTTATAATATTTTTCAAAGTTTCTCAGAATTTCCTTTCCGCCAATCTTTTTTCCATTCTAATTGTTTTGTTTAATATTACTTTCTTGAATTTATATTCCTTTGTAGATTCGGGGGTTGTATTTTGTAATAGTTTTATTTTTGCTTCATTACGCTTATATACTGCCTTTTGACATTCCTCTCTAAGCCAATGTTTTTTTTTTATGCCTTTCTCTTTTTACCTTAGGTCCTTTGCTGATGCGTCAATTATGTGTTTTATGTTTTTCCAACTCGTTTCCTTACTGTCAACTGTGTTATATCTTTGGGTGTTTACTATTTTGACCTCATCAGATATGATACTTTTATATTTATTTATTTCTATCGGGTTCTTGGTTTTATCTGTGTCCAAAAAATTTACTTAATTTCTATTTCTCCTCACCCTCCAGTTGGTTGAAAACTTTTTTGTCATAGAAGCCACCACTAGGTAGTTTTATTATCTGTATATTATTCGTGTTATCATCCGCTCCTCTGAAACTATGGATGTTTTTTATCTATGAGCGGTGCACTTCATCTATCGCTATGTGGTCAATTTGGTTATGATCTCTCCCATCAGATGATAACCATGTTTGCTTGTGTATATCTTTACACTAGAAGTAAGTGCTACTGATGATAATGTCTTGGGAGGCTGCAAAATTTACGAATTTTATTCCATTATGTATAATGGAACGTTAACACAATAACATATTATATAATAGGACATTAGTCTGTATATATTTGTAAATAAATAAATAAATATTGATTTGATATGAGATTTCACCTTTTAAAATAAACCTAAAATAAAGAGAAAAAGAAGGGATATTTCAACTGTTAGTGTTCTAATTGATGGGAGCGCTACCTTCCCTTCGTCGATGACTGGAGGCCGCGGGATTGTTACACCCATAACCAATTAAAATTTTCTATGCGGGAATTTTAACCCAGTTAGATATTTTAATATTTTACGTATAAATATATATACATATATACACACACGATTTTTCTTAATTAGGTAGATTTTCGGATATTTATTCTAAGCGCATAAAAATCGCAAATATTAATTTCGTGTAATCATGACGTATTACATAATTTTTATGATAAAATATATTTGTGTAATTTAAATGAAATTGCAATGAAAAAAAAACAATTTTTATGTAATTACTCACTGTTGTCATACGCATGAACAAATGCATCTATACCAGGTTGCTTTTCTTCACGGAGAAAATAATGTAGAAGTTAAAAAGGTATAATTAGCTAAATTCGTGAGTTTTACTGTAATTTGTAAGTATAGAGATAAAATATGTGTAATATATTATATATATATATATATATATAAAATTCATATACAATTATCAATCAATTGTACAAGCTAATTTGAATTTCAAATGTAATTACGTTTAACATAAAACAAATATATTTATATATGCATATATCGATGAGATAATACATACCAATGAACCCTACATCTGTGATTTGTACTAAACAATGATTTGTTATACATAAGATTTATTTAATAAATTTGAACAATATGGAAATAATATCTGACTTGCCTTACATAAATCTTTGTGTGATATTCGGTTTAAACCGAATTAAATTTAAACGAATTCAACCGAATTTCTCATTTGATAATTTTGTTTTGATTTTTTTAACTGAATTTGTAAAATTTAACTAAAATACACAAATTAAAAAATATATGCAATTTAATCGAGCGACACTTCTTACTGGCCGTTTGTACTGTAGAGCTAAGAAATATGGTGGTAAAAAAACTTTATAAAAAAATTATTGCTTGAATCGGCGTCATTTGTTTCCACGACTGATCAAATATTCAATAATAACTATAAGCGTCGTCTTTTGCATAAAGCACAGTGGCAAACCTTTCTGGCTGATGAGAAAAAAGTACGTGTGCATATGTCATGCAATTTTTCTTTTCACAACCCTGGCTAATTTATATAATTTTGGAAATAATACTTTTGCCCCCATTTAGTTAATACACGGGAGCGATTGCCCTCGCTAAGCCCGTAGAATTGGCGTTTATGTTTACAACCGAAAGTAACCTCTCCTTAAAACACATTTTTGTCACACAAAATAATAAAATAACACCGAAATCTTTGTTTAATAAATATATCCAGTACATGTAGCTTACATTATGTTAAAATAAAATATAGTAATATTTAGATAATTAAATATAAAAACTATTCTTACGTACCTAAACATTTTGTGTAAAATGCTTAATTTAATGGAAAAAATAATTTCATATTAAATATAAATGCTAATGTTCTAATTTCACCTAATTAGCATAATATGTTAAAAATTGTCATAAACATAGATGTTTAAATCACGAAAAAATTACGTTATTAAATTTAAGTGGCCTGCGACCGACCTGTATGGCTGTATTTTTTTATGAATACATATATTACTGGAAAAACTCTCACGCCTTGTAGAGTGGTCCAATTACGATATTTTTTTGTTGTTGTTTGGAAAAGGAAAACATTTTGCAGAGCGCATTAGGCTTTGGTTCTCAAAATTTTATTTTACACATGTCAACAGCTCCAACAGATAGAAAATAAAAAGCTCCTAGAGTTGTCCGATTTTGCTTATTTTTTTTTTGTTGTTGGAAAAAAGAACACTTCCTCCTGGGTGCACTGAACTTTGATTCTCAAAATTAGATTTCTAAAAGCTATAATAAGAGTTTGAATATGAACAATTTTTACAATATTTTTAATAATTTTTTTTTTTTATAGTTTTTTTATTAAGGTAATCTAAAATCAAAATACAATGCGCTCGGTGGGAAGTCTTCCTTTTTCTAACAACAACAAAATTAGCGAAATCGAACAAATCTAGGAGGCGTGAGAGTTTTTCCTGTAAAATATATAATATCCAGCTTTTTATTTTCTGTCTGTCGGTGCTGCTGACCTGTACAAAATAAAATGTTGAGAATCGAAGACCATTGGACCACTTAATTTTTTTTTTATTGTATCGAGGAAGGAGGTGGCACCGACGTTAGTCATTTCATCACCCCCCAACACCATCGTTTATTATTGACAAACAAAACACACTATAATTACATTGTTCTTCGAAACTAAATTTAACCTAACTAAACCTCACTAAACCTAACTAAACCTAACTTAATTTTTTTTTTAATTGTATCGAGGAAGGGGGTGGCACCGACGTTAGTCATTTCATCCCCCACCCCCAACACCATCGTTTATTGTTTTCAAACAAAACACATTATAATTACATTGTTCTTCGAATCTAAATTTAACCAATCTAAACCTCACTAAACCTCACTAAACCTAACTAAACCTAACTTAATTTTTCTTTTTATTGTATCGAGGAAGGGGCTGGCACCGACGTTAGTCATTTCATCACCCCCCCAACACCATCGTTTATTATTGACAAACAAAACACACTATAATTACATTGTTCTTCGAAACTAAATTTAACCTAACTAAACCTCACTAAACCTAACTAAACCTAACTAAACATCACCAAACCTAACTAAACCTAACTAAACCTAACTTAACCTAACTTAATTTTTTTTTAATTGTATCGAGGAAGGGGGTGGCACCGACGATAGTCATTTCATCCCCACCCCAACACTATCGTTTATTTTCATCCCCATTGTTCTTCGAATACCCCAACACTATCGTTTATTGTTGACAAACAAAATATTATTGACAAACAAAACACATTACATTATAATTACATTGTTCTTCGACACTAAATTTATTATAACCAAACCTTCTTAAACCTCACTTTAACCTAACTAAACCTAACTAAACCTCACTAATTATTATTATTATAATTATTATTATTATTATTATTATTATTATTATTATTATTATTATTATTATTATTATTATTATTATCCCCCCCCCTCAGTATCGTTTATTGTTGCCCTGCAAAATATTTTACTCTTTCCAAGAAAAAAATAAAAATAAAATAAGTATTGAAATCGGATCACTTTAAACACAGTTTTTCCAATAACGTATGTATTTCAGCAAAAAATGCAGTCATACAGGTCGGGTGCAGGCCACTTTACATCGTTTTTAATAGTAATTCTATTTATAATATTTAGAAATTATATTAAAAAATTATAATATTGAAGATTTTAATCGTTATTTCTGAGGTTATATGTAATATGTAGTGTATATACTTACTAGCATTCGTGTTTTTAACAAAGAATGCAATACAAATTGCGTAAGTTAAAATGCTAAAACATTTAGTCAAAAACATGTTTATCGTCTTTTTATTTTGCCTTAAATGAGAAGTTATAACTATTGAATCATAGACTGAGAGATATTTTATTTTACTTACTATTTATTATACTATACAGATTTCGTGAAAATGTGGTCTTGAACAAAGAACAGGCTCGTCAAATATTACTATTTACTTAGATGATGTTATGTACCATAAAACTATACGTAGTTTTAATAAACATGATTTTATTAATTTGACTTTTTTATATTTAATAAAAATTATTATGTTTCCTCTTTACTATACTTGCATATTTATTCTTTTATACTGTCGTGAACGTTGTTCTTGTGACACACCAGAATTAATTATAATACAAATTATTGTTTTAGATATAATATTATATTTATCATAATAAATAATCTTAGTTGTAATTATGCCTCATTTATCATTAATTAAGAATAATATTAATGTAATAATATTTATACCTCATGTGTATCACAAAAACGAGTCAGTCAATATTTGGTGGTGGACGCTGTCTCTCCGTCGGTTACAGCCCATTAAGCCAATTATACACAAGATATTGTTTTAAATATCATTTATTGTGTTTATATTTAATCGTGTTTGAAAACTCGACCCACCCCACACATAAATATATTGTAAAACGGACTTACAAAACCCGGTTTACAACAATACATACTTACTGACAAAATCATACTTAATCATTAAAACAGAGTGAGATAAACGTATTTGAACAACACAAAACAAATACATATAGTAATAAAAACAGATGTAACGCACACAGTTTTACCAACACTACAGATACAAATTTGTGAAAATTATTATTAATATTATTACAATTAATTTGTATCTGTATATACAACTTGATATTTTGAAACTGTTCAAAAATTTTCAGATTTCATTTCGTAAATGTCATAAATTGTATTACAAATAAAATTATAACACTCTAACATTTATTTGGGGATAGGTCTAGGCATACCAATATATATATATATATATATATATATATATATTATTAATTTACTTTACAGTTACTTGTTAAGCTGTAATTGTATATAAATTTGATTGTGAACTAATTGTGTGAAAGAGCGACAGGAAACGATTGGCACACGCGGTAATCATGTAGGAATGTCTATCTGACAAGCATGCATGTTTATTTACATTGAAAATGTATAAACGTGTTTACGTGTAACCAATACAATTTACAATTTATTGAATGATATAAAATATTCGTACAAAATGGGAAAAACAGTCTTCATATTAGTGTAATGTCTATACTCTATAGTAACACTCGAAGTCTTCTAAGATGGTAACAAAATATGGGCTATGGAGTATTGAAAATAAAACTATATTTCATCTGTGATATCGTTTGTAATAGGTAACCGTAGGATACTGGTGGTAAATATATTATATAGTATCATATATTGAATTCGAAAGTAATAGCAAAATCATTTATTTCGTTAAAACAACTTTGAGTGAGGCACAGTGTGATTTTTTTAAATATTATACGAGTATGTTGAAATAATCTATGTTTCAATAGAATTTTTATGTATAAGCATAAAAATAACACATTATGGAAAATCTAATATATTCCTCGCCAATCTCAGAATTTAAAATATTCACAAGAAATATCAACACTGATGAACGATAAAAAGAATATTAGAAAAAATATTATTTACAAGTGATTGTGTAAAGTGAACATTGAGAATGATTGAACAAATGAATGATTGATTGTACAAATTGAATTTTATTAAATCATAACCAGTGCTTGAATTTGGGGGGGGGGACGCGAGGGGACGAGTCTCCTTTCTTTTTTCAAAATATTATAGCGTACCCCTTCTAATTTTTCATACTGGGACGCAGAGAACGGGACGGTCAAGACTCTAAAATTTTATTGAACTAATGAAAATTAAAAATTTTATTTATAGGGAGTGGTCGGTAATTGTCACAATATAAAAACAATATATTTCTTGAAATGACAATCGTCAATTGCCAATTTTTCTCGGTATTATTTTGTTATTATGAACACAAAATATAATCTACTTTATTATAATATATGTTGTTATTTGTATAAAATATGTTTTGCTTTATTTTCATAAGAACATTACTGTTCAACACACAGTTTTCTCGTCAAAACAAAGTACAAACGATTTATGAAAAATTAACCAGTACGAAACTAAAGTTAACAAAAAAAAAAAATATAAAACTTCAAAGTTCAGTAAAAGAAAATATTTTAGAGAATAAAATCGATTTTATTTTCTAATTTTTTAGTTGTGTATTTCTCTGTTATATATATTACGTATTTTTTCCACGATAATGAAGTGAGTAACGGATATAAATTAATTTAGTTTATATTCTTAAATCTATTGATATACATTTTAAATTCGATTTATGGCGGGGTTCATTATAGTCGTACGTCAGGATTCAAAATTTCAACAGACTATAGTTTGAAATTGTTTTGTTTATGATGATAATTGATATCAATGTTATAATTATTTATATTTTTTGTTACATCAGTGAGTTCTGTGATTTTTACTTATTTATTTATTGTAAAATAATATAAAATTCATTTTATTTAAATTTGAACTTGAACTTCATCATTTCTATAGTATTTTTTTTATAATATGAGAGAATAAATCAATATATTAATTGTTCCGTGCATTATTCAGTTAAAAATAACATTAAACTTTTATTTTTGTGTGTAGAAATGTTAGTATTGCCGGAAAAAGATATTTTACAGCTTCTTGACGGGAATGAATCTAAGTCTGAGAATAGTTCTGACGAAGAAGAAAACGAATTTTAAAAATAAATAATTTTTTTTTATTATTGTTATTTTTTTAAATGTAATTGTAATTTGTTAGTATCTAGGATTTTATTTTATAATATACATTATAACTATTAATTATTGTAATCTTGTGTGTAAATAATAAAAATATTTTTACGTCCATTCAAACCTGGAGTACATATTATAGTGTACTAGCTGTATTTTCCAAAAAAAATTATTCAAATTTTTTTTTTTTACGTCATCCTTAAATCACATTGATCTAGAAAATAACAAAAAATAATAATTTTAAAATTTTTTTAATTGGGTCTGAAAAGGCTAGTATATATTTTCTTTTTACTATATTTTTATTAGTGTTTACAAATTTACAATCGTATTATATGGCAATAATAAAGGTGAAAAACGTATAATATAAAAAATGCACAAAAAATTACAAACTTTCTTTCAAAAAAATATTTTCGATATGTGTTTAGAAATGTGCATATACCCTTAAATTTATTTACCAATACACCACTACACAAATACAAATAAATAATATTATCAAAATATTCCTAATAAATAATTAATTATTTCTTATTTGATTCTATTAATAAGAAAATTCCAATCCAGTTATACATATAATAGTGTATCATATATAATGAATGCATTCTCATTAAATTATTTACTTGTATCTACATTCTACAATGATAAATTAAGGTCGACTTCTGCGTCTTCTGAATCTAAAAAGGAGCAACAGTAATATATTCTATGACTTTAAATTAATGATAAATTTTAAAAGTGTAGTTATGTGATAAAGATTAAACATTTATGTACCTATTGAGTATTATTTATTGTATATTGCAATGCATTACATCGGTTTATATTTTACAATTTACATCCTATATACATATTTTCTGTGATTATTTGTTATCTATGAAAGATGTTAAACATACCTAGATCAACAATTTCACGTTGAGGGACTGCAGATGTAGATGCCTGAGGCATGAAGTTATAACCCATATAAGTATCAGGAAAAAGATTTAATTCTACCAAAGTGGAACCACCTAAAAAAAAAAAAAACCAATATTGTTATAATTTCATAGTATCATTTCCATCAAATAGATATCACGCGTATTATTATTGATGTATATTGAAATTAATATTACATAATAGTTAATTTTAAAAATATCTTAAAAATAATAATAATAATAATTTTCATAATGTTTTATTGTTATCATATAATAATTACTTATTAATTAATTAATTTATTAATTATAATCAAATTTATATAAAATAGTAGAGAGCCACAAGTGTTGTGGATATCGCTTAAGTGAATTATTTAAAAAAGATTTTAATGTTTTATTTTTACTGTAAATTTGAAAGCAACGATAAATCATTACATTCAATACCACGATTCTGAGTGGAGCTTTGGTGCAATATTATTTTTTAAGTACGAGTATATACAATTATGCATTTTAACAATATCGCCTTTTTGCCACATTTATTACAATTTTTTGGGTTTTTACGAGTTTTTATGCTGTGTTTAAAAATTATTGAGAACAATTATACAAATTACTACATTTTGGGTTGTTTTGAGTTATGCACAAGGAAATTCCTGAGAAAATCGAATAACATTTCAAATTAAGTACCAATTAGATATAGTTTACTACTGGAACATAAAGCATATACGACTATACTTTTTAATCAACAATTTGTACACAGAAAAAAACTTTATTGTAAAATAATAGCCTCCTAGCTTTTTATAGAATCAAAAATGTATAATATTGATTGCAAATATCTGAAAATTTCAGCAAGTAAATGTAATTGTGGCAGAATAATTGAAACAATATTATAATTCACTAAATACATTACAACAAGACATATCAATTGATATATTCATCCATTCATAATTTATGTTCTATGTATACAGTACACACTCAATGCAACCTCAATGATCATTTATTACCTACGATGTTGAACGTACCTTGATGAAGATTTTCAGTTTCATGTGCTGTTGATGTAGATGCCGAAGGAAAGTTCCAATAACCTGTATTATCTTCATAAGAATGAATTGGTTGTAATGCACTGGAATTCTCTAAGAGATAATAATGAGAATAATGTGCTTATTTAATATTTATAAATTTGAACGTACCTTGATAAAGAGATACATCTTGGTATACTGCAGATGTAGTTTCAAAGTTTGTTACTTTTGTCTTTGTAAAAGAATGACAAAAATCTTTTGGTCCCTCTAATGATGAAGGATCTAAATAAAATAATAATGTCAATAAAATTTTATGAAATCAATTTACTATGAATGAAGATTTAGTTACTTAGAAAGGATTAAGTAATAATGATGTTGAATGGTATTAAATATACAATAGGGTTTTAAATACTGTCAATGTGAATATAAAATATAATAATATTTTATTTTATTACTATTAAAAACAAGTAGACCGTTTAATTTAAATGGTATACGTATTATAGGATAGAATCACTAAAATTGATGTAATACTTTTTTTTATAAATTCTGTAATTATATAATTGAATGATACATACTGACACGAGAAATAATTTCACTTCTTATGTGCAAATAATAATTTTTTTCTAGAACTGAACAAATCAGGACATATTAAGATTTTATTTATTTTATTAGCACAAATTGTATGGGCAATACTTATTACTTTAGAAAACCTCCTAAAAATACTATCTACCATTTAAATTCAATAAAAGTATATTCAATCACAATTAAAGAATAGTTTGTGAAGATTGCTGACAATTTTTTTATAGTTTATGTAGCAAATCCAATCGAAACTGGACAAACTTCAGGGAATTGTAAATGATTATTTTGTTAAAATATTGTATATAAGCTATTCTATATTTTGTATGTATTATACTGTCTGGCAATGTATTTTTCTCCAAGAACGTCGTCAACTTCTATATAATTTACTGAATACTGGCCTACAATATAAAACAATTTGAAGAATTGGACATCAGAGAATATGTACCGACATTTGTTCCTTGTATTTATTCCCGCGTCTGTATTGACGCATAACGTATATGTAGAGTTTGACTTGTTCTTTTTTCCGTAATACTTTATTTTTTATTTGTATTTTAGTATTCTCATCAAATTATTTTATAAAATTTACACGGGTAATCCTTTATTGTCTTCAACACACTCCTCACAAATATCAATAATATAAAATATTTGAATATGTTAAATTAGTTTTGGATAAATTTGTGAAAATGTAATTTTGTGTTAGTCTCAAGCACACATTACGAATAATTTCAACCCATTCACACGTTTCTTATCGCACGCTGTTTTATCGGTACAAGATATATCCCATTTATTATATTTTGTGTTTGGCAAAACAATGATAGAAAACATTTGTTTCAAATTTACTTATTTGGTTTATTATCTATGTTATCTTATGTAATCTAAATACTAAATGGCTTTTTATAATTTATTTCCTATAAAAATATACATAAACGCACCCAAACACACACACACACTTATAAACATATATGTATATACTCGTATATATAAATATAATGCACTAATGTTTATTGTAGGCGTTAATTAATCCATTGTAATCACATTCAAAAGAAGATTTGTGAGATTAGGTACAGGACAAAACTTTGAAATAAATTTAACTAACCATTTATGTCATCCAATTCTAATATTTCTTCATCTAGAAAATATTGAAGAATAATATATTTAATACGTCAGTGTATGTGTAATGTGTATTCCATACATATGAAAACATTTATTTTCATTAATTTTTTATGTTCACGTTGATACGTTTTTAGAAAACTTTCTTAGGTAAATACCACTATTACTCAAATATAATTAAAAATAATAAATTAATTTTATTTCGTCGTATACTTCACTATGGTGGTAAAAACTAATCTATTTATAAAATGATATAACGATATAAAGGACTACACATTAATTGTCTTCAACACTTTACTCACAAATATCAATAATACAGGGGCGCAATTTCAGTTTTAAAATAGGGCTGCCAAATTTTCAGGTAGACCAAATTATTTTTTCACCGGGCCATAATGATGATGGTATACACAATCTTGTATTTTATAAAATAAATTGAAAATTATAAATTCCTACAATTTTTTTTTCAAGTTTTAACGCTTTTCAGAAATAACTCCTGAGATACGTTATTATGTATATTTGTACATTTTAAAATTCTTATATGTAAATTTGTATTTTATCGTTTATCTACACTATGGACATATGTTTAAAACAAACATAAACATTAATTTTAATAATGGAAAAAAGGTCAAATTAGGTTTAATAGCCCATAAACAAATAATTAAACAATATAGCTTCAATTTTTATAAGTAAATATAATAATATAATTTTTATCCATTTTTCATTGCTTTTCATATGATTTTCACTCAAACGCTTTTACTTTATACGGTACTTTAAATTGAAACGTATATTAATAAATACGCAACTTCTAGAATTTCGACCAAGTATCACAGATAAAAAATGTCTACGGGCAAAACAATACACTGCATTCTAAGATATTATTGTGTACTGAATTCAATTATATAATAAATAATAATTTTAATTTAAAAAAAAAAAAAATCAAATTTTTGTAATACGCCAGATATTTGACTAATAATACGTTAAACATAATAGGCTATTGATGGACGATAATATTATGATGTATTCTGAAATTAGCTGTACCGATACAAAATATTTTTATAGCAGGCCAATAAAGGTACGGCAAATATAGGGCCGCCAATGACCAATGTATACCTTGCGACACCCCAAATGGCGCCCCTGCAATATTATAGTATTTTGGATATGTAATATGTTAAATTAGTTTTTGATGGATATGTGTTCATCTTAAGCGTACTTTGCGCATAATTTCAATCCGTTCACACGTTTCTTACCACACGTTATCTTATTGGCACACGAAATGTCTAATTCGCCTATGTTGTGTTTGTAAGAACAATGATAGAAAATACCCATTTTAAACCCACTTAATTGTTTTATTATCTATGTTTTTTTATGCAATCTAAGTACCAAATGGGTTTTTATTATTTATTTCCTATAAAAATATACATAAGCACATACAAACACACACACACACACACACACACACACACACACATATATGTATATATAATTCACTTATGTATATTTTAGGCATTAATTCATCCATCGTTATCACATTCAGAACAAGAATTGTTAGATTACAAAATAAAATTTTGAAATAAATTTAACTAACCATCTTTTTTATCCAATTTTAACATTGTTTTAGCTAGAAAAGATTAAAATATTTAATATTTTAATGTATGTCTATACCATATATGTATATGAAAACATTTATTTTCA
This sequence comes from Slavum lentiscoides, assembly GCA_032441835.1. Lineage (NCBI taxonomy): Eukaryota > Metazoa > Arthropoda > Insecta > Hemiptera > Aphididae > Slavum > Slavum lentiscoides. The sequence goes on along the minus strand of CM063721.1, from coordinate 561,889 downwards.
TTAATTTTTCGTGTTTCCTTGATGAATACATTTTTTTTTTAACTTTCTTAGGTAAGTACCACTATTATTATAAACTTTGACTGCAAATTAAATAAATTTAAGAACTATAAATTAGTTTTATTTCGCCGTATACTTCACTACTATTTAATACATTTGTTTTATATAACGGTATGATGAACATTTTTTTAAGTATTAAGGAATATTATTATTAGTAATTTAGATTTAAATGCAATTTATTATTTTATTTATTAAATTCATATATCCAAGAAGCCATAAACATAAGAAAAGAGAAAAATAATTTGGGTATAAAACTAAATAGACAAAAAATAGATATGCTAAGGTTCGCAGGTGATATGGAGTAATAGCTGATAATAAAAAAGACTTACAAAACATGTTAGAAACTATGGAAAAACCGATGCTTGACGTGGAAGACATGGTGACTAACAAAGAAGTACTGAGAAGAATATCCGAGAAAAAACTCTAAGGAAAAGTATAAAGAAAAGTAGAAATGAACGGATTGTACATGTACTAAGACATGGTGAGTTAATGGGATTAATTATAGAAGGGTATGTGGAAGGTAAAAACTATAGGGGGAGACCAAGACTGGAATATATGAGACAAATATCAAGGATGTAATTCGTACGAGAAAACTAAGAGAAAGGCAAGTAACAGAGATGAGTGGAGGATTGCTGCAAACCTATCTTAGCATCGATTACAGGAAGAAGGGTATAAAATAAGATGTTAAATACACACTTAATTTTTTATATCCATGTTCTAGAGCTTGTTTCTCAGTGTTTACTTCTGAAAAAATGAGTAAATATGAGTAACAATGATAGTAAAAATAAATTTTTTATGTGACATGTATTATTTACTTATTATTAGAGTTTCAATAATATTTTCAGAAATTAACTTTCATATTCTTACTTACTACAATAACTTGATTGATCCACCAGTACTAAATAATTTTTCACATTGATAATTTAACAATATTTAAAATATATTTCGGCCATTTTATTAGAAAAAATCTCATCATTTTTGTACAAGAGATTTTAATATAAATAACGTAAACATTTATTATACATGTTATGACGTGAGTTAAGACAAGTTTACTCGTGATGGATCGTCATCTTTTTCTTCTTTTTCTCCCTCGCCTCTATTCCAGCTATTTGGGGTTGGCCACAATTGTCTTAAACCTCCACTTGATCCAAACTCCCACATCTTCTACGCACACACCAGCAGTCCTCATTTCACATTCAATCGCATTCAACCACTTCTCTTCGGTGTTCCTCTTCTTCTTCTTCCTTCAACATTCATTTCTATAACCGTCCTTACCGCTTCCTAATCTTATCTACTTATAACACGACCAAACCATCTAAAATCTATTCTCTCTCTCATTTTCCCCATGATCGACACTACTCCTATGCTTCCATTCACATAATCATTTCTTGTCACCACACTCATCCATCTAAACATTTTCATCATTGTTACACTCATTTTCTGCTCTATTTTATTGTCCACCGACCAACACTCTGAACCATACAACATAGTTGATCTCACTACACTCTTTTAGAACTTACCTTTCAGCCTCATTGGAATTCTCTTATCACACAGAACACCAGATGTTTCTAGCCACTTGATCCACCCGCATTTAATCAATAATCCTATGTTTCACATTCTCGTCAAACCCTCGTTTTTTTATACAAAGGACCCTAATTACTTAAAACTTTCAACCTCACTTACCTCGTTCCCGCTTATTATCATTACACTCCTCGTTTCATCGACTTATTCTCTTTCATCAAACTCATACTCTATGTCTCTATATACCTCCTCTGTCTTACTTCGTAATAATTAAATATTAATATTTAATATGGATCATTATAATTAAATAATTTATGTATTAAACGAAATCAATGGAAACGTACATTATAATTACGATTATAAATAATTATCATATCAATACATAATTAAAAATAGTTTGTGAAGATGGTATATTTCTTTAAATTTTAACAACGATGACATACATAATATTAAGTATTCTAACTTACTCTCACAAATAGAATCATATTCAATGTAGTCTACGTTTAAATTGAATACTGTGACAACCAATATTATTATTAATTTTCATAACAAACTACTCGTTTTAAATTTTATCATGTAACTTTTATGTAGTGTAGGTTTCGAATTTTCACAAAAGAAATACTGTATGAAATAAGTATGATTTAAGGTATTTTACATTATATATAAATAATCTTTGAATGTAGAAAAATAAATAAATGACAATTCTACACGAATGCTATTTTACATACTATGACAATAAGAATTTATTGTGAATAATTAAATGTATTAAAAAATATATAAAAATTAATTAGGTACAGTTTGGTTTGTTAGCTTGTTATTATACAAAAATTGTACACTAAAATAATTAAAATATTCAAAATCAGTACCTAATGAATTTTGAGATAATAGGTTTCAAATTATCAAAAAATAGTTCCAAAAAAAAAAAAAAAAAAATGGTTTTAAATTGTTTTTCAGAATTTTTAGTAGGGGTGCCAAGAAAATTAACATTCGAAATATTGAGTTTTAAATTCTTTCGTGGAGAACACAATATTTTTAAGAGGAATTTTTTGGTTAGGAATTTACGTTTTTTAGTTATTCAATGGTTCGATAACACATAAAATTATTAATTTATTTTAAATTATCATTTTAACGAAATTAATACTTTTTTGCCGATTTAAATTTTACATATGTTCTAAAATTAGATCTCATGTGATCATATAGCCATATGATTGATACATAGGTATGTAATAAAAATAATACGAACAATGTATGTTTTGTAAACACCATTCCAATGGTTGCGAATAAGTGCGTTTTGTAAAATCTAAACATTTGATGGTTTTTTTAAAGACATTTGGTTTAATATAAATTATTTTATGTATTTTCTCAATTAAATGAAAATATATTATAGTTAAATACATACATTTCAGTATTTCTAACAAAAGATTGTTAAAATATGCTCTCACATAACCTAAACATTTCAATTATTTGTTTATAAAACAATTATTTTGTTGGAACGATAGTATTTAACATGTTTATTGATGTATATTAGTTATCACTAGTGTTCGCATTTCATTGTATTTTTGGAATGCTTGACACGATATTTTCCAATCAAAAATGTGTTTTAAGAACACAGTTTTCTATCAACAAAATTTTTTTGGGGCGTTTTTAAAATTATTATCGAGTTTTTTACTTTAAATGTTATTTTTGACGTTTTTAATGCATTTATATTAATTTTTTATTCATTTTTAACCCTATTTCTACGAGTAGTTTTATTAAAAAATAAAAATATTGACTCAAAATTAAAATGTAAAATGACTATAGTATTTTCAATTAATTTTTACCATAATTATATTAGTTTAGTTAGTTATAAATTAAACAATACTACATTTTGTAATACGTTTTTGTTTTGTCTCTTTTTTTTTTCACTAAACTTTTTATGCTCATAGGATTTTTATAAAATATCATGTCAAATACATTTTTCTTGAAAATTTTTAATATTAATCTATTTTGATCTATAAAATGGATAATTTAATTATTTAACGTGAATTAATGTTTGAAAATTTTTTACTAAACAATTTTGTAAGAGCATTTTTCATTATTATTAAGTCATAAATGCATTTTTTAAAAGGGTATTTTTCAATATTTCAAGAGTATTTAAACCCGAAACCTAGTTATCACATTTAAAATTATAAAAATACTCTCAACCCATTGTATTTAGTATAATTATTAGTGTTGACTTAGCTAAAGTAGGTATACAATCGATAAATTTTAGATGAAAACAAAATTACCACTACCACCACCACGTGTATCATCGTAAAGTACTAAAAAAAACACGAAAGACATAATACAACTTGTTTAATTTAGAGATTCAGTAAAGCAAGAAAATGTATTGGTTTTGTGGTAGGTACGTTTTTATAAGTGTAAAAGGTACAAAATAATAGTCTCTAACTAAAAGTTGATTAATAATTAACTTTAAATAAAAATAATTTCCTACAAATATTTTTATTATAATCAATACACTTAAGAGGCGGCTTAACACACGTATTTTTTGTATTTACAGGTGGATTAAGGTGATTTTACGTTACCGAAAAACGAAGGTTACCTAATAATAATAATATAAGAAATCTCCTCGAACATTCCCAAATAAGCTGACTTATAATAAGGAATATCCAAAAAATGGATATTGATTGTTTGTCACAATCTTTTTGTTGTGTATGCATTTTTTGTCTGTCAACATTTAATTCAACAAGTGCTCACGATTATTTAACACGTCAAGCGCCGAGGGGTTTTCGACATAGTTACTCGTGTGGCCATGAGACCCAAAACTGAGTATCAACAAAAACGTTTGAACGCGTATTGGGACCCATAATTGGATCACACAACACTTGTTCTTTAACAGGTGATTCTCAGAACTGGATCGCATTTATCGCAATTTTTTCATCGGATTTGAATACCTACTACAGTGTCGCCACATTATTTTGGTATTTGTAGCGACGAAATATGTTAACTTTTTTATTATTATTATTAATATTTTCCTATATTTGACGTATATTTTCAACAACTATCTACCTATTTATTGTTTTTTCGTATACATATTTCATAAATTATATTATCATTCAGGGTAATTTTTGCTATTGAGGGTCAAATATAGGCCTCACGATAACAGACAAAACAATAATTTTTTGATGGGTGACATCGTGTGGCCACGAGACTTATTTTGGGATCTCACTACTAATCAATTAAAAAATATTATTTACCCCATTTATAAACCACACTAATATTATGTAGAAAAATTCAAATTATTTGAACAATTTTTTTTGTTCAAAAACTTTTATAAGTAATCTATGGTAAAAACTCTGTGGCGGTTTGGACGAAGAAACAGGACCACTAAATTTGGGTCTCATGGCGCTTAACAACGTACTAATATTGCACTATTTTCTATTAAAAATTTTATCAAGTTGTACATTAGCCTGGTTCTATTTTTCAAATATCAAATTTCATATTTGTTACGTATTATTTCAAAAATAATTTTGCGAAAATCATGGCATTTCCACCTAGTTAGATATTTTCAATGGCGTAGCCAGAAATTAGTCAATGAGTGGGGATTGTGTCATATAATTTAATAGTATATCAAACTCACAACACGTTATCTTAATGAGACGAAAAATAATGAATATGCTCTCGATTAGAGAGCAGACCAAACTATAAATCCGTTATAGAACGGATGTATAGACAAATACGAGTTGAAAAAAGCGAAGATTTAAAATGCATATTTTGCCAATTTTAGAAAAATTTTGCATATTTCTTAATTTTCATGTATTTTTGTGAATATTATTTTTTGTAATATATGATGTTTTCCACATTATCATAGTAAAGATAATATTATTATCAACAAAATACGAGTACTTAAGAAAATATTGGAGATTAAATTCAACGACACGTCGGGTAAAATAAAACATCAGTTTATTTCACAAAATATACCAATGTACTCGTATATTATTTTTCACCACAGTTCACTGGTACTATTTTTTCAGTTCAACAGTGCCGACCAGTTTCTCATCAGATTTCATAAAAATATTTTTAAGTACCTATATGTAATCAGGCGCGTATCCAAGGGGGCTAAGGGGCTTTTGCCCCCCCCCCTTGGGCTGCAGTCATTGTTTAAAAATTATACATATAACTACCTAAATAGGTATAATTTTAGGTAGCTGATCATCATATAGCCTCCCTTTTGTGATTTTTGGATCCGCGCCTGTATGTAATGCAATATTGAATAATTCATTTGCATGTTTACTAATAACAATACTTTGCATATTTTGTCTATTTTAGCTCCTATAACTTCCGATCCCTAATAATAATACTGTTAAATAGAACAGTGTTGAACTGCGCAAAACATCACTTGATAGTTGATATCACCAGTTGAACCCGTCGATTAAGTTAGTTATTATAGTTATTAGCAGAGCTAAGTAAAAAAAAAAAAATAGCTCGTGTCGACGACCGAGGTATATCACACGAATCGTCCAATTCGTATTTAACCTGTGTAATTTTAAGAAAAATGGTCCGACCTCTCTGTAGCCTAAGCTAATAAACTGATCGATTAGAGATTTACACGGGTTGATCAGCATGCTTTGTAGATGATACTTGTATACATTTCAAGTTGATCGGAGGCTTACAGCCTGAGTAATATGCAAAAGTGTTGCTTAATTTTTCATCTAAAAACTAATTCTTTGACGACGTAATATTTTACGTGCCGCCGCGTTTGTGCCGGCCGCCGCCCATCTTTCCCTTTCCAAGCGACCGGACTATGATTTCGGTTGCAATAGCTGTTTGAACAATGCGTGGTAGTAGCGGGTAACGCCGACTCGTTGCGTACACGAGTCTGCCAACATTCATTTTATCTACTTGGTTTTTCCACCACATGTTTACGACGGTCGTTTAAACGAGGTTTGTGCCACAAACCGATCACATGGATAAGTCCGAAAATTTCTTAAAGAATAAGTCAACGATCCATGAAAGCTTTAACACCTTCATATAAATCAACTTTACTTAAAGATTTTGTCTCCACCATTTTTCACGTGATAAAAAAAACAGGTTAACTATACCCAGAAGTTTACTAAAAAAATAGTGATATCACAACAAAAACACTCCGTCAACTACGTGTAAAAACGTCGCTAAGTAAAAAGAAATAAGAAACTCAAATTAGAAAAGTTGTGATATCAAAAAGGGCCTAAGTAATTTATTAAATTCATTAGAATAGAAATTGTTTGTATTTAGTGAAGTGCGATAATTTAATACAAATAATTTAACTTGCTATTGGCGGATACTCATAGTAAGTACTTAAATAGTGTTATTTATGTGTTATGGTAATACTATAAAAATATAAAATGGGGATATAAATATGCGTCGACGGCTTAGAGCCATTGTATTTTTAGTTGTAGTTGAAATTATTAGTAGCCGCCAAGCAAGTTAAATTATTTGTATTAAATTATCGCACTTCATTAAATACAAACAATTTCTATTCTAATGAATTTAATAAATTACTTAGCCCCTTTTTGATATCACAACTTTTCTAATTTGAGTTTTTTATTTTTTTTTTTTTTTACTTAGTGACGTTTTTACACGTAGTTGACGGAGTGTTTTTGTTGTGATAAATATGTCTGTGTATATGTAAAAGTAAACAGTTAATGACGTGCAAGTAGTTGCCGCTTGCGGATGGTGTTATAATAATAATATGAGCAAGGCGATATTTTTGGTTTTAGTCTATCGCCCATCATATTATCACTATGGGTTTTCCTATGAACGACGACGATAAAATTGTACAATTGTGCATCAATCAAATACATCTGTTTTGTCACGCACGAGTTATTGTTATTAAATTTCAGAACTAAAATATTTGAATGCAAAATAAAATAAAAGTAAAATTATTTCAGTGCGTGAAATCCAGTGGTACAAAACAGTTATCAATAAAATATTATTAATATATAAAAATTTAAAGGGGGGTCGATTGATAATAACAAATAGAAGTACTAAAATCATATTCTATTTAAAAAAATTTACCAAACTTTAGAAACCAGTTATCAAATGTTTTAAAAATTATTTATTTTATTTTATAAATTTTGGGATCAATTAACGATTTTTTTTCTTTAACTCTTCATCATACTTAATTATATGATGTTTTGGACAATATAAAATTCGACAATAGAATACAAAACTGAAAAATTATTTTCCGTCTTAGATATATTTCGAAATTCATTTAAACTTAAATCAAACATATTTTTCTGTAAAAAAATGCGGATCTTAAATTCGTGTAATCGTGTATTATTAAACATTTTTTTTTAGTAATGAAAAAACCAATTTTTACGTAATTACTCACAGCTGTCATACGCATAAAGCGATGCATCGATACCAGTTTGATTCTCTACGCGGAGAAAATAATGTAGGAGTTTAGAACGTATAATTACCTATATTCGTGTGTATCAATATGATTTGCAAATACAGAGATAAATATGAGTAATATATATTATATAATACGTTAAAGTGTTAAACATAAAACAAATATATTTAATATTTATATATACTCGTGCATTGGTGAGATAATTCTTACCGGTGAACCCTGCATTTATGACTTGTTCTACATAAAGATTTGTTACATAATAGAATTATTTAATAACTTTGAACTATATGGAAATTATATCTGACTAGCACTACCTAGATCTTTATGAGATATTCGGTTTAAACCGGTTATGAATTCTACCGCATTTTTCATTTAATAATTTTTTTTTTTTTAATTGAATTTGTAAGATTTAACTAAAATTCAAAAACTAAAAAAAAAATATGCAATTTAATCGCGCGACTTTTCATGCTGGCCATTTTTATTATAGAGTAATTTTTTTATTTAAAGTAACATTATTAAAAAAATAATTCCTTGAATACCGTGTATTTTTTTTGTTAACTGATCAAATAATAAATAACAACCATAAGCGTCGAATTTTGGATATAATCACGAAGGCAAACCTTTTTGTCTGATGAAAAAAAAGTACGGGTGCACATACAATGCATATTTTCTTTTGACCACCCTGGCTAATTTATACAATTTTTGAAATAATGCTTTTTCTCCCGTTTAGTTTATGCTTGGAGGTAATTGCCTCCCCCATAAGCCCGCGGAGTCGACGTTTATAAAATTACTCGTTAAAACACGCTTGTCACAGAAAATAATAAAATAACACCAAAATCTTTGTTTAATAAATATATCCAGTATAATGTAGCATACATTAAATTAAAATATAGTAATATTTAGCAAATTAAATGTAAACCATATACTTACGTACCTAAACAAGTCATAAACACTTAATTAAATGGAAAAAAAAAAAAAATTCTCATCAAATATAAGTAATAATATTCTAATTTCACATAATAATTACCATATGTTTACAAATTGTCATAAACACAGATTTTGGAATCAACGAAAAAAAAGGTAACGAGCCTCGGGGTGTTGCGGTTATCGCTAAAGTGAATTACTTCGATGAAGATTTTAGAGTTCCGTTTTTATTTTAAATTTGAAAGCAATGATAAATCATTGCATTCGTTAACACGATTCTGAGCGGAGCTTACTTTTTTCGTAAATATAGTCTAAAGTTATTTATTTGGTGAAAATCTCAGGTTTCTATGACTATTAGTTTCAAATATTACGAAGAAATAAACAACAATCGATTAAGACGAAATTGCATTTTTAGCGTTTTTTAGTTATATTTTTAGGCGCTTTTGAGAAAATCGAAAAATGACCTCTCTAAAGTACCAACTAGATGCGAATTGCTGCCGGAAACAAACTGTGACCGAAGAGATCGGAGCACTCCTTGTGTTAGAAAATCTGTACACAGGATAGGAAAAAAAAATATCATTGTAAAAACAATAGATTCATCGCTCCGCTCAGAATCTAAAAATTAAGTAATTAAAATTAGCATCATTTTTTTATAGTAATTCTATTTATAATATTTAGAAATGATATTAAAATTTATAAATATATAACCTATTTAATAAACGATTTAAAACATTATTTCTGGGGTTACATGTAATATGTACCTACTTAGATAGCTACCAGCATTCGTGTTTTCAACAACGAATGTAACAAAAAGTGCGAAAGTCAAAATGCTAATATATTTAGTAAAAAACATGTTTATCGTCTTTTTGTTATACCTTAAATGACGGGTTATAACAAATTAACCATAGACTGAGACACATTTTATTTTACTTACGATTTATTATACCATACGAGTTTCGTGAAAATGTGGTCTTGAACAAATAACACGCACGTCACATATTACTATTTACTTAGATGATGTTATGTACAATAAAACTAGACCTAGAGTTAATCAATAAAATCTTGACTTGTTCATATTTAATACGAAATATAGAGTATCTCAAAAAGAAAGCCGGATTTTAATCTGTTATAAATCAAATTTATTTCGGTAAAAAAAAAATAATACCATTCTCTTCAGAAAAAGATTAGGTTTAAATGTGAAAAAGAATATCGGGCATATGACCCCACCCCCTAATAGTCCTACACACGTTTCTTCGGTTAATGAAGTTCATTATCACCCGATCACACATTGTCCCATCAAGTTCAGCGAGAACACGTCAAATTTCTTCTTTTAGCTCCAACACATTTCGGAGTTTGTTTTGATAAACTCGTAACTTAGTGTTCTTCCGTAAGAAAAAACAGATGGTGTCAAGTCGCAAGATCGAGTTAGATAGGTTTGGTATCCTCGCAACGAAATTAATCTGTCCGGAAATTGGTAGACCTCCCACACTGTCATATTTCCTATATTTTTTTCACATTTAAACCTAAACTTCTCCTGAAGAGAATGGTATGTTTTTTTTTAAAGAAATAAATTTGATTTATAACCGATTAAAATCCTGCGCTCTTTTTGAGACATCCTATATTATGTTTTTTCTTTGCATATTTATTCTTTTATACATACGGGAAAAAAATCATACTACATCATTATAACAGAGTGAGACAACCATGGCTGAACAACACAAAACGTATACATAATATAATAAAAACAGATGTAACATGCACAGTTTTGCCAACACTATAAATGAAAATTTGTGAGAAGAACAGCTTTTCGGTCGAAAGAGGCACCATTTCTTCTTAAATTAAATTTTTTTCTTATGAAAATATTGTCTATTGTATTAAGTAATAACATTTCAGGACTTGTGCAACAAATGGGAGTTGAATTTCAACAAGAAAATGGCGACTTTTTTAAGAAATAGTCCAGTTAGAAGCTTGAAGGGTGTTTTACTACATAATGGTAACCGATATGCACCACTTCCAATCACTCATTCGACGAAAATTAAGGAAGACTACCAAAATATTAAAATAGTCTTACACAAACTCTGTTATCACTTATCACGAACACAAGCTTTCTATTTGTGTCAGTCTTAAAATGGTGACCTTCTTCTTGAGACAACAAAGTGGATATCCCAAGTATCCTTGTTTTATCTGTTTATGGGATAGTAGTGCAAAGGTGGGAAGAAAGTAACATGGAATTAATATAACTGTAAGTGGAGCAATATCATAAACTTGTCATTTGTGGACAGGGAAAAAATAATCATAACATCACTCCATATATAACTTGGCTCAATCAAGCAATTTGTCTAGGCTGAAGATAAAGATGAAAATGTTTTCAAATATATTTGTAGATCGTTCCCAGGATTAAGTATGGAAAAACTAAAGGCTGGAATTTTTGATGATCCTAAAATTCGTAAGCTTTCAAGGATTCTAATTTTATAATATATATTAATGATATTGAAGCGTCTGCCCAGTTCAGTTATATGTCGATTATCAACAATTTCTTGGGTAATCATAAAGCAGATAATTACGAAAAACTAATTTTAAACATACTCATAAGTTTTAAAAATCTAGGTAGTAATATAAGTATAAAGGTACATTTCCTCCATAGTCATTAAGACCGATTTCCTCATAATCTTGAAAATCTTAACGAGGAACAAGGAAATGGTTTCATCAAGACGTAAAAGTGATGGAAGAAAAATATCAAAGCAGATAGGACACACGTATCATGATAGACTATTGTAGACAGGACACACATATCATGGTAGACTATTGTTGGAGTCTCCAACGTGATTGTCCTAATAACCAGCACAAAAGAAAATTTCAAAAACAGAATTTTAAGTAATATTTTTGATTACTTTTATGTAATTATATAAAAAAATTTAATTCAATAAATAATAATAATAATAATAATATATGTGTTTCTTATTGTATCCATTAAAACATTAAAATTTTATTAACGAATAAATTCAATTTGATAATAAAATTAATTGACTGTGTATTTTTCAATGGAGTGTTAATTATCTCAAAAATTAGAGCCAACCTCTACAAACTAAAGCCATAATCATATTCAGGGACTAAAAATAATCAAATATTCACTCTTATATTATTGACAATAAAATGAGTGAAGACCAGTGTAATAATTATAAAAAAACAAGGCGAAATAAACAAAATGAATTTTATTATTGATTCATAACTTATCCACATTTACTAGTAAATGATATTATTAACAATGTTTCTAATAAATTATTAATTATTTATTACTTAATTCTATTAATAAGAAAATTTCATTCCAGTTGTAAATATAATAGCGATCCAAAAATGTACACATATAATGAATGCATTCTCATTGAACTATTTACTTATATCTACATTCTACAATGATAAATTAAGATCGATTTCTTCGTCTTCTGAATCTAAAAAAAACAACAATAATATATACTATGGCTATGGAAAAATAATAATTTGTAAAAGTTTAATGTGATGAAGATTAAACATTTATGTACTGAGTATTATTTATTGTATATTTCAATACATTACATCTATTTATATTTTACAATTTACACCCTATTTAGTACATATCTTCAATGATTATTTGTTATCTATGAACGATATTAAACGCACCTAGGTCAACAACTTCATGTTGAGGGACTGCAGATGTAGATGCCTGAGACATGAAGTTATAACCCATATAATAATTACTAGGTACACGATTTAATTCTGCTAAATTGGAACCACCTAAAAAAAAAAAAAAAACAATATTGTTATAATATCAGAGTGTCATCTTCATGACTTCATCGAATGTAAATCACAGTTATTAGTATGAACGTATACTAAAAGTAATATTGCATAATAGTCAATATTGAATCGATTTCTAAGTATTTTGTATATAAATTAAATATATCCTAATAATAATAATAATAATAATAAAATTTATATAAAAGGGAAGAAAATCCACGAGTGTTGTGGGCATTACCTCTGTGAATTACTTAAATAAGGTTTTAATGTTTTTTTATTATTATAAAATATTTGAAAGCAAAGATAAATCATTGCATTCAATTAAACGGTTCTAAGTGGAGCTACGGTATAATATTATTTATTACCAAAATACAATAACGAATTTTAATAATATCGCGTTTTTGCCGTTTTAACACACTTGTTTTGTAGTTTATTGTGCCACGTTCAAAAGATTTTAAGAACAATTTTTCATTTTACCAATTTTTAGGTTGCTTTGAGTTACGCAACGGGAACTGCGGAGAAAATCGAATAATATTTCAAATAAAGTAACAACTAGATAAAATTTGCTACCGGAACTTGACGCATGACGAGATCATACGAGCATTGTTTCTAGTCGAAAATTTTTACACAGGAAAAAAACTTTATTGCAAAACAAATGTTTCATCGCTTCGCTTAGAATATAAAATATATAATGTCGTATGAAAATATCTGAATATTTCAGCAAGCAAATGAATTGTGGCAGGATAATTGAAACTATATTATAATTCGCGAAATATATTAAAACACGACATGACGATCGATGTATTTATCCAATCATATTTTATGTCCTATATATAAATTCATACTTAATGTAACTTCAGTGATTATTTATTAACTACGATGTTAAACGTACCTTGATTTTCAACTTCATGTGATGTAGATGTTGATGCTGATGGAAAGTTCCAATAACGTGTATTATCTTCATAAAAAAGAATAGTTTCTAATGAATTGGAGTTCTTTAAAATATAATATTAATAATGTGTTTATTCATTATTTATGATGTTCAGCGTACTTTGATAAAGAGATACATCTTGATGTTGTGGAACTGCAGATGTAGATGCCTGGGGCAGTGTGTTATTACCCATAGAAGTATCAGGAAAAAGATTTAACGCTGTTAAATTGTAACGATCTTGAAAACAAAACAAAAAATATTGTTACAATTTTGGAGTGTCATCTCTATCGAATGGAGATCAAGTTTATTAGTATGGATGTACACTAAAAGTAATATTGCATATTAATCAGTATTGATTAGAATCATAATAATTTTCTATACGAATTGATAATATCCTAATAATTATAATTTTTTATTGCTATGAAATAATAATAATTTTATTATCATTCGTATTTTTATTGTAATGTATGAATTTTCCAGTAAATACATGAAATTGTGGTAAGATACATAATTAGAACTAATTTACAATACACTATAAATATGTTATAACATAATATAACATTATTCTAAATAATAAGAAATCTTATATTAATTTATTCATATTTCACGCCCCATGTAGTATATACATTATACTTATGCATCTTTATTAGGAAATTATTTATTATCTATGATACATTAACCGTACCTTTATGAATAGTTTTATTGTGACGTCCTGCAAATCTAGATAATAACTTGGGCCTTCCACTTTTACAATTATGACAATAATCACTTGGTCCAAATGCAAATGAAGGATCTAAAAAAAATACAATATTATTACAATTTTATAAAGTCAGACACTTCATTACAACACACTACAATATTATATTGTAATGCAGTATGACGATGGGTATTTAGCATGAGTTTAATTATTTTACGTATTACGCTTTAAAATACCATATTTTTCAATATTTCTGTAACTATTTATTGAATGATACTTACTGACATTACTTAAAAACGTTTGTATCGCATAATAGTAGTAGGTTTTTTCTATAACTAAACATAATGCGGACATATTAATGATATATTTTTTTTTTGTTTCCAATTTTACAATTGGATATATTAAATTAGTTAATGCTTATTAATTTGGATAGTCTACCTTATAAATTCAACAAATATTTTTCCAATGGCAATTAAAGATAAAATTGTATTTGTTGTAAATCGAATTGAAATCGAATAAACTTGATGGGATGGGAAATGACCATTTATTGAAAGGTCGTACACAGGCTATTGGCTATTCTGTGGTTTGTCTACTTCACATAATATTGTTGCAGTGTATTCTTGTGAAGCATATTTGAAAATCATTGTGAGTGTATTGTAACGCAGATAACAATTTTATAACGATATTATTTCTATAATATTAATAACTCAATATAAAATTAATATTATTTTCAATATGTTATCACTACGTTAGAACGTTCCGAATAAAATTAATTATTTTCTATTTAATCTATTTAATCATTTTCTAATTAATCTTCCCAGAATATATTAATAACTTATATAACATATTTATATATAAATATACATTTGAAGTATTTTTAAAAATCTTATGACTACAAAATTTATTAGGATACATAACTATTATGAACGACTAGACCATTCATCACAATAGACCGGATATTACATTACGTGACAAGAAAAATAAATCCGCTTTTCTGATCGATGTTTCTACCCGAAACACACACACACACACACACACACACACACGCGCACAACTTACAAATTACGTACACAGAGGAGATTGCAAAATACACTGTCAATAGGTAGTGTCATTGATTATATATTCTAATTTCTAATACATACACAATCATTGATAGTACCTATCCATATCCACCGAACACTGTCTAAAAACGTCCAAGAACGTTTTGGAATTCATAAGAATCTGACGATCAGAGTAAATGTGCTGTCCATTAATACATAGTGTTTATTCCCTCGTCTGTATTGCTGTGTATACGGTTTGACTTATTTGACTTTCAGTGCTCTTATTACGTATAACATCGCTTTGCTTATTCGTAGTTTCATGTTACCAATAATTTTGTTTAATTGCGAAATTTATAATCGAGGGATCTCGCTAGAGATCCTTGATCTGTGCTAAATGACGGCCGGCAGTCATGAAAGCAGCGCAAGGGTCGTGCGAGATTACTGTAGGTACAGCGATTTCGGCGTTTTCTCTTTCGTTCTCGTGTTATTCTTATGGCCGCCGGTCGAGTTTAATAGTTTTGGAGAAAGAGTTTTGTATCACCACTTTTGTTGCTATCGTGTGCGACTGCGGTGTTATTGGTCACCCGGCGTTGCGCGTTGTCGCGTTGCGTCTAACGACAGTCCATTTCTGCCGTTACCGCGGCGCTATGTAAAATATAGATATTTAATATGTAAAATATATATATATATATATATATATATATATTTTATAATGGCAAATGTCTATTAATGTCGTATTTATAAATCTAACACAAATACTGCATTCGCAGAGCTGTAAAGTACTTGAGTACAAGTATTTGAATATATTGGTATTCAAATACTTTTTCAAGTATTGAATACTTTATTCAAATACTTTTTTCTTTCATGTATTTGAATAGTATTCAAATACTTTTTTATGGTATTGAATACTAATTTATTTGAAATACTTTTATACTTATATTATTTGATTGACAATCAAAATGTCACATCTCACAAAATTGTAAACGAAAAAAATAATATGATTATGATATAGGCAGGCACATATTAAACTAAAATATTGTTTGTGACATAAATTATGCGCGCCGTGTGAACGGATGTATAGGAAACCCGTATGGCATTATATCTCAATACAAAACCAGTATAGATAATGAAATTAGTCAATATTTAAAGACTTCACCAACAAAAAACTTGTATTGTTTGCAATCATTTCCTATACTTAAAAAAGTAAATATAATTATTTTAGTTTTATGATAAAAAAAAAATGTATCAATTTTTATTTTTGTTGATAGGTATTTATTAAATATAATACACCTCTACCCGGCAGCGCTTCCGCTGAAAAAATATTTAGTGTAGGAGGTGCTACTTTAACAAACAAAAAGAACTTCAATAACCGACAAACGTTTTGAACAAATCACGTTTTTGAAATGTAATAATCATTTGGTCATATACATTTCAAAAACATAATTTATTCAAAATATGTTGTTAAATATTGTTTTGTATAAGTTTTATATTTATATTAATAAAATTAAGAATAAATTATACATATTTTTTTTTTTTAAAGTATTTGAAAATTATTTCAAATACTTTTTAATGTATTTGAGTATTTACTCAAATACATTGGATAAACAAGTATTTGAGTATTACTTTAAACACTTTTTTTTAACAATATTTTTTCTATTTACTCATAAAACTTTTTAAAAGTATTCTTTACAGCTCTGTGCACATGTCGAATCGCGTGTTACATAATATATGTGTATATATATATATATATATAATTTGCACGTGATTAAGGATAATAATAATTTCAAATGAGAAATACAAATCTAATAGGGTCGGCCAACAAGACACGTGTAAAGTTCAATTCTAATGAATAATTATTATAAAATACAATAACAAGAATACAATAAAAAAAAATTAGATTTATCAATTATTACAATATTATAATTTTTGAAGTATATTATAATAACGGTAACCACTGAACCTGATATTACATCGGCCGATTATAGTATTCACTGTCAACCAACAGCAATATCAAGAACACCTCGATCCGATGAACGACACGAATACGTCCAGTACACGCCAAAACGACGTATTAATAATTTATATTTTGACTTTTCAACAAAAAATACAATAAAACAAAATGTTTTATTCGTTAAAACGATTATCGGTGTACGTAAAACGATTACGAGTACGAGTACTCGGCGCACTGACACACTCGTTCACGACAACGGTCCGGCGACTAGGATAATAATATTAAAATAGATAAATACTATATATTATAATATTATTGACGAAATTACGTGACCGATATTATTTATTACCACGGTATCGACGATACCAAAATATATACGTTTCGTTTAATATTCCGAAAATTATAATATCTATTTTATAATATAATTTTTATTTTCGGCATTAATCACAATGTGAACAATAATTGTAAGTTTTCAGAATAAAATTTTGAAATAAATTTAACTAACCATTAAAATTTGCCGATTCAACAATTCCTGTAGCTAGAAGAACAAAAGGATTAAAAATATTAAATACCTCAATATTTATGCTGGTCACGTGCATATATTTATTTTCATTTAATTGTTTGAGATTGTTTTGTTCCTTACACCACACAATTTATGAACGACAAATTCATGTTCAAAAAATTGTTAATGAAAATATTTAGATATTTATGTCGGAGATTTTAACTGAGATTAATGCTACTACAAATGTAGGAACTTGAATGTCTTTTTGAACGCTAAAAATTAATTTTATTTCGTCGTATACTTGAATATGGTGTTCGATAACAATCGATTTGATTTGTTTGTGTTACATAACAGTATGTTAAGATTTCTTAAACATAATAATTTAAATATGAAGGATCATTAATTGGCGATGTAATAAATTTCAATGTTATTTAATATGATAAAAAAAAGAAACGCTCACTTAATTGTTTAAATCCGTGATCCAGAGCATCTTTTCCTGTGGTACTTGCTGAAAAGGACATTGACGAAATACTCGCTTAATACAACGATATAATTCTAGTATAAATATTTTTTAAATAATAAATAATTATATACTAGTATGTCATGTATTATTTTCGTTTCAACAAAAATTTAACAGAGATTATTGTACAGTAATACTCACTCCAATAACTTGTTTGTTTTATAACAGCTAAATATACATATTATTATATTAATAAAATCATAATATTAAAACATTTTACATTTTTACATTTGTTCTAGAAAAAAATGTAATTCTTGTTACACTCGTATATATGTAAAAGCGCGTTTCATATAAATAATGTGAACAGTTTATTTTAGGTGTTGAATTACAAATTAAATCGTAATTCAATCATAATGGATAGTGTTCGTATAATGACGATTATAAATAATTATCATTTTACTGTAGAAAATCTATTTAATAGTATTTATAATACATAATACTATTGCGCTAAGGTGTATTTCATAAAGATAATACATATATGTACTATAAAACTTAATATTAGATGTACCTTCACACGTAGTTTTATCCTCAATGTCGGGATTTTTTATACCTAAATCTATGACGAGCAAAAATTATTATTAAAATTTTCATAAAAAAATTATCCATTAACCTATGTCGTGTACCAAGGTGTTTCAAAATTGTCCCATAAACAAGGCAAAAGGCAATAATTATAATTTGTAATATTTTATCTTCAGCCCCTTACCCACGCCTGTGGTCATTACTGAGCTTAGGGACATACAGCTCTAAAAAACACCCATACATGGACTAAAAAAGGATTTTATTTTATTTGGAAACAATATTACAATTTTTATTATTACTTGTTAAGTCAAACAAAAAAATGCATGTTTTACCTTAACGTTTTATGCTTTCAATTTTAATGCACAACTTTGTGTGTGTGTGTGTGTGTATATATATATATATATATATATATATATATATATACACACACACACAAACACACATGATACGAGTATATATATACACAATTTATTATGTGTTATGTTCAGGCGTTAGGTCATTTAAATTTATTATTTTATTAACATGAATTAATTGAAAACTATTAAATTATTTAATTGTTAACGATTTAGAACTGAAATAGTACCCCGTAAAATGTTATTATAAAAATTGTTTATAAAAGTCTTAGGTATTTAGATATTCAAAACCAGTGATGAATTTTGAAGTGTCTGGTACAAATTATTACGAATTATTTAGGTACAAAAAAAAATAACTTTGGAAACGTTGAGGTGTACATTTAATTTAAAGAGAACACATTATTTGTAATAGATTTTTATAGATTAGCAATTTACAGGATCGTATTTAGAATTTTGGCACCCTAGGGCAATTTTTTAATTCCGCCCCTTTTACGTAGTGGTGGTGGGGGGAAGGAGAGTGTTACAAATAAAAATTATAAAAACCCTACTAGTATTTTATATAGATTGTATATTACACTCATATAAACTAATATAATACGCACTATAAAACTATTTAATAATATTATTATTGTTGAACATCCTAATATATGAACATATATCACACATGTTATTATGAAGTTGAGGGAAACAAACGTATGTATTTTGTACAATTAACATTAGTGATTTCGCCAGCTACGGTTTGCATTCTGCGCAATGTCGTAATTGTTATCAAGAAATCCCGCGCTCGTATAAAAATAATAGATTTCCACAGAGAGAACTTCCCGCAGTAAATATCGTTCTTCCACTAAATTTCACCCAAAAATCGACAATATTGAATATATGAAAAAAAAAAACATTTTACTTCATTATTAATTATAATTATTAAACTATATCTAAACATAAAAAAGAAGTTCATACAAATTTACCGCCCCCAAAGCTCCACCAGGAGGGTCAATTGCCCGCTCTAACCCTCTTCCCCATAAATACGAGCCTGGCAATTTCCCTTTTCAGTTATTCAATTATTCGATTACACATAAACGCGTATTCATTAATTTAAGTTATCATTTCAACGATAATATATTAATAATATAGTAAGTAGTAACGATCTAATAGTAATAATGATACACTTCAAATAGTTAAGTCAAAAATATCGATAGGTATATTAAAAATGTATACGAACTATTTATGTTTTGCATACACCATACAAATGGTTGTTGAATAATTCCGTTTGGAATACCTAAATATTTGACAATTTTTTTTAAAGTCAACTGATTTAATATAAATTACAAAATTATAATCTTTTAAATGGCAAAAAACTGTAGTCATACATACTTGTAAATGATTTACTACTAAGATGGTAATAATATAATTTCAAATAACCTAAAAATTAAATTATTTAAATTTTGATGGAATGATAGTACTTATACGTACAATAAATATGTTTATTAATAAAAATACATACTAACATACATATATATATATATATATATATATACGGAGTGTACCATTTATTTTGTAACCCACCGTACACCAAACGCTGCCGACCGCGCCTGACAGTGTACGACAGGTTCAAACGAGTCAGCGTGTTGCTGGTACCCTAAACAACGTCTGGCTGTCAGTTGCAAATTAAACAGGACAATTTCGTGTTGTCGTGAAGGCGTTTAGTGGCAGGTGTGCACGATGGTGCTATGTGCAGAAATGCGCGCGTTTATTATTGAAAATTATTTCTGTTCGTCGTCGTACAAAACGGTGCAAGAACGGTTTGCAAACAAATTCCCACAGCAACAAACAGCAACAGCCGTTCGTAATAAAAGCATGATTAAGAGGATTATGGACCATTTTCGCACAGAATTTTCAGTTATGCCCGAGAAGAAGAACCGTCCCTCGTCCGTTCTGACATCCGAAAAATTAACGGAACTCTCGACGAAAATTACTGATAAACCATCAACATCTGTCCGTAAATTAGCTCAGCTAGCACAATTTTCGAAGACAATAGCACACCGTGGGTTGAACAATTTAGCTGTGCACCCGTATTGCGCTACGTTAGTGCAGGAACTAAAACCGCCAGATTTGCCGCGTCGCCTAAAATTTGCGAGATGATAGATCATCAATTTTGTACGCATTAATGGTATCGAGGTATTGAATAAAGTGTTCTTCAGTGATGAAGCCTGGTTTCATCGAACTGGGTACATTAATGCACGAAATTACCGTTATTGGTCCAGCACAAATCCGCACCGTTATGAACCGGTTTTATCGATTGAAGAATTGAAGAACCGCATTACGCAGGAAATTAATGCGATCACTTCTGCTGCTCTGCAAAATGTGTCGCGGAACCTTTTAAAACGAGCAGCAAAGTGTCGTGAGGAACATGGCGGACACTTTCAGCAGCTTCTGTAATATTTTATATTCTACATCTATGATTTTCTATTATAATATTATATGCTTTTTAATGTTTATTATACTATGGGTTGCAAAATAAATGGTACACTCTGTATATATATATATATATATATATATATATATATATATATATATATATATTTATATATATATATTGTGTATATATTGTATATATTATATACATTCATACACCGTGGCATAGATACGGTGAAAGTGCAATGGGTTTCCATCCTCCAAAACTCCCAAAAAATTGTTCTTGCTACATATAATTTTGAAGTTTTATTTCCTTATTTGTGAAAGTATTAGAGAATTTCAGTGCATATTACCAATAATATAGTTACTTCCTATAATTATATGAAGTTCAGAATCTCGACCTTACAATGCTACATAGATATGTGTGTGTGTGTGTGTGTGTGTGTGTGTGTGTGTGTGTGTGTGTGTGTGTGTGTGTGTGTGTGTGTGTGTGTGTGTGTGTGTGTGCGTGCGTGCGTGCGTGCGTGCGTGCGCGCGTGTGTGAATGTATTCAAAATATAAATGATTGATGAAAAATATTGATTTTGACATGTATATGTCTTATGGCTGGGGTCATCCTATAAATTTGTGTGATACCGAGAGCGTTACCATGATGTCATGAATCCGGTTCTACTCACCACCCGGCCATATCTCCCCACTTCTATACTGTCATTGCCAGTAACATTGGAACGGCGATGGCAGCGCGATCTATATATATATATATGTCTATAGGTACGAGGAGACGAAGACTAAGCTATAGGTAACTTTTTGTCACGTGTAAAAAATAAATGAGATAGAAAATTTTTACTTGATTTTAGAAAAGGTGAAAAAATTCTGTACGAGGAAATACGATAGTTTCTTTAACTGAGTCGAGTATTATATATATCTTGTAAAATCTACTCTTCATAAAAATCGTATATATTAAAAATTACTTAGTAAATATACATTTTATATTTGCAATATAAAATATTTTTATTTTGAAAGTTCCTGTAAACCCCCTCCTCTCAGAAAAAAGTATATATACATATATACATATATATGTATACTTATCAGTCATCACATTTGAAATAACATATACCACTGTCTTATTATTTTAATATGATTATTAAATTTCAGTTAACCATTAATAAATAATTCAAAATTGGTAAGGTAGCGACGGAAGAAAAAATACCATTGCCTTGGCCTTTTGCTTGTCTGAAGAGTACTAAAAAAAAGAATTATAATAAATAGTAACAATTACGAGTATATTCATTATAGAAAAAATATCATTTTGGGTCTTATTGAGGCAAAAAGTATATTTGTTTTGTGGTACGATTTATTAAAGCCAAACTTTCTTATGGAGGTCACGGAGGTGACCAAACCACGAAAAAGCGCAACATATAATATAGGTATACACCGTTCACTGCCGCAGTGTTTCCAGACGTATGATAATTATTGTATTTGTACGATTGTTATTGTTCATGTACGATGTACGATAGGCAAATCGTTATCGTACACATAAATACGATAGTTTTGATGTTTTTTATTATTATATGATTAATATTTGCCCATACCAATATCACAAAATAGATTCAATTATTAATTATTAATTATCACAATGCATAAGTGCGTTCCATTGAGTGACAATTATTCTTGGTTTGGTCGCCTCCGTAACCGGAGTGAGAAAGCTTCGCTTTCGTCGAGGGTCTCCGAGACCCACACGTTTTTTATGTGCGATTGTTAGAAAATAAAACGAATTTTACACCAGTAAGCTATTTTAATAGTATACATTATGTATAGAATTTTTAATAATAAAAAACTGATTATTTGGTAATTTCATACAAGGTAGATAAATGGTTTACTATTTTTTTAAAAATTGGATGAACTTCAGAAATCCATTACCAAATATTTTCAAAAAGTGTTTGATATTCAAATATTTGGCGAAATTGAAGATTTTTTTTTAACAACTCATAAAACTTTAATAATTGTAAACTTTAAAAAATACGGAATTTCAAAATTTAATACAATTTTGAAAAATATTTCTTATTTAGGTATATTTGAAAATTCATTAAAATAGAATAAAATAAATATTTTTTTTCTATACGTTTATAAGTTAATGAATTACATGATACTGAATTTCTTGTAATCATATATTATTACATAATTTTTATGGGAATATTTTGAAAATCCACTGTTTCTATAATAATATTCAATGTTGCAAGTAGCTGGAATAATAAAATAGGAACGCTATGTCTAGAAATTAATTTTTTCTTAAATAGCCTACGAGACACGAGTAGATATTACCATCTGGCCAGGGCCAGTTTAAGGCGTAGGCGACGTAGGCCCAGGCCTACGGCGGCATTATATAAGAGTGGCATATTTTGAATTGAATACGAGAAAATGACTATATTATAATATCGAAACATCAAATGATTTTAGATTTGCCTACATGTTAAAAGTTATTAGCACCGGCCTTGCATCTGGCCCAAATGTAATAGCCTATTTTGAACCGGATTTTCACAGGACACGGGAGATGTAAGCACCTCATGTACGCATGTTCCTGACCTAAGCTGTGTCTGGCTCCATCCTAACCAATGTACGTGTAATGCACATTACACAAAGATACCTAAAGAGAATTTTTACCGGAAACCTCGAGAATAGTTTCAATGTGACCATTAAAACCATTAAATGGTTTAAAAATTTAGATATTAACTTATAAATCTATATTATTTATAATTTGTTTATTGCTGAAAAAATGTGTAGTATATAGTTTATAGTTTAAAGCATATTTTTCAATGCTTAAAAAGTAATTTAGTTTTTGTTTTATTCTGGGTACTTAGATCATACGTGCTATATATACGTGATAATGAGATTTCAGGGCAATGTGTATATAAAGTATAAAAGTTAATAATTAATAATATATTTTACGATCCAATTTTTATTAATTTACTCACTATTTGCATACGCGTACCAATATGCATTTACACTACTTTGAGTCTCTGCACGAAGAAAATATTGCAATAGTTTAAAAAATATAATTACCTAGCTTATAGTATAAAATAAACGAATGCGTTAATATAATTTGTAAATATAGCGATATATGTTTGTAAAATAATAATAATTCTAAATTCAAATACAATTATCAATTAATTGTTCATGCTAAGTTGAATTTGAAATGTATTACGTTTAACATATAACAAACATATACGAATTACGGCACGATAATATTTACCAGTGAACCCTGCATTTTCGAGTTGTTCTAAATGATGATTTGACATTATTAGGTTTATTTAGGACATTATAATTATTTTCCTAATAAATTTGTAAAACTTAAATACAAAGATTCAGAAATAAACGACAAAAGTTGTATGAATTTTAATTCTATACGTAAATTATCATCCAATCAGATGCAATCGAATTTAGAAGTAAAATATTAAATGTTTAATTGTTAAATGTTGACATGAACCAATCGAAATTACAATCTGTAAACAGATTGAAGAAATACTGAATAATCCATTTGTCGACATATATGTATATCTGTCGATATATTTTTTACACAGTCGATGTAATTTATAATCATAATTATTTTATAGCACCATCTAAATCCTGTTTATTAAATTAAAACTTGTTTAGGGTAAAACTAAATCTATCAAGTAGCAGAAACATTGGCGAATTGAATACGGTAGAGCAGGGGTGGCAAAACTTAGTGGTAGAGCGAGCCAAACAATTTTCTCGGTTAAGTCTTACTCCTGTCTTGAAAGACAAAAAAAATATATGCATTTATAAAAAGGCCTCGAGTGAATTCTCCTGAATTGCAGTGTCTTCACGTAGAATAACACTTGATAATATATTGTTTGTAATAATAAATAAAACTTTAAATTTAATATGCAAAAAACAATACAAATTAATTTAAAATTCTAAAAAAATTGCAGTATAAAATGTACTTAAATTTCCAAGAAAAATCATTCAAATTTAAAGTGTTTAAAAAATAAACGCATCTGATTAAATTTAAAAATTTTACATTTAAAATTAAGTTCCAAATATTGGAATTAGTATTCGTATTCAATTCCCTTAACTTATTTTTATAATACACAGCCAGTGCAATGCATTTTAATATACGAAAATTAATACATAATTATAAAGTGCATAATATATTTTGTGGAAAATGTATTTTGTTTTTATTTTTAAAAATAGACATTGATTATATCAATGAGATCAATTATATCATCACGAAAATATCCAAAATGAGCAAATGAATAAACTAAAAAATAAAAAAAAATTCAGAATGAAGCCATTTAAAATTACTTATCTCAATTTAAATTATTTTATATATTATTCAAAATACGAGTAGGTATATGTAATATAATCGCGCCTTCAGGTTGGCCGTCACTACTACAATTCATAGACAAGAGGTATGATTATAAAAACATAATGTACCACAACAATTAAACAAATAAGGAAAACAATTGTTGCTTGAACACCGTACTTCAACAATGTCAATTAATAATAATTCACAATCGACTAAAAAAAAACCGGCACCGAATATTTATTTTCCTTTGTTAGTAAGAATGTAACAGAAGAGCACATTTTAAACACATATCTGTTACCTATATTATTATTAAAAAACCAGATATATGAAACAATTCAATAAATTTCCTGTTAAATATGTCGTTTAAACTATTTACAATTTCTTTGTAATTTAAAGTATAATAATGATAAATAATACTTATCAGCGGCGGATCCAGAATTTTGTAGGGGAGGGGGCAGGGGTTTAGGGAAAATTTTGTTCCTCAACATATTTTTACAATATTGCAGTTATTATTTTAAAACTGGCTACTATTTCAAATTCAAATTATTTAACGTGCTCACAGCGCACTTCTTGATTCGATCCATCAATTACTCTGGGACTGCTTTTCCCATCATTTCCCTTTTAACCGCCGCCACTGCCCAACGTGTTCGGTTCGGTTCAAAAATCGAACAGTTCGTAGCATCACTAATCAAAACCTACAATTGCTATGAATAGGCCTAAATTTAAAGACATTTTTTGAAAAATTTGTCTCGTTAAGACAGCCCAGAGTTACATATTTGTTGAAAATTTCATGTTTCTATATGACCATTAGTTTCAAATTTACAAAGAAAAAATGATAATCGATTTCGATGAAATCGCGTTTTTACCGTTTTTATGTAATATTTCCGTAGTTTATTCGTACGTTTATAAAAAAATATTGAGAAAATCAAGAATTTCCCTCTTTAAATTACCAACTAATTGCAATTTGTTACCGGAATAAAATAAAACCGAAAAAAATGCTACACGTAAAGACCAGAGCACTCCTTCTGGTAGAATTTCTGGGTACAGACATATAAAAAAAACACACACATACATCATTGTAAAACCAATACATTTCTCGCTCCGCTCAGAATCTGAAATTAAGAGTCTTAACGATCGTTAAAGCTTGTTTCAGACAAATTAGAATGTTTGTGTAGTGTTAGTTCCAAACTATCTTTTTTAAAACACCGAGAATAAAATGCAATTTAATGGTAGTATTAAATAATTTTGACACACCATCAGGGGCGGATTAGAGAGAGATTTCGGCCCGGGAAAATAAAAATAAGCGGCCCACATATTGAATATTTGCAAAAAATACTCATGATATTTGATATAGAACATCGTCTTTTGGATACAACTGATATAAACATGCAAAATCCGTGATAGGTAAAAATCCCTAAAAACTTTTTTCCATGTTAAAAATATCATACGTGATTAAATTATGTACTTCAATAATCAACTTTGTTTCATAATCCATAATTTGATAATAACCAGCTTTTTTTCTCTCCATATCTAATATTTTACGCTTCCGATATCATAAAGCGGGAAATTCAATTTCAATCTCATGTAACATTTTGTTAAAATAAAATTGTTACAATTTTTCAAATATAATATCTAAAAAATTTTAGAAATTATTTTAACTCCCTTAAAATCCTATCGAATTTGTTTTAAATCCCAAATTAATCCACTAACCATTTCTTGACACTCGAGTAAGTCGATTCCTTTTTTTTTTCTCAAGATATTTCGAACATATTATATAAATGCAGTTAATATTGTCGAATAACATAAACATGTTTAAAAAAAAAAAAAATATTTTAATAATTAAAATTAAAATTTTGCTTCAGATGCACAAATCGATCCAAATTTGTTATAGTATTCAGTGCTGAAATATAACCTCAAAGTATATAAATTTTCATATTTTTACGTTTATTTTTAAATTTTACTCTGATACGGTACAAAAATTACTGCATAGTATCATGATATATCACGACTGTTTATATAATAATATTTAATAATCTTTTCAAAGTGTACCACATACACTTTTTATGGAGCCAAAACAGCATCCCAAAAAATGATTTTTTCGTTGTATACATAGCAGACCGGCCCACCGGGAAAACTCCCGAATTCCCGGCGGCCCAATCCGCCCCTGCACACCATGTCAATTTTGAACTATCAGGTTGAGAAGAATAGAATTTGTATCGTTTCGTACATTTTTTTAATCGACTCTATTAACATTTTAAGACTAAATTTATTAAAAATGACATTTTATTAATTATTTGTTTACAAACACGAGTGTATATTGTAAGAAATTAAACAAGAATAATCGTTCAGTACACTATATAATATATTATAAATTATAATATATCCTATAGTATTTAAGCAAGCTTGCTAGGTACACTAATATTACACTTAAATTTTTCTTACTTATACATTCAGAATATACTAAATTAAATGGAAAAATATGAAAATTATATTAGATATTATCGTTGACATTCTAAATTTATACACTAACATTTGTTTATAAATTGTCATAAACATGGTTATTAAATCAACGAAAATATTAGGTAATAAAACTAATATAATTAAATAAAAAATTATTATATTATATAATATAATTTTATCATAATGGTGTTATTTATTATATTTAGAAATGATATTAAAATTTATAATACTACATATTTCACAATTTAAAACATTAATTTTTGGTTTATATAATATAATAGTGTGTAGAATATACTTACAGGCATTCGTGTTTTCGACAATGAACGCAGCAAAAATCGCAAGAGATAAAATACTAACACTTTTTGTTGAAAACATATTTTTCGTCTTTTCGTTATATCTTTACTGACAAATTTAACCATACGAGTACACTGATACTCATATTATTATACGAATTATTATGCTA
The DNA here is from genome assembly GCA_032441835.1 of Slavum lentiscoides. Lineage (NCBI taxonomy): Eukaryota > Metazoa > Arthropoda > Insecta > Hemiptera > Aphididae > Slavum > Slavum lentiscoides. The sequence continues at coordinate 533,068 of CM063721.1, read as the reverse complement.
CACGAATTTTGAGAAAATGTGTTCTTGAATAAACAACTGGCACATTACACATTAGTATAATACACTTCGATAAAAAGATGATAGGATTAGTGGAATCGGCAAAAACAAATACATTTTGTTTGAAATCAAAAAAATAATCAGTGATGAGTGTGTTATAAAAAAAAAAAAAAAAAATACATTTTACTAAAATTATTCGATACGTTATCGGCCTCCACAGTGACCTGGGCTTTAGCCTGACATGTATCATGTTAGACTCAACAATCAGAACACTTTCGGACAGTTTTTTTTTTTTTTATTAATTTTAATTGGTTATTATAAAAACTTAAATTTTAATATAAGTAGTGTAATATTCTAACAGACTATTTCAGCGGTTGCTTTCACATTTCACGGTCAAAACTAAGGCGTGGAACATTGCTATTGGTAAAAAGGCGAAGGATTTTTGGTTATCATTATTGTTATGAATGACCTTTTTTGTAGGCTGTTTACGCACAACTATTATTAAAAATTATCTTTTTAAAATATATATATATTTAGACTCAAACGGTTTGTAAACAGCTTATGTATATAAATCGTGTACGATATCAAGTAAGATATTTATGGTTACGAGCTTTGTGAACACGTTTGTGTCATTTAAAAATTAAAATACCTATTTTGAATACATATATGCAGTGTCGGCCTAGCACACCAAAGGCACCTGGATCTTTTTATTCTGGGGCCCCCTGCCTCTTGGTTTAATATGAAGTTGAAAAATACATATCAATAAAAAACAATTAATTATATAGGGTGTCCCAGATCCAAGGGCGGAGTGACTCTAAAATTCTTACCGGGCAAATAAGATTTTTCCGGGCCACTTATGAAAAAAATGTATTTTTTATTTTTTTTTAGACTAGCGCCTTCTGTTTCCATATAGAGTTAATACAGGTTAATAAAAGAATCTATGGTGAAGTTAGAATTTGGTGGTCGGATTTAGTTTTTAAGTTAAAGCAATTTGAAATTTGACAATTTTACCGCGTTTCTTTAAGGGGACGTTCTACCTGACTCAGTTGTCTTTGTCTGACGCACACGTAACATAGTAAAACCTGCTTTCGTATTTCCAGTATTGTGAGTAATTGGCTAATTTTTGGACACGATGACCTATGATATTAATTAATAAAATAACATAATCTATGACATGTAAGAATTATTTTTTCGATAAATTGTATTTTTAGTTTTTTACAAGTGCATAAATAACGTGATAATCAAATTATAAATATTTTGTTTAAAATTTAATTGATCGAAAAAGTAATTCCAACGTGCCATAGATTATGCTATTTTTATTAATTAATATCATAGGTCATCATGTCCAAAAATTAGCCAATTACTCACAATATTGGAAATACGAAACCAGATTTTACTATGTTACGTGTGTGTCAAACAAAGACAACTGAGTCAGGTAGAACGTGCCGTTAATAGGTTTATTTTTTCCATTTTTCGCCTCGTACTACACAATAGTCCAATGGACAAATACCACGATTTGACGTGTACGATTCGGGGTTCGAACCGCTGTCCTCAAATCAATTTTTGCATTATTTTTTTTATACATTATAAAATAATACAAGGCAAAGATTTCAAAACTGGTGGAGACACAGTGTTCAAAAATATTGGTATAAAAAAAAAAGGATGGGGCCCCGGCCACATTCGCGGCCTATCGGCCATGGCCAGGCCGACCCTGCATATATGTATTATATTTTATATTAAAACTTCACTGAAATTAATTGTTAAATTATACAGTTTATAAATTGTCTTTATTTTAAATAATTAAATAAATAATAAAAAAATGTATTAGATTAAAAACCGATTGTTTTGGTTTGACTATACTGGAGTTAAACCGTGTTAAATTTGAAAACTAATTATGAACAATATTATATATTATTTTTTAAACAAAGTCTTTGTAAACCCATATCCCATTATACATAAAAATTGTTTACGAATCTTTTTCAGTTTCTTAGAGCGTAATGTTTAATGTAATATTTTTTGTCATTTCAAAATATATGTTTCCATTTGAATTTCTTCTAAAACTTCAATTACCTCAAATTAAAATAAATCAATTAAAAATTGAAATGACGTCATTAAACGACTCGTTCGAGACGGACGTGAACCCGTTTCCGTTATAAAACAAACTTTTATATCTATATATTTCTATAAATATCGATTACTTCTATATCTATATTAAGTATAATCAGTGCCACAAATTCGAGACACACTCACGAAATGAAATCTAAGAAATTTAAAACAGTTTCAAAATAACGAGCTGTACCTACAAATGGAAATTAATTAACAAAAAAATCTAGCTAATTTCAAACTTGAGAGCCGTTAGGAACCCAATAATAACTGTCATGTTTAATTAAAAATTTTATGTGGTTTTGGTTCCGGTACATTTTCTATGAAATATGAAATACAAGTTCCAATATCGGTCCCGGTTCTTAAAATACTCTCAGAAACCGATTATTTTGGGTTCGGTTCCAGTCCCAGTAACAGACTTCCAAGTAACACTAAAGAATTCATTTCTGAGCATATATACGCATAGTGTCAACTACATCCCCCGTTCACAGAAAAAATATTTGAATAGACGGAAATTAAAACATAATAATAGAATACATAGGATGTGTGTAAAATGTTTTTAATGGATGTATATCCAAATTTGAATTATTTTATCTGTGATTAGAAATATATATAATATAGTCGCGGATACTTTTCTTGTTGGCCATCCCTAATAATAAATATAGAGCCAAGAGATAACAAGAGATGTATGACGATGATAAGTTTACTTTATCACGGTAATTCTAATTTCTAGAGTGAACCATTCTGTGTTGGTAAAAGTTCTCACTAGCTGTGAATTTGGTGATCCCTTATTATCTTGGTTCAGTTCCTATTTAAATAAACGTACACAATATATGAAGGTGTTTGGAATTAAGTCGAAAGTTCTCAACGTACCATCTGGAGTTCCTCGGGGAGATCATCTCTCCTCATTACTCTTTGCTATATTTATTAATAGTGTAAAAAGTGCTAATCATAACTGTCATTTTCTCTTGTTTGCTGATGATCTAAAATTATTTATGGAAATTCGTTCAGAGAATGATTACCGTTTGTTGCAAGATGATTTAAACTCTTTGGCCATGTGGGCCAATTGTCTTAGTCTTGAATTTAATATCAATAAATGTCACTCGATGTCATTCTATAGAAAACTTGTTCCTTTTAAGTTCAATTACACATTATGTCATACTTCACTTATCACTGAAGGGAACCTTATCAAAGACCTTTGGCTAACATTTGATCGTGAATTAAACTATAACGCACATATCGAATCATCGTGTTGTAAAGCTCTTAAAACGTTTGGTTTTGTGAAGCGAGTTTGTAAGGATTTTAAATTGATGACTCCTTTAAAAGCCTTATACTGCGGGCTACTTAAGTCTACTTTGGAATATGCTGTTGTAATTTGGGACCCACTTATTGCAAGTAATAGATGTCGAATTGAAAGAGTCCAACGCAAATTTTTGTACTTTGCTGCTAATTTATTGAGAATTGATCATTGTTCTCACGACTATGAGCCTGTACTGAAGACATTAGATCTACAGTCATTGGCTGATAGATGCGTTATTTGTAACCAAACGTTTCTACGAAAGCTTCTTGAAGGATTTATTGAATATCCTGTAATACTTAGCCAAATTAATTTAAAAACACCTTGCATTCGTTCTCGTTCAATGTATCCTTTCTTTGTACCAGTTTGCACCACTAATTACTCCCGTTACCGATCGATTTACAGGATGATGCGTATTGCCAAATGCCAACGAGGATCCATCATTTTTATTTAATTAACATAATTTTCTTCATTTGTGTATTTATATAATTAGTATTTACTTAAATTTGTATATTATCCTAATATGTATTGTGTATATTATGCTGTCTGTACTATGGGTTGCGGCCTGTTCTGAATAAATAAATAAATAAATTACAAAACAAATTTTTGCTTGAACACCGTGCAAAACACCACTGATCAAATAATAATTCTCGACCAAAAAAAAAAAAGAAAAACATTTGATACAACATATATATATTACACCGAATGCAATTTTTTTTTCCTCAGTAAAAATGTGACGGAAAATCATTTTACGTCCAAAGTAATAGTCGACCGGTGTATAAAAAAATGCCGGTTTTATCACGAATCTACAGTGCTACCACTACACATTGCAAACTGGTGTGCAATCTTCGTTTCGGGGCCTAACTTTGTTGTTGAATAAATTAATGTTATTGACAGTAGACAATGGTTGCCCTCCCCCTCTGGATTATTATATTTATTTTCAAATCACTAAAAAGTTTTTTTTGTGATAAAATCTGCTGTTTGAATATTGCTTCATGAAATTATTGCATTTATTTAATTTAAAATTTCGTACTCAATTATGCTATCAAAGAATATTTTATAATTGAAGTTGAACTCCTTAGACAACTACCATGGTTACGCACTTACGCCACTGATTATTAAATAACTAAATTTTATGATAAATCTTGAATAATGTGAAAAAATATATATTATATATTATATACAAGTATATATATATATTTATTAGGTATTAATAATTAATACATCAATTATAAAGGTATACAAATTTTAACTTCTTAATATAAAATCAAATACTTATACTAAAATGTTGGGAGGTTAATTTGGGGGCTTAAATTAGTTTTGGATGGTTGGGGGTCTGGTGTGCAATGTACACCTTACACGCCCGGTAGTTGCGGCACTTCTCATCATCGAACATGTAATATTCACTGTCTAAACATTACGAATTAGTATATGCGTTATTTACTTGGTTCCAGATGGAAGGTGTGACGAAATAAAATATGTGTTTTATGCGGAAAAACAATTTCAGTCAAGCAGTGGCGGATCCACGGGAAGGGGTTAAACCTCCTCCCCAAAAATCAGGACAAAGATACAATCATAAATAATAATATAGGTTTAGAGAACAATTTTTTTTTTTTTAAATTGACATTATCTTGCTCAGAATTTTGTGGGCTAAAACAAAACAACAAATTTCTTTTCATGATAAAAATAACTTTTGAGATTTAAGTACCAAATAAATCATTTACGCATATGCACATTTACACCTGTCCATCATAGAGTAATATAGAGGTGGCATTACAGTAGAATATTGTTTCGATAATAAATACTTCTTAAACAAGTATGATCACATACGAAAAACATATATGTACTATTGCATATTACCATAATTCGATAAAAAAATTTTTAAGAAGGAACTTAATATCTAAAAAAAATATTGTGTAGCAAATCACGTACAATATATAATAGAGAGCATGGATTACGAGACGTATTTTAATGTTTATTTTATATTATTACTCTATACTAAATATCTGATAATTTATCGAATCAATATCCATGTTATCTAACGAAAATATTACCGAGTTAAATGCGCCTCCTTACAGGGGCGAATGACCCACAATATTGAGACACACATTTTGTACAAGCGAAATATGGAACGCTTCCTCTATATTACTCTATGTATATGGTGTCCATTAAGATGTGCTATCACATATCATAAGGATGTGTAAGGTTAGGAAAATGATAGGAAAAGCAGTCCCAGAGTAATTTATGGATCGAATCAAAGAGTGTGCTGAGAGCCCGGTAAATAATTTGAATTTTAAAAAGTAACCAGTTTTTAAATAACTACAACATTGTAAATAGATATGTAAAGGGACAACATTTTCCGTAAACCCCCTTCCCCTAAAAAATTATGATCAAATAAAAAATTTGAGTCAAGAATCAAATAAAAGGAACTCGCTTTCTGTCCTGTGCTGGGCCTCGGTCCGCCCCCGCATAGAACATTCGCGGTGCTATTCGTCTCCCGACATCCGTATTTTCCATAAATAATTAATAGCAGTCAAGTATTAAAATAAATTCATCAACGTAATATTTAAAAAAATTAACGCCAAAATCATAATAATAAAAATTGAATTTTTATTATCAATAATTTCGTAACTATAAATTTATTGTATAATTATAATGCGTCTAAGTTAAAATATATGAGTTAATTTTAAATTTCAAGTAGTGTTGTTACGAACTGTTCAGTTCGATAATCGATATCCTGAATGGGCTGAATACAAAATAGTTCAGTTCGAATATCAAATCCTGAAAAACGGAATTCAAATTGTACTTGACGAAAAAAGAATGAATAAATATTTAGTAAAATAATATAATTTAGTAAAACTTTATATAAATAAATAAATACCTAATTTTTACAAAATAATTTGTTTTAACAAATGCGTATTTCAAAAACAACGTTAAACAACTACTGAATAGTTCAGTACGTATACATTCCCCTTTATAGAACGGATGACGTCATCCATCGATGAGTCACGCCGAATTATAGGTGACGCATCTTCCGATGAGTCATACCGACTATTACAATGTTTTAATTATTATTTTGCTGACAATTTTAATAAATTATTTTCTAGAGGATTTAGATCCCAATTTAATAAGTTATTTTTGTTCTTTGACATTTCAATTGTTTCCCTTATATTTAATTATTGATTATTTTTGACTTGTTTTAATAATTTTATTCATTGTATATTGTGGTTTTCTTTTAATACACGTTCTGCTATAGGTGATTTGTTTATTTCTTGATTTTTAATATTCCTAATTCCTATATTTCTTTTCGTTTGTCCAATGTAACATTTTTCACAATTTTCGCATTGAATTTGGTAAATTCCTGGTTTTTCTGTTTGTTTTCTTCTTTTCTTTGGTGTTCCCTAATAGACTCATTAAATTGTTATTCCTTGATGACACTATATCAGTATCATATTTTTTAAAAGATTTTTCGAGATTTTGGCAAATGAGAAGGCACGTTCAGAAGAAGAGCTAAATACTGGTGAAGTGAGACCTATGATAAATGCAGTGTAAATAGGATGTAATACAACTGTTAGCACAGTAATATGACGCACATTGGAGACCATATTTTATTGTTTGACGACTTGCAAACCAGACTGTTTTTACGTTCTTCATAATTATTATATTTTCATTTTCTAATTCAATAAATTCATAAAAAATTTTATCATGAACTACGTCTGCTATTATTACGAATTCCTCAAAAGATAAATTTGAATGTTGCTATTGATTGTATTGGCGTCTCAAAGGAACAGTGTAAGAAATATTGCATACACTGACATTTCTGAAACTTTCTTTAATCTTTTTACATGGAAAAGTGACTAAAATATACAATTTTAGCTTCTAAGCCAAGCGAAAATTGTTTTACAATGATTTGTTTTTAATTTTTGTTTATAAACACTTTATTGCGTAAAAGGAGAGCTTCAATATTTAAATGTAGCAACGTTTATCGATAAAAATTGTATACTATTGTACATAATTAAAAAAATTATTTGAATCATTTTTCAATTTTCGCAATATTTTTATCTAGCGAAAAGATAAACTACCTGATATAACTGTGAACAGCATTTTACAACGTGATCCCTTTTAATTTTAGTTAATGTTTTTTTTTTTTTTATTTAAAAACATTGATGCTAAGCACTTTCATTTATTACCAATAACGTTTTGAGAAATACATAATTATATGAAACTATTCAATCAATAAATTTTGTACTACAAATGTATATATACAGGTATATATATATATATATATATATATCGTTTTGAATCACTTTCAACTTTTCTTTTTAAATATTATGCAATTTTATGGTAGTATAGTAACCAAAGTTTGACTTTATTAACATTTGAAAACGGAATATTTTAAAAATAGCATTTTAATATGTATTTATATGGAATAAAGAGCGTACTTTATTATTGTAAGAAATCAACCAAAAAATAAACGTTAAGTACCTATACTACAGCACACAAAAACCATTCTTACTTATACACGCTATACACGATATACATGTATATCCTTAATGAAATGAAATAAATTATAATATAAGATATTAATTTCAATAGTCTTATTTTACCATTTAGCACATGTTTATAAATCATTATAAACATTTATGGTTCTATCAACGAAAACATTTTGTAATTAATATTAACATAATTTATCTTAATGATGTTATTTTCTATATTTAGAAATGATATTAAAATTTATAATAATATTAAATATATATTTTACTATTTAAAACATTAATTTTTGGTTTATATTTTATAATGTGTAGAATATACTTTCCAGCATTCGTGTTTTTAACAATTAATGCAGCAAAAATCGCAAGAGACAAAATTCTAACATTTTTAATTGAAAACAAGTTTATGTCTTCTTGATATACCTTAACTGATGGGTTTTTGGACAATTTAATTATAGCCTAAATATATATCATAGATAGTACATAATAAATAGGCCTGTTATTATATATAATATATTCAATTTTAGTAATTAATTAAATATTAATAAATCATAATAATCATTATTAAATAACATATTTTATTATTTTATATTTTTTTATTCATAAATTATGCATTTTTACAAGCGAAAAATATTACGATATTATTAAAATAAAAATGATCAATTATTTTACTACATAATTATTTCTAATTGAATGGAATCTATTATTAAAATAAAATAAACTCTAATTGTAAATATAATAATAATCCAACAAATGTATATAATTAGTGATTGTATCTCCATTGAATTATTTACTTATTATCTAAATTTTACAACTTTAAACTAAGATCAATTTCTTCTTCTTCAGAATCTAAAAAAATAAAATAAAATAAAAAAGTATATTATATTTAATGAATCAACTTTTATTTCATTATGCAGATTAAAAAATTCAGTAAATCAATGCAGTGGATATTGTAAAGGGTTGAATGAGACTCCATTACAATTCACCTCCAGTGATTATTTATTATCTACAAACGATGTTAAACGTACTTGGGTCAATAATTTCATGCTGAGGTACTGAAGATACTGGTAAGAGTTGCAAGGTTCTATCATCAATAGTACTATCATCAGGCAAAGAATTTAAATCTAATACATTTGAGCCAACTAAAAAAAAAAAAACAATATCGTTATAATTTTATAGTGTCATCTACTATCTAGATAGTATTATCTAGATATAGTAATAGTAATAATAATAGTAATAGTAATAGTAATAGTAATAGTAATAGTAATAGTAATAATAATAATAATAATAATAATAATAATAATAATAATAATAATAATAATAATAATAATAATAATAATAATAATAATAATAATAATAATAATAATAATAATAATAATAATAATAATAATAATAATAATAATAATAATAATAATAATAATAATAATAATAATAATAATAATAATAATAATAATAATAATAATAATAATAATAATAATAATAATAATAATAATAATAATAATAATAATAATAATAATAATAATAATAATAATAATAATAATAATAATAATAATAATAATAATAATAATAATAATAATAATAATAATAATAATAATAGTTATATTTTATTTCTATGAAATAATAACTTTTATGTACTCATACAATCGCTGTTGTATGATAATTTCTGAACATTTCAGTGAAATAAGGTTGTTTTGGTGAAACTCAATTACATTACACTATTACACCAAATATGTTACAACACGACCACGGTAGATTATAATCAGTGCTTGAAAAGTACCTTTTAAAAAGGAATTAGTTCACGTTTACGTAGTGGCGTAGTAACGGGAGGGGGTGTTGGGGACAACCTCCCCCCAATATATTCAGGTTTGGAAAAAATGGAATTAAAAAAAAAAAATGATATCAGTACAAAATATTATTAATATTTTCAAATATATATTTTACAATATATTTTCGAGTTCGTACAAAATCGCGTGTGTCAAAACAATAATATAAAAACAACTTGTATCTATATCAAACTGCAAAAATACAAAATTGTATTATTTCGATTTTTGGATTTTATTTTTCTTCGAAAAATGGTTCATGTTCTGGCTTCAATAAATTTTACATATCAAAAAACTGTTTTACTAAATTTTAAAAGTATAATTACAACCACGGACCAGTAACTATGGCTCTGGAGATGGACTTTGCAAGAAGTCCGAAACGTCAGCCAAAAACTGATGACATGAATATTTCTAAAAATACAATGAATAAATCAACAATCCATGAAAGCTATAACACATTCATAAATTCTAAAACTTCTTTAAATTATATTTAAGAAAAAATCAAACTAACGAGTTTTTTTAAATGTCTTCCTTCCAAGCACTGATTATAATGTACCGTGATTCGGGAACACGACATAACGATTGGTATGTTCATAAATTATACCCCATGTATTACACACACAACACCTTAAATGATTATTTATTAACTATGGTGATAAATGTACCTTGATCAAGATTTGCACGTAGTTGTGCTCTAGATGTCGATGTTTTCATTAAATACTTTTTACCTATGTTATTTTGACAAAAATCCATTGGTCCAGCTAAAACCGAATCATCTAAAAATAATAATAATAATAATAACAACAACAACATCGTTGAAATGGTATAGAGTCAATAACCTACAAATGGAATCTAAACGTTTTAAAATGAATACGATTTGAACATTTCAGAAAATGAATTTTATAGTGCGTATGAATGGATAGTAAAATTTCCATTATTATTTATTACGATATGTTTTAATACGACATGACGGTTTAACCGAAATTTAATTGTATTGCGTATTACGCTATAAAACACCATATTTTTCATGAAACTCTATGTATTTCCTTGAATGATACGTACTGATATGAGGAAGAATTGCATTTTTTACGTACAAATAGTAAAATGCATCAAGAGCTAAACAAAATAAGGATATATTAATGTTATATTTACATTATCGGGGCGAATAACGTTTTACACTTTTACTACAGCACGTTTAATAACAAATGCGACTTTATGCTAGCGCGCAAAGGCGGTTTTACTCGAACCAGGGATCAATAAATTATTATTATAATATAATTATTATAATATATTGTAAAATAAGAAGCGCGCGCTTTTTTTAAACGTCAAATACAAACAGCTATGGCTGTACAGCATTTTCTTTCTTTCTATAAAATATGATTCGCGGGCTATTTTTTTTAAATAAATAAAAAATAAAATGAAATATAAAACAATGTATTTAATTTTAAATTTCTCACCATATTTTCGCGCTACTTTTTGTAACTCTAACGACAAACCGCCACCCAGCGCGCTAGTATAGAGTCGCATTTGTTGTGAAACGCACTATAGTGCTATTGTCCGTACAACTTCGTTTTGCTTCTTTGTATTTTCGTGTTATCAATAAATAATTGTATAAATAAATCCACTTAGGGCTTTATATTTTCTTCCAAACAGCCTCCGCAAATATTAACAACTTGAATTTTGAATTTGTCTTTTTAGTATTAGAGGGATTTGTGGAAAATAAATTTTCACAAATTGTGAGTCCGAAGTAATTATTACAACGAATTCCAATCGGCATACAGATTTTTTTATCGCTCATTACATCACCGGTACAAGAAATATCTAAATTACCATATTTTGTGTTTGTAAAAACAATGACGAAATATCGATCTTCCAACCCACTTGATTATTACATGAATTTTTAACCGTATTTTATAAAATCTAGGTACAAATAGATTTTTAATTATTTAATACTTATAAATATGTAAAATTAATTCTACAAGTTTCATTAAAGGCAGTGATTCGTCCAACGTTATCACATTGAGGACAAGAATTATCATTTTTAAGAAAAAATTTTTGAAATAAATTTATCTTACGATTCGCATTTTTGATAATATATTTATACCTAGAAAAAAAAATGATGAAAATATTTAATGTTTCTATGTATGTATATAATACATTATCATATAATATTAAATGTGTAGGCTATACATAAGTATTATTTTCATTAAAATGTTTGATATAATTTTGTTCCTTATACCAAACAAATAATGTGTAACAAATTTATATTCGAAAATTGATTAATGAAGATATCAATATGGGAATGTTAGAGATTTCACGGTTAATTTAAAACATACTTACGTTGATGAATACATTAAAAAAATAACGACCCACCGGTGTTGTGAATGTCGTTTAAGTAAATACTTAGATAAATATTTTAGAGTTTTGTTATTACTTATTATTATAAATTTGAAAGCAATGATAAATCATTGCAATCAATAAAACGAGTCTGAGAGGACACTTTTCTTTACGTTTATACGTTTTTTATACGTTAAAAAGTACCTACTACAGACAGAGTTCGTGGTTTCCTTGTGAGTGTACAATTAATTTACAACATTTTAACAAAGTGTTTAGTTGTATTGTATTGTATTGCATGCGAGTTAATTGACATGTACTGTAATTATTTATTATAATTTATTTTTTTATGAGCTCCATATAATATCAATGTAAAAAATAAAATATAAAACATGTTAAATGCTTTTAATAATTTATTTACAGATTATTTAATTACAATTAAACATTAGATTATTATAATATTAATAATAATTTAATTCAAAATTACATGATAAATGTATAATTTTTAAATACTATAGTGTAATATACTCATATTATAATAGGTACTCATTTTATTTTATTTTAAAATTTTATGTAAATAAAAATAACAAATTTTTTTAATAAGAACATTTTAAAACATAATAAACATAAAAAATAAAGTTAATGATTAAAAAACAAAATTAGTTTATTTAGTCTGTGTTAATTACTCGTTGTATTAATTGTTGTTACCATATGACTTGAGCCTTGCACACAAATATCTTTGAATTAAAATAGTATTTGAAACCATTTTGTGTGGCCTATTCAAAATAGTACACGCAAAATAATAAATAACAAAAGGTTCACAAATTGTGAGGCGTAAACCAAATGTGGGTCGCAATAAAATGGTTGATGGATCGTGAATAATTTTCACATGAAGAACACATGAGTTCAAAAATAACTATTATTAATCTATTTGACACTTTGAAACAATTCAATAAAAATGAGTTTCAACCGTAGATATTTAATGGAGTTCTGGTTTTCTATTCAAAATACCTAACACTTTGTGTTAAAGCTATAAACGCTGCTTACCATCCAATTTTTCATATAATCCCGTGAAGTTGTTTTTCTGTCATTTTTTGATTCTGAGCGGAGCGATGAATCTATTGTTTTTACAATGATGTTTATTTTTTTTTTTTTTACATTTGCTTACTTCGAAAAAGTATGTTTTTCTGGATTTAAAATAAATAATAGACAAGAAAATTTTGCTTTAGAAGATGCTGTCAGTAATGTTTTAGTCGCTGTTCTAAATATTGATTTATTCGGAGTTGTCATTAATGGTTTAATCGGTATAGTTCGAGTATTTAAAGTTGATTTATTTCGAGACAGAATTGTGACTAAAGTTGTATGAAATCAGTACAGCAATTTTCATCATTTATTTGAATTTGTTGAATTTGCTCTAAAATAATAATAAATTAATAATGGCTATACGTTTATTTTAAAATATAGGTACCTACCATATCATAAAATGTTATTTAATCTCTAATTGTTAATTACCTGATTTATTATTTTAAATAATTTATTGTATTAGAATTACATCCAACTTCTTGATATGAAGAATTGTTCCGCTGCATTTTAGCTTTTGATATAATTGATGAGTAGTCTGGAAATATTGAAGGAATGGCATTTACTTTTAATTTCAGCATGTAACTACCACTAGCACTTTAAATACATTTTCTTGAGTGAAGTGATCGCTACAAATTTTACTATATCGTTTTGGAAAAAAACTTGTAGGTCCAACTGCTTTTATCCATTTCTGATTCCTTCTGTCATTATTAAGAAGGAACCGGTTACATAAAAAAAAAGTAGAAATAAATTATAATTTAAAGACTATATTTATTTGTTTGGATCAATGATAATTATTTTGTTCAATAATGATGAAAACAACAAAATGGGGTCGAAAGAACATTTTTTATTATTATAATGGATACTTACGAAAAAAGTGTAGTTTTCGACCGTTATATTTTGCTCTAAATGTACAAAAATGTACACTACAAGAGCAAACCATGACAAATATCACTTAGAACTTAATAATTTCTAATAAAACACAAGGCGGTCGAAATTAGAATCACATATTTAGATTGGCGTCTCATATTCGGTTATCCCTTATCGCTGGGATTGATTACATCTGTATAAATATTGTCCAGCCAGCGCATGGCGGTCAAACTTCCTACTTGCGTATATACAGGTATAATATACGAAATCGGTTATCTAGTTAATATACAAATATGTATATGTATATCTGTGGTTAAAACTTCTTAAAATTAGTAATTTAAGTATTAAAGATCATTAATTAGCGATTTAAATTTAAATGTAATTTAATGTGGTAAATTAAAAGAAATTGTAAGTACACACTTAAATTTCTATATCCATTATCAAGAACAGCTATTTGTGAGACCGTATCTAAAAAAAAAATTATTAAACATCAGTTTTTACAGTAGTATTAAATACTAACAAAAATAACTTGTATATTCATCATGTAAAATTATTAACTAATTATTATATCGATTCAATAAAATGTTACAGTAATTATTATACAGACTTACTCACATTTATAACATGATTGATCCAATAAAGCTATTTTTGTTTTATATTAATAAAACTATAATATTAAAACTTTTAACATTTTCACATATTATTAGAAAAAAATTTAATTTTGTTATGTGTATAAAAGCGCATTTAATATAAGTAATGTGAATATTTTTTTAGGTGTTGAATTAAGAAAAGTTAAAGTCGTGGTGGATAATTTCTTTATGTTTACAATTGTAAATAATTATCATTTCATTGTAAATAATATTATTACGCAAGAGTATATTTCTTAAACATTTTAAAAGAAATACATTAATTATTAAACTTACTTTTACAAATAAGTTCAGCATCCATGATGGAATCTCTTTTAACTAAAACTATGATACACAATAATATTATTAACATTTTTATAAAAAATGTATGGATTTATTAACCTATATTGTGTACCAAGGATTTTAATGTTTTCCCATAAACAATGCAAAAGGCAAAGAGTATAATTTGTGATAATTTATCAACCATTAATGATGGACATATTTATATTCTACATATTTGTTTGATCTGCAATATTAAAATTTTATTAAATTTAATGTTTAAAAATCATTCACATTCAAAAAAACCAAATATATTTCCATCATGTTTAAGAATTTTAAATCTCTGCAGGTTCTAATTAAATAAAATCTGTTATAAATCATATGGAATATATGACTTCATGTAAATGTTTTCCTGGCAACGCTCATCCTCCCATAAACTATTGTAAACCATTTTAACACTATTTTTATAAGTAATACGTAAGCATTTTTTAACCAATATTTCAAAATTCGTAATTCACCCTCAGCCCTTAGAACATAATTTCTAATTGATCGTTCCGCTGGCTTTGCACTCATTAATTCGTATGTGAATATAATTGTTAAAAATGTTTAAGTAATCAAATAATTTTTTTTATTATTCTTTTAATATTATTATTATTATTATTTATAAATTTAAATATTTTAGATTTCTACATTGAAAATATAAAATTATACTTAAAACTAAAATGTATACAAGCATGCTTTTAAATATCTTATTCTGGTGACATTTAGTTGAATAATACGTACATGCATTATTTTATAATTATGCTTTCAATTTTAATGCCTACCTTTATATATTGTTTATAATTTTATAATATGTAATATATAAGTGTTACGTTAAGTAAATTTATTATTTTCTTAATAGTAATTTATTTTAAATTGATAAATTATTTATTTGTTGAAAAAAATTGTTGCACATAAAATGTTGTTATATGAACATTACGTAACAGACACTTTTAAACATTTAAAACCAGTAAAAATTTTGAAATGATGGTTACAAATTATTGCAAATACCTTACAAAAAAAAAAAACAAAAGTTCTAAATTAATTTTTTTAAATTTGATTTGGGAGTGCCAGGAAAATATAATGGAAATATTAAGGTGGTCCTTTAAATTATTGAGAACACCATATTCTTAATAAATTTGTTTGGTTAGGTATTTCCTTTTGTAGACTGTAGTTATTCGGTTATTAGATTACACATATAAGAGTATCTATACATTTCTGAATGCGGATTTTACTTATGTTTTGTCATTTGAATTCGCGCGATCTTAAAGTAATAATGATAGCCAAGTCAAAAATATTGACACATAATATATATGTATTAAAAATAAATACGAACGATTTGCGTTGATCATACACCATGCCTTTGGTTCAAGAACAGTTTGTTTTACAAACACTAAACATTATTTGTTTAAAGTTAGTTTTTTAATATAAATTATATTATATAATTTACGAATTAAATGACAGCAGGATATAGAGTTACATACATTCCATTGCTGAATGAAGAAGATAGAAGAAGTATGACTTCAAAGAAACTAAAAATGTATTTATTTTTTATTAATATACTTATCAGTTATCACATTGAAAAACCATAAAATACTGTCTCATTATTTTAATGTGAATATTAAATTTCTATTAACATAAAAATGGTACATTGTCGATAATGTTGTAATGGGAAAAATATACCTCTGCCTCTAACGTTTGTATCTTCCACAGTTACTAAAAAAAAAGAGTTATAATAATAATTATAATCATAATAGAATTTGTATTATTAAATCCTTAGTGAAGCAATAAATGTAGTGGATTTTGGTACGTTTTATTATATGTAATGGATATATAATAAAACTTGACACAATATAAATATTTAGTGAGTAAATAATTAGTGACGAAATATATTACAGTACCCGTTGTTTGGTAATAACAACTGAAGGTACTTTTATCGTATGCTATTTTTTAAATATTGAACGAACTTCAGAAATCGGTTATCAAATATTTTTATAAATTATTTATATTTCGGGAGAAATCAACGATTTTTTCTTTACAATTCTTAAAACATTAATAGGTAGTTTGATACTTTAAACTTTAAAGTTTAAAGAATACGAAATTTCTTAATTCAGTATAATGTTAAAAGGTATTTCATTCTGAGGTGTATTCAAAATTCATTAAAATGGATTCAAACAAATATTTTTCTAAACGTTTAAAATTATTTATTTTATAATTAATTTATGACATGATACATAAATTCGTATAATCATCTATTATTACATCATTTTATGTTACATTTTCTTTGTGCAAATCAAATTTAAAAATCGTAAAGATTGATATTTCTCTTTCGTAATGAACTAATAAAAATGTATTATTATTTCTTTTAATCGTGGATATAAAGTATAAGTATAAGTATAAGTACACAAACAAATAAAGTGAAAAATCCATGTAAAATATTTATTTAATTTTCATCTAGATATGTTATTTGTATAGAACAGTGGTGGCCAAACTACGGCCCGCGGGCCAACTCCGGCCTGCCATCATTTATTATCTGACCCGCGAAAGTATTCTACATTACAGTACGTATATTTGCGTGTATATAATATTTTTAATTTATGTTAAAAAAAAAAAAATTGAAAAATTAAAAAAATACAGTATACATTTTTCGTATTTAAAATAATGTATTAAAATAAAAATAAATAGTTCCTAGTTTCTTATTGCTTATTGTCATTTACGTCATTGCTTATCAAATTTCAGGCCCGGCGAAACAATTTTTTTTTTATTATGGCCAGCGGTAAAAAACGTTTGGCCACCACTGGTATAGAAGATCTATCATTTAAATTTTCCAAAAATCAGTTTTCGTGGCAATGTATAAGGTCATAAAATTAACAATTAATAATGTATATTATCAATAATTATTATTTGATAGCTCACTATAATCATAAGCGTGGATAAATGCATCTTTACCACTTTGGTCATCTGCATGTATAAAATATTGCAAAAGTTTAAAATATGTAATTAGATTATAGTATTAAATAAAAGTGGGAGTTAATATAATTTAAAAATATAGAGGTATATGTTTGTAATATAAAATTAATTATAAATTTAAATACAATTATTAATTAACTGTATATATGATACGTTGAATTTAAAATTTATAAAGTTCAACGCATAACAAATATATAACAATTACGGTACGGGCTTACCAGTAAACCCTGCATCTAAGAGTTGTGCTGAAATATAAATAATATTTGACTAGTACGACATAATATGATATTCAGTTCATAACATTAAATGTTCATTAAATAATTTTTTTCCAAACTAAATTTGTAAAATACAGATGTAAGAATTCAGAAAAAAATGCTAAAAATTACACCGTTTCTATATATATGAATGTTTATAATTTATAAATTTAATTTTAATTAATTTTATAATTTTTAAATGAGATCAAATTCAGAAGTTAAATATTAAATGCTAAATTGTTGATTGTTAACATAAATCAGTCGAAGTTAGAATACATTAAAGGACTGGTGAATAATACTGAATAATTCATTATTTTTTCGTATATATATATGCAATCGATATATTATTATTATTATTATTATTACCTAAATATTTTATGATGCCTACTGCATTCCGTTCATTAAATTAAAGATATTTTAAATTCCACAAACATTATTACGATAATATTAAATATTAAGAAAAGAAAAATGTTTAAATATTCTCTAAAAATCTAAAAACGTAGACGAAAAATAAAATACATATAATGTGTGTTGAATTAATTTATACGTAATTCGAAATATATGTAATAGAGTCGCAAGATTACGTTGGGCTTGGTCAATCATACTGCAGTATATACCATGGTATGCGCGTTATCCATTGGGTCCCAGATGCGACAAAAAAGTAATATGTGCATTCGTGTGTTTCACGTGGAAAAAGAACAATTTCAGTCTTGGGCCGAATAAAATAAACTTATACACCCACCTTGAGAATTAAAATATATTGCAGAGGTATAGGGGAAATTTACGTGCTCTCTCTCTCTCTCTTTCTCTTTCTCCTACCACGTAAGATATTGAATTTGGCACATTATTGTAGAATAAAAAGAAAATGAAAATGGGCTTCTTAATAATAATATTGTCCTTGTTTCCTTGAGCTCGACCCTCCAAGCATATAACACTCCCGACATTCATATGTTTTTGTAAATAAATAACATTCAATTTTCAAACTAAATAAAACAATGTAATATTAAACAGCTGATGCCGAAAATATAATAATAAAAACTAAATGTTTATTATCAATTATTTCTAACTATATGTATTTACTATATAAATATAATGCTTCAAAGTTAAAATATCGTCAATAATAAAATAATGCTGGTAATAATATGAACACAACAATTTTTTCAGCATTGTACGAAGTGATGTAAAATTATTAATCACAGCATCATCATTAATAGGTATATCATTTTCGAATTATAACAACATAAATAAATCTAATATTTCTACACACATAGCACTTCAAAGCCGAGATTTTATTAATTTTATTATGTAAAGGCTCTTTCAGGAGAAACGCTGAATACTAGGTAAAATGAGGCCTATAAGTGCTGTGTAAATAGGATGGACTATATTTGTTAACTCTTTGTTAATACAACTCGCGTTGAATACCATATTAATTATTGTTCGACGACTTGCAAACCAGATTGTTTTTATACGTTCTTTATTATTATTATTACCTTCATTTTCATTTATTTCTGTTTCATTTTCTAATTTATCAAATTCATACAAATTTTCATCATGAACTACGTCTGGTAATATTACGAATTTTTCAAAACTAAAAGATGAATGTGCTAATTGACTGTAATGGCGTCTCAAAGCAATAGTGTTTACAAACTTTGCATACACTGACATTTCTGAATCTTTCTTTAATCTTTTTTCACGGAAACGTGACTAAAATATACAATTTTAGCTTTTGAGCGAAACGAAAACTGTTTTATAATGATTTGATTATTTTTTTCTCTGTAAACACTTTATTGTGTAGGTGAGCACCAATCTTCAAATGTAACAAGGTTTTTCAATTAAAGTTTTATTCCATTTTACATAATTAGAACATTAGATTTGTTTTTTAATTTAGCGAATGGATAAAGTATTTATCGGATAACATTGTAAACGTCTATTAAAATCATGATTTCTTCTAATTTTTATAAAATAGTCTTTTAATCTTTTTTTTTTTTCAAAAATAATAAAGCTAAGCTTTTATATTTTTTTCATCAATATTAATACAAAAGAAATAATAATAATAAAAGTATGCGAAAAAATCCGATAAGTTTTGTACTATATCGTTTTGAAACAGTTTACGATTTCCGAGATTATACAGAATGAAAAAAAAATATTTTTTTTATTGTTTAAGTTTAAAATTAAGAATTAAGCGTTTTAACGATAAAGTCAAATCCATACAAATTCACTAAAACTGTTCCGGTAAATAGGATTAAATAGCAATACATTTCCGGATTAAATAGATATTTAAAATATTCATGTTGTTCAGCACAAAAATCTATATATATTTCGCCCTTTCTTAAGTTTTTCAAATTTGAGCATATAAACATTTTAAGACATATGATAAAAATAATATTTTATTACTTGTACACTATATACGAAAATGAGTATATTAAAAGGTATTTTAACCAAGAAATAAACGTTACGTATAATACAATACAAAAAAAAAAACATTCTTACCTACACATGTTTCGTATTCTAAATTACACGGGAAAAATAATACAATTATATCGCATATTATTGTTAATACTCTAATTTTATCTATCAGCTTGTTTGTAAATTGTCATAGACATAGGTCGTTGAATGTTGATGGACGAAAACTTTAGATAATTAAAATAATTAACATCATTTTTATATCGTAGTGATATTGTTTATCGTATTTAGAAATGATGTCAATATACTTACTAGCATTCGTGTTTTTGACAATGAATGCAGCGAAAAATGCAAGAAATAAAATGTCAATACTTATAGTTGAAAACATGTTTACGGTCTTTTTGTTACACCTTAAGTGATGTGTCTTAGAAATTTTACTGTTGCTCGAGACACGTTTTTTAAATTTTTTTATACGAATTAGTATACTACACGAATTTGGAGAAAATATGGTCTTAAATAAATAACAGACGAAATGCACATTAATATTTACCTCGATAATGTCTGAAGAACTAGTTTTAATCGACAAAAGCAAACAAATTTCGTAATTTCGGTAAAAGTACAATGATAAACATTACTGTTCGTATATCGAAAATTATTCGTTACTGTGTTGGCTTTCACAGTGACCTGGGACCACTCGTTGCTATAGGCTCAACTAGGAGAACAATTTTTACGTTGATTTACTTACAAATTTACAAATTAAATTGTCATATAAATAGTATAACATTGTAATGCGTATTATATAATATATTATGAGTAATAGCGTACGTTTTGGATATTATTGATTCTAATAATCATAACTGTTTTTATTTTTTATATTCATTGTATTATATTTTTGTAGCTTGAATATTCGTAACATATATTTTCATAATTCTGCACGCGCACGCACGTGTACGTGTGTGTTCACAAGAAAAAATAATATATTGTAGTTTTTGCGAGGCTCTAAATACTACCGACTCCAATTAGTCAGTTATTTTATATTTTTTCCGCGTGTTCGCGCAATACTTTATTTATTAGGTAGGTACCTAATAACGACCGGTTTGGGAATCCACGAATTATAAGTGATTTGTATTACATTATAGTTGAATTGTTATGTACTTATTTATTATTGTGAATTTTGTTGAGCCAGAGGAGGGCTCAGAACATTATTTTTTTCCGACGATTTTATATTTTCAGATTCTGAGCGGAGCGATGAATCTATTGTTTTTACAACGATGTTTATTTTTTATTTTTTCTATCCTGCGTACAGATTTTCGACCAGAAGGAGTGCTCCGATCTCTTCGGCCACAGTTTGTTTCCGGCAGCAATTCGCATCTAGTTGGTACTCTAGAACAGTGGTTCTCAACCTTTTTTGCGTGACGACACCCAAATTTAGATCCGTAAAAATCGCGACACACATCAATGGATATTTGAAAATTTAACAAATATATACCTATGTAAAGTATTACATTTATATGTTACCATTTTATTAAAAAATAAATAAAATAATTAAAATTCAAACAGTTTAAGGTAGGTATTGAAATTTAAAAAATTATTAGTTTATAAAAGTAAATCAGTGTGTAAAGTATAAACAACTATGAATAAAAAATTTTTTTGGCGACACACTACCTACGGTGTGTCGCGACACACCGGTTGAGAACCAATACTCTAGAGAGATCATTTTTCGATATTCTCCAAAGCACCTAAAAATATAACTAAAAAACGCTAAAAATGCAATTTCGTCTTAATAGATTGTTGTTTATTTCTTCGTCATTTTGAAACTAATAGTCATAGAAACCTGAAATTTTCACCAAATATGTAACTTTAGACTGTATTTACGAGAAAAGTAAGCTCCGCTCTTTATCGAGTGCAATGACTTATCATTGCTTTCAAATTTAAAATAAAAACAAAACTCTAAAATCTTTATCCAAGTAATTCACTCAAGCGATGTCCACAACACCCAGCGGCTCGTTACCTTTTTTTTATATATATATATTTTTTTGTAAGCAGTATACAAATCACTAGTTACCGTTTATTTTGAATTATAATTTCATTTTTGTTACATACAAATAATTGTGTGAATGAATGCACGCCAACACTGTGAGCGGTGAAAAAGAAAAAAAATATATTAAATTTTGGTAACCGGGTGTATAAGTATGTACACCGATAGTGCTCCTGGTCCGTTCACACACTAAGCAGTTGTATTGATTGAAAACGTTTTACATTCGGTACATTATCAGTATTCATAGCCAAAAGTTCAAATAAATAAAAAGTACACTTATATGTAACTAGCATTTTTATTATTTTCCTAGCATTGACGTTGCACACGGCATGTCATAATATACAGTTTTGAACACAATATACCGCTGTGCACGACTGATGTGTTTCGAGCGTCGGAAACGTTTAATAACGAACGTTTGCGGATGAAAAAATAAAAAATAAAATTTAGGTATTCTCACACTCTCTCTCTCTCACACACACACACACACACACACAATCTGTCTCTTTTTATTAATTATATTATTTATTTTATTATTTATTATATGCGGACATTGGTCGCGTGCAAGTATCGAGATTCGAACAGAATAACAGACGAGCAGACGAACGCGCGGCCGGTTGTACGTTTGTTTAAAAACACGATACGCAAACAAACCAGTGAAGGCTGGTTGTATTAAAAATAAATTATAAATGATAATAATAATAATATGTTTATTAATAAAACTGAAAACGGTCGATCAAACGCGCTTCGTGCGGTTATTGTGATAGTCATGCGTGTGAAAGGTACAGCATATAAAACCACTGTGTGTTATCGCGAGCAGCGCCAATTTTTGACGTTAAGACGTTAAATGCTGCGGCTAAGTATAAGTTCGAAAAGTGGGTTCTACAATAACAACTAATTCCAGGAATAGTGTTATCCGTAGATTAATTTTGTCTAACCAAATATGTTTGAATAAAATTTTATTCCCCGGATAACATACAAAATTCGCTCGATTCGTTCGAAAATAAGAACGTTGCGTCGTTCGTACACACATCGCCGCCGCTGCCACCACGGCATGCACCAAGTTTTTCAAAACATGTAATACACGTACACGAAATACCACTCGCTTTCCCTAATCACTCGTTACACAAAAGAAATTCGATTATATATTATAATATCTCATTGAATATTACGTTGTTTTAAAGTTATCTTTTAGTATTATCATAATAACTCGTGGAAAGAAAAACGTATTTCAAAATAATATTGAACTATGCGGAGAATTGTTATCCAGAGAATTAATTGTATTGTAATACCATTATATGTTATACTCCGAATAAAGTGTGGTATAATTTTAATCTTAGAATAACTATTCTCTGGATAATACACGATATTGTAAAACCGGCCCTAAGGCAACCACCGCCAACGTCTGTGCGGCGCTGCTAAGCAGCTGTCTATTGCTATAAGCCGTCTATTGCGGCTTTTTCCATCATACACAGTGTGGCGCTGCTAGTGGCCGCGTTTGAAAGGACCTTAAAGGTCCCGGCACACGCGTCCGCCTTTTAACGTGCGGTACCGCAACAACCTATGAGCCACACACACAGGGGCGCAATTTCACTGAAAAAACTGGGGGCGCTGAAACCCCTCGATTTTTCATGTTATTTTATAGAGTTCTCGATATCTGCAACCCTTCAATGACCATTAAACAGTTACATACTTGAGTAATGGCTGTGATGCTTTGTAAAGTATATTATTATTTAATTACACGTTCATTGATAAACGTAACATATGAATGTTATTAAACCGTAATCGACTTTAATTTAAATTTGCGTTTACACTTTATTACTTATTATAATAACAACATCCTCCTTTCCCCTTGAGCAAAAATATCAATTATTTCGTTTATCTCAATTCGATTGGGAAACGTCTTTTTCAATAACCATGATAATCTGTGATAAAACTAAAATAGTACTTTGAATGTTGTCACACTGCGATGTTTTCGCCGAACGTCGAACAGCCGGAACGATTTTATCGCCAGTCGCTACACTAATCGAATCGATATATTTTATCAATTGCATATTATTATATTGTACACGCATAAAATCGTCTGAATTTAAATTGTTTTCTTTGATTTTTTCGACCAGTCTGTGAGACAACATAATATTTTCAGTCATCACACGATGATTATTCATTTAGATGATATCATAGAACAAAACTGTTGTTATGTATGTATTGTGTACCTACATAATAACTACTGAAACTTAAATAAATACGAAAATAAATTGAGGGTGCTAATTTCAAGTACTGTGGGTGCTAAGCACACCCAAGCTCCTCCCCCAAATTGCGCCTATGGCCACACGTGTCCGTTATTTAACGCACAGCGCCGCGTCATGAAACGAATGCCGTCAGTTCGTATTATAACAGTGAATCATTGATGTGTATATAGGTACAAAAGATTATTGCGTATTTGGTGTACACAAAAAAAAAATACTTTTTAACAGTCCTTCACGAAATACACCGTTACAAAATATGTCAATCTCCCCTTTTCTTCGTTCGCGGTCGTGATAATACTTTCTCGAGGTAGATTCAAAATTTCCTGGATGGTGTTCAATCTCCTGGATTGTATTTGAACGTCGTCAAAATTGAATAAGTTGCCTAGCTGCCCAGTCTTTTGGTACCCGGGCAATTACGGTTTCTTTTGATTATTCTTTTGCCTGCACCGCACGTCAAAAAGGCGGACGCGTGTACCGGGCCTTGTACGTACGTTTACACGCAGGTCGTGCGCCGTTACGATAACGTTTTCTCGTTTGAAACAATAATAACCGCGGCGGCGATGGAAAAAAAAAAGAACGTAAAACCATTAATTAAACGGCGGAAAAAAGGAAAAAATGCAAAATAAGAAGAAAAAAATTTACAGTAATACACCGAAACTCTAAAACCGTTGTCCATGAGTACTTGCCCAATTCGTTCGAGTGACATCAACAACACTCGCTACCCTTTTGTTTTTTCAATACGAATAACCAGATGTCACCATTGATTTAGTTAACGTCCGTTAAATAATAATAATAATATTACGTCATAATGGTAATAATTGTTAATATTAAATAACAATACGTAATAAACGATGAGAATTATTTTAATTGATTCGTGTGACTAATTGCGCGTTTATAAGCAAATGGTGTTATCAACGCGGTCCTTAACGAATTAGTAACATTAGTGTAATATTATTTTTTTAATTTAATGAAACTATTTTAAAAACAAAAAAAATTCTCCATTTTTAAATATACATAATAGTAGTCCCAAAAATGTACATTTATAGACGACGGCATCTCACTGAATTATTTTTCGTCTACAATCTATAATGATAAATCGAGGTTAACTTCTTCGTCTTCTTCATCTAAAAAAAAAAAAATAATAACAATAATGTATTCGATGGCTAGAAAACAATAATAACTTTCATATGCAATAGTAGTTGTGTGTGATAAAGGTTAATATACATGGCATGTATTTTGTTACCAGTGTTGTGCATTATCTAGGTAAAAGTAACTTGGATCATCTTTTATCTTATTTAGATAAAAAAAAATGGTTATCTGCGGTAAATTATCTAGATAATTATTTTAATAAAAGCTTTTTTTTTAGTTCAACTTGTATTACATATATTTTTAATTTGTTTATAATTTATATAATACATATATTGTACATCGGGTATACAACTGAAATTTTCAAACATTTAAACCTTAGAGATGTTTTGATATGGGGAAATTATTATTATTACAACTTACAAGGAACTGATTCACGATAACGAAAATGTTTTCGAAATTGTTTTCGACTACATAAAGCTGGTCCCACACGACTCGTGCACTCGGCTGATAGTCAGAAATCATAAAGTATTTAATCGTAAGATTATTTTCACTCGTCGAGTTAATCGAGGTATCCTGTTGTTGTCGGGTACCTACAACAGTACAACACGACTCTTGCTGATATGAAATTTAATCTTGGATTTTCCAAAAAAAATCACCTATTATCTCGTACATATTAAGGGGATTGGAAGCGTCCATTTATTAAGGGGTCGTGTATAGGCAATTTAATGTTTTGGGCGCGTTACGCAGTGTGCTTGTGTGAAACGTAAATGATTGTTAGTGTGAGTACGCACAGTCGCCTCGCGTGGCTATATGGGATATTCTCGCACGCGCACGCACATGTCAGCATTCACGACTACTGTTTGAGATTCAATATGAAATCGTACTTCCAACGTACCGGTCGATCTATTGGTGCGATAAGAAATTTGAAAACAGATTTGAATTCCTCGTGAATTTTACTACAAAACGACTTTCCCACTTTTTTTATTTCTTTTTTTTAAGACCTTCAAAAATGAATTATTAACAATTTTTTTTTTTTAATTTGTTCGGTTAATTTTTTTAAGGGTTTATGAAAAAAAAATGGAAAAAGTGGGAAAGTCGTTTTGTAGTCAAATTCACAAGGAATTCAAATCTGTTTTCAAATTTCTTATCGCACCAATAGATCGATCGGTACGTTGGAAGTACGAAACGTCTATTTTGCTATGTTTCATGTGTGTAAGACAAAGAGAGAAAACATCCGCTTCCAATCCCCTTAAGCTACACGCACGTTCCAGCCGGCTACCTTTATAATATAATAACGTATTAAAAACAGGCGTTTCGGAAACTGTATGACGAAACCGCATAAAAAACATCGAACGGAGTATAAAGCGCGTTTGGGACGCTTTTCACAGCGATTCATGTTGGGTAATTTTATTATTACACTTTTATTATTACACTTTTATTACTGTTTTTTGAATGATCATTGCCTTTAAAAATAAACGCGCGATGAACTGACGCGCGCCCATGTGAACCCGACCTAAAGGACTCGTCGGGGTTCAAGTCATTGAAAATCTTAAAGAACACGAAAAACAAAATTCACTAATCGTCGGAAAAAAGGCGCGAAACGAAAAACTACGGAGGCAATGGTCGCGACTTTTTCTTCCAACATTCGACTTTCCGACCCTTTATCCGATTGAATCGAAAAAACGAGACGTGGAAAAACTGGAAAGAGTACAAATTATTTATCATTACACTTAATGTAATGTTATTTTCCATAGTTATATGAATTATGTAATTATGATAAATTATAAGGAACAACAGTAGATACAAGTACGAAAAATAATCCAAACGTTTCGATTTCATGTGATATAAAAATAATTATCTTTTTTTTTATCTAAATAATTTGAATTTTTTTTTATCTATTATCTAGATAAAAAAACCTTAGTATTATCTATTATCTTATCTAGATAAATTTTCACTTAATTATCCGTTATCTTATCAAGATAAATTTAAAGTTATCTTTGCACAACACTGTTTGTTACGCGTATTGTGTATTTTTACAATACAATACATGTGTTTATATTTTACGCGTTATGTTGTACATATCATTTACTACGTTTATATGATAGCGTTAAAACGGTTTAAAATTAAATCGGTTTGAAATTATTTAAAACGTTTTAGCTTAAACCGTTTTCAGATGTTTATATACGTACCTACAGATATTAAATCGGTTTAGCAAATACTTCATAAACCGTTTTAAAATTAATATTTTTATTCCATGATATTAGTCGTTTGTTCTAAGAGAATATCTGATAATATGGATATGAATAAATATCAAATTTTCATATTTTAATTTGAAGTGATTTGTTTATTTTTATTGTGTATTCGCAAATTGTAATGTCAAAATTAAAAGTAATCTTTTCTATTATTGCGGAATTAAAACGCAGAAAATTAAGAGCTAGAATGCGAAGAAAATGGCATTTTGTACTTAATTCAATAACAATACTACAATAATACTACAATAACAATAATACTATATTAACGAAAACCGAATTTTAAATATTAAAATAAAACTGATAAGTGATAACTGATAACACGAGACGCAAATGTACAACAATTCATGCGTTTATATGTCCATTTGATAAACCGTTTTAAGCATATAAAACGGTTTTAATTTCTTAAACTACATGGCGCGAGCGATTTAACTTTTAAAACGGTTTAACTTTTTTAAACCGTTTTAAAGTGTTTACATGACGTGAATGCGTTTTAATTTCAAAACGGTTTAGCTTTAAACCGTTTTAACGCCATCATATAAACGTAGTAATAGTCAATGCGTCTCTTAACTGATTAATTATTATCTACGAACGATGTTAAACATACCTAGGTAAACATATTCTTCTTGATATTCTGTAGATGTAGATGCTTGTGACATATTTCCATCACCAGTATGAGTATCGGGAAATAAATTTAGTTCCATTAAATTGGAACCGCCTTAAAAAAAAGAAAAAAACACAATAGCTTAACAATTTTATAGTGTTACCTATATATGCGAATGGAGATCAAGCGAGTTAATATTCGCATGTGCAGTAAACGTGATACTGTATTCTCTAAATCTAATCTTTTGTGTATGATAATTGTATTAAAAATTATTTATTACTGTAAAATGATATAATTTTGAGTGGGTAGAACGAAATTTTTTTTAGACTCCCCCCCCCTTCATTCCCAAAAAATAAAATCCTGGCTACGTGCTTACTATGTAGTAATACATAATATAGACAATGCCATTTTAGTGATTATGTATTATCTACGATATAAAACGTACTTTGACCACTTGTTTGACCTCGATGTGCTGCATATGATTTGTATTTAGATGATTTGATTCCAATTTTACAATTGATGCAATAAAGTTTTGGTCCATATAAATTCAAATTAACTAAAAAAAAAAAAAAAACAATAATATCGTAACAAACGTATAGATTCAATTACCTAGGAATGGAGTCTAAGTGACTTAAACTGAATAAGGTTTGAAAATTCCGGAGAATTAATTAAATGATAAATGAAAGGGTAATAAAAACTTTATTGCTCATCATTAAAATATGTTTTAATACGACACGATGATGGTTATTTATTTATCCGGAATATTATTGTCTTAAGCATTACGCTATTTTAAATGCCATAGTTTTTATAAATTCTGTAATTATCTTATTGAATAATACGTACGTAAAAACGGAATAAATGCATCTCTTAGGTACGTATAATAGTTTGTTTCTGCAACTAAATAAAATAAAGAAAAATAAGGATATATTAATAAAATAAGGATATAATATGTATGGTGTATTTATTTTATTCGAACAAATTGTATAAACAATACTTATTACTTTCGATAATCCCCAAAATATACTAATTACTATACACATATATATATATAGATTCAACATACATTTGTCAAATTGCAATTAAAGGGGGGTTTTTTTTTGTAAAGATCACTGTTAAAATTGTAATGGGCACTGTAAGAAATCGAATCGAAATTGGACGTACTTGATAGGATTGGAAATGGACATTTATTAAAAATATTATATATTTTATTGGTAATACGCAGTGTAGCAGCGTGTATACGTGTGAATCGTATTTGAGGGGCCGACGCTAAAGATTTCTTTAAGTAATGGGAGGGAATAAGCATAATTAACCGACTGATGAAAATGCCGACCATATTTTTAACAAATTTATGTCGTTTACTGTCCATATGATTTAAGATTGATTTGAAGATAAGATTTGTCACTTCCGCTTTTTCACCGTGTGAGAATTACATTTCTACGAGTAGCTATATTAATTCCATGAAAACTAAATTATGGCATGGGATCATATCAATTTTAGTTATTTATTTATCAAGAGAAATTTTCATAAAATTGTTCTTAGCAGTTACCTTATTAATATTGTGTATACAAATATTAATTTACATTTTAAAATTTTTAAAAAAGTTATACTATTGATAAATAGATACACAGTACGTGTATAAACTGTAATTATTAGATACGTGTAATAGACTGTGACATAAAACATTTTATTACAATAATAGCATATACGTATAATATCTAGCTTTTTATTATTAACTTAACGAGCTTATGCCTAATTGAAATGTTTTTATAATTTTGTAGAGAACGTATTATTATTTATTTATTTTAATAATATTCCTCGGTAAATAATAGATTGATAAGACATATTTTATTTTTGTATCATTTTAGTTTATTTACACAGCTGTTTCATATACCTATATAGTATATTTTATATTTTTTATATATATATATATATATGTATGTATTTTCACATATTAATTAATGTAAAGAAGCTTTCAGTTTGCTAATTCATTCATTGACAGTTAAGACTACTATACGAGTATTTTCGAAAAATAGTTTCTGTACCTCTATTCATGTTCAATTCATTGCAATGAGTATTTTACGATGCGTATAATAATTATTAATAATGAAGTTAAATATTATAAATAACAATATATATACATATATTAAACAAAATTATCTACTAAATATTCAATTTATCCAATAATAGTGCAGATATACGTATTAAAGTGTTAAAATTACCGACTGAAATCATTTAGGTATTTGAAGTACGTGGGGAGAGGGGTGTTACATGTTTCCACACCACCAATTAATTCCAGCCCTGCTTATTTGTTAGTAGGTATGCATAATTAGTATATCGCTAGGATACACACTAACGCACAGAGCCGTCTCATTTCGAACTTCTGGAGATCGATCTAGTAAAGAGTCTGAAATGGGTTTGAATTTTTCGTTAACTCTAATTTATTTCGAATAGCTTCCCGATTTTAATTTGTTTGTTCTTGAGAATTTCAAAAATTGAGTGTTTGGTCCGTTAGGATAGAATGTTCACGAATTAGCCATTCTGTTCACAATAGTTTGTAGTGGATAGCAACCCACAGATCATTCTCCACGAGTGTCCTCAGCATCCATATTCACCGAACATTGGCCAACACTGCCTAAAGCTTCAAGAACGTTCTGAGGTCAAATGTACCGTTCACTTGTACACAGCATTAATTCTTGCATCTGTATCGGGGGCTCAATGACATTTGAAACTTTGACGAATATCAACAATTTTTGAATTTTGAATTTTTTTTTTTTTTTAATTAGTTTTAGAGGGGTTTGTAGAAAATAAATGTTTTGTCAGTCCCAAGTAGCCATTGCGATGAATTCCAATTTGTTTACAGATACTTTTTTATCGTATATTATCTTATCGGTATAAAAAATATCTAAATTACCATATCTTGTGTTTGTAAAAACAATGACAGAATATCCCGCTTCTAACCAACTTAATTATTACGTAAGGTCATATGAATTTTTAACCGTATTTTATAAAATCTAAGTACAAATAGATTTTTAATTATGTACTCGTATAACCTATAAATATATAAACAAGTATATACATACATATATAATATATATATATATATATATTTAAAGTTTCATTTAAGGCAATAATTCGTCCAACGTCATCATATTGAGAGCAAAAATTATAATTTTTCAGAATACATTTTGAAATAAATTTTTCATACCATTCATATTGTCTCTTATTATTTTTAAACCTAAAATAAAACCAAGAAAATATCAAAATATTGCTGCTATACGTATGTACGTATGGATAATATCATACATTTATGTAGGTTTTACAAAATCATCAAAATGTTTGTTATGATTTTGTTCCTTATACCAAACAATTAATAATGTGTAACAAATTTATATTCGAAAAATGATTACCCAATGAAGATATCAATATTATGTTAATGTTAGAAGAGGTTCCACGGTTAATTTAAAATATATTTACGTTGATGTAAATATTATGTTTCACTATTATATTATTACTAGCATCCCCCGGCGCGGTTTCGCCCGCATTGTACAAAATGTTTGAAATATATATCTTCCTACAACACTTCTGTATATCCCAAATGTTTATAAATTGTCCCGTGGCAACTTGTCACCGTGATAACTACTTAACGCCTAGAATCTCAACATTTCCGTATTGGCTATCACTTTAAGCATTTTTTTTCGCGACAAAATGTAGCCTATGACACTCGGGAATAATATTCCTAACACAGACCCTTGGGAACACCGCTATTAATTGTCCGCTGCTCGTTCTTTCCATACATCAATGACCTATCATTGAGATAGCTTGATAGAATACGGACCAGATATTTAGGGACTTGCTTCCTCATAAGCGCTTCACCGATCTTGGTCCATGATGCCGTATTAAAGGCGTTTGTAACATCTAGTGACACTAAGGCGCAAAATTCCCTCTTCCGGAATGGACCTGTTCCTGCTCTGCTGACCGTTTCCATAACCTTGCTTATCGCGTCGATGGTCGACTTACCTCTGGTAAACCCGTACTGATTTGAGTTAAGCTGGTTCCCTTCTGTCGATAAATGTTCTACCAACCTTTTCTTGATTAGTCGTTCTAATAACTTCCCGGTTGTATTTACCAGACAGATAGGCCTATATGAAGATGGATTTTCGAGGGTTTATTCCTTTGCGTAGCAAGACTAATTTGATTTTTCCAAATACTTGGGAAGATCCCCGATTCAAACAACTATTGAATACCTGTAACATGTAGCTAGGTTCCTTTTCTATAATCGCGCGCAGTATAATGTCTGGAACGCCATCGTACAATCATTGTACAAAATGTTTGAAATATTTTTATTGAAATATATATCATCCTACAACACTACTGTATATCCCAAATGTTTATAGATTGTCCCGTGGCAACTTGTCACCGTGGTAACTACTTAACGCCTAGAATCTCAAAATTTCCGTATTGGCTATCACTTTATGCATTTTTTTTCGCGACAAAATGTAGCCTATGACACTCGGGAACAGGAACGCAATTTCACTGAAAAAACTGGGGGTGCTGAAGCCCCTCAATTTTTCATGTTATTTTATAGAGTTATCGATATCCGCAACACTTCAATGACCATTAAACAATTACATATTTAAGTAATGGCTACGATGCTTTGTAAAGAATATTATTATTTTAATTACAGTAATTACACATTCATTGATAAACGTAACATACGAATTATTAAACCATAATCAACTTTAATTTTAAATTTGAGTTTACACTTTATTACTTATTATAATAACAACATTTGCTCCTTTCACTTCGAGCAAAAATTAATTTTATTACTTCGTTTTTTATACTTTATATCAATTTGATTGGTAAGGTCTTTTTCAATAACGATGATAATCTGTGATAAAACCATAAACATATGGAAATATCTTCACAGCATAAATCCAGGAAAATAGATTGATCTAAAACAAATTTGTTGATGATTTGACGTAAAACTATTTTATTTAAGTTAATAGTATATAATGGTTCTTGGTATTTTTTATTTGTCTATTCACGCAGCCGTGGGCAGAACAAGATACAACCATATTTCTCTTTATTTTACTCTACTAGATGTATAACAATAATTAATATAATAAGAAGTAGTAGTAAGAATTCTGCGTAAAAAAGAGGATCGCAAATTAAAAACAATTGATTAAAATTCGAATTATTATTTATATCTTAAGATATGAATATGATGCGGTGATAACTGATAAGCAGCACCCAAGCCCCCAAATTGCGCCTATGCTCGGGAATAATATAACTTTCTACTGGTAAAAGAATTTTCAAAATCGGTTCAGTAGTTTTTGAGATTTTTGCGAACATACAAAAAACGCTGTCTCTTTATATATATAAATACTACTACTACTACTACTACTACTACTAACGCTTTATATTAAAAATTCTTAAAATTAACAATTTGTGTATTAAGAATAATTAATTAACGATTTAAAATTTAAATGAGGTTCATTATGGTAAAATAAATACATTTAAAGCACGCACTTAATTGTTTATAACTATGATCCATGGCAGTTATTGATGTGAACCCAGCTGTAAAAAATGTTAATTGGATAATACAATAGAACTATGTAATAAATATGTAACTTTTATATATGTCTTGTAGTATTATTAACCAAAAAAAATTATCGTTTCAGAAAATGTTATTGTAATTATTGTAAAGTCTTACTCACGTTTATAACTTGTTTGACTGAACAACCCTAAATTTTTTTTTTTTAATGATAAAATTATAATATTTATAAAATGTCACGCTTTTACATTCGTTTAAAAAATACTGTAATTCTTGTTATCTTAGCGCATTTAATATAAATAATGTGAACTTTTATTTAACGTGTAAAATTATGTTTTAAGTTAAGTTCAGTGGTGGTAGATGCAGTTTTAAATTCTGAGCGAAGCAAGGAAGCTATTCATTTTACAATATGATGTTTATTTTTGTATTCCTTTTTTCTGTGTACAACGTTTTGACTAGATGGAGTGCTTCGATCATTACACGTGTAGTACCCATTTTCCGGTAGCAACTCTTTCTGTGGTAATACGATAAGAATGTCATTTTTTCGATTTTTCCTTATGGTTTTTAAACGCGACCAAAAACAGAAAAAAAAGTCTCAAAATCCACGCTTATAAGTGCGAATTAAAAGAAAAACATTTAAGTAAACAATTATTATCGAAAATAATTTTATTTTTCAAGGGTTTTTTTTTCGTTATTAGCCAATCGTGAAAAATATAGCCACGCCGCCACTGCACGTGCCCTAACATAAGTTTAGGTTGGGGCAAAAGTGTACACACAAATACAAAACCATATATAATAAGATGTAATACATAGGGCCGGTTTCACCAACATTTGTTAACGATTTAACATGTTGTTAATTGTATTTAACAATTAATTAGTGAAAATTAGGTTTCACCGAGATTCGTTAACCTTGACACGTTGTTAAGTTGACCATCCGAAATCGGCTTGTTAAAATTAAATCGGCATTTTAAAATGCCATAGATCCACTATAGTAAATTAGGTTATAATCGCCTATTTTTAATATTATATTATCACTTATCAGTTATCATATTTCAATGAGAACCAATGAGAACGTTAGAATCAAGGTAACCGTTTTGGTAACCCAACTAACATTTTGTTACTTAACAAATAGAATTTAACAATAATAATGTAACGGTGAAAATTATATAATTTAACCAGATGTTGAATTTAAACAAATTGTTAACTAACATGGTGTTTGAGTGTATTTAACAATAGTTGGTGAAATCGGCCCATAATGAAAATATTATATAATAAGACAATAGTCTCATAAGATTTATTTTCTTGTCACCACTTTAAAAATTTTGCTGAATTTCCTATGTAGATTTTTTTTCGGCAAACGAATTTTTTTGTACGTTTCGACATTACTGTTTTCCATGTTTATAGTTTAAAAAAAGGAAACTTTCCGTATATATATATATATGTCATATAATAATAATTTTATGACTTAATTGTCTTTATTGTGATAAGTTATAGCTCTGATAACCATTAATGAACCTAACTAGTTGATCAGACAAAGAATCGATGAATTATAATATGACTAGTAAAAAACTTTGACAACTTATAAGAAGTGGAAAAACTAAAAATACCTATTCTCGAACAGTATCGGTTCGAATTGGTAAAATATGCAAAAATTAGGAATTATATTTATTAGGATGAAAGACGTAGTGTTTTGACTAAGATGACCTGCCCCCGTAAATAAGTTCTGGATCCGCGATAGGGTAGAGGGTCCGGGCACCTCGCGCCCCACCCTTGAATTCGCCACTGATTATCATATCATTATTATACAGAATAGCTATTTAAAAATAATATATTATAGAATGTTATAACTGATAACCCAAAAATCGTGTTTATTTTTTTTTAGTAATAAAAAAATACGTACGAGTATATTATACTAAATACTTAAAACTTAAACTTACTTTCACAATGTATTTGAGGAACTATGGTGAATTCGTATATGACAAATAATATTATTATTGTTATTGATTTTCATGACAAAAATCATGTATGTATTAACTTATATTGTGTAACTATATGTTTTAAATTTTTCTATAAAAAAAATACGATAGCCAATGAGTACGATTTGAGATATTTTATCCACACATTGATGATCGATATATTTATATTATATCTATTTGCTTAATATATAATATAAAAATGTGATGAAATTAAATGTTTAATAAACATTCACATTTGGCGTAAACTGTATATAATCGTATTTCAAACATGTTTAAGAATTTTAAATTTCTGCAAATTTTTACGAATTGCTTACGAAAAAAATATTCCGAAATTAGTATATAAAATTCTACGTGTAAGTGCCAGGAAGACGAATGTTGGAAATGTTGATGTGTTCACTGAAATTATAGATCATACCATATTTTTAATAGATTTTTGTTGGTGAGGGATTTCCTCTCGTTATTCGAGTATTTGATTACACGCATAACAGTATATATTTTTTAATGTAAATTTTACTTATGTTCTGACATTCGAATTCGCGAGATCTTAGAGTAATTACTAGGGTTTGGATTTTGAGACAATGGATAATACGAATGATAAAAAAAAACACTTAAAATTTGAAAAAAGCAAAAAAGGCATTTAAAAAAATAATGATTTATTAAACGAACGCTGACAAGTACTTTATCGATACGTGTACATCACCGATAATAAATTATACACATAAGGATAATTTCCAACCATTGCCAGTTATTTTGAATAACGGACTACAAAAAAGGACTGGACACTTGTATCGTAAAAATCTTCAAAATTATTGTGTAAATAATAAATTATACATAAATTACTTATATTCTAACACTTGAATTAGTGTAATTATTTATGGTAATAATTTTACATTTTAAATAGATTAACCGAAAAATTGACAGATATGTGTATACGAACTTTGTATAAATCTTGTACACCAATTACATGGTCCATAAATAGGGTACCATGAAAATTCTATACATTTAATAATTGTTTTAAAATCAGTTGATTTAATATAAATTATAGTATTTTAATTCATCGATTATGTATGACAACAAACTATAAAGTTACATACTTTTCGTTGCTTTCTTAAGAAGATAATGAAAATATCCTTTCAAAAAACCTAAAAATTAAATTTTTTTTTATTATTAGACATTCATTTATACGAATGTTAAAGGAATGTTATTCAAGATATTTATATTACCTGCAGTAACCACATTGAAATAAACGTATATACAATCGTTTAATTATTTTAATATCACTATTAATGTTTAATTAACCTTAAGATGATGCAAAACTGATAATGTTGTGTTGGAAAAATAAACCAGTACCTTGGCCGTATAAATTTTCCACGGTGACTAAAAAAGAAAAACTTATTACAATCATATTATAACATTTACTATTTAGAGTATTTTTTATTAGATAACTCACGATTTTGGTATGCATAGATGAATGCATCTGCACCACTTTGGTGCTCTGCACGGAGAAAGTATTGCATAAAAGTTTGAAAATTATAATTAGCTTATAGTACTAAAATATTCGTCTGCGTTAATATATAGAGATATATATATGTTTGTAATATAAATTTAATTATATTAATTAAAATATATTAATTATAATAATTTATTAATTCAGTTACAATTATCAATTTATTGTACAAACTGAGTTGAATTTAAAATTTATTACGTTTAACATGAAATAAACATTTAAGAAT
This sequence comes from Slavum lentiscoides, assembly GCA_032441835.1. Classification (NCBI taxonomy): domain Eukaryota; kingdom Metazoa; phylum Arthropoda; class Insecta; order Hemiptera; family Aphididae; genus Slavum; species Slavum lentiscoides. The sequence goes on along the minus strand of CM063721.1, from coordinate 495,017 downwards.
CGCGGTGCGATATTACGTACCGTTGAATCCTACTCCCAGGAGTTGCGCTAGGTGAACATTTGACATTTATTTAATAATTTTTATTCGTATAGAAATAATATTTAATAACACTACATGAATCAATATTTGATATTCACTTTATAATATTAAATGTGTTAATTTGATCATTTTTTTTCCAGATCAAATTTGTAAAACTTAAATGCGAAAAATGCAGAAAAAAAACGCCAAAAGTTGTCTAATCCTAATTCCCATAGATAAATTAGTACTCGATCTGATGAGATCAAATTTAAAAGCAAAATGTTAAATTTTTTATGTCGACATGAACGAGTCGAAATTAAAATCAATAAGCAGATTGAAAAAAAATACTGAATAACTTATTTGTCGGCATGTACACAGTCCACGTATTATTAATCATAATAATTACTTTATGTTGCTAACTACATCTCGTTCACTAAATAAAAAAATTATTGAATACCACAACAGTATTACGGTAAAACCGAATACACCAAGTAACGGATACTTTGGTGGATTATATACAATAGAGCAGAGGTGGTAAAACTGAGTATCTGTCCGGAGGTACCTGAACGAAAAATATCCGCAACGATGGATTGGTCGCCAGCCAGCTCGTTACAATGCTTTTCATTACTGGTCCCAAAAGATGCACTAATTTTACTCCCTGCGACTTTTTTTTGTATGTTAAAGATAATGTTTTTCTTTCGTCTCTGCCAATCAACATTGAAGAACTAGAAATGCGAATAACAACGTCTATTAAAACAGTTACGCCTGAGATGTTACGAAGAATATAGAATCAATTCGACTATCGGATAAATTTCGTTCGAGTGTCTCAAAGAGGTTACATTGAACATTTATGATGATGGCTTCTACTATAAAAAAAAAAACTTTGTTTATTTCTCTTAATATTGATTCAATGACCAAATCTCTAACATGTTTCGTTCAATAAATACATATTTTCAAAGATTTTGTATTTTTTTTTCTTTTTTTTTTTTTGTAATCTCCCTGTGTTCTCAATTCTCAATATTTTCACACTGAATCGCACTTGATAATAAATAATAAATGGTACTTTGAATATAGTACGCATAAAAAAAAAAAACAATAACAATTAATTTAAAATCCCAAAAACTGCCGAATAAAATAAATTTCGATTTTCAAAAAATGCATTAAAATTTAAAGTGTTTGAAAAGTAAACGTGTCTTATTGAATAACTGAAACATTTAAACATTTTACAATTAAAATTAAGTTGAAAATACTTGATTTACATTCTTCTAAATTATTGATAAAACACAGCCAGTGCAAAACGTAGACGAAAATTAATACGTAATTATGAAGTAAATTTAATGTTTGGAAATTTTTTTTTAAAAGGTGGTGTTTGATAAAAGTATCACGACAAAAATGACGAAAATAAATAAATAAATAACTTAAAAATCGAAAAATGTCAAAAACATGCAATTTAAAATTACCTATCCGAATTTAAATTATTTTATATTGTATTAGGTATTCGAAATATATATGTAGTATAATCCCGCGACTCATCTTGCTGGCCATTCCTACTGGCTACTTACTATAGAGTCAATAGGTACGATGATAACAACGTAATATATGACGGTGATCACTTAAATCAGAAGAAAAAAACTGTTGCTTAAACACCGTGATTTGTTCGATAACTGATCGAATAATTCTCGACCGAAAAATAAGAAAACGCTTGTTATAACATATTTTTGTCACACCCGCACGGAATGTTAATTTTTTGTTGTCAGTAAGAAAATAATGGAAAACAATCTTTTTATGTTCAGTCTATAAGTCAACTGGTAAATGGAAAAATTTGATTTTATCACTCATCCACCGCACACAGTTACTGTCTAAACGTACTGGTTTCTGCGTAATTCACCGAGTTCCAGATGAAAGGTGTAACAACAAATCACGTGTGTACGTTTCATGCGGGAAAACAATTTCAATCGTGGGCCAAATAAAAAAATAATCACTTCCCGCCGTAGCCATAAAACACACCATTTCGGCTTCTGAGCGAAGTGAAAAACTTATTGATGTTAAAATGACTTGCTATTTATCGTTCGTTTATAAACGCATTATATTTTGTTTTATCCTTCTGTTAACGTGACATATTTTTTTCAATTTTTATTATACGCAGGAACATTTTATGACTAAATACGTTAATAATAACATTCTATTATTTGTTTATGTACAAACACGAGTATAATTGAAGAAATAAACGTTATGTATATACTAAAGTGCACAACAATCATTATTTTTCCGAACAATTATGGATTAATTATTGAAATATGGAAATTCGATTATATATGAACTAAATAAAATGTCTTTAAATAATTCGCTTTGAATAGTTTTGTATGACGCACATCTTCCGATTTCGTAATACACATTTGAATTTACGTACAGCACAATGCGTGTGTGTCGTAGTGTACACATTTTATGCCCTCGTCAATGGTACATCCGTATTTCAAAAATTGTCACGTACCGTTGAAATATGAATGTGAAATTTTATCTTAACTTTACGTGTAATATTCATTTACTATAATACAAGCGTAGCTCAAAAATTGTTTTTCGAATAACATTATAAACCACTGGTCTGAAGTTCAGTGCAATAATATAAATCTAAAACTTTGTCTAATGAATAGAAATAAATGAATTAGACTAGAGGTAACCAATTTCTTACCCATACACAATTCATAGCCTGAATTAAATGGAAAAATATAATATGTAATATTAAATATTTTAATTTTACCTTTTAACACGCGTGTTCGCAAATTGTCATAAACACGGTTGGTTGTTAAATCAACGAAAAACGTTTGTAATCAAAATTGATATCACGTACGATGATAATGTTATTTAATAATAAATTGAGAAACGTTATTAAAATGTATAACATGATGTACGCGTTTTACAATTTAAAACATTATTTTTTGTGTTACATGTAGCACGTAGAATGTACTTACCAGCATTCGTGTTTTCGACGATGTATGCAGCGAAAATCGCAAGAGAAAAAATTCTTATAATTCTAGCTGAAAACATGTTTATTGCCTTATTGTTATACCTTAAATGATGAATCTCAACAGTTTAACCATAGTCTGAGACTCATATTATTACAGGGATTTTGAAGAAAATGTGGTCTTAAATAAATAACTGACACGTCGCGCATTATTATTTACATCGATAAAAAAGTGATAGGATTTTAGTGTAGTCGACAAAAACAAATAAATTTTGTCAAAAAAAAAAAAAATCAGTTACCAGTGTGTTATACGAGAAAATAAATTTCAGTAAAAAATTGTATGAAAAAAATTATTGACGGTATACCGAAAAACTATTCGACACGGTGTCGGCATTAATTGGTACCGAGCCAGACATTTTTGTTGTTAGGCTCAACTACCAGAACACATTCACATTATTTTTATATTAATTTTTTATTGGATATTATAATAAATTAAATTTTAACATATTATGTAGTGTTACAACCGACAATAAAATCACGACTAAAACTAGCATTAACACCACCACGTTTACGAAACGGTACGGTTGATCTTACGACTGTCCTCCGTGTGTTCGCATACGACTTATTGATATTGACTTTTTGGTTTTATAACTCTTAAAAAAGATTTAATACTTTAAAAATGTGCTACAATATTAAAAAATGCAATAAAAAAATACCCCCAAAAAAATGTTTAAAAATGTATTTAAATTCAACAGAAAACAATTCTGAGCAGTATTGTATGATATATATATTTTTTTTCTTATATAAACACGTCGTTATAAAATTGTATCTATAAACAAAATATAATTGAAAAATAAATAAATAATAATTGAACAAAATATTCAGTTGTTAAATGATATCGAGGTTATATTGCTTACGTATTATCGATATCGAGGATAAACAAGATAAATATTTTCAATTAATATAATATATAATTTTAAAATTCTTTATTCTACGCTAAATCGTGTGTATTATATTATTATTTATTCGTACTCCGAACACAAAATGCGTATAAAAATTTATTAATAATAAATATTAACATCTCGTAACGTATTATACACGTAATGAGGAACGTATTTAGAATTTTGGCGCCCCGGAGCAATTTTTTAATTCCGCCCCTTTTATGTGGTGGTGGTGGTGGGGGGGTGTTACAAATAAAAATTATAAAAACCTCACTTGTATTTTATATAGATTGCATACACTAATATAAACTAATATGATACGCACTATAAAATTATTAAATAATATTATTAATATTAATTTAATATATGAACACATATCACATACATTATGAAGTTGAGACGTTGAGTGAAATAAACGTACCTATATTATATTATCATTGATTATATATTACTAGTAATATATAATCAATGATATTATCATAGATAATATATAATGGATAGGCCACATTCGTTATCAGGCGTTCCCGAATATTCTGTCTCACTCAGCAAATATTTTGATATCATATAATATATAGATAACAATATATATAGTATATTATAGTACATTTTGTCATTTTATATTATTACTAGCTGAATTACTCGGCTTCGCCCGTGTGTAGTTTTTATATAATTGAGCTAGTCGTGGTATAAACTGATCGATGTTTTCCATACAACTCTCATCATAATATAAAAAGAAATAATGTTACATTACATATGAAATGAAATGTTTGGATAGTCTAAATTTTTTATACCACACACTACACATTTTACTGAATAAACCATAGTAGGTAATAAGTAAAAATTAAAAGGTTAATGAAAAGACAATGAAAGATATTGCACAAAAAAATCGGTAAACAATTTTGTATATTCATGAGAAATCAATTATCATACTACATGATATAAGCGAGAATCATTATTTCATGGAATAATTCATGGAACAAAAAGTAATTTATTGCTGAGTAGGATAGAAGATATGATTTTACCTAACCTAAACCTATTGCTATCTCTCTTCTTCATTCGGGAACGCTGCCCGCTATACATTCTGTATACACATGGCCTATCCATTATATATCATCTATGGATATTATGTACAATTAACATTAGTGACTACGCCAGCTGCGGGTCGCATTCGACGTAATGCCGTAATTGTTTTCAAGAAATCCCGTTTTCGTATAAAAATTAATTTCCTACAGAAAGAACTTCCCACAAGAAATATCGTTCTTCCATTAAATTTCATCCGAAAATCCACAATATTGAATATCTATGAAAAAAAATAAAACATTTTATTTAATTATTAATCATGATTGGTTGAACTGTATCTAAACACAAAAATAGAAGTTCACACAAATTTACCGCCACCAAATTTCCACCAGGAGGGGCAATTACCCACCCTGTCGCCCTGTAAATACGGGCCTACACGTACCTATCATATTATTTTGATTTTCAATAAATGATTTTATTGCTTAAATATTTTGATCCTTGGGAGTATACTGCAGTGAATTCAAAAATTAGTGAAATTGACCTGCAATAAAATACAATTATCAATTATTTAAAAGCGTTTATAAATATTATTATTATTTACTATTTTTTTTTTTGTACTCAAATACGTTTTTTTTTTTTAAATCAAAAATATTAATTATTTCGAAATATTACTTTTCGAAATAAGTGACTGCGTCTGTATTTCAATACTTTAAAAAAGTATATCTTTTACAAGACCGACAGAAACGGTTTACGCTTCTTCTTCGAGCGGTTTTACTTTTAGTGTATTGTAATTCGTACAACTATAGTGTGTAACATAATACTCTTGAGAATAAACGTTCTTGGTCTTCCTCCGGTTCTTTTGCCTAAACCCTTTCCTTCAAAAATCATTTTTTTAAAAATTCGTTGTGTCGAATCAAGTGTCCAAATAATTTTTGTATTCCTAGAATTTATGGTTTGTATGATTTCTCTCTTCTCGTTTACTTCTGCTAGTACCTGATCATTTGTCTACCTTGCTGTCCGACTTGTTTTTGTGATTATTCTTCAGAACCGAATTTCTGCAGCAAGTATTCTGTTACCACTCTTCTGTTTGTCTATGGACCGTATAATGCTTCGCGCCCATAAGTCCAGACGCTCCATAAAAAATGTCTTTAAGAACCTTTTCCTCGTCGTTATTGACAGGTTTTGATTTACTAATAGGTTCCGTTTCCTCTGAAAGGCTAGTGTAATACGCTTGAATAAATTGTATATTTGCGATTCGAGCGACGTGTGGTCAAACGGTATGTCTGTTTGGGGAAACTTTCGCAGTTTCCCCTCGAAATTATTATTTCGATTAATTAATACAAAGTTATTACACATCGTGCGTGTCTCGTAGCGGTTTCGGTTTTACGCTCGAGCGTCCCTATACCCTAATCAGTCACAATCACGCACAAACGCACACGCACGCCCACCGCAATCGTATCGAAAACGATACCACTTTCTCCTCCTCTACCGCTGCACTAGAGTAGAATAATAACGCAACGGTATAACGTTTTAATCCGTTACAACGGCGGCGCAGCCTCGTATGATTCCGAGAGCTTATGGTAAAATCGTACATGGGACGAGACAACGATTTTCGGACTCTTGCCAAAAGCCCGTCAAGCGCGTCGCGTGTACTGTACTATTACGTATATTGTGTCCGACACGCTGTACAAAGCACATTCAAAAAAAAAAAAAAAATCTGTGGATAGAATTTTGTTATTAATTTGAATTATTCGAAGGCAACGATCAATCGCGGCTGTAACGATTCTGAAAGACGCGAGAAGTTTATCGTGATTATAATAATGTGCCTGAAGCTAATTATATATTATATCGACTACTTGTTTGGTTTTCGTTTATTTTCCCCCCGACTTTCTAGTCGTTTTTCTGACGATCCATCAGACGAGGAGACTACTGGGGAAAAATCGAAAAACTTGCGAAATAAAGTACAGGTACCCGACTAAATACGTATCACCGGAACGTGACATACGTCAAAATAATTATTTATAAACCAAAAGCGTATGGAGAAAAACGTATATTGTAAAACGACATAATACAGGAGAAAACGAGGAAAAACGACGAATAACTATTGTGTAATAATATTACGTACACAGTGATGCCGTTAATGCAAACAAAGTGTATTTTAAACATCGTTCCGTTCGGTTACGAGTAGGTGATACGAGTACCGTACACTGTGATTTGTCAGAGCATCATCCGAGACGCATAAATTAGCCGAATACAAACAAAGTGTATATAGGTAGGTTGTGTGTGTGCGCGGGGAAAACAATCGAACTTCGAATGACATTCCGCGTCATATTTTTATGTTTATACATTTTAACATGATTTTTACTGTTGCGGAAACAGCATATATTATGCGTGTAATAATTTAGTAGGTCAATGATGCCGCTGAGCTGAGACAACAACAAAAAAAAGTATTGTATTATTCGTAGGTCGACGAAGCTAATAAAATGGGACAACAAGATAAGTAGATTACTATATAAAAGGCAAGGTTAACGGCAAAGAGAAAATGAGAGTGCGTCAACAGTCGCTGTGTGCGGTTGTTTGACACGCAGGCTTTTTAGGTACGTGTTTCAATAAAAACGTGGATTTACTGAACGAATATTTTCTTATACGTGTCTGTGTTTCGTGCGTCTAACGCAGCGGTTCTCAAACTTTTTTTGTTCGCGCAGCCCTTAAGTTGCCGAAAAAAAAAATTCACGGAACCCCAAAAACGAAGAAAAAAAAATTTTTTAAACCACAACTCATAAAAATGACGCGTAAACGATTTGCTTTTTAATTTGCGACTTTATTATGCGTATAAAACAAAAATTTTTTACCTGATTAACACAAAACAGTAATATAATTACTTTTGAGTATTTTCATTAACAAAAAATTATATAATGAGAATATTATTTAGTATAATTTATAAATGTTAACGTGTTGATTTTTTTCGTTTACCAGTATTTTAAAGTTAAGGCTTTATATAGAAGACAGTTGAATGCGCACGTCTGCTTCGGCGTCTAATTTGTTGCGGTATTTCGTCTTCGTAGATGCATATAATGAAAATCCAGTTTCACAAAGACATGTTGTTGGAAATGGAAGAAGTATTCGTACAGCGGTTTTAGCCAAAGATTCATAGATAAAAGCAAAATAACCATCAACCGACTCGTATCCAATCTGATTTTCGACTAAGAGACAAAATATGCGAGTTTATTTACCAATAAAATAAACACTATACTCTTTATATTATTATATTTTGATTTAATTTAGATTCAGATGTGTCCGCGGAACCCCTAAATTACACTTTGAGAACCGCTGGTCTAAGGTATAGGGCAAAATTGACGCCAATATAATGGAACTCACGACCTCGAGATTATGAGTCTCGTGCTCTACTCCGACTGCAGGCTAGCCTGGCTTGTTACCAGACCAACAGCCATAGCTTGTTTCCCCCCACACACACACACATACAACAAAAATCATTGCAATATAATTTTTGAACATTTGTTTTTTTGGCGGAGAAAAAATGTGAAATACCTATAACAATAATTACTCAATATTGGTATTGTTTCAGTAGTAATTGTTAGAAAAAAAAATAAAAAATTACTCGCATATTAACTTTACTTAGCGCCAGCGAAATACATACGATTATTGTCTATGTAAATTTTATGTTTTGCGAAAATCTCAATTTTTTTCGTAAATTATTCGCGCGAAACCTCAAAATTATAACGTATTAATCGTTAATAAAAACAATTTCGATACTGTACTAAAATATTAAATATATATATGTACATATATAATTTTTGTTTTTTTGTAACCGATACGCAATGACGTTTTTAGGATTTTTATAATGCGTACTTACTACTTACTTGATACTGTATAATATTATTAGCAAATAATTCCTTGTATTTTCAAACAGATTTTTCTTAAAAATTCTCGAAATCCATTGTTGGTAACGTAGATTAAAAAAAAAAAAAAGACTTTGTACTTATAGAATCCGTTTGTTACACCTTATTATGTTTGAGACAGAATTTTCGGCATTCGATATTTGGTCTGAACGTGATTTTTTTGAAACGATCAAAACGAGCAATTTCACGGTTCGCGTTCGCTCATTATTTTCAAATTTAGAAAATCATAGTTATATTATTCAATTATTTTTATGGAGTCCTAGCCATGCGGGTATCGAGGGAAACGAAATAGCAGATTCTCTTGCTAAAGCTACCAAACGTTTTCATCAAACACAATCTATAAACAAAATACCCTTCACAGATTTTCTACCGCATGCACACAGTACTATTTTAAATGCGCGGAAGGCCAATTAATGGTCTTCACACACGGTCTCCGCAAAATGGGGTATAAAACAATCGTTCCAAAAATTCCTCGCCTCCCTTGGTTCCTCAGTTCCGGTCTACCTAGGTCATATATTATTGCATTTACTCGGCTAAGGTCAGGTCATAACCGTCTACCAGCTCACTCATTTAATTTAGGACTCAACTCGTCTCCTCTTTGCCCTCGTCATGCATCACCGAATATTTGCGATTTTTCTCATATTCTTTTCCATTGCCCCAGTCTTTCCACGGCCAGAAATAACCATTTCCGTTTCCTTCTAAATAACGATATTGTTCCTAATTCCTGTAGCATTCTTAACAACTATAATCCTTCTGTTATCTTTAAAGTTATTAATTTTTTTCCAAAATTTCGTTTTATAATTATTATGTTTATAACGATATACGTGTAAATATTACTGTGAGTACTAAGCTAAAATGTTTTGAACAAAGCTTAATAAATACAAAAATAAAACCAGCAATTATTTATTTCGTTGTTTTCCGTCCGTTTCTCTATAATACGTAATGCTGCGTGTACATCCAGTGCGCATTTATTGGACACGCAGTTTTTTCGGTCTGTGCTCGAACCAGACATATATATATATACGTATAAAGAGGTAAAATCTCAGCGCCCGACCGTCCCCTCGGAATCCGTTAAAAACTCTCCGGTTTAGACGGTTTTTTTTTTCCATAAAAAAAACTAACGTCCCGCCGCCGCTGATATTTCCTGTCAAAAGCAGAAGGTTTTTCAGCGTACGTCGTTTTTCTACGCGCCGGACATTGGAACGTTGGTCTGTCTCGGTCGATGACAATAGTACCCGATATCGTTTTTAGCGCAGACAATTTCGATGTTATCGCGGTAAGGCTTGTCGATAAAGATGAATCGAGTTCGAATAACCGTACGTAACCAGGAGACGCTTAACCCCCTGGAAACGTTTCTAGACCCGGTTGAAATTTATGCGCCGAATCCTTTCAAAAATCAGGACAATTTTTTTCATAGGATGGTGTAAATATACATATATATGTAAATTATTTTTTTTTTTTACACTTATTATGGAAAATTGTCTACTCGACTGAATCTATTCTTATTTTTATCTTTAAGTACTCTGGAGTCATACGGCCCCCCCCCTAAATATTTAATCCTAATTATGCCCATGAATAAGAGTCCAGTGGCGTATCTACAATAAATTTATAAGGGAGCGCGTCGGGATGTTATAGCTAAGGGTTATAGCGGGAGTTCTATAAAATATACTTGACATACTAAGTACAGCGATCATTTTTTTTATTTTTTGCTATATCTGCGCCATCAGTGTTCACAAATACGATAGATTAGTTATCTCCCACTCGACGAAAAAAAAAAATAAAAACAATATTCGTGTGATAATAATACGGTATCCAATACGATTTCGTCTTGTAATGTTGAATCATTTATTACTTCCAGGGTTTTTCACCCATAATAGTCGAGAGTAATGTAAAACGAAAATAGTGTTATTTATTAATAAAAAAAAAGTGTTATTTTCACTTATGGTATGGTCTCATTGATATAAACCGAAGTGACACCCTTAACAAATCTAGTATCATTAGTTTAAATATAAATTTATGTCTTGTATATTTTATATAAATTTATTTATATCTTCGTGCCGGTTTCAGAATAATAGAAGTGTGAAAGTAAGATAAATCGTATATAACGTACGATGTAACTAAGTTTATATTTAAACATCAAAATTCCACTGTCTTTTGAATATATAAGATTTAATATAAAAAGTATTCTGTTGAAAAAATGAACAACTATGAAGTTTTAACATAAATAGCGTATACACAATATTATTAAATAAATTATTACTATGTTGCGTCGTAGAATAATAAAATAATGTCAAGGATTTAAAAAATACTTTAGTGCTTGTTTTAATTTTTTTATTTTATGGGGGAAGAGAGGAAAGAAGAAAATAATTTTTTTTGTGCTGTAGTGCGTGTTATTATTGAAATCTCCATTACGACGTGAACGTTCAATAAATGTAGAAATTAAAATATTAATTAATTTTTGAATTTCTTACGCAATTTTGGTTCCATCTGTACGTCGAACACTCGTTTAAAAAGTAAACCATGCAAATCGATTCGGTAGAATTTCAGACATATATACAAGCAGGGCCCCCAAAAGGGGGGGTCAGTGAGTACTATGGTCCCGGGGCCCGGGCTCTCTAGGGGCCCTGGGGAAAAAACATAATATACCTACACATATTATTAATTTAAATTAGAGAAATCAAATCAGACATGAGTCATGCTACCCTAGTCACTATATCTTTATACAATATTATTGGTATATAAATAATTTGATTTCTTACTACATCATTTTTTGTAACAAAATGTGTAGGCGGGTGAAGCGTGCGGTGTATTTATTATGGTGTATTGTATTATAAATACAATACGTTTAAAAAATATTCTGCACACTTAATAACTGTCCAAAATATATATTTGTATACGTTTACAGCAGTGTTTAAATATTTTAAATTATTATCATCGAATAAACGGTGTTTAATGTTTTAAACGGTGATTATAAAAAATTAATCTTCTTTCCGAGAGAAACTTACTTTTGAAACAAGTATATTTTCTATTATATACGTGTATATACTTTAATTACAGAAATTTTCATGTTTTTTTTCAGGATGAAATGCACAATGACGCGTCACATGAAAATCATTTAAACGTCAACATTGTGGAAGAAAGTGAGTAAAATAATTGTATTACAAACGTATTTCAAAATAAAAACACTATGTAAGTGTTTGCAGGGTCAATTATAGGTGATTTGATCCGATCGCGATTTGATGTTTCGTTCGAATGTTACTAGAACTGAAAATTCGCCGTTTCTTCCGTTATCAGATAACTAAAACGATAATATTTAGTATTGGGTTATTTTATTTATTTATTTTTTTTTTTTATGAATCGACGAAACTCGGCGATTTCATACATGGAATTTTCTGATTCACCGAAACGTACGACGATTGCTTATTAATTTAACACCGACGGTGACAGATTCCACGTCAAGACGTCCGAACAGTCATTTGTCCCCGAGCAGATAAATCGTTTTTCTCCCGACACTTCTCCGCGCGAATTATACGCGCAAGTCCGTCGAAAATGCCACGCGCAGTTCTCTTTTTGTATGAATTCGGTGAATCGCTTTTAGATTTCTATTTCTACACAAAGTATGACATTGTGTCTCCGCCTGTGTTCGTCTATTTCCGACGAAAAAAAAAAGAAAGAAAAGAAATTTTAAATATCTATTATGACAGACATAATATAATAGTATTGTCGATTTTGCAAATACAAATTTACATTTTTGAACACTTAAGATATGTTATTAAACAATTTTTCAATTAATTTTCGCGAGTTTTTTCAATTTTTATTAAAAAATTTAAAATTCTCAATATTAATCTAATTTTATTCCATAAGACTAGGTTTTCTTGCGCATTTATGTCATATTTGTGGACGGTGTACACACGTTCGAATGTCATATTATGTTATGTTCGAATGACGCGTGCCACGGTTTTCCTAACCCGACTGACACAAACCATATCGTTTCAATATGTTGTCATTAATAAGGCAAGGCTTTTCGCATGTATGTACGCGCATATCCTTTTTGATTAACCTAATATTGTACGCACTATAATGTGCAAGTACAAAATACGATGATTCGCGCGACGTTGTCGATGGAATACTCAAAACTTTTGTACATTTCCGTAAGTCTAGAAAATTTAAATTCCATAATATTGTTCCTTTTAGTTTGTTCATATTTTTATAATCACGTTATTCGCACACTATACACGGTTAAAAAGAACAATTATTGAAATCGAGTTAAAAACTTTTCAAATTAGAGAAGTAAGTTTTTTTTGTTTTTGTTTCTGAAACGTTAATAAAAACGCAGAAATAGAATTCGTTCGATTTGTAGTTGTTCGCCCGCCATATTTTTAACGTAATTGATTTTTAGAAATTATCATATCATACAAACAGCACAACTATACGGTTTTTAAAAATATTTAAATGATTTTAAATGGAATGAAAAATTGCGAAATATTCTATGAAAAGTTCTCTATAGAAAGTAAATTCGAATTAGACAATGGCGCCGGGTTCGGTTCTTTTTTTTTCTTCTAGCGTTTAACGACAAAAATGAAAAACACGACGTTACGTGCTCTGTTTTTCTACGCCATCATTTCAAAAATATCATTATCATGTCAAAATTAATGTTTTTGCCATACACAATCGTTTTTTTCCTCTGCATTACGGTTATATTAAAATATTAAATATTAGGCGTAAAACCTGAGTATTTTTGTACAGGGCTCGAGACTGTTGGCGTTTCCGGAGGAATAATTTACGTATTTACGATTGAATGATTAGTAAACGACAGTTGTACGACTGAAAACCGATTAAATTTGAAGGACAGTTAACATTCGCACACGGCGTATACGCCGTTTCGATAGGGTACCTATATAATAACAGTAATTCAGCTCGAAACGGTACGTGTACTAGCGCCGGCTCTGATCCAAAACGAACGGAATTCGTAGATTCATAAGGCATATATAAACACAATAATTGATTATTGTATATTGTTATAAACGTCAGTCGGACGCCGATCGTTTTGTATACGTGTCCGATGAATCGAAAGCTCGGGATGAAAATCGGTGGCATTCAATCTGCGCGGCGGAGCACGGGAATTATAATTCGGATGGGGTATAAACGGGGTAACGTTTTATTTTGCGACGTTCTATAATATAGTCGACACGGGCTGCAGTATTCTTCCCGTTATTTAACGTGCCATTAGGCTGTTGGCAATACGATACGGTTATACCTGCATTTGCGCGCGCGGTGTGCAGCCGCGGCGGAGAGTAATCGAGCCGAAACGGGCCGATAAGAGGATATGTTATAATACGCGTAATGTGTATCAAGAGAGAAGAGACGAGTCGAATTACGGTGTAGGGACGATGCTGGCGCGACGCGGAGATTTCGAATATTACCGTGAACGAAAACGTTATGTTAAAGCGCGGCGGCGGTGCTTTCGAAATATGCCGCGCGTGTATTAATATAATATTGTATAAACGAAGCGAAAAGTGAGAAGAAGAAGAAAAAAATTGTAACGATAATAATATTCAAACGCGTTTTCCCTTAATCGTATTTATTGTGTTGTGTAGGTACGTTGGCCCGAGTGAGAAAATAATAAAACGCTCGTTTTTCGTATCATTATAACGTTTTTCTTCGTAGGATTTATGAGTTTTTTTTTATTTTTTTAAAGTCGACTGGTTCAAAACGACGTGTGCGCGTTGGTTTCACAAGACACATCATTTGATAATAGGTACTGCGCAAAAACCAAAATAATTTTTAATTCGTTGAGTGATTTTACGGAATTCGGAATTAAAATAAAAACTAGTATCATTTCCGAACTCACCGTGACCGTTGACAATTTTATTTTATAAAAATTTTATATATTATATAATATATTATAAAATTTTTTTTAATTTTAATTTTGTTTTATACAATTTTATTTTTTGAAACGCCTCGTATTTTCATGCGTACTCCGCGGTTTTGTGCGTGTATCGTCGCGTTATTTTCTACAGAAGAAACGGTATCTGCAATGACGGATCTAACAGTTAAATGTCAAACGGCACGCAGGGCCAGAAATTGGAAATATTGGTGGGAGGGGGGGTGTAATGGTGTAGATGCCGACTTAAAAACTCGATTTTGCCGACTTCAAAAATGACTTTCAAAAGGACCGGCGCTAGTAATTATTGATTGAGGAGTGTACACGTACAAATTATTTGTCGACTATTTTTTGTAATTAAAATTTTATTTTGACTGTTACAAATACAATATTTATAAATACGTGCAAATGTGAACGCTTTATTGCCGACCGATATGTGCCTTTTTTAAAACACGTAAGACACTCAATAAAAAATAAAAATAGCAGTTAAACCAAAACAGCAAATTCGTGTCACAAAACTAAAAAAAATAAAATCTTTATCACTCTTCAAATCCTTATCAATTTCGGACGACTGCTTATCACCCGCGACACGACAAATGTCCCCACAAAACAACTCGTTTTTGTTTTCTCGCCGACCGACCGGTACGCGCACCACGCGGCGAAACCCCGTCGCGACCATATTTTTGAATTTTTTCCTTTTTTTTTTTATACATTATCGGATTAAAGGCAATTACAATTCAAATATTTTATTTATTATCCTTTTTATGTAAAACAAATGAAATTTCCGATTACTCGGCAATTTTTTTATAATTGCCGACTATGAAGACTTTTTTCACTGATGGGGGGGGGGTGTGACACCCCCACAACCGCCCCCTATTTCTGGTCCTGTCGACACGAGCTGACGTGGAAGGCCACAGAATTTTCATTTTAATAAAATTATACGCGACGCTATTTTTCTAAAATATAAGTGCAAAAGAATTAAAATTTTTTGATTATTATTGTAATTCGAGTAACACAGCTCGTACCCGAACTGTATGGAAAACCGAATGTATTATCATACCCGTAAGGAATCAAGAGAATCGAATGGTTTAGACGCGTATAGATTGTCGAAAATAATATGTGTACTTATAAAAAAAAAAAATCTCTAACTGAAACCGTACCACAAGAAAAGACCACTAGACCACGAACGAGATGGAAAGATTCTATTGAGGAGCCGGCCATTCGGACGGTGGACACAAACGTGTCAGTTGGACTGGCATTCGACAGAGAAATTGAGGAGAGGATTGCTATTGTTAGGATTTACTACAAGCTGAGGAAGAAGGAAATGATGAAGGAGCGTATACGTTATTAAATAACGTTTTTGTACAAATATAGCGCGGTATTCGTGCGGACACACATATTCCGCGGAGTACCAGGAAAGGAAAATAAAAGTCGTAATCGATTCGTCCTCATATCATATTACCTACTGCAATAACGTTTGCTCATTTGGCATTTTCGAAAGAAAAAAACGTGCCACAGATACGTCTCGAGGAAGTACTTGGTGTTCTGAAGTCAAAAATAATAGATTCGAACTATGATTTTTATTTTTATTTTTATTAATTGTCTTAATTAAATGAACACAAATGTACTACGAAAACAATTTTATAGTTGTTCTTCTGACACTCTACCCTACGACCTAACCCGAATTACGCCACTGTACGTTTGCCCCGATCGATAGACAAAAAATATTATTTTGACCGCGTTGTACAATATTATATCTTGAATGACGGACAGACCGTTTAGAGACTGCTGGTCAGAGTCACACGTACAACGCAGTATTTACACTTTTCGAAATCGGCGTTTAAGATATTTTATAGTCCATAAAAAATATTCGTCCTGTACGTTCCGTACGTCCTCCGGTCAGATCAGGAGCACCGTAATTTTTTTTTTTAGTGTTCTTCAATTATCGACTCGTTTCAAATTTAACGCGCCGTTAAACATAATAATTCAGTTGTAAAACTAACGAACCTTTTAACAAAATATAACTACACGAGTTTAATACAAATACATTCCGGTTGAAAACGCACAAGCCTCGTCGATAATAATGCATAATAGAACGATTTATTCAAATTTTTACTTTTATTAATTCTTTTTTTACCTATTAAATTTATAAAACAATCTCCGTGTACTTCACGGTGGACGAGACTTTCAATGTCCGTGTATGCTCTTAATATATATATTTTTTTGAATAAAACTATTTTTAATGATAACCGATATTTCGGTTTTATGACGAGATTCGATTTAACGGTCATAATCCGGTTGTTTAACAATAATTATCGAATCGTAAAATCATATTATACATTCGATGGTGGACACAACAGTAATGGTGTAGTTTTTTTTTTTAAGATCGCGGGTTATTCTAAACAAATGTAGTAGACACCTTCTTCGACATAAGTTTCGTTGCCGCGACTGTTGTAGTTTTTGCGCGTTCAACGTTCTCCTTGAACGCTCTGTTGCGGCAAACGTCGATTACATTGTCGAGGCAGAAAAATTAAAAGGACGCGCGACCGTGTAAAATTCTGTTTTTTAACGTAACGGTTTTGTGACGATCCAAGAAGATTTATAAAGAACATCCTACGCATAAGACGAGTGTTTACGCGTGGTTTTTTTTAATAACGGCAAATTTTCACTCGAAGATTATTGAAAAGTTTGCATTATACTATTTTTATCCCGAATACGATTTTATGTTTGTTGCGTAAAAATATTGAAAAAAAACTGTTGAAATCGGTGGCAAAACTTTAGACGTAGCGATCATTAATACAGTAGGCCGTGTGGATGACATCTAATAAATGCGTTAGTAAATAGAAAACACTAAAAAAATTGACTGACGGTGGACACAGTGGCGTCATTTCAGTTTTCGAAAGGGACAGGCAAAAGATTTAACCGGCCCATTTAACCATTTTCCATTTACATTTAGCTCAGTACGATTTCTGTTTTACATCATTTTGATATTTTCGTTATCATGGGCACGAATTGTCCGATATTTTTTTTTTGGGGGGTTGGGGAGGAAATGCATTACTTTTTCAACTATGATAAATACATATGAGATTCAAGTTTTGAAGTTTCCTTTGTGACGTTAAACATGATAGAAATGACGTTTCTGAGCATCTTGTTCGGCTTTTTTTCTCTCTTTCTCGCCGTCTTGGTCACACAACCTGCTTTAGCTTTTTCATTTTTTTAGTTTTTTACACTTGCCACTCACAAATTATATATACATAAATACATATATACATTCGAAACGTTAAAGAACGGCTAAACAAATTCGTTTATGCCGTACGCTATACAAGTACGTAAACCGTCAAACGTACATCGCATATTCTTCGAATATAATAATTCAAGCGCTGCCGTTAGATAACGATAACCATGTTTATCGAAAAAAATCCAGAACCGCGGTAATTTGTAACCACGAATTAATCGTTGTTATAACCTGCATACTTTTAAATTTTATTTGTAATTTAATATATTAATCCACTGTTTGTCACGCGATTTGTTATTACTCATAACTCGTTAGTCATTACTACAGATTAGGTTAGAATAACTGTTATGTTTCCATCACATCGGCCCACTGTTAACAAGGGGGGGGGGCAGCAAATGCCCACCCTGCCCCCCACCAAATGACGGCACTGGGTGGACATATAGGTACGTATATTGACCGCCGCAGTGTGCTCGGCTTTATATTATTATGCACTATATCGCAGGTGTTGCCGTGATGTGTCTACAATGTTCCAGAACATTCATTTATTTTGTATGAATATTGGATTCTGAGCGGATTATGAAATTTATTGGTTTTACAATGATGCGTTGTTGTTTTTTTTAATTTTCATGTCTATATAATCGAAAATTCTACCAGAAGGAGTGCTCCGATATTTATAAGCTTAATCGTTTTCCGGTAACGAATTTTGATCTAGTCAGTACCTTGAAGAGGTCATTTTTTATGATACGCTTGAAAAAAAATCAAAAACTACACAAAAACGGTAAAAATGCGATTTCGTTAAAATATACGTAATACTAGATTAAATTATACACTAATTAAATAATATATATTAGACATTTTTGAAAAATAATAATACACCGAAGCCACGCTCAGAATCGTTTTTATCGAATACAATGATTTATCATTGCTTTCAAATTTATAGTAATATATATATATATATATATAAGAACTCTAAAATCTTTATCTAAGTAATTCACTTAACGGACATCCACAACGCCCTTGGATCCTTTTTTTTTTTTATCTGATTTAGAAAAAGATTAGCTTAATTTTCATGGCGTTTTCACGGAAACATACTTTGACAGAGCTTTATTTCAGGAAAGCGGAAAATTCTTATAACTGAACAAACTACTTTTTTTTTTTTTTAATTACACAAGGTCGCGGGTAACAGCTATTTTATATATAAGGCGTACAATGTGGTAGGCTATGATTTTTGGTTTTTTTTTTTAATATAATATTTTTAATTCTTTTTGATATTAAATTAATAAACTAATGTTTTGAGGACACCACTAGTTTTGATATTGGTTATGTTATAACAATTGGTTAGATATAACAGTATTGTAAATAACATTAATTTTTCATTTCAATTATTTAATTTATTGCTGACAGTCAGCCGAGTGTTTGCAATGTCTGCGCACGTCTATGTACACATTATGAGTGTGTTAACTAAGTAATTAGTAGAATTTATAATTTAGGTCAGACATTAGATATTGAAAATTTATGGTGTTGACAAATACCCGTTTTCTACGCATAAAGGAAAAGCAAAGAAGAAAAACGTTAACGGAGGAAAATCGTTTTGACAAATATTGCAGGCTTGAACATTATACTACTAAATCTGAATTATTTTATAATTTTTGCTTACTGTTTTTGGCTTCAGAAAAATATATAGCAAGAGAAGTACGGGTAAAAACATATGTTACCGAACAGCTAGATAAATATTCTAAATTATTAGGAGTAAATGTCTATTTGGAAATACATCAGAATAATAGTTACCATAAAAATTATGTTCAATTCGCTTTTGATAAAAAAAAAAAAAAATTACATGAAGCCAGAAAATATTGTCACTAATATCGAACATTTTTATCAGAAAGTATATAATAACTTATATAACAAATTAAGCTAATGTTGCTAGATTTTATAGCATTATTTTCGTTGAAATTACAGACATATCTGTACGTATATTGAAATAAATTAAAAAAATGGACAGAATCCAAGTTTCATGAATCCACGTTTACGCATTTTTAGCCTTTTTTTCAATACTATTCTCAAACACAAGCTAAGTCGTATAAGAGCTAAGCTTTGATCTCAATATAAGCACGCAACAATTCTCTAACCATCGTATTGTATATTATTATAGAAGTAAACGTATATAACAAATAATAATCAATGCTTTCCCGCTTACAGTATTTCGCTTATTTCTTTGTTCATTAAATTATAAACTATTGGATGAGGTCACGCATGTCTGAAAGTAGATTGACCGGCTTAGCGTTACTTAGTATAGTCAGAGGTATAAACGTAGACATTGAGAGAATCGTTGGCAGATTTGGCTGACGAAAAAAAAAGAAATATCAAGTTATTGTTGTGAATTATAACATGGGCACGAATTGTCCGATATTTTTTTTTGGGGGGTTGGGGGAGGAAATGCATTACTTTTTCAACTATGATAAATGACTATATAGTACATATGAGATTCAAGTTTTGAAGTTTCCTTTGTGACGTTAAACATGATAGAAATGACGTTTCTGAGCATCTTGTTCGGCTTTTTTTCTCTCTTTCTCGCCGTCTTGGTCACACAACCTGCTTTAGCTTTTTCATTTTTTTAGTTTTTTACACTTGCCACTCACAAATTATATATACATAAATACATATATACATTCGAAACGTTAAAGAACGGCTAAACAAATTCGTTTATGCCGTACGCTATACAAGTACGTAAACCGTCAAACGTACATCGCATATTCTTCGAATATAATAATTCAAGCGCTGCCGTTAGATAACGATAACCATGTTTATCGAAAAAAATCCAGAACCGCGGTAATTTGTAACCACGAATTAATCGTTGTTATAACCTGCATACTTTTAAATTTTATTTGTAATTTAATATATTAATCCACTGTTTGTCACGCGATTTGTTATTACTCATAACTCGTTAGTCATTACTACAGATTAGGTTAGAATAACTGTTATGTTTCCATCACATCGGCCCACTGTTAACAAGGGGGGGGGCAGCAAATGCCCACCCTGCCCCCCACCAAATGACGGCACTGGGTGGACATATAGGTACGTATATTGACCGCCGCCGTGCGCTCGGCTTTATATTATTATGCACTATATCGCAGGTGTTGCCGTGATGTGTCTACAATGTTCCAGAACATTCATTTATTTTGTATGAATATTGGATTCTGAGCGGATTATGAAATTTATTGGTTTTACAATGATGCGTTGTTGTTTTTTTTTTAAATTTTTCATGTCTATATAATCGAAAATTCTACCAGAAGGAGTGCTCCGATATTTATAAGCTTAATCGTTTTCCGGTAACGAATTTTGATCTAGTCAGTACCTTGAAGAGGTCATTTTTTATGATACGCTTGAAAAAAAATCAAAACTACACAAAAACGGTAAAATGCGATTTCGTTAAAATATACGTAATACTAGATTAAATTATACACTAATTAAATAATATATATTAGACATTTTGAAAAATAATAATACACCGAAGCCACGCTCAGAATCGTTTTTATCGAATACAATGATTTATCATTGCTTTCAAATTTATAGTAATATATATATATATATATATAAGAACTCTAAAATCTTTATCTAAGTAATTCACTTAACGGACATCCACAACGCCCTTGGATCCTTTTTTTTTTTTATCTGATTTAGAAAAAGATTAGCTTAATTTTCATGGCGTTTTCACGGAAACATACTTTGACAGAGCTTTATTTCAGGAAAGCGGAAAATTCTTATAACTGAACAAACTACTTTTTTTTTTTAATTACACAAGGTCGCGGGTAACAGCTATTTTATATATAAGGCGTACAATGTGGTAGGCTATGATTTTTGGTTTTTTTTTTAATATAATATTTTTAATTCTTTTGATATTAAATTAATAAACTAATGTTTTGAGGACACCACTAGTTTTGATATTGGTTATGTTATAACAATTGGTTAGATATAACAGTATTGTAAATAACATTAATTTTTCATTTCAATTATTTAATTTATTGCTGACAGTCAGCCGAGTGTTTGCAATGTCTGCGCACGTCTATGTACACATTATGAGTGTGTTAACTAAGTAATTAGTAGAATTTATAATTTAGGTCAGACATTAGATATTGAAAATTTATGGTGTTGACAAATACCCGTTTTCTACGCATAAAGGAAAAGCAAAGAAGAAAAACGTTAACGGAGGAAAATCGTTTTGACAAATATTGCAGGCTTGAACATTATACTACTAAATCTGAATTATTTTATAATTTTGCTTACTGTTTTGGCTTCAGAAAATATATAGCAAGAGAAGTACGGGTAAAACATATGTTACCGAACAGCTAGATAAATATTCTAAATTATTAGGAGTAAATGTCTATTTGGAAATACATCAGAATAATAGTTACCATAAAAATTATGTTCAATTCGCTTTTGATAAAAAAAAAAATTACATGAAGCCAGAAAATATTGTCACTAATATCGAACATTTTTATCAGAAAGTATATAATAACTTATATAACAAATTAAGCTAATGTTGCTAGATTTTATAGCATTATTTTCGTTGAAATTACAGACATATCTGTACGTATATTGAAATAAATTAAAAAATGGACAGAATCCAAGTTTCATGAATCCACGTTTACGCATTTTAGCCTTTTTTCAATACTATTCTCAAACACAAGCTAAGTCGTATAAGAGCTAAGCTTTGATCTCAATATAAGCACGCAACAATTCTCTAACCATCGTATTGTATATTATTATAGAAGTAAACGTATATAACAAATAATAATCAATGCTTTCCCGCTTACAGTATTTCGCTTATTTCTTTGTTCATTAAATTATAAACTATTGGATGAGGTCACGCATGTCTGAAAGTAGATTGACCGGCTTAGCGTTACTTAGTATAGTCAGAGGTATAAACGTAGACATTGAGAGAATCGTTGGCAGATTTGGCTGACGAAAAAAAAAGAAATATCAAGTTATTGTTGTGAATTATAAATATATAATAACTCGTTTAACTTACTATTAAAAATATTGCGAAAAAAGTTATTACATTTGTCAGATCTTCGTGAGACAACCTGTTTATAAGATTCTACTATACCAATTGGCCCTCAAATTACCTTCAGATCCACCACTGTGGCACTGTCCCAGCTAATATAATATTATTTCAATCGAAACTAAAATTGTATATTTATAATATCGATCACACTCAAAACTAGCCTTTGTCGAATGACTATATTATTACGAGAAATGCACATAACAAATTAATATACGTATCGAAAATAGGTGGTATTATATCCGTCGAAATGTATAAAATACGTCAATCTACGAATGTTATCATCTATAAGCCTTTCCTCCCCGCCACCGGTCACCGGATAAAATATTCGGTAGAAAAAATTTGATTAAGTTTTTTTCTTCCTTCGTTAACGATGATATTACATTAAAAAAAAAATAAGATTTCGCCAGTTTAGAACGTAACAACACATATACGCGTTTTAAAATTTTATATTACAACGATAAAGCTATATAGAACGCTATCTACGATACCGGGTATTATATTAAATCTTAATATCTGGAGAGTTTAAAAAAAAAAAAAGATGTACAAGCAAACCGGCAGAATCTGGACCAGAAAAAAAAACTGAACTGTGCAATAGAGTATTACGTATATATATATAAATCCCTTAAGTGCCATAACGGACTACGCCCGTTGTTAATTTAAGGTAAATGTCTGTTATATATTACACCAAACACGAACAACGACGTGCTTTATATGCAAGTTAAATGTATATTCTGTATACGCAGTGATATTCGATGACGATAATGAATATATATTATTATATTAACGTTGTGGCGAAAAACACGGCGGATTCGCCGTTTTAAAAATCTCCGTGTTTGTGTGCTTTTTTTTTTATACCGTTAAAAAACGGCGAATGAGTTCAGAACGTGTTTACACCGTCGTCGGTAAATATTGTAATATTATGTGCAGTTGGATAATCTCGCCGAGTATACATACGCGAAACTATGTCATCGACCCGCCGGAGAACGATTATGAAAAAAAAAAACGTTAATCCAATATAATCCGAATAATAAACGAAAAGAACAAAAAAAAATCAAACGGTTTATGTATATCGGTTAAAATCGTTTAAGACTCTTTACGAACGTTGCAGATACCGCCGAACGGAGACCGCCGAGAGTGATAATATTCGTTTTAGAAATTCAAATAACAGCGAATAGCTATATAGTTGTGTTTTAGAGAGCCAGCAGGGGAAATCGGTATTGCAAACATTATATTGTTCTCGTAACACAGTGTCTCAGGAACTCGGGTTCGGGAAAATACTGTACAATATTATGTAGGCGGGACCGTTGAAAATTGTAAATAATAATAATAATAATAATGACATTACGTCGAAATCATCACGGGTCAAATAACAATATCAGGTTTGGCGAAATGAACACAAAACAACGCAATCTGCAAATGTCTTGTAAAATTTCAAAACAAATAACCCGTGACGTTATATTGGTAGCTGTAGTTTGTATTCAAAAGAGACGGTAGACGATTTTTTTTTTTTGGTCACGATAAATAACGGGATTTACACGAATTTGTATGATTAAAATGTTGAAGAATTTTACGCTCTTTTTTTTTTTTGATGCGATTTAATATTATTGTATTCGATAAATATGAATATAATTTTTTATTTTTTATTTCATATACCCAGCGGCTAGAAAAATATCGGGTATAAGTAAAATATTAGTTGTTCGACGTAGTCTCGTGTCTTGTAGTCGCATCACGCACGGAATTCGCATCATTATTAATTATATAATATTATTGTAATATACAAACAAGTATCAAGGGAATTGGCCCGCGTATTATAATCGTTTAAAACTACGCATCGAATATTTTCGAACCTATCATCGGTTTTTTTTTGTCGGTTTTAAAATTTTTTTATTGAACGGCGATTCGCGCAAACAGTATATTTTCGTAATATAATATTATTATTTTGCCTTGACCACTTCGTTCCGGGAGAAAATCTCCCGGTGTCTGAGCTGAACGATCTGTCCACACGCTTTTATCGAGAATCATATCAGCCCGTCTCTATTCTGTAATCCAGTTCGTCCAGTTTTAGACGGTATACGCGGACGTTCCGTCTTTAGACCACAACGATATAGGTAATTTATTTAAACCGCGTAAAATACACTGCAAAGGTCGTACTGTAGGTAGGAGCGTCATGCTGATTTGGATACTATAGCAATACACCTGAAAGATTTTCCCATCGCTTTCACTGTAACATTAAAAACGATTTCGTCCGTAAAAACCTTACCGATTACAACTGCAGTATCAAATAAAAGGTGGTTTTTTTTTTCATCGCTCAAAAATATAAAAATCATGTATTCGCGCACTTCGACTACTATTTTAATGTCGAAAAACAAAAGTCTTACAGTATTTCGCTTATTTCTTTGTTCATTAAATTATAAACTATTGGATGAGGTCACGCATGTCTGAAAGTAGATTGACCGGCTTAGCGTTACTTAGTATAGTCAGAGGTATAAACGTAGACATTGAGAGAATCGTTGGCAGATTTGGCTGACGAAAAAAAAAGAAATATCAAGTTATTGTTGTGAATTATAAATATATAATAACTCGTTTAACTTACTATTAAAAATATTGCGAAAAAAGTTATTACATTTGTCAGATCTTCGTGAGACAACCTGTTTATAAGATTCTACTATACCAATTGGCCCTCAAATTACCTTCAGATCCACCACTGTGGCACTGTCTCAGCTAATATAATATTATTTCAATCGAAACTAAAATTGTATATTTATAATATCGATCACACTCAAAACTAGCCTTTGTCGAATGACTATATTATTACGAGAAATGCACATAACAAATTAATATACGTATCGAAAATAGGTGGTATTATATCCGTCGAAATGTATAAAATACGTCAATCTACGAACGTTATCATCTATAAGCCTTTCCTCCCCGCCACCGGTCACCGGATAAAATATTCGGTAGAAAAAATTTGATTAAGTTTTTTTCTTCCTTCGTTAACGATGATATTACATTAAAAAAAAAAATAAGATTTCGCCAGTTTAGAACGTAACAACACATATACGCGTTTTAAAATTTTATATTACAACGATAAAGCTATATAGAACGCTATCTACGATACCGGGTATTATATTAAATCTTAATATCTGGAGAGAGTTAAAAAAAAAAAAAGATGTACAAGCAAACCGGCAGAATCTGGACCAGAAAAAAAAACTGAACTGTGCAATAGAGTATTACGTATATATATATAAATCCCTTAAGTGCCATAACGGACTACGCCCGTTGTTAATTTAAGGTAAATGTCTGTTATATATTACACCAAACACGAACAACGACGTGCTTTATATGCAAGTTAAATGTATATTCTGTATACGCAGTGATATTCGATGACGATAATGAATATATATTATTATATTAACGTTGTGGCGAAAAACACGGCGGATTCGCCGTTTTAAAATCTCCGTGTTTGTGTGCTTTTTTTTTTATACCGTTAAAAAACGGCGAATGAGTTCAGAACGTGTTTACACCGTCGTCGGTAAATATTGTAATATTATGTGCAGTTGGATAATCTCGCCGAGTATACATACGCGAAACTATGTCATCGACCCGCCGGAGAACGATTATGAAAAAAAAAAACGTTAATCAATATAATCCGAATAATAAACGAAAAGAACAAAAAAATCAAACGGTTTATGTATATCGGTTAAAATCGTTTAAGACTCTTTACGAACGTTGCAGATACCGCCGAACGGAGACCGCCGAGAGTGATAATATTCGTTTTAGAAATTCAAATAACAGCGAATAGCTATATAGTTGTGTTTTAGAGAGCCAGCAGGGGAAATCGGTATTGCAAACATTATATTGTTCTCGTAACACAGTGTCTCAGGAACTCGGGTTCGGGAAAATACTGTACAATATTATGTAGGCGGGACCGTTGAAAATTGTAAATAATAATAATAATAATAATGACATTACGTCGAAATCATCACGGGTCAAATAACAATATCAGGTTTGGCGAAATGAACACAAAACAACGCAATCTGCAAATGTCTTGTAAAATTTCAAAACAAATAACCCGTGACGTTATATTGGTAGCTGTAGTTTGTATTCAAAAGAGACGGTAGACGATTTTTTTTTTTTGGTCACGATAAATAACGGGATTTACACGAATTTGTATGATTAAAATGTTGAAGAATTTTACGCTCTTTTTTTTTGATGCGATTTAATATTATTGTATTCGATAAATATGAATATAATTTTTATTTTTATTTCATATACCCAGCGGCTAGAAAAATATCGGGTATAAGTAAAATATTAGTTGTTCGACGTAGTCTCGTGTCTTGTAGTCGCATCACGCACGGAATTCGCATCATTATTAATTATATAATATTATTGTAATATACAAACAAGTATCAAGGGAATTGGCCCGCGTATTATAATCGTTTAAAACTACGCATCGAATATTTTCGAACCTGTCATCGGTTTTTTTTTTGTCGGTTTTAAATTTTTTATTGAACGGCGATTCGCGCAAACAGTATATTTTCGTAATGTAATATTATTATTTTTCCTTGACCACTTCGTTCCGGGAGAAAATCTCCCGGTGTCTGAGCTGAACGATCCGTCCACACGCTTTTATCGAGAATCATATCAGCCCGTCTCTATTCTGTAATCCAGTTCGTCCAGTTTTAGACGGTATACGCGGACGTTCCGTCTTTAGACCACAACGATATAGGTAATTTATTTAAACCGCGTAAAATACACTGCAAAGGTCGTACTGTAGGTAGGAGCGTCATGCTGATTTGGATACTATAGCAATACACCTGAAAGATTTTCCCATCGCTTTCACTGTAACATTAAAAACGATTTCGTCCGTAAAAACCTTACCGATTACAACTGCAGTATCAAATAAAAGGTGGTTTTTTTTCATCGCTCAAAAATATAAAAATCATGTATTCGCGCACTTCGACTACTATTTTAATGTCGAAAAAACAAAAGTCGATCTAGAAAAAAACTGTAGGCGTATTTGCTAAAGTTCAAAATCACCGGTATCCGTTTATTTGAAATATAATTAATATCGTTTCGTTTTTAGAACGTTACGCTTGTACAAAAGTGTTAAATATAAACACGTAAATATTATGAGCTTTTCTTCTTTTCTTTTTCTGCTGCATTTGTCGTCTTCAAGATTTTTATGCATTGCTTCAAACGGTTTTCACGGGTAAAATGATCGATTATCATTTATAATTTTTTTTTATTTTTCAAAATTGTTATTATTACAATTTATATGTTGACTGCGCGATTCGTGATCTATAATATGGAAAAGCTGGATAACTCGTACACTAGTACATTTGTTATATCTGTGTTCTTATATATGGCCTGGTGAAATTTCGACTGCTTTCGCACACCGCATAAAATAACTGAAATAACGCTCCCGGTTAGTAATAGGTATATAGTAGTTATCGCGATTCGCATTTAATATATTATATATATACATATATTGTGTTGTTCTCTCGTATACGACTGTATTTTAATACGCGCGTATCTTCGGCGCACCGCGCAATAACGATATTGTATATTATTATTATTATTATTATGTTGAATATACATTCTGATTTCTAGATCAGGTTTATATGATTACGTACTACGTAGTGCGTACGTACGTGTTGTACACCAGTGGTTTTCAACCTTTTTTTAGTTCACGTCACCCTTATCCACGAGAATCCAAACACTGCGGCGTCGCCCTGCCGTCAAAATGATGTATGTGATGCATTTAAATTCTAGGTTTTAAACTGTAGATTTCAGAATAAAAAGATGACAGCGAATTTCATTTTATTTTTCAAAAATATATACAGTATACCATAGGCACAATACCATACACATACCATTAGCCCCCCAGTCACCAATTTAGCACCCCCAAAAAGGCAACCTTACTACATTAAAAATGTACAGTATTTTCTATATATTTCTATATATTTTTCTAATATTCCTAGTTATTGGGTAATTGAAAGAGTTGATGATCCTTTTTTTTTTTCGCTTATTTGGGGTAATTATTTTGGCATCAATCGGCAAAATTTCTGAAAGTGAAAACTTTTTTTTGGCTTATTAATTTTTAGCCCCTCTCCCCATAAAATTTAGTGCTAGTTACGCCTGTGCGCAAAACAAATAAACAAATAAACGCGCGTTTTGTTTCGAGTCGAGTAGAGTCGAATAAATATTGACATTTTTACAAATTGAAAATATAAATAAGACTGGTGAAAAATACTAATGAATTGTAAAAAGCGGAAAAATTAATGCGGAATTCGACCCGGGTGGTTTTTTACAGAGTTGGAGAATTCGCGGGTTGCAGATGGTGGAAAGAGCGAGGACTGCCACTGCTATTTTTGTACATACGATTTTAGTGTATCGGTGTTGAAGGATGTGTGCGGCAGGACGCAGTGAGAATATTGTGTGGTGCAAGTGACGATTACATGATGACAGGGGCGCTATTTGGGGTATCGCAGGGTGTATATTGGCGGCCCTATATTTTCCGTGCCTTAATTGGCTTGCTATAAAAATATTTTGCGCCGGTACAACTAATTTCAAAATACATGATGTGATTTTTTTTTTGGTTAAAATTATTATTTATTACATAATTGGATTGAGTACACAATAATATCTCAGAATGCAGTGTATTGTTTTGCCCGTAGATCATTTTTTTTATCGGTATGATACTTGGTCGAAATTCTATGGAAGTTGCGTATTTATTAATATACGTTTCAATTTAAAGTACCATATAAAGTAAAAGCGTTCGAGTGGAAATCATATGACAAGCGATGAAAAACGGACATTGTATTATCATATTTACTTATAAAAATTGAAGTTATATATATTGTTTAATTGTTTGGTTACGGTCTGTTAAACTTAATTTGACCATTTTTCTGTTGTTATTAAAATTACTATGTTTATTTTAAACATATTTCCTTACAGTGCAGATAAACGAGAAAAATACAAATTTACATTTAAAATTTTTAAATGTACATCTAATACGCATAACGTATGTTAGGAGTTATTTCTGAGAAGCGCTGTAATTTAAAAAAAAAAAAAAAGAAATTGTAGGAATTTATAATTTCCAATTTAATTTATAAAATACAAGATTGTGTATGCCATCGTCACTAATATAGCCCGGTAAAAAAATAATTTGGCCTGCCTGAAAATTTGGCGGCAACCCTGTTTCAAAACCGAAATTGCGCCCCCGCATGATGACGATAAACACGATTTTATTCGAAAAATTAAAAATTCTCTATTTTTTTTTTTTTTCTTTCCACGAGCATTTCGTGTCGCCCCGGTTGAGAACCACTGTTGTACGCGCCGCTCGCGTATTATTATAATAATAATTATTATTATTATTATATGCGCGCGTGCACGGGGACTGCGAACACGCGATTCGTAATCATATATAGAATATAACGATTCGCGTATATGTAATGTGCGTACGCGAACAATATCGGTATATTAAAATATACTTCCAATCGCGCCCGGGATTTATATAATAATAATATTATGTGCGACGCTCTGCAGTAATAATCCCGCACGTAATCGAGTGCGCGCATTAAGGAAACGCCGAGGCCAAGTCCCCCGGGGAGGGTAGTATACACTCGCGCGCGCCACGTACCCCGAAAAACCGCCGTTGGTACATATATTTTTTTTTTTGTCTTTTTTTCTAATTCGAAAACAGCGCTTGGGGAGTGAGAATCTTTTTGTTTTTTTCTGCTTTACTCAGTTTCGTCCCCCGGAAAAATCCGTAACGCTTCATATTATATTATATATACAGGTATATAGTAATAAATCCGACGACGCACGAGAGAGAGAGAGATAAAAACAGCGGCGTCATTTGGTGGGGGGCAGGGTGGGCATTTGCCCCCCTCTTTGTTAACAGTGGGCCGAGATGATGTTAAATAATAGTTATTCTAACCAAATCTGTAGCTAAAGGTTGTATGACCAAGGCGGCGAGAAAGATAGGAAGGAACTTAACAAGATGCTCAGAACTGGTCACAAAACGTCATTTCTAACATGTTTAATGTCACGACAAGGGAAACTTCAAAACTTGAATCTCATATGTACTATATATAGTTTCTTATGATACGTTTAATATAGCTGACAAAGTAATGAATTTCTTCCCCCCCCCACCCCAAATAAATAATAAAAAATATCGGGTGATTCGTGCCCATGATAACGAAAATATCAAAATTATGTAAAATAGAAATCGTATTGAGCTAATAAATGTAAGTGGAAAATAGTTAAATTGGCCGGTTAAACCTTTTGCCTCCCCCTTTCGAAAACTGAAATGACGCCACTGGATAAAAACAGGGACGTAGGTATAGATCAAGGCTCGCAAACGTTATAATAACGTTTTGATTATAACGTTATAATTGCAAAATATCAGCATGAAACGAATATCAAAAAACGTAACGGAAAACAATAAACACTAATTTTAAACTATCACGAATTAAAATATATCATTAAACGAAATGAGGTATTAACGTTATGTATCAAAATATCGAAAAACGAAAAATCGAATTAACGTTATTTTAATATCTGTACCCAATTTACTACGGAAAATATAAGCCTATGGTGTAGGTTTAATATAGTTCTATAATAAGGCTGGATTCGCACGGACGCGTAAAAATTATTCAAAGATACGTGTCTGAGAAGATGTCAGCTAGTCAGAAAAGTTTCTATTGGTAATATACTCGTAATCATTTTAAGAAAAATATTCTGCATTGGCATATAAAGTAAAAAATCAACCAAGGTTCTCACTGAAAAAATGTATAAAATCAAAAAATTTAGGATAAAAATTTAGGACTTTTATAATTAATGAAGTTTAATGAAGTAGGTACGTGACGTTTATGAGATTTGAAAACGTGCTATAGTCTATGGAATATGAATGAATTTATTTATTTGGAAAAAAAATCGATATTAAACCAAATAACGTTAAAATACCGATAAACGTTTATATTATTATATAACGATAAAACTTTCTTTAACGTTAAACACAAATAATCCATAACGCTAAAATATACCATAACGATAAACGCAAATGGTAAATAACAGTAAAAAACGTTAAACATTTTTTTTTTTTCAAATGAGAGCTCTGGTATAGATTATTTATATGATGGAGAAGGGGTCGACTTTCAATTATATTAATAATTAGAGCGCGGATTTGTATGCATTTGCATGTTTTTTTGGTTAATCCTGTGATATACGCTACGTATATCCACATTATATGTTTTGTGATGATGCGATTAAAAATACAAATTATTTTAGCGCATATTTGGGCATTTTTCGACATTCTGATATTTTAAAAGCTTATTAACTGCATATTTCATCTTTTAGTGCATATTTAGGTATTTCATAATAAAACGTAAATTCGGTTAACGTTTTTGTGGGGGAGGGGGTGGAAATATAAAATAATAAATATTTAAAATCCGTATTTTTCCGTAGTTACGAATTTAGGATAATTTTAATGGTATTTTGTTTTCGATATCAATCATAATTTTAGACTATTATCGCTGTGACGATTTCACCGCATATATAGCTTCGGCGGCCGTCTGCAGTCGCGATGCGCAAACCGGTATATTATCATTTGAGACAAAGTATAAAATATCGCTAAAATGATTATAATCCAATAATGCAATTCAAATTTACGTTTGTAAATTAATTTTTACTTTAATTCTTGATATTAATTGATTCCATTTTGTTGTTATAGATTAAAATTATCCAAGAAAAATAAATGGTGCTCTTGATTTTTAAGTAAAATATACATTTTTTTTTTTTTTAAATTATGGTTTATGAAGAAATAAATTTTTTTTTTTATACAATTTTTAAGTGCATATTTTTGTGCGTATTTGAACATTTTAGTGTCGTTGAGCTTTACCTGTTTGTTTGATTTGTCAACAAACAGTAGCTATCATCAAAAGTTCAAATCTGAAAAGACATTATGAGACTAAACACAAATCATTTAGTGAAAAATACCAGGTAGGAAGTAATCTTCGTAAATCCAAAATTGAGAGTTTATATTTATCTTATTCAACATCGACTCAAATTATTAACAAGGCAATGAGTGAACAAGAAAAATGTACAGAGGCTTCTATGCGTATTTCATGGATACTTGCTAAACACATGAAACCGTTTACCGATGCTGATATAATCAAAGAATGTATGATTGAAGCTGGAAATGCGTTATTTGATAGTAAAAACGATATTATGGAGACTATTCGTAATATTCCGTTATCTACGTCTTCAAATACTCGAAATACAGAACTATTAGCAAAGGAAAATCATTCTAATTTAATACAATCTTTATCGGCCTCGGATTATTATGCTTTAGCTATGGATGAATCGTGTGATAAGACGGATACAGCTCAGTTGTGTATTTTTGTACGATATTTCGACAATACCAGTGAACAGTTTGTTGAAGAAATATTAACTATTTTACCACTGTTAGGGACCACTTGTGGTGATGACATATATAAAGCTGTTATAGAATATTTCGAAAAATATAAATTAGATATGAAAAAACTTATTTCATTAACAACAGACGGCGCGCCATCGATGATTGGAAATAAAAAAGGTTTTGTTCAGAGACTAATTAATAATCCGAAATGCAATAACAAGATAATATCTTATCACTGCATTATCCATCAAAGTGTGTTGTGTTGCAAGTTAAATTTAAATCTCGAAGCTACAATGACACAAGTGATCAAAATAGTAAACTTTATTCGAGCCAAATCATCATCGAAGCACCGTCAATTTAAATCATTTCTCGATGAAGTTAAATCACAATATGGTGATTTACAGCTATACAATAATGTAAGATGGTTGAGCAAAGGTTTTGTACTTCAACGATTTTTCGCAATATTGGACGAGATCAAGTTATTCCTTTCTAGCAGTGATCAATTATGTGCAAAAGACTATTTAGATTTCCTTGAAATAAAAGAACATGTCATATCTATCGCTTTTTTGACAGATATATTTAAACATATCAACGATTTAAATTTCAAACTACAAGGTAAAGGAAAATTAGTGTGCCATCTACTGTCAGAAATCAAATGTTTTCAAGGAAAATGGATCTCTTTGTGAAGATATAGAAAACGAACGATTGCACTTTCCTAACTTAAATACTGTTTTTGATGACGCTGAAGATAATAATGATGTTGACCTCAACCAGTACATTAATTTTATAAAAAACTTAAATCTGAATTTGAAGATAGATTTACTGATTTCAAAAATTGAGAATGTAGTGAAAATTTTGAATAATTGTTTTCTTTACATCCCAACGGCGAATGGAGTAGTGAAGCCACAAGCGTTTTTGGCTCTAATAAAGCTGCCCTACAGATGGAGATAATCGAATTCCAGGAAGACTTATGTATTTATGCATATTTAATCATTTTTAGTGCATATAAATCAGCGCTTTATTAATAATAGACCGACGTGAAAAAATAAAATAAATTGTAATTAGGAGTGAATCGGGAGTTGAAAAAAAAAAAACGTCGAGTAAATAATTGTGTACAATTTTTGTAAAATTGTATCACGAAAAACATTCGTCTTCAGTTTACAATTTCTACGAATATTTCGCCTTATATAATCGCCTCGTATCGAGCGTAATTAAAATATTTTTAAAAAAACAAATTTTTTTTTCCTTCCCGACGATAATATCATATTTAATACTGTCTGCATTAAATGCCGTTCAATTTACGTTTGTGCTTCAGTGGCGCACCCAAAGAGGGCTAACGGGCCTTAAGCCCTGTCCCACAAAATTTTTGTAATTTTATTAGGTATACCACATTAATTATCAAAAAAATTATTAACTACCGTTGAAATTATAAATATGAGTATATCTCATAAACAAAAGCGCGCTTTCAGATTTCTGTACATATTAAATAAATCTTATTAATATCTAAAACCTCCCCGCAGATTGTATACATATAATTATTCGGTTTATTACGTTATATATGGTTTTTTTCAGTTTAATCTTGTAGCTTAATACATTTTACTGATATAATTTATTTGTTAGTTTTGTTTTGTTGTTGTAAGTATTATTTAGTTTGTAGATTTAGATAATTGTAGAGATTTAATGTGGTATCACGAAATTTCTTTTAAATAAAAAAAAAATATATCTAAAAATAATTTTATTTGCCCCCCAAAAAAAAAAAAAAAACAAATCCTGGGCGCGCCCTCGTTATATACATTCGTATGCAACAACCGTTGCGTCGTTGTCTGAATTTTACAATAACGTTTCTGCCTTGTACGCGACAACAATCCGCATAACATATTGCACGCGTGTACGTACAGTTGTATCACTACTACGGCGTTTGTTTGACGTTTTCCAAAATTGAATTACCGGGGGGCGGCGGAAGGAATAATATTAACAGAGTTATACGAGTATTTTCGCGTGATCTACATTTCCCGTCTCGGGTTTAACGCGATTTCGGGATTTTCGAAGAGTCGGTAAATTTTTTTCTTTTCACTTTGCCATGTTATTATATGTTATGCGCGTGTCGTACACACATAGGTGTGTTACTCGAATGAAACGGTTTTATGGCGTTTAATTTAATTTTAATATTTATGTACGCGACGCGCGCGATATTATAAAGCACGTTATAGTATCCTTATTTTTGTTAGTCGCGCCGGTCCGTGAAATTTCGATGCCCGCGTAGCTGCACTTAATAAATATGATAAAACGCGGTGTTTGAACACCCCCATGACCACACTAACCGTTGTAGTTTTGTGCGTTCGTGCTTATAAATAATATAATTCACAGGAGCAATTTTCTAAAAAAAAATTTTTTATGAAGGGAAAAAATAAACAAATATTTTTTTTACAATCTATTTTCAATTTTATGTCAACAAAATTTTCAACCCCCCCCCACATTGAAAATTCCTGAGTACGCCTCTGTCTGTGATTATAATATAGGCTCGCGTATAATGTTTTATTGAACACTATATAAGGTCGCAGAAAATTCCGGCCACTAGAAGTTTGTAGGAAAACTCGATCGATGTCATGTACCTACACGATAAAAGTACGAGATATCTTCTCTATTATTGAAATCCGCAGTTGTTTTGAACCGGTGCCTCAAATAACGCGGTTGATATAATTTGCATGCACAAATGGATTCGATTTTAAGTTTTATGCGTAAAAAGTACGACGTCTTTTTATTGGAAAACATCGCGAAACGGAGAAAAATAAAATATATTTAAAATTACTCGAATTTCAGAGCTGGCGTAGAATCTGTTGGAGAAAAAAAAATGTGCACACACACATTGACGATTTGTGAAGAGTTTTTGATCAGTGGTCGTCTGAAAATTACATAACTGGCGTTGCACATAATTTTGTGTATAATAAATAATAATATCAACAGTAATTGAAAGGTCGTTGGTGCCGTGGGTGTCGCTCGAATGAATTTTACACATATATACGTAGATTTTAGATTTTAATTGTTATTATGAATTCGCACGGAGCCGTGATAAGTTATTGTGTAGGAAAAAGGATTTTGAACGGAGCTTCAGTGTAATTTACAAAGCTATAGTTGTCATTTTTAAAAAAAAATAAATAAAAAGGTTTTTCCTCAATACACTGAAGGACCATTATATATTCGAACACATAATATGTGATTTTGACGAAATCTCCATGGTTTAACTTTTTTATGTAATTTTTGCTGCGCCGAGTTAATATATTGGGAAATAGAAAAAGTAAATTTTCAAAAATGTACAACACTCGCTACCGGTTTTTTTACTAATCATATAACGCACGCCTTTTGACCGAAAAGTCGTATATACGGAAAACGACATAAAAATAAACGTTATTGTAAAACCTGCACTAGATACGTTCAGAATATACAATGATTTTTAGTAATTGTGCATAATACAGACAATAATAATAGTTTAATAAAGTTGCGTCTGTTAATTCCTGCCGAAATATAATTTTAAAATACGATTTATTTATTATAGATTTCTCGTAATACGTCGTGTAATGCGACAATAAATTATTATTTGTCGATTAGTTCGACTCATATATAATACTGCGTGACGCATACAATATTATTATTTAATCGATGACTGCTATAATATGGCAGTTATACGCGCGTGTGAATAACAGTGTTTTGACCACAACGAGTGGACTATAGTCTTTGGCTGTATAGTAAAA
This sequence comes from Slavum lentiscoides, assembly GCA_032441835.1. Lineage (NCBI taxonomy): Eukaryota > Metazoa > Arthropoda > Insecta > Hemiptera > Aphididae > Slavum > Slavum lentiscoides. The sequence goes on along the minus strand of CM063721.1, from coordinate 457,797 downwards.
ACGCAATATATTATTACGAATTTATTAATGTTATTGTTTACGATTAAAAATAAAATAAAACGTAATTTGTTTATTTTCGAAAACGGTTTGTTTGTATATGCCAAAACGTTTTTTTTTTTATGTTTTGCCATTCGACACTGTGTACACTGTACACGCAGAGTACATATTTTTTTTTTTTTTTTACACAAAACACAATATATACAAAGTATTTAATAGAGGAACGGGTACGTTTAATATTACTGTTTTAAAGGAAATACACTTTGAAAGGCGACAAACGATCACGACGAGTGTTCGGCGAACATTATGTTGTATCGGATTACTGTTTTTTAAACAATTCCGCGGTATATATGTGAATAGAATATACCATTAGAAATCTGTGCACGAATTTCGACAAGACGTGGCAGTATGCCACTATATTATATTATTACTATTATTGTTATTATTATTATTATTATTATTATTATTATTATTATTATTATTATTATTTTTTTTTTTTTTTTTACGGGTGATGTCGTACCGCGTATGAGTATTTGCTTTAGTGGCGATGCACTTTACAATAATGCTCGGAATGTTTAGAATGTAATGTTATACCTATACGTTATGTACACGGCATGTGCACAAAATATCGAGTTACGTGTAAAATGTGACGACTTCATATTAAATTGTGCCCACGCTGAAGTGTAAATTACACAACTCAATATAGTAACGCCATAATAAGAACGGCGCATATTTTATATATTATTATCTTCACTCGTATATTACGATAATAATTAATAATAATATTTTTATAACGTATTTTTGCTATCCGCGAATGGTATGAGAATATAATAGGATAAACGTCAGCGTCCATATCGACTTTCGATGATCGGTCGAGTAAGGATTATGAAATCATTTTGGATTAGTATAAACGAAAAATTCTCCCGGCACGTTTATCATAAGGTATACGACAACGATGATGAAACAGAATCGTTTTAACGTTATGCTACTGTAACGACGAACGATCGCGCGCTGTTGTCAAAACCGGGGGGTTTTTTTTTTTTCGATTTCTCCCTTTTATATACAATGTAGATTATTGTAAATTATTAACATTATTATATGATTTTGTATTAGGACGATACGTATTGATCGAAATTATGTATGCGCGACTTTTTATGACTCAGTACAAAGATATAAATGCATTCATCAAAAAAAAAATCTTTGTTTAACCCGTTCTAAAATCCCGGGTTGCGAAAATTATTATTATCGTATAATTATACGCACACCGCGGTGTTTCCAATAATAAAATAATAATAATTTTTAAAATATACTTTGTTTTTAAAGTAGCAGTCCCTCGAGAATCAGAGAAAAACAACAATGTTTTTTTTCGTTTTCGACTTTTTACAGTTTTATAGCCGAAAAAAAAAACCGAACCGAACCGAACCCGAACGAAAAGTTCGAATTTACAATCTGGCAACAATAAACTTACGCGTACACTGTATTACAGTCTTTGGATTTCTTAAACTATTTGTACGAAAAAAATGTAATAAAAAAACGCGTGTTCGGTTCGTACGCTGCTTTAATTCGAAGTCGGGCGTTCCGGTTGATTAAAAATTTGGAACGAGGAAATAAACGACCGGAGAGCGTTTATTTTATTTTTTCGTATCGTTTAAAAACCCCGGCGTACAATGTAGTTTATATGAATTATAAATTTTCGATTGACAATAACGAATCGACAGTATTTAAATGTACCGTTGATATTAAATTGTTTGTAAGTACATATATTTTTTTTACTCGTATTCGATTACAATACGCACGTTACTGAATATTACCATATTTTATTTACTCGTTTACAATTTTTTTTTTTTACATAACCGAGTTATAACTGACGATTTCCCATCGCGCGCACAATGTAAATCCGTTTGGTTTTTTTTCTGTAGTCCACGGTGTCTTGATAAATTTAAATTTTAAATCAGTGTTATTTTAAGACTGTATAATTCCGGTGCGAAATTCGCGACGAAAACCGCGCTGTACAAATATTATGTAGTCCTCGCCCGTTTAATTTAATACAGCATCGTTTAAGCATAATTCAGTAGTCCGTAATAATTAATGTGTGTATAATAAAGAGTTCTTCTCAAAAAAGTTAATGACCATAATAATCACATTTATATATAATAAATTAATATTAACCGTTCAACGACATCTATTAAATTGTACGTTATTATAATAATGGTTACGGCCGTCTTCGGCTATACCGTCAGTTAATGGTGACCATTTAATTAACGCCATTACAGTTATAATTTAGTAATTACAGTCATTTTGTATAGCTGCGCTGTAAAAAATTAAAATGAAAGTTTTTATATAACGAATTTTCCGACATTGTCTGCAATACCCGCGAGTGAACCGCTGCTGCGCAAATAGTTTATAACATTTCACTAATACCTATTATTGACTATTATAATAACATCTCCTTTTTTACAATTTTTGAAATTAAATCGAGAAAAAAAGAAACCGAATATACAACAAAATCGTGATTATAATAATGGTGATTAGCAGGACTCGGATTTTTATAGCACTGAAAATTACTGAAATACGCGCTACATAATGTGGCCGAAAAATCTTAAAATATGCCCTAAAAACAGTAAAAATAGTAAAAAAAAATGGTTTTTATTTATACAGTATTACAATAAATACACTGCCATGGTACCGCGATCATTTAACGATAAATGATAAAATATAAATAATAAAAAGAACAGCGTCAAAACTGGGAAAAATAATACTACAAATCTGAAACGCTTGAAATACGCGCAATATAAAATGTTATAATGCTCTAGACTAAAATTATTAATAACCTCAATTGTTTTCTTTTCAAAAGTCATTGTCTATAACGTAGGTACTAATATTTTTAATTTAATAATTTACGTAGGTACTTATATTAGTCTAACACAATCTTGTAAATTGTAAATATTTGACACAAAAATAATTAAAATACACTGGTTTAATTTAATATAATTTAATTTTAAATAAATACATGTAATATAATGGTGTTATATTAATACAATTATTTTAGTATATATACTAAAATGCCATGCGTCGTTTAAATGGTTTCAGAATTTTTAAAGTTTTTGTATAAAGTCATTATATTATTAGCTGATTCTTGTTCAATAGATCGTCTAAACGGTCTTGTACGTCCAAGTTTAGTTTTGACGAAACTCAACTTTGAAAATGACCTCTCTCGAGCGCAGCTAATAACCGGAATGGTTGTAAATGTTCTTAGAGCTTGACGTACATTATAACGTAGGTACACAGCTGTCTCCCCTTCATCTTTAGTCGACCGTTATATCTAGACATTACGCGTGCTTTAGGTCATTACAATAAACGAATTTCAGCTTCAAACTCATTTCGATTTAAATCGAATACTTCAGTTAAATTCAATATAATTAATTGTAATATACGTCGTTAATCACAAAAAAAAAATATCCGTGCAACTGCACATTATAACATGTCCGCGTATAGGTATAAAAATAATGGTTATTTCTATACCACGATCACGGTGGTGGTTAAACACAACACTGGTAATATAATGGTAACACGTACAATTTTGGCGCGCAATAACCGCAGTTTTATCAGGTATAAGCTTTATCAGCTATATTTATATACTCTTTTCTCAATATCGTACCGTCACGCTGCCGTAACGGACGACGTCGCACGCACCGTCACACCACGTAATAAATTAAAATTAGTAAAAACACACCAATGCAATTCACTAATTATTTAAACTTTTTAAAGATCATCGAACCGATCTCATCGAAAACAAAAAAATTTATTGCAGGCCGAAGATCTCGCTGGAGACGCAGCTGCCCACCCTGCCTCCTCCGTAGACGGGGGCGAAATTTCAGGAACTTTATGTATTTCTTTGATGCCTTATGACCATAGGATGTAATATTTTTAATAAATTCCTAATATGCGTAGTTGTTTTTAAAATGTTGAGTACTTCGTAATTTGTCCTAATTTTAAGATTTAGTGTTGGATTAGAATTTAGAAATAATTCAACAATGATATTTACTCAATGCCTCAGCCTCCTTCCTCCCAAAAAAAAAAATTTCTAAATACGCCTCTGCCCGAAGACACGCCTATGGTATTCAATAATAATAATAAGCAAACGCTATGGAATTCGAGCCCTGGTGATTAGTTACATACCTACGTATAACAGATGATAATGATTCACTGGACTCGGAATTGCACGCGTTTAAAATTAAAAATACGTTGAAAATGAAAAAAAAAAATAGTTTAAAAATTGAAAATAAATCGTATACGACAACGAGCTTTATGTGTATGATATGTGATTCGTTATTGTAATAACGAGTCAAACTTTCCAGTAGAAAATATGTTTTCGCCGTATTAAAAGACGACTCGAACGTTAATCGAATAACATTTGATGAGACGACGAACGTCAGAGTTTCATACGCAAACCAACGACCCCTGCAGTAACGGTATAATAAATGCTTTATGTATGTAAACGGCGCACGAATAGTTTAATAATAATGTAATATTGCTATTACATCCGAAGGTATTAGCGTGCCAGCATACATGGCGTGTTACTAACCGAAACAAATGCAATTTCCGTTGTGATATCTGTTATTATTGTAGGAAATCATTGTGTTTTATAGGTACACGCGTTCCGTCGAGTACTCGCGCATTTTAATCGTTTTATATATATTTTTTTTAATAACCATTGATTATAGAATATAATTATATTCTATAATCAATGTTAATAACGATATTATTATGACAGAAGTCACCAAATGATTTCTGTTGGAGTTTCGCTTTGCAACTCCACCTGCAGATTTTCCGCGGTTCAAAACGCTTTGAACAAACACACGTTCATATATTTTTTAAATTTGTATTTATTTATATAACTTTATATTTATTTACCGAAAAAACATTTTTTTTTTATGCAACAAGTTGATGTACAATTTTGTTCTTTCTTTTACAAATGAAAAAAAAAAACGATTAAACAAGACAACTTTAAGTATATACGATTTAATGCGAAAAAATACACTTTTCAGTTTCGACGAACTTCTTAATATTCGGAGTTGAGTTAGTGCAACCGTTTTTCATTAAGTCGTTAAGATGATAATCAGCTTTTAACCGAGATCCGAAATTATTTTTGATGAATCTCGTTTTCGAAAAAACTGCTTCGCACTGCATATACATTGAACCCCGTACGACGTTTTGTTGTAAAGTTTCTTTTTTTTTTTTTTAGTTCGAGGTAATTACTTGATTAAATTTTTTCCTTTAAAACCGAGTCTTCCTTGAAATCGATCGTTTCCATCTGCAGGGTAGTTTTATTAGAGTTGAAAACTCTATAATTGCGGCTTCACTGTTCTATTCATCGTCAGGACGCAAAGAAAAACTATTGTTCAAAATTTACACTACGTTCACATTTTCTTTTTTAAATAGTAAACCTGACTATAATAATAAAAATAATAATCGCTCGTATCGCAGACTTTGTATAAACCTGATACGCACATACCGGATGGAAAACATTTTTTTTTTTCATTATATTAAAATATAAAACTAAAATAATTATTGTGATTAAATTTATACGATTTTTTCTAATAATATTGCAAGCCGGCCGTCACCCAAGGCCATCGATGTTGTATTGAGGTATTTGATTTAAAATACATACCTGTCCGTCGATTCATTTACATTTTTCTATTTTATCATATTGATTACTTGCATTTTTCGCGTTTTGAGTCTGGACCTTCTTTTTTTTTTTTGTATTGTAACAAATTACATATCGTTAAAACTGAATATTCCAAAACATTAACACATATTTGCACATCCTTTAAACTTACTATAATTTTTATATACTTTTACTTAACCATAATTATCTATTATAATACATATGTGTCGTTTAAAATGTCAATATTCTAATCCTCACAGCCGCTTTAAAATAATTCGTTTTTGAAAATACAATCTAGATAGTAATAGATAGTTTTACCAGGTTTCTTACGTTTGTAGTATAATACGAATTTATTTGTTATAGCCTCTCTACTACGTTACTGTAGAAATCGATTTTTGATATTTTAAAAAAACTATATGACAAGGGATTTGGATAATAACACAGTAACTTAGACTTTTTCTACTTTCACAACGTGAATTCTCGTGCGCACCAAACGATCTGAGCTGGAGAAATCGTCCTTGATGCGAGTTTTCATCTTTCCAAGAACCGTAAATCGTATATATATATATATATAGTATTATACATTATTATTATCGATTTTTTTCAAAATCAAAATGTATGAACAAAAAACAAAAATATTTACGTTCAATACACCTATTTTTAAAATATTATAACAATTTTATTTACATTCAAGTGACCGCAATATTTTTCATGATAGCAAAAAAAAAAAACTCGTATAACATAACGTTCATTAGTTAATATTGATGTGATTTAAATCCTGTCGGTCTTAGTCAGTTTTAATGAAAAACCGAGTTCGACGAAACGGTTGTAAACTGCGTGCAGAGGATATAATGTGAGATTGTCCGAAATATTGCACTGCGCAATATAGTGGCCGTTTGTACCTCTATATTATGGTGTTTACGATTAATAGCTGTGCCGAAATTAATATTTCGAAACAAAAGACTTTGAGTATATTAATTATTATTTTTTTTTTTTTTAGTAAAACGCTTTTTTTCTTTTTCCCGCTCAACGGCCGTACATTTGGCGTCCCGTGAGATTAAAACGTTTACGCGCTAAGCTTTTTAACCGCTGCTGTTTAAACACAAGGGTAAACGCGATCAAGTCCGCGAGATACTATAAATTTCGTTTGTTGAACATTTCGCGGTGCGAAGAAATGGTATACGCGGATTTTGTCGACGACTTATACGCACAATACGCAGCAGTGGTTTATGATAAACTGCAACTTGTTCTGAGTGTGCAGGTGTATTGTGTCTTGTCTTTTTTTTTTTTCTACCAGCGAAATAATTCCTGAGCCGTATACAGAAAAACGCGAACACGACAGTGACGACAGCGGCGTATTTTCAACTTCTTTTCTGGTCCAAACGTTTTTTCATTTTTTTTTTTTTTAATTTCCAATATTATATAATGTACTTACATAAGAAACGTATTAATATTGAAAAAAAACCGGATATTTCGGTATCTTTAGTAATATTTATTTTTTATGGTTCAGTAGATGGAGTCCAGTATGCGTCCAGAGCAACCGCACAAAATACGCCACCGGACAGATATACGTAAAACGTGGTACAGTCGACTGTCGACAATTCGAAGTTGGAGGGACTGTCGAAAAATTTCGAATTACCGAGAGTTCGAATTGCCGAGTAGTTCGAAATATCGAGAGAGTAAAAACAAAAAAAAAAAATTCGAATTACCGAGAATTAAGAAAAAAATTTTTGTTTTTTATTATTATTGTACATAATTATTAAATATTTCGGCAAAGAATTGAAACGATAAAGTTCTTACGATAATATAATTCTATATCGCTACACGATTTTGTAGTAAATTATTAACGAATAGATTATAAGAAATACACATTTGGTACTTCGAATTATACGAGCGTTGAACGTATATGAAACTCCGAATCGTCACGTGTTAGTGGCCAGTTTTTACAAAATTTGATTTCGAATTACCTATAGCGTACTGAAATGCATTGTTTTTATTCGAATTACCACCGCGTGATTTTCAAGTGACCCAACATTTACTTCGAATTACCGAAGGTTTCGAATTATCGAGAGTCCACTGCACGTGATTTGGGATAATGTCTCATTGTAATATTATCCATTTTAACGTAACAAATCTTTTCGTATATAATATACATATTTTTTTTTCATTTCGCGCAAAATAAATTCGATTAAAAAAACGGTAATAAAATACGTTTTTTAGCCGACCGCGCACTACGCCTAAAATAAATAATAATATTTTAATTCGAACATCCGACATCGCGACGCATCCTCCAGTGGCGTACATGAAACATTCGTCGATGATTACAATGTACCAAAAGTTTCGTTTGAAATTTTAACCGGAAACCGCGGTGTGCCGTGTTAAACCGACGAGGATTTACTGCGAGACGTACAGTTAATCAGTGGCGAACACTTGTTGCGCCTGCAGTGGCGTACGTCGGGGTTGAATTATGGGGAATTGTTGGAGTTATGAGGAATTACGGTGGACGATGGAATTAATTAAATCGTACTCGTATATCACGTATATATTGCGCATTTTCTCTGGTTTTAAAAAGTTTTAAACAAAACGTATAATTCAACGTGACGGTGGGTAGTCCACGAAAGCCCACGGAAATCTCATAAGGAATTTTATTCTCGGAACATTTTACACTCCAAAATTAAAATATTGTTTAATAAAAAGTATAGGTTTTTTTTTTTTCAAAAATCGTTATTCGTTTTCCGTCAATCTTATAATAATATCGTTGTACAATAATCAATTCCTTAACATACGAATTAAAAATATTACAAATATTACAAAATTGAATATATATTTTACACTAAACACGTAGGCCGAATTGTGTCAACGTTAAAATTATTATTAAACTTTTCCGAAGTCCGAGCTCTTGCCGCGGAATCTTCAGCCTATTTTATATGTTTGCAGATAATTCGTTAAGTTTTTTTTTTGTATAATATAATTTCGGGGATCGATTTTTCGGCAAACAACATTCGGCGATTCGAAAAATCTTCGTACAGGAATATATGTATAACTCTATACTCATCTCGTACACTTCACACAACAATGACACACCGTTTATTTCGCTTCTGAAAAACGTCGTACATACCGTAATAATCGGTACATTTAATGAGCAATTACGTTTGGTAATCTTTGGCGCATTGTCCCGGTTATTGCGCGATTGGCGTGTTATATACAAAATTCAATTTAATTGTACATAAGTATACAATGAAATTCTCTAGTTAAATAATAATTCCGAAACATGTTTGAATACGAATATACATTTTTTTTTTTTTCATATAGTTTCTGTATTTTATTATTATTAATACTTATAGATATTATTTACAGGGGCGTATACAAGGGGTGATGTGGGGGTCAGATCCCCCCCGTGATCTTTTTTTTTTATAAGGGATTTTATAAGGTTCCTTACTTAGGCCCATAAGCGTAAGGCCACCACATACCTAAATCCGGCCCTGACCCCCCCTCCATTGAAAAATCATGTATACGCCACTGATTAGTTATATATAAGTGGCATATTATATAGCAGAAATTTTTTTTTTGTATGCTACAAACCATTACGAGCCGCCACTGATGTACGTGCGATACATGCGACTACTATGGCGTGTGCAAATCGAACGGGTTTAAATCCGTATAGTTACACACCTTCGGCGGAAATCTCAATTAAAATAATAATAATAATAATTTTCAAGCGATAATAAATATTAGCATACGGCGCGACGATTACGGTTGATAATATGGAAACGCTGCACGCGATACGCACTCCGACATACGATTTATGTAGATTTTCTAAAATATTGTTCACGTTTTTCCAACCCGAAATATTTAATTTCGTTAATATTACGAAACACACGCTGTTTTATACGAGCCACCCGTCTCGTAATTATTACGACCGTTTGAACCGCGCATTATAATATATCGCGTAATAATAACAATAACAATAATAATAACAATAATAATAATAATAATAATAATAAAATAAAAAATATTATATTGTTATTAATTCCGCGAGACGCGGTTTGTTCGCGGCGGCGGCGGCGGCGGTTACGAAACCGACCATTTTATTTTACGTGCTCTCCGGGAGTTTATACGCGAGTCGAGTGGTGTACGCACAGCCTTAAAAATTTAGTGGCCAATAGACACGCACGATAAACAAAAAAAAACACTATAAAAAACAGTATGAGAACCTCTCTTGAAAAATAAGAAAATCTAATTATAACCATAGATGCCGGATTTATATCTTGTATTCGTTACTCGATCTATACAATACCTTGTCACTCGGTTAAGTTATGTTTTTACTTAAATGCCATAATTGCAGTCTGCGACTTCCAAAAAAAAAAAAAAAATCTCGATTATTACGCTCACAGAAATCCGTTTCGTTAAATTTTGAATTATTTCTGTTTGGTAACATGTGTATAAAAGAGTGATTTTCGTGATGAACGTGATATATTCAGGGGCGAGATGAGCGGCAATTTTTGTCCATTTCAAACATAAAGTATTCGGGATTTCGGAACATTTTTACAAACGTAATTTAAATTTCAATTAAATGTATACGTACAAACATTCGTTGATCAGAAGTTGAATGGTTATATTTTACCTGATCCAGCAACACGAACGTAATAAGAACGCTTTATACAAGTGTATATAGCTTTTCCGCGTTTAAGTACGTTTTATCTTTTATTTCCATTTTGTACACCGATATCGCGGGTTCACTCGTACTTTTCTTTAGTTATAATTCTTTCAAATATATTATTAATTTTTTTTTTTTTTAAATTATAAATTAAAATAATTTACTTATATCCAATTCGACGTATACCGGATAATTTGACTTGTATGAATTGTCGTCTCACTACTATATATAGTAATCGTCAAAATTATATGTTTTTGCGATAAAAAAAAAAAAATTATATAAATTTTTTACGACTGTTTACTGCGTAAAACTTGTATTGTTTTAAAGTGCTCAAGACTGTTTCGGCGTTTCGGGGAGAAATTTATGTATTGTAATTAATAATTTTTAGTATACGACTTTTTTATGCCTGGAAAACGATTAAATTTGGATGACACGGATAAAAATTTTACAGTGTACCGTTTTGACGTAGCGCGGCATTTGTAATTTTTTATCAGCCTAACGGGTTGCGGCAAAACGCCTGGCGCTGTATAATATATTTTCTATTCATATAATCAGGGCTCGCAAACGTTATAATAACGTTTTGATTATAACGTTATAATTGCAAAATATCAATTGAAATGAATATCAAAAAACGTAACGGAAAACAATAAACGCTAATTTTAAACTATCACAAATTAAAATATATCATTAAACGAAATAATGTGTTAACGTTATATATGAAAATATCGAAAAACGAAAAATAGAATTACATTTATTTTAATATTTTTTTTCCAATTTACTACGGAAAATATAAGCCTATAGTGTAGGTTTATTATAGTTCTATAATAAGGCTGGGTTCACATGGACGCGTAAAAATTGTTCAAACATACGTGTCTGAGAAGATGTCAGCTAGTCAGAAAAGTTTCTATTGGTAATATAATCAAAATTTCGAGAAAAATATTCTGCGTTGGAATATAAAGTCAAAAATAAACCAAGGTTCTCACTGAAAAAATGTATAAAATCAAAAAATTAAGGATAAAAGTTTAGGACTTTTATAATCAATGAAGTTTAATGAAGTACATTACGTTTAAATGAGATTTGAAAACGTGCTGTAGTCTATGGAATATGAATGGATTTATTTGTTTGGAAAAAAAAATCGATATTAAACCAAATAACGTTAAAATACCGATAAACGTAAAACGTAATTATTATATATAACGTTAAAACTTTCTTTAACGTTAAACACAAATAGTCCGTAACGCTAAAATATACCATAACGATAAACGCAAACGGTAAATAACGGTAAAAAACGTTAAAACGTTAAACATTATTATTTTTTCAAATGAGAGGCCTGCACGTAATATGATACGTCTAAAGCGGAGTACAGGCGTTCGTTTATGCGGTTTTTTTTTTATAAAAATAATTCGGAACACTGCAGTAGGTACGTTCGAAATATTTTTAGTAAAAATACTGTAAAAAGTGATTTCGAAAATAAAAATTTTTTTAAAACGTATTCCGGAATATTATACCCCAGACTGCGCGTACACGAGACAATAACGTATAACTATGCGATAGCGCGACGAAAAAATCCGACACGCCGCTACGGAGACGCCTCGAAATATTGCTGGCAGCAGTGGCTGAACAATTGAAAATACCACCTACGACGGTGGTGTGATCCCCAAAAACCGAGAAGGTCCTAAATGCCGAATACAATAATATAACAGCCGTGACCAACGACGTCCGGCCCGGGGGATTGAACGCCTCGTGCCGGTACAGTTTGCAGACCAATAATTGTGTGTGTGTGTGTAGTCGAATACAGCTGTCTGCGTGATGGTGGTCTCGAGACCGAAAAGGTCCCCCCTCTATCTACAATTCCTGACATCGCACGTATACCCGACTCAAAACGTTCTGTTGTGTTTGGCCGTGTTCTTTTTTCGACTCTGCATATGGAGTCCGCAACGTATTTCTTATATGAATACATTGGATATGAATTCATTTTGGGCGATAACGTCTTGTATAGAAATAACTACGGGTCGGCATCCACGTTTTAAGGAGTCATATAATACCATTGTCGTTTTGGGTCTCTAGGAAAGTAGAAAAAAAAATATATATATAACGTACACTTGGTTGTTCCACATCGCGGACAGTAAATTCTGTTTGATTGTGACGTCTAATGCCGTCGATAGTCCATTATAATAATATACGGTGTGGAGGGCAGGTGAAAATCGCGTGGGAATGGAAACCGCGCCAAATAATCGTCGACAAAAACATATCGCAGAGATGAAATATATATTTTTTTTTTCATATAATAAAATTATTTGTATAGGTAAATATATATATATATATATAATAGTGGTGAAATATACTGAAAAATACGGAAATAATCGTACACGCAGTACGTGCAGTACACGCAGAGTAATATAATATTTAATCGATGTAGAGGACACATAAAAACTGTGTACGAGAATTTGGAGATAATACACATTAAACTGATTATGTTAACCGTCATAATACGTTTCTTGTGGAATTTTGGGAATCAGAAGATCACGACGTTGAGTCGCGGTAGTATCAATATAATATTATAATGATGTTGTAAACTGTAAATAATACACAGACATTATTAAATATTTATAATTATTATTTATTATATATAGTTTTAATAATTGAGTAAATAATTAAATGAAATAAATCGAAAAAGTAATTAAACATGATAAATTCAAACAGTATTAATATTTATAAAATAATAGTGTTTTGTGCAATTTATGCGTTTTACTGACTGATGACCCTCGTGATTGATGAAGTTAATACACGAACATACGAGCGAAGCTGTATAGTTTTAAGTACAAAAAAAACAAATTCGATTCGTGTTATTATTCATTAAATTCGAAGTTCCATTCAAATTTTTAGCACTCTGGTAATAATAGTTTAGTCGATAAAACTAATGCGCTCTGTGCAGCTAACGCGTATTACGCAGATCTATGATTTTCTTAAAAAGCTGTTTGTTGTCAGTTAATAAATAATAATTCGAATATTGTTCAGTCGGTTTAATAATTTTACAGACTCTTTCCGAATCGCTCCTCGATATTTGAAAACACGATTTTGTAAGTAAATAAATAACCAATCTCTTGATAAAGTGGCCGATTGCAATTTTAATTATTTTACAAACAATGCGTACTTCTATACATAATAAAATATCAATATTGTAAAATGTTTGTTAATAATTTTTATTTTGCGAGATAAAAATTCGACTACGTGACAGTAGTATTTTCCTCGTGAAAATAGGCTGCTGTGGCGAGTTGCTTCTTCGTTGTAAATTAGTACCTAATTTAGTTTAATATGTAATACCGGCCGGTGTGTTAAGCAGTCTTGTGAAAAATATTTTGTGACGTTCCAAAACACGAATTATTTAATAATCGGCTATTATATATTTATAATATTCAATACGTATTATATTATAATAATTAAATTATCAATATGATTAGTCGGCCGCCGCCGTCCACGGTGCGACCCGGTCAGTCAACTTGTTTTCCAATTTAATTAATTAAAATGTTTTTCATTCGATGGATAGCCCACGTCCGAGTCGGACCGTATTTTCATATATTTTATACGCGTTACCGAAAATCGTTTTGAAAGGAATTAAACTCTTAATACTTCAATATTTCCATTTGTTTTTTTTTTTTTTTTAAATTATTTTATTGTCGTTTCCAAATCCACTAACTATGTAACTATGCATAAGCGTGCGCACGGGGTAGTTAGGGTAGGCACTTGACTACTCTGCGAACAACTCCCCCGCCCTCAACATAATATTATGTTTGACCATTTCAACATGTCCGTAAACGGTAAAATGTAAGAAATAAGAATATTGGAAAAACTACAAAATATATATCGTCGTTAGTAACTGCTATGATTGAATAAATTTATCATAATTTTATTTTATTAATTTATTTTATCATAGTAACCGCTGTCCAAGCACTGAATCCTATCGCAAACCATGTTTATTATATATAAAATAGTATTGTTAAATTTTTACTTATTAACTAATTTAGGTACATTACATTATATTATTACTTATAAAATAATTTTTTACTATGGTAAATGCAGTTAAATAAAGTTACCCTATCTAAAATTTTTTGTTCATGTTAAATGTCAATGTGTGATATATCATTTATGACTACCCTGCCAGTAATGTCTGCGCACGCTTATGTAACTATGCATGACGTATTTTACACCGACTTGGCCAAGACACGTGTTTTTTTTCTTCTTTTATACTCATCCACTTCTACGGTGAAAATTTCAATATAAAAAAACAAAAACAAACAAATCCTCATTGCTCCGGCTCACAGGGTCTCGGCATGAAGTCGGCGACCTTGCCCTTAGGGAAATCGGCCACATGACAGACTTTCGCCTGGAGGAAGACCGGCGATACGTCAAAACTTTCAAAAAAATTATTTGTATGTATTTCTTATGCTAATACTTTTTTTTTAAAGTATTCGAATACAGTATTTTTTACAGACTGGTGTTGAGTACACGTCAGCTAATAACACAACGTGTTTGTATTGGTAGTTGTTGAAAGAGATAAGTTTAATACGAACCACTCGTTTTGTCACACCTTTATATTATATTTGTTATTATATTATATTATTATGTATTATCGTAATATTGTAAATCTAAATGGAAATTCAAACATTTTGCCACGCCTAAAAATCTCCGTGTAAACAACGAATTCGGGTGTACCGTCCTCTTAAGTGTATATATACGCGTTTTCAGTCGTCAACACTCGTACCTACAAATCGTGTTTAATTTTCCTATCAATCAATTATCGTCCATTATATATTTGGATAATGTTTGTTATAGGATATTCATATCACACATAACTATATAAAAAAAAAGGAAAATTGTTTCACCATCGTCGCAGCGTATTTACACTAATATTATTTTTATCGCGTGTGAAAAACGAACTTCAACGAGTTCACTTCAACGAACAAAGAAATGTCTTGTATATATACTTTTCAAAAACAATAAGCTTATAATATTATCGTAAAAACGCTATTACAAAAACACTCTATTCTAGTCTGGAAGTATCCGTTCTACGAGCGTAAACCATGATAAGCCAGTATTAATGTAATACATTAATTACGCAATATTACACAGACTAATACTTTTTTTAAATTGTACAAATATCAGCGTAAATATAACGACAATGCTGGAATATTGATGAAAAAAAAAAATATCGATTAAATTATTCGTGTTGTACTAATTAATTTTATTAAATTTTAATAGTTTTTTTTTTATAATTTAAAAAACATACGCCCAAGAATCACTTGAACACAACAATATGGTAAATTGTTATAACGTATACGCTCGTATATACGTTATAATATCTACACATTAGACGCTTTTTCCGTAGCTTTTTCTGCGACGGTCATCCTTCGAACAGGATTTCTCTTCCGTGTTAATCCCGATCGGGATAGGGGATGACAATTGAAAAATAAATAGAATATCTACGATTATGTAATATAATTCCAAGACGATGCCACGACGATTCTCTGAGTGAAAATAAGACGAGCCCCCCTCCCCCCATTACGATAGATGTTTTTTTTTGTAGATAGAACCCATCTGTTTTTCTGCAACGGTCGTCAAATGGCAAATATTATTCAATAATATTTGTATGCGATGATTATCGTAAATTTTAAGTTCACTCTCGGTCCGGTTATATATTTTCCATTAAAACTAATTTTTTACTAAATTTATATATATTGTAATATTTACGGCTAGGATTTGTATGCAGTAAAAAAATGGTAATATACGCCTCGGATTTATTAAAAATATGCAACAAGTAAATGTGTAAAAAATACGGCACGAAATACAGAAACAAAATTTTTAATTCTAATACATTAAAAATATTATTCGAAGGTATTACGCATCACGAAACAACGATGTGGTGTTTAAAGTGTTCAAAAATAAAAGGTGTTCTGTTTGATCTTAGCACGTCTTTATACTTTCTGAAGCTACGTACAACGTTACACGGCGTAATTTTTTGCGTTTTTAAATTTTACAATTTCCCCCGGTGTTAGACTGGTACGAAAATCTTCGTCCAGATTACTTCCATTTAAATTATCACGTATATGTATTATTTTATTCTTTTACCAACCGCCGCGGCCAAAATGGTACCGTAAAAAACGCATTTTAAATGTTTATTGTTGAAATACTACGCAATAATACGCGTTTTATTCAAAACATGCAAAATAAAATAACCGCCATTCGCTTCGTGATGTCACGTAATTCGTGGACATTCCAAACAAAAGCAGTAATCTGCAAAAGTTACGAAAAAAAATATTATCCCAACGCATATAAATCCTGGCCGTAATAATATTGCAATGCGTCCTCCGGCCTCCCACAGTTGGTCCGAACATAACGCGACCAGTACGGACGGCCCCAAACCGCACGGTCGCGACGGTCCAGTGCAAAGAGATGAGAATAATAAGACGCCACCGGCTGCTGCACAATGGACGTATTTTCGTTAGAACCGAACGGCGTCGCATTGTTCCGTTAATCCTGATTGATAAGGGATGAATTGTACGCATCAATGGTCGGGTCTTCGGTACCTACGTATACGGTAATTCAGACGAACAGAATGAACGTGTCGCCGTGGTTTACGGGTTTTCGCCGGATCACAAGGTTTTTCAAAACGTACGTGTGTGTTTAAAAATTTCTTTTTCAAACATGACGCGTTTTGTACCAGTTTATTAGACTGTACAGCTGTACTCCGCTTATACAATAATCCGTACAATCGGTTTATACTTTTACGATGACGTACGTGCGCAGTGTTTATTTCAGACATTATTAGTCGGGGGGGTATTGTAAATTTTCGGGGTCCAAAAAAAAAAAAATCTATAAGAAAAACTTTTATTTAAATATTATTTCATTTTATTAATATTGAAAACGAGTCAATATATACATTTGTAAAACATATTGAGAGAGAAACAACTTTATTTAAGCGAACTGCCCGCCAATCGGGTTGCCTATATGACACAGTGTAAACGTTCAGACATGGTTGTTACAGCGTTTTAAGATATGGATAACATATATAAACTAAATGGAAAAAGTTAACAAAGTAAAAAAAAAATACTTAATTACAAGATATATAATATGGAGAGATCTTAAAATATAAAAATAAAAACATTATGCTTGAAACACGGCGGTCTAGCTGAGAAAGTAAAGAGAGAAAGAAAAAAAAATAAATAAAAAAAAAAAAAAATTAAATTAATAAAATTTTATTAAATTAAACGAATTCGGCGCTGTTTCTGACGAGCGTACAAATCTATATAATATCGCCAACAGTGCTCTCATCTAGTTCAGATGGTCCTCCTGTGCTGATTTTCATACAATTACATAATGTGTCTTGTCCCGTTCGATTTCTGATTTTATTGATATTTTCTGTTGTTTGCACCGCATGTCTAATAACGTGTATTATTCTTTCTTTTTGACATAATTATAAAATTTAAATGTTTTAATATATACCTACACAATACGGTATTACAGACTACAGTATTACACGTATAAAAATAAAAAAAAAACGTCGTCGTCGTTACACGCGCAGCGTTATTGTATATAATAAAATTTCGTCGGAAAATAATAATTTTTCGATTATTTCACTGTACGCTGCGAGAACACAGTGTAATATACATAATATATATTTACATAAGTATTACGACGAAATTGAGCGACAATCTTCTCGTGAGACGAATATAGAGAGAGCTAGAGAGAGAGAGAGAATAGTGGAAAACACTGCGCGCGCGTTGTGTAAAACGTGTTATTATTCGTTCGAATCGGGTTGTTTTTTTTTTTCTCATATCCGTCCACGAGTATTATAATATTATATTACGCAGATCCAAAGTAAATAGCTGCAGTGCTCGTAAGAAGTATATGGAAAAATCGGTGGTCTCGTCGAAATAACGATTGAGGTTTTGTTTCGTCCGCGCGGATTATTAACGGTCGGACGATCTTTAAACGCGAGTGGATCGAGGAGATATATGTATTATTCAGTACCGTCGGATGTATATACGCTATAAGGATATAAGGATATAATAACGATGCGGCTTTGAATAAATAAAACTCTAACGCACCGTATACAGACGGGAATTCGTATAATCTCACTCGGCCGGGGGTTTTATCGCGCGGGGTAATGGCCGTAATCATCCCGTCGATTGAAGCACCGTTTTGTTGAAAAATACAACAACAAAAAAAAAGTCAATAATTAATTCACCGTGCAGTTTAATGTTCGCCACGTTAAATGTCGACTCTCGCAATATTAATAACAGCGTTTGTCCGGCGTACAGCTGAGTGACCCGCCGTCGAGGATTTACCCATACCCCGTTTCGGCGCAGTCGACGGCGGTTTTTTTTTTTACAAAACTGCTATTTCAGCACATTTTTCTCTCTCTCTCTCTCTTACACAGACAATACGAAGCTATATCCGTATTAACTTTCACGTTAAAAACTTTGATTATAATTTCGTACGGTTTTCCTGGCGTTCGTAGATTTTGTGCTCGCGGGAGTTTTTTTTTTTGGCTCTGGGCGAACGTTCGAACGGATATCGTTCGGGTCTTTCGTTTATTCCCTTCGGTTCCCGCACGGGAAAAGGCGTAAAACATGAAATGTTCTATTCTAATAGCTGAACGCTGGTTTTTAGCGGACTCCAACGACGACGGAATATCTCGCGTGGTAAACGATAAATATTTAAATTTTACGAGTCATACGTATAAAATGTGAACTGACGAGTGTATAGCGGCTATTGCAGGCGCGTATATAGATTGTTATTGTGTCAGTTCGTCATAGAACAGCTGACGCACAAAATAATTGTGGTACACTGGTATAAAGACGGTAATGTTGTGGTATTTCTTTGACCGTGACAGACATATTGCAGGGTAGGGTCTGGGACGTTAATAATCATTTCGCAAATAAAACTGGTAAAACTGGTGTGTACACAAATATGCGTGTAAAAGTCTAAATAGTTTTTAAAAAATACATCGTACATTAAGAGGTAGGTATCGATAGAAAAGAGAACACAACGGAATAAGCGATCACCACTAGAAACGATGCGCGCATGGTGTATTTAACATTCCACTGTATAGTTGGAAAACGGGTTTTGAAACGGCGTTACGGGGTTGTTTTCTCGATCGTTTAAACTGGTTTAGTAAACTATTTCGGCTCATTAATTTCGATATATCAGTTATTGTAAATATTTATGATTCATTAATTGTATGCACAAAATGATAAAGAAATCAATTAACGTTCAACGAGTTCGAAAATAAAGCGTAAAAATATGCGTTCTTAATCATTTTTATGCAAAACGATTTTTTACAATAACGCGTGTTTTACGCATTAATATTATTATACAAAAGAACGTATTACAAAAAAAAAAACGTAATTTTTTACTTAATTTTTTTTTTTTAAATATTATACGATTTATGGTTAAAAAAATTTTTTTCAGTGTTTCATTAGAACAATATTTAATATACAAAATCGATTTGATAAACGGCTCGAGGCATTTTTTTTCTCCTTAAAAGGGGACGAACAATGAAAACAGCAAAATATAAAAAAAAAAAAAATCCACCAATAATTCAAATAACATTATTATTGTATTTAATATTTTCGATAACTCGACTCGAGCACGCACCTGCACCATTCTCTCCACTTCATAAACGAGGACTACGAATTTCCGGTGCCTGTTGCCCGAATGCACCGCCCGAACCTATAACGTTATAAGTGATGAATGATTCCACCAAAGCTAAAATACATTATTCGAGCGCTTTACTTAAAATTTCTAAATGTATAAATAATTTTTCTCTGTTTTATTCCGACTAACAGATTTTTTTTTTTTGTTCTAAAACATATCATTTAAATGTATTAGATATAATATAATATATCATATTATATATATCTGATACATATATATATATATATATATGTATCAGATAGTACGCGACGATTATCGTGAATTTTGAGTTCAATTTCGTTCGGCTTGTGTACATTTTCCTTTAAAACGCGATTATTCGTAAATACTAATATTTTTACTGAATTCAAGTGGATTTTTTTTTTTTGTAATTTCAATACGTCCTCCCAGGCATCGTCCGAACACAACACAACAGTACCTAACCACGCACGTTCCAGGTAAAAGTATGAGAATAAGACGCCTTTTTTTTTTTCTTTTTTTTTTCTGTTTAAATCGGCAATACACCCACTGTCCGGAAAGCCGTGAAGCAGTACTTCGAACAAGAATAAGACGCCTGTAACTATAGGTACTGCGACCACGTTAAGACGAAGACCGATCGCGCAGGAAAGATAAAGGATAAGAATGTTGTTATTTGGTGTGCGGCTGTAAATGTGCCGGTGTTTTTGTAACCGTCGAAAACCGGTCAGCCAATCAGATGCGCGGCATTACTGTATATATAGGCATTGCGGGACGGGGATCCGACCGAAAACGCGTCGGCCGCCGCCCGGTCGTCGTCGTCTTAACGCGGTACGCAGTACACCTGCACAATAGACGTTTTTTTTTCGACAGGCGTCTCTGCGACGCGACAATCGTCCTTCGAGCAGGATTTCTCTATCGTATCGTCCTGTTGTCGGCGGGTCGTGTTAATCCTGATTTATAGGGGATGACATTTAAAAACGGAATAACACAATACGGTTTACGTCCATAACACAATGAGTCACCACGCCGATTTTCTGAGTAAAAACTACTTGCACAGCAAAGATACTTTTTAAAAAGTATTCGAATACAGATACGGATACTTGTTTTTAAAAGTATTTACAAATACTTAACGAGAAAAGTATTCGAGTATAAATACAGGTACTTAGTAAAAGTATTTACAAATACTTTCAAATACTCGTAATTGAATTTTGTTTAATTGATGATTGGTCTCTTAAAACTAAAATCACTCGCTCCCTTGGACCAAAACGCGTTAACACTACCTGTAACTTTTTGTGTGACTAATAAAATAATAATTATATTTTACACAGACGACACAACTCACGGCACACACGAGTACACGACACACTATATTATATAGAATGGAGTAACATCCGGGAAAGAGAAATTACAAAAATATAATTTTATATATTATTCGTTATATGTTATACGTATAAAATATACGTTGGCCACTAACAAATGGACTTCCATCTGTCGCGACCTGGTATGACAATCGGTTTATTCGGGATTACCTCTACATCGACTTGAACGGAAAAATCACAGCAGTGGACAACGATACCCACGATCAAAATAGTTTGCCAATTCATAATAAATAATTATTATGAAAAATGACAAACGTTTTGTTTCATCACAGTTCATGTCACTAAGAAAGATTTAAAAACGTATTTGATTTTAAATACAGATACTCTAGAAAAGTATTTAAAATACGTATTTGAGTACCATAAAAGTATTTGAATACTTTTACTTAAATACTTTAAAACAGTGGCGTGCCCAGAAATTTTCAATGGGGGATGTTGTAAGTGAATAGTAAAAATACATTTTAATGAATTGTCGTGGTAATACCAAAAGCTTATATGTTTATGCTCCAAGCTCTCCAAAATCGTTTCTAGCTTATAATTGTTTACATTAGTAAATTGTGCTATAATTAAAATGAATTTAAATTAAAACATACCAATACCAAATTGTTCAATTAACATAACACCATTAAAATTTAAAAAATTTTATATTTTATTAAATTAAATTTTAAAAATGAACAAAAAAAATCTTAGAAACTAGATTAACGTACATTTACTCAATAGTTATAAACAGCTATCAAATTTTTAGACAAAGTTTCCATGCTTAATTTTGTAATTGTTTTATAATAAAAAAATGTGTAAAAGCAAAAATATTTTTGTAAGTAAGCTGCAATTAATTTAAAAAGCAGTAAAGGTCAATACTAATTTATTAACTAGGTATTAGTATATGTGTGGCATCACTGTATAATAAGTGATAGCTACTAAATAAAGTAATAAATACTGAAAGAATATGCGTATTAAAAATATAGCCATTAGAATACAAATATATATATTATATATTTAACATTTATACAGTTTTAACTGTGATATGTGTATCCAGTAGCGTAAATAGAAATTAATTTCGGTGGGGGGTTATATAAAAAATTTATTCAATCAATATTATAAATTAACTTTATTTTAATAATTACCGTACCGATCATACATTTGGGGGGGAGGTTTGAACCCCCCCCTATATACGCCACTGTGTGTATCTCATTTAAACTACCTATTCTTCATCTTTATTGAACATTTTAACGTTTAAACCGTTACAGTATTTTTTAAATAAAAATAATTTATAAACCAGAATTATTAGAAAAATATATATCATTTTAATACACTTTAGAGTAGAGTAGGTATATGTTAAAATAAATGTATAAAACACTTTGCAACAATATAAAATATAGAAATATAAAATATAGAATATTTTATTAAATTAAATTAATAATATTTTGAAATTCAATACACATCACATCGTGCTTCTAAATCAGCTCTTATAACTAATAAGTTGTTTTCTGCATGTCGGTAAAAAAGTCAATGGGGGGGGGATATAACCCCTAACCTCCCCCTTCCCCCGAGCACGCCACTGCTTTACAACACTGCTGCACAGGCAAGGACGAGGACGAGACCAAATGCACAATGGACGTTTTTTTTCAATAGAACCGTTTGGCGTCTCTGCGACGCGACGGGTCACCCTTCGAACAAGTGATTTCTCTTCGGTGCACCGGTCGCATTTTTTCGTTCGGATCGTGTTGTGCTCGATTAGTAATAAGCGGATTACTGTCGGTCACCGGTGCTCTGTACGTACGCGTACAACACCGTGCACTATTGAATACAAGGAGAACTGTCTTTGTAAAACTGTTTTTCGTCGGATCACAAGGTTTCTGCAAACGATAGTAGGCGTGTAAACGTGTGATTTATGTATTCCTTTATGGAATACAAAATATTTTGTACGACTGCGTTCGAATATATACAGACTGTACAGCTCAGGGACGTAGTAGCGTGCGCAGGCCCCCCACATGAATTTTTCAACTACGGTACTGTAAATATATCCGGGCCCTCAATGTATATTAATATATTTATAATCATCTTATAATTATAAATTATTCTAACATATAATTTTTTATTTTTACAAAAATTACCTAAATATATGGGTTAAACGGCTTCTTTTGCTGTTATATACACCTTTATAAAATATCAGTTATTTTAATTTAAAACACAAGTACATTAATTTACTACAGTTTAATATAAAAATCAACATTTTTTTAAAAAGTATTTATGTATAATGAAATACAATGTAAATTATTCAAAATTAAAAATAGCATTTGTACATACAAAAATACAATTTTATTGTACATATTTTTTACATGTACATTTTGTGGGAATACTCGAATACGAATACCTTTTGACAAAATTAAATATATAAAAACCCATAATTATCGCATTTTCGACCAGCAAAAATAGTACTAAAATAGGACAGGCGGCACAACATTAATATTTCTATAGCGGCGGACTAATTGCTCTTATCTTCCAGGATTTATTTCCCTATTATTTTTTCCAAGAAATGCTCGCGCCGCACCCACCACCCGCCTACACGTTTTGTTACAAAAAATGGTTTAGTAAGAAATCAAATTATTTGTATACCAATATTGTATAAAGATATGGTGACTAGGGTGGCATGACTCATATGTCTCATTTAATTTTTCTAATTTAAATTAATAATATGTATAGGTATATTATGTTTTTTTCCCCGGGCCCCCAGAGAGCCCGGGCCCCGGGACCATAGTACTCACTAACCCCCCCTTTGTGGGGGCCCTGAGCGTGCGTGTGAACACTGCTCGCATTTAAAATGAAAAGAAAATATTCTTTGACCAAGAATATGGGTAAATTATTTTTCAAAAAAAAACTATATCGTCGAAACCTCTGATGATTTTAATGATCTTTTTTTCGATTTCTCCACGTCTACGCCGTCCGGTACACACGTACGGCGTTTATAGTCGCCAACTATATTGTTTTCTAACGGTGTACAATTCTCCACCCACATTAAGCTAGAGGGACGAAAACGGTACCGATATCTTCCTCTTAATTTGCTAGAATTTGCGAGTCCATTCCCAGAATTTGCTAGTCACCCAAACCTAAGTTATGAGCTTTCAAAGTTCTGAAGTTGGCCCACCCACATTAAGCTAGAGGGACGAAAACGGTTAGGTTAAAATGTCTTATTAATGATAGACTTAATAAAATATTAATAATTAAAATCTATGAAAAGGAAACGATTATTAATAATAAAGTGAAACTTTTTTATAAATGTGCAATAATATTATTAAACTTTAATATACATCAGAATATGTGGAGTTACATTGTGTACAATTTGACCATGCACGCGTTTTACATTTTTCTCCAGATCGTTATGTATTTCCCATGCATTGTTCATTCTTTTGACATATGTTACATAATGACCTGTACTATGTGTAACTGCAGCAACAAGAACAAATCTGAAAACAAATTTAATTTAATTTAATTACTGAATGCTGTTTTTAGCTTATTGATATACATACTTTCCATCATCTATGTCGATTTCTGAAGGAATGTCTGTCAATTTACATGACAAAACATTATTCGATTGATAACATAAAGCATCAAGTTCAATGAAGGCATGTTGTTGTAATGTTCTTTTACTTGTTTTTTTTCCATCACATGTGGCTAAATTTGACTTCAACATACATATTTGTGTTTCAATTTTCTGGTAATTTTTCATAATATCTGCCAAAACACTTATGCCATTAGTCAAAATATGTTTACCATCAGCCGGACTAAGTATAATTGTTGGCGAAGACGTGATTTTTTTGAAATTACGGCATTTGTTGTTACTACAGTCAATATTTTGTATACAGCTAGGTTCTTCCCTCAACAGACTATTAATAATGCGACTTACATTGCACTCAGCATTAAGTAAGTACACATTGTCAATGCAGTTTTCTGATTCAAAAATGGTATGTAATAGTTTCAAGCGACTGTTATACATCTTTGTGGAAGGACCGTTTAAAACAATTTCTTTTGCAAATGCCATTAAATTATTTTTTGATGAATTCATATACGAACGGTATGAAGGAAAGTCCATATATCCATGGAAATTCCAAACACCAACGAATCAAATGCGCATGTATTGCTTACGACATATTTTTTTTTCAAGACTGCAAGGAGTTACCAGATTTCCATTCCTTAACAATATATTTTCGATGATCGTGTATTCGCTTTGTTAATTAGTAGTCGATCAATTTCTGGACATGGTTCTAAATATTTTGTCTTTCTCTTTTTGGAGTACTTGGCATATATCTCGATGAAATAATTTGTTCATTCAAATTTATCGAGTCTTTTTTTTGTTGGAATTTTTCATAAGAATTTAGGAGTGGTCCAGTCCGTATATTTTGTAGACCTCCCAACATTCTTCTGTATTGAATGTATCATTGTCACTTATGGCAGTTGATGATGATGATGATGATAACATCGTATTTCCAACACTACTTATCGTATCATTAGGATCTTCAGGATTTAAATTACATAAACTTTCTATTTCAGAATAATTATTATTACATATAGTAGAGGTCGTCGAGCAAGTATTTATTTTGTCTGAGTCATTTACCGAAGTTGTTTTAATAGAAAATAATTGTTTACTTCTCACAATTTTCATTGAATTTTCTAAACTTCGTAAATGCGTTAAAACAAATCGATCTGCTGATAAAAGCCGAGATTCGTGTTTTAATATTGAATTTTTAATAGTGAAAACTCACCTTCTACAGAAGCTGAGCTTGCTGTTAAATAAGGAGACTTAAAAAATGGCACCATAACGTTCGTCCACATTGGAAACGTTTTACAAATACGTATTAAAGAAGTTTTGAATTCTGGTATATAGTAAGCATTAAGGCGATCACCTACTGTTGATATATACACACAACTTTTAGTTTCAATTTCTTTTAAAACGTATCTAAGTAAGACGTATTTTCTTCTTCTTGAATGTCTTTATCGTTTTCAAATATTTCTTCTTCTGTGTCTGATATCTGTTGGTCGGATATGTCCCTATATTTGAAAAACAATGACCTAAAAAATTTTAAAAAATTAAAAGTTGTTGCATTTCAAATAGACAAACTATAGATTTTAGATTTTAGATTTTCTGAGTGGAGAGAAGGATCTATTGGTTTTACAATCATGTGTGTTTTTATGTCTGTACCCAAAATTCTACCAGAAGGGTGATCCGATCTTTACGTGTAGCACTTTTTTCTGATTACAAATTACATATAGTTTGTACTTTAAAAAGGTAATTTTTCGATTTTCTCAATACTTTTTTCAATCGCCAGAAAAAACTACCAAAATTTACATAAAAAACGCTGAGAATTTAATTTCATCGAAATTTTTTTTAAAAGTTTTCAAAACATTTTTTTCAATTTTAGACTATTTATAGCAATTGTAGGTTTTGAGATATTTTATTCATAAAAGAGGTAACTTTTAGTATGTTACACCGAAACTCCGCTTAGAATCGTTTTATCGAATCCAATGATTTATCATTGCTTTTAAATTTATAATAAAAACAAAACTCTAAAATCTTTATCCAAGTAATTCACTTAAGCGATATCCACAACATCCTGTGGCTCGATACCTTTTTATTTTAAAATTAGTGATCGAATTAAGTACGTTGAGGAGGATGTGAAAGTCCTGCAAAACCATAAATACTTAAGAAGTGAAACATTAGGTTAGGTGCACAATATAGGTGCATATTAATCTATAGAAATAAATATATTGATATTTCATAAATAATAGGTAAATATCATTTATTATATAATCAGTTTGATAGAGCAAAAAACCTGTTTGTTGTTATGTATGCTATTATGTATTTTTTTAAATTATATTCTAAAAATGCTATAAATTATTTTATTAAATTATTTTAGTGTTAATAATCAATTATTTAGAATTATTTAAATAATTAACATAATAGTTACCTTTAATTAATTCAATAGACGAATTCTCGCGTTCTCAGAAGGTGTATTTATTTCAGGAGAATCTTTAGTTTTTCCATCATATTCATTTGTACATACAGTTAAGACATCGATTAAAATGTCTTTGAATTTATCCAAACAGTCGCAGTAAATTAATAGAACTATGCACCTGTATTTAATAAATATACATTTTAAAAGTTAGAATAAAATATAGAACTGTCATTTCTAGCATTAAGTGATAATTAAAATAAGGTTGGTACCTGACAAAAAATTCCTTCAGATGATATGATCTTGACCCTTTCCAACATTTCCATCGACATACCATTTTAATGACGTGTGCAATGTCTATTCTGACAAAACAAGAAAGTTTAGGCTGTGAAGATTTTTTATAAGTTAAAATTTCTAAGCATGATTCTACGTAGGTCCGAACTGTCATTCCACCACAAAAAGCCCTTGTTATTGCTCCTAAGAGTGCCATTGAAAAATCACATACACTTTCTTGTGGAGCAGATACACCATCATTCATCCATAATGTTAACCAAGAAAATATTGTGAATGTATCTTGTTTTTCACTGATCATCTGTGTTACCGAAGTCTGATATGCTCCATTGAAAACAACTGCTTCGTACAAAAATATGTGACTTGATAGTATGTTTTGTGTAGACCTCTTAATTTTTTTTACAATACTTCCTGTTGCATCGATTGATAGGCGAACGTATGTTTTGCTAATACTCTTATAAACTACTAATTGGCATGGTGTCCAGTAATGAACAATAAACGGCTTGGCACATACTTTATGAATGGAGCCAGCATATTGAGTATGACTTAACTCTATGAGTGACATGATTGGGCAGTTCTCTGTTATCCCCAGAGTTTTATCTCTCACTGATTGTTTACATTTCCATAAAACTGTATTATTGTAAACGTTAGCTGGTATTTTTGCACCGAAAGTTAGTGAAGAAACTGCTTGTCGCTTCCAGTTACTAGCACAATCTTGAGACAACTGCATGCCTACCTCGTGACGTTTTTCTCCATTTAGAGGCCTTTTAATGCGTGTTGTTGCAAAATGTCTATACCATCCATTACAATATTAATAGTTAATGGCATACCATCAGTTGGTTTTTTTTTTGCCCAGCCAATTACCTTTGCTAAACAATCTTTACATTTGCCTTCAAAATTTAAGAAATGCTTAGCCATACTTAAATCGCTTGCAAGCCGACATCTTTTGTATACTATGTTACAAGGAATGTCACAACATTTAATAAACCAATCGTTAATAATATTTGTCCAAGCACCTTTTTTTAAAACTGTGTATATTTTTTGGTTTTTCTTCTTTCCATATACCACATCAGTTGGCGCCATTTTGACATATTCTCGGTATGGAATGTCAAATTCAAAAATTTTTTATTTTAGATATTCCGTCTGATTCTTCATCAGTATCATCTGTTGAAAACTTCTGATATTTTGCGTTCTCTTCTTCATCTGAAGAAATAGTTTCAGATCGAGTAATTGGTTTACCAACAATTTCTCGTAATCGTGTTTGCCACAAATGACGGTCTTGTTTAACAGATAAGTACAATGAATGAGCAGTCAATTTACCATCAACACCTTTACTTAGCTGAATCCACAGTGGATGTGAGTATTGAATAAGATTACCATCTAAATCAAATAGGTCCTCGGCAACGGAAGTCAATAATCCCATTATTAAATCCAAAGAAACCCGAGGTTTTCTTCCAACATTTGACTGCAAACAAAAATTATTAAAAAAATGAATAACAAAAAAAAAAAGATAGCGAGCCGCGGGTTGTTGTGGATATCGCTCAAGTAAATTACTTGGATAAAGATTTTAGAGTTTTGTTTTTATTATAAATTTGAATGCAATGATAAATCATTGCATTCGATAAAACGATTCTGAGCTGAGCTTCGGTGTAATACACTTTAACGAAAAGTAACTGTATAATGATTATTTTTGAAAATACGAAGAAATAACTGTATTCGATATTGACGTAGATAGGTACGTAATATATACAATCTCGTAAATTGTCTTAAAATGGCTATAAAATAAATTCTTGTGGTCCAATTTTCAAAATTTTTTGTACAAAATTAA
Organism: Slavum lentiscoides; assembly: GCA_032441835.1. NCBI lineage: Eukaryota > Metazoa > Arthropoda > Insecta > Hemiptera > Aphididae > Slavum > Slavum lentiscoides. The sequence continues at coordinate 428,360 of CM063721.1, read as the reverse complement.
AGTAATGTATGTCTGACGTTGTATCTAAATTTCAAGTCAAAAAACACAAAATTAACTGTTTTATGAATGAAAAACCTTAAAATTTAAAATAGCTATAAATAACCTAAAATTGAATGAAACTTTTTGAAAATTTACACAAAGGTGTACAATATAAAGATATAATTACGTTGAAAATGTCAAGATAATAGATTGATTATTTCCGATAAACAGCGAAAAAACTATACGTAATATTGACGAAATCCAATTTTTAGCGGTTTTTCGTAATTTTTCGGTAGTTTATCGCTTCGCGTTAAAAACTATTGAGAAAATCGAAAATGACCTCTTAAAAGTACCAACTTGACGTGATTTGAAACGTTTCTCCAGCCTCCCCACTAGAAAATTGTTATTTCTGGGTAAACGAACGCCGTACAAATTCTAATTTCGGTCGTACAAATTCATACTAATTGCGTACTAATTATTGAAAAAAAAAAATTCAATATACGTAAAGTGGGGGGGCTGGGGAAACGTACGTTGTAAAACCAATAGATCCCTCGCTCCGCTCAGAATCTAAAATTTGCGATTGAGTTCATAATGTTCGTGCGTTTAGTAGAAAATAAAATATCCGTTTTTAAATGTCCGTTATTGTTGCGTTAGGTTAGGTTACCTAACCTAACCTAACCTAACCTTATATAATACAATACAAATTATACTAATTATAATAACCCAACCGTTATTTTGGGTGATTAGTCTTAAAAAGGCATTGCTTCCACAGCGAGTTACACCCAAAAGGAGTTGGAATGCACAATTATTTTCCCGGGTAACGCCGGGTAATTCAGCTAGTAATATTATAAAAAGTGGTTTATAATAATATTATACTAACATGAAAAATATTATATTTTAAATTTAATCTAATACTAAAGTTATTATAATATTGCCGTCTAGGTTAGTATTCAGTGACTTTCCCATCAATTGTTTTGAGCAAATTTATTCCCAAAGTCGGCAAATCATTATTATACTTTTACGATTATTTTTCACATATGCAAAATGTTATAACACCCTTACACTCTTATAACTTTCTATGTTCTAAATTCTTTTTGAAAAGTGTTATTTTTGTTAATAATGGAAAATATCACTCGACTTACCTTTACGGATTCCATTTTGACAGGTTCACCGCTGCAGTCAACACGTAGTAAACACTAGTCACTAGATTTATTTTAATAATTATAGTATATTCGTATACATATTACATACTAGATTTAATAAAAAAATATTATAGTTATGATTTACTGTATACATAAGCCATATTAATTATAAAAATATTGTATTATCATCTTTATTAAATTATAGGTTAGACCATGTTCAACGTTTGTGGTTTACCACTTTCAGTGAAAGGTTACCACTACTGTCACATCTATTCTTGTCACAAGTACTCATAGATGTCGCCAGTAGGGCAGTCAATGTAAGTAGCCTCTTTCGTCGCTGTTTTCCACTGTAGAGTGTACAATTCTATAATCTATCGCGTATTACCCTTAAGCGTTTGTAAAATACTTTTGGATTTCGCTTACACGACCAGCGCCCATAGGCGTAACTAGCACTAAATTTTTAGGGGGGGGCTAAAAATTAATAAGCAAAAAAAAAGTCTTCATTTTCAGAAGTTTTGTCGATTGATGCCAAAAATTACCCCGAATAAGCAAAAAAAAAAAAAAAAATCATCAACTTTCAAATACCCAATAACTAGGAGTATTAGAAAAATATACAGGAAATACTGTACGTTTTTAATGTAGTCAGGTTGCCTTTTTTTGGGGGGCTAAATTGGCGACTGGGTGGGCTAAGCCCCCCTGCCAACACCGATTGTAGAACGTGTTTTACTTATTTATCGACGTCTGTCGCTTTCTTTACTATTATTATTGTCGAAAGTCGCCTAATGAGTGGATTGTAGTGACCGCCCTTTTATTATTATTATTATTATTCTCTAACGATAATGATGTAATTAAATTATAATTGAAAAATCGACAAGAATAGATGGATTTGTGTTTTCAATGAAATCGTATTCGTCATATTACGTGTTTATAATAATTTTGTCAATATTATTATTATTGCCATTAAAACGATGTAAAATTAATATTAAAAAGATAAAATTTATTTTTTTTTACTTAATATCATGACATTTAGCGTACAAAATTTTTCAGAAATATTACTGCGCCTAGATTCTTTTGAAACCCGCGCAACGCCACTGATACAGTATAGTATAGTTACTCCGCGTACACAGGGCGAGCACGTCGTTACACGCGCGTTATAATAAAATGTTATACGTACACTCGCGATAAAAAAAAAAAAAAAATCGAATAAAATTATTCTTAAATTTAATATTTTCAATATTTTCGACAGAAGTAGGCGCCGCACGTTTTCTCGTATAACGGGAAAGGTGAATTTCTAGCGCTTGTCGCCGTAAAACGTAAAAAAAGAAAGACTAAATCCGCCCAACGTTTTCTACCGGGCTCGCGACAGTGTCTCTAAATCATTCGTCCGTGCACGCGGACAACTCTTTGACACGAAGTCTCGTAGCCTCATAGTCTCACCCCAAACGGCACACTATACACACGTAAACTTTTCACTTCGGTTTCGTGTACACGAATCCGAAGTCAGCAATAGCGAAAACATCGTTTCCACATTAGTCCCCTGCTCTTATACATAGTTAACGCTATGTGAACACGGTCGGGACATATTTTTCGTATAACGGACAGCTGTACTCGTGTAATAGAGTCACGCCATCGAGGCGTTCGCAAAGTTCTCCGCGACAGGTATACACTGTCTCCCAGGGTCGTAATTAAGGGGGGATGAGGGGGATAGATCCGCCCAGAGCCATTTTTTTTAATCATGTATAAAAAAAAAATAACTGAAAACTGTCATCATCTATTGTAGAGTCAAAATATTTTCTCCTAATTTTTATACTTTACTTAAAATCGCTTTTTTATTATAATGTTTTGAATTATAGGCCTCGGAAATTGGATTTAATTTTATAATTTACCAGTTAAAAATAATAGTAAATATACGAGTAGTAATCGAATATTTCTATTGTGTATTTTCATTTAAATACTTGAATAATATTAACTTGGTTAGATTACAAGTAAATTTTTTTTCTTCTTTTTTTTTACTGATTTGTAGTACAGTATATACGTACATAACAAGAAAATTTATAGTATGAAGGGCGTGTGTGAAGTTTCCCATTGCACTGTAATGGAAAACGAGGGAAAAAAGTCATCCCCCCCCCAGAACAAATTTCTAATTACGCCTCCTGCCAGATTCTTCTGATATATCGTGAGGTTCGAACGTTTTCCAATTCGAATCGCCCACACGTAGTTCCACCCCCGAATTTTTATCGCGACAAAAAAAAATTGTTCCCGTCTGACGTATTATCACGTACAATTTTAAATGTCTATACGTTAAATTCGTTAAATATGATTTATTTAAAACGTTTTTTTTTTTTTTCGTACTAAAAATACGCTTAAAAACCGACGGGACCGAGTTACGTGTTTTAACGGTGCAGAGCTCGCGTGCAAGAAAATCACGACCAACTGCTCTGGGTCGGAGACGTTTCGTTTATGGTCTGAACACGTCAACTGCACCGTAACAGTCCAATTACTCGAGGAATGGACGGCGCAAAAAAAAAAAATATATCGTTGCTAGAATTGAAACGTCAAAATTTACCGCGCTACGGGCGGTAGCAGGGTGGGCCGTAATTTTAAACGAACAAATTATTAACCGATAGTTCAACATTACATTGAGTCCGATTGTTAATAAAAAGAAATAAGCACTCTTCGGTCTGGCCGTAAAACGTTTCGGGTACATAACACAATTTTTACCTGAAAATTTAGAGAACATTTGGGTTTAACATTGTTTTTCCGCTACACGTTTTGGGTAAAAATTAATAATACAACGTTTGGGCGCATCGTGTCCCCTAAGAAAATAATGCGTTTTGGTACAACGCATTTTCTAACGTACTTTTCCAATTATAATTTTTACCGCAATGTTTAGAGAAAATAATCGAACCGAACTGAATGGTTCAGAGATAATATCTCTTTAAAATTTCAACTATCTATAGATTACGATTGTTCATAAATTTATGATCAGATAAAGACTACAGACTTCCAGTCGATGATGCATTTTATCCGTATTTAATTTAATTTTAAAATACATGTACCTAAACGTGTCATGTGTGTAATGTACCCAATCGTTTTGTGTAAATTTTCAGGTATACATTTTGAATGTACCCAAACGTGTCTTTACTCGACGTACCCAAACGTTGTGTATATCGGAACCCTAACGCAGTGGCATGCCGAAGAGACATTTTTGAGGCAGTTGCCTCACGGTAATTTTTTGGATGGGTGGGTGGGTATGTAGGTTCAGTGGTTAAAAACATATATAGATCATGTATATTATACACAATTTATATACATAATTTATATTATATATGTGGGTAGGATAGTCAAATTATCTAGTTTGCCTCAGGTTTGAAAAATGTTCTGCACGCCACTGTCCTAACGTGTTGCATTTTGGGTAAATTTACCCAAACGCGGTTCACCATTTCGGCTTACCGTCCATTTTGAGTTAGATACACAACAGAGACGACTGGAATTTTTAACGCGACGGTTTACAATTGATAAGAATTTTCTTTCAGTTTGTTATTTTATCGATTTCGTCGACGAGGATAACGCGCGTATGTTTCGTTATCGAATTCTCCGTTCTATTTGGGGGTGTTTTAATAATTTACACCGAATTTCTAACTATGTACGAGTATGGCGTGAGAATAATTTACCGACTATAAGTGTACTGCAATATTATATCGTATTCAGTTTATATTTTACGTAGATACAAAATCATTTTCAGTGTCATATTTTTATCAGAAAAAAAAACAATGTACGCGTTTTATAAAAAAAAAAAAAAATAGTAGTAATTTTTAATAATAATTAATACGCGATATGTTAAAAAAATATGTCGAAATATGAATTGTCGATTTGTCGAGAATAACCAGAGGGGTATACGCCACACGATCGTTTCGTTGATTTTATACAAATAAAATCGTTTATTATTTAGTCTCTGCTGTTTTCGAGTTTCTGTTATATCCAGAAAAAAAAAGATTTTTTTTTTTAATTCTCGATTTTTCAATTTTCCGTTATTTCCACAATATTCGAATTGCGCTTATACAGACGAGTTGTTTAGATTCCGGTTAAACCTTCGTAAGCCACCGTGATTTCGAAAAAATAAAAATCGAATACATTTTTTTAAACACTCGATTATAAAAAAAAAAAAAAAAACGAGTCTGCTAGTACTCGAGACATTGGTGTGTAAACGTCGTGTGAGCGGTAAAAATGGAACGGAATTGCGATTGGGATTTGTGAATATTGGTATCTTTTTATTCAAAGTAATTTCGATAATAAATATTATTATTATTATTATTGTCATGACAACGGCTTACACATTGTTTAATGTGTAACAATTTAATATTTTATTTTAAATATTTTAATTAATAATAAACAGTATTAATTGTTATATTTAATTCAATATTTAATATTAACACATTACGCAATATCATTTAATATTGCGTGTAAATTAATCAATATTATTAATATTAATAAATATTATTATTAGTTGTCGTGAAAACAGCTTACACATTTCGGTCCCGTTTCACCGAGATTTACCCACACACCGCCGTAATATTTTATGTTTACACAAAAAAAAAAAAAAATCGATTCCCCATATTCAAACACATATTACGTATTTTGAAAATATTATTTTCGCGCTCGGTCGGTCGGTCGGTCGGTTTTTTTTCTCTATGTACGCGGTGCTAACGGACGAATCGTCTCCCAGCCCGCGATATGGTAACGGATGTTTTAAAATATGTAATGAAATGGAGAAAAATAAAACGTTCCTGGCCGGAAGTTACTCGTTCGAGTTTCCGGCCTGCAGTAGGTAAGTTTATATAATATCGGTCCAGAGACGGCCGAGCGCCGGAATATAACATAAAGGTGAGCTCGACGACAGCACGCGCGTTTCCTGGGGCGCGAATAAAGAAACTTTGAAAAATCGAGATTTAATGGAAAAACTTTGGGTTGTCCGCCGCCGCCGCCGCCGTCGGAAGACCGGGTGGTCGTTTTTCCCGCGCGTTTTAGTTATACGCCGCCGTTGTGTCGTATAAATCGTTTTCGGTCTCAGAGTTTTTTTTTTTTCTGCTCATTTCGCACAGTAATATAATATATTCGGACCACAGACGTATTAACTCATGGACCGCGCGTTCCACACATCCAGTCTATTCGTTATCGGTTACACGTACAGAGTAAGAGAGATCGTTGACATATGTGTACGAGAGTGATACGTGTTGGGAATTACACGGCAAAAAAAAAAAACTATAATCCATTTATTTCGTCCGTGCAGGGTCGGTTATGTCGTACCGATATTTTTGAACGCTACGTCTCCACCATAGACATAATAACATAATATATGGACTGCGCTTCGTTAGGAATTGGCGTCCTCATCGTGTGACAACTATTCCCTATGGAAAATAAAACAAGTGTAAAAATGTTTCATCCGTGATATTAGTGATAATCAGTGATTAAAAACACTTATCATTCACACAAAGTTTCTAAACTGTCTCCATTACTTATAGGTAATTTGGTAATATTTGGTAATATAAAGCGGTTTATGAAATTCCGTGGAAAAATTGAAATTTATCAGATTTTATCTTCCAAAGGGAATAGTTTATCCTGCGGACACAGTTATATAGGCAGGAAAGCGCAGTCCATATGTTAATATGTCTATGGTCTCCACCAGTTTTGAAATCTTTGCCTTGTATGATTATAATGTATAAAAATAAAAATTGATATTTGAGAGCAGAGGTTCGAACCGCGAACCGTACACGTCAAATCGTGGTATTTATCCGTTGGACTGTTACAGTACGAGCCGAACGGCGGAAAAAATAAACCTATTAAAGAAACACGGTAAAATTGTCAAATTTCAAATTGCTATGACTTAAAAATTAAATCCGACCACCAAATTCTAATTTCACCATAGATTCTTTTATTTAACCCTGTATTAACTCTGTATGGAAACAGAAGGCGCTAGTCTAAAAATCAATTTTTTTTTTTTTTATAAGTGACCCGGAAAAATCTTATTTGCCCGGTAAGAATTTTAGAGTCACTACGCCCTTGGATCTGGGACACCCTATATAATGAATTGTTTTTTATTGATATGTATTTTTTAATTTCATATTAAACCGAGGGGCAGGGGGCCCCAGAATAAAAAGATCCAGGGGCCTTTGTTGTGCCAGGCCGACACTGCTGATCCGTGTATTATTTTCATATCCATTTATCAATAAATGTCGATTATAGCTGACATAAATAATTGTCACATTAGTCGATAGTCAGTAAACAAAAAATAAAGTGATAGTCCCAGCTCGTAGCTCTGTTTCTTTTGCTCTATATCGACCCCCTGATCTCTCTATGATACCATAATATAGAGTCCACGAGTTAATACGTCTATGATACGGACACGTCATCTGAGACTGCGCGAATCTCCGCCGTCACGCTGTGGCGTATCTTATATATTGAGTAATTAAGTATATTGACGGGCCGCAGATTTCACGCGATTTCAAGACCGTTATAAATCCTGCATTACAGTTGTCGAATATAAAACAATAAAGCGAATACAATTAATATTAAATACGCGTTTACGATTTTAATAAAACATACCTACAACATTATCAAATCTCGATTGGTCCAAAAAAAAACTCAATTTTTTCGAAAGACACCGTCGCGTTCGGTAAAAAATTCGACTCTTATATCGTTCCACAACCATCGTACTTGCCTGATTTAGCACCGTGCGACTGTTCTGGCTATTTCATAAGCTCAAAAACCCGCTCCGCCGACGCCGTTTTGAGTCGACTGATGGAGATTAAACGTAAATCGCAGCGCGTTCTGATGGCTGTGCTGGAAGGCGACTGTTTGGCGTACTTCGAGGATTGAAAAAAGAAAAAAACGTTGGCATAAGTGTATCCGGGGGCAGGGATTACTTTGAGGGTGATGAGATTTGGAAGAATAAATAAAGATTTTTTAAATATAAATAAAAACAGGTCTTAATTTTTTTTATAAAATTTGTTTCTACTTTTTAAAATAACGGGGCCAATATGAGTACAATATAAATAAGTACATATATTATTAGGTTTAACGAATTATAATTTAAACCGTATCATAATGACACTCGAATATTATCGAAATTTCAAATCGTTTTCAGAAATATTTGTCCTGTCTCCGTATTGATTTAGTACAGTCTTTTACAGTGTTTGATTAATACTCGTATTGATTTTTCTTTCGATTTCTAACGCATTTATTATATTGAATAATAAAACAGAGAAAACAAATAAAGAATAAAAAGGAATTCAAAGAAAAAATAAAATTTTAAATTAATAATCGTAAATAATAAATTTGTATATAAATATAAAAAAATATATATATACTTAAATATACAATAAAATAGCCAAAGTGTATTACGGAAAATAAAAGAAAAAAATACAAAAATTGTTCTATATTAAGTGTGTTTGTTTTACTGCCGGTTTCGTCAAAAAGTCATCGTCAGGTATTAGTAGCAGAAAAAAAAAATACATATTCCCTGTGCAATTAGTTCACTTCCCCCCCACTGTTGTTGTATTTTTCTTATTGCGTCAATTTTGTTTACAAACAATTCTACACACACGCCATAGTTTTTTTTTTTTTAAATTTATTTCACGTTTTAGATTCGAGTTTGGTCACACTTGGTACACCGCAGTATACGGCTGTTTTTTCACGCAGTATGCATAGAATTTTAAATACCTACTACATTATCGACGGAGTGCCGAACGCGTCGAAATAATGTCAATACAAAATCAAAAGTATATATTACTTTACTGGCGACTGCAGTAGCTGAACAACTGCTGAACGATTTAGCGTTCGACGCTTAAATAAAATATAATATTCAGCGTTGAAATAATTTACGATGATCGAAGGAATTGCATAAAATCACGCCTACGCGCCACTATTCGCGATGAATAATAAACGACTAAACGGTTTTCCGCGTACCGGTACCAGAGTTGCGTTCAAAAGGACATATTATAATAATAAAAAAAAAAAATTTCTCAACGATATATTTTTATATAATATTATGTAATCGATTTTATTATATTATAGGATGTAAAAAAAAGGGGAGGGGGTCACGAGAATGATTCAATATAATATAATATGCGTATACCGGACTGCAGCTTTGTGTGAAAATTGTGGGCAATTACGTGCGAGGTAGACCCGGAAAATTCGTTCACTAACAAAAAAAAAAATCTAAACATATCCAAAATCCGTGGTTTTTTTTTTGCATTCTCTTCGCAGAAAAGTAATAAAGCACGCGCGGAGGTGCGCGAAAATTTCCAATTTTTCGTAGATAATAAAAACTACTAAAAATTATATTCACGTTATTTTTTACCGATCGATTTGATAAATATTATGTTCTTCGAAACTATATTGATTCTTTATTCACTCGCGCGATAAAATTCGTTGCTGAAAATTTTCATTCGACTCGATTCTATATTACATGATATTTACAAGACTCGAATGGAAGTGGAAAATTCTTGAATTCAGTAAAAGTCGGTCTTTGGTAAGAAGAATTCTCGCGTTGAACGTTATAAAAAAAAAAAAAACGCCTCGTTACATAATATTTTTCACGCGGAATTCCGCGAAAGAATGATTAAAAAAATCGATCGCGAATCAAAATTCGGTAAATAGAATATTCGATCTTATCAATACACACACCATACTGTTATAAAAATTAGTTTTACTATGATAGATTTTGTCTCGTTTGAGGTAGAAAATAAAAAAAAACTTTGTTTGTTAAAGCGTATTTGTAAAGACTATATTATGTCTTCCCCCTTCCCCCCGTGTACCGTATAATTTGTAGAACCGTTGTCGTTTCGAATACACACATCTTACGAAATATTCGATAACATTGTCCAAAAACGTTATTATTTTCATTACAATTTTATCGCGTTCGATTATCGCATTTATTCCGGAGCGTTTGGTCGCACGGCTTTGATCCGAAACTCAACAGCGGTGGTGTGTATAGAGCAAAAGTTTAAACGTCCCGTGGTATCCGCGAGAGAACTTCCATGATTTACAACCTGATTATTATTCGCTGCAGTAGCAGCACGGGAATAGCGGAAAATCACTATTTATGTTTGACTGTAGTTTATACACGAGTACGGGTCCAAGAAGCTGCGCGAATATCATCCGCGTGTGATACGAGAGCACACACGCGTATCCGGGTGCGTACGTATCATCTCACATGTAACGCGTAAAACACACTTATTATCTTGTTGAATCGCGCGATCCTCGCGGATTTCAAAACTAACGTTTTACTACTCCGACAGTCGAGTTCGCCACACGCGAAACCAGCCCAATTGTGTTAACGGATAAAATATTATTGTATATGAATTCGCATTACATCAGGGGCGTATTTAGAAAATTTTCCTTTTTGGGGGGGCTGAAGCATTGAGTAAATATCATTGTTGAATTATTTCTCAATTCTAATCCAAGACTTAATCTTAAAATTAGGACAAATCGCCAAATTCTCAACATTTTAAAAACAACTACATGTATTTAGTAATTTATTAAAAATATTACATCCTATGGCCATACACAAAGAAAGTTCCTGAAATTTCGGGGGGTGGGGGAGGCTGAAGCCCCATCAGTCTTCTCCATAAGTATGCCTCTGTCGCATTGGACTACGCGAGTTTTAATGCGCGTGGACTCAATACAATAATTTTCCACGCGGAAATCAGAAGGTTCTGACCATATAGACATATTAATACATATGGACTGCGCTTCGTTAGGAATTGGCGTCCTCATCATGTGATAACAAAAACTATTCCATATGGAAAATAAAACAAGTGTAAAAATGTTTCATCCATGATATTAGTGATAAACAGTGATTAAGAACACTTAACATTCACAAAGTTTCTAAACGCGAACTGTCTTCATTACTGATAAGTAATTTGTTATAATATTTTTTGGTAATAAAGCGGTTTATGAAATGCCATGGAAAAATTGAAATCTATCAAATTTTTTCTTCCAAATAGAACAGTTTATCCTGCGGACACAGTTATATAGACAGGGAGGGTAGGAAAGAGCAGTTCATATGTTAATATGTCTATGGTTCTGACGAAACGCCACTATACGACGATTTTGCACGTTCGATTTCGGACAAGAGAAGATCTGACTGAAACCGCTTTTTAGATTCGAAAATTACTACGCAACTAAACAGTTCATTGACGAAACCTCCCTCCATTCTGACGAGTTTCCTTTCACCCCCCCTCCCAAATTAATTTTTTCAAAGAATAAAAACTTTGTAACAATTACGATAATATTATAATATATAGGTACGCATCTACTGCAGGCGTTAAACAAAATAATTACAATCCGACGCAGACGTATTTTATAATGTATCACGAAAAATTGAACCGTCTCCGGTGCACGTTTTCGACGGTGTCGGCAGTTAAGGCAATAAATTCGAGAACAACAACAACGGAGTGAGTAAATGAGAAAAACGAGATGATACGAAACGAGAAAAATATAAAACCCCATTAATTCAGTCGTACGTGCGATATTTTAAATATAAAAATACTATATAAACGCGCGTTCAATGATGCCGTCGGAAAAGGGTTATATATATATGCCGCCTAGAAGCTTTTTAAAAGCGGCGGGGGGTTAGGTTAGGGGGAAACGGCCGTGCAAATAACTGCGTGGAATATGCAAAGTATCAAAAGCATAGAGCGTGTTTTGGTCAACCCCGAGGGATTTGATTAATTTTTTTTTCGCCCACGGGTTTTGTGACGCGGTCGTATAGGTGCACTCTGTTCATTAAACCTTACTCAATTACAATAAAATAAAAAAAAAAATATTATTACAACCTACTCTTTATTTATTCAATTTTTTTCCCCCTTGAATATTATCACTCACTCGCTCGAAAAACACTGTGCAGTATATACACGATTGCAGCAGATATTCAAAAACCAAAATGTTTGATAATAATGTTCTATAAAAACAAATTCATGCATGTAGAACGCGCGATGTAAATTTGTATACAAAATGTGAACTCTGTATTTATACGATTCAAACGGAAACAGAGAAAAAAGAAAATATAACTTGAAAATACTATTTGAACATACTTCACAAAAAAATTGTTTTATATATAATAGTAATAATAATAAAAAAAATTGATTTATTATTTTGATTAATTCTAATTGTTGAATAGAGAATATTTTATGCTCTATGATCCAAACTGTTTCTTGTAAATATAATTATTGGAAACATTTTATTGTTTTTAACTCGCATTTGTTTTATAACATCGTTTTTTTTTTACTTCATTTTTTTCATATCATATATGTAATTATTGGTAATTTTTATAAATTGCAGGTCATTTTAGGCCTAAAATTTTAAATTTCAAAAAAAAAAAAATTGTTTACATTTTTTAAAAATAATTGTATTACTATATTGGAGGGTTTTTGTTATGATTAGATTTACTGCGTAAATAGTGATCGCGCGTGTCATATTACTATACTCATGCGCTTTTACAGATACGCCGATGTATGTACGCTTATCGAATATTATATACCTACCTATATTTATAAATTGTTTGGAATAAATCTGATAAACGTGATTAAATTGACATTGAAATTTTATATTTATTTTTTTAATTTTGTAACTCAATCTATATGTATCTGTATACACGATTTTCCATTGCGTATTTTAAATTACTGTTATGTATCTAGTGGACAATTTTTACGTCGTTTTTTTACAGTTTTTAGGTCATTAAAGCGTTTTTTTCGCTTTTGGTACTTTTTTTTTTTTAAGCCACCAACATATCTTAGCTATATACAAACAATATTGAATAGATATTTCCCCGAGAGCGCACAAAGCCGCGACTATTGTTACTCGACGCAGTCTAAACGAAAATATGCCTTTGGAGTACGTAAAAATTCAACTGTGTATAGCTGTATAGTCACTAAAATTATTAATATTTGTTCCTATTTTTAAAATATATACATATATACAATATTTTTGAGCGTTGAAATATGGTAGGCGACCAGATTGTTTTGCGTCGAAATGACGCGATACCAAAAGTAAAAAAAAAGAACTTCCCAACAAAAAAAAAAAAATACTGATAAAACCATTATCGACCGGCGGTTACCCAGATATAGTTCATTTCCTTTTAACCGTATAAACGCGCACAAATATACTCGTATATGACGCAGAATAATATTTTAAGACCTTCAAAAATGAATTATTAACAATTTTTTTTTTTACAAATTTGTTCGGTTAATTTTTTTGAGGGTTTATGAAAAAAAAAAAAAAAATGAAAAAAGTGGGAAAGTCGTTTTGTAGTAAAATTCGCGAGGAATTCAAATCCGTTTTCAAATTTCTTATCGCACCAATAGATCGATCGGTACGTTGGAAGTACACGAAACGTCTATTTTGCCATGTTTCATGTGTGCATCGTTGCCAACCGGCCGGTATTTCACATATTTAGGCGCTTAAAAAGCCGGTTGCCGGTATTGACCTATAAAAAGCCGGTATTTCCATCTGATCGAGAGTTTTGATATTATATATTAATATTTGATCGTTTTTGTGAAATTGGTTATCACATGTTGCTGTCAATAAATCATACATCTTAATGACTTCAGACGTCTGATTTATATTTAAATATAAATTTAAAAGTTTATACTAGTTTATTTATAATAGTTTAATTTATAAGTTTATAATTAAAGTTTAACGTAATGTAATATTAATATTATTCAATTTTTTTATTTTTACTTATGTAAAATCATTATATTATTCGTCAATTTATTAAAATTCACTGAAAATGATGACGTTTTTTTTTTTTGTACACTTGGGCCGGTATTTTCCAAATCCAAAGTTGGCAACCCTACATGCGTGTAAGACAATGAGAGAAAATACCCGCTTTCAATTCCCTTAACATACTCGTCGCGTGAAAATCGTTCGCGACTCGTCGAATATGTTACGGCCACAGTTTGGAAACCTCTGCACTACACGCGAAGCGTACACAGTCCGTAAATGTGGTTAAAAGTAAATAAACGGCTAATTTCGCTTCGACTCTTATCGCGTTCTCCGACACACTCGTAGTAATCATCGATTCGTGTGTTTTAACGATTAGTTCGTCTTGCCCAGGAACAATATTATTATTTTATCACGAGCGATAAATATTTTTTGATTTCCGATATATATATATTTTTTTTTTGGTAAAATTCACGATTGAATTATTATTAGCTAATTATAACGTCTTTAAATGATTTTTTTTTAAATAGTAGGTATACCTACGCGGTAGTCGTATTAACAATTATTCACAGTGTTGTAAGTACACTAATTCGTTGTTTTTCAAACAACGATTGTTTACCGACTGGTTCGGTGGTATCTAAATATAATAATAATAATAATAATAATAATAATAATGGTAACGTGTTCGCTTAAAATTAATTATTTCACCCGTGAAATCGACTTTGCGAGTTAAAAAAAAAAAAAAAAAATGATTGCGTGTTATAACAGTCGAATGCGTTATAACAGTAGAGGAGAATATTCTCAAATCGCTAATTACGCCATAAATAATATATAATGGCATTTTTTTTATTAATTAAAAAGATTGATTTCGACTGTCAATGCGCGTTTAGAAAAAAATGACGTTTTATGTATACGCAAGAAACAAGTTGCATCGCAAAACTGATTTCCCGATGGCAACGTTTTTCGAATATTATAAATGAACGAGCTCTCCCCCTCGACAAACTCCGTAATTATATAACTCCGTTATTTTGATTTTATAAATATACAGAGGACTGCAGATCGAATGTATGAAAAATATAGTTATTGCGCTCGTTTTTCGAGCAAAAAATTTTTTTTCTAGTTATGTGTTTGAGAACGTTTAGGAATATACCTTTGAATTTATTTTGACCGGTACACTGCAAATGCCAAACGCTGAATATACCATATTATATTGTTGTTACTATATATCGTTTTTCGATTCGCTTGTGCATACTTTACTTGTCTTATACTTGTCATGAAACGATCACGGTCGAGAAGTTTATTGAGTTTTCTGTCTCGGAATACTTCCAACGTAATTTGCTCGATTCGATGCAGCAGCCCATTTCGTTTACGATCATTCCGTACACGCAGTCCAATTCGGTCCATTGGTCGCGACCGAGTCTGCTTCCGTTCACGGTCTGTGTACACCGGTTTTGTACATTCGAGTAACGTCCCGAGTTGGAAAGAGAAACGACTAAGAGTTATGTGGCAATAATAATATTGTGTAAAAAAAAATATAAATAAAAATATTGTGTACGTAGAATTTAAAAAAGTATAAAAGATATCGTATCGTGATAAGTCGGCATCTTTATTATTTTCTTAAAAAAAAAAATTTATAACTTCAATAATATTTGTATTTTTACATTGAAATTACACAAAGTACATTTATATATAAACGTCAGATCTCATTATTAGTTAAAAAGACGTTTGCAACAAATAAAATAATAATAATAAAATTAGTATTAGACAGTAGTAGAGTACAATTAAACGGCATTATATTAATATCAAAACGACATTTAGAATACTCAAAAGTAATTAAATACTTTCACTCAAATAATTATATTATATTTAGTACGCTGAAGCGATTCAATATGAATACGTTCCTATAATTCCTAAATTTAAACATATACATATATATATATATATATAAATTTAGTTATTGACGAAAAAAGTAGTAGCAGCTGGCTTTTACGTCGAGTTTACTGAACACTTAATCGTCTCTTGTTTCGTTACGCAAATTTTTTGCATATGCAACTAAATTAATGGAAAATCCAAAATCATTAGTATAAACACTAAAAAAAATCATTTTTAATTATGTACAAAAAAAAAAAAATTAAAGAAAAAAACCAATATCCTGCCAAAATTCTTAAATAAAAAATATAAAAAAATTACATCTAAAAGTATAAAGGGAAAAGTCCCTAATAAATTCGAACGTTTTAGCGTTCTTAAAAATAAATATTAATGTTTAAACACTTTAAACACCGATTTACTATATAAAAAAAAAATTGACGCGCATAAAAAACGACGTACTTACTTACATTATATAGTTTTAAGTAAACACATTATGTGTATAATAACGATAGACAAGGCATTTGATGAAATACTCGTTTTCAAATATTATATCTATACAATATTGTTGAATCCGTAAGGTTCAATAAAGCGTGTTAATAATTATTATTTTAGAAATATTGATAAATTAGGTAACCAAGGCCGTGTGAAAAGCATGATTAAAATAATCAATGTCTATAGTTACTATTATAGTAAACAGAATATGTCGGCGTAATACTTTCTTGTGCTCGATTTTAAGATAAATAATATTTATAGTTCTTGTTGGAATACGCATATTATTATATGTAATTGATGTGCTACCTACGTGTTTCGTGATGATCGTGTACTTAAGGGGATTGAAAGCGGGTATTTTCTCTCTTTGTCTTACACACATGAAACATAACAAAATAGACGTTTGGTACTTCCGACGTACCGATCGATCTATTGGTGCGATAAAAAATTTGAAAACAGATTTGAATTCCTCGTGAATTTTACTACAAAAAGACTTTCCCAATTTTTTTATTTCTTTTTTTTAAGACCTTCAACAATGAATTATTAACAATTTTTTTTTTTTTTTAATTTGTTCGGTTAATTTTTTTAAGGGTTTATAAAAAAAAAAAAAAAAATAAAAAAAGTGGGAAAGTCGTTTTGTAGTAAAATTCAAATCTGTTTTCAAATTTCTTATCGCACCAATAGATCGATCGGTACGTTGGAAGTACACGAAACGTCTATTTTGCTATGTTTCATGTGTGTAAGACAGAGCTAGAGAAAATATCCGCTTTCAATCCCCTTAACAAGTACAAACAAAATAGAGTATATAAAATAAAAAATTCGAGTTGAAATATAATAAATTATAATTACCAAAAAAATTCGCCAAATTTTTTTGGAAAAACGAGGGTAAATCAGTGATTTGAATATAAGCCCAAAGTAAATCTTCTTTTACTCGTCGATATTCCGGTGAACCTAAGTTTTCCGACTGTTAAGACGGGTAGATCTGCGCGGGATATTTGTCCGACGAAATAAAAAAAAATAAATAAATAAAACAAATAGCCATAAATAAGGATCTAATTGGACGTAGAACGCGTATCGAAGAAATTATCGTTGTCGTTGTGCACGCGTTTCAGGACACTAATGAATTAAAAAAAACACTTATTATAGAAAATACTAGGGTATTTATAAATTGTTTGGAGAACAGGCATTCGTACAATAATTAACACAAGCAATACCGACGGTTGGAATAAAACCGACGAAATGAAAACAACTGTATAGTATTATAAATATAAATATATTTTCGTAAAATGTGCACGATATACACGGAAAAAAATGTCTGCACCTTCTGATACCGCAGACGATTGTTTTAATAAAACGTTATAGTTTAATCATAAAAATAAAAAAAATATATAAAAAGCATCATTATTATCTTTACGCAAAAACAAAAAAAAAAAAAAATTGATCCGAACAAAGGAGTCATATATTATATAGTCGTAGCACGCGCTCCACACGTTTTTCGAACAATAATTAAGATCGTAATGTTTTCGCGTACAAAAATCCTACGCTAAGATCTGATTTTTTTTTTTATTAAAATTATCACGAAGGCGATATAATTGTTTTGAAAAATTCGAGACGCAAAACTGTTGGATATAAGGAAAAACAAAACGTTAATAATAATATTTGACTATATATAAAGCCTGGTCCACACGGTGAGAGTAAAACGTGATAGTTGCTATCGCGAGAGTTACTATCATGAGAGTATCATCGTGTGAACAGGGCGATAGTGACTATCGCACTCTCACGAGAGCGACTCTCGCACTATCATGCATGCATGATAGTTGAGAGTAGCTCTCGTGAGAGTGGTAGCAACTATCACCGTGGAAACATGTACTATCGCGCTTTTTTCACTATCATGAGAGTATAAATATATTATCAACTGTTTAACTTTATCAATTTACCGACACATATTCAAACTATTAAAATATTTCAAAGTGACTCAAAATTTAAATTCCTTTCCTTTAAATTTCAAAATTCCTTCTCAATAACCATTTCTTAACCCAAATCCTTTTTTATTTGATGAAATTCTTTTAGTTTTATTATTTTTCAATAACATCAATTATACCATAATTAATTTCCGACATTTTCAGACTTGTTTAGAGTGGAAAGCTTGTGACAAGGTCACAGACCTTTACTATTATACTCAACTATCAACGTGTGGACACAGTCTCTAGTGATAGTAAACTCTCACACACTCTCGCGATAGTAACTATCACGTTTTACTCTCACCGTGTGGAACAGGCTTAAATGTCATATTGTTCGAGAACTGTGGCGGCGACGTCACGCGAAAAAGCAAAATTATAATATTGTTATTTTTCCACGTTTAACGTATTAGTCGACGATAAACAATACGATTATTATAAAAAAAAAAAATAAAAAAAAATAGAAATTTTATTCGGTAAACGGTTTAATTATTTCAAGCGCCAAACGGTTTCGGCGCTTTGACCTCGTGAACGTTGCGACGACTCGTCAGTGGATAACCGTTTTCGAACGAGTGACCGTTGCCGGACGTCTGGTCAGTCTGGGCCGTCCTGGTGATCGCGGCCGGACGATCGTTGTGCTTGACCGCCGGCACGGATCTCCGAAGACAACAACTCACTTCGTAAGCCTTGCAAGGTCTCGTGTTTCTCACGTGCTCGTGGGGAGCCCTCTTGCAGTATTTGTCGAACATGCAAATACCTGCCGTCCCATTATCCATTTTGCACGGTTCGCCTGAAGACATTTTAAACGGAAAGTCTATAATATCGCGACAAAAAGAAAATCGTAGGCGACCGGGGCAAGTGTGAAGAATTCGGGTGTTTGTCCTGCGGAGAACTACAGGACGACGAACATCTGCAGCTGAAGTGCACAAATGCAACCGTACAATATCCAAGATAAAAACGATTTACTTAATAAACGGAATAATCGAGAAATCGATTTTGTAAAATATTGGTCGGAGATAGGTATATATATATGAGTTTTGTCGACTACACGAGAAGAAGAAGATCCGCCTGTTGTTCGGGACAAATCGAAAATCTAAATTTTGACTAAATTAAACAGTTTTTTTAGTTTATACTCAATTCAAAAATAGTAATTAAAATGTTTAAACGATATAATAGTAAAATGGTTTTTTTTTTCTGTTTATTTCTATCTGTGTACACTCGTAATAACGCACTGAATGAATGACGTATAACGTTATATGTATACAATCACACGCGCGATGCGTTAATATAGTGACATATCCCAGCAACGACAGACGGGTACATGAATTACTCGGTAAAAAAAAAAAAGTTCAATGAATGTACCTAATGTTTTATTGAAAAACATAACGGGTATCATTGCCCCGGTGCGCAGACACTATAATATTATTATATTATAATAACGACTTTTCATATCCGACTTACCGCACACATTTTCGCATTCGTCTCGAGTTCGTGGAAGGTCTTCGTTATGTTTACAATGATGGACGCCACCTTCCGAGTACAGTGGATGACACGATTTGAATGCAGCGAAAAAGTACCAGCCGACTAACGAATAATTCGATTGCTCGTACGGCGATGTCTGGCAACTGATTACTTTAGGCATGTGACATCTGGGATCTGTAAAAACGAGAAAATCAATCACATTTCCAACGTGAACGTCTGCGCAGTCGACTCGTCCGCGTTCGCCTTACGCGTGTTCACCAATAGTTTTGTGAAATAGAAAAATAAATCAATTATGCACGTCACGAACGCCCGAGAAATTTTCGGAAACTTTATGAAAAACTCAATGAAACGTCTTCCGGCATTATTAGACTCGATATAATTTCGGTCTGTTTATTAGACGCAAACCGTTCCGCACACGTTATTCACGTACGGTATATGATAAACGATAGTTTTTGTTCGCCGACGATCCGCGATATCCGTGTTACTTTAAATTTATTATTAATTAATATTCGACTGATATTCAAACCAACTGTTTATCATCCTGTGAACAGTTATTTTTCGTACATTTTTTTTTTTTTATAAAATCTGAAATCTTTCGTCAAGACTTCAGCCATTTTCAATCGAAAATCGGTTCGTCACTGTGTATTGGCTGGGTGGGTATCATAGGCGTGTCTACGGGGGAGGCAGGGTGGGCACCGGCCTCCCCAGTGACATAATTCTTGGCCTCTTGGCTTATAATCTACCATGGTTGAAACTATAAATATAAAATATTTATAAAAAATAACTAAGTAGCACATTAGTTGATTGGTATTATTTATTAGTTATAATAGCATAGGAAACCAATTTTAAGATCAAGATAATCTTTAATTTTGCGGGGTGAAAAAATTCTAGGGGCTATATAGTATTGCCATACAACAACAAAAAAAGTCACAAATATAGATATAGAATATAGATCGCTGTAGTAAGTAAAAAATTTAAATTTTATAACTGGCCTCGCCAGCCATGGAGGTCTGAACACGCCTATGGTGGGTATACTTGTTTTACTGCAGTGCTCGCTCCTGGGATACCAAACATTCGGGCCGCCACAGTTCTATACCCAAACACTAACAATAATAAAAACGTTTCTCGCCGATTTTTTATGTATAATAATATTATGTAATAACACACCGAACATTATAGTCGTATTGTTATTATTATTAATAAAATAGTTCACGAGTCATCAAATTACGATACCACACGATAAAGTAGTGCTAATCAAGTAATAGCTTAAACGTATCGATTGTTTAAGTATATGAAAGCAGTAATAAATGCGTGTATACTACAGGCATCACATTACAATGTAATTTGAAAAAAAAAAAAATATTCAATATTATAATGACTTTTAATAAGTTAATATTTAACGCTATTATTTATAAATATATAAAAATATATAATAATTCGATATTTTTACACGACGTAACAATATAGTTTCCCAGCTATTATTCTCCCGTTGTTCGTTATTTGTAAATCGATCTCTGACAGTTTTTTTTTTATTAAAGTACATTTGAATAACGTGCGCAGGAATGAAATCGCTATCGTTTCCAAGCTGACCGTTGTTTACTGCAAAACGTACGATTGTTGTTTGTTTTTCATACCGTCGTCCTTATCAATTTCCGACGAATATCGGTATAAAATTAAAAGGCCATTAATTCGTAATATATTATTCGTATATAGTGTATGCGTATTCAAAACGATTCGTCGACAAATCGTAGTTGTTTATACGGAACGAATGAATGTTATTAATGCGGATCTGTAAAAAAACGCGGCGCAGTGGTCCAGAACGGAAGGAAATCGAAAGACGTTTTGTCAGATTTCGATACTACGATTTATGTATACGAAACGCGACGAAACACGCGTAATGTAAATAATATTGGGCCGACGGTTTTATCGGCCGAGAGTTTGTGCGTATGTCGAACCGAAGATTTCGCGATATTCATCACCGTGTACGACTTTTAATGATAAAATTGTTTTGAAAACGGCACTGTAGGTACGAGAATTGAAGAGAATTTTTTTTTATCGCGTGCCACAGAATTAATTGAAATTCCGTGTCTTCGTCGTTCAGGCGTATATTGTTGTCGGCCACTGTGTATACGTTCTAAGCGATTGTTTTATTACGTATGTCATAATGAATCGCGTAGATGATAACGCGTAAAAAACGTGGCCTATACAAATTGTGTACCTACAGCACGATCCGCGGTACGTAGTGGGACGTTTATTACGAAAGAAAAAAAAACCGGGCAGCGAAAAATCTACCATCTCGTTCTCAAATCCGTTAAAAACAGTTACTATTTTCTAAAAATATTATTTGGAAATCATAAAAACATCACCTTGGTCGGGTCTGGCCTTGAGGGGTTCGTAGTCTCTGGCTTCGACGACGAGCAAAACGACAGCGATCCAGGCGACCGCGGACAACTGTTGCAGAACGGCCATTGCGCCTCGAGCTTTCGACGAGATTGGTTAAATTTTAAACGACCAATACCGTAGTAACGGATGACCGCGGGAAGAGCTGACGAGACGGACTGAATTAAAAACGCGATCAGCGGTCACTTTTATAGAGACCGAAGGCCGAAGCACGTGACACACAGTGTTACGTATGGTCTACGCGTGCTACAACGCACATGTGTGTGTGTGTGTACGTGTTTAGCGAGCGCGCGCAATTGTATACTACTAATGAGCAACACGATATTTATAGTAATGTGTATACGGTCCGATTACACGCATAAACGTTAAACGTCACTTTTGGTGGGATATTATTATTATTATTGTTGACTAATTATTTCTATTATTATTATTTATTAATAAAATATAGACAAAATTAAATTAATAAAAAGGATACGTAAAAAAATTTAAATTAAAATTAATACTCGTGAATAATAAAAAAAATCTGTATATGTATATATATATATATAAAACAATAAATATATATATATATATATAAATAAATGTATACTTATAAATATACTGCCAATGAGTATTACGTAAAAAATGAAAAAAATTATAAGGTTGTTGTATAAATACGTTTATTTCGACTAAAAGCCATCATCAGGTATAAAATTACTTTTTGCAAAATAACTTTTTGTTGTTGTATTTTGCAAAAAGTAATTTTATACCTGATGACGACTTTTAGTCGAAACCGGTCGAAATAAACGTATTTATACAACAACCTTATATTTTTTTCATTTTTTACGTAATACTCATTGGCAGTATATAGTATATTTATAAGTATACATTTATTTATATATATATATATATTTATTAATTTTAATTTATTTTTTTTTTATATCCTTTTATATTTTATTTATTTATTTTTTATTTTTATTTTGTCTATATTTTATTGTATATTTATTGTTTATATATGTATACATATACAGATTTTTTATTATTTATTATTACTACTACTACTACTACTACTTAATTATTACTACTACCATAGCCGTCCCAAGGGAGGGGAGGGGGCAAATGGGACAAGTGCCATAGGGCGTCCAAAGTATTATGAATGTAGGGGGCGTCAAAAAAAATGAATGACAAAAAGAAAAAAATTTGTTGTTTTATTTTAGATATTAATTTCCCTTGTATCTATATGATGATTTCGGGAAATTATGTAATTAGATATTAAGTTAGTTGTAAATTTTTTTTTTGGGGGAGGGGCGTCAAATGTTATTGCCCTAGGGTATTATTGGTGGTAAAGGACGGCACTGACTACTACCATCATCATCGTTATCTTTTTTTTTTTTTTTATATTCAAACGAAACAATAATTCTTTGTCGATTCACTTATGTGATATTAGCCAATACTCAGTTTATATATTTTTACTTATTGCTAATATAGAAGAATCTGTTTGAAGTAGCTGGGGTATAGTAAAAATTTAATTTTTGTAAAATCGGTATTAAAAACCAAAAACGTCATGACAAAAGGCTGTGTTACATATTTTTTTCACCACACGAAATCGGAAACGAATGGTTAAAAATTATGTTGCGAATCGAAGTTTGACGTAAAATTTTATCGAAAATTAAACGCGCCGTTTCGTTTTTGTCAACGAATAATAATTCCTATTATCGATTATAAAAAAAAATTGTGTTTTGACCCGTTTCAGGTGTATAGATAACTATAATATATATTAAAGGTGCGGTAAAATCACTCGTTACGCCCCGAGTGCCATTGGTTATTAATTGTAGATTCGACACTGCAGGATGTCCAGTAACGATTAACGTGATATACTGTCCGTCTTACAAACGCGTATTATTGGCCGACCAGAAAGGGGGCCGGGAAAGAATCCGATTTTTTTTTTTTTTTTTTATATATTAATGCGATTTATACCGAAAAACACTGAAGATTTCGAATGAATATTTGATATAAATGTTTCTCGAATCGATCGTCTAAATCTGAAACATTATACAGATTGCTACTATACAGTGGCGTATTTACGGAGGGGGGTCCAAGGGTACTTTGTACTCTGGGTACCCCAAAAACCAAAAAAAAAAAATTATCCAAAGATATTTTTTATTAAATACCTTATATCAATATATCCTGTTGGAATTTTCAAAAAAAAAAATTTGGACCCCCAGAAAAAAGTTGAAAATACGCCACTGCTACTAAATATATACTGTATATAGTGTGTGTACGATATATATTACAACATATATTATAACGTATTCCCTTCCAATATAGACTTGCGTTAGGCGACGACCGTTTTATTGCGCGCGGAAGGATGTCTTCTAATATGCGCGCGTGTGTATATATTTATTTTGTTTATTTCCGTAATTGTTTCCGGAAAAAGAACGAGCGTACGTACACTTTTAAACCGGATTTTTGCCGTATTAAATCCGATCGCATACGTATATACATTATATAGTAGATGTGCAGCAGTTAGACGTTACAGTCAGCTAATGTTTCCTCTGAAATCTACGCCGAGTGCGTAATTTATCGTCCCTGCGCACCACACGTTTCTCTCCCACTAGCGAATCCGCCCGCAGTCTACTCAATATATATACGTATATTCTGTTTAAACACCGTGTCTTAACGCGCGTATACCGACCGAAATATTTTTGCGCAGTGACTGAGTTGAAAAAGAACGAGCAAGACAGTTGGATAAAAGCGAATGAAATGATCGGGCACGCGCGATCGTAAACGGATATTAAACGAAAACCGACAATTTTCCGTTCCGGCAGCATAGGGACGAAAACGTATACAAACATCGCGGTTGTATAAAATGAATACGTCAAATTTCTAACAATATTTACGTCACGTTATAATATGTATAGATACGAATGAGCTCTTTAATATTTTTACAGTATAAAAATACTATTAGGACTACATTGCGCAATAATTGTATACTTTGTTTCATAAAATTCGTGGTATAGTGTAACCGTCTTATATAAAAAAAACATAACGTTATAACTAGGGCTGTGAATTTGTAGGAAAGTGCATTTTTTTTTGGTGATTGTGAAACGTAGATATGCGTAAGTATACATAATTTGAATTATGTAACTATATACGAATACATTTATGAAACTTTTATTTTGCAATTTTTTGAGGTTTTAAATTTTTTTAGGTCATTTTATTGCATTTTTAGGTCATATTTTCCTTTTTTTAGTTCATTTTCCGGTATTTTCAATCAAATTCCGTCAATTGACGTGTTTGAAAAAAAAATTTGTTTTTGTACACAGGCTGTATAATATACGGAATATTATTTTTTTTTATTAAATAAACACTTTTTAATGCATGTAATATACTAATGTATAATATCCTGTACCTAATATTAATATAAATATAAAAATTAAATTAAAACCATTTTAAATGAATTTTATACTAAAATTTTGACATTTATATATTCCTTTTTTTTGCATTTTAAGTGCATATTTTATTGCATTTTTTGATATTTTTAAGGTTTTTTAGTGCATTAAATTCACATCCCTAGTTATAACGAATATTGTATATTATTTTTTATACGGTATACGTTTTAAAAAGAAAATAGGAATAAGACAATACGGAACGAGGGAACGAAACTATAAATTATTATGGAAAAAAAATAAAAATTTTCTTCGATAACGCATATATGGTTATAACGGATAGTCAATTTTTGTTCCGTATCGAATTGTCAGGACACACAAGAGGCCAAGATATTTTTGTAAATTCGTACATCAATCGAATTATGTTTCCTGGCAAATATGCGCGAGGTTTTGTACAGACGCTGCAGGATCTGAGGAGACGCTTGACACTATATATAATTTTCTTGTGCTATATAATACGAGTAAACGTCGAAATTGGTCCTCGTAGTACATTTTCGCGTGGAAACTTTGTCCCCCCCTCCAAAAAAAATTATTTTACTTCTATTAATTCATATAGGCAATTATCTTTTAATTTTTTTTTTTTTTTTACTTTCTCGATAAATTTAGTAAAAACTACTGAAGAAAAAACCTGTTATGTATTGAAAGCGTTATTAAACTTTTCTTAAATTTCGGGTGAGGGGGTGGAGGGCTGTAGCCATTTTCCTCTGGCTACTATACGCCACTGGGGAAGGAAATAGTTTTGGCGGCCAACAGTCTAAATGGCTCGTAAAGCCTAAAAAAAAAATATATATATATAAATAGATAAAACAGACGAGAGAATATTATTGGAAAATTACAGTGACCTCGTAAAATATTAATAATCTATTATTATTTAAATATACGTATATACGGATCGTTTGTGTTGCAGTACACCGCGCGTTCAACAGCGAACTACGTGTTTTTTTTTTCTTATCCTATCTTTGTTATAACGGTCGAATCGACGGATAAGCTCATCTCTTCTCATACCCCGTCTCACAAACTATTCAATATATTGTCTGTTATATTATTGTATATAAATATAATATAGCACGTTGCATCGTCATCGTCGTCATCTGCAGGAGCGTCGGCGAAATTGCCTGGTATATATAAAATACGAAGGCGTATAAGTGAACGCGAGCCGTCACGGAGTGCGTTATATATATATATATATATATATATATATAAACGTGAGTATAGTACGAGACGATGGATGGCGGCGGCATCACCGGGACTATTAAAACTTTAATGTTTCGGAAGACCGCGGGAGCTTCTTAATTCCCAAAAGCCTTTTTTGTTATTTCCCCTCAGCATCCACCGCCGCGCATTCACCCCTTTGCCCGGGTGATCTTTTTTTTTTACCGCGCGACTGTATGTATTATATAAGTACATTTTTCTTTCCTTTCCCCCCTCCTCCCCCAGACTCCGTCTCGCTTTGTGTGCGCATATACATTATGTAGCAACGTCGAAAAACGACAAAGGTCCGCTGCGCTGACTTATTGGAATCTGCCACTCCGGAGACTATATACCCCGTAAACATAACGTATGTAGGCCCGTCAAAAGTTACACAACGCTATACGTGTATGATGAAGTTTAACGCTTCGGTAATCTGAAATCGACTAAACTGCGAGATTACAATTTTTATTCGGAGCAGTTTTTCTTCTTCTACTCCGCGACACTCTTCTTGTCCGCCAGCTATACTTTCGTTCCGAAAAAATGCTGCGGCAGTGCGCAGGGTTCTGACAGGATTTTCCTCCGAATTCGCGGGACCGCGAGGCAAATAATAACCAAAAACTATATTTCATTCGAGAAGAGGCCGACGAGTTTGGCGATTCTTATAGAATCTCGAGTTTTACGCAGGGGCGGACTGGGTAGGGTCCGGCCCACTATCCCAAATATAAACGGCGGCCCTACCATTTTTTTTTTTTTGTGTGTGATTAAACCGCAGCGATTTGCGGTTAACAGGGAGGCAACTTTGTTTTGAGAAGCCGTCCAGAAGAAAAAAAAAAAAAGGTAGACCCTGACATACGCAATGATTAAGCGATCCATAATATCCCAAAACCATACACACTTATCAAATGTATATGTAATGTATAAAATATGACATTACGACTGGTAAATACTGTATTGTCTTCAGTCTCTTTATTTATGAATAAAATTTTAAAAAATTAAATTAAAACTGCGTTGTTGACATTACTGATTGTAATAAAACATTATTTGAAGCAAAACATAATTTCAATTGTTTTGGATTGTTTGCAACGGCTTGTAAATCAGCATTTCGTTTGAGACGAGCTTTTTCTGCGCCCCCTTTGACTCGCCGTTTCGGATTAGCACTCATCATTTGTTTGAATAATCAAAACAGCACTCATAAAAAATTTTCAACTTTTTTTTTTTGAAAACAAAAATCCGAAATGCGTTGTGTCTATTATGCACATTGCATATTAAAGTTTGAACAAAAACGCATGGAAAACTATCAATATTATCATATTTAAACAAAGAAATTAGCAGCGCCTGATAACATAGGAATATCAGATGACGTACTGACGTACCAACTAAATCCCCGGCCGACTATAGATATCCTACATAGTCAACTAGATCCCCCTAGTCGTCCAAATCGTTTTAAAATTATACGATTGAATGATTCCATTTTTTAAAAACTCATACATAATTTGAATTATGTAACTATATACGAATACATTTATGAAACTTTATTTTGCAATTTTTGAGGTTTTAAATTTTTTAGGTCATTTTATTGCATTTTTAGGTCATATTTTCCTTTTTAGTTCATTTTCCGGTATTTCAATCAAATTCCGTCAATTGACGTGTTTGAAAAAAATTTGTTTTTGTACAGGCTGTATAATATACGGAATATTATTTTTTTTATTAAATAAACACTTTTTAATGCATGTAATATACTAATGTATAATATCCTGTACCTAATATTAATATAAATATAAAAATTAAATTAAAAACCATTTTAAATGAATTTTATACTAAAATTTTGACATTTATATATTCCTTTTTTTTTGCATTTAAGTGCATATTTTATTGCATTTTTTGATATTTTAATGCATTTTTTAAGGTTTTTTAGTGCATTAAATTCACAGCCCTAGTTATAACGAATATTGTATATTATTTTTCATACGGTATACGTTTTAAAAAGAAAATAGGAATAAGACAATACGGAACGAGGGAACGAAACTATAAATTATTATGGAAAAAAAATAAAAATTTTCTTCGATAACGCATATAACCGATAGTCAATTTTTGTTCCGTATCGAATTGTCAGGACACACAAGAGGCCAAGATATTTTTGTAAATTCGTACATCAATCGAATTATGTTTCCTGGCAAATATGCACGAGGTTTTGTACAGACGCTGCAGGATCTGAGGAGACGCTTGACACTATATATAATTTTCTTGTGCTATATAATACGAGTAAACGTCGAAATTGGTCCTCGTAGTACATTTTCGCGTGGAAACTTTGTCCCCCCCCCCTCCAAAAAAAATTATTTTACTTCTATTAATTCATATAGGCAATTATCTTTTAATTTTTTTTTTTTTTTTACTTTCTCGATAAATTTAGTAAAAACTACTGAAGAAAAAACCTGTTATGTATTGAAAGCGTTATTAAACTTTTCTTAAATTTCGGGTGAGGGGGTGGAGGGCTGTAGCCATTTTCCTCTGGCTACTATACGCCACTGGGGAAGGAAATAGTTTTGGCGGCCAACAGTCTAAATGGCTCGTAAAGCCTAAAAAAAAAATATATATATATAAATAGATAAAACAGACGAGAGAATATTATTGGAAAATTACAGTGACCTCGTAAAATATTAATAATCTATTATTATTTAAATATACGTATATACGGATCGTTTGTGTTGCAGTACACGCGCGTTCAACAGCGAACTACGTGTTTTTTCTTATCCTATCTTTGTTATAACGGTCGAATCGACGGATAAGCTCATCTCTTCTCATACCCCGTCTCACAAACTATTCAATATATTGTCTGTTATATTATTGTATATATATAAATATAATATAGCACGTTGCATCGTCATCGTCGTCATCTGCAGGAGCGTCGGCGAAATTGCCTGGTATATATAAAATACGAAGGCGTATAAGTGAACGCGAGCCGTCACGGAGTGTTTATATATATATATATATATATATATATAAACGTGAGTATAGTACGAGACGATGGATGGCGGCGGCATCACCGGGACTATTAAAACTTTAATGTTTCGGAAGACCGCGGAGCTTCTTAATTCCCAAAAGCCTTTTTGTTATTTCCTCAGCATCCACCGCCGCGCATTCACCCCTTTGCCCGGGTGATCTTTTTTTTATACACCGCGCGACTGTATGTATATATAAGTACATTTTCTTTCCTTTCCTCCTCCCCCAGACTCCGTCTCGCTTTGTGTGCGCATATACATTATGTAGCAACGTCGAAAAACGACAAAGGTCCGCTGCGCTGACTTATTGGAATCTGCCACTCCGGAGACTATATACCCCGTAAACATAACGTATGTAGGCCCGTCAAAAGTTACACAACGCTATACGTGTATGATGAAGTTTAACGCTTCGGTAATCTGAAATCGACTAAACTGCGAGATTACAATTTTATTCGGAGCAGTTTTCTTCTTCTACTCCGCGACACTCTTCTTGTCCGCCAGCTATACTTTCGTTCCGAAAAAATGCTGCGGCAGTGCGCAGGGTTCTGACAGGATTTTCCTCCGAATTCGCGGGACCGCGAGGCAAATAATAACCAAAAACTATATTTCATTCGAGAAGAGGCCGACGAGTTTGGCGATTCTTATAGAATCTCGAGTTTTACGCAGGGGCGGACTGGATAGGGTCCGGCCCACTATCCCAAATATAAACGGCGGCCCTACCATTTTTTTTTTTGTGTGTGGTTAAACCGCAGCGATTTGCGGTTAACAGGGGGGCAACTTCGTTTTGAGATGCCGTCCAGAAGAAAAAAAAAAAAAGGTAGACCCTGACATACGCAATGATTAAGCGATCCATAATATCCCAAAACCATACACACTTATCAAATGTATATGTATGTAAAATATGACATTACGACTGGTAAATACTGTATTGTCTTCAGTCTCTTTATTTATGAATAAAATTTAAAAAATTAAATTAAAACTGCGTTGTTGACATTACTGATTGTAATAAAACATTATTTGAAGCAAAACATAATTTCAATTGTTTTGATTGTTTGCAACGGCTTGTAAATCAGCATTTCGTTTGAGACAGAGCTTTTCTGCGCCCCTTTGACTCGCCGTTTCGGATTAGCACTCATCATTTGTTTGAATAATCAAAACAGCACTCATAAAAAATTTTCAACTTTTTTTTTTTTGAAAACAAAAATCCGAAATGCGTTGTGTCTATTATGCACATTGCATATTAAAGTTTGAACAAAAACGCATGGAAAACTATCAATATTATCATATTTAAACAAAGAAATTAGCAGCGCCTGATAACATAGGAATATCAGATGACGTACTGACGTACCAACTAAATCCCCGGCCGACTAGATATCCTACATAGTCAACTAGATCCCCCTAGTCGTCCAAATCGTTTTAAAATTATACGATTGAATGATTCCATTTTTTTTAAAAACTTAAATGCAAATAGACTCTGTCTCGTTGTCTCCTATTAGTTTACGTCTCATCACTCTATATTCCTATTCTATTACCGTACAATCGTACCACTTACCAGGCACCGGCCCACTGTCCTCTGGGACAGTAAACCACTGGGTCAGTCCGGCCCTGGTTTTACGTTACTCAATAGTGATCCTATTGCTATTATTTCTATGCAGTGTCGGCTGTCCGTTATACTCTATACATCATAACGTATTCATCATGATTTTCGTGTCACGCGTGCAGCAACTGCTGCTGAAACGTCTTAGACAATATTCGAATGCTGTGCTAAATCTTTCTGAAGAAGTACGTTTAATTAAAAATAATAAAATTAGACGTTTTTCACGTATAGTTACAAGAGAAACTTAAAAAAAAAAGGCTTTAAAAAGTTAAGCGAGGAAATCGACACGGATTTGACCTACCTGTACATAATCTGATAATCAAGCCATATCGACCGAAACGGAATAACGATACGTAACTTGATATTTTTACACGACGCTCGTAATTACATCATTTCCGTGCGGGTATATATTCCTCGCTGATTGTTCTGTGTAATCCGATGTATTCTGATACTTTTCATTAGCGACCTAACAACGCGTTAATCTTCCAAAGTCGATGGTGACTATACTGTATAACGACGTATGTGCGTACTCGTAGTGTTTTGTTAGTAGTTACCGCAGTTGGTCATACTTTTTTGTATTATTAATTAAACTAGCTCGAATTCAACACACACTGGATGCAACATTTTTGACATTTTATGGGCGGCATCGTTTATAAATAAAAATATGTATTTTTCACCGTTACTCATTGTAAATCTAAAATGAAAATAATGCATATTATATTCTTTTGACTGGTACTGCCGTGTCATACTGTCATATTGTATTATGTAATATTAAATAAGTATCTATTAATAAACTATAATATGGGTGGAGCCGACTAGCATTGTTGCTCGGCGCGATTCGCGATTACCTTTACGGTTTCCAGTCATACGTATAGTCTGTCGATTGTGAATATTTTTACTGTACATTTGTACATGAAATTTGAAAATTTTTTCTTATAATTATTCGTCGACGAGTCGTTAATGACAGCGATCGTAGCGTGCCGTGCATATTGTTTAGTCTATCAACACGTCATTTTCATCGTTTGGTGCGTGTTTTTTATTTATTAAGTAAAAAGTAAAGAAGCTACACTATGTCGGACGGTAGACAGCGACTTTCGGGTGCAGAATATAGAAAGAGGAAACATAAAAAAGAAGCTGAACTTAAGAAACAGTCTGGTTCTATCAAACAATTTTTGACGGGTTCTTATCCTCTTCATCAGATATTACAAATGCTGTAGTTGTAGTACAACCCAGCGAGGTTTTCGACTCTTCCTCAGTTGTAGATGC
The DNA here is from genome assembly GCA_032441835.1 of Slavum lentiscoides. Lineage (NCBI taxonomy): Eukaryota > Metazoa > Arthropoda > Insecta > Hemiptera > Aphididae > Slavum > Slavum lentiscoides. Next base: position 395,837 of record CM063721.1, on the reverse strand, counting down.
CACCGTACCTTTTGAAACTGCAAAAGTATAACAGAAAATGTCGAATCAAATGTTTGCAGAGCTTTTGAAAACCAAAATTTCTTTAATTCTTTAATCAATATCACTATACAGATCCTGCTGAATGGCCTTTAACGATTAATAACGACTTTAAAACATTGTCGGTCGAAAAGGGCCCACCTGCTCCATATTAGATGCGAATTTTGTATTTTCTTCGGATGATCAAGGACGAAAATTCACACAATTTCGTTACAAAGGTATAACAGCAGTAAAGGTATTGTTGTGCCTTAATTCAACCTATATTTATAATTAATTAAATTTCCCATTTTTCCTACGTTTTTTTTTTTTTTTTTAATTTCACCGTTTAATCTCCTACAACACAACCCAGTTTGAAATTAATAATTTTGTTCATTTCGTATAAATAACTATGTTGTATACCAATTATATGGCAACAATTTATTGAAAAGGGCGGCATTTATTTTCATTGCACAGGGCGGCAAAATACTTAGCGCCGACCCTGAATTGTGCGCATATCTTTCGAATATAAGTATACAGAAACCCTGCAGGCGGACAATATCTGCGTTTACGTTTTACGCGATAATTATTTGTATACGATAACTATAAAATATGTTATATTATATTTACGCGGCGTACCACGAACTCACGGGCGTTATTCGGCGCGATAAAAAGAAACGCGCGACGAAATCATTAAAAAAATGTATATTTCAAAGCGATCCGACCGGTTTTTATTTTATTGGCGACGCGGTATATTAATTCGTCGTCGTTAAAACCAGTCGGAATGCTCGAAATGAATTTCCACGCCGTCATTTTCATACGAGTATATACGTTTCACGAGCTTCGTATATTAAACTTTTTACTCGATATTTTGCTGTACAATATACACTATAGCTATTATTCCAGTGTATTATTATTATGATTCAGCCGCCCATCACGATGAGTCGTTATTTATCGCGCGACCAGTGCTTGAATTGGAAAAAAATTAGAAGGAGGATGCAAAAGTACAAAAATAATGTGCGTTCCAGCAGATTGTAATGTCTTATAAATCCGTGGGGCTTTGCCCACAAATATTTTTCATTATACAAAAATAAATAAACATCTTTTTTTAACTGTAAGTCTGTAAACATTCGCGCCACATATAGTAAAGGAGCATTTATTATTATTATTTTTTTTTTTTTTATTAATTTACGATTACTTTTATTTACTCGTTTAATTAAGCAAATACTGTGATTATTATTATTATTGGTATTGATATTTAAATTTGTTGTTGTGTCATTGCCAAAATTATAATATTTCGTCATAATTTTTACAAAAACTGTTATTTGTGTTTTGCGCGAGAAAACTTTATCGTTCGAGTGTCCCTCGTAATTTTGTGGATGAAACTCAATGAAAAGCTCATTGAGTTTCATCCATTCGAGAATCAGGTTTTTTTTTTTACTTTCTTTTTGGTGTATTTATCGTTTTATAATAATTATATTATCCAGTGACTTTGTACGGTATTTACGTAAACATTATATTTAATATTCCCTTTATTTTAAGATCAATTATTGTTTGTTACATTGAATTTTATTAATAATTTGTTAAATACAGTCTGCTTTTTTCTTTTACTGAACTTTGAAGTGTTATATATTTTTTTTTTGTTAACTTTAGTTTCGCACCGGTTAATTGTTCGTAAATCGTTTGTCATTTTGTTTTGACGAGAAAACTGTGTGTTGAACAGTAATGTTCTTATGAAAATAAAACAAAACGTATTTTATAAAATAACAACATATATATAATAAAGTAGATTACATTTTGTGTTCATAATAACAAAATAATACCGAGAAAAATTGGCAATCGACGATTGTCATTTCAAGAAATATATTGTTTGTATATATTGTGACAACTACCGACCACTCCTATAAATAGAATTTTAATTTTCATTAGTTCAATAAAATTTTAGTCTTGACCGTCCCGTTCACTGCGTCTCGGTATGAAAATTACAAGAAGTACGCTATAATATTTTGAAATAAGAAAGGGGACTCCGTCCTCCAGCGTCCCCCCCAATTCAAGCACTGCGCGCGACGGTACTGTTTTAATATAGCGAGTGGTGGTGGTGGTGGTGGTGGTGCGATTAAAAAATTGCAAAACGTCGCGTGTAGGGCAACGACGCTTCATATAGGCGTACGTTTTATTATAATAGGGTACTGTACGTATCTCCCGTAAAAATATCCAAAATAAAATGACAAAACGTTTTCCCGCGAGGAGCAACGTGCGAGATTTCTCGAATTACGCGCGCGCATATTATTATTCATTTTCGGCCGGCCGATTGAATTCCATTCGAATAAATTATGTTTTAAAATCCGGCTCAAAGTAGAAAAAAAAAAAACGTTAAAATCGAAGCGGCGAAATTTCATAATTACATTTTATACAGAAAAGCCAGTTAATTTTACCATTTATTATTATTATTATTATTAGCTTCTAAAGGCCAAGCCTTGTCGTTGTATCCATTCGTGTCTGTCACTTGCCGTCTTCTTTAATTGTTGATAAGAGGTAAACCCATCCGAAAGAAGATTTCTTCGAGCAAGGATTTACGCGGTATTCCTCGAGTCCTTTTGCCCTGCTATTTTTCCTTTCATGATGACGGTGATGAACTCGTTGTGTCTTATCGGATGTCCAATTATCTTTACTTTTCTTTTACCATTTACACGCCGTGTAAATTCCCGGTAAAATAATCTCACGTACCTAATGCGATATTACAAAAACACGCGTTTTAGACAAACGTTGCGGGGTATTTGTGATGTTTTTAATACGATACGCTATACTATTCGAAAAATCTCTAAACCATTTTTAATTAGTTTGTCGAGAAATTCAAATATTTCCCTTGCTAATCTGCAATGATAAGCACACGAATCAGTTTTTCCAAGAATAATATAACTCGTGTCCAATCGCCCTTTATAAAATACCTTTGATCCTTCGGTTCCTTGTACCGCCCATTACGCATTTAAAATTTTATAATTTGTTTAACGGAAAACAAGTTACTCGGGTTAAGAAAATAAAAAACGATTTTTATTAAATTTCTATTAAAAAAAAAATAAACATGTATTTTAAACTTTTAATTTCCAAACAGATCGACGCGACACACACACACGCACATCAGTGCCGCAACTAACAGGTGTGCCAGGTATGCATTGTACACCGTACCCTCCCGCCAATTCACCCATTAATGATTTAGGCACCTAATTGACCCAACAATGTTTATTAGTATATACGATAAATATTTGGTTTATAATAAAATGTCAACATATTTTGTATATCTTTATATAATTGATGTAAATATTAATAATTAATAATATACACAAAAAAATATAACAATATTCAACATCTATCAGATATATATATAACATGAAATTTTGTTATTTATTAATCAGTGACGTGAGTGTGCAACCACGATGTGTACACCTAAGGAGTTCAACTTCAAACAAAAAAAACAATCTTTAATAGCGTAATTATTAGTACGATTATTTAAATTAAATAATTTCATTTTCGAATCCAGTACCCTGTCACAAAAAAAAAGTTAAACGATTTAAAAATAAATATAATGGACGGGAAGTGGAGGCAACAATTGTCCACTGTCAATAACTATAATGTATTCGACAACAAAGTTAGACCGCGAAACGAAGCTTGCACACCAGCCACGTAATGTGTAGTTAAGGCACTGACACGTGTACACTTACATGCGTGATGTACGTAACGAATGTTGAATATATTATTAAAATTTTAGTATTTTCACAAACGCAGTATGTGCGTGTAATAAGTATGACTTCCACTGGTTATACCTATAGTAAAATATAAAATTTGATAAAACTGCCGAAGTGGATGGTCCGTAGCACGAATAGCGGCCGAGTTTGTACAACACGTATTAAAAAAAAAAAAAACGGCTAACATCTCGTTCTCCACAATTATTTGTTAAAATAGTTATTATTTCCTAAAATAACTATGTTGTATACCAATTATATGGCAACAATTTATTGAAAAGGGCGGCATTTATTTTCATTGCACAGGGCGGCAAAATACTTAGCGCCGACCCTGAATTGTGCATATCTTTCGAATATAAGTATACAGAAACCCTGCAGGCGGACAATATCTGCGTTTACGTTTTACGCGATAATTATTTGTATACGATAACTATAAAATATGTTATATTATATTTACGCGGCGTACCACGAACTCACGGGCGTTATTCGGCGCGATAAAAAAACGCGCGACGAAATCATTAAAAAATGTATATTTCAAAGCGATCCGACCGGTTTTATTTTATTGGCGACGCGGTATATTAATTCGTCGTCGTTAAAACCAGTCGGAATGCTCGAAATGAATTTCCACGCCGTCATTTTCATACGAGTATATACGTTTCACGAGCTTCGTATATTAAACTTTTTACTCGATATTTTGCTGTACAATATACACTATAGCTATTATTCCAGTGTATTATTATTATGATACAGCCGCCCATCACGATGAGTCGTTATTTATCGCGCGACCAGTGCTTGAATTGGAAAAAAATTAGAAGGAGGATGCAAAAGTACAAAAATAATGTGCGTTCCAGCAGATTGTAATGTCTTATAAATCCGTGGGGGGCTTCGCCCCCCACACCCCCCACTATATTTTTCATTATACAAAAATAAATAAACATCTTTTTTTTTAACTGTAAGTCTGTAAACATTCGCACCACATAGTAAAGGAGCGTTTATTATTATTATTTTTTTTTTTTTATTAATTTACAAATACTTTTATTTATTCGTTTAATCAAGCACAAACACTATGACTATTATTATTATTGGTATTGATATTTAAATTTGTTGTTGTGTCATTGCCAAAATTATAATATTTCGTCATTATTTTTACAAAAACTATTATTTGTGTTTTGCGCAAGAAAACTTTATCGTTCGAGTATCCCTTGTATTTTGTGGATGAAACTCAATGAAAAAGTTCATTGAGTTTCGTCCATTCGAGGATCAGGTTTTTTACTTTCTTTTTGGTGTATTTATCGTTTTATAATAATTAATAATTATATTATCCAGTAACTTTGTACGGAATTATGTAAACATTGTATTTAATATTCCCTTTATTTTTAAGATCAATTATTGTTTGTTATATTGAATTTTATTAATAATTTGTTAAATACAGTCTGCTTTTTCCTTTTACTGAACTTTGAAGTGTTATATTTTTTTTTTTTTTGTTAACTTTAGTTTCGCACTGGTTAATTTTTCATAAATCGTTTGTATTTTGTTTTGACGAGAAAACTGTGTGTTGAACAGTAATGTTCTTATGAAAATAAAACAAAACATATTTTATAAAAATAACAACATATATTATAATAAAGTAGATTACATTTTGTGTTCATAATAACAAAATAATACCGAGAAAAATTGGCAATCGACGATTGTCATTTCAAGAAATATATTGTCTGTATATTGTGACAACTATACCGACCACTCCTTATAAATAAAATTTTTAATTTTCATTAGTTCAATAAAAATTTTTGAGTCTTGACCGTCCCGTTCTCTGCGTCCCGGTATGAAAAATTAGAAGAAGTACGCTATAATATTTTGAAAAAAGAAAGGGGACTCCGTCCCCCCGCGTCACCCCCCAATTCAAGCACTGCGCGCGACGGTACTGTTTTAATATAGCGAGTGGTGGTGGTGGTGGTGGTGGTGGTGCGATTAAAAAATTGCAAAACGTCGCGTGTAGGGCAACGACGCTTCATATAGGCGTACGTTTTATTATAATAGGGTACTGTACGTATCTCCCGTAAAAATATCCAAAATAAAATGACAAAACGTTTTCCCGCGAGGAGCAACGTGCGAGATTTCTCGAATTACGCGCGCGCATATTATTATTCATTTTCGGCCGGCCGATTGAATTCCATTCGAATAAATTATGTGTTTTAAAATCCGGCTCAAAGTAGAAAAAAAAAAAACGTTAAAATCGAAGCGGCGAAATTTCATAATTACATTTTATACAGAAAAGCCAGTTAATTTTACCATTTATTATTATTATTATTATTAGCTTCTAAAGGCCAAGCCTTGTCGTTGTATCCATTCGTGTCTGTCACTTGCCGTCTTCTTTAATTGTTGATAAGAGGTGAAACCCATCCGAAAGAAGATTTCTTCGAGCAAGGATTTACGCGGTATTCCTCGAGTCCTTTTGCCCTGCTATTTTTCCTTTCATGATGACGGTGATGAACTCGTTGTGTCTTATCGGATGTCCAATTATCTTTACTTTTCTTTTACCATTTACACGCCGTGTAAATTCCCGGTAAAATAATCTCTCACGTACCTAATGCGATATTACAAAACACGCGTTTAGACAAACGTTGCGGGGTATTTGTGATGTTTTAATACGATACGTACAGAGGTTCTCAAACTTTTCAGGCCAGGCCCCTTTTAGTTAACACAGATGATCATAAAAATAATTTTAATAGTCATGTTTAGAGTAAAAAATGTTAAAACAAACAACAAATATTGATAAATATTATATACACATTATTACGGGCTCGTGTTGATTGTTGCTGCCATGTGATGTATAAATATACCGAATTGTACAATGCAAAACGCGATTATTATTACGGACATTTCACAATTTTTTTTTTCTACCAATGCAATGTTAAAATTCTATAAAGCTTTTGCGCCCCCCTGGAGGTCGCGCCCCACTTTGAGAACCTCGATACTATTCGAAAATCTCTAAACCATTTTTAATTAGTTTGTCGAGAAATTCAAATATTTCCCTTGCTAATCTGCAATGATAAGCACACGAATCAGTTTTTCCAAGAATAATATAACTCGTGTCCAATCGCCCTTTATAAAATACCTTTGATCCTTCGGTTCCTTGTACCGCCCATTACGCATTTAAAATTTTATAATTTGTTTAACGGAAAACAAGTTACTCGGGTTAAGAAAATAAAAAACGATTTTTATTAAATTTCTATTAAAAAAAAAATAAACATGTATTTTAAACTTTTAATTTCCAAACAGATCGACGCGACACACACACGCACATCAGTGCCGCAACTAACGGGTGTGCAAGGTATGCATTGCACACCGTACCCTCCCGCCAATTCACCCATTAATGATTTAGGCACCTAATTGACCCAACAATGTTTATTAGTATATACGATAAATATTTGGTTTTATAATAAAATGTCAACATATTTTGTATATCTTTATGTAATTGATGTAAATATTAATAATTAATAATATACACAAAAAATATATAACAATATTCAACATCTATCAGATATATATATAACATGAAATTTTGTTATTTATTAATCAGTGACGTGAGTGTGCAACCACGATGTGTACACCTAAGGAGTTCAACTTCAAACAAAAAAAACAATCTTTAATAGCGTAATTATTAGTACGATTATTTAAATTAAATAATTTCATTTTTCGAATCCAGTACCCTGTCACAAAAAAAAAAAAGTTAAACGATTTAAAAATAAATATAATGGACGGGAAGTGGGAGGCAACAATTGTCCACTGTCAATAACTATAATGTATTCGACAACAAAGTTAGACCGCGAAACGAAGCTTGCACACCAGCCACGTAATGTGTAGTTAAGGCACTGACACACGTGTACACTTGCATACGTGATGTACGTAACGAATGTTGAATATATTATTAAAATTTTAGTATTTTTCACAAACGCAGTATGTGCGTGTAATAAGTATGACTTCCACTGGTTATACCTATAGTAAAATATAAAATTTGATAAAACTGCCGAAGTGGATGGTCCGTAGCACGAATAGCGGCCGAGTTTGTACAACACGTATTAAAAAAAAAAAAACGGCTAACACATCTCGTTCTCCACAATTATTTGTTAAAAATAGTTATTATTTCCTAAAAATTAATAACATGATCATTACCATAATATACTTCACCTTGGTCGAGATTGAGCACCTAAAGGGCTCTTATAATCACTGGCTTCCATGACAATATTAAAATAATAGCGATCCAGGCGACCACCACAGACAACTGTTGCGCACGCAGGCCCGTACTTCAGGTACTCCACGAGATTCAATAAATTACGAACGAACAAGGAAAGATTTTACGCAACGGCTATTATTATTATTATTATTATTATTACTAATACTACCGTGATTATTGTTATACGACAGTGTTTTTTTTATTGTCATGTGTGAATTTGACTCTTTTAAAAATATTGTTTTTAATGATAAACAATGACAATAATATTACCATCCGCATAGACCACAATTGCTAATCTGCATATTATTATATATATTCTTATTTATAATTCAAATATTTCTGCTTTTTCGTACATCATTGAAACGAATATTCGCGCACGAACACTCCCCGAAGTCAAAAACAATATTATTATAAATTATTATTTTTGCCTTTCGAGTACTAATAATATACAGGTCGTATAGCAAATACATAAAATAGAAATACAAATCCAATTAAGTCAATAAGAATAATCACCTTATAATATTCTACAAGTAAAATCGGTGAATCCATGATAATAGAATAAAGGATTTTGGTGTTCGTATAAAACTAGCAAGATAAAAACAACGGTCGTAAATGTAATGTAAAATATATTTTCAAAAAAAGTGTGCACAATAAACAAGAGAAAAAAAACGTCTGTACGTTTTAGAACGCAGACGGATTGATTATTGGCATTCGTCACATAGATAAATCATTACTGTTAAAAAAAAAAATATAGATGTTTTATTTGAACGGTATAACGTTCAAAGTCCCAATGGTTTTGACACTTTGCTCTTGTCGGATAGCTCCAAATTTTTTTTGTAGACACCTTCCTTTTTGGCTGACTCGATAATAGTGGCCGCGGTGGAAGGTACGTCTCTAATCACCATTTCATGATCCGGAAGACAACAACGAATTCCGTGAGCCTTGCACGGTATCAAGTTGCGGGTGAGTACGGTGATCGGATCCTTGCAGTATTCGTCGAACATGCAAATACCTGCAGTCCCATTATCCATCTTGCACGGTTCAGCTGGAAAAATTTCAACGAAAAAACTACAATAATGCAAAAAAAAAAAAACATCACACAAATATTCTCATTTCGACAAACATGAGCGACTGGGCAAATGTCCCGTATTAATTTGTTTTTCCCACCTGTTATTCAGAACAAAACTCAATTCTAAATTGTATATTTTTATTAATACTTTTGTATAGTTTATTGAATTCAAATAATTATTAAAAATTTTATAATAAAAAATTGTTTAAACACAGACGGATATATAAAAAACACGATGAAAAAATCCAGTAAATACCATTTTTTACTTTTAATAGAAAAACATAACTTAATAAAATATTAAACTTTTCATATACGACTTACCGCACAAGTCTTCGCATTCCTCTCTGGTCTGTGGCAGGTCTTCATTAATTTTACAATGGTGCACTCCACCTTCCGAATAAAGAGGGTGACAAGATTTGAACAAATGGAAATAGAACCATCCAGCTACGGTATAATTTGCCATCTGTAAATGCGAAGTCTTGCACTGATACTCTGTGTAAGGGTGGTGACATCTAGAATCTGTAAAAAAGAAAAAAATCAAAATTAATAAAGTTCGCTGTACTTAATAAACAAATATAATTTTTATTAAATAAAAAATAACGTCGTTATTGAAAACCGTTACCTTTGCCAGGTCTAGCCGTGAAGGCATTATATCTTCCACCATTGATGACGTGAAATAAGGTAGCGATGAACGCCACCACTAACAACAATTGCAGACGGGACATGTCTCAAGTTTTCGGAGAGATACGATAAATTTCAAACGATCAGTATCGTAATGAACGAACACGGAAAGACTCTACTCGACAGACTGAATTCAAAACGAGTGCAGCGGTCCCTTATATAGAGACCGAACGCCAATGCATGTGGCAGTGTGACCTGATGCGCGCACGCAAATGTATTTTATGTCCCTATTTCTTGTGTACACGAATAATATCTGTGTCAATGTGAAAAAGGCGGGCTTTTTGATCGTCGCACCTTTGGTATTACTATTATTATTTGGTATTATAATTATTATTATTATTGTCATACGTTTATGCCATACGTTTTCATCCCCGACCGGATGTCGTTGGTCACGGCTATTATTATTGTATTCGGCATTCGGTTCTTCTCGGTTTTCGTGGCCACACACCGTCCGTAGGCGGTATTCAATTGTTCAGCTGCTGCTACAGCAATTTCGAAGACCTAATTGACCCAACAATGTTTATTAGTATATACGATAAATATTTGGTTTTATAATAAAATGTCAACATATTTTGTATATCTTTATATAATTGATGTAAATATTAATAATTAATAATATACACAAAAAATATATAACAATATTCAACATCTATCAGATATATATATAACATGAAATTTTGTTATTTATTAATCAGTGACGTGAGTGTGCAACCACGATGTGTACACCTAAGGAGTTCAACTTCAAACAAAAAAAAACAATCTTTAATAGCGTAATTATTAGTACGATTATTTAAATTAAATAATTTCATTTTTCGAATCCAGTACCCTGTCACAAAAAAAAAAAGTTAAACGATTTAAAAATAAATATAATGGACGGGAAGTGGGAGGCAACAATTGTCCACTGTCAATAACTATAATGTATTCGACAACAAAGTTAGACCGCGAAACGAAGCTTGCACACCAGCCACGTAATGTGTAGTTAAGGCACTGACACACGTGTACACTTACATGCGTGATGTACGTAACGAATGTTGAATATATTATTAAAATTTTAGTATTTTTCACAAACGCAGTATGTGCGTGTAATAAGTATGACTTCCACTGGTTATACCTATAGTAAAATATAAAATTTGATAAAACTGCCGAAGTGGATGGTCCGTAGCACGAATAGCGGCCGAGTTTGTACAACACGTATTAAAAAAAAAAAAACGGCTAACACATCTCGTTCTCCACAATTATTTGTTAAAAATAGTTATTATTTCCTAAAAATTAATAACATGATCATTACCATAATATACTTCACCTTGGTCGAGATTGAGCACCTAAAGGGCTCTTATAATCACTGGCTTCCATGACAATATTAAAATAATAGCGATCCAGGCGACCACCACAGACAACTGTTGCGCACGCAGGCCCGTACTTCAGGTACTCCACGAGATTCAATAAATTACGAACGAACAAGGAAAGATTTTACGCAACGGCTATTATTATTATTTGGTATTATTATTATTATTATTATTATTACTAATACTACCGTGATTATTGTTATACGACAGTGTTTTTTTTATTGTTATGTGTGAATTTGACTCTTTTAAAAATATTGTTTTTAATGATAAACAATGACAATAATATTACCATCCGCATAGACCACAATTGCTAATCTGCATATTATTATATATATTCTTATTTATAATTCAAATATTTCTGCTTTTTCGTACATCATTGAAACGAATATTCGCGCACGAACACTCCCCAAAGTCAAAAACAATATTATTATAAATTATTATTTTTGCCTTTCGAGTACTAATAATATACAGGTCGTATAGCAAATACATAAAATAGAAATACAAATCCAATTAAGTCAATAAGAATAATCACCTTATAATATTCTACAAGTAAAATCGGTGAATCCATGATAATAGAATAAAGGATTTTGATGTTCAAACAAAACTAGCAAGATAAAAACAACGGTCGTAAATGTAATGTAAAATATATTTTCAAAAAAAGTGTGCACAATAAACAAGAGAAAAAAAACGTCTGTACGTTTTAGAACGCAGACGGATTGATTATTGGCATTCGTCACATAGATAAATCATTACTGTTAAAAAAAAAAATATAGATGTTTTATTTGAACGGTATAACGTTCAAAGTCCCAATGGTTTTGACACTTTGCTCTTGTCGGATAGCTCCAAATTTTTTTTGTAGACACCTTCCTTTTTGGCTGACTCGATAATAGTGGCCGCGGTGGAAGGTACGTCTCTAATCACCATTTCATGATCCGGAAGACAACAACGAATTCCGTGAGCCTTGCACGGTATCAAGTTGCGGGTGAGTACGGTGATCGGATCCTTGCAGTATTCGTCGAACATGCAAATACCAGCCGTCCCATTATCCATCTTGCACGGTTCAGCTGGAAAAATTCAAACGAAAAAACTATAATACCGCAAAAAAAAAAAAAAAACACACACAAATATTCTCATTTCGACAAACACGAGCGACTGGGCAAATGTCCCGTATTAATTTGTTTTTCCCACCTGTTATTCAGAACAAAACTCAATTCTAAATTGTATATTTTTATTAATACTTTTGTATAGTTTATTGAATTCAAATAATTATTAAAAATTTTATAATAAAAAATTGTTTAAACACAGACGGATATATAAAAAACACGATGAAAAAATCCAGTAAATACCATTTTTACTTTTATAGAAAAACATAACTTAATAAAATATTAAACTTTTCATATACGACTTACCGCACAAGTCTTCGCATTCCTCTCTGGTCTGTGGCAGGTCTTCATTAATTTTACAATGGTGCACTCCACCTTCCGAATAAAGAGGGTGACAAGATTTGAACAAATGGAAATAGAACCATCCAGCTACGGTATAATTTGCCATCTGTAAATGCGAAGTCTTGCACTGATACTCTGTGTAAGGGTGGTGACATCTAGAATCTGTAAAAAAGCAAAAAAACAAAATTAATAAAGTTCGCTGTACTTAATAAACAAATATAATTTTTATTAAATAAAAAATAACGTCGTTATTGAAAACCGTTACCTTTGCCAGGTCTAGCCGTGAAGGCATTATATCTTCCACCATTGATGACGTGAAATAAGGTAGCGATGAACGCCACCACTAACAACAATTGCAGACGGGACATGTCTCAAGTTTTCGGAGAGATACGATAAATTTCAAACGATCAGTATCGTAATGAACGAACACGGAAAGACTCTACTCGACAGAATGAATTCAAAACGAGTGCAGCGGTCCCTTATATAGAGACCGAACGCCAATGCATGTGGCAGTGTGACCTGATGCGCGCACGCAAATGTATTTTATGTCCCTATTTCTTGTGTACACGAATAATATCTGTGTCAATGTGAAAAAGGCGGGCTTTTTGATCGTCGCACCTTTGGTATTACTATTATTATTTGGTATTATTATTATTTGGTATTATAATTATTATTATTATTATTGTCATACGTTTATGCCATACGTTTTCATCCCCGACCGGATGTCGTTGGTCACGGCTATTATTATTGTATTCGGCATTTCGGTTCTTCTCGGTTTTCGTGGCCACACGCCGTCCGTAGGCGGTATTCAATTGTTCAGCTGCTGCTACAGCAATTTCGAAGCGTCTCCGTGGCGGCGTGTCGGTTTATGTATATGGATTATACTGTCAACAAAATATTTTTTTATTATTTCCGAATCCCTATTGAAATGGAACACACACTACGAGCAATGCCTGTAGGTACCTACTCGGTGTTTTACGCATATCGTGAAGAGCACCACCGGATACGTACTTTATTTCAGTGTAATTCAATCGAAATCCATCGTTTTTTTTTTACGTATATTTTTGCGTTTTCTCGACACAACAATATTAAATACAATATAAACATTATTAAAACATATTATATACCTACAGTGGTGTAGTATTTTATTATTATTATTATTATTATTATTATTATTATTATTATTATTATTATTATTATTATTATTATTATTATTATTATTATTATTATTATTATTATTATTATTATTATTATTATTATTATTATTATTATTATTATTATTATTATTATTATTATTATTATTATTATTATTATTATTATTATTATTATTATTATTATTATTATTATTATTATTATTTATTATTATTATTAATATTATTATTAATTATTATATTCATTATTATGATATCTAAATATTTACTACAAAGACTAGTTCTTGTCAGGCTTTCCTCATTTGTTTGACTAGGTTTATCGCGTAATTTACGTTAATGTTTATAAACGAAACAAGATTAAAATAATATTGTTGCTTTCAGTAAGAAGCTGTGTTAACATTAAAGTACAGGTGCTTCAAAGGGAACAAACATTATCTTCAAAAAATTCCCACGACGCTTTCGCAAACGTTATTCGATTTCACAACGCGGCAATTTTAATAGTGCGATTGGATTTGGCGTTAATATTAATAATAACGCACATTAAAAGAAGTAATTAAATATATACAAAACAGAGTATACAGTTTTGATGGTTAAATTGACTTGGAAAGATTTACGTAATAAACAAAATTCGAATAGTACTAAAATTTTCGAATTTTATTTCAAATTCTAGAATTCATATTATAGTATGGTTATCACTAATTTTCTAAAAGATTATAACACACAATGTATAATAATATACCTACATTTGCACAATATTTAAGAACAATTAGATATATCATGAAATTTTGTTATTTATTAATCAGTGACGTGAGTGCACGACCATGGTTTGTACTTTTTACCTGTAAGGAGTTCGACTTGGTTAGATTTACGCACTAAACAAAATTCGAGTAGTACTGAAATTTTCAAATTTTATTTCAAATTCTGGAATTCACATAGTATATGGTAATCACTAATTTTCTAAAAGATATCAGCACACATTTTTCCATTTTTCGTGTCGATTTGACTTTGGATTGAATAATAGTAAAAATAATTGTTTATAAAAACATTTTACAATCGCGAATCATCAACAGTGTTTTTTTATTTTTACACATTACGAGAAGGTTGTCGCTCGACTTCGTCGTAGTATGTATTGTGTTATCGCAGCGTGCATTACAGTCACCAAAAAATTTTCGTTTTCGTCTCTCGACGACATTTTTAAAAATAATACTGCGCGTGTAACGATGTACTCGCACGTCAAAAAAGTAAACCGATCGTACAGAACACTATATATTATATGCAGAGTAACTATACACAGTATAGTCAACTACACACACTAGAACACAATATTGTACAAAATGTAATATATATTATATTACAAAAAGTCATATAAACATCGGACGTTCACTCACCGGCCATTTGAATCCTAGGGATTCGGCAAAAACCTATCAGTCAGGATTAACACGACCCGGACGAAACAATATGCGACGGCACGGAAGAGAAATCCTGTTCGGAAGATGATCGCCGCAGAAAAGCCGATCGGTTTCAATCCACAGAAAAAAAACGTCTATTGTGGCACGTCTTATTGTCATGTTTTTATGTGGATCGTCGCCTGTGCGAGCGGCTTTTCATTCAGAAAATCGACGTAACGTCTGCTCTTCAATGTGGTATAGAGTCGTAAAACATATTGTGGATTTCTATTTAAAATGTCATCCAGACCTATAAATCAATATTAACACTATATGATGACACTTACGCAGAAATGTTGCTCGAAGAGTAATAACGACGCAGGTTTCGTTGAAAAGCCGATCGGCTCTCTATCGTAAAAACGTCTATTGTAGTGGCTGTGTGTCTTGTTCATTCTTTCGTCTGGACCGTCGCCCGTACGGGCGGGTTTAACTCAGCAAATCGACCAGGCGTCTGCTATTGTAATGATATAATAATATAAAGGCAGATATATATTTTTTTTTTTTAAATTTATCATATTGTTGTTCTATACTCAAGTGATTCGTAAGCGTATATTATGTTCTAGAAATTATAAAAAAAAAATGATTTTTATTCTAATAAATAAATTAGTTAATTAGAAAATAAAATTGTAATTACCCGTAGTAATTGTTGATTATTTTTACGCTCGTATATATATATATATATATATATATATATAATCCAACAAACGTTTTAGTTGATTACGAGAATTTTTATAAATTTATATATTAATGTATTATATAAGAGAGGTTTTTTTTTTTTTTTTTTGTTATTTTGAAACTCTGGGACTATGCAAGAGTATTCTAAATGAAGTCTAGTTTATGCCGTTTACAAAAATAGAAAATCATATATATATACATATACGCTCGTAAAGTGGATAATACTTCGAGACTGTTTACAAGTGCAGTTTCGTGGATTGGTTGGATGGCGGTAATATTATAATCAGCGCCCAAGGGGGTGAGCTAACAGGCTGAAAGCCCCCCCCCCCCAAAATGGTTGATTTTTTCAAATGTTCGTAATTTAATTAGGTACCACATTCAATTTTCATATATATATATAAATACTAGTTGACCCGGCAAACGTTGTTTTGCCAAAAAAAAAACAATCATCAAAAAAATTTTTAAAAAAATTTTAAAAAACCTTCTTCTGGCAATTACGAACAATTAAAAAAAATTTGAGCCAAATCGGCCCAGCCGTTCTCAATTGATGAATTGTTATACATTTTTGGCTCCATTTTTATATACATAGATAAAAAATAATTAATTATTGAAATTATAAATTATATACATACGAGTATGTAAGTTTATTTCTTAAACAAGTGTGTTTTCGGATTTCTCTGATTCTCTACGTATTCAATAAATCTTATTAATGTCTTTAAAAAAAATTCATTTAGTACCTCCAAAAAAAAAAAATCCCCAGTGCGTTTTTGCTACTAGGAGACAATTTTTGTGTGTTGCAAAACTTTTGAATACCCATTTAAATTTACAGTATTAATATAATAAATACTGTACGATAACTATATAATAACGTGCGCGGTTCGTATACGTGAAACTCATCTCGTCCAACAACTAACATTATAATATGATGTACACAACGCGTTATCAGAGCCCAACTTGGGGGGGGGGGTAGGGGGGCTGTAGCCCCGGGCCCCGATATTAATTAATGTCGATAATTATTAGTGGCACTGTGAAATGTTAAACGGATTACACACACGATTTGGTCGGCCCGACAGTCGGGTTGGTTGTATTATCAGGTCGTGTGTATAGATGTGTCGTATTATATATAGACTATTACAGTACAATTTATTTATAATCTTAAAAAAAAAAAATTAAATATAAAAACTCAATATAGCAAAAAAACTGAATTTATAATTTAAGGGCCCCATCAAAAAATTAGACCCGGGCCCCAAAATTCCCAAGTCGGGCTCTGCGCGTTATAGTACTAAATATTTACGTAACGTACGGTTTAATGTGCACCTCTAAATCGATTAAATTCACTACGCATACGTACGCCATATTTGGAACCAACGAGTACTTTGCGATACATTTTACCACTATTGTACTATCAGTACAAAAATTGTACATTTTTTACCTATATATAATTAAGTTTATTTTGATGATAATAAAAATATATATATATATATATACCAGGGGTGGCGAACCTTTTTTGGGTCAAGTGCAAAAAATTTAAAATCAAGTTTTTTGAAATATGCTTGCGTGCCAAAAAAAAAAAAAAAATGAATTTTACTAGGTAAGATGAAAAGAAAAATCATGCAATAATTACAAACACATTTTATTAGGTACACATTTATTTGTAAACTTTTATTTCATTTATTAATGTGATTAATTCTGTTGTTGTTTTTTAGAAGATAACATTTTAATATCACATTAATAACATTTAATAACACATTTTCTTACCTATTATTACAAACTTTTAAATTTGATTCTTAACATTTCTCATACTAAAGTTTTAAAATATAATTTTTTTTAAGATAAATAATAATTTTTTTATGTATTTAAATTTGGCGTGCCACTGAAATTTGGTCAGCGTGCCACTTCTGGCACGCGTGCCACAGGTTCGCCACCCCTGATATATACATATATATATATTTCTTCTACTCTGGATATCACGCGATATGTTTTGTTGTCGACGGTCGAACAGTGTAGTTTTCCATTCCCACACGATTCTCACCTGCACCCCACATCACATATAAATGGATTATCGGTGCAATTTGGACACGATCAATCAGAATTAACGCGCCCGTGTGGAACAACTAATACACGTATATACGAGTACATATATGTATACATTTTTTTCCTTTCCGAGAGAAACGAAACGACAATAATTGTATTATAATCCCTTAAAACGTAGATGTCGACACGCAGTGCAGTATACGAAGCATTACCAAAAAAAAAAAAATTCTCTAAAAGACGCTGGCCAAGTGAAAATAACGAATACCAAGAAACACGTTCGATAATAATTTATTCAAACGCTGGATCAATACAGAGTGGAAAAAAATACCATCGCCATAACGGGACTTTTTTCTTTGGGTACATGCCACGTAAAGACTTGTAGAGAGACCTATTCGGTTTCGAGACCGTCGCGCTGCAGACAGCGGAATTCGACTACACACACACACACACAATTGTCTGCATACAGCAGCTGCCATACGTTTTCATCCCCGACCGGATGTCGTTGGTCACGGCTATTATTATTGTATTCGGCATTCGGTTCTTCTCGGTTTTCGTGGCCACACACCGTCCGTAGGCGGTATTCGATTGTTCAGCTGCTGCTACAGCAATTTCGAAGCGTCTCCGTGGCGGCGTGTCGGTTTATGTACATGGATTATACTGTCAACAAAATATTTTTTTTATTATTTCCGAATCCCTATTGAAATGGAACACACACTACGAGCAATGCCTGTAGGTACCTACTCGGTGTTTTACTAGTATTTTATATAGATTGTATATTATACTCATATAAACCAATATAATACGCACTATAAAACTATATAATAATAATATTCATAATAACTGTTTTATATATTTTTAAATAATAAATAATAATATTATTAATAATATATTATTATTATTATTATTATTATTATTATTATTATTATTATTAAAATTATTATTATTATTATTATTATTATTATTATTATTATTATTATTATTATTATTATTATTATTATTATTATTATTATTATTATTATTATTATTATTATTATTATTATTATTATTATTATTATTATTATTATTATTATTATTATTATTATTATTATTATTATTATTATTATTATTATTATTATTATTATTATTATTATTATTATTATTATTATTATTATTAATATTATTTCCGTCATTATTGCGAATACTAGAATGTTTTTTCTTATTGTCATGTGTAAACTTACTTTCTTTTAAAATATTTTTTTTAATGTTTTTTTTTAATGATAAACAATGATAATAATTGTACCGTCACAATTGATAACCTGCATATTATAATTAAATTTATTCTGTTTTTTCGTACATAACTGAAGCGAATATTCTTATGAACTCTCCGCGAAGAAAAAATCGATATAATACAATATTATTATAAATTATTATTTTCGCATTTCCAATACTTACACACACATTCCAAGTAATTCAAAGCCCGTGCGACGACCGTGTACACTCACACATGTTATAAATTACATAAAGGATATATGCAAATATATATATATATATATATATATTTCTATCATATATGATTTAATATCATGTCACCTTGATATAGATTCACAGAGTCATTAGTCATTCATCCGGTTTCAAAACTTCATGTTTATGAAAGTGAACAGGTACACGTCAAATTGTTTAACACGAATGGTGATGTACAGATCACATGTTTGACGTACGGCGAATAAATATAATAGAAATAGAAATATAATTATGTCAATAAGGAAAATCACCTTATATTCTAAAATTAAATTCGGTGAAACCATGTTAATACACGTAGTAGAATAAACGATTTTGATGTTCGTATAAAACTAGCAAGATGAAAACAACGGTTGTAAATATTACAATGTAAAATATATTCTGTAATACTGTGCACAATAAACATGAAAAAAAACGTCTGTACGTTTTATGAACGCAGACG
This sequence comes from Slavum lentiscoides, assembly GCA_032441835.1. Taxonomy (NCBI): domain Eukaryota; kingdom Metazoa; phylum Arthropoda; class Insecta; order Hemiptera; family Aphididae; genus Slavum; species Slavum lentiscoides. The sequence goes on along the minus strand of CM063721.1, from coordinate 376,066 downwards.
GATTGATTATTGGCATTTGTCACGTAGATAAAACGTTATTTAAAAAAAAAAAATAGTTGATTTATTTGAACGGTATAACGTTATTCAAAGCCCTAAAGGTTTTGGCGTTTTGTTCGCGACGAATTTTCAGAAACTTGTCGAACGGCTCCGAATTGTGTTTTTTGACACCTTCCTTGTTGGCTGGCTCTATAACGGCTGTCGTGGTCGGAGGTACGTCCTTAATCACCGATACCGATTCCGGAAGACAACAATGAACTTCGTAAGCTTTGCACGGTGTCATGCTGATGGTGTGTACGATGGGACCTTCCTTGCAGTATTTTTCGAACATGCAAATACCAGCCGTCCCATTATTTATCTTGCACGGTTCAGCTAGAAAAATTTAAGCGAAAAAACTATAGTGTCGCAAAAAAAGTGACACGAATATTCTCATGTCGACAAACACGGGCGACTGGACAAATGTCCCGTATTAATTTGTTTTTCCCGCGTGTTATGCAGAACAAAACTAATATCTAAATTTCGCGTTTTTATTGATAGTTTTGTAGTTTATTGCATTCAAATAACTATTAAAAAACCGTATTATTATTAAAAATGTTATAATAAATTATTTTTTTGTATTTATATATATATATATATTCATAACACAGTGAATGAATAACTTTGTGCACAGTGAAGCGCGCAATGTGTTAAGGATGCCCCCGTCTCCCAGACTGATCGACGGATATACAAAAAACGCGATATAAAAATTTAATAAATACCATTTTTTACTTTTAATAGGAAAACACGACTGCCCGTACCATAAATAAAATATCGAATTTTCCATACACCACTTACCACACAAGTCTTCGCATTCTTTTCTGGTTCGTGGCAGGTCTTCATTAAATTTACAATGGTGTACTCCACCTACCGAATAAAATGGATGACACGATTTGAACAAGTCGAAATAGAACCATCCGGTTAACACATAATTTTCGTGCTGGTAAGGCGAACTCTGGCATTGTTTCGTGAAGTAAGGGTGGTGACATCTAGGACCTGTAAAAACGAAAAAATCGAAATCAATAAAGTTTGCTGTACATTATAAGATTTATAAAATTAAAAAAAAAAAAAATTGTCCGTCACGAGACGGTCGATGGAAGTCGGACTTATCTAAAAATTATAACGGCATTATTGAAAGACATCACCTTTGCCAGGTCTAGCCTTGACGGCTTCATAATTTCCAGCTTCGATGACGTGTAATACGATAGCGATCAACGCTACCACTAATAACAGTCGCAGACGGGCAACGTCGGCCATATTTTAAGTCTTCGATTAGATATTCGATAAATTTCAATCGATGAATATCGTAACGAACGATCACGGAAAGATTCTACTCGACGGACTGAATTCAAAACGCGACCGGCGGTCCCTTGTACTCGGATAGAGGCCGAACGCCAACGCACATGACAGTGTTGCCCGATGTGCGCGTTCGACAACATTTTATGTTCCTGTTTCGTGGGTAAGCGAGCAATATGTGTATACGTGAAAAAGGTGCGCTTTTTGATCGTTGCACGATTAGTATTACATTTATTTATTGATGAATTAATATTGTTATTATTATTATTATTTATATATTTATTATTATGACATTTGAATATTTACTACAAAAATAGTTCTTGTTAGTCTTTCCTTATTTTTTTGACTAGGTTTATCACATTATTCACGTTAATAAACATAAACGAAACAAGAGTGACTAAACACAGTATAGTCAGCTGCACACTAGAACACAATATTATACAAAATGTAATATATATTATATTACAAAAAGTCATGTAAACGTCGGACGTTCACTCACCAAAAACCTATCAATCAGGATTAACACGACTGGGGCGAAACAATGTGCGACGGTAAGGAAGAGAAATCCTGTTCGAAGGATGACCGCCGCAGAAAAGCCTATGGGTTCAATTGAGAAAAAAAAACGTGTATTGTGGCACGTCTTATTGTCATATTTTTATACGGACAGTCGCCTGTGCGAGCGGCTATTCGTTCTGAAAATCGGCGTAACGTCTGCTCTTCAATGTGGTATATAGTCGTAAAACATATTGTGGATTTCTATTTAAAATGTCATCCAGATCTATAAATCAATATTAACACTAACCAAACGAAACCATATATGATGACACATACACAGAAATGTTGCTCGACAAGGGATACCGTCGCAGGTCCCGTCGAAAATCCGATCGGCTCTCTATCGTAAAAACGTCTATTGTATAGTGGCGGTGTGTCTTGTTTATTCTTTTATCAGGACTGTCGCCCGTACGGGCGGCTGTAACTCAGCAAATCGGCCTGGCGTATACTATTGTAATGGTATATAGTGTCGTCAAACATTTTGTGGACATACACACAGGTAGTTTTTTTTTTTAAAACACTTCGTTATATTGTTGTTTTATATGTTCAAGTGATTCCTAAACGCGTGTTTTTGAAATTATAAAAAAAACGACTTTTAATCTAATAAATAAATTAGTTTATTATAAAATATTATTTAAATTTACAATATTAACAACATCACCCAAATACACCACTGATTGTAATGAGCTATTGATAAGAAGGAGTGTAATAGCATTGTGTTGACTGCGAGAGTTCGTTGCTCGCACGCCTCAAGATAATTCAAGTGTCAGTTATTAAATATAGTCTTTAAATTTGTCACCTAAACACATACATACACTGTATTTTTAACGAATGATTAAATAGTAATTGGGAAAATTAAACATGATACGTATGACTGTTGACGAGTGACGATTAAAAACACGTATAGACCTTAAGAGGACGGCACACCCGAATTCGTGTTTTCCTTCTACTTGGCAATGGCGCGCCTAAAGGGAGGGGGCTAACGGGCTTAAGGCCCCCCCAAAATGGTTGACCTTCTAAAATTTTCGTAATTTAATTAGGTGCCATATTCAATTTATATATATATATATATATACATTATACATATATATATATAATAATTAATTATTGAAATTATAAATTATACATACTCGGTTTCGAGACCATCACGCAGACAGCGGAATTCGACTACACACACAATTGTCTGCATACAGCAGCTGCCACACGTTTTCATCCCCAGCCGGATGTCGTTGGTCACGGCTATTATTATTGTATTCGGCATTCGGTTCTTCTCGGTTTTCGTGGCCACACCGTCGTGGGCGGTATTCAGTTGTTCAGCTGCTGCTACAGCAATTTCGAAGCGTCTCCGTAGCGGCGTGTCGGATTCCTTCATCACACTGTAAATAATAATATTTTCGACAGCATTTTATATGGTATTTTTTAAAAATATTTCGAACACTGTCTTTTATCACGGTCAGTTCTAAAATTCTTCAATTCTAAACCGTTGAAAAAATAATTTGCATATATACGTGTGCGTGAAAATATAACGAGAAATACAGTGTTTACCCTATAGATTTGAAAATTTGAAATTACATCAATGAAAAATCTCAAAACAAATATCTAAAAATAAATTATCAACAATTATTCGTCGGGGTCCACACATAAAACACCTTTTTCCTTCCCACGGAAAATCTGTATATTATTGATAGGCGATGCATGTTCGAAATCATTAATAATATATGAGAACATTTGATTATGAAAAAGCTTTTCCTATTCGCGTGCGAATTGTATAACATAAAAAAAAAAAATCTCTCTATATATATATATATATACATACACACACACACACACACACACACACACACACACACACATATATATACACACACATTATACTGTCAAAAAATATTTTTTTAATATTTCTGAATCCTTATTGAAATGGAACACACACTATGAGCAATGCCTGTAGGTACCTACTCGGTGTTTTACGCATATTGTGAAGAGCACCACCGGATACGTAATTTATTTTAGTATAATTTGATCGAAATCCATCGTTTTTCTTTCGTATATTTCCGCGTTTTCTCGACACAACAATATTAAATAAAATATAAACATTATTAAAACATATTATATACCTACAGTGGTGTAGTATTTTATTATTATTATTATTATTATTTAGATTTATTATTATGATATCTGAATATTTACTACAAAGACTAGTTCTTGTTAGTCTTTCCTTATTTTTTCGACTAGGTGTATCACATTATTCACGTTAATAAACATAAACGAAACAAGAGTAACCAAACACAGTATAGTCAGCTACACACTAGAACATAATATTATACAAAATGTAATATATATTATATTACAAAAAGTCATATAAACATCGGACGTTCACTCACCAAAAACCTATCAATCAGGATTAACACGACCCGGACGAAACAATATGCGACGGTACGGAAGAGAAATCCTGTTCGAAGGATGACCGCCGCAGAAAAGCCGATGGGTTCAATTGACAAAAAAAAAAACGTGTATTGTGGCACGTCTTATTGTCATATTTTTATACGGACAGTCGCCTGTGCGAGCGTCTATTCGTTCTGAAAATCGGCGTAGCGTCTGCTCTTCAACGTGGTATATAGTCGTAATATTTAATTTAATATTTTTAAACAAGCAGTGAATCGCCCGTGTATTCATTTGTTCTAAGCGACTTATTTCTTGCACTATTACTCTCTAAGTTACGTTGTACCTTAAAACGTGTTGGGGTTTGTAGTTTACTCGAACTATAAAAAGCGCTGAAGCGGATACGTAACGAAATAATTTTAAAAATCTTTGTTAAATGCTTGGGATATTTTTTTCCAAAAAAGACCCAACCCCTTTGCTGAGGATCATCTCTAGTTAGTTTTTAATGGCTGAGGCCGTTGGGCGTTGGGGCCAAAAACGTATGCCCCCCCCCCCGTTGAAAAAACCTTGGTTACGTGCCTGGTATTTTACAATACATCTTACCGCTATTATACTATCAATACATAAATTGTATATTTTTACCTATTTATAATTAAATTTATTTTGTTGATAATAAAAAAAAAAAAAACGTGTATATAGTTCTTTCACGCTAGTCAATACGCGATATGTTTTTGTCGACGATTGAACAAACAGTGTAGTTTTCCATTCCCACGCGAGTTTTACCTGCACCCCTACATCACACATAAATGGACCATCGGACGCGATCAATCAGAATTAACCGTCCATGAGGACAACCAATACTCGTATATATATATTTTTTTTACTTTACCAGTATGACAATTGTATTATAATCCCTCAAAACGGGGATATCGATACGTAGTGTATGTATACGAAGCACAACAACAAATTTCTATACAAGACGGTCGCCAAGTGAAAGTAACGGATATTAAGAAATACGTTCGATAATTATATATTTGAACGCAGAGTTAGGAAAAAACAACACCACAAAATAAATAGTTTTTATTTTAAATAATTTTTTTTCTTCGAAAACATTTAATACGGTGTTTTTTTTAAAAAATATTTCTTTTATCACGGCCAATTTTACGTCGCCTGTACGCCGAAAAAAAAAATGTGCAGGTATACACATTTTCGTGACAATATAACGAGAAATACGGTGTTTACCCTGTAATAGCTTTGGAAAATTGATTTTACGTCAATGACAATCTCGAAACACGATTGAATCGGCATGAAAAACGTTCGTTATTCGCGCGAAGTACCGTGTTGAGTACATAAGATTATGCCATTATGATATTTTCATTTGACTTGGTTCAACTTCCGTACAAAATAAATTCTAATACTCTTGCAGTGTACTACTGTTTTTGTTATTCAGTAAATTCCATATCGTATAACGTAATCAATAACCATTCCGCTCGGGTTCCACACACACACACACACACACACAACCCGTTTTTCGTTCCAGCGGAAAATCTGTGTATTGAAAGTCGATTCGAATTGATTAATAACAAATGCGAGTAAGAACGTTTGATTATGAAAAAACTGTTTCTACTCGCGTTCGAATTGTCCGACGTCAAAAATAATCTGTATATACGCACTGTACCGTCAAAAAAAATATTTCTCTAACATTTCTGAATCCCCAATGAAATAGAATGCACACCGAACAAAGCCTGCAGATACTCGCTATATAGTATACGCATTTCGTATAGCCGGATGCGTACTATATACGTATATAATAATATAATTTGTTCCGAATCCATCGTTTTTTTTTTCCCCCCCGTATTTCCGCGTTCTCTTAACACAATAATATTATTGCGCACTATGTATATAAATAATAAATTTGTTGTTATTATATTATATGCGTACTCTTCTCCTGTATTTGCGCATGCATAATATAATATACGGTAGCCGCGTATAGCCGCAAAAACGGTATTTTTTTTTATGAATTTTTTATTACACACTTTTCGCCAAAAAATGTATACATTATACGAGCGAAACGTGTATATCTACAGTGGTGTAGTACTGTAGTTTATTATTATTATTATTATTATTTGGTATTATAAGTCGGTAGAGTCGGTTTATATTTTATTATACGATTGTAAAATTGTTGATATCTGCACGCTTTCATGATCATCGTCAAAAAATAATAATAATAATAAATAAAATAGTAAAAACAATAAAATAAAATCATCCTATATATTACTTTTAATACAGGAATTTTAAATATATATATTTTTGTATTAATAGTTATTAGCCGGTATAGCTATTACAATTCCAGTTTTAAATATATACCACGTAATATTTATATAGATACGGTTTTAAAACAAACGCACGCACACATAAACTTATTGAATAAACAGTATATTATTCCCAGAAAAGTATCTACACGAGTGTGAATCACGTCCTCCTTGTTCGCGCAATATGAGTGTATTGGAAATCGTCGAGAAAATATGGTAGGTATAGGTGCGTGTTTTCAATTTGTCCTCTTTTATTTTATTTGTTTCCGTAAAAAATCAATAAAAGAGCTAAAAAAAAAAAATATTGTCAAAGACTTTGTTTTTAAGTACTTAATAATGAAAAAACACGTCTCCGTCGTTTAATCCGCGTTTGTTGGTTATTATTATTATTTTTTAATAAGAAAAAAAAAAAGGAAAAAGAAAAATAATGTAATTTCTCGTCGTATACCCTAATACAAAACGCATCTAATTGAAATCGCGAAAAACTCATTGTATATTAAACACGCTTCACCTGACACGGCGCATGTCTGCAGAGAAGAGTTTAATTTTATAAGCGCACTGGAATTGACGTAAAAACCCGATCCGAATCGTTTGTAAACGACAACGAATATATTTTAAAATTCGCCAACGCTCGCGCCAATAGCTATATAGCACTATATATTATATTATTTAGAAGGAAAATCGAGTGAATTTCAGCCATTGCGTGCAATCACATCATTCATATAAATCTAATGCACGTTATGTGACGGATTTTTTAATACGTCAACGGAATTTAAAATACGATGAGTATATATACGCAGTTTATGCGCGTTGTATTTTTTTTTGTATTTTGAACACTATTTTTTCCCTTTTCCGCGACGAAACCACTGGAATTTAATACGAAATCAATTTAAAAAAAAAATAATAAGCCGAAATACGTTTTGTTAACGAATAGCACCGAACGGTACCCCGCTGTTTTTTGGGAAACCGTTCGGTTTACACGGGAAATAAATAATAATAAAAAAAAAAACTCCATTCGTGTCCGGTTTCACGTTCGATTGATGTCGACACCCGTGCACACTGAACACTACCCGAAATTCCGATAAACAAACGAAAAACACGCATTATCTCGTTGTAAGACCGTGTACATAATACTGCACGTGTTATCCTTTGGTCGCGGTTCGCATAACGTTCAAAAACAATAGGCGTGTTTTTGGCGATGGAGTTTTGAGCAACCTGGTTCCTAAAAAAATTGTTTGTTCAAATTGCCGCTTGGTTGCTATAATATCGCCAAAACACAGTGTTCACTAGGACCATAAATATTATGATAACGGATAATAATATTTTTATATTTTACAATTTATTTAATATTTTTAAATTCCGTTATTGCACTGAAGGCCTCAATTGTGAAAAATATGGAATAACCACCAAGAAATGCTGTCTGCCCTTTGCAACGTCATTGTGCAATCGCAAACAAATATGGTCAAATTAATCCAATTAAGGAGTAATATATTAAAAAAAAAAAAAGAAAATACTGAAATTATTAGTTTTACAAAGGATTTCGTTCTTTTCATCGTTGTATATATGTATTATTGCCTTCTAAATCTTTACAAAATGTAATAAATATTTATTCCATATTTTGTAGTTATATATTTGTAAATAATAAATATAAACAAATTGTAAGAATACACTCGTAAATTTAAAAAAAAAAAGTAGAATCACAGAATATGATAATCCTTATCAGTGAGATTATGAGCGACCGAATTCAGTTAACGAAGATTTTGTTTGGTTGCTGATTTCAGTAACCTGGTTGCCGCAAAATGCATTCATCTACCAAACAATCGCATCGAACAATCTCGCCAAAACAATTTGTTTGCTGATCGAGCAACTTGGTTACTTAAAATTGCATCGCCAAAACACGCCTAATGAAAGGGATGCTGCGCGGTTCGAACCGCGGGGATGAGTTAGGGAACACGAGCAAATATAATATTTAACGTCGACTCGTAAAATAACGCTGCGCTTCTCCGCCTCTTCCGCCACAGTATTTACCGCGACAATAAAACGCGGCTCAACTAATACAATATAACTAGCTGAATTACCCGTCGCTGCCGGGTAACAGTAAAAAAAAAAAAAATTTTATTAATTTTTTTATAATTAATACACTCCACTACGGCCTAGAAAAATGTCCGGAATTTAATATTATTATAAACTACGGACAAAATTGTAAAAATATTTGAGTGTAAAAATATATATATATTATAACCGATTTAGAGAGTTTGTTATATAGATTATAGCAGCGGTTCCCAAAGTGTGCGCCGCGATGTCTTTAAAATAACATATTTATTTGATAATTATGTCTTTAAATTTCAATAATAATTTATATTTTATATTTAATAATAACAAATATTTTATATTTAAAATAATATTTTAATATGTTTTCAAATTTTTGAATCAAATTAGATACGGCCACTCTCATTACCTTTTCCACGCTGATTTTTGTTGTTTGCTGATATTTGCTTTTTATCACAATGACCGTCAAAAACGCAGCTTCGCACGAATATAGGAAGTTGAAAAATACGTGAAGCTTTAACACTCAAAAAAGGGAATATTTGTCTTTTATTGAAATACTGCATTTACTTTTAGACCAGATAACAGTCGGTGGCGCTGAATTTTATAAACTTTTTTTTTAGTGTAAAACATAATATTTATAAATCTTAATAATTACAAGAATTTATGATATATATATAGATACACATATAATTATAATAATATAAATATTTACATTTTACATGTTATCCACAGTTTTTTGTAGTTTTATTTAAAAAAAATTTTTAAAAAGTCATCAATTTTATCTAAGGCGCCGTGGGAATACTTCAGTTTCAAAAGGGCGCCGCGAGTCTAAAAAGTTTGGGAACCGCTGGATTATAAAGTGACAACGAGCCCGTCGTTCAACTCGTCTTTAGTCGTGGTGCACGGGGAGTGGCCAGTGTTTCCCAAAATTTAATTGTCCCAATGTACTGCAGTTCACCGAATTCCGAGACAATTGTTAATTGGAAGAATTAATTTAATTGGGAGAATCGGTATAGCGGTTCGTGCGGACCGAATGTCGAAATGGTCGAAACACGAACAGATTTTTATTTCACATAAATCACTCGTCGCCGTGTGATAAACAATATACATTTAGCTGAATTACCCGTCGCTGCCGGGTTAGGCTGGTGGCACACGGACGTACAAAATGCGTCGATACGCGCGTACTTTTTGACGTGCGTTGTAGACGTACATTATCGCTTATGGGCGCGGGCACACAAACAACGTGCGTTAAAAATAACGCGCATTCATACGGACGTCATTTTCTTATCGACGCATTTTTACTAGTACGCGCGTCAATCATAGGCGTGCGCAGGAATTTTGTATGGGGTGTGCCATGAAGAAAATTGGGCCGCTTTCCCTTATATGAGCCTAAGCAAATCTAACCTAACTCTCAACCTAAAAAAAGGATAAATTTAATGCAAAATATCAATTCATAAAAACTTATTGATTAAATGTTGTGTTTCACAACATTTAGATATATTTTTACAATATATAGTATATACCTATATACCTAGTGGTTAGTAACCTACATTGGAATATTAAAAAATTTTGCTAGAGCGCCTAATTTATTTTCTCTAATTTTTATTATTTATAGCTTATAAAATTCAAACAAAGTCCCCGAATGAATGAAAGTTGTACAAAAAGCCACGGGCCACGGGGTGTGACACGACACACCCGGCACACCCTGTGCGCACGCCTATGGCGTCAATAATTATCAACGCGCGTTTAGAATTATATTGATTCAAATATACGTGGGCACACGGGCGCACAAAGTACGGACGTAGTAACAGATGTAATACTATATGCAATCAGAATTTTCAACGGACGTCATATCAACGCTCGTGTGCCCGCTCTAGTAGGCGCGTAAAAAAGTACGCCCGTCTTAACGCGCGCATTTTGTACGTCCGTGTGCCACCAGCAAAAAAAAAAAAGATTGTTGAATAATTATATATAAGTATATAAATAAATATAAAAAGTGTATTGGTATATCGTTATAATAATAACGTGCAAATAATGTTTAGGAAAGACATAAAATGGAAAGTAGTTTAATTTCTTAAGTTTTAATAACGTTTATAGATACACGCAAGACATTTTCACACGGGAAAACTGCAAATATTTCACCCGAAACGTACAAATGAAAATTTTAATGAATTTGTGTAGTACGTATTATTATTATAGAATTTCTTTATAAACTATATTCATTGTAGGTTTTTTTTTTTTTGTTGTTTGGTATTATTCGTATTTTTAATTTTTCAAAAGATCTAACTCGGGACGTGGCCAACACAAAGTCGACCACGACTAAACACTGCAGTTTGGGGTATAAATACAACCCTACTGTATCCAATGTTTGACCCTGTGCTTGGTTTATTGTCATAGCGAAAGCTGTTATTATCGGAAATTGCCGTCGAACGAAATAAACAATTCCCGTCACCAGGGCCGGACCGAGAGCCTGGCAAGGTGGCGCCTGCCAAAGCGCCATAAGCGTGCGCAGACATTACTGGCAGGGTAGTCATAAATGATACATTACACATTGACATTTAACATGAACAAAAAATTTTAGATAGAGTAACTTTATTTAACTGCATTTACCATATTATTATTATTCAATGGTCTACGGAGCTAGTTGTATTATTATTAACTAAATGATAACGGTGCACTGTGCAGCTACAAAATACCGATTCTATGTCCGTGGTTGATAGAAAATACCACAGTTATTAAATTAAATTTAAACTATTCTTTGTATTATCAATGGTGATAGCATGTACTGTTGTGATATCAGGTTTTGTAAACTAAAATCAACAGTATGGTTCGCGATAGGATTCAGTGCTTGGACAGCGGTTACTATGATAAAATAAATTAATAAAATAAAATTATGATAAATTTATTTTATCATAGCAGTTACTAACGACGATATATATTTTTTAATATTTCCAATATTCTTATTTCTTACATTTTACCGTTTACGGACATGTTGAAATGGTCAAACATAATATTATGTTGAGGGCGGGGGAGTTGTTCGCAGAGTAGTCAAGTGCCTACCCTGACTACCCCGTGCGCACGCTTATGCAAGGCGCCGTCTATCGAGAGGGCGCAAAATATTAAGTCATACAAGGGGCAAAAATTTGATATTCCTATTTATAAATTTTAATAATATGATATATTATTATATTATATATATATCACAATGGTATTGGATGAAAAGTGTGTGAAACTACGCATGCGATAGCGCAAACACGACTTTACTAAATACTACACGGGAATCCATATATAGTGCTGTCCGTGTATTAACTATAAATACCTGCGACGATTATTCGAGAACATTTCCCACGTGCGCGACGGCGGAAATATTCTCAAAACTGCGCCGCCCATAATAACACATTGTCGTTTATAATACAATAATTATTAAAAAATTGAATAAATAAATTATAACTAAACTCACGTTTAGTCGTTTTTTTTTAAATTTATATGTAATTTTAAGTAACTAATTAACAAATAGATAGATTTCAATTTTAGAGGGAGGGGCGCAAAATCTTTAACTGCCAGGGGTAATTTATTACTCGGCAGTGGCGCACCCAAGGGGGTGGACTCCGGGTCCGGACCCCCCGGCTAGTGTAATAGTATTAAATTTATCGATGAAAATCCAAATTCTGATACAACTTTCGTATTTTTCTGTCAACATTTCGAATACGATATAGATAACACCAGTTGTCAACAACCATGAACTAAGATAATATGGACTTGCAACGACACTGTTATCTGTTAAAAGTTATGTTTTTCACAATGTAGTTTTTTAGACCCCCCTTGAAAAAATCCTGGATGCGCCACTGTTACTCGGTCCGGCCCTGTCCGTCACCTACTATTGGAACGCAGCAGTAGGTACTGCAGTAGGATGTAGTGGGGGTTGTACAGATGTGTGTGCGCGCGCACGGCGGCAAGCAACGCGCGTCGCTATACGCAACTACGCGGGAAAATAAATATATTTCCGAAAACTATTTTAATTGATACGTTTTCGGACTTTTCTCATTAGATGGTTCATCTGCACAACGAACACTCGCGTTTAACAAAAAAAAAAAAATCATGCAAATCGGTCTAGTAGAACTTTGGATATAACTGTCCAAAGAAATCGCCTCACGTCTTAATGATATATGTAAAGAACAAAGATTTATTAAGATAAATAAAATTTATATCGGTCAACTGCCGTGCGCGTTCAACGGCCGAGTGTAAATTATTGTTATTAATATTTAAATTATATAAACGGTAGTGTCGTTGAATTTTTCTAGAAATTTCGAAAGAAAGAAAAAAAAGTCGTTTTCTAAATAATTGAATTAAATCATTTAAAAATATAATAAAACTGAAAAACTTTTCAAATTACGCGCGTTCACACGATTATCCGCGGTTATAAACTCGTTTTATGTTGTAATATCAGTTTTTTTTTTTCAATTATTTCTAACACAGACTAAATGTGTCGGTTTTAACAGTCACGAGTGTTTCCATATATTACGTTGAAATAAATATCGAGGCGTATACCGCTCGGAACACACCGATCGGATCGCCGTTTGGTAAAATATGAACAAATATTATTGTATTCGGTAAAATAAGCGTTGGTTAATTGAATATAACAACCATAGACAATAAAATATATAATGGATAGGCCATATTCGTTATCAGACGTTCCCGAATCGTCTGTCTCACTCGGCAAATATTTAGATTACCGATACGTTGATAACAGAATACACTATTTTTCAATTATTATTCCATGGAACAAATTATTATTTCATGGAACAAAAAAATAATTTCTTGCTGAGTAGGATAGAAGGTATGGTTTTAATATTGCCATCTGTCTTCTTTTATTCAGTAACGCTGCCCGCTACACATATTGTATACACACGGCCTGTCCATTATATGTATTGTTATCTATGATAACAACATATAGGGAATACTGTTGTGTATAACGCGTAAATAACCGATAAAACGTTTTTGATTTGTGTTAAAAGTAATTACGAAAAACCATCGTACGCGTGCATATCATCACGTTGTGTATTGTGTATAAACGGTCTACACGCGTTTATATTTTTCTCGAATATTTCTTTTAATATTACTCGTTTTACTATTATTTGTATATTGTCACTCGTTTACGCGTATATTATTTTTTATTCGTCGTTCATAATTCAATTTAAGAGCTCGTGATTTCATTAACATAATGTCTGCAGTGTAACAGACCGCAGCACACATCGAAATGTAAAAGGAAAAAGAAAAATTTTTTATAGTGAAACCGAGTAGAGAAACCCGAAACGACCGACAAATACCATGTATACTTTTAAATATCGGTTACGGTAAAAAAATAAATATACATCTCGGCAGGGGCGCCCACAGAGAATTATCTCAGAGGGTGCAAAATTAATTTTACATTTACATACAACAGAGTATTTAAGAGGGTACGAGAAGCTCGTCCCCCCTCCCCATTTGCTGTATTTATATATTAAATAATTGTTTACATTACACTTTAATTTTGAATAAATTTTATGAAGGTAAGCAAAAAAATCAATGTATATAATATATATAGCAATATATGTATAATAAAAAATAAAGATTATATTAATGAAATAAAAGAGATAAACGTCTAACACTTAATCTAAAATCGTCTAACGTCTTCATTTTTTGTTTTTCAAAAAAATCCAAATCTTCAAATCGATCTTTATTAATATGTATCAGAGATAAACTACTTAATCTCATATTACCCATAGAAGATCTTAACCATGTTTTGATCCGACGCAAGACACTGTAAAAAGATAATAAATAAATATATATTTTTATAATATTAAATATTTATGAATTATTACCTAAAAGTTCTTTCGACTGAACATGAAGTTGCTGGTAATGAAATGGCAATTTCTAAAGCTTTATTAACAGCAGGATAATATTCAGATTGTTCTAGCACAGCGATTATTTGTGTATTAGAATCACACAATTTTTTTATTCGCCAAAATTCAAACCAAGTTACTGCTTCTTCTTCAAAATTGTCAAGAAGGGGTCCATATAAATGATTGATAATTTTAACACCTTCACTATAGACTTCATACTGGTAAAATGTATGACGTATGTCGAATAATATTTACGCCGATTTAACATTTTAAAGCAACCATTTTCAAAAAAAAATTATTTCAGTACGTGTGAAACTTCAATAATGACTTTTGTTCGTCAGAAAATCTCAGAGGGTGCAATATTGCACACTCTGCCCCCCCTTGCGGGCGCCCCTGTATCTCGGTTCGTTTTCCATTTTCAACCGGGGTTTCGATTCGATTTCAGTCACCGGCATATTAAATAAACAAAGGCTGTTGAGAACGTGTTCGTATTTTTTAAATATTGTTCGTATTAAAACAGTATAATCACGCGCTTCGGAATTTACACGGAAGTCTTGTTGCACTGAAATTCGACGTTTTCCCCAGATCGGTTTATTCGAATTGTCGTAACTCCCGATACAATATATATATATATATTCCTGATTTATATGCGCAATTTTAAACCCATCAACAACGATTCGTCGTGACAATGTTTAGCATAAAACACGACGCAGTTTAGCATATTTTAAACGTTAATTTCATTTTAATCACACGGTTCCTTGTAAAAAAAAAAAATCCCTCTCCGAACGTTAAGCTTTTCTCTCTCTCTCTCTATATATATATATATACTTAGTAATTCTCCGGAATTATATTCACTTCTAAATTTATATTATTTTACATTTTTTTTTTTCAAACAACGTCACTACGCGCGCGCGTCGTGTATATAATATATTCCGGATGGTATTATTATTCTTTTTCGTCCTCCCAGGGATTATTGCTGCTATTATATATTGTCCGTTGCAGAAGTATACCTGCGTGTATCTTATTAGATAGATCTATGTATCTTTCATCGCTGTGCTCGATCAGAATTACCGCGCGATACGTAATATTCGTGTCGCTCTGTAGATTTTCGTTCGCAAATTACAAATTAGTCTGAGACGAGATTCGGTCGAATTTAATTAACCGCTATTGCTGCAGTATCGTGTACACGACCGACTTCCTTATGCCAATGGTATTGATTGATAACGCCCGGTGTTGGATAGTCGAAGCGTGGTACTGGCGCGCGCGCGTGCTGCAGTGTATCAGTGTATATTATATGTTACCGGCAAAGTGTTGAATATAGGCATTCTATAGAAACCCTAGGCATCCTATAGAATCCCTTGTACCATTTGGCAACGCATTAAATTTTAATGCTATTTTAAATAATGTGCCTAGGCGATCTATAGAATTCCTAGGATTTCTATAGAATGCCAATGCTATGTTAGGTAAAGTATGGAATATTAATAATATTTAATCGAAATAAGTTTATTTTAATTTATTTTTAAATAGGTTTTTTGAGCTAAAATAGTTTCTAACTAAAAGCTAATAATAATAATAATAATAAAATACCCGACATATAATATAGTTACCTATAATGACTGCACTAATGTAGTAATGTATAATTGTATACATTACCTATACGTAAGGTTCGGCATTCTATAGAATACCTAGGCATTATATACATTTTATACATTTCCTACTCGTTTTTGGCATTCTATAGAATGCGCCTAGGTATTTTATAGAACGCCTGGTTCAACACTTTGCCGGTAACATATATATATTATATATTATTTAATTTATTACAGAGCGATCGGTTGTCGAGAAAAACAATTTTTTTTTTTTTTTTTATACAAGCCGTGCTTCCTTACCAATCGTTATTACTACTATATATGTACTTTTTTTGATATTCGATGTTTTTTTTTTACAATCTGGAAAAAAATGTATATATATTGCCGGATAACCGATAATTATTATTGATGTGAATAATTGTAGTAACCGCGGTTACTTAATATTCGTTAATTGTAAGCAGAAAAAAATTGTGCGCTTACCGGTCGCTGTAACAATCAGTGTATTTGCGATAGCTTACAAGTATTTTTATGAAAACGGTCGCAAAATTATCTGTAACAATAATTATATTCATAATATAACTTTATTGGTGGAAGGGGAGTTCTTTACCATCGCCCCCTGAGGTTGTGGTAACTATAATTAACTCCGTTGTCTATTTGTTGCGCACCAAAGCATCGCAATCAGACGACTCGTTAATATCAGCTTAGCGACGAATTACGGGAGATGTATTATTGTTGCACCTACGCGCACATGACTTTTCTTCGTACTATTAAATAAGCCTATATTTTGTTAAAAAAAAACAGAGTTACCCGGATAGTTGACCTGAACCCTTCAATTGTCATCCTTAATCAGCGCTAATTATTTATTATTTCTTGGTTCATTATATCAAACGAAAAATGATATTGTGCTGAAAATATACTTTTTATACGGTTTTTTTTTCGCATGCAGTATGTAAAGGTGGCAGAGGGGGCAACAGATAAATGTGTACCCAGGGCGACGAAATTCTAAATACACCGCTGCATGTCGTTCACTATACACCGACTCTGTGACCGCAGCACTTCACAAGTCCATTTCTCCAATGACCATAACCTTAAGTTATTATTATTATTATTATTATTATTATTATTATTATTATTATTATTATTATTATTATTATTGCGTTAAACGTCGGACGCATGTATATATGTAGTCGTTCGAATAATATTTTATTCGCGCCGCCTCCGTATTATATTGTTATCACCGTCCGATCACAGAACGCGTTACACCCCGTCGCGGTAAGTGCTGTAATAAATTTCTATTACAAAAAAAAAAATGCCTCACGACGATTCGATATTTTGTGCGGCTCTTGCCCGTCGCTAAATAAATCACCGAGTCCGTAATACGCGCTGTTTTCCGACTTCATATTGATTGGACACCAATAAGAGCAACATTTTACAAGGGGGAGAGAGAAGGAAGATTTACGAACAAAATGTATTTTTGTCGCGATTTATTCTGTGGACTACTCGCTGCGCCGCGGTCCGGGTGTGTTGCCGGGAGACGAAAGAATACCCCGTTATAAATATTGGTATATCGATATACATGCTGTGTAAAAGTCCGAAAAAAAATTAATCGTGTACCTAATATACTTTTAAATTGTATGCTCATCCTAACGTCTGCCGGGTCAGCTAATATATTATTAGTATTATTATCAGTGGCGTATTTTCAACTTTTTCTGGGGGGGGGGTCCAATTTTTTTTTTTGAAAATTCCAACAGGATATATTGATAAAAGGTATATTTAATGAAAAAATACCTTCGGATAATTTTAACAAATAAGTACATTTTATTTTAAAAAAATTTTTAATTTCAAAGTACAAAATCTAATCGTCTTTTTTTTTCTACTGAGTTCATCCAAACGTTCATGAGGTGAGAGAGAATCTTTGTTGTATATAATGTGCCGTCTGTCCCGTTCATTTAAAACGTCATTTAACGTCGTGTTCACGGAATTTGATCAACGGCCTGTGTCGATTGTATTGATTTCTCGCGATAAGATAGTGTTTCAAGATATTGGTTTCTACCTATATTATAGGTTATATTGTTGGATATACAATAGTATTCCTTTATAGTATGTAATTACTAATTTTGTATACTTGTAGTTAACGTATATTGTATTTTATATAACTATTATCTCGGCATATTATAATATCAGTATCTTTACTCTTTAGTAATTTTTTTTTTTTGGTTCTGGGGGATGGGGTCCAGTAACCCTGGACCCCCCTCCCCCCCATAAATACGCCACTGATTATTATTATTATTATTATACGATATACTAGGTAATCCGCGTGAAGATAAAATAGTCTCGGTGGTTCATATAATATAATTCAAATAGAAAATATTGTCGAGCAGACGGGAAAATACACTCTCATTTTATCGATATATTCTTTCAAGTATACATAAATTTTTATTCTCGATCTTTAAGATAAATTAAATACTATTTTTTTTTTTTTTAATATTTAATTTAGCGAAATATGCTTTTAAAATTCAAATATAACAAAATACGCACTTACGCCGTGAAAAAGATCCGAACACGCGAAATATGCAAAAAAAAAAAAATGTCAATAAACTCCTGTACTATTATTACGAAACAAATTTCTATAATACTAAACGATTATTTAAAAAAAAAAAAACGCGCAAATTCCTATACAAGTCTCTAGCCTTAGTTTTTGTACGTTGTCATTACCGAAACACTCTCAAACACACGACGAATAACGTTACAGTTGGTGGAATTTATGTTTTCACGGTATAGTGTGTGAGGGATTTTTTTTTTTTTTTTTTTTATAAACGTATATAGAGGGACACGTATGCACGATACATATATAGCGGATCCACGCGTATATTGTCCTCACTGCGCATCCTCTTCGTTCACGGGTAACAAACGACAATGGTCCACTCCACGGTTTAGTGTATTGTATACACAACGAGAAGAAAGCAAAAAAAAAGGAAATTCTCAGCGAGGCCTATACACACGTCGGACGCTCGCAAAACGGACGAATATATAATACATACGTAAAATAAAATACATAAAATAAATACATATATATTATAAATTATTTTCACTTCGATTCCGTTATACGTCACGAATTGTTCGACTGTTTGTAACGTGCATGAAAAGCGGCAATTATTTTAATTTTACATTTATATATCGGCGGGCCGCACACGTTATTTATAATTGCTGTAATCGAGCGCCAATATTGTACGGCACGGCGATGCACGCCCACTCCACCACCCTGCTCTGCCACATCGTGTCACCGATATCGCGCGCATCGAAGAATATATTAATAGGTCCGTTTAATTATGCGAGTATAGTACCGGTTCACCGTCCAAATATTTATATTTTCCCGAAATTATCGGCGACGCTCGACCTGATCGTTTTGAGCGACTCGTCGGTCGTCGCACAACCGTTTTTCCTAAAAAAAAAAAAAATAAAATAAAAAAGATAAAAAAAAATGGCGACGTGCTAAAAAAACTATAAAAATCGTGCTATAAAATTTTTTTTTTTTTTTTTTATAATTGCCGCTTTTCATGCACGTTACATGTTTTTTCTACCGATGGTTCTTCGGACGATTCTGAATAGGCCGTGCTCCGAGTCGTTGTCATCACACGAAGTCTCTCACGCAGAAACTCATTAATCGTTTGCTCAAATGTATGTATGCGCGTGTGTGACAGAAACGATTCGTTTGCTCAGTTTTCCACAACACAAATCAAACAACGAGATCGAGCAAATGAACGCGTAGGAATTTTTTTTTTCTTTTTATTTTTTTGTGTAAGTATTCTTCTTCTTGGGGGAAAAAAAAAAAAGCTAAAGTCATTATAAACGCCAATCGCTTCTTTATCGAAACACTTATACATATTTGTCGATTAAACTCGATGAGTATTGGAAAACGAGTATTATCGTTTGTACGGTATCCTTTAAAGGTTTTGCTCGAGTAAGACCTGTAAATAGGTACGTTGCGTTCAAGGCCGTAGCCAGGGGGGCGGGCTCGGGTTCAACCCCCCGAAATTTTTTAAAATAAAATTTAATTATTTTAAATATCTATTAGGTTTTGCAGCAATGTAAATTGATTGTTTGGGATGAATGCACGATGGCATATAAAAATCTTTGGAGGCTGGACAGAACCTTAAAAAGATCTACGGAGCAATAATAACCGATTTGGTGGTGCAATGATTTTATTAGCAGGAGATTTTCGTCAAACATTGCCGGTGATTCCACGATCAACGCCAGCTGATGAACTCAATGCATGTCTAAAGTCCTCCAGTTTGTGGAAACATGTCAAAGTACTTCATTTAAGCAAGAATATGCGTGTCGAGTTGCAAAATGACCAATCTGGAAACATATTTCTAAACAACTCATTGACATTGGTAATGGCAAATTTCCTATAGACATGTTGACTGGCTGCATTAACTTTCCTCAAAGTTTTTGTCAGTTAACTCGATCAAAAGATGAACTTATTCAGAAGGTGTTTCCAGATGTTTCTCAAAATTACAGAAACCATGATTGGTTGAGCGAACGAGCTATACTGGCTGCAAAAAACATAGATGTATATATTATAAATTATTTTCACTTCGATTCCGTTATACGTCACGAATTGTTCGACTGTTTGTAACGTGCATGAAAAGCGGCAATTATTTTAATTTTACATTTATATATCGGCGGGCCGCACACGTTATTTATAATTGCTGTAATCGAGCGCCAATATTGTACGGCACGGCGATGCACGCCCACTCCACCACCCTGCTCTGCCACATCGTGTCACCGATATCGCGCGCATCGAAGAATATATTAATAGGTCCGTTTAATTATGCGAGTATAGTACCGGTTCACCGTCCAAATATTTATATTTTCCCGAAGTTATCGGCGACGCTCGACCTGATCGTTTTGAGCGACTCGTCGGTCGTCGCACAACCGTTTTCCTAAAAAAAAAAAAAAATAAAAAAAAAAATAAAAAAATGGCGACGTGCTAAAAAACTATAAAAATCGTGCTATAAAATTTTTTTTTTTTTTATATATTGCCGCTTTTCATGCACGTTACATGTTTTTCTACCGATGGTTCTTCGGACGATTCTGAATAGGCCGTGCTCCGAGTCGTTGTCATCACACGAAGTCTCTCACGCAGAAACTCATTAATCGTTTGCTCAAATGTATGTATGCGCGTGTGTGACAGAAACGATTCGTTTGCTCAGTTTTCCACAACACAAATCAAACAACGAGATCGAGCAAATGAACGCGTAGGAATTTTTTTTTTATTTTTATTTTTTTGTGTAAGTATTCTTCTTCTTGGGGGGAAAAAAAAAAAAGCTAAAGTCATTATAAACGCCAATCGCTTCTTTATCGAAACACTTATACATATTTGTCGATTAAACTCGATGAGTATTGGAAAACGAGTATTATCGTTTGTACGGTATCCTTTAAAGGTTTTGCTCGAGTAAGACCTGTAAATAGGTACGTTGCGTTCAAGGCCGTAGCCAGGGGGGCTCGGGTTCAACCCCCGAAATTTTTTTTAAAATAAAATTTAATTATTTTAAATATCTATTAAATTTGAAATTTGTACACGTATAGATTTATAGGTGGCACAGTACGGTATACCCTTGACAAAATAGATATTTTGTCATGGGTTTACCTATTTAATCTTAATTATTTTGGTAGTCGAGCAATATGTGTTTAAATTTCGTTTAACGCTATCGTCGGTAATCACGGACCGTGCGCCTTCAATCACACACACGAAACACGACTTTTGTTATTTTTTCGTGCCCAGTTCTGTTGCCGCATTAAACGTAATTTTATATTTAAATACGCACGTAGTGCGTTAATTTAAAAAAAATGAGTAAACCTTCACAATCCAATTTATTATCTTGGATTTCTACCGAGTCAAAATCAAAAAAAAAGTTTAAAATTGAGTAAAAATGTAAAACAATGTAACTACCTAAATAAAAAAATTCCATGTACTTGATTTAAATAATAATTTCATAAATTCATACTATATTGAGAATATTTATGTTTTTTTAAAATTTTTCGGTCAAAAAAAAAAATTTATATTCTCAACCCCCCCCAAAAAATGTTGGCTGGCTACGGCCTTGGTTGCGTTATCTATAAAAACCGACACCGATCGTGTTGTAGATCGTACCACCGTATACGCGTTAAGAATTTTGGATTTAAAAAAATATTAATAATAATTATATCGCTGCTTGCCTGCAGATACAAGACAATAATCCGATAAATTTTCGTTGAAACAATTATTACGAGTTTGTTTTTTAGGTCGTGTAACATAAGGAGTTACGCGCGGTAAGTATATGTCTATTATATTATATACGGTATTGGTTTATTATTTGTTTTGAACTATAGAGCAGCAGCAGGTGTTTCAGGAAACGTACTAATTCGCTGTACATTATTCGATACACGTTTTTAACGACGACTTTCTCGCACATTTACTGTAAAATCGTTTGCGGCATCGTATTTTAATTGAACCGTTCGGTATGGATTGCGAGTCAAACCGATTAATTAACACGTGACCTATAATAATCGATAATCATGCGCGGTTTATTAAAGACTTCGTTGAGAAATTTCCAGACGAAATGCAACGTAAAAACGTTAAAAATTCGGTTTTGAGACCGCGCGTATCTTTTGTAAACGCCGTACACACAATTGACCGAACGGTTTTACTCATAACGATGATCGTTTGGAAAATTTGATTTTTTTTATCGTCATGCGGTCTTGGACTTGACGGCGTGTAGGTTTATTGAATTTATTGTACTTGGAATACAAAATTTCATAAAACCACAAAAACCCATCGCAACTGTTCGATAATATTAAAATATGTGTAATTGCGTATAACATCAATGCTCGTGCGGGTGAATGACAAAAGTTGCTTGTGATTTTGTAGTTTGTTAATTGTCTTATTTATGTATCGAATATTCTTAAAACGTTCGTGTGTATAAACACCAAATTATTTTAGAATCAATCGACTGTCAACCGATTTTCCTGTCGCAAAAACACGCGATATTTTGAAACGATAATAATCTCGCTGATATACATTGCTCCAGACAGATGAAGTTATACATTTTCAAATTACTTTCCTAATTTATCATTAATTTAATTTAACGATTTAAAAACTTTTTAATATTTCGTTTTAATATTTTTTTTCCAACAGAGATTTTATACATATTATTATAAAATTGTTATCAATATATACGTATATATACGACATTGAGTTACATTCAATATTACTTTCTTTTTTTTTTATCATCGCATGAAAAATATAATATAGGCAATTTACAAAATGAGATGTCAAATAATGACGTTGTTTATATTGGGCCGTCGACATCGTTTCGAAATTCAAACGTAAAATAAAACGAAATAAATTTATCCATCGCTGTGTTACCTATAGTAGCGTGGAAAATAAAATTGAAAAAAAAAATTATAATAAAAACAAATTTATATCAATATAAACATTTCGGATTTTTATTTATTTTAACGTTGCGAATACAGCGAAATTCTATAAACACGCGTTTAAGTAGTAATATTCAGCGGTTAAAATAATAATCTTCATTTTACAATATTCAAAAATAATAAAACAATAATCAATTTACAATTTTTAAAATTATCGCAATCCATTACCACTAAAATCTGAACGTATTTTTAATATATATATATATATTTATAAGAAATATTATTATACGATTAAAAAATAATTTTTTATATAATATGTATACAAACGTTAATTTTTTTATTTATTGTTTATATACGGGTATTATCAATATATTGCGCATATATTTATTTATTTTTTAAATATATATAGTAAAAACAGTGTGTAACGCGCACAAAACTAGGATGATATAATAATTGACTGTTTACAACGAATTTCGTGACGATGAACTAGTGTACAGATACACTGCAGGCATACGCAATAATCGTTAATATTAAACCAGACGCTATATTACGCGCTGTAATACAAAAAAACAAAAACAAGAAATCTCCCCCCCCAAAAAAAGAAACGGTCGACAACCCTGCAGTAATTACCCATAGTTGTTTTTTCCCCTCAAATTAAAAATAAAAATAATTATTTCGAAAGAAATATACCAACGAAAAACAAAAACACTCCGCGATATTGCCATAAATATTCAGACAGTTATCATATATTATTTACTAGAGACGTGTTATTATAGAAAAAAAAAATATATATATATAGTGCTTTACCTCGAATAAATATATGTAAAAAGTATTTCGACGTTTATTTAACGCGTTATATTGGCAACTGATTAACGTTATAATATATAAATAATATGTAAACGATTAAATTACGCTAACATAATATTATTTTACGCGTTATACGAGTACGGTGTAACGAGGCCATATTATGATGACTGTCTGTTTTGATATACATATATAGAGTGATACATTAATTTGTGGTGAAGAAAATTCGTATTGAGATCGACGACGAATCATATTTGTGTACATATATTTATTATATTAATATTCTATGAACTGTATAGTTTTTTTTTTAATTACAATTTTTTTTTTTTTTGTTCTATATATAAATAAACCATTATAGACGTAATATCACCGAATATTATAATATTCGCAGTAGCGCGAGGAAAAAAAAATATGGAATTGTTTTTCGGTTTTTTTTTT
Source organism: Slavum lentiscoides (assembly GCA_032441835.1). NCBI lineage: Eukaryota > Metazoa > Arthropoda > Insecta > Hemiptera > Aphididae > Slavum > Slavum lentiscoides. The sequence continues at coordinate 351,316 of CM063721.1, read as the reverse complement.
TTCTTTTGAAAATCGTCAATATACACTCGCATATTTCACAACTTCACCGCCGCGTTTGTGTGATTTTCAAATAGGATTTGTAATTTATAAAATTATATCGTTTACAGCGTATAATATATTATTTCCGGTCATTTCCGTATCGAAAGGATGCAGGCGAATTCGTAATCTCTTCGCTGATAATAATTTAATAGTTAATTAGGTAATATTATAATGGGATACGGGTTTAAATGTCGTTTAATTTCCCGGGTATAATGATGACGATTGTTTTAGCGGATTTTAGCCGGGTACGCGTTCGAGAGGGTTTGGATAACGTTATACGAACTAAAAAAAATAAGTGCTATCGTTGATTATGTGGGTGAACGCATTTAAAACCGTACGTCAATTAGCTCGATTTTCAGTTAATGCCCAATAAAAAAAAAAAATCAATTTTTTTTTTCTTTTATACACGTCCTAGCTATAGCTTTGGTTTGTATTCGGTCTATTTTTTTTTTTTATTAAAATATAATAATACGTTTGGAATTCCAAAAGAAGCGTATACGATTTTGGATAAAAATAAAAAATATCGTTGCCCGATCGACGGTTTTTACGGATAATAAATATATCGTTGATTTTTTAACACTCTTTTTTTCTCTAATTCACTTAAACTCGACTTTATGGGGGAGGGGAATTAGATATAATAACTACTGTTTTTCATCGCGTTATAACACAGCGTATAATATATTTGTAAATAATTCAACAGCGCAGTACACGCGCTAATAAATTACAACGCACACTATACTCGATAATGTACGCGGTATTGTTCGCGTTATTTACAGAAGAAAAAAAAACATTTTTTTTTTCTCTCTTCGTACGTTCGTCACATTCGAATCAAAATTTCGTTATCGTTTAATATTTGATCGCGAATCCGTCGTTCCAACGACCTACGCGTTCCTGTATGGAAATATTTATGAGCGTAGACACCCGCGAATTTCAATACGGCTCGATTGTATACGCGACGAACCGCGCGATTGAAATATTTTACTCATTATTATTATTATTTTTTTTTTTAATCTCGATAAAATGTTTGGCCGGAGTAAAAAAAAAATCTTATACCCACGCTGTTATTGTATAGGCACACGTTATTATTATATTGTTTACATCCGCGAGTCTTCCGCGTCCTTTGCGCAGCACTGCTGCAGATAGTGACGAGGAAACGAAAATCTCTGCGTCTCCTTGAAATCGCTTTGGCACACGTCTTGCATTTTTTAACGCGCAGGAACGGAAAAGCCTTGAGAATATACCTACACGTATTATAATAGTATTATTACGACGCGCGAAATTCGAAGAATATTTTACACTCAGAAAAAAAAAAAAGAGAGAAAATAAATAACAATTAAAGGCACGAGTAGCGAAAATCGTCTCAACCCGTACGAGCGCCTATTAAAAAAAACCGCTTTATTTTAGTCTCGAAAATATTTTTTTAAAACTCAAAAAAAAAACGTTGACATTTTTTTTTTATATATATATTTACCGGATTTTTATATATTTTTTTTTTAGTAATAATTATTAAATTAAACGATTAGTTAATTTAGACAAAAAAAAAATGATAATAAAATTCCGCATTAATCTCTTATTCTTTAAAAAAATTCATTTCTTAAAAATATTTTTCTCGTATTTTCCTAATACGATAATTCGTTAGAATTTAATAAACAACTAACGATCCGTTTAGGACATTGAGTTGAAAAACATATAGGTATGTATAGAAATATGTTTTGCAAATAATATTGGTGATATTATTTACGAATGATTGTCGTATACGTACGAGTGTTTTACTCGTAGACAATATACGTAATGGATATAGGCCATGTGTATAAAATATGTGTAGCGGGAAGCGTTCTGAATAAAGAAAAGAGATAGCAATATTAAAATCAAATCTACTCGGCAAGAAATTATTTTTTTGCTCCATGAAATAATAATTGAAAAATATTACATTCTGTTATCTATCTATACGTATCGGTTATCTAAACACTTGGTGAGTGAGACGAAAGACTCGGGTCAACGTCTGATAACGAATATGGCCTATCCATTATGGGCATTATGTAATATCCATGGTTTTACTGGATGTCTGGATATACATTTAACATTTTTATAACTTTCCTAGTCGCATATGAATGTAGCGCACATTATAATTTTGCAATCGATTTTTCTTTGTCTGTTTGCATCCATCATAATATAAGGGGAACCCAGCCAAATATAGTTGTTATGTCTTCACGACCATTGGAATTAGTCATGATTTGATACACACACACATCAATAACCCGTGTTGCCCGAAGGTACTCGCAAGTCCATCTCGTTCGAAACGAAATATTTCGATAAAATCTATTTCTATAACGCAATGCCAACAATATAAATTGAATTTTCAAGTAAACCACAAAATAATCGACTTTTTACAGTACGTGTGTATAACGAAATTTGGTCTTAAAAAAAAAAAAAAACGGTACTTAATACGCGTTTTCAACAAACACCGTTTAAAATTAGTTGGTAAATAATAATGCAGTGTGTCGTATAATTTTTTTTTTTCACGATTCAAATAAAAATACTGAGATGAGTACTGCAATACGATCCGAATAAGGTAATAATAATAATGGTGTGTAACACATATAGCAGCTGTGTGTGTTCAGTTGCATCTCAATAGAATACGTGAATACTAGTATAGTACGGCGCGTAACGTTTATTTGACGTTTGTGAAATCGAATTGCACAGAAATAACGAGTTTGGACTGTCTAAGTACGTGCTTCTATACAGAATTCGCGTTATAATATTATTCAGTGTTGTAGAAAATATTATTTAAAAATATTCGATATTCCTAAATAGTTTTCAAAAAAAAAAACGCGTATAAAAGCCCGCGTCTGAAATAAGCGTATATTTTTTTTTTTTGTACAATTCAAAAATATTTTTTCGTTCAAGCAGAATTAATAGAAAATTTGCAATTAATTATTTTGTCCGACCAATAATCGTCACGAGTTGTTGATGTATATACATAATTTACACTATTGCAGTTATAATATGTACATACCTGTACTACATCATTTGAAGACATTGATGTTGTTTGAATTATGTGGAGAATAATATTAGCGAAATTCGAGATTAATAACGACGATATTTTTGTATTTTATAAGTTTTATAGTCGGTTTATATGAGCAAAAATGTCATTGAAAAAACATTTTTTTTAAATTATAAGTATTAAAATACTTTTAAGCGAATTATCTTTTATACAATACTGATAGAATTTCGACGATTGTCAGGAAAATATTTATGTTACCCTGTTAAAAAAAAATAGTTTCAAAAATTATTATATTTACAGTATCATATACGCCTTGAAGTTTTCGGACGGCGTATTACACTCTTGCGCGCGCGTAACATGTTTTACGAACACCGTTGAGAAATACGGATTGAAAATTAAATGTCGGTATTCGTTTCGTTAATGTGTTGAATTTTAAACGTTATATTAATACGGTGTATTTAATTTTCCTCGGTCATAATACTTCGTCGACTGAAGAAATAAATACTCCTACAATATAATATTTAGTAAAAATATAATATTTATATACACATCTCATAAAGCATACACTGCCGTGCAGCGAACGAATTGAGGCTGCACTATTGATAATCTCTTACTATAATATCGCGTTTATTATACGAATATATTAAAAAAAAAATAACAATAACGAAGACTGCAGATAAATGGTTTAGTCGTAACGTTTATAATTTTAATTTTTTTTTTTTTTTTTTTTTTTTGGTAGGTAAATGTCAGCTGTATGGGTTTTTAGCGTCGTTTTTGAATGATTATATTACATATATAATATATATATATAGCGCGAAACACCTGAGGCGAGGGATGTAAATAATAGGTGTATAGTACATCACATACACATACGGTCCGGGAATATAAGTCAATGTTAATGGAAGTCCATATATCACAGAAGCCATTTTTTATTTTTCGTTATTATTTTTATTTATTTATATACGACTTGCATAAAATAGACCGTTGCAGCTCATAAACAAAAAAAAAAAAAAAACGCAAAAGCCGTCAATTTCCGATAAACGGTTTTGTTATATAGCGGCAGGAAGACCGCAAACGTTACATCGATAAGGAATATATAATATAATATATAGGTTGGCCGTGGCGTTTTTCCCCCCAGATTATTATAGGAATTTCAATTCCAAAATATATGACTCTGATATCATATATTAATGTGCATCAATCTGCACGTTAAAAAAATGTTGTGTGATAATTTTTTCCAATCAATTTTTCCCAAAAATATAATATCGTTTCCAGTTTATGACGAATTCGTTGACGAAATTGTTTCACGACCTCACGGCCGTTACGGTGATAATTTACAATTATATAATATTTTTTTTTTTTTTCAAATTTTCGATAATATTTTTTTTTTGGTTTTTTTACGTATAAAAATACGATATGAGAACACGAACTCGTTGATAAAAATGTTAAAATTGCATGCATTAGATATCAACACGAATTCATCGAGTAAAATCGTACTGAGAAAATGAATTATCGAGAAAAATGGTATTGGGAAAAATTGTCTCACGACCGTTCGAAAATTGCGTATTTATATTATATATTAACTATCGGATTTTAACGTACATACATAATCATACATAATTATCATATTGAAGGAGCAAGTCATTTTCGCATGAAAATATTTCGCGAAGACGGTTATTAGACTTGAAATTTCGGTCAAATATTATTATTGTATTTAATTGTTTTTTTTTTTTTTGTATTTTCTATCATTTTTTATCGTGTTCATTGAGTTGCGTATGACCAGTGGCGTATTCAGGGGGGCTAGGGAGGGCAATCGCCCCGGGCATCACGCTTTTTGGGGGCAACACATTTTCGAGGGATTTACTTTAAATAATATTACTACTCGTTTTCGAAATATTCTACGTTTTTTTCACAGTTTGTAAAAAATATATCGGAACACGTGTAGTTCTCGCATTAGAAGACCACGGATGATTTAGTCGTAAAAGGCGACTAAAGGAACACCGACCACTCCCGGTTAAAGGAGCCACCTCTACTAAGTACCAAAGGCCTTCGGGGCGGATGAGTGGGTGGAGGAGGACAATCTCTTGTCCTGGACGTAGGAAACTGCCTCCAAAGGCGGATGAACCAGTACACCTATAGAGAACGGCAAGAGGATGCAGAAGACCAAAGAGAAACCACTGGCGTTAAAGATCCAACTGGTTATCTCTAGTAAAAAGCAACTCATGATGGACCCTTCGAAGGCAAAATATTCCGGAGTTGGTAGACCACCTCTAGATTACTTACAACAAATAATGAGGGATGTGAACGTGCCAAACTACAGACAAATGAAGAGGAAAGCGGAAAATCGGGAAGAATGGAGAGTTGCGACAAACCAGCCCCATGGCTGCTGATGACAGCATCATAATATCTTAGCAACGAATTACGAGAGAAATATAATTGTTGCACCCACGCGCACATAACTTTTCATCACGTTATTGAATAAATTCATTTTGTCAAAAAAAAAATAGAACTGTCCAATAGTCGACCCTTCAGTTGCCGTCCTTAACCCAGCACTATTTATATTATTTCTCGGTTTACTATACTGAACGAAAACTAATATAATTGTGCTGCGAATTCGCGTAGTGTATATAAATAAGTATGCTATTTATATTATGTAATTTTTTTTTCACGCAATTAGGTGGTCAGAGGGGGGGGGGGAGGAGCAACAAATAAATGTGTACCTACAGGGCAACGAAATTCTAAATACACCGCTGCGTACGGCTCGCGATTTCTTTTTCCACGTAATTCATTCTCGTCAACTATAACTCGTTTTTTGATATTTCCGCGGTAGGTAATGTATTTTTGTTCCGCATATAGAAATAAATGACGTTTTAGCCCATTTGTCTGACGATAACGACGTCTCCTCTAAACGTTGTGTAATTACATTCTCTATTCTCGCATTCGACGGATCGTATAAATTCGATTTAGATTACGCGTAAAACCGATACTCGAAACGAAATTCAAATCGTTCGCGCTGCACTGCGCGCGTAGCGGTAACTAAAACCGTACGGTTTACAGGGGATTTCGCAAAATATCCACACCTTTCCAGGCGTTCTGCATTTGAAACCGTCACCGCGAAAACTAAATAAATAATGGAAAAGTAAATGATGAGTTTCTTAGACCTCGCGGAAACCGACATCGTGATAATATTATATTATAATATCGTCCTGGCGAAACGATTTTTCGCCGGGCAAGTCGACTAATTTCTTACCTCGCCGGTCTTAGAATAATATAAATGATCAGTATTACTTTGACTTTGAAAGTTGACGTTTAAACTTGAAAGATACAAAATTCTGTAATCCACAGACGGCGTGAAAAATTAGACGAGACCTCCCTACTAGAAGTCTTACGCGTCTTCAATACTATTTACTCATCGTAGTATATGTTATCAACAGTGGCGCACAACGAACTGCACGTTGATGGGTCTAACAATATTTTGCACACACCTGGCCACTACCCATGCAATAGACAACCAGTAGACACCCAATGACAACCTTGCATGCATTATAGCATTAATTATGATTAAAAACATATTATTAAAATTTTTAGCTCAATAACACCAGCATCACCCTACCCACCCTTTTGAATAGGGGGTCGATCGACCCATTGACCCTTAACGTGTGCGCCACCGGTTATCAAACACTGTATTAATCAATACACGCTATATAATTGTATTGAACAATATGACTCGACTTATTTTGGGTCATTTAATTTATAAAAGTAATTTACTCGAAGTCAGTACGTTTAGTTGAGAAAAAAAAAAAACTCGATTTTGACAACCTTGGTGTATGTACAGTAAACGATTATGAATGCGAATAATATACTTGTATGAATGGATTTTTGTGACTCTGCGAGGAATCCGATTCCACGAGTACAAATATTGTCACTGCAGAACTGTCGATGACACGTGCACAATCCGTACGCGGATATTAAGGATTTGTAGTGTGAAAAACGGGTGTGATAAAAATATCAGTTTTTAAGAACTACGTTCGGCGTTGTTTGTATACGAGGATAATTGTTAATATAATGTTCTAATGAAATTCGAGAAATACGAGTCTCGTCCTCGTGCCATTCGATTTGATTACGCGTTTCTATATGCGTAACGTCTAAGAGAGAAGCCGAAAATAAATATTTCTGTATAAAAAGTTTTCAAATATTATCATTTCACTTCGACACCCGGCGACGAAGAACGCTGCAAGACGTTTTCTTAATCGCATTAGTGTTCAACGCGAACGTCAATTATTAATGACCGTAAGACGCCGTATAAATCCTATTAAGACACTCGTTCGATAATCGAATCTGGCGTCATATTTTGGAATATTCGATTTATCGTACGCGAATGTCAGGGGGGAAAACGACGAAATTATATATTATAATAATTATGCGCAGTCAATTCCGTAAAATCAATATAATCCACGGCTACGGTTCACGTGTCGATCCGGCACGTCATACCGTGTCTAATAATAATAATAGTTATATATTATTACGTTAATTGATTTTAATACGCGAGATAGAATATTGTAGAAATGTACTATTATATGGCCTAATATTTAAACGGAGAAAATAAAATTAACCGCGATTTCGTTCCGTCGAAAAACTGCAACGAGAGATGTTCGAGAATTCGAATTCAAAACTTTTACTCTATCCGAACGTGATATTTATGGATACGCAAGTCCAGTGTTGTAAAGTATTTGAGTAAAAGTATTCAAATGCTTTTATGGTACTCAAATACGTATTTTAAATACTTTTAAAATGAGTATTTGCAAGTAGTATTTTAAATACTTTTCTCGAGTATCTGTATTTAAAATCAAATATGTTTTTAAATCTTTCTTAGTGACGTGAACCGTGATGAAACAAAACTTCGGTCATTTTTCATAACAATTATTTATGATGAGTTGGCAAACTATTTTGGTCGTGGGTATCGTTGTCCAGTGCTATGATTTTTCCGTTCAAGTCGATGTAGGTAATCCCGATTAAACCGATTGTTATCCCAGGTCTTGACAGATGGAAGTCCGTTGTTATAGTGGCCAACGTATATTTTATATGTATAACATAACGAATAATATATAAAATTATAGTTTTGTAATTTTTCTTTCCCGGATGTTACTCCATCCTATATAATATAGTGTGTCACGTATTCGCGTGTGCCGTGAGTTGTGTCGTTTGTGTAAAATATAATTATTATTTATTAGTCACACAAAAAGTTATAGGTAGTGTTAACGTAATTTTGGTCCAAGGGAACAAGTGATTTTTTAGTTTTAAGAGTCCAATCATTAATTAAACAAAATTTAATTACGAGTATTTGAAAGTATTTGTAAATACTTTTACTAAGTATCTGTGTTTATACTCGAATACTTTTCTCGTTAAGTATTTGTAAATACTTTTAAAAACAAGTGTCCGTATCTGTATTCGAATACTCTTTAAAAAGTATCTTTTACAACACTGTACGCAACAAATGCCGGTGTCGCGCCTTACGCGTTTCACCCGTTTCCGATACACCATCTGCAGTGCGTCTCGGATTCGTTTGCAATATGATTGTACGGAGTACATCAATCTCGTTATATCGGCTCGCGGTTAACGTCTCATCCGTATTTGTCAGTGTGTTCCGTTCGAAAATCATATGGCTCGTATGCGTCTGATAACGAAATCCTTCTCCTCTAAAACCCGTTACCCCGCACGAGAAATCGATCGCGTCTTTAATCGCTTCGATTATTGTTTTACCGATAATTCACACGATAACGCGACGTCGCTGTGCAGCGTTTATCGCACTCGCGACACGGTCGAATCAAAACACGAAAGCGCGAAGCTTTAGTTTTTTAAATTCCGATATTATAATATACGCCCTCGTTCTACACAAATGACGTATACCCACTCACTCGCTTCTACCGAAATAATATATTATGAATTCATTTTATAAACACGTTTTTAACGCCTGTGTTTCAGATACTATTGGATTGGATCCCGAAAGTCGGCTTTCTACAAAATCTCGAAAAAAGGTAAGTGCATTGTACGTTCCGTTACGATTGGATGGGGCCGGGCACACTGGTGTTTATATTTTCAATTTTTAATAATACCGATCGAACGCGTATGCATATTTCAGCGGCAATACGTTAGGGGAGATGTAGTGAAATCAATGGTACGAATACAGGTAATATTATTAATGTACGCCACTATACAGGATTTAAGACTCTCCCTCTGCACGTCGAAAAATAACGCCGAAATAAATATTACGCGAGTACTTCTTGTTTGCGAGAGGAGAGAGAGAGAGAGAGAGAAATAAGAGATATTGCGTATATTTTTTTGCTTTCGTTTAATAAAATCGTAATATTTCTCCGAATAATAATAGATAATCAATAGTAACTGATTCCTTTTTAGCATAATTAATTTAGTTTATTTGAGTACTAACAGTTATATAAGACTAATGAATTGTACGAGAAATTCTGAATAAAACGGTGATTTTTAGTTTTTTTTTTGTTGAAAATTGCTTGTTAAAGGTCCAGTGTTTGGAAAGTTCGCTTTAAAATTAAATTCGTTCACGTTTATATTTTTGGAAAATGAACGCGTTCATTCAAATTTTTTTTTTTTTTATATATTAACGAATCGTTTACTTGAAATCTCTATAAAAGTGACTTATAAAATCGATTATTCGATGTATGTAAAACCGATAAACATTTACACGCATTTAATAATTTAACACAAAAATAAAGTTACACAAACGTGGCGAAACTCAACCAGCTTTTAAAAGTCAAGTCAATCTAGACAAACACGCCCTGCTGCAATGCTGTACGCCGTTTAATTTAAATATTTGTCAGAGAAGTTTCGCCGCGTTTTGCTTTATGTTTTGCTCAATTAAAAAGTAAAGTCTACGCGTTGAAGAATTGTTTTAATTCTTCGGCTTAACCTCGTATTTAACGATTTTGCGAAATACCGTAAAGTGAAATACTTCAAACAATAATATCAACATACACATACTCGTATATATCTCGAGTGTCTTTAATAATGTACGTCTAACTTGAAATACTGAAACATATTATCCAGACATTAAGTGAGTACATGATATTGGCGCACTACCTTGTCATAATATGGGAATTGTGTTGTTACTATTAAATATTCATTACGCCTTAAATAGGTAAATAAATTTGAACGGCGTGAAAATCGTTGGAATTCATTAAAAGTTTAAACGTCGTTCACGTAATATTTTTGAAAAAAAAAAACGAGTGACGTTCACGTGTCGTTAACAAAATGTGAACGTGCATTCTTTCCAAACACTGTCTGAAAATATTTCAAGTAAGAATCGAAAATGAAAAATAATTAAAAATAAAACAAAAGGCTACATTTCCTTCCAAGTATAATAATATATAATATTGCTGCGTAGATCGCGATTACATAGAATACACTTTGAACGTATTATATCAAATAACAAATAAAATCCCAATTATTGTAAGAAATGTTGTTTGTATTTTGAAAACAGTATTATTCCTTCGGTAAACATTCAATTCAATAATCTGTCGTTTTTTAAAGTACCCAGAAATTACGTATTTGTTTAGACGTCTGTACAAATAATAATAATAATAAAAAAAAGCTAAATGTACGCATGACAATATTCTTCGGTATTGAGACAATACAGGCGGATAACATATCCATATTCCCTCTGATATATTCGAGAGACGTTTGGGAATACTTTACCTGATGAAAAATAAAATAACTCACGATACGCGGAACTTTTTATTTTATGTAACGCTCTTATTGTTCGCTGTTAAAAATGAAAGAGAGAGTTTTTTTTTATTATTATTATTTTATTCGAAAATAATCGCATCAGGTGTAAAGAGTATACTTACTTTCAGGTTTTTTTTTGTTATTGAAATCACGGCGTGTTATTTTGATGTAGACAATTGAAAATTCTTAAACCAACTGAATAAAAAATAGTTACGTACAACAAACTTATCGATTACCGAGTTGTTCAATAAGTATATATAGAATCCAAGTGATATTAAAAAAAAAAAGTTTTCTTGTTTATTAATAATTTAAAACTTTTTCTTCTAATTTTTAATGTAGAACAAAAATATATATATATTATATCTGTATATAAATTACTGAAAAGTTACTTTTTTGTGATATTGATCATTTTTTGCGACAAACAATAATTCATTTTCTTTTTTTCAATTCGTTCAGAGTGGACGTTGTTAATTGATTTTTTTTTTTTACCTAATATTGTATTTTTTTCGACGCAGACAGAAGATTATTTTCGTATAATGATATTGAATAATAATTATTAGTGAATAGAGCACTAACCAAAATCATAATCACAGTGATGATCGAAAGCAATTTACGAACGACGCGTCATTTTTGTAAAATGTTTACGAAAATTTATGTAAAATAACGTCCCATAAAACGTGTGGCTTGTTCATTTTGTTCACAGGCACTTGCGCCCATGGTGGATGACGATCTTTTGGAATTTTTGGTTCGAGTGGCGGACAATCCCGTGGAATGGAATAAGATTCAACGTGTTTTAAGTAAATATATTTAGAATAGAAACAATATTATCGATACAATTGCAGTATGCAAAAGTACAAACCGTATAACGATTAAAAAGTAATTAACAATATTTTCAATTTTTCTTACCGGTTTATACTTAGACACGAGTTGCGTTAAATATAAAAAAAATGTATAGTGTCTACCCAATATTTATAATAATTTTTTTACGATTTATTAATGAAATATAATATTCTCTAGTTCTATTGGAAATCATAACAATAATATAATGTAAATTCTGTAGGTATTACTTTTACAAAAATACATTTACATTAGTAAATTTCATAAAAAAAAACACAAGCGATCGAAAAAAAAAAACGATAAGACTTGCTGCTGTACAGGGTTCACTAGTGGATTCGCAATACGGGAATCACGTCACGGCGACGAAAGATCACGAAATGCGTCCAATAAATTTTTTATTTTACCGCGTCAATTATTATTGTTACAAGTTTGATTGACGAACCGAAATGAAAACAACCTCGTTTTGTTTCTTTACAGTACAAAACCTTTTAAATAATTCGAAATTATAAACACTGGTTTTCACATCTTTTCATTGGCATCATCATTCTTTTTACATCTCGTATTCGCATAAAAGCACTTAACATAATTGCAACGGAAGTTCTTCAATACATCACGCGATACGTTCAACGGGTTTTATACGCATATACAATCGTTGTGGCTGGTGAAGGTAGTGGAGGAAGAAAATAAGTCACCGCGACGATTATGCGCTTTGTCTGAAAACAATTTTTCTCATAGTATTTTCCCCGTAATACTCGACTTACGAGTTACGTGATATGTTTTGATTGAGAATCCGGTAAAGACTACGCGGATTATTATTATTATTATTATGAAAGTATAACCGCATGAGTGTTGTCGCGAAGACGAAACAAAAACCGATGTTTTTAGAGATAATACACGTCGAATATTTAAATGACTCGTTTATATATTAGGCACGTAACAGGTATAACAAGTATATATAGATTGAAAAAATACACCCAATATTTGCTTGCGACCAACAGTGAAAGAAACGTAAAAGTTACAATTAAAACGAATCGCTCATAGTAACGTTGGATTTTTTTTTTATAAGATTTACCCAAATTATTTGTATTCAAAGTGGAAAATCATATTAACTCGAAAAATAAATAATTTTATAAAATTGACTAAAAGCAAAACTCTTGGGAATTGAAACAACGCGCGTTATCTCGTTATTATAAAATATAATAAAACGGTGAGCGGTAACGATAGTTTAAATTTGCACGAACTTTATAAAATTTGTGTAAATTTAAATTTTTATCGTTAATAAAATTATCATAATTATACCGAGTGCGCAGTTTATTAAAAGAATATTCGTGTATTAGATGTTCGAAAAGCATTTATTCATTATTGTGTCACGTATAAAATAGTCAACAACCCATAAAGAGCTAGTGAAACAAATTATGTCTTCATACTTCGTGTCTAACGAAATATTACACTTGTATAACCGCGAGTCAGGATACTTCGTATATATTTGTACGTGTTAAGTACGAATATACAACACTTGAATAATTAGAATAAAAAAAAACTTTATTAATGAAAAAACACAAACTGTCACAACTGAATATAGATGACTGTACGACTGATTGAATGTTGACTGTTGTTGTTGACGTGGTGCGTGCTCCCTTTTATATAATACATGTTTTTCTAGAAATTTCTATACGATATATTTACAAAGTTTCAAATAGAAAGTAATAAACAGCAAATAGAAAACAAAACAATAAACAGGTAGAATCTTCTCGAACTTTCGATTTAACGTATACAGTAAACAAGATAATATAAAATAATAATAAAAATAACATTATTCGATTGAACAGTATGAGTAGGTAAAAAAACGGAAATTAATTAATTTATTACTTTTTTATTTTTGCAGAAAATTTGACACTAAAATCCCAATTTTTGGACTACAAAATGAAATGTAATTCTTTTCGAATCGATTTAAATTCAAATGTTATCTATTTGGATTTTAAATTTAACTAAATGAAAAAAATCTTTGGTCTATCACTAACATTTAACAATGGGTCGTATTAGTCGTGTCTGTTAGTAGGTTGAATTAATTATTTCTTCATTAACTCGTCCGTCTTTGGTTAACGGTATATTCGGAAAATTCGATGTAAATGTAATTGACATTAACTGTGTTATGTTCCAAAAGAACGAATTGTTTGAAATACTTTTATGTTTAGAAGTTCGTTTCCGAATTCATGTTTTTCGATTTTCTAATTCAAATAGTATTTATTTATATAATACCGCGATTTGTAATACGTATTTATAATCACTGAATGTGAAGGTTTATTTTACACTAAGTGCCAATAAAGATTTTTTGGCTGGCAAAAAATTTCATCAAATTATTTATATTCTTATGACTGTATATACGTTTTATTCATTACAATTTTGTATTTTGACGATAAATGATATTATATACAATTTATTTGAATTAAATCATTATTTTCAACGGAATTCTTCAAAATTATCATCATTTATTCACTTTCATATTAAAAATATGAAATGTATACGTATAGTATTTAATAATTTTATATCGACACATATAGAAACAAAAATACAATGTCACCTAAACATTTCAAAGATAATAACAGAATAATTACCAAATATAAGAAGTACGCGTGCTTCCTACATTATACAATACTTAATAATATGTACGAAATTAACGTTAATAATATTATAATTGCTTACTTTAAGTTTGTCGTCAGTATTAAAAATATACCTAAATTAAAAAAGACGCACGTTTGTTTAATATGACTTATTTTTCGTTGTAAAATATCTCCACGTTGCACAAAAAATTAAAATAAAACTATTTCGTTTTATATAAAACGTAATGGAAATTTAATATCATTATATTAAATTTTTTATTCGTACTTTCTTGAAATTTTTCTTAATTTCTTTTCTCGACTTGTTAAACGCTGAAGCCATAGGCGGCGCTTGGGAGGGGGTGGTCATGAGGGGGCAAAAGTATACATTTGCCCCCCAAAAAAGTTAAGGAAAAAACCTGTCTTTTATTAATGAACGCCGAAAAGTTGAATTTAATTTAAAATAATTAATGATATTCCCTCTGTGATTTTAATTTCTGATGTAAAACAAGAAAATAGTTTTTGGAATTCCAAATTCAATTCGAAGCTGATTAATAAAAGAATATTAGAATTATACTCATGTTTATTGAATAATCGAATATTGATAAAATGATAATAATTGTTATCAAAATTAATTTTATCTAGAAAACATGGTTAGTAATTACTTTACTAGCACTATCTACAACGCCAGTCATCACTGATTAGAGGATATCAGTTAAGTAGTAAGTACAGATAAATGAACGCGGTGGTGGCCACTGGTCACGGTGGTCAACAAAAGTTATTTTGGTTATTTTAAGTTTATTTTGAGAGAATTGGGTTACAAAAGTAAATTAATTGTTTGCCCCCGAAATCATCACCAAGTGCCGCCTATGGCTGAAGCTGAACTATATATGATCTCTTGTGACGGTGATTTACGAAAAATAAACACGTCTTCTTTATAATCAGCTGTCTCACGCAAAACGGAAATATTTTACCGCAGTATTGTTTCCAGTACACATAAAATAAAGCATACAAATGGAAAAATTGGCGCGTCTCCTGCAGTTCGATTAAAACATAAAAATGTTTTTCTTTTCTTCTCGATCACAGCTCTTATTATATAAAGCGAGCACCTTTTTGTAAATGTCTTATAGTAAATAATTAAATCGCCGTTGTCGAACACGAATAACGCGTCTGCGTTTGTAAAATATATTTATATAAACTACGATAGGACAAATTTTCTAATGAAAAAACGCCCGAACGAGTAGAAAACATTAAATTTCATTTTAAACAGGACAACGCGAAAAGTTTCAAAAACAATTTATTTATTTTTTTTACTACTTTATAAATATACATTCGTTGTTTTCATATTTTTACACACACAAAACCATTAATGTGTTTATATATATAAAAAAAAAAAAACAATAATAATAACGATATCGACACAGGACTATCAAAATATTTTCGTAAACTTGATATATTTTGTAAAATAAATATTTATCCGTATATCATTCATATATATATATATATAACAACTGTGTACATTTAATATAAATATAGGTACGCATTATGCCATTAAATCGTAAAATAATATATTATAATACGTATTAAAAATAACAGTACACGGCCGCGTTTTTTTTTTTTTTTTTGTCGATAAAACGTTCGGCGTTTAATTTCGAATACAGACAAAAACTCTATAAAACACGTTGAAACGAACACTGTAACGATACATTTTATTGACGTTTGTTCAGACGCTAAAACGCTCACGGAACGGTATTATAAATAAACGCCGGCGCTTCCCATTTGTTCCGTATTAATTATCAAGACGAAATTAAACAAAAGAATAACTTAACGACTTCCTGATAAACGCTCGGCAAACAAACGGCTGAACTCGGCGGAGTTCTAAGCCAATAATTAAGTTCAAGACATTCATAAAGTTGCTCACAGTTGCAAACGACTGTGTTTAAGAGATGACGTCGTTGCTTTTATATAATATATTATATGTATAATACGCGGTGTGGGTACGACGATCGTCGTCGTCGTCGTCGTTTAGCTATTGGGATTAAAACGATTTTATGTACGTGTAGTCTATAATATAACTTTGTTGTTATTAAAACTTTTACATTAGGTTTTATAATATTTTCTTTTCCGAATTGATAACAAAATTTTCGGTTCGGTTTATGTCGTACAATACGTTTTTCCACGCGATTGTGTAAGCAAAAAAAAAGAAATTTTCAAAAACCCACAAAAAAAAAATCTTTATAATCGACGAACGGTCTAAACCAGCGGTTCCCAACTTCTTCTATCCTACGCCCCCTTTATAGATTTTCAAAAAATCTCGTAACCCCCATAGGCGGAAATGGGGGAGGAGGCTTAGGGGGGTTAGCCCCCAAATATCTTATAATTTGTATGTATTTTGGATATTTGACTGATTATGACTGATGTTAAAAATGTTAGCTCCACCAAAAAATTTAATAGATTTCCGCCTATGCCCCCCCCATATAAATTGAAAAAAATGATCACCTAAATTTTCATTTTTTTCTACATTGTAAGATTAAAATAATTTAATAAATAAAATTTTACTTCGTAGTGATTGCTTGAGCGCCTTCCCAGCAATGTTCACACGCCCCCCAGGTTGGGAAACACTAGTCTAAACATATTTAAAAAAAAAAAACAAAATTTAAAACGGAGTCCGCGTTTCCGGTGATTTAAAACACTTGAATTGTCAGATTTTTTTAAAATTTTTTATTTTTATTTTCGGGTTAGAAATTGAACGACTTTTTACTGCAGATCGCATCGGTTTCCGATTTTCAAAAATCGAATATCGGTACTTGTAATAAAGCCACAGAATAATTCCATATTTTTATTAATATTATTATATTTTTAAATACGTCTTTCTGGAATTATTTTGAAGTTTAATCGAAAAATCAGAGTTCACTAACTGCGACCCGTAAAATATATTCTTATTTTTAAACGAAAAAAAAAAGAAGAAGAAATGATCGAAATCTGGCTATTGGCACGAGGCCTGAGTGTTTTCCTTGTAAAGCCGTTTTTTTTTCGCTCATTGAAACGGCTTGTGTTTTTTTGTTTTGTTATATCGAATCGCTTATATTTTACCGGCAGCCATCGACGCCCTAAATATGGTATTTGGAGGCTATTGAATTCGTTTTCTGACTGACAATCAGCCGTTATAAATATACATTTTATAATTGAATATATCGATTACACGCTGAAATTCGTCAATCGCCATGGAAAAAAGACCGAATTATTTTTTAGGTGCGAACTAAAAAAAAAAAAAATCCACGAAAAAAAAAAATTAAAACTTTTACAATCGCAATTCCGTTATTATATTTTTCTTTCGAATAAAATAATATTCGTGGTTTATATTTTGCAGAGAAAAACATTCGTAATTCTGTTTACTTCAGCGAGTATTTTTTCCTTTATTTTTTTTTTTTGACGTTTCCGAACTTAAGTCTGAGCCTTATACATCTGACATAATTACAATATATTAATATAAGAACATATTTTATGTTAAAAAAAAAAAAAAACGTTTTTAAGAAAATCTACAGTACCCGACCGCCGTCAAACGTTTTCCAAAGCATTTTTACGTTCACGTCGAATGGTCTCTCGTCGTATACATAATTCATATAATAGGTGGTACATATATATATATATATAGTTTTATTGAAGTATTCAGATGCTGTGGATATTCATTTGGGGCTGAAGAGAATGTATAATATTCGGGCCGGCGGAGACCTCGCATATAGCGGAATATTCACCGATAGGGTATAAAAATCGCGCACGAGGCACGGGGAAAAAATATGAAATAAACGCACAATATAATATATAAAAATATAAATATAAATATGTAAATATGTGCGGAAGAGAAATATTCCGTTTGTATATACACGGAGTACACCGGTCGGGGGAAGAAAACGTTTTTTATATATTACATACAGATGGTGACTATTTTATCGTATTATGTAATAAATTTTTCTGTCGATTTTTCGAATGTTTTTTTTTTGTGAAATTTTAACAACGCGTAAAGAAATGATTTCATAATAATATTTTTTACTATTTTTTATCTGCCCGATTTTTTGTTTTGTTTTAAGTGGCAACTCGTGTTATTATTAGTACCAGCTGCATCCACGTATTACGTTTGGCTCGGGTTTTTAAGCATTTCCGCATTTTTTTTCCTGAATTGCTTGACACGACGCTTTCCAACACACAAATGTGTTTTTGAAGTACACGCATTATTCTAGCAACGAACTTTTTTTTTTTGCATTTTCGTGTTTTTTCCTCGTTTTATGGCATTTTTCTTTTTTTTTTTAATTTATTTTTAACCTATTTCTATAGTAATATTACGAAATAAAAATAAAAACGTTTCTATTTTTGAAATATAATTTTGTAAAAAAAAAAAAATAAGTAGAGAAATTCCAAAAAATATCGGGTATAGATTTAAAAAATAATAATAAAAAAATGTTTAATTTCGTTGAAAAGAATCGTACGTGTATAAATATGATTATATTAATATAATAAGTGTCTCATGAAAATCTGACAAATGCAATAATTATTTTTCTTCTATTTTTGAATTTTTCTAATTTTTTTTTTCCGGGTAATAATTACTACTAGAACTCTGCGCAACAGATACTTGCCTAACAAGCTATTTGATCGGCATAAATATTTTCAATTATATCGAGTGTTGGTCATTACTGCAATTACAGTGAGTATAATGACAAGAAAAAAATGCCTATTTGACGTCTTTTAACAATCGTTAAAAAAAAATTGTTTAAAAATAATTAATCGCGCGTAACGTAATTTAAAAACTTTTAAACGCCGGAATTTTTCTGAAAAAAAAAATTGTACTTTTTCTAACTGACCGTTTCGATCGTTATAAAAAAAAAAAAAAAACGGATTACAATTAAATTATTATTTTTTGAATTTAAACGTCGGGTTGCATAAAAATCGTTCTGTAAATGTTTAACGAATCATTAACTAATGGCTTTGTAAATATTTAACGGCTCGTTAAATCACTGTTTAGTTGCACGACGATTTTGTAAATATAATTCAACGAGAACAAACATAATATATTATTGTACAAACGTCTATTGTCTCATTAGAAACGTGTTCGTATCATCGAATCGCCCGCCAAAGGTTGTTGATAAAGTAAATTTTTTATTGACAATCATTATTATTACCGTAGAATGAAATACCGATAAGTACAGAGCCGAAATCGGATCATTAACTATATCATTATTAACCGTTAAACTGAAATTCAGAGGCTCTGTAAAATTTAAAGAACGTTTATGCAACCCAGTTTTTTTTTACCGAATCGTTAAAAACCGCTAATACGGTTCTGTAAACGTTTAAAGACCGTTTGTGCAACTCAGTCTCTTACGTATAATCGAAATTAATATTATAATTTTACGCAGTGGCGTACTCAGGGGGAGGTTAGGGGTTATATCCCCCCTCCCCCATTGTCTCTTTTACCGACCTACAGAAAATAACTTTTTAGTTATAAGAGCTGTTTTAGAGTCATTACTTGTTTTAAATGACGTCATAAATTAAATGAGTACTAAAGCTATAGGCGGTTGAATTTCCGTTTGCAGGAATAAGTAATCTAGTTTCTAAGTACTTTATTTTTTTTGTTTATTTTTAAAAATGCAATACATTTTTTCAGTTTAATGGTGTTATGTTAATTGAACAACTTGGTGTTATTGTTTTATAATTTAAATTCATTTTAATTATAGAACAATTTACAAATGTACACAATTATAAGCTAGAAACGATTTTGGAGAGCTTGAAACATGAACATTTGAGTTTTTGGTATTACCATGACAATTCATTAAAACGTATTATTACTATTTACTTATAACATCCCCCCATTGAAAATTCCTGGGCACGCCACTGATTTTACGATATCCCTTCCGTTTGAAACGTCCGGAATAGAACAAAAGTCGATTTATAGCTTTTGTCAGATCGCCACTGAACTGAAATTTTCGGTATTATACACGAAATCATATTGCGGGCACATGCAGCAGTGCTCGGGTTAGCGGTCCGAGTGAATATATTATTAAAAGGCTAAATGGCGCGAGAAATATGCGGCGGCAATATCGGCCGGCGCCGCCGATAGAAAAATAATAGGAAAAGTATAAAAAAAAAAAAAAAAATTCACCGCCCTTCGGTATAAGCGCGCTTGCACCTTGGAAAAGGTATATAAAAAGAAAAAAAAAGAGAGTCCCGTTTTTATTGCGCGCGCGGTTATCGGATCGTCGTCGTCGGGAAGCGCGTTTGCGTGGCGCATATTATATTGCGCGTGCGGGTGTGGGTGTACGGGCGCAGGACACTCTCGATAAAGGGATCGTAAAATTGTCCTGGAACGGGTGTATATTTTATTATGTACTCGAACGCAGCACCTCCCCCCCCCGTATCCTGCACGGGGTTTGGCCGCACGTCCCGACAATTACCCCTGATATATCGAATTTAGGAGAAGAGGGTGATTTTTTTTTTTATTCCCGACAGAGCTTATCGGTAGCCGACCACCACCTGCGTTGTGTGTGTGTGTGTGTTGGGGGTGACGAATAAAATATAACCGCCGTTTGGTCGCGGAGCAATAAAGGGCTTTGAAGTCGGTAAAACGGCCGGGGGGCGAAAGGAGTTGAAATGCAGAAGAAGACACACGACCCGTGTGTGTCTGTGAAAAAAATAAAGACAATTTTCACGTTTCACGCGACACTCTTTATTTCGGTAAAATTGTTTTTTATTCGAGCGTTTCGAATACACGAGAAAAATTCGAAAAATTTTCCGAATTTTTTTACTACATTTTTCAATAAGACGCAAATATATATAATACATATATATATATATATATATATATATATATATAATGTTTATATAGGGCCGGTTTTACCGACATATGTTGACGAGTTAACGTTTCGTTAATTGTATTAAACAAGTAGTTAGTGAAAATTTGGTTTCACCGAGATTTGTTGACCATAACGCGTTGTTAAGTTGACCTGCACCCGAAATCGGCCTGTTAAAATTTAATCGGCATTTTAAAATGCCATAGATCCACTATCGCCTGTTTTTAATGTTATATTATCACTTATCAGTTATTACATTTCGTGGTGTAACCAATGAGAACGTTAGAATCGAGGTAACCGTTTCGGTAACCCAGCTAACATTTTGTTACTCAACAAATAGAATTTAACAATAACAATGTAATAGTGGAACTTAAATTAAATTTAACCAGACGTTAAATTTAAACAAATTGTTGACTAACACTGTGTATTTAACAATATAGTTGGCGAAACCGGCCCATTATATTATTACTCGAATGTACAGTTTAATACATTTTTTTTTTTTAAATTCTGCGTTTTAACTCGATTACTATAATACACAGTAAATCGAGACCACTTATTAGATTTCAATTGTACAATAACATAATGTTTATAATAAAATATATAGGTACGATTAAGCCAGAGTTCAAACAGCAGATATTATATAGTACAGTGAAATTATTGTTACGCGTTTTTGTACACTTACCTATTGTGCTGTATGGGTACTCGGCAGTTTTTTCCTGAAATAATGACTTTTTGTTTGTTTGTAAAACTAAGTTTTTTTTTATGCTCTCAATGACTAATAGAATTTTTTTTTTTAGATATTTTGAATATAATATATTTATATATTAATTACGATAATGCATAAATACGTTATAACGAAATAATATTAATAACGATATATATTATTAAGTATATAATTATTTGAAAAAAAAGAAAATCGAAATAGTGCCGTATAGTCACTAGTGAGAAATGAGTGTATTCAGTGGCGTACATACGGGGGGTTTGGGTTCAAACCCCCCAGGACCAAAAAAAAAAAAAATTGTGATATTATTATAAGGCTCGTTGCGCGTTATAACATGTTTTAATTTTTACACTGTACAACGGTGCACAGGTATTATGTGCACTATCGGACTAGAATTTTTATTATAAATATAATAAATTATTAATATTTATACGTGTAATGTGTTTCATTGTTAGGAAAATGGGTAGTTTTAAAGGGATGGTTTTAGTGTTGGTTATTTTTTTTAAACCCCCAGAGCAAATTTGAATGTACGCCACTGAGTGTATTACATACATGTAAGACAACGTAATACACACGAGTGTGTGTGTGTGTAATTTACAAAGAAATTCTGATTGTTGCGAAATCCAGTTCAATCAATTTTGAAACGTTTAATATTTTATTCTAATAATTTTCGAAACGTATATAAAACGCTTTTTATCCGCTGTTTGAGAACAACAACAAAAACAATACATCATTGCGTACCTAATGAAATCGCGTTCGATATATATATTTTTTTCTGTGTGAAAAAAAGCCGCTGTATTATATACGGTGGTAACTTTATTATTGTCGGCTTAACGTTACATAATATATTTGAATAACAAATAAGTAGAAAATACAAAAATCGATCCTACATCCAGAGTATATATATATATATATATACGGACCGCGCCTGTACGGGACGTTCGGAATAATTTTACGTCGAAAAAACACAAAATGTGATTACAGGTATCGAATTTTCGAGTACGTATAACCAAAAAAAAAAATCCTTTATTGCCATTCACCGACGACTATTATTGTAAAAAAAATCGAATTTCCCCGACTGTCTTTACGCCAAATACTTTCTACGGCACTTTACTACGGTGTTGATTTTGTTCTCTACACCAGTTTTATATAGAAACAAGCACGTTTATCTATGGGCATATCTCTATATCTATAGTATATATATATATACA
This sequence comes from Slavum lentiscoides, assembly GCA_032441835.1. Lineage (NCBI taxonomy): Eukaryota > Metazoa > Arthropoda > Insecta > Hemiptera > Aphididae > Slavum > Slavum lentiscoides. The sequence goes on along the minus strand of CM063721.1, from coordinate 328,313 downwards.
CACAGACAACGGAGTGGCGAAACTCAAAAAAAAAAACATTGAGGCACAAGAATTTTTTACTGTCGACCCGACTCTCGAAACAAAAAGAAAAATTTGATTTAGCATTTTTTTTTTTTTAACACATCGGAAAATCTTTCGAAGTTGGATTGTTCTCTCTTCGTAATCCCTTGCACGACTCAAAAACACTGAACTTTCCAAACGTTCTCCGTCCGTTGCAGAACGTAAACGTGTCTTTTTCGCGTTTAACTCGGAAATAATACGGAAACCTTTATAATGATTTATTTAACTGCGTATAATCTCATATTTCTGAAGATAATAAAAGAGAGTGGTTTTTAAACACTAAGTCTTTACATAAAAAAAAAAAAAACTTAAACCCTATTAACGATCTGAAATTTTATTCCGTAAAAGTAAAAACAGATTTTAAATCCCAAACTTTTAAGACGCAAAGTAAATAAAAGTATATATATGTATATATATAAAGATTTTAGTTAAAAGATTAAATATTGAGATGATAATATTTATTTTATAAGTAGAAAAATCAACAAAAGCACACTTATTTTGGAAAATGATTTTTCTGCACACGCGTAAGTATACAGTGACTGGAATAGTACCCGAATACATTTGAGTACGCTGCGTACAGGTTAGGAAACGTATCCGACAAACGGTACTCGGATAATGTAATAGAAATAGTCCCAACACATATTTTTGTCTTATTATTTTGTGCATTTTCAATTATATCGTTTTATTCTTAATCGTCTTTCTGTATCTTCAAGATAATTGAAAATTAAATTAAATTCGGCATAAACAATATATAGGTAATATTTATTTTGTATGAATGAAATAAAACCTACGATTTTGCATACCGCTTACGTATACATTCGATTTGTAGGAAAATAGGAAAGAAACTTCCAAAAGCATCCAATACACTCATACGTTTGTGGTACATAGCTCAAGTTAAATCTTTCACCACGCCATTGCGCACAGACACTCTTTACTTATAATAATATATGTGCGTATCGCATAATGAGCGGCTGATGTCGAGTTGGGTCCCGAAGAGATAAAAAGAGTCGAGTTGGGTCCCGGTCATTTTATCGTGTGTCGAGTTGGGTCCCGACTAATGATCCCCTAGCTGGTTAGTTTCTCAACACTTTTTCCCGTCACACTTCATCCAGGCGTGTTTAAAAATGTGTTTGTTTCGTTGAACACTTGTCATGATTTGTAAAATTTTGCAGTCTGTTGAGTTGCAATTATCGTATATTAGATAGGTAAAAACTTTGTGGAAACGTCGTTAATGAATTGCATTAGAAAAATTAGAAACTAACTTGTCAAGGATAATTATAGTCGGGACCCAATTCGACACAATATAAAATGCCCGGGACCCAATTCGACCACAGGATTAAGTCATCAGATCGTCCGGGACCCAACTCGACTACTCCGTAATGAGACAGATACTTATATTTTTTCGCAATTTCTCAATGTTATCGAACTGGTTTATACAAATATATATCATCACCTACCGATTCTGTATGTAAAATATCATTCTTCATACCTTGCCGTGTCTTAGGATTTTTGTATTTTTAAAACGCATTTTAGGCGTTTTAAACAATTTGACTACTAAAACGCTTCATTCAACGAAAAAAAATGTATTCATATATGTAATAAAAGCGTTATTATACCGTGCAATTTACTATTATTATTTTTATATCGTTAAACAAATTTTGCACATTAAAAAAAAAAAAACGAAAATTATCGCATATTGTCACTTTCAGGACGAAGGGAAAAGTTTTTGAGTCTATTAATATATTTTTTTTAGATCAAATAATATTAGTGAGTATTTTGTACACCTGTTTATTGTTCAATATTAAACTTTTGTTTTAAAATAAAATACCGTAATATTTCTTACGGCGTATTTTAAAATTTTTTTTTTTTTTTGTATGACTGTGTACACAATATTTAATATATTTTTATGACATGGTAATTATCTTTCCTGATTACAATAGTATTACATTTCGTTTAGATTTTAGCTGAAATAATTTAAAAATTATCTCACGTGTTATTCAAAAAGAGCTTCTCTTCGGGTTTATGAAAATTCGTTATTATTATTATTGTTTTTAAATACTACAGTCATTAGTTATATATTGTGTTCGCGCAAAATGATTTGATGACGAAAACACTCCGCGGATTTTTTCTTTTTCTAAAATAATATTAGTCTGTAGTAAACGGCCCCAATGCTTCTTGGTGACGATACGCCGTTTTAATTTTTAATTTTTAGGGGAAGTGAAGCAAAGTACGTAAACTCATACAAAACTCGATATCGCGTAATACTTTAAATTTTATTATTTTATCTACTACTTGAAAAAGTCGCGATTTTCTCTCTTGTGTATATTGTTTTAATGACAGTGACATAAAATAATAGTCGTGTTTATTCCAAAGACTGTTGTACAACGATACTGGAGTTAATTTAAAATAATACATTTTGACAGTCTGGGTCCCGAATAAAACGTATTACACAACGTTTGTTTACTTACGGAAATTGCGTTATTCGATTATGTACTCGGTAATTTATTTTGATTTTAATGCTCTTTGTCAAGATTTCGAAGAGTTGTCTTTGTACATTGTCTCTTGTCTTTGTAACTCATAAAATGTGACTTGACGTTTCTGAGAACACAGTATTTGATTGTATTAAGAAACTATCGAAAACGTCTAAAATTTATATTTTTACTCGTCTATAACAAAAAAAAAAAAAAAACACGAGTATTGACCTGCACATTTCAAAACGTTTGTGTGGTACAAATTTAATTTTGTGCCAAAAAATACGTAACGTTTCGCGTATATTAGAACAGCACCGAACAATATATTATGTTATTGTGTCACCGTGATTTCTCAATAAATTGTCGTCAAAAGTCAGGTGTGAATTGTAAACGGAAACCGTAAAAAGGGTTGACATAAATTGGTCCGTGCAAACTTAAAATTTTGCACCACCAGCAAATCGTAAGCATACCTAGTTATTTCCATTTTTAAAAATCAATAAAAGAAAAACCAAAAAAATTCGTTTATTTTAATTTCTTCTTTTTTGAATGGTTTAAATTCGTGTCTAAGAAGGTACTTTAGGGCAAGAACGACTAAATAATTTAGAATCGATATAACTTCGAAAAAATCAATCTATCTGTACTGATCAAATCATCGGTTTGTTTGATATCTATTGAAAAAGAACGTCGACTCAAAAAAAAAAAAACGATAATTTTATGTGCCTTTAATTTAACTGAGTACAGTTTATATTATTGTGAAAATAAAATTTTTACTTAAAATATTTCAATACATTTTGTTATAACAAAATTCTAGAATCGGGTGGAGGAAATTTATAATTGAAGTTGGAGTATACGTTCAATACAATATGGATATCAAACACAGAAATTATACGTTGTTTTGCACGACGAGAAATCGAGAGACCAATATTTTTTTTCTCCGCCGGTCGAAGAATTATGAGAAAATTCAAAAGGAACAACGGTTGAAACGCGTTTATCCTTTTTTTCGAATCTAAATTATTGTGTTTAGACTATATATATATATATAGATGTTATCCATATATTAGATTTTAAAACACACCTGCTGCAAGCTTGCTGTCGTGTCGCACCGAAGCGATATACACATTTTCACTTTAGACATCCTCTCTCAATTTCTGTCGACTAGAAACGGAGAAAAAACACGCCAGACATCACACGACTTTTTATTTATTTCGTTAATAAATCTCCCAAACTCTTTCACACACACACACACACTTATTCGTCCTCACGATTCCGCCAGTACAAAACCCAACAGAAACACTCAAAACACAAATGTCATCATAGAAAGAAAAAAACATGCCGCACTTTTAACTTCCCGGGGTAAAAAAATAAATATAAATGTAACGTAAATTTTTTGTGATTAATGCGATTTTAACGCGACAAATAATACATTACAGTGTTATAGTTCAACGACAAATAAATATGATATATAATCGTTTAATTAAACGCAATCTTGAAACACCTAATTGGTGTTAAGTAATAACTTCCTACGGGCTGGAATGGATTGTTTTTAATGTAATACTTATATTCTTGACGTGAACGTAAAAAAAAAAAAAAATTGGCGTGGAAAAATTACTGAAAACTGAGCGACATATTTTATTAAATAAAAATATTTTTATAGAATTATCCTAATGGACGTATATATTATAGTAGACGCGTTCGTTTATGTACATACATACTGGAATTTAAACGAATAAAGTACCACGGCATCCAAACATAAAAAAAACTTACATGAATTTTTCAAATTCTCATCAACTTGGGAAAAATATTGCGATATTTGTGCACTTTTTTACGATACGCCCTATACATATATAATATATCTATAAAATAAATATCGTAAAATTTTAATATCTATTACCTTTACACGAACAATTTCTCGACATTTGTGTCAGACAATATGAAACATAACTTTTATAATATAATATTATGTAAATATTGTGTCATGGCAAGTTTGAACGATAAAAATGTCCAATATATGAAAAGTTTTGTATGAAGAATAAAAAAAAACGCAGACCCGTTTGAGCGATATCATTATACGTTTATTTCGACGATTTCCGTACTATATATCATACATTTTTTGTAATTTTTCCACGTATGACAATTTATAGACATAAACAGTTTTTTTAAATTTTTCTTTTAATTCCAACAATGTCCAACAAGTCAATCTGAACATTGTTCGAAGGTTTTTGAACGGTTTTATTAAAAATGTAATGCTAAGCGTGAAATTAGCAGTACAAAGTTTAACGTGGGATAAGTTGAAGGGAGGGCTCCAACAAATTCCAACAAGTTTCCAACAATGTTCAACAAGTCTATCTGAACATTTTTGGAAGGTTTTTGAACGGTTTTATTAAAAATGTAATGCTAAGCGTGAAGTTAGCAGTACAAAGTTAAAGGAATAAGTTGAAGGGAGGGCTCCAACAAATTCCAACAATGTCCAACAAATCAACACGAATATTGTTGGATAGGTTTTGAAAAGTTCTGCTAACAATGTACTGCTAACTTCACGTCCCTGATTTCCGTTTTGAAAAATTTACGATTGAATTTATATTTAATAATTTTTAATTATTCAATATTTAATTGATTATGTTTTTGTATGAACGCGCACGTGTATTTGTCAACAGAACACGGGTAAAATCGAATTTTTTTTTTCCTCGAACGATTCTTAATTTAAATTGAATACCGTGCCGTTCGTTTAGTATTACCTTTGACCGCTTATAGGTATTTAAACGGATAACATTTATAGGTGGAATACACACGTATCAATATTACAGTATTGTTTAGTGTCGACGAGTATACGAAATGTTGTTTGCGTATACAATAAAATATAAATTGTCGCCGGCAAACTCAGCTGTAATTAAAAAAATGAAATTAAAAAAGTTTTAATTAAATATAAGCGATTCGCGTTAAGTACGCGTTGAGTATTAAAACAGGGATTTAATCGAAAGCGCGATTTTTTTTTTCTTTATCATCCGTTTGTACCAATTTGTTGTTTACCGATAAAAAAAAGAAACACCGAGATTAAAAAGAAATAAATTGTTGGGCAAATGACAATATCGATTATGTAGACGGTAAACGTATTGAAATAATTGTTTTAGCATTTCGGATCGTACAAATTACAATATAGTAAAATAACAAATTTATTTTATCTAATGAAAATTTATTAAATTATTTCTATTTTGTCTGTAATTATGATAATAAGAGATGAACAAGTTTTATAACGCCAAATTACGTTTTCATCAAATAATTGCTCGATAATATGTTCTCTTTTTTTTTTTTTTTTTTTTTACATTAGTTCTATGAAAAGAGAAAAAAAAATTTATGAATCCATCAATGTACACTTGACATATATGTTAATGACCATTGGTGCGTTTAAATAAATAACAGATTATATAAATATATCGAGAACATTTTAATGATAAATCGTATAATTAAACTTTAAAACAGTAATAATAAATTATAAACTTTAAAAGGCAATAAATTATTTTTAGTAAAAATATATTATATCTAAAATGTCGCGGCAGTACTTGGTGGATTTACCGGGGTTTATTGTAATAACGTATGAAATCGGAGCAAACGAACGGATTAAATAAGAAGAATATTGAATAATGCGTACATATTTTTAGATTTAATTATAGTGGCGTTCCTGCAAATAGGTCAGGTTAGAGAATAGAAGTATATTATTAGTTGCTTTACGCACAAAAAAACAATAAATAATATGTATATATATATCGATTGACGATAATGTAACCGTGTGAATGTCCAAGTATACAATATGATTTCGCTAATCGGCGACTTGTTTTTTTCGAAATTTCGACACGTCTTGTAAATGCTCGTAATGCGTATTTTACCTATACTGCGCTCATTCGATTGTATACTATATCGTCTAATAAAAATATATGTATTAATTGTATTACTATATACCGAATATACTTTTAAATCGATATAAAAATGTATAGTTTTTTTTTTGTATAAAATTTTATATTTAGTACATTTAATTTAACGAAATACTCAGTTATAAATATTCGTATCGACTTTTATTCATATCGACCAATTAAATAGTTTCACATACTCGTCTTAAAATAAATATGATACTTTCGTCGAATGCGTTCGAAACAACACATCATGGATATATAATATATATGGGGCATTTGTGTTTCAACGGACTAACCAAACATCTGCTGCACACCATATCTCTGGTTTTCAGTCGATATACCGATTTTAACGATGCTGATATCGTATATGTGTTCCGAAAGTCGTACGCTTCCAAATTATTTTTTTTTTTATCTTACACAAGTATACGTACCTACACAACCTTGACTTTCCATTCACCTCGCGACGCAGATAATATTATAATTTATTACGTGTACATCGTGTCGAACGAATAATAATTAAAAGTTACGTTTTAAAAGCATACACAAGAGATACAGTGTTCAGTGTATTTTTTTAATGATGGATGAAACGAATTAACGAATTAAAAAACGCGGAGAAAACACGTCAAACTTATTGTCTCGTCTATACTGCATTGATAATATCGAGAATAACTGCACGGTTTTTGTAACGTCAAACTATATACGAAATAATTCTCCGTTAATTTATTAGTTTATTATTTTTATTATTATTAATCCGTTTTCGGACGGCGACGCGCTCGCGCTTTATCGCGCCAATAACTATACGCGGTACAATATATACACACGATGGGGTAATATATTTTATTAATAATATTAAAATCCGTTGTCGGCAACAGATGCTGCAGCATTATTACGGATTTTGTTCGATTTAATTATGACGGAGCGCGTAACGGGAGGAATAAAAAGCACAATGACAATACCAAACGAACGTTTCGTTCATATATAGCGTAGCGATATTATAATATAGAATAGCGACTGTAATGATTGAACAACAAAAAAAAAAACCCGACGATAAGTTTACGAGTATTGGATGATGCGTTATATAATTATTTTACATCCACAACGCGGGATATAAAATCTTAAAAATATACAATATTTATACGCGCAAAATAATAATATAATAATGTTATTCGTAAACGACATCGTACGTTTTTACAATAAAAATACGAGGCTGCACGAATAAACGTCATTGGAGAACATTGTAATACAAAAAAAAAATAATAATAATTAAATAAAAACAAATCATATTATACTGCAGTTTGATTGCGGAAGACGTTTACAGAGCAAAAACTATGTAAAATATATGTACCAAAAGCGGCGTATGTTTTCGTGAATTTTAATACATTTTTACACTTATTTACAGTGGCGTATTTGAGGGGGGGGGCGATAGGGGCAATCGCCCCCCTGAGAGATTTAAAAAAATTATATTATTTTATATTATATTGGCTGAGATCAAAAATGGGGCAAGATCGCCTAACGGGTTTGGCATTGCTTAATATTCACCATACTACAACATTAAATGTAGATGATGTAATTGATACATTTGCTAATAGTAAAAAAAATATAGACTCAGTTTTGTAAATTAAATAAATAAAATGATAATAAATAAAATGTGTTTTGTTCAATAATTATATTCCTATATAATTTTTTTATTGGTGGGAGTTATTGCGGGGGGAAAAAAATGATCTAATTCGTTTTTTTCTACACCAGTCTTTCGAATAAGACGTAATATTTTTTTATATACTTAATAAATTATAATAATCGTCAAACATAACGAATACGACGTTATAACGCGTTAATAATTATTATATTGTACAACGCGCGTTTGTCTACGAATTATACACAATGATCGGCGTTGAAATTTTTTGAAAGAAAGTAAAATTATGAAAAAAAAAAACAATATTTCGAAACGTTTTTAATAATATTACGATTCAGGATCGATAAAACAAAATCGGTTTATAATATAATATAATATTTTAACGATATAATAAATTCAATCGCAAATCGTTTCCGCGCGTGCTGCAGTGGTTAACGCCGGAAACGTCGAATTTATAAATGACTCCTCTCGTCGAAGCACCGAGTCTCGTGTGTCGGTCCGGCCTTTCTCGGCACCGCCGTGAGCCGTAAGTAGGTATGTGTTTTATAGACGCGCTCCGCGGTAAACGGCCACTGACCACACGTGCGGCGGCACCGCAGCACTCGTCGCCGTCGAGTTCCGAAATTTCACTAGCGAACCTAACACGCGTTCGCGTTCGAAAATCAAAATCATTTATTTTATTAATAAACAATTATTTTCATATCTCACTTGATCGACATATTATTTTCATCGGATTTTTTTGTCCACCACAAACTCCGTCTCGTCCGTCCATCGTCGTACGAGCGCGCCTCGTATATAATATGACGTATTCATAGGCGCGTCCAGACCTCCATGGCTGGGGAGGCCAGTTATACAATTTAAATTTTTTACTTACTACAGCGATCTATATATTCTATATCTATATTTGTGACTTTTTTTTTTGTTGTATGGCAATTATATAGCACCTGAAATTTTTTCACCCAGCAACATTAAAGATTATTAAAATATTGGTTTCCTATATGCTATTACAACTAATAAATAAGGCCAATCAACTATAATGTGCTACTTAGTTATTTTTTATAAATATTTTATATTTATAGTTTCAACCACGGTAGATTATATAAGCCAAGAGGCCGAGAATTAAGTCACTGGGGAGGCCGGTACCCACCCTGCCTCCCCCGTAGACACGCCTATGGACGTATTATTATATATATCTCCTTTGAACGAAATAATTGATATGTTTTTTTTTTTTTGGTTAAAATCTCTGGCGGTGAATCGACCGAGTACATAATATAGTGTAATTATTAATATTATTATTATTTTTTTTAATTTCCCGTGTTAAAATCCCGCGACTCGGACAGGGGCGCATTAAGTGGGGGGGGGGCAAAGGGTGCGTTTGCCCCGGGCGGCAATTTTTAGAGGCCGGCACACTGATCGTGGACATTTGGAATTATACGTTTTAGTCTGTTGGAATTTTAATCTGTACTGTAAATTTAGGGGCGGCAAATTATATTTGCCCCCCTCCCATCCCTAAATATTGATTTATTATATAGCCCCTGGACTCGGAACGATATTGTCGCGCTTAAGGGGATTGAAAGCGGGTATTTTCTCTCTTTGTCTTACACACATGAAACATAGCGAAATAAACGTTTCGTACTTCCAACGTACCGATCGATCTATTGGTGCGATAAGAAATTTGAAAACGGATTTGAATTCCTCTTGAATTTTACTACAAAACGACTTTCCCGCTTTTTTTATTTTTTTTTTTAAGACCTTCAAAAATGAATTATTAACAATATTTTTTTTTTTTAATTTGTTCGGTTAATTTTTTTAAGGGTTTATGAAAAAAGCGGGAAAGTCGTTTTGTAGTAAAATTCACGAGGAATTCAAATCTGTTTTCAAACTATTCTTATCGCACCAATAGATAGATCGGTACGTTGGAAGTACGAAACGTCTATTTTGCTATGTTTCATGTGTGTAAGACAAAGAGAGAAAATACCCGCTTTCAATCCCCTTAAATGAAATCACTGATTATTATATAATACTTACCTATATAATTAGGAGAGATTATCAATGATTTTCGAGTCGCTGCAGCTATGTCTTGTATGCGTATATATATAGAGATAATACGCTTACTTTTTTTTTCTTGTGAATTTCGATATAATACAAAACAACAATTAAATCAATATAACGAGTATATAATATTTCGAAAAAAAAAATTTTCAAGTGACGTTTTAAAAAAATCGTAATTTTCAATTATTTTTCGAAAACAAATCGTTTTTTTAACGTTTATTATTCGTCTTCGTTCACGTTCAAAAACCGATTATTAGAGAAATAAAAAATAAAAAAAAGCCATAAAAACATTAACGTTATTAATAGGGCAGATATTTATATGCCTTAAAAACCTATGCAGTTATGCGCTAAAAATTACCAAAATACGCCCTTAAAATATGCTCTAAAAAAAAAAAAAATTTTTAAAAAACCTAAGAAAATTTAAAAATTGTATTTTATTACTATTTTTAGTTATTACAGTTAATCTCAACAAAAATATTTTACAATATTTTATAATATTATAATTTAAAATTTTCAATATGTTGAATTTAAATATTTATTTTAATTTGATTTATTGAATTATGGCATTGTTTCACGATCCACGAAATAAACTATAAAATGTATAGATTACATTATTTGTCATATCACGCGTTATAAATAAATTGAAAAACCATAAAAACCAAATTAATAATATTTTATCTAAAACATTGGTAATAAAGTTATCAATTCGCCTGTTAATATTTATAAAATTATAAATTTTAAACAATTATTTTGTAATTATCGATTTTTTTTTTTTTTTTTAGTTGAAAATGACTTTAAAATGTACAAAATCCTAAACTATGCCCTAGAAATTCAAAAATAGCAAAATATGCAAAAATATGCAAAATAAAAATTTGTTTATAGAATCGTTAGGTCACGAAACACATTTCGGTCAAACTATAGCTATCTTTTTGACCGAACAATAACAATATGCAAAAGCATATAAATATCGGCCCTAGTTATTATAACGTGTAGAGTTTTTCGACGTTTTTTTTTTTTTTGAGAATACGTATATATATATTTCTCCCGATATCTGCACTTGACCGAAATCGTTTAAACTGCCCAATACGCAAATGTCACGTCGTTTTTGTAGTAAAAAAATTCCAAATAAATATATACATTAATATTACTGCCGTTTATACTGTTACTTATTCGTATATAATGTGTATTTTATGAGTAATAGCAGACTGTCGTATTATATAGCAGTGGCGGTTTTCTGGTGGACCCGACCACCGCGGTAATTATAATAAAAAACAATTTTTGTCCAAAACTTTGCTCCCTTCAAAAATCAATACGTTTATGTTATTATTTTATCACCTGCAATATTCGTTATTTAGTAAATACAGAACGAGTAACACGCGCGTCTATATATATATATATTTTATGAATAGCGCTATTTTTAAAAAGTTTTTCTTTTGTAATTGTGCGTTTTTTTTTTAAAGCCGCAAATAATGATTTTTTTTTCTCCAGAATCGTTTTGAATATTTTACTCTTACAAACGCTTTATTTACTTTCCCTCGCCCCCCTCGAAAGAATACACAGTTTTTATGTTTGACTCTGATCGTTTTATAAAGTTAATGCCATTTTTGTTATTTCGGTTTTTCGGGCGTATTATTCTCGTACACATATTTGTTTTTATTTATATATATATATCACACGTCAGGCTTTATTCTAACGGATCCGAATCGGGTAACAGGAAATGATAAATTGGCAGTTGGCTCCATGAATTTGGTCGCCCTACGACAATGTGCACGTAACGCGTTTACATATGTAATGCGTTCCCGAAAACAGACGTTCTGGAAGGAGATAATAAAACGATTCGAAAAAAAAGAAACTTTCAAATGTTAACTACAATCCTATAATTAAATAAATATAATTAAAATTAATACGATTTCTCGTTATTAACATTTTTTAATTGTATGACTACATTAAGTTTATTTTTAGAAAAATTAAATGTTTAAAAATAAACACGTGGTTTTATACATTTTTTTTTTTGTAGGGTAGAGGTGTATCCGAATAAACCTCAATACAATTTGTTTAGCTTTTTAAAAATCCTTAGAATAAGCCCCGGTGCGCTTTATAAAAAAAAAAATTTATTTTATAAGTCTATAAACGCGAGAAAATCATTGATAACCTCCCAAAAATATATATATATTTTTTTGTTAATTACATCATATTAAATTTAACTCTTTTGCGCTTTTCCCTCGAACCGAACGTGTGCGCGCCCACGAAATATACACGAGAATTTTATTGAAATTCCTCGCCTTCGTTGCCGTATACAGCCGCCCACCGGTCTGTGAGCCAGTGACGTTATCACGGGGTGCAGGCAAGACCCCGGGGCCCTGGACTTGAAGGGCCTCAAACGGACACTCGTGAACACAATTCGTATATTAAAAAAAAAAAAGTTAAATTTTCTATTGAAATTCACTTCGTACAGGAGATTAAAGCGTAAAAAAAAAAAAAATTAATTAATAACTTATTTATTAGTTAATATATATTAGAACGTGTAAATTTTGTGAAATCGATGAGTTTTGGTAAAAAAAAAAAAACAGACGAGTGGCCCGAAGTGTATATGTAATTACGCCACCGGCCCTTATATATTTATTTATTTATTTATTATAAACGTACGGGCTGGGACCTTTTTAACATACAACATATAAGATAACATAGGATAATATAAGATAATATAGGTGAATAATTGCGTGAAATGCGGCCAAATCGAAAGATATTCAATTAATTATAAAATTACCTGCAGGTCGGTGCCGGCCGGCCGAAAATAAAATATTTTGTAATGCGCACACGAAATACGCGAGAAATCCGAGGACAGTATTGTATATTGTTTAAAGCGTAAACGTGTAAACGAAGTACACCATGTACGCCGTACCGCAAATCCGGTTGTTGGACGTGAAGTTAATGCGAAGCACCACTGTACGTACGGTGCACATTGTGTTCCGGCCCAACGTGCAGGTGCTCTACGACGAGTCCGTACAATGTTCCGACGATCTACTGCTGCAGGATACGCGTTCGCATCGACTCCGTCCGTGTTCGTGTGTCGATCATTCGATTTTGTTTTTTCGCCGCCGCCGCCGCCGCCGCCGTTGCCGGGGGTCCGCGAGACGATTTTATTGGACGTCCGTCTAAACGACTCTGTACGCGGGACACAACGGTTTTATCTAAACCGCGGGAGAAAAACGCCTGAAAATAATTTTAAAAAAAAAATATATAATATTCGTATTTAAAATGTGTTTTTTTTTTTCTGAAAATCCAAATAAATTATACGGACGCCCGACGACGGCCTGACAATAAAAATAAAAAACGTTTATAACAACGCGGACAAAAAGTGTGCGTAATACGTCGCATAATGAATTTAACGTTTATTAAAAGCAGGGCTCGCAAACGTTATAATAACGTTTTGATTATAACGTTATAATTGCAAAATATCAACTGAAATGAATATCAAAAAACGTAACGGAAAACAATAAACACTAATTTTAAACTATCACAAATTAAAATGTATCATAAAACGAAATAAGGTATTAACACGTTATATATCAAAATATCGAAAACCGAAAAATAGAATTAACGTTATTTTAATATTTGTATCCAATTTACTACGGAAAATATAAGCTAATGGTGTAGGTTTATTATAGTCCTATAATAAGGCTGGTTTCACACGGACGCGTAAAAATTATTCAAAGATACGTGTCTGAGAAGATGTCGGCTATAGTCAGAAAAGTTTCTATTGGTAATATAATAAACATTTTAAGAAAAATATTCTGCACTGGAATATAGTGTCAAAAATAAATCAAGGTTCTCACTGAAAAAAATGTGTAAAATCAAAAAATTAAGGATAAAAATTAGGACTTTTATAATCAATGAAGTTTAATGAAGTACATTACGTTTAAATGAGATTTGAAAACGTGCTATAGTCTATGGAATATGAATGGATTTATTTATTTGGAAAAAAAATCGATATTAAACCAAATAACGTTAAAATACCGATAAACGTAAAACGTAAATATTATATAACGATAAAACTTTCTTTAACGTTAAACACAAATAATCCGTAACGCAAAAGTATACCATAACGATAAACACTAAAGGTAAATAACGATAAAAAACGTTAAACATTTTTTTTTTTTTCAAACGAGAGCCCTGATTAAAAGGTATAATAAGAATAATTGGTTTTGAATATTATCCGCCAATGTTTGTGTATTAAGTATAATATTCGCGTTTTATAAGTTTTGTACGTTACGAAATTTTTTTTTTCTCAACTGTAAACTATTAATTATAGAATTATATATTCCGAAAATATAAATAATTACGCGCGCCGTGTCGGTTTTTTACACCGAACTGGAGTAAATCGCTTTTTGTATATTCCGCAACGCGTATAACGATAGACGGACGAGTATACTTTTTTTTTTTTATATATCACGCGCTACGAAAATATATGTGAAAATAAATCTCGCGCGTTATAATTACTACCGCCTATACGATAATTAATACCGCGTCGACTTAATTATGATATATCGGAGTTTATACCGTATACTTATGTGGACACGTGACACAACTTTGATATTATATATGTTATATCCGATTGCCATACGAAATAAATAAAAAAAAAACAACTTTGATGATACGAAAACGTGCCGTTATTCAAAAATCGGGACGTTATACACAACGTTATAAGTTCCGAATATTCTAAAAAGTCCGAAAAAAAAATATATATATCGTGTTTGCCGACTTTACACGTATAATTGTGCGTCTATATTAATTATTATTATTATAAGAGGTTACACATACACATACACGAGGACGTATTTAAATAATATTTTACTGGCCATTTGAAAAGGATCGATCTTTCGAGATAATACAATGTCTGTTTAAAACCGATTACACCGATATTATCAGTGGCGTAGCCGGGGGGTGTTTAAACCCCCATTGCCTTTTTTTTTAATACTTTTTAATCTAATAAATGTATACAATTGTATATATTTCATTAATTCTAGTACCTACTGCAAAAAAAAAATATGATATATTTTGTCATTTTACGAGTAAAAGCATAATACTTTTGAAAACTCGTCCACAGTCCAGATTGATAACAATAGATGTCTATAATTATGGTTATGTGCACGATTAAAGATCGACAAGTTGAACGACGAGCTGCATTACTCCGCAGTTCGACACGTTCTCTGACATGACTAATAAACCTCTCTAAATCAGCTGAGAAATTCTACTGCTTCAAGCTCTAATAGTGCATTTATGAGCATTGTGCAACAAAATTAACAAAAAATGTAAAAGCTTATAAACCCCCCTCCCCATTACATAATCCTGACTACGCCACTGGATATTATAAGTATTGAATTATAATACAGAGGGTGTCTCAAAAGAAATTTATATTTTGATGTCTCAATATATAAAAATAAAGGTTGACGATTGTCGATAAAATCTTTATTAATTATTGAAATGTAGACGAGTTCGGAATTTATATTTCTCAAAAACAGTGTCATCCAAATGTGAATCATCACGCTCGCGGCACTCATTTAAAAAACGAACGGCGAAAATTTCTCGTGACAGCTCGGCATGTAGAATCGACCAACGACAAGCGGAATCGCCGTTACTGGAGTGATACGAATACGAAACGGAAGCGTCAGAAACCTTTGCATTCACCTAAAGTCACTGTATGGGCTGCGATGTCGGCGCGAGGAATAATCGGCCCATATTTTTTTGAAGACGAAAAGAGACGTGCAGTTACAGTGAATTCACAGCGTTATGTGAAGACGTCACGCGACCTATTTGGTACCTGAACTATACAAAACTTTCCTGTTTACAACCAAAGGACACGGGTTTCGGCAAGACAGAGCCACGCCACACGCGTCTAATACGTCTCTGCCATGAGTTCGTGAAATTTTCTCTCGCTAATTGATCTCCGGCGGAGGTAACATAAATTGGCCCCCAATAGCAGTCTTGATTTGAGCCCGATGGACTTTTTCCTAACGGGGATACTTCAAATCCAAAGCGTACGTCAATAATCCGACTTTTCTGGCGCAGTCGAGTGAAAATATCTGTATAACGAAACGGCAGCCACTACGGAGTCTACGTGCCGAGCTGTCGTGAAAAATTTCGCTGTTCTTTTAAACGAGAGTGCCGCGAACGTGATAATTCATAAAGATTTTATCGACAGACGTAAACCTTTATTTTACATTGATACGTCAAAATATAAAGTGTCTTTTGAAACACTCTGTGTAAGCGATTGAAATATCAGAAAAACTCGAATTATCCGTTGTGTACGTTTTTTTAATGTTCACGTACGTTATAATATAACGTTTTTTTCAATACAAAATATATAAAACAAAATTACATTATTATATTTATAATACTTAATTTATCAAAATACAACTATATCGTCGTTATGAAAATCACAAAGATTCGGGTAATCTAAGACATCATATGATACGCAACACGCGGATATAATAATATAATATTATTACGTTTACAAAATAATAGTATATTTTAATATTTATATAAATATATTATATTTAGCTGTGTAGATTATACACGTGTGTCAAATTGTGTGTGTGTGTGATAATCGTTCGCATAATTCTGCGTATCGTGGCAAAAAATATATATTATATATATATATATGCAAATATTATTTAACTCGGAATCAAAGACTTTAGAGTATAGGCCGAGTTTTAAATTTCAATTCTGATTGACAACTAATACATACTGGAGTGGTGTTTGGTTTTGGTCAACCGGTACTATGACTATACGGTTTTTGGAAAAGATTTATTATAATAATATACGTACATTTCATTTGATTTACATTATCCGTAAATCGGGAAAGAAGTCCGTTAACCACGCTATAATTATTATTTCGACATTATCAATTTTTTTAATTATATGTTTTATCGGTGTGTATATAAAAAAAGGCGTAAGCCACACATTATATATAGCCACACTTTGATTTTGATATTTCCGATAGGCGATATCGCAACGCGTCGTTATATAATGTTTATTTTCCTCCTGCAGACATAAAATTCCATTAATTCGATTGAACTTCCAATTAACTACGGTGTTCGTTAGACGCCTTTCTCTTCATACGTGAAGCTCCTATAAGGAAACACAATTTTTACGGAATAATTATGTCGTTAACGACGACGATTCGTTAACTAATAAAAGTTCGCGAGTATGACAATATACTAAATGTAACGGGATCGTATTGAAAAAAATATAATTAACTGGTTTTACGACGTATAACGACGTGTTTTCAAAAACACAAAGTTTATTCCGAAATATTTCGTTATTTTTCACCGTGCTATTCGTCTTAAAAATGTAATATTCGGAAAAAAATGTGTTTTTTTTTTCTTTTGCTCTATTGAAAATTTCAGCCAGGGTTTTGTCTCGCAAAAAAAAAAAAAAATTTTTTAAAAAGACATAGTCTTTGGCTGACGTTTCGGACTCATTGCGGAGTCCATCTTCACAGCGATAGTTACTGGTCCGAGGTTGTAACTATACTGATACGCGTACTACTATATAGTTACAACCTCGGACCTGCAGTAACTACTATATGGCTCTGAAGATGCGGACTCTGCAACAAGTCCGAAACGTCAGCGAAAAACCGAAGACATGGGTGTATCAGAAAATATCAGTCGCGTTTGTGTACGCGTAAAAATGAGTTTGTGTCGAAAACGGACAGTGAATATTGCTTGAAGTCGAATTTGAACGCTTGAATTTCAAAAATTCGATAAAAAAACCATTTTGAAAAGTAAAAATTTTCAAATTTTTTCGCGATAAAAAATACAAGTTAACCCAATCGTTTGTGATGATGTATAGATATGTTGGGCCGGGACGAGATGAGCGGTACACCGGCGACCGCGGTCAAGACGGCGACTGTCGGTCATCCGAAGCGGTCCACCACGATGCCGACGACGGTGACGACGACGCAGGGATCGTGGCCGTCGGGCGATTGGATTTTGGAAACGGTGGAACAAATCAACGCTGCGGCCAGGGCCAGAGGGATAAGGGCCGGGGGATCTGCGGGATCGGACCCGTTCGATTACGACGACGACGGAGACGACGAAGACGACGGCACGGACAACGGCGACGAGATCGAAGAGATCGAAATCGGCGGCGACGATCCGTCGTCGACTGCCAGCCCCCAATCGCGGCCGCCGCCGCCGCCGCCGCAGCCGTCACGCGTCGCGGTCGGCCACATGTCCAGGTATCAGTTCAGACGGATAGACGGCCGCCCGGACGACGGCCGCGTGAACGGCACTTACGTGGCCGTGGTGGAAAGCGATCGTCCGCCGCGCGGAGTCGTCTACGATCCGGTGAGTGCGCGGCGCACGGCGTCTGATTGTCTGGTCGCGTACGTTTGATTTTTGAAGTGAAAACTTCTTCAGGCGCGTTTAGCACTTTTTTGTGGGTACTGAATTGAACTGAGCCGTCACGCTCGGCCGTGTAACGCTCGTTCGGGTGAAGTCGGCTCGGAGTCGACTAAGCACGAGAGGAACAGTAGTCAGCAGTGCGAGAGAGAAAGATAGTCGAAGCGTCACTGCTAGAGAGCCTTGATATATAAGAGAGTGGCCAACGGGTGTGATAGCAGCCATTAATCGTCTAAAAGATTCCCGCGTTTTTTTTAAATGTAAACAATACACTTTAATCCCGGGCATTCTACATGTAACACTAACCATATTTATATTCGTAAATTTAGAATTTTATTTTATTGTGTATAAATTGGTTCAGTGGCGTCATTTCAGTTTTCGAAAGGGGGAGGCAAAAGATTTAACTGGCCCCGTTTAACTATTTCCCATTTACATTTAGCTCAATACAATTTCTATTTTACATAATTTTGATATTTTTGTTATCATAGGCATGAATTGCCCGATACATATTTTTTTTGTGGGAGAAAATTCATTACCTTGTAAGCTATAATAAATGTATCATAAATAACTATATAGTACGCAAATATTATCTGTGATTCAAGTTTTGAAATTTCTCTTGTCCAAAATATTAAACACGTTAGAAATGACGTTTTGCGATCAGCTCTGAGCAGCTTGTTCAATATTTTTTCTCTCTTTCTCGCCGTCTTAGCTTTTTTCATTTTTATTTTTTACACTTGCCACTCACAAATGTATATATATTCATAAAACATACGTTTGAAGGGTTAAACAACAGCTAACCTAACATAACCTGCATACTTTTTTATTTTATTATTAATTTAATTTTAATCAACTGTTTGCCACGCTATTTGTTATTATTCATTACTATAGATTTGGTTAGAATAATTTATATTTACATCATAGGTAGGTATCAGCATGAATCATGTCGGCCCACTGTTAACAAGGGGGGGGGGCAAATGCCCACCCTGCCCCCCACCAAATGACGCCACTGAATTGGTTGATTCAAGATTGCATTAGTTTTTGATTAAATTATTTGATAATATTTTTGTGCGCTATAAAAGCACAACCATTATTATTTGATATCTTTCATATATCTATTTAAATAATATAACTTGTAAATAACACAAAATAGTAATGTTACATACGTTTTATTAACAAAATGACTATAATTTACACATTAGAATAGCGTAGGTAGATGGCATAATAAATTGGTTGGTAGGTATACATACTTATTATATTATATTATTGAATATAATACAGTATAAGAGAATAAACAGAATTTAATTTTCGAATTTCGGGTAAAAACAAACGTCGAAATGACAAATTAATAAGCATTTGTGTATGTGGAAAACATTATTTTGGACGATTAATGGCGTCCATAAGCTATGATAACAGCCAGCCAATAGAAAACTTGCACCGAGTTGGCCACTCTCTTATATATCAAGGCTCTCTAGTCACTGCTATACTCGCTCGGCAGAATTCGACTCCTATACTCAATCCGAACTAACCCGAACGAACGTTACACGAGAGAGCATGACGCATCAGTCGCATTCGGTATCGACGTGAAAACAGTGTGCGCCATACCAATAATCACATTTTATTTAAAAATAATTTTTGAGTATAATTTATTTTCATTTTTTTTCTTGAACGTAATTTAATATTATACACGCATATTATAAACTTGTATTTCGTATTATTAATTTCGCCTTGTTGAAGTTTTCACTTCTGTCGTGTGGTCTTAAGCGCACGCAATTTTTTTTTTTTTAGATTCTGAGCGGAGCGAGGAGTGTATTATTGGTTTTACAATGACGTGTGTGTGTGTGTTTTTTTATTCCACGTCCGTACCCAAAAATTCTACCAGAAGGAGTGCTCTCCGATCTTTTCGCGTAGCACCTTTTCCGATCGCAAATCACGTCTAGTTTGTACTTTATAGAGACGTCGTTTTTGGATTTTCTCAATATTTTTTCAAAATTCAGGAAAAACTATTGAAAATTACACGAAAAACGCGATTTCGTCTCGATCGATTGTTATTGTTTATTTATTACGTCGGAGCTCCGCTCGGAATCGTTTTATCGAACGCGATGATTTTATCGTTGCTTTCAGATTTGTGATAAAAACAAAACTCTAATACCTTTATCCGAGTAATTATCGCTTGAGCGATATCCACAACACCCGGCGGCTCGCTACCTTTTTTTTTTCAACTCGTTAAGTCGACGCGTGATACGTGTTTTATAACGCGATAATTAAAATAATAATAAATACTATTATAATTTTTAATATTTATAATAATAATAATTAAAATTATTGAGTTATATAGGTACCCGCAATGCTGGGCAAGTTATAATGTCTTTTTTTTGTTTTTATTCTCGCTAAAATTCAGTTAACCAAATTAAAATCTATTGAAAATTCAAATATGTCAATTGAAATTAACGTACCTTCATAACAACGTAAAAATAAAATTGGTTTTTTTTTTGTAGGAAAAAAATTAATTACGAATTTATATAAATACGTTTTTTTTAGCGGTTTACACCGAACAGTCGTACATTACTTACGTTCACTCGAATGTGTTTAGACGAAATATGTGGACAAATAAATTTTCGATAATGGAATTTGAAAAATTAAACTGATTGGTCAGAAAAAAGGAGCCGGGGAATGTTCCACGCGTGTTTTTATTGAATTTCCAGGCTGGTAATAATAGTGGTCACAATGATTTTTTCGTCGTTTACGGTCAGTGTTCGATATTTTTTTCCATTCATTCTGTACCGCGAGTTCAGATAATTCGGAAAATGTTTTTAAATCATTAACGTAACGCGACTGATCTAATGAATATACAATATTGATCAAATATTTCAGAAGAATAAATTAACTCGTTAAATAAAAATAGTTACATTTTGGGAAAACAAATTTTAATTGTATTTTCTTATCACACACGTATATGTTGACGAATAAAATATATAATGACAAGTTCTTGGGTACGATGAATTTTTTTTTTAATTTTGTATATATATATCGATTTTTATAATTATATTTTTTAAAACATTTCTTTATAGACGCTCGTATAATATTATGTACTCATTAATAGTTCTTTTTTTTTTAAAAAAAGCGGTCGAAAAGAGACGAATGAAAATCCTCTATAATAAAAGTTTAAGATATATTATATAATTGAGATAATGAAGGACCTTTGCATAAATTCACCCGACCACGGGAATGAGAAACTCGAACTGCGCGCCAATCGTTTTAATGATTACTTTACATTGAGTGAACTTTTCATCTACCACAAATTGCAGAGAACACACGGATCAAGCCCATTTCGTATACAGTTCAAGTTTCATTAAAAATCAATCAAATTAATTGCTGTATAAGACGCGATATACACCGCGAACAGAGTTTCTCCGGTTTTGAGTTGATATAAAGCCTCGTAGGAAAATTCGTTCGATGCGCTTTACAATTCGGGGGGAAAAAAAATGTTATTAAAATTCACTTATGCGCATAGAATGTAAATTTTGCTGTTTTCAGGGAGTTTTATGATCAGAAAAAAATTGACTCCGTTTCTTTTCTATAAAAATATAAGACGATAAAATCTGAGTATATACCTACAAGCGCGTCTATGCACGAAAAATAAAATACAGGTAATAACGGCGACAAAATATACGTTTAAAACGGTTTTCCGTCGATAGGTCGATGGTATTGGCCCGATTTAACGGTTCACATTACCAATATGAATATTTAATTTCTAAAAAGAAATATATTGTAATAATATAGTAATAATAATAATAAGGACGAACGTCTAATCCGTATATGTAGTTATGCATTAAGTGAATAATACACGCGTTACATTCAAATCGTATGGAAATTCGTATTCCTCCTATAACGTCGTTGGATACATATAAATATTGAATATGAGAACGGTACAAACGAATATATTATTATTATTATTATTTTATACGTATTGTGTACGTAAATAATAATAATAATAATGTGAATATTTTCCTTAGTCACAGGTTGCGAACGTTATGGTGATATAATATCTAATGTCGCTCTATATATATATAATAGGTACCTATAACAGTTTTGTATTCCGGAAACCTTGTAATATATACTATATATATATATCACAGAAATAAAATAATAAAAATATATTACGTCCGATCGGTGGAAAATTATTAATGTAACTGCAGGTGTTTTCGACCTGAAACGCCGTAATATTATAATATTCACGAATCATTTTAACCAAGAATTCACTCGGTTTCGTTTGCTGCATGGAACGCGAGTGTAAAGCACGCGGTATATAATCGTTTAATTCGCGGATTCGAAACAGAGAAAAAAGAAATTTCGGATTAGAAATTTCGATTTACTTCCACAGTAGGTGTACGCGGTCCTTGGAGTAAAATTTATAAAAAAAGAGTGGTCGAATCTGTTCCCGTTTGAATCGGTTACGTTTATCTACCAGCCTGCGCGGTCTTAACACGTTTTTTTTTTTTAATCGTTTTGAAAATACGTCGTTTTTAAATTTCAAATAAAATAGTAATATCAACGTTTCTAGCAATAGTCAAGACGTACGATGATCAAAAGTAATTCGCCGACAGCTCTCGTGTAGTGAAAAAGCACGAAAACACGGGTGTTATAACGAAATAAAATTACTATTATATTATACACTTTTCCAAAAGTATAACGCGATTTTTTTTTTCTACTTTGTATATCATATAATATTCGGTCAATATTTTCACCGTTTTGAAAACAGATTTTGGATAATCGTGTTGAACAGACTTTTTTTCTCTATTATTATTTCAATTAAACGGTTAATGAATTGCGTTGAAAAATAAATCGCTTTGTATAATATTAGGTACGTGTGCAGTGTCGTGGCGGGCCTGACAAGAATAACGGAATATATATTAACTGAAAAAATTTTGTCCGATGAGAAGGAATGCAAAATCAACACAGAGAGTTGACTCTATTTTCGCCCCATTCCTTTTGAACGTCAAGTGTAACCGCCACTGTACCTAACCTAACCTACGCAAGATATTTCAGAGTAACTGTAACGCCGGCGAATGCGGAAAACGCAGACTTTCGTCGTCGAACAGACGATTTTTCTAAAAAAAATTTCTGTGTAAACGTTTTCGGACTAGAACGAACGTTCGAATGACCTCGTCATACGTCCCGATAACAATTTGTTTGATACAATTTTATCTGAAACGTTTTTCGATTTTCTCTATAGTTTTTTTTATGCGTTTCCTTATCCTTACCCCAAAAAAAAAAAAATTGGAAAAAAAAACTATTTTCTCGACGCGGCACATAAAAATTACGAAAAAAAATCGTGTTAACGTTGTTATAACTGTACTTACATAGTCTAGGAAAAAATTTGAAAATAATTTGGCCAATTAACAATAGTATCTAACGTTAATCGTAAATTATACACGCATTATATACATTGTTAATAATAAATAATATAGTACACACGGATTACAGAAGCTCCGCTCAGAATCGCATTTATCGAATGCGATTTATCGCGTTGTTTTCAAACTTATATAGTAACAACGAAAAACTCTAAAGTCTTTTTATCTACAATAAGTTATTCGTTTAACCGACATCCACAACACGCTTTGGTTCGTTACGCTTTTTTTCTCTTTTATTCCTACTACGAGTATGATTATTATTTTACTGTTTTACTTCGTCCAAATATTGAAGATTTCCACGGTTAACGCGTTCGAGCTTACATATACGTATATAGCGACTTAACTGCATAATATTATATTTTAATATTATTCGCGCGCGCGTCATAACAAAACGGTATAATATTCTTAAATATATAATATACGTATATGTTATAATATACATTTCCTCGGCGGTACTTCAATAATAAAAAAGAGGTAGGAGGAGAAAAAAAAAACGAACTATATACACGAATATATTTCATGTATATGTTATGCGTACTCGTTTAAATTTCGTATACAGTATGTAAATCAATATACCACCTATGTCTGGGGTTCTTAACCGCGGTGGTCCGTGAATCCTTTGAGGATACGCGTAGACTACTCGGTGCTCTGAACTTTTTTTTCGAATAAAATAAATAAAAAAACCTATCTCTCAGGAAAGGAACTCTTTTTTCAAATTTTACAATATCATGTTGATATACATTCTTGATATATAATCAGTCCCTTGTTTGTAAAAAAAAAAAAACAAATTATCGTAGCGCGCCGTTACAATACGAAATGTATATTTCAATAAATTTGCAACAATCGTCACAATACATTATTTTAGACGTATATGCAACGATATAAATACCGAATTTACGTAAACTAACGTTTTTTAAAATTATAAACGAATAATATATATTGTGCGTACCTATATCGACAAACGAAATATAGGTATTATGTACAGTTTCTATTAAACGAAAATATCATCAATTTTCTATTTTATTTATAATAATACATGTTTAACCGTTAATTTTATACGTATTTTTTATAAAATATAAATCGTTAAACGTTAATATCGTAGCAGTTAGGTACCTATTACATATTATTATACGTGATAATTCGCAATAATGTGGTTCAAATAAACCTAAAGTAATAATACTCCGCAAATACCCTTTTAACATCTCTACGCGATAATACTTCGCATCAAACCATTTATATTATTAATAATAATAATTATCGTTCGAATCAAGTCTCAAGAAATACATTATATATATAAATACAATACAAAATAATAGTTGTATCACATTTATCGCGCGTATAAATACAGATCATATTCAAATTAAATCGTTTTTTTAATAACTATCAGTATTTACCTTTCTCTCTCTCTCTCTCTCTCTTTTCTTTATAATGTTTTAGCGCTCGTTTAAATCGAAAATATATATATAAAATTAATAAATTAACGAGATTTTTCTAAAAGAACAAAGAACGAATAATTTAAATAATATTTATTATAATAAACATATATTAACATACAATATACATTCGGTAATATTTATTATTAAAATAAATTATTAAATATATATATTACGTTGTTTTACCTAACCTCAGTGGCGTAACTTGACCACAAGGGGCCCATGTAAAAATTTCTATAATGGGGCCCCTATACTTGCTAAACTGTTATTTTGACATTAATACCACTATTTAAGATATTGCTGTGCATATTAATTTTTCCTTGACAAAATTAATTTTTCTAATCATCATTAATCAATAAAATAAATTTTAAAAATGTCTATTTATATTATACTCGAGTAAAAAAAACCTCGGGGCCCCACAAAAGCGGGGGCCCTTGTGAATTGCGCACCCAACACTCCCGTAAATTTCGCCACCGCCTAACCGACAAATACACGTATTATTATTTTAAGTAATTTTTTTTTTTTTTTTATATATATATTATGGAATTAAATTTTGCGTACGAAATCTTGGTAAAACTTCACTGCGCAAGCAGTATACATATACATTTAAAGGCATCCGTCAGATGTGTATTCGTTTGTGTTTTGAATTATATTCGTTGTTCGAAATAACTTTGGTTCCGCAGTTACCAGCGTAAAGTATGAACGCACTTTGTCTACGTCAAACTACTCAAACAGAACTTCACTTATACGTACATATATATATAGCCGCGGTATCGCCGGTCCGTGAAAATGAAAATTTTTAAACAACTCCGGCGGTCCCTGGCGTTTACAAGGAATCCCGAGGCAAAACAATAATGAAAAAGTGTTCGGTCTGTATATATATATAGGCGTAGTGCGCGTTTTCGTCATTAGTAAATTTCAAGCTTTCATCAATACGATCACGAAATTATATAAACGATCCGACACTTAAGATGAATATCGGAGGAACATTCACATATGCGTGTATACATGCAAAAATGTATTTAGGATTTCGCCTGCGATCTAGGTAACGTTGCCTCCATATTGCAGCGCTCTTCTTCCCTCAAAAAGAGAAAAAAATTTTAACGCAAAATGTTTGCATTAAACAGCGACACAATCGACCGTTCTATTGATATCGTCTATAATCGATTTCATATTTCACGCCTGGATCACTGATCACTGAATCCTTCAATTATACTAGGTATATTATGTTGATAAGATTTAATCTGACTCTATGTATAAAGTACAGGTATTGCTCTAAATTATTAGTAGACGATCATCTGCCGTATTGGTACGTCTAAACTATCTTTAGGAGAGTTATATAATAGATATAATAGATCTTATTGTGAGAAATATTTAGATGAGCTGGACAGAACATACAATTTAAAAACATTCTCAACGCTATGAATTGACGAATGATTTATAGACGTGTATACGTATAACATTACTCGAAATTATTTATTAAATTGTCGAAAATTATTAATATTTGTAAACGTTCGCATCCAACACAATAATTAATACAATTATATATAAACCATTAATCAAAATAAAACTGAAAATATAATTTAAGAATAAGGTTAAAATAGTTCAAATATGCGTCATAACGGAATTTTAATTTGTTTAACTAAATCTAACGTATAGAACATCTAACTTGAATAAAAATTATACCGCGCCGCTGGCGATTGTGCAGAGGACACTATTTTGTTGCCACTAAAAAAGTGCCGCCCGGAGTGATGTCAACCTCTAAATACGTCGCTGTTAATGTTCAAAAAATATTATTACTTATGTTCAAAAAATGTCTACCAATTTTCAATTATTAGATGTTGCGTTCTTCAAGTTATAAAAGGAGTGTAATTTTTGGTTTTAAGGACTGAAGATTATATTATATACAACCTATAGGCCCTACGTTACTTGAACTATGCATTTAAAATATCTTGACAGTCCAAAATCACGATTTTTCTTTTTTTATTACCACTTTAAATTTTTTGACAAATTGTATTAACTCCGTAGCTCCGCTCAGAATCGTTTTATTTCAAATTTATAGCAATAAGAAAACTAAAACTTTATCTAAGTATAGTAATAATTCTCTCATGCGATAATCCACACAACACCCGCGGCTTGCTACCATATATATAAGTATTTTTTTTATAAACTTAATTGTAATCTATTATAATTATAAAACTATACGCATATTTATTAATACTGTAATAATATTTATTACTGTTAATCGTAAATATTTAGAAAAATTATACTTCTTATGTACAAATAAAATTAAAAATAGAAATAATTTTGTTTTTTTTTTTTATGATCATACCATCTCGAAATTCGTTTCGCCTTCTCCTTGAACATTTGGTCTAGCTAAGGACCTGATATTTTCTATACGGTTATTGTACCGTACGCGTAATATAATACACTCAATCGAAAACGTTTCTATAATAACAGCTGTTGTACACGTCTTTATAAATGTATAAATACCTAAATAGATTTAAATAATAATTCGTGTATACTATATACTGTACACATATGCACAGGGGACGTGGGTATTTATATATATATATATATATATATTACGTTTTATTTAGTTTAATAAATATGGTCATAAGCATATATGTATTATGTACATATATGTAGGCTTCTTGTCAGTAAAAATATATATATAATAATGTATTATTATTTATTTTTATATGTACTATTGAAACGTTTCGTTTTTCTGATTGCAGGTGAGACAGAAAAAACCGAAACCCGCAAAATAATAATTTCAATCGAATACAACGTCCGCGCAAATATCCGAGTCATTCATATAGCCATACAGACCGGAAGAAAACCATTGGAGATTGCCATTTATATAGTTACAAAAAAAAAAAAAAATGACAAAAAACAAAAAAAATAAAAATTTTAATTAAATTTGATCGTATCAATCAAACGATATAAAATTATATATATAAATATACTTGTGTGTTTAAACATTTTTCTCGTTCATTTTAATGCGTATTGATTTTTTTCTTTTTTTTTTTCAATATTACGACCAAAAAATTGTCACTATATATCGCGTTTTACTTTAATTCTCGTGTATAATGCGAGTTATAATCGTGTGTGTGTGTGTAATTAATTATGCAAACATTTACATACCATATATGTATACATTTTATTGTACGAAATAATGATAATTATGTGTATTAATATTTAATAGCGCGTATTATTATTCTAGATAATAATATATATTTAATATTATAATATATATATATACGTTAAAATTAATAATTTGAACACCACGCGAGTTTTTCTCGGTGTGGTCCCGCAGTATTCAGTAGAAATAAATAAATATGATATTCCGTTTTTTTTTTTTAATTATTACTATTATTATTTAAATGTTAGCCGTACGATATAGGTAAAACCGAAAAGATTGTATTTTTTTCTTTCGGTTCTTAATTAAAAGGCATTTATAAGTTTGTGTATTACGCAGTGTAACTACTTTATATATATATATATATATATATATATATATATATATATATATATTATAAAACGGAGACATTTTTTAAATAGTAATATATTATACGTACGTATATGTATATCGTGGGAGAGAAAATAATATATTTGTTGTAGACGACGAAAGGGTTGTATACTTATATCCGTATAAATAAATATATATATATATAGATGAGTTTCACTGCGCACGTTATTTAAATTTATACAAATATCATTTATGTCATATTATATATATATATATGTGTCCTAATTATTAAACGAATCTATTCATTTCATTTATCGCGTATTCGTATGCCAGCTTCTTATTGCGCGTACCTATAACCTGTTCCGTGGTCACGTCACTGCAGTATATTATAATGTGTAACCGCACTAACCAGAAACGTATTATACGCGTGAATAATATAGTTGAAAACGTTAATTGTCTAAACATTTTCGTCGACAATTTGACTTTTGTATAGATTTATGAATTTGAAATTGACAGCAGAAAAAGTGAAATGCAGTAATAAGTACATTAGTCGCGATTCGTAGACCTTCATAATAATATATATGTACTTTTATACAACGTTCCGAAAAACATAACAATCGAAACGGCAGGAAAATTCATCGACTATAATCGCGGTCGGAGGAGCAGCCGACAAGAACAGCTGGATTTCTAATCGATGTCGTCTCAATATACACGAGTTAGTACCTACGCGTAACTTTCTTTAGAGCAGTCGTTTAACGATTTTTTTCAAAGTGCCTAATAAAAAAAACTACCGACAAATTACATAAAACGCGGTAAAAACGCGATTTCGTCGAAATCGATTGTCGTTGTTATTTCTTCGTAATTTTGAAACTACTTTTGAAACATGTAAATTTATATCAAGGGAAACAATTTTTTCAAAAAAATTACTTTCAATTTTGGGCTAGACGTGTCTCGGACAAGTATTCCGGCTCGTAAAAAACTGGCAATCGACCTGGCTATACGAAGTTTGGTTCGACATTGGTGAGACGTCGTTTTCAAAAATTAATTTAAAAAAAAAAACGAGTATCGAAATGAATTAACGGATCCTTACTTTGAATTTATACAAATACGTATAAGCCGTTCTCCACGAGTTCCCGATTTGAAAAAACCTAGCCGAGGAAAAACCATAGTTTCTCGCATTAAGTTGCTTGGTTATTTCTATTTTATATTATGATTTTTTTTTTTTTTTTTTAATATTTTTCAAATCAGTAAATTTATAAGCCTTCGTATCGGGTTTTGAAATAAAACATATATAATATATGAATTAACAGACACTTTTTTTTTTCTTCTCCGCGGACCTCGTTTATTATTCGTTATTTTAATCTTCCGGACTCCAATAGAAATTACTTGCCGACCGGGCCTGCGTTAAACGCGTTGCCTCCTTCTCCGTAGAAAAATTTCTGTGGACGCCTTTGTACGGTCGAAGCCAAAAGGATTTAAAAGAATACACCACATTTGGCGCTGCAGCGCGGACAATAATATTATTGTTATGTTATTATTACTGCAGATATGCAGGACGTCCGTGTGAATGAAATCGCAACGGTCAATGATCCGTTGAAAATTATATTGTTATGATATAATATACACGGGAACATAATATATTTTATTATACATATAATATGTACTTTACGATATATATATATATATATGTATATTGAGAGTGTAATTTTATTTGATCAAGGCACCGGAGAGTTTAAGCAGATTTCAACGACGATAATATAATAAATGTTTTTAATATAAAAACACAATTAAAAAAACAGTACAAACAGGATAGTTTTTTTGAAAACATTTTTAA
Organism: Slavum lentiscoides; assembly: GCA_032441835.1. Classification (NCBI taxonomy): domain Eukaryota; kingdom Metazoa; phylum Arthropoda; class Insecta; order Hemiptera; family Aphididae; genus Slavum; species Slavum lentiscoides. The sequence goes on along the minus strand of CM063721.1, from coordinate 297,637 downwards.
TTTGAGTCTCCCGGACAATTAGTATATACGTTTCCGCGTGTAAAAGTTATGCGAGTTTATAGTGCGAAAAAAAAAACGCTTAAAATATTATTATTTAATTTATTATTATTAATTTTTTTTTTATATATATAAACCGATTGATTTTCTCTGTACATTTCAAATGTACAAAAACGAAATTATATTACGAACACTCTGAGTAGAAGCGTGCAGTGTGTATAATGCGCGAAAAGGAACTTTACTATCGCGCGCTTATATTGTTGTTGTTAACATATATTTGGCACGCGCGGTGTTTGTATATACGTTTCTCTCGCGAGCATATTGTTTTTTTTTTTTAACAGCGATGAAACAGTATAATATAAGTATATTATTATTATATCAAAAACATTTTTCCCAATTAACATTTTTTTTTTTTATGTTACCGCTTATGACGCACGATTATCGAATCCGTTCGTCTTGTGGCAACTCGATATTATTATTGTTATACGCGTATAATATTGCAATATACAGCTGGTATATACGAAACCGAGACTACCAATATAATATTATTATATACTTTGTACCTACGTAATACGCGAATAATACGTTATTATCGTCGAATAAAGCTTTCGAACATTATGTATAGGTATATATAGTGAGTGTACCACACATATTGTGGTCGGATTATTATGAAATGTTCACATTTCTACGATGAAATAATTAAAAACGAAGAAACGAAGAAAAAATAAATAAATCTGAGAAACTATAATACCAGCCCCATTATTTATTATCCAATTATAATACGCGATCTGTTACTGCGGCTGTACCTATAATGCAGAACATATATACGGTAATCGCTTCGAGGATTTTATTCCTCTCTATTTTCAACCATTTATACTATGATAATAATAATAATAATGCGTGGAAATACTGCAATGACAATACAATATATTATACGCGAACCGATTGGAACAAAATTTTTTTTTTTAAAAATGTCTTCGGGCCGTCGAAAACCGTGCAGGAAGCGCAGTAACGATGCTGCACAATACATATTATAAAAATGTGAATCGTAGTCGCGTATATAATAATTATATATTTCCGAATTTGCCGGCGAGAGGGGAATGATTGTGGCGTGTAGTATAGCGAACGATTCGTTATAATGCGAACAAAATATATTCGCAGCGAAAACATCACGATATAGTGCGATTAATAAATAATAATAACGATCCGTGCATTATACTGTGTATGTAATTGCGGTTTCTATAAGTATATAATATTATAATATATTTCCACGATACGATTCGTCGAAAATTCTCTGTGCAAAAAAATAGGTACTCGCGTATATTCGACGCGTCTAAATATCTATACACGTGCGAATGAGGTTTTGAAGTAATTCAAGATGAAATTATTATTCCGACACAACAGCAGCTTCCTACACAGAAAGTATATTTTCGACAGAAAACTATATATACGCATATATATATAAAAGCAATTAATTTTTTTTTTTTAATTATCAATCATATAAATCCCTTCAAATGACTGCGTGTATTGTGAAAATATAAGCGATTCACTTGGTGCTCTATATAATATATAAGTATACTACAAAACCCCGGGCCGTGCAGTCCATCTATAACGGAATAAAACGTTCGAGTTGAAATAAATAATATTGTACTGAATTTTTATGGATACCCGCGCCGTGTCCCGTGTACGACATAGGCGGAAATCTATTAAATTTTCTGGGGGCTAACATTTTTAACATCAGTCATAATCAGTCAAATATCCAAAATACATACAAATTATAAGATATTTGGGTGAGGCTTAGCCCCCATTTCCGCCTATGGTGTACGAACGAATAAAAGTTGCAGACAAATTATATAAGACAACGGAATACGCAACCGCACCAAACGCGACGTATCGAAAAAATATTCAAATAAAAAAAAAAAGTCTCCATTAATAGAAACACGACACACGTGTATATATATATATAGGAGGAAAAGTGCTTGCAGTGTACTGAGATATTCCGTCTCGAAACAAAAAAAAAAAAATTATTATTATTATTCAGTTAAGATTATTCGGGAAAAATACTGAAAAGTCTTGCGCTAATTGCCGGAAACTTTACTACAGACGTTCAGCACACAAGCCACTTCTCAACGAACGCCGCGGATCCGTGCGCTACAGCAGCCGGGTCCACCTATATAACCGCTATAAATAAATAATTATTCTGGAACGTATCGACGATAGAATAAAACGTGTACGTTCACGGCCCTATAATATAGAAAACATTGAAAAAAGCTCTCGGCTCCGTGTGCAGTGGCGACGAACGACAAAATCGTCGGATTTCTATAAACGTATATATATATAAAATGTTAACGACGCGTTGCAATTTAATAATAATTAATATTAAATGTAAATTAAAACCTTTCAAGGTTTTCGCGTTAAAAAAAAAATTGAATTCGCACGGATCGGATGTTATTGGCGAAACGCGTTAAATTCGAAACGATAAATCGTACTCACCCGCGATCATCGAACAGCTGATGAAATCAAATTTCGATCGTTGATTTTTACCACCCGCCAATATACTTCGTATTATATTATACGCGCGCAGCAGCGCCGGCGCGTTGTCTGCTGCTGCTGCTGCTGCTGCTGCTGCAGCCGTCGTCGTACACCTGCAGCGATTTACAATATTATGCGGCCGGACATTTATAACAATAATGACAGAGCGCGTTTCTCCGGTATTGGTATACACCACGTATATATATATACAAATGTAATCGGAGTGCTAAAATCGTTCAAAAGATAAAATCGAATATTACGCGGTCGTAGAACAGAAAAAACAAAAAAACAAAAAATTGTGTTTATTATACAATAAAATGTATTTGTGTGTATGAAAACACCTAGTATATAATATGCTCTTCCCTGATTATACTGCACCTACTACGAATATTATATCATACCACTATATATATATATATACACAAGTATATAATCAGGGGCGTATTTAGAAATTTTTTTTGGCGGTGGGGGGGGGGGCTAAGGCATTGAGTAAATATCGTGGTTGAATTATTTCTAAATTCTAATCCAAGACTAAATCTTAAAAATAGGACGAATTACCAAATTCTCGACATTTTTAAAAAAGACTACATATTAGGAATTTATTAAAAATATTACATCCTATAGCCATAGGGCATATATAGGAATCAGTAAAGAAAGTTCCTGAAATTTCGGGGGGCTAGAGCCCCATCAGTCCCCCCCCCAATAAATACGCCCCTGTATATAATTGATGTCTTGGCCACTATAAAAGCCAGCTTATTAAAAATTAAAATTCTGTGTCCGCTTATACCGAATTTAAAAAAATTATATGTATATATAATTACATTTATAAAATAACGAATAAAGAACTTCATTTTTGTTAATATAATGAATTACGAAATACGGCGCGAGTATAAAATATTATAAATATAACGCTTATTTAATCATTTTTTTTTAATTTTATTCAAGTAATATATTAATAGACCCAGGGGTCGACCAAGACAAAGATGGGCGGACAGAGTAAAAACGGATCTCACGGAAATTTCAGAAGGAACAAGGATTGAAGATAGCGAAAACAGAGAGAGGTGGAGAGGAGTGGTTGAGGCAGCAATGGTCCTAAATGGACTGTAAAAGCTGAGGAAGAAAGAAGAAGAATATATTAATAGTTGTTGATTTATCTTGTTGTAACGTTACCTATATATGCTTTATTTTATTTTTTTTACAATATAAAAACATTGTAAAGATCCAGAACGGGAAATTATCGACTCGGTGCTATAGCGCTTTTGTATGAGCATATTATATAGAGATATCAATGTTAATACAGACAATGATATTATTAGAAATATTCGCAAAAAAAAAAAAAGTCGAAAAAGGAAATTTATTTTATAATATATATACGTATATTATTAATTTTGAATAAAATATAAGTTTTTTTAAAGTTTATGCTGCTTAAATCGTTATATTATGTAAAAAGAAAACGTTTTTTTTTTTGTATCGAATAAAATTAAAAATCGAACTGCGTATGTATGAAATATGAATAAAAAATATTTTTCGTAGTCCCCTCCCTGCCCCCCTCAGCGCTTATCAAGAACCGCTACTGGCGTATACAGTATTATTCTTATATGAATTGAACCGACACCGAAATGGAAAACATTTTTGCCATATCGTATATGAATATATATTATATATAAAAACTCTTTTCGAGCCAAATTATACATAAAAAAAAAAAACGGTGTTTAAATATATAAAACTGCCTGCGTAATGCATATATAACCGACACGTGTTTCGAGAAATTTTCTAGGGTAAGTAAAATATTGTTTATCATGAAAACACGCTCGAACGCGGCAGTTATTATATTATGCTCGACGCGTTTATTTCGTTTTTATATATACATTTATTTTTTTCAAAATTATTTTCTAAAAACCTTTTTCGCTATATTATATACGTATGCCATTATAAATTATTTTATGTAATATGTAATATATATATATATATATATATTTATCGTCATCCGCGCCATATAATAATTAATAATATATTATAACGAACAACATTATATTTTTGGCCTTTGAATAAATATATACAATCCCCGATATATATATATTATTATGTTCGAACGGAATTTCTTCATCAACGAATAAATCATTTCGTTAAATAAAACGGCTGATATGTTACATATTAAAATGAATACATATAATATAAACATCAATATATTATATAGTAATAATTATTATCGAAAACGCTATTTATCAACGACGAGTACGACGATCGAGTCATAAAATAATACGCTCCGCACACGTACCTATATAAATACAGAAATTCAACATATTATATAATTGTATATATATATTTTTTTTTTTTTCGATATTGCAAATCAATGTTTTCTAAAGACAATATACGCTGATGTTTTCTGTTTTTTATCTGTTTGACACACTTAACAGCCGTATACACGTCACGTATATATTGTTATTAATTGCAATATAATAACTTTATATATATACCTAAATATTATTATTATATTTTTTAATACGAATTTTTCTTGGACATGTACTCGGAAGTAATTTACAAAAAAAAAAAATATTTTAAGTGACGTACCTACACATTTTTTTTTTTTTAATGGCAAAGGTGTAATACATTTTTTTTTCTATCGCTTATTGTTTATTGTATATATTATGTGTATAATAATCGGTCGATCCGCGATTTCGGGATAATATTATATAGTCTGTCCTAATAGTAAAATTTATTCTGCAGCGCAAACAGCTCTTTTAGCTAATATAGAAAAATTTTAGTTTACAATTCAATAATATAATGCGGCTAATATAGTGACGTTTATTCTATTTATTTTATTTTTATTATATATTGGTATATGTATATATAAATTATTATTATAATTAATATAGTGTAATATTTGATATAACATACGGTGGGGACAAGGGGGGAAGAAGTTGCCCCCAAGTAAAATTTATGTGGGTGGTAGGTTAGGTCAGATCAGGTTCGACAAATGCCTCCTTTTTCAGTGCGGCCTGATACGAGAAACGTATACATACATATATGTTAATAATAATAATCATTCATTCATTCGACTGTATTTATATAACCCATTCATTATTCAAGCAATGTAATTAATGTAATTAATTCGATTATTTTGAATTGGACTATACTAATTATTCGATTTTTTTTTCTTTCGATTATTCCCATTACTACCGCGGCGGTACCCACCGCATGAACTAATATAATATGGACTGGTATAGTCAGGGCCGTATTTAGAAATTTGTCGCCCTGGGGCAACCAAAAAAAAAAACGCCCCATTGGCCATTATAATATAATACAAATTTAATGCAATATGAAAACAATTTTATTTTTAATTTACAATTAAAATTTAGCCGCTCCTTCATAATCAGCCGCCCGGGGCAACAGCTCCCTGTTGCCCCCCCCCCTAAATACGGCCCTGGGTATAGTGACCTGGCTAGCGGGTGGTAGTGGTGCGTATTCAGGTTTTTAACTTTGATATATGGTTTATCCAATGTAATTTTGTACAATTTTTATTATTAAAATTTTATATTTTTATATTTATTGCAATTTTTTATCCCCTCTCATAGAACGTTCGTAATAATTACGCCGTTGCGCAACTGTATCTACTGATTTCGAGTATTACGCGCGGCGTTTAATAATAATTTAAAAAAAACAGAAATAAATGATATTAAATGCGTTTTGTATTTCAATCTATAATGTATATTTCAATAATCAATCACGACAGAATCGATCTCAAATAAAAGTTTATTATATCACATGACAATAATAAATAATAATAATAATAATAATAATAATAATAATAATAATAATAATAATAATAATAATAAAAAAGTTATCTAGACAAGTGAAATTTTCGTCCGAGATAATGATACAATATGTGTTTACAGATTATTTGTGTAAACACCGCCGCCGATCGAGAGTCGTGTCCTGCATGGCTGCACATAGACACGAGCGTCTAGAGACCGGGCCTCGATATCAATTCTTATCAGTTATCACAACCTGTTACCACTTAATACGTACATCAAATATCAATTGACATTTCGTCTTTTCTGTCGAGGTGTTGATTTTTGTGTTTGAAGCGTGTTACAAATCGTATAATTATTTTAAAATCACGTTCCTGTTTATATATTCACATATTATAATGGTAGCGTCTACTATAATAGTTGAATTAATTTTAAAACGTTTGCGTTATTATCGATTAATAATTCGAAAGACAATGTTAACAATAATAACAAAAAGCCATCAGGCACACTAAAAACTGGGGAAAATACATAAATAAATATTAAAAACCCGTGTTTTTCGGCTTTCAATATTGAAATTGTTTTTCGATTAGCACGCTCAATAACGAAGTGAAATTATTAATAAAGATAATAATATTGAATTTCGTTTTTTAACCGCGTAGTCGAAAAAAAGTCAAATTGTTACGTATCAAATTGTACGATACTGATAACTATAGAGACCGGATTTTGCATATATAGTGCATGTTCACATTTTTGTAAGCAATTTCATGCAGTAAATGGGTTTTCATCAATCATACTTAAATGAATAATATTTTTATTTTGCATATTTTGGGTACAAGTGCGTATTTTAAATAAAAACGCATGTTTTTGCATATTACGTATACACTAGGTATAAATTTAAATGTTTTAATATAATTTTATGTACAATATCATTATATATACATTTTTTCCGCAATACAAAAATTGAAAATATTTTTAAAAATATATTACGTTTTCGTATTAGTTATAGTAGATACGTAGGCGGTATTCACTGCATACTGGTTTTCTCATCGTATATTTTTATCTTGTCGACTTTTTTCGAAATTTTTGAACGAGTTACGAATTCTATATTATTAATCTTTCTGAAAATGAAAATAGCATATTAAATAAAAAAAAAAAAAAATGTTCCGAAATTATTAATAAAAATAAAGGCTTGCTAATTTTAAAAGGAATTTCTAAAATACAACAATAGGCGAGGATGTTGACTTGAAGAGTTCATCTATCAAACGTTTTTCCCCGGAAATGTTGTCGCGTTTTAAATATGCGCCCATAACAAGCGTTGATTTGGAACGAAGTTTTTCTACACACAAACATATTATCATACAAACCGCCGCCGTCATAATTTAACTGAGATCAATATGGAATATATTATTGTTACTTATTGCTTTTTCCAGCAACGAATAAATCGTATATTTTTTCATCTTAATTCATTTTTATCGTCATTATATAATATATTATAATATTGAAGTTTATTATTTTTTTTTCATAATTTACGTTTTGATTTTATAACTTTACAATAAATAAACAGCTGTAATAATCAAAAATTATTTTGCACATTTTACGCTTTTTAAGTGCATATAATTCCGGTCTCTAATAGCGTTTTCCACATGACTGTCCTATTGCACCTAGAGCGGGCAAATGATATCACTCGAAAACTCGCCCAGTGCTGTCCAGTTCAGTATCATATGGAACACGATTTTTCGTTATGAAAATGTTATCAATTATTTTATCTTTGATAACGATTGTGTATACCGTTACCACAAAATTCTGTGCTATATTCCGTCGTATTCCATGTGTGCTCTACTCGTTAACTCGTTTTAAAAATCGTTTTTATTAACAAAAATTTTTAACGAAAATGATGGTTGGCACTGTTATCAATAAAAGATAAGGCGCACCCGCTCGAGGAGCTCGTGCAATTATCACTGCACTCAGTGCAAAAAACTGACAGAGTGCATACATGTGAAACATAAAGACTCGCACTATAGTTGTGAACTAATATTCCATAATATGGAACATAAAATAATTACACCAGTGCAATAGTGCAGCCATGTGGAAAACGCTACAAGTGATAAGTGATAAGAAAATTGATATTGAGGCGCTGTCTCTTATAGACGCTCGTCGCGGGATCGGCGGTGACGGTGTACGCCGTACCGGACAGATGTCGTTGCGGACGGCACCGAGATTTCATTAGCGTTTTCGCGTCCATGGAGTGTGTGCGTGCGTGTGTGTGTGTGTGTGTGTGTACGCGGCGCGCGCGCGTGTCCGATAATGCAGGTGACTGCGGTGATAATAAGAATCGCGTGACCTTAAAAAAAAAAGACTCCGTGTGGTCGCCGGAGGCCGGAGTTTCGACAACAACGTGAACGAGGACGTCGGCGGCGGCGGCGGCGGCGGCGTTATCGAGTATTGCAGACGACGCGTCGACACGACGTCTCGATTGGAAGAAGAATTGTTTTGTCGCGCCGTACGATTTTTTTTTTTTTTTCTGTACTCTGTAGCAACAACAAAGAAAAAAAACGTTTTTTTCTACGGTGCACGTCGTCGTTGACGCGCAGACCGTCGCCGTGTAAACGAACACTGGTGTCCGCCGGACCGGTGCAACAACAGCAGCAGTAGCAGCGTTACGTAATTTTCGGACACTACCGCAACGGCGTGGCTTCACTTGTTGCGGCCGTCCGTCCACCGATTTTAGCGGCTCGGCCCCGTTCCGATGTGCCGTTTGTGTCCGCGCGCCGAATACTGCTGACAAGTACCATGTACGTACGCGGTTCAGTACCGCCGTTGGCCCGTTTGCTGAGAAACCGATCGCTGCCGTCGATAGCCGTTTGCCGCCGTCGCGATCACACTGTTGCCGACGGCACCGTCGCTGACACTTCAAAGGTGGTTAACGTCGTACGACGATATTCTTTTGTACGGCCGTGCAAACGTCTCCGCGGTATGCTCGCATTTCGCCTCTTCCACACTCTTTCCGTTTTTTTTTCTTCTTTTTTCGTACTTTTTAATAATGACAAAACGAATTGCGCCACACCTCGATTACTTGGGTACTCTTACTTCTACTCGTACTGAGAACGCACGTGTCAGTTCTGTTCGAGAATCTCGAGTACGTTCGACCGGTTTGTCGTTTTCAATTTCGACACGCTGTCCACGTGTATTACGAGCACCGTTACTGTAGGAGACGGCCGTGAAAGAACATTGTTGTTTTCTTTCGATTTCGTACGCGCGTTACGAACGCCGGTAAAAATCTGTTTTTCAATTTTCAGACTGGAATCGTTATCGGTGCGTATGTCGACGATTCTGGAGAGAACGTACAGCTCACGTCCACTGCTAAACAGATTATTCAAGACAGTAACGATACAATTTTAAATGCGTTGAAAATGTGAGTATCGTCTAGCCGCCCGTGTATGAAATAATGGGCGACAGAATTTTATTGATTTGTCTGCATTTGTGACGTCCCACTTATCTCTCTACACTGTTGTATTAAGTTTACATTATAATTTTAAATAGGTAGGTAGGTATAGAGTTATTAATATTTAGTTATCGTGAAATGGTTATATGTCGAGCATTTATTAAATTATGACATTAAATATTAAATCTTCGTTGTTACGTTCGTTAAACCGTTACAAACGCATTGTCTGTCTGTTTTATTTTATTTTGCATTCGTAAACGCGAAGCTGAAATAATAAGGAATGATATGTTTTTACTGATGTGTCACAAGTATTAGGCAGTGTTACACGAGTAATAAATTAATGAGTAGGTAGGTATATTACTTTTATCGCGGCATTTATTAAAATTTAACTCTTCTTATTTATTATTTTTGAAACCGTATGGTTTGTGAAAAACGCATTTAACACGACTAAGTAACCTAATTTCTCTTGGTAAACAAACGTTTCTGTTCTTAACGTTTAATCTACGCTTTCCGTACCTATTAATAGTGTAGAATGATTGTAAAAGTGATATACCTATATAACTACACGAGAGTAACTCATTTTTAATATTTTCACTATGCCTCTACGATATGTTAATGTATAATATACTAAAACACATTATTTCTTATTGTTTCAGTTTGCGACATACTAAAATGTATTAAAATTAAAATTAAAACTATGTCTGACATGACGGAAGAAGACAATTCCGGTTCACGTTCAGCCAAACGTCAGTACCTGGATACAAACGAGTGTTCGCCGTCTTCGTCATCCGATTATTCGTGTCCCGTTTGCTATGAACTTATCCACGAAGCGCATATTACGAAATGCGGTCATTCGTTCTGCTATAGTTGTATATCACGGGCAATAGAAACGAAATCTTGTTGTCCGAAATGTGGTAACGTACTGGCCGGAGGAATTCGTGATGTATTCCCAAATTTAGCGCTCGACAAATTGGTAAACAATTATAAACTGTTGAATGGCCGGAAATTAAACAATTCAAATAAATTGGGTATAGTACACGGTTTACGTAATTTCGTTACCGCTGAATCGAAAAAATTATCATTGTCCGACGTGGACGCCATGTTGGAATTGTTGACCCGTCGCAAACACAAACTCGAGGCAGAATCGGCCTTGGCGCAAAATAGATTACTATTTGAATTCCTAGAAAAGTTATTGTTCGACAAGGAATCGCAACTGCGGCGCGTTGGGAAACAAGTGGAACTTATAAAAAAAGACGTATCGTTTGTAAAGAAAATGTTAAAAGAATGTGAAGCAAAACGACCTGCGCCTTTGGATACGGAAAAGTCTGACGCCGCCCTTTCGATCATGAGTGGCCTCAACAACTGTGTTCCGGGTAATATTCAACGTCGACGCATGTGTACACACTTTGACGATTTTGTAGATTGTTATTTTTCGTTGAGAGCAAAAGAACTGGTGTTCGGCCATAAACATCCGAACGAAGAGGACGAACGATTTATGGAAAACGGATTGGACGAATTTCGTGAAAATTTAGTGAAATTTTCCAAGTTCAACTCTCTGCGACCGATAGCTACGTTAAATTATGGCACAGATATATTTAATAATTCGACGATAGTGTCGAGTATTGAATTCGACAAAGACGACGAGTACTTCGCCATTGCGGGTGTGACTAAACGTATCAAGGTGTTTGAATACGATTGCGTGTTGCGAGACACCGTTGATATTCATTATCCTTGTGTAGAAATGATATCGTCTTCTAAAATATCGTGTGTCAGTTGGAATTGTTACAGAAAAAATACTGTTGCCAGCAGTGATTACGAAGGAGCCGTATGTGTATGGGACGCAGGCACTGGACAACGCACTCGTGTATTTCGAGAACACGAAAAACGGTGTTGGACTGTCGATTTCAATAAATGTGATGCATCTTTAATGGCTTCTGGGTCGGATGATGCGCGAGTAAAATTATGGACACTCAATCAGGACAGATCGGTTGCGTGTCTAGAAGCAAAAGCGAACGTTTGTTGTGTCAAGTTCAATCCCATAGGGGCTACTTATCTTGCGTTTGGTTCTGCCGATCATTGTGTCCATTACTACGATTTGAGACATGCTAAACGAGCGTTATCAGTGTTCAAAGGCCACAAAAAAGCCGTTTCGTATGTGAAATTTTTGAACGGAAAAGAAATGGTCTCTGCGTCAACCGACAGCCAGTTAAAACTTTGGAACGTGGACGAATCGCACGAAGGCTGTGTGCGATCTTTTGTTGGACACGTGAATGAGAAAAATTTTGTAGGATTAGCTACCGATGGCGATTACATAGCTTGTGGATCTGAAAACAATTCTCTTTACGTATACTACAAGGGGCTACAGAGAAAATTGTTCACTTTTAAATTTGAGCCAAACACTGCAATATTAAGTGTAGCAGAAGACGAAAAGGATAGACGGAGAGACGATGACATTAATGAATTTGTTTCCGCCGTGTGTTGGCGCCAGTCATCCAATATACTCATAGCTGCTAATAGCCAGGGAATCATTAAAGTTCTTGAACTTAAATAGTTTCATTTAATTACCGAGAAATTATGTATCATTAAATATTAATGTTATTATTTATTTTTATATACAACTGTGTTGTACTCCTCATTATTATGCATTATATTATATATATATATATATATATATATATATATATGTGTATTTATATATACATTTTTTCATTTTTTTTTTTTTTTTTTTTAATAGTTATTTTGTTTATAATGAAGAAGTCTGCTGAGAAATATTTTCATATTATTACGTATCGTATTTAATTTGATGTAGAAAATGACCCACTAAGTTTTGTGTTTTGAAAAACCTAATACCCTACATTGTATTGATATTATTAGACGATTAAAATTGTGTTGAACATATTTGATGTAAATTAATAATTTAATTTGAATGTAAATGGACTTGAAATATATAAGATTACGATTACTTTTAAAACTTTGTTGACAATTTTAATTTTTTCATTCGTTATTAGTTTTAAAACTATACAGTAAAAAGTATATACATAAAAATAAAAAAATTACGCTTGTTATTATTTTTAGATTTTTTTTTTTTGTTCTTTTTTGTGTTTTTTAGGGGTAAAGGTTTTTTGAAAAAGGGAAAAACTCGGTTATTTTATAACACGAGTCCGAAGTATGGAACAATTGCTTTAGTTGGGATCAGTAAAGCAAAATTGGATGATACAGATTATGAAAATGGCATTGATCCCCAAAAGGAATTTGTACGCACAGCGACTGCAAGTAATACAATAATATTGTGTAATGGCAAGTTGATCAGTTTGTGTTCATTACAAAATATTATTTTAGATGGTTGTCGGAGTCTTGTCGATTGCGGTATTCAAGACATACGCGTATCTGCTATGGGTGACGCTGAAAGTGCAGCAGAAGGTTCAATATTGAGCAGTTGGAAATTTCAAGAGTATAAATCAAAACGAAATCCGATTCCAAAAATATCATTACTTGAAGATACAGAGAGGTTTGTAAATGTACACAATAAAATATTGTTCGTTATCACTGTCGTTTACGAGTCATTCATAACTGATAAATGTGCAAGTACAAAATAAATATGTAATATTATTTTTATAAAATTACAGAGATGCGTGGAATCTAGGCGTAATTAAATCGAACGCACAGAATTGGTCTAGGAAATTAACAGAATCTGCACCAAATCTTATGACACCAACATTGTTTTCTAAAGTAATATTGTTTTAGTCAATTATATTATATTATATAAGGCAATGAAAAAAAAAAAGCAAAAGTTTTCAATTGGTGTTCATTTGGTTTGTGGTGTTTTTTTCTAAATAGAAGAAATTAACTTGTTTTTCTTAGGAAGTTCAAGAGGTACTCGGAAAATGTGGGGTTAATGTCTTGGTCCGAGATAAATGTTGGGCTGAAAATCAAAAAATGGGCGGTTTGTTGAATGTCGCAAAAGGTAGCAGTCAACCTTTAGTATTCTTAGAAATTCACTATTCAGGCGGGGGAAAAAATGACAGTCCTATAGTTTTAGTAGGTAAGTGAAATTTGTGACAGTAACGATTGGAACGGTTTTAAGGAATAACATTTGTTTTATAGGCAAAGGAGTGACGTTTGATAGTGGCGGTATTTCGATCAAACCGTCACAGGCCATGAGTGACATGCGAGCCGATATGATGGGAGCTTCAAATGTAGTTGCTGCAATATCTGCTATTTCCGAATTAAAACTTCCAGTAAATATCGTTGGTAAGTTTGAATGTATTTAACACGTTGACTTATACTTAGTGTTGTAATCTTAACATAACATAATCTAGAAATTTATCGTTTGTGGTTTTTTTTTTTTTTTTGTAGGTCTTATTCCATTATGTGAAAATATGCCGAGTAGTGGTGCCGTAAAGCCAGGAGATGTCATTACTGCTATGAATGGTAAGTCCATACAAGTTGACAATACAGATGCCGAAGGCCGACTTATACTTGCGGACGCACTTTGTTATGCAGCGACATTTAAACCGAAAATCACTGTGGATCTTGCAACTCTAACTGGTAAACATATTGATTTGTCTTGATAAATTTAACTGTACGTAACAATTAATATCAATTCTTAAATACCTAGTACGGGTATCTTGTTTGAAAATAAATTTTGACTACAATGTTTTCTTTAAATTTTATATTAGGCGCGATGGTTGTAGCAATAGGCGATGCTGCAACTGGTGTCTTTTGTACTTCAGATAATGCATGGACTGCCATACAATCAGCCGGCCACTACACAGGCGATCGCATGTGGAGATTCCCGTTGTGGAATTATTACTCTTCACTGATAAAAGGTATGATACAATTTCATTACTAGTTATTATAGATCTAGATTTTCAAAAATAATTTGTTTTCATAGGTTATTCCGGCTTTGACTTGAATAATATCGGTAAATCAAATGGCGGGGGATCTTGTACAGCTGCTGCATTTTTGAAGGTATTTTATACATTTACCGAGCACAAACGAATATTACCGTAGTTGTATTACGTACTCATTATTTTTTTTTTTCTGTACAGGAGTTTGCGCCTTCACAAGGTAATTGGATTCACATGGATATTGCAGGTGTAATGAAATCGAACGGCAAAGATAGTTCATATATTACAAGTGGTATGTCCGGCAAGCCAACAAGAGCTCTTGTACAGTTTGTTTCAAACGTTTTGGACGGAAATCAACTGTAGACCTCTTATTGTTTTAAGGAAGTTTAAAAAATCTATTGATTTGTATTCTTTTTTTAATTAAAAACATTTTATTGATTTTTCAGTTAAATAACTGAAGCTTAATTTTAGTCAAAAAATAACTGAGTACGCATATGGGTTTTAAATATATTAAATAATTTTTCATATCGTTGTTTCTTGTTGTCGAACACAAATGATATTATAATATGTTGTAACACAAATATATTTTATTAAAATGTTTATTTATATAACATTAATAATTAATAATTGTAGTTTATAATAATAAAATCTAAATACACACTAGTCGAGTTCAATACATAAATCGTCAACTTTAATATAATAATAAATAATATCATAAGCTATAACATTTTCAATCCATAAAATATTGCTCCAAAAACTGTTTGTTTAAAGTATATAATAATATGCGCTCGTAATATAATATTATTTATGTTGATTTTTTTTTTTTTTTAAACACAATTCATCAAAAATTTACAATGAAAATTCTCTAGTTCTGTGAAAATGAAAAACGAATTCATTTATTTACAGGTTTCCATTTCATAAGAGAACAAAATATACATATTGTAAAAATTTAATTTTGGAAATGGTAAACATAACGTTTTATTGATTTTAGACAAGTGTCGCTTTAATGACAGCAGACGTTTTTTTAAATTTTATTTTCACCAATTGCAGGAAATTATGTACAATTTTGTTTGTAACACTATCATATTATTATATTAACAACATTATATTATACACACCTTAAAAAAAAAAAAATGGCTCAAAATTATTATACAAATTTCGTTTTACAAAATAATCCAGAAGCTATAATTTGGGTTTCAAAGCTGACTTTTTCAAATTTCAACTTTATTTTCATTTCTTATAATATGAAATAACGATAAAACGCATAATTCATTTATTTACAGGAAATACAAAAAGAAAAATTAAATTATAACTTTCACTTTAAAAACAAATTCAATAATAGTCACTATGAATCGTAATCTGGGTATTAATGTTAATCAATTAAAATGTTTAAAATTAAAATGAAAATTGGGTTTATTATATCTAATTTATAATAAATATTTTAATCTATATTAAATTTTTTGATTCGTTTTCTCTTTTAATTATACAAATCTAGTTAATACTTTCTAAAGATTCAATAACATTAAACATATATATATATTTATAAATACATTTTCCAAAAAAAAAAAACAAACTATGTTAGGTGTAGTAAAAAATATACACGTTCTTACAGCAAATAATATACCGTTTGATTAAAAAAAAAATATATATATGTATTTTTTATTTATTGAATAATATAAGGTTTTGGAATTGACAATATCAATGTGTATATGTTATCAAGTATTATTACTTATGACGGTAGCTTTAAATTTTCTTTATTTACATTTATTTACAGTCCGAATTCGATAAGTCGAAAGTTTCATTGACTTTAGGTGTCGAGTTAAAGTCATTCCCTTACGCACGCATTTGATATTCACAATAATCTCGGTTTTTTATTTTTAAATCCCTCGGATACTTGGAGTTGTTACGACTCGACTATATTAATATACGCAATATGAAAAAAGCATGTAAAATGTGTTCAGTAACATATTGCAAGTAATTTTTTTTTTTTTTTAATTCTCTGCCGTAACACAAAATAAACCATAACTTTTTATAATATACATACATATACGAATTTTAATATTTCTATTTAATTCAAACGGTTATATCGTATAAATAGTATTGTATTAACAATAACGTTTGATTTTTTTTTTTACAAACTTCAGGATTTTTTAAAACGTTTCAAGTCTGTTATGATTTTAGTCGCAAGCGGTTTTAATGTACACATTATTTATTATACACAATAATATTATTTATATTGAGAGCTCGTAATACGGTTTACATTTAAAGTAAAAAAAAAAATAATAATAATAATCGACGATTTTAAGTAAAACGTGTACGAGTTAAGAAGAATAACGTTTCTCGACTATTTTGAGCATGAACTGTAGAGGATAAATGGCGTATCGGAGAATTTTATTTTTCTGTTTAGAGGGATATCGTATTTTAAACGATAATTTTTCGACTACGCGTACAATTATTATTTTTAATTCATATCATGTACCTACCCATCTATAAATGTTGTATTGGAAGTGTTTTATTAATTGTTGATGTTTTAATTATTAATTTTTTTTTTTTTGTTATTTTGGAGTGTATAATAAACGAATTGCCCGTCAAGTCGAAAATCGTATATATATACGATAAAGACGATCAAACTTCTCGTCACTATACAGAATTTAACGAATAAACTTGTGGGAGATTGGAAGAGCGAGTATTTTCTCTCTTCGTCTTGCACACACGAATCGCAGTAAAATAAACGACGTTATGCACTTCCAACGCACCGATCGACTTAGTGTTGCGATAAAGATTCTGAAAGCTGATTTGAATTCCGTCGTGAACTGTATTGTATAGAATGACTTTCCCACGTTTCTAATTTTTCTTTAAAAAAAAAAAGAGTTAAGACAGTAAAAGCTATATCGTTTTCTAAAATATTAACATTCAGTAGATCTAAAAGTCACAATCATAAAAAATATAGTTCACCGTCGTGTTTAATAAAGACCACAAAGATTATTTTTTTCGCTTGTTTTTCAACAATACGGAACGTTCACAACTTTGCTCCTACCCTTTCAAAACTTGAGATCACGACGACACTGCTTCCGTCCCTCCTCTTTTCGACCACTGTTCACAAGTCCTTGAAAATATTACTCGAACAAATTTAATATTAAAAAAAATTGTTATTAATCGATTTTTTAAACGGTTTTAAGGTTTAAAAAAAAAAAAAAAGAACCGAGAGAGACGTTACACCTATAGTAGATAAATTCACGACGAATTCGAATCCGTTTTCAAAATCTTGAATATCGCATTACTATAGGTGTCGAACGGTACGTCGGAAGCAGGGGCGTATTTATGGGAGGGGGGCTGATGGGGCTCCAGCCCCCCGAAATTTCAGGAACTTTCTTTATGTATTCCTATGCCCTACATCCGGGGTCGCCAACCTTTTCAATCAAGTGAGCTACATTCGACATTTTAAGTCTCTGGTGATCGACACCTAGGAGATTTTATGAGGAGATTTGTTTAATGAGCAAAAACATAATTATTTATTTTATTCTTTATAATAATAATCTAATATTTTAATAGTAGGTACACGAGAAAAAGTAAAAAAAAAAAAAATGTAAGTTTATTAATGTAATACCTGGTATTGGTTATTAATTAAAAATTAATTTTTATTCGCGATCGACCTGTATTCCTAAAAAGATGGACCAGTCGATCGCGATCGGCTGGTTGGCGACCCATGCCCTATATGGATATGGGATGTAATATTTTTAATAAATTCCTAATATATGTAGTTGTTTTTTAAAACGTTGAGAATTTGGTAATTAGTCCAATTTTTAAGATTCAGTCTTGGAACAGAATTTAGAAATAATTCAACAATGATATTTACGCAATGCCTCAGCCTCCCCCAAAAAAAAAAAATGTCTAAATACGCCCCCGGTCGGAAGTACGAATAACGTTCATTTTACTATGATTCGAGTGTGCGAGACCAATAAAGAGCTGAGAAAACATTATAGCAATCCGACGATAGCTGCATATAGGTACAGGCGAATCGCTTTTTATATATTAAGCGCCTATTTATATATATATATATTGTTATTTTATTTTTGGTATACCTACGTTTTAATTATATTGTCATTGAATTTTTTATATGTAGGTACGCGTTTTTTTTCCCCGTAGGTTTTGTGCTCTCGACGTTTTCGTTTACTCATACAACTCGTTCGTCTCTTCTTACAGCTTCTTATTTATATATATTATGTAGGCTCCGCGATGAGCGATACAGTTTAGCGCCCATAAACATTTTGAGTTCTAGTCGCGCCTGTTATAATATCGTGTCGAGTTGTATACGCGAATAAAACACAAAATTAAAAAAGAAAAAAATCTTATACATTTATATTATAAATTAATTATAGTTTATGGTTAATCAATCACTCTCCCCCTTCACCCCTCACGCCGTTATCGACGGTGACCGAGAGATGCGCCGGCGTGTCTCAAGCCGCGGGCGATCACAACATGACCAAATCGTCTTCGGGGATCGACTCGAAATTCGAAGTCTGTCAGAACCGCGTGGCCGCGATTTGCTGTTGCTGCTGCTGCTGCTGCTGCTGCTGCTGTTGCTGCTGCGTAGTCAGCACTGGCGGCGAAGGTTTGACGAACGGACCTCGTTGATGATGGTCCGCAATCGTCAAATCGGTCTGCGTACACACACACATGCACAGTTAAAAAATACATAGTTTTTTTTACACACGCCTACTTGGACAGTGGCGTAGCCGCCAGGGCAGGGTTATTAAGGAGGGGAAGGGGGGCTATGTAGCCGGTTTCGGCTCCTGCAAAAAGCCCGGTCCTCGATTTTTCCAAAGGGCCCCGACCAAAACGTAGGCGCGAATTCGACGGATGGATCAGTCCCTGCCTTTAGAAAAATTCAGACATAACTAACGTAATTATAGAGCTAGGGACTTCATACCCTGAAAATCCTTAAAATATGCACGTTATGTGCTAAAGAAAAAAAAATCACCAAATATGCCCTAAAAATATAAATGTAATATCATTTAAATATTCGTTGACCGACCGAAACGTTTAACACGTGTGCTTATTACAAAATACGAGTAACAATTATAGGGCATACATAATAAATACGTAATAATGAGAAAAATTATCGATTTAAGGGGATTGAAAGCGGGTATTTTCTCTCTTTGTCTTACACACATGAAACATAGCAAAATAGACGTTTCGTACTTCCAACGTACCGATCGATCTATTGGTGCGATAAGAAATTTGAAAACAGATTTGAATTCCTCGTGAATTTTACTACAAAACGACTTTCCACTTTTTTCATTTTTTTTTTTTTCATAAACCCTTAAAAAAAATTAACCGAACAAATTTTAAAAAAAAAAATTGTTAATAATTCATTTTTGAAGGTCTTAAAAAAAAGAAATAAAAAAAGTGAGAAAGTCGTTTTGTAGTAAAATTCAAGAGGAATTTAAATCTGTTTTCAAATTTCTTATCGCACCAATAGATCGATCGGTACGTTGGAAGTACGAAACGTCTATTTTGCTATGTTTCATGTGTGTAAGACAAAGAGAGAAAATACCCGCTTTCAATCCCCTTAATTAGGTATATAAAAATTAAATTATTATACTTTTGGCATTTTGAATTTATTTTTCACACAAACCCCCCGGACAACAACGAAACACACAAGACGGAAACGTGTACAATATGAATAATATTCAATCGTCTGAAAAATATATAAAAATATTATTGGCGTTTAATAATCTCGGTACAAACGAGGAAAACAAACGGCCCCGCACACTCGTTTCATCCGCGAATAACATTTTTGCAGGCTCTTCGTATTAATTTATTATATATTATGTACGTTTACCAATTTAAAGAAAAATTTAATTCTGGTTTCTTGCATCTTCATTCAGCTGCGCATAATTTATATAATATCCAAACGATTTTGTTGCGAAATAACAACTGTTTTTCGAAAAAATATTTATAAAATACGCACTTAAATCTACAAAAAAAAAAAAAATGCTAAATATGAATATAAATGTGCCAAACACGCAAAATATAATTTTAAATATATAAACTCATCGTTAAACGAAACACATTTTGTATGTCGCGTAGCTATTCTTATGTAAATAGAATATTAGAGACAAACTTTTTATAGATGCGATACACTTTTGACAATTTTCAAATTCAGCTGATCCAATCAAATCAAATTTTTAAATTTTTGGTGTGAAATATGAATAATTAGAATATTAACGATATATATTTCGATATACTCTTTGCTCGCTTAAAACGGTGATTTTCGACAATCTATAATGTTTTACAAACCGATTATACGTAATAACTGCAGTAGTATACCGATTGGATATATGCGATATACGCGATATAATTATATTTTTATCTGTACAAGACAAACTACGACGTGTTGAGACTCGCATATAATAATTATTCTATTCTCGTAGAGAATACGCTGCAATGGATTTTTTTTTTAATAACGTTCATGCGGTGCAAAAACAAACGTTTCAAACACGTGCAATAATATTTCAAACAATAATAGGTTTACGAACATAAAAAAAAAAGCGTAAAATAAACGAAATCATAATTGTATAAATATTTGTGTATAAGTGGAAAGTATTTTTATTTTTATTAGTCTCGATCTCCAAGCGTAACACAATTTTCACGAATACGACGTGAGAGAAAAAAAAAATCGCCGACATAATATTTTACGAATTAAATTCAAGTCTATTACAATACACTGATCATGCGCGTATATAGGCATTAAATATATTATTTGAAAATGCAAAATATAATTATTTCTTATATCCAATACAATGCGTGGAGTCGTATAGGAACTGAATACGTTTTACAATATATAAATATATAGTATATACCCAGAGCCGTAATTTAATGGGAGAAGGAGGCTGAACGGGTGGACTACTATAGTAGTGCCCGGAAGTGGCAATATTTTTAGTGAATAATTTTAAAAAAAATTGTAGACATTTTCTTATTTATTTTTAAGCCTTGCGCTATACTTATTTGGCGCGTTTTTAAAGTATTTATTTAAAAAAAAAAAAAAAGCGTATACATGAATATAACGAAGCGTCTACACTACACGCAACTGCCTGATCGGGGAACAAAATCCATGTTTAGCACTTGAACGACTGTTTAGTTTACGCGACACGATGAAAATTGATTTATTTTCGTTCGCGTCCAATGATCCGCGTGTTCCACAGAGTATACGACAGTCCACAATAATGAAGTGCGAATTCATCGATTTTACTATATAAAGTATAAACGTATTTTATAATAGTAATTCTTGTGTAGCGAATTGCGAATAATATTGTGATTCTTGAATCTAATGATTGAACACCGACTAACGGCGATCAAAGTAATACGGAAATTTTAAAAGACACTTCAAAAACCGTAATTGCTGTCGATCGAACATTATATCCGCGGTGAAAGATTCAACTCACTATATAATATAGCAATCCTCTGCAACGCAGAATCTCAATATTAAAACAACGAGATAATCGACGGTTATATGACAATATTCAAGCGAGAAAAAAATATATACCACCTATTTTTATAATATATTCTTTAAATAAAAATATTTTTTTTTTATATAAGTGTATGTTATTTCTTTGATACAAATCGATAGTTTTATTGTCATTATAAAGTTATTCGATTAATAATATTAATTTGTTTTATATATATAATTGTGTATATAATTTATGCGACTATATACAAACGAGAAAAAAAAATGTCTATTGGGAAATTCAAAAATATTCCATCACGCCCGAAAAAGAAAATCTAAAAGTACGTAGGATGATAATTTTTATGGATGGCATTTTCCTAAATACGGCTCTGAGTCATATATACACATTTGTCCTATACACAATATATATTATTAAAAACGTACATAATATTATATTATTCGTTAAATAATTGATAAACGTCGTTAATAATAATATTAATAAATCATACACTATATATATATATATTTGCATGCAATATAATTACAATACAGAACAATAATAAATTAAAATATAAAAAATATAATGATATATAAAAGCCAACGAATGCAAAACGTCATATAGGTACATATACGAATGTATCGTAAGCGTTTTATGATATATATATATATCAGTGGCGTAGCCAGGGGGAGGGGGCTGACGGGGCTGCAGCCCCTCCCGAAATTAATAAATAATCAATTTTTTAGTAGGTGCGTTTATAAATATTAATTATTAACTTATAAATTAATTAATTATCAGCCTCAGCCCCCACCCCCAAATAAAAATCCTGGCTACGCCACTGATATATATATATATATAAATTTTAAATTATAATAAATTATTATACATTTCATATACAGACTAGGATGGTCTCGATTAAAATATACACGTTGTTAATAATAATAATACAAATAAAAAAAAAAAAAATCGGCGTGTTGTTGCGCGGAATTAATTTTTAAATGTAAATTTCAATTTAATATAACTACGTATTTACTCGTACAATCACACGGAATGCGTTTTAACGGTTTTCGTTATTTTAATAAAACGAAAATGCAAAAAAATAAAAAATCATAATTTTAAAATACTATTATAATATATAGCTGATGCGGTATATAATATTATATATATATACAATATAATAATATGCGCGAGCGAAACGCATTAATATTTATTTACAATCGGTGTCGGTTTTCGAGACGGATGAAAAGTTCGTCGAAAACGGTCGGCAGGGAAAAATATCAAAAACGCACTTGGATGGTATTTTTCGTATATAATTTATATATAAAATTCGGTAAGCGTATATCCGATCGCCATGTGCAGTATAAAATAATTTCGAATTATTATTATGATTATACGATTTTCATATAAATATAATACACTGTTACGGTGAAGTCTCGAAACGTTACTGCTTTGGGGTGAAACGGGAAAAAATATCGACACTAATAAACTACCGGTTTAAAACAAACAAAAAAAAAACAGTTTTTGTTTCATGAAACCGAAACGTTATGGAAAGTCAAAGGCTTTTCACGCGATAAAACTTAAAAAAAACAATTTTATTTCCACGTATACACTCACTCGACAATTGGAAAAATGTCTAGCGGACGGGGACATTTATTGAAAATTTTTTGAAAAAAAAAGTCGCGCGTATACGAGAATAAAATGTGAAAAAAAAATTAATAATAACGCAAAAAAATACGCTCGTATTACCAGGAGAATCGGTTTTGCCGACAGTATAGTAAAATATTCGTAGATTTTTTTTTTTTTTTATTAAATATATTTCGAAATAATATTGATTATTATATCGCAACGAATATTTATAATAATATATATACCAGCGGTTCTTATAACCCGTGGACCGCGGTCCCCTGGGGATCCGCAATACTCACGTCGGGGGTCCGCGGCAGCCTTAACACCGCTATAACATGAGTCAATACGTGACGCGCGAGTGCATTATTACAATATTTTAATCAATATTAAAAATTAAATTTTAAGAATATTAAGAATAAAATAAGTTATGTATTACAATTTTTTATTTTTTTTAAATTAAAGTGTTTACAATGACGTTAAATGTTATAAAGCGACGACGATGGGACATGATGGGGCACGTTCTACGCCATGAGTTGCATCGCACTATAGTAGAAGGTGCAGTGGAAGGACGAAGACCACCAGGAAGACCAAGAAACTCTTACGTATCTCAATTGAAAAAAGACGCAGGAATTAGTACATACGCTGGATTAAAGAGGCTTGCTGAAGATCGTGAAAAATGGAGGACGAGGTTAAACGCTGTAAACCAACCTATTACCGGTTGAAAAAAAAAAAAAAAAGACGTTAAAGTTTAAAATGAAAAAATTAAGTTTAATAAAAATAAATACGAATGTGTATATTTTGTTACGTCTACTTCTATAATAATTTTTAATATAAAATTTATTATAATTTCGGTTACGATAACGCGAGACGTTTTGTAAAAGAAAGGCATTCGACGACAAATCGGTAGGGCGTCCGCGATTTCTGAAAATCTTTCATCGACGGTCCGTGTTCTACAAAACAGGTTAAGAACCGCTGTGATATATAGATGGAAAAATACGTATAAAAATGCGAAATATCGCTGCGGTACTGTACAATTGATATGTATATAATATTGGATATAAAAGTGCGTTTTTGTCAATTATAGTATTGCAAGCGTTTATATATATATGATTTGTATAAACGAGAAATAGCGGAGAATCGAATAATACGCTCGCGCACCGATGTCCGTTGCAGAAAATCATTAATTTACGGTTAGCGTGATGCGAGGGGGAAAAAAAATAAAAATAATAATAGCGAACTAATTATTTTCCCGTCTCGAAAACGGTGGACTGATCGCGTAGAACAAGCGCGGTGCAAAAAAAAAAAAATAATAAAATAATTAATTAAAATCGTCTCCCCTTTTTTTTTTCTCCCTACAAATATCATCTCTCTATAACTGCAGCGCCGCGAACAAGCCGAGCGAATATTATTATTACTCATACTAAACGCGCACTTATGAATTTCATAAGATATATATATATATTTAGATGCGATTCTGATAGTTTAAAAAAATTTTTTTTTTTTATGGAATACTATATATTATACACTATAGTGTGTGCGTGCGTAGGAATGGAAGAAGAAAATTTTTCGTGTATGAAAATACTTAAAAAATTTTTTAAATTGTATAATATCGAAATTGGCGCGATAACGACGGATCGAATAAAAAAAACCAAACGTGACAAATGTACGCGTCGGATTTCAATCAAAACGGTATTATATTACGCGCCATATGTGTATACGTATATGTGTGTCTAAACGTATAAAATCTTCGGTGCGCTGCCGTTATTTATTCTGTCAAATATTGAAAAAAAATCTCGGTTATTACTGCAAAATAATTTCGGGTAATTGAAAAAAAATACAATTTTTTGGACGCGCGGGATTTTTCGTTTTTTTTTTTTTTTTTGCAAATCCGTTTCGACTCGCAAAACGAATTTCTACGGTTTTTTTTCCCCGTACGAAATTATTATTTTATTCACGAGAAGTCAAAAATATATTTATAGTATATAAAATTCGATTGAAAATCTACAGAAAAGCGCCACAGCCGCCGTGGACTGTAGCGGCTGAACGAGTACGGGAAAAAATGTTGTAAATACGAGTCTATACGGACAGGGCCGTATTTAAGGGGTGCAAGTGTACCTTGTTGCCCGGGGCGGCAAATTTTTTAATTATTAAGGGGGCGGTAAATTTTTATAGACATAATATGGTGTGTTAACAAAATAAAATATTAAGTGTAATTTTTAGCATAAAATTGTGTTGCCCCGGGGCGCGAAAAATATAAATACTGCCCTGTATACGGACAATTGTTGACATT
This sequence comes from Slavum lentiscoides, assembly GCA_032441835.1. NCBI lineage: Eukaryota > Metazoa > Arthropoda > Insecta > Hemiptera > Aphididae > Slavum > Slavum lentiscoides. The sequence goes on along the minus strand of CM063721.1, from coordinate 271,700 downwards.
TGTCACGCACATTATTTGGATTTTTTTTTTTTTTTGGAATAAGTACTCCCAAAAAACAACGGCGAACACGGAATTTGTACGTAGAATTCAACGACGATACACACGCACATACAAAATATGTACTATAGTATATAGCAGGTCGTTCGCGTTAAACGGGATTTCTTTTTTTTTTTGACCAACGCGAAACAGGAGGCGACTTTTTTTCGGCCGAGTAATTTCGATAATCGCGCCGAGTGGTCATCTGCTGCTGCTGTAGACGACGCGAAATCGTTTCGAATTTTAAATGTGCGTATAAATCCTATTGCGTAGGTGTACGAATAATAAAAACGGGAAAAACGATCGTTGTAAGGAGGTAAAAAAAAAAAAAAACGAATTTTATATACAACGGCGGGGGGTTTATACCGTGCTCTCGCGCTGATGGTGATTGTTGTTGTGTTGTTGGAACGACGACGGTTGGCCGGCCAACAGCAACGGTATCTCGGCCGACCGGTCCTGGTGGTGATGGTGCTGGTGCTGGTGGTTGTAACGGCCCAGGGTCATGGTGCGCACGTGGGCCGGCTGATAGTGCGGATACTGTTGCTGCAGGTGATCGATCTGCGGTCGGTGATGGTGCGGCGGCGCGGCGTACTGCACGACCGTCTGCGGCGGGCCGCCGTTGGCCAACGGCGGCCGGTGGTGGTGCATCGCGGACGGCGGCAACTGTTGGAAGTGCTGGTGGAGCAAGAGCTGCGGCGGCGGCGTCGGACACATCAGTCTGGGGTACGCTGCCGCAGCACCGACGGCGGCCGACGGTGATCCGCCGACGGCCGCGTTCGAAGACGCGTACAGTTGTTGCGGCGGTATCGGCTGCAGTACTCCTCCTCCTCCTCCTCCTCGGGCCTGTAACGCGTCATACCCGTCACCGATTATTATAATATATAATAATAAACCGCTTGTAATAATAATAATTGTATTATTTAATAGGAAAAAAAAAATTAATGTGCAAACAATTTTTTTTTATTAGTATAAAACGAATAAAAAGGACACGCGAAATGGAAATAAAAAAAAAATTATAGTAAATAAATAATGTTTAAACTCTTATAATTGTTTTTTTTTTTAATTTCACATATTATAATAACATAATAATTTGTGAAATTAAAAAAATATATATAAGAGTTTTAAGAGTATAATATTATACTTTTCGGCTTAATTGTATTTTTACTTTCAAGGCGCGTGTATTGGATACTGATGTGGAATTTCTTTTTTTTTTTTTATTTAACTGGGCTGTGCGAAAAATTTTCTTTTCAAAAAAGTGTAGCGATTTTTCGTCGTTTTTTTTTTAACGAAAACAATCGTTTTTCAAAAACGGTTCTGCGTGTGAAAATCTTTTATTGTAATTTGTGTACAGTTTTTCGTAATACAAATTTCACAAAAAAAAAAAATTATTATTATTGCGATATATAAAACTATTAAAATACTATATATTAACGTATACATTTTGTTTTATTTTTTTTTTTTTGTAGAAATTTCTCGATCATTCTTTTTTTTATTCATAAAACGTGTCGAATAAAAAATACCTATACTATAAAGATTTTTACAGGAAGTCCGGAAAGTGTAAAAAAGCACTCATCGTTTTGCAAACACACACACACACACAAAAAAATTCTGTTCACTTTGCCGGAATAGGAATTTGAAAATAAATAACCTTGTATATATACAGATGAAAAAATGTTTTTATTACTGTGTCATTCGTATATACGGTTCGAGTTAAGAAATCAATCAGGCGACTCTATAAAGTGGTAAAAAGAAAAACAAACGACGCGTTTGCATCATAGATAGGCTTGTGTTTTTGGTTTTCGGTACTGTTTAATAGTTTCGTAAAAAAATCAAATCGTTTTACAGATATAGAGAATGATAAAAAAATTTCGAAAATCGTTTATATTAAATGAATGTCTTTATAAAATTACTTAAAACATTTTTTTTTTTTTTACTTGTGCCGTACATCAGCTACTATTATAGAATGAATTTTGACTCCGGGGGGGGAATAACGCTTCAGTCGCGATCTCTACAGAATAAGACTATACACATGACGGAATTTTAATGATTTTTTTTTTACAACAAAATCGATCAATCGGACAAGTGCGAATAATACATATAAACAAGCCGCTTTTATCCGCGTGTGTTCCCGCACGCATAAATGTGTATCTATCCGTGGCCTGCAGCAGTTCGCCAATGGATAAAAAAATTTAAAAGAATTTTCGAAAATTTACGACCTCGTGGAAATCACGAAAACGCGGTTTTTTTCTATTTTCAGAAGCCCATTTTTTTTTTTTTTTTACTTTTCCGAATTATTTGCCGCCGACTTTATCGATTGTGTGTGTTGTGTCTTTCACTCGTCGCGTCATATCGCAATGCGAGAGCATATGACACAGGCTGTGGATTTCGAAGTCGGCTCATAAAGGGATTACGAGTCGGCAAGGATTATTATCCTCCAACCCGTTCGTTCGTGAGCGTAATACGCATAAAAACGTTTATTCATTTATTCAAATCTCAACGTGTAATTTATGTCTGTGCACGAATACGCGCGTGCACAATATCGACGTTCACGTGTTTTTACCCCTTTTTCTCTCTCTCTCTCTCTCTCTCTCCCCTACGATATTTATACGCATAACTGTAATATAATACGTAGTTCACACTCGTTTCAAAGTCAAGAACGTCGCACGACGTATTGTAATGATATAAAACGATTATAACGAATAATAAAATAGTAAATAAATAAAAAAGGACGGGCGAAAGAAAGAGAAAACTCTATAAATGCTCGAGAATAATAAATTTGTATATATTTAAAAAATAAGTAATTACACGAGATACCTATTTTGTAATTAAAACTGTACTCGAAAGTGTTGAATTTGTGAACTGTATACAATATATATAGTTATCATAGTGGGGAGGGGCAGACTATGCAGTTGCCCCTTCCCAAGACTCTCCGTAGTCCCATATAAATTTACAAGTCCGTTTTACAATAGTGCGGTTTAAACCGAGTTCAAATTGAATGGACCGTAGAACTGTTGTAAGCCGGGTTTTCTAAGTGCGGTTACAATTATATTTATGCGTGATGAGTCGAGTTCAAAACACGATTAAAGAATAAAAACAATAAAATAGATTGTATTTTAAAACAATATATCGTATACATTTTGAAGTTTGGGCTACAGACACTGAGCGATCACGTCCAGCACCAAATGTCAACTGTTTGTTTTTGTTATATTGGATATATATAAATATATTATTACAATAATATGATTCATATCTACAAACAAGATTATAATAATGATTATAAGATAAATATTATATTATATCTAAAATAAAATCAGTATTGAGTATGATAAATAATAATTAATTCTGGTGTGTGAACAAGGTTCACGACAGAACGCTTTAATTCAATCGGTACGATCTGTTCTATGATCATTTTTATTGGCAGATTAATCGCTTAAACGCGCCTATGCTGATTGAGTTATTCGCGCCAATGTAACGTATTTTTTTATTCAGAGTTGGTTATCAATATTAGTGTTTTTAATAACGATTAAACCAGTGTCAGTAATTAAAAAAAACATTTTATTTTTTATAAGTATCCCTTATGATTTTACCTATATTTTCTTTGTGATATAACTAACCCATATAAATTCGGATCAAATGGTTTACCAGTAGTGGAATTGAGCGGGTGACAAGGCGATCGTCGCCTCCACGAATCGAATATTTTACCCCGCCGCGAAGTGGATGATAATATTATACAGTTATCCGACAACATTGTTAAAAAAAATATTGTGGCCTATTTACGGTGATGGGGTTCGACCGGGTTTTAAATTCCCCGCGAATATAATCGTCTACACGCAGTATTATAAATTTCAATACATTTAAATGTCAAAAGTTATTATCTCCTCAAAACCCGTTTATTCAATGTATATGGGGCGTATAAAACATATTAATTAAACGGCACGCGTTGTGTGTTCAGTAACGGCGTATCATATATGCGGTTTACTCTCTGTAAACACGGTGTTTAATAATGATACACTGTTATTTAAATTATTCGTTCGGAATTTTCGCTTTTATACACATAACGTCTTCGTCAGACACTAATAGTGTGCTACACGTACTACACGTCACATCCATCTTACCTGTTGTTTACACGTTTCCGCGTCGACGATTCGCGATGAATACAAACTGCCACTGTTCAACCGTTCGAATGCTTTCTCGTCTTCGTCCAAATAATCTGCAGGCAAAAATATGTATTATAGTCTTAGGTAAAACGAATTAATTGCACTGAAAATTTTACATTTTTTTTTTTTTTGGTCGATAGACGCGTTTTTGAAACGCTCTAAAACTACAAATCGGAACGATTAATTCACGCATTACGTCTTAATAATAAACTAATAAACGCGTAGCAAAAATTTAATCGGGTTATTTGTCTAATTTACGTAAAAAAAAAAAATTAGTGAAAAAGCGATGCTTCTACAAGCGTGTATTCCAATAAAACGAGTTTCTTTCCGTTTTTACGTATTGAAAATTAGGAAAATTTACACAAGATTTTTGGCTTTTAAAAATACGAATTATAATCTGTATATATATATAAAAATGGAGCCAAAAATATTACAACAATTCATCAATTGAGAACGGCTGGGCCGATTTGGCTCAAATTTTTTTTTAATTGTTCGTAACTGCCAGGAGAAGGTTTTTACGAAAAAATTTTTTTTTAAATTTTTTTGATGATTGTTTTTTTTTTGGCAAAACAACGTTTGCCGGGTCAGCTAGTTAATATAAAAAAATAATACCGTATGACGGTGTTCAGTATTGTGACGCCTTCGAGTGCAACAAAAAAAAAAAAAAACAAAGTCCTCTCGACCGTTTTCGAATAGTATTGTGCTCGTGAACCTCGCCCGGTACGTTTTCTTCTAATGAGCTTTTCAACGGAGACTTTTAAAATTGTCTGTAGGACCCGCAGCAGTTCAGGAGACACGTCCAGTGAAAGGAGAAAAATCACGTTTTTTCGAGAGGGGGAGGGGGAACACGCGAAAATTGAAATTTCGACCTCGTATAACGGAACTTTTTTTTTGTTGCATTTCACGCGTACAATATTAAACCACACGTTTTGGAGCTTATCACCAGTCGCCCCGACTGCGCGTTAATAGGCGTTATTACGTTTGACGAGAAATATTCGTTATGAAAAATACCGTTCTTACCGTTGTCGTGCGGTATGATGTCGGGGTTTTTGTCGAGTCCGTCATCGACGGGATCCGCGTGCAGGAAACGTTCTCCGGCGCCTCCGCCTCCGCCTCCGGTCAGCATTCCGCCGGTGACGCCTCCGTCGACGGTTCCGTCCACTCCCGCGTCCGCGTCGCCGCCGTTCCCGTTCGCGGTCCCGTCGCCGTCGTCGATCGCGGCCTTTGAATCGTCCGCGGACTGTCCGTGGCGGCGTCGGCGGCGGCGCCGACTGCGCTTCCGTTGTACCGCGACGGCAATGCCGACGATGCACGCCACCGACACGACGGAAGCGACGCATCCGACCGCGATCACGCCGAGCATGGGCGAAAATCGGAATCCTTCGGGAGTGACGGCTGTGGAGGAAAAACAACCAAAAAAAAAAACCAAAACGGATTAGCTATCGGACGATTAATAACATCGCACGTCGCGATAATCGTCTATTTTTTTTTTATGATTAACTTTTTTTAACGGAAATTTTCACGAGTCTATATAGGTTTGAAATTAATGTTGATAACAGTTTTCCGAAAATATGGGTATATTCTTGCAATAGACGATCTTTTCTTTCAACAAATTAACTCTCGGCGTATTTTTCAATCAAATTTACATATACGAAAAAAAAAAGTCGAGGGAAAATTACCGTTCCTATATAGTAGTTACTGATCATTAAAAGAGTATAGACGACCGACTAAAATCTGCAATTTATCGAAAAAAAATACACACGCGTTCGGGTTTATTCCTAAGGAATTCGTACTGGCAGCGTTTAATAGTGCGGTCATTATATATTAGTTATTAATATCCCACTAGACAAAAAGGATTTTGACCGAGAATTAAAATTAATAAGTGAAATCGTTAAATTTAACGAAAAAGATTTGGTTTTAAATACGGTTAGGAAACATAAAATGTTCAAATGGACTTAAGACGGTCAGCACCCTTAATAATTGATTAGAAGGTCAGCAACGATATTTTATCCTAAAATTTCGTATGGCTTAACAAATATTTTCAAAAATTACGCGGTAACATATAGGGTAACAACTAAAAACAATAATTTGAAAGCATTATTAGGAAACACAACGGATAAAATAAAAGAAGGAGCGAAATCGGGTATTTATAAAATTTAATGCGAGAAATGCTATGTAGGCCGAACAAAAAAAAATATAGATATTAGGTTCAAAGGACGTTTGAGAAATATTAAAAAACAAGAAAACGAAAAATCTCCTGTTGCGGAACATTTATCGAACACTAACCATTATATAATATTAAATCAGCAAAACTTTGAAAAAATATAAATAATTAAACGTAAGAGAAGCAATAGAAATGTCAAAAAATAAAAATAACTCGTTAAACTGGGACTAAAGTCCATTACAAAATTCATTATTAAAATGAAACCAGATGGCGGTAGCATAGACGTGCAGTGGGCGCGGTCGATGACTCACCACCAAACGACGCGGCCGTTTTGTGGTGACGTCATCGGAGGTATAAACTGTATAAATACGGGTGTATGTAGTGTCTAACGGTCTAGTTGGTTCGCGCTGAAGATGACAACGTAGTTGTCCAAATACGTATATACACAATAAAAGTGTATTATTTTTGTGATTTTAGGTTTATAGCGTATAGTATAAAACAAGTTCTCAAACATATTTTAGTAATCGTCTATTTATTCGTTCGTTTCGTCCGACGACGATTTTTCTTGAGGAAAATAACAACAATTTAAACATCAAAATTTTATATCAGTGGCGGCTATCCTAGAAAAAAAAATTGGTGCGTTGCTGAAGATATTTCCAGAGGATCACACCCACCTATAACCTCCCAGGTCTGGACTATCGTTAATTTTTTTACATATCAGCCATACCTATATAAAAATTATATTAATCATTTATATATATATTAATTATTACAAAATCGACGACTACGACTCTCTATTCTCACCTATACATCTCTCTATTATTTTCTTACTAGTTAACTATATATTAATCGTTTTCAATTTTTTTTTTTTGCATTAAATATTCTTTGTAGGTCAAAATTTTAAATTTTGAATTTAGGGGTATTATACGATAATTAAATATAAAACGGATTAAGAGCTGCATACATTATGTAGCGACATTTATAGCAATGGGGCATTAATGTTATGAACTGCAGAGGTAAAAATAAAATAATAAGATAAATTGATAATACAAATAAGACTTTTTGAAAGAAATATTTTTATTACAAAAAAATATTAAACTGTTATAAATTATAAATACTTGGCCAATTACTGTAGGTATCAGTTCTGTGAAATTTTTAAAACGTTTTAGTGTTGCACATGAATTTTACTAAGAAGTCGAATAATAATAATTAAGTAGTTTCTTCATAATCATTTACGTTGACTACCCGGAATCGACCAAACCTCATTTTATTATCGCAGCAACACTTTAAGTATATAATAGCCGACACGACTTTATATATAGAGCGTAGCTGGAATCGGTCGATGTGTCGCGTTAATCAAGGGATCAAAGCATTCGGCTCAGAGGAGGTATTCGATCCATAATAAGACGTGGTGGATGAGAAGGACCGATGAAAAGTGAAATACTCAGAAATGAACCGTCGCGGATGTTTGAAATGTTTGGAAGAACAAAGTTTCCGAGAAGCAGTTATGAATGGAAGAAATAAAAGTGAGAATATTTAATGTACCTATACATACTGCGGCGTATTTTATACGAGTCGTGACGTATAGATGGTTAAATTTTAAGAGTAAAAGCAGCGAATAATTTTCTAACACACACGAAAAAAAAAAAGAAAAATTTTAAATACAATAATATCGTAGCGCAGGGTTTTAGTAATTATATCGAACGGAAAGAATTTATTCCGCGTTTGTTTGTCAGATCTCCGCGGGATACTTGTATACATTTTATTACAATATAATACGATACGTGTATAGCTTTTTTGATTAATAACGAGTTAATACGAGTAATCAATAAAAATCGAAATAGAAATAGTGCGTATACGATAAACGGATTAATGAATAACAGATTATTATTATTATTATTACATAAGAATAAGAAGAAAATGAGGGTCAATTAAATTGCAGCAAACAAAATTAGATTGCAGCATGCAGCGACGGAATTTTTTTTTTTTTATCGCGTAGTCAGTGAGTGACTTATAAGGATGTGAAATGGATCAGGAAAGAGATTGAAACGAGAATTCGGGATAACAGTGCAGGGAAGTCAATTAATTAAGTAAATTTTTTAGTAAAATTTAAGATAGCCGCATGACTACGATCGATTTAGCTATCAGAGCGATCAAGGCGAAGGCGTGTCAAAACAGAAGAATAATCGCGGGAAGAGAAGAGTCGATTTTCTATAAATAGCCCTGGAAAAGTTCAAGAATTTTCTTTGAAATCATCGAGTTGACAAATGCCCCCCAGGTTTAGTTAAACGTAACGATAGTTATTATTATTGTAATCATTATCAATATTATTAGTAAATACTTAAAATATGAATTAAAACAGTTGTTCTTGGATATACTACACTATAAGACATCTTTACTACTACACAATACTATTGCGTTAAAACGGAGAATAAAATTTCACTCCTCATACGTTCGTCGTTAGGATATTTTATTTATCTATATTAAAATGCAATATTAACGTGAGAAGTTCAGCGATAGAATAGGCAATTTAAATTGAACGGATAAATGATGGATGATCGTTGCAGGCAATGCGGAATCGTCCTGACGATTGCACGTCTGTTACGAGAGAACAGTTATAATGGCACTGCAGTGCTCGCGGGTAGAGAAAGGAACGGATCCGGGAGTGAGAATAGACTCGATCTAGTAGCGCCGAGACATTGTTGTTGTTCCCTTTAATTTTGTTCAAAGTCAAAAACAAAACGTTGACACCGCAGACCACCTGAGACCATCCTGAGTCCACGGACCAGCAAACCCCTGGCGTTATAATCATTTATTCTCCAATATATTCGCGCGCGCGATATTAATTTAATCACGCGATTGGGTCAGCCCAGTCAGTATTATCTCACAACATACGAGTCGATGGCACGCGTTCGACGGCGGACTTGTTACCCCGTCTCATGTATTATTATAGCCGTTTCATCTTTCAATCAACACTTTTCGCGGCTGCCCAGCAAAACTCCGGCCGACGTAATTGGGCGTGTGTATACGCTGTATGTTCAGTTAGCACTCGCCCCGAACCCGTCGTAGTCCGTCGGCCACGTGACCGGAATACCGACCAAGACGGTATAGTATAGACACGGTCCAAGTTACGGCGTCAGAGTACGAAAGTCTGTTATAAGTAAAATAATGTTGTACTCTATTGGTGCGGAATACATTCCAATTGAGAAACAACGTCATTATTGTGCGAGGCTTGTTATTAGATTTTCTCGCGCGTTCGTCCCGCGGGATTCGCGCGAGAACTTCCGAAATTATTTTTGGTTAAAACGTACACGCGAAAACGTGTATAGGTAATAATCAGTGGCGTCAGTGGCGATCACTGTCCACGCGCAAGAATATAATAATTATCGACGGAGCCGGAGGCATTTATCAGCCGCCGCTCGAAACGTGTTTCGACTTTTGGAAAAAAGTAAAGAAAGAAAAAACGATGAAAAATGGCTAGCGAGCTGAAACACGTGTCGAACATAATATATATATGATGTATTATTATTAAAATAATATATTGAACGAAATATGTAAATCACCGTAATACTATGCCGGAATATCTACGATTATTTTTGAACACTAAAGTAGTGGACATTTTATCCGAAAATAAAATACGTTTGCATCATCTTCGCGGACTATTCAATATTTACTGAAGTCTTACATATCAAATCACGTCACTAAGATCGAACTAATAAGTTTGAAAATCTCACAGATTTCGGCCTCGGTAGGTTCTTTATATTTAAAAAAAAATTACTATCTTCGTCATTTTCGCTAGACGAATTTTCACGAAGCAGTGTGTTATATTAGTTAATCAAATAGAAATTTAAAGCATCACTACGTGCATTGGTCAATTTATATATATATATTAACGTACGTTTAACACTCTATTTTCGACACTCGGCACGCGTAGTCGGCATTACTCTCGGTTTAGGGTTACGACGAAGATTTTTAATCAATGTCACAAAACAGTACAGTGAAGATCTACACAGGAAATCGGAAAGACTTAATTGAGGAATTCTACGTTAGAGATGTATTGATTATATATTATATATTGATATTTAAACTTGGTTATTATTTTTTAACAGGAAAGACTACTTTAGAATATCATATTCTAATAAGAACATACGCTACCGCAGTAAACGTGGAATTATATACGTATTTAATGTACAACAACACAGTGTTTAGCACCGTGCGGTGGTGAATCCTTTAAAATTGCATACACGTATATTGTATGCGTGATCCGCGGGAAGAACATTTCCAGCGTTGCGCAGAATTCCGAGTAAAATATGCTTATTCGAAAATACTTCTTATATAATATTAACGATTCAATGGTTTTTAGCGAAATACTAGTAAATTATAAAAAAAAAAAAATAATAATCGAGAGAATATATCTTTAAAGTGCACTCGTAATAGTGCTGAATACACCTTACAAGACGATTATTACGGTACGAAATTTCGTTACTATTAACGTTTCCTATATTTGTTTTTCATTACAGTTCTTTTGAAAATGTTTTGCCAAAATTTTCCACGGAACGCGTTTCAGTTTCGTTTGCGATTCGACTACACCATTCATCCAACGGATAATAATCGATTAATCCGTTGGACGCGCGATTTTCACAGTAATTACACAGAACGGATTTTATTCCGGTTTTCACTAATGGATAGACGGAGAATTCGCGGCACCAAGGAATAAATACGAAATATTAAAGGAACACGGCAAAACGCTAAAAAAAAAAACTACGCAATAACGAAAACGACGATGAAAGACCATAAAGAGACGGAGAAACGCTTGTTGAAGGAGAACAGCGTTTGCTTAGAGATCGTACTAGACTCGCGCATTTAATGAACAATCTATAAAGTGGTTAAAACGCACGCAATCCTAGACATGAGTGTTCAATGTTTTTCTTGTGGTCTACGCGGTGCGGCTCTGGGGCGTGTTAGTCACGAAGAAAATCCGTTTGTACCGGTCTCAAGTGGAGAGGTGTGTACGGAAATATTCAATATCCTTAAGACCACTACCGGTGTAATATATATATATATATATATAAAAAAAAAAATTGATATATAGTCAAATTTTTTAACGGCAGTAATGAGACTGATTTCTCTGAGAAACAGATAATTATCTATTCATTATGATTGATGTTACTCTAAAACGGGACTAGGAGGAGGAGGAATGGCGTAGTGAGTTTCACTCGAGAGCTTTTTCGTCGCTATACTAGGAAGATTGTTTATCGTAGTTTGATATAAAGATATTGAATCAAGATTGATCGTAGATTGTTTCGTAATCCTTTTAAACGTTAGTGGTTAGTGTACGATGAGTTAGTTGAGTGTGTTATAACATACGGGACGACGAGAAGTTTTCGGAAAGTTTGTCATACGGATAACACTATATTATTTTAAGTGATAGCAATCAATTTCGGTCCATCATACCTGTACGTTTCTCGGCCGATTTCAGCGTGTAAGCGTGCAACTGGACCGGATCGGACGGGCCGCGTACGTTGTACGCGTAAACACTGATGTCGAATCCCAGACCGGACTGCAGGTTTCCCACGGTGAACGCCGGTTGGTCGGCCGTCACGTTGCCGGCCAACGACTGCGCGTGCCTGTCGTACACTTCCATAACGAACCTCTGTCTGAGACCGCCGTCGAAGCCGGGCTGACACCGGACCATCAGCGACGCCGACGTCTGGTTTACCACCGAACAGTTTTCCAAGCCGTCGGGACGTCCTGAAACGCGTTGTTAACATATATATATAAAATATTATTCCAATATTGACCGTCGAGCGAATTCGTATGGCAGCTCCGTTTGAACACACGCACACAAACGCTGTTTTGGACGTACAAAAACGGGGGGGGGAAATTATGATCGAAACGTCAAGAATCGATTTCCGCGATAAGCTGGAAAAAAAAGGCGAACGAGTTCGATCCCGTCTTGACCACTTACCCTTCCGGCGCGTGCAAAATTAAACACCGAATAATTACGGCATAAATCTCTAGTTAGAATTGAAATTATACGATTTCTCGCTTTCATTTGCAGGTTAAGTTATGTGTACAACGACAATATTTTAACCTATAACCATCATATACTGCGCGCGGAGCGTGGATAACTCGAACTGGTTAGACAAGAAAATAGAAAATCCAGGATTATCCTATGAGAATAGAAATCGAAGGAATTTTTTTTTTTTTGACATGTATATGTCTTATGGCCGGGGCCATTCTATAAATTTGTGCGACACCGAGAGCGTTACCACGACGTCATGAACCCGGCTGTACTCACCACCCGGTCAGGTCCCCCCCACTTTTATACCATCGTTGACAGTTACATTGGAACGGCGATGGCAGCGCGATCTATATATATAAAGATATCTATAGATATAGATATGTCCATAGGTATGAGGAGACGAGGAGTAATCTATAGCCTATAGGTAACTTTTTGTCACGCGTAAAAAATAAATGAGATATATACAAGACATATATATTATACGTGCACCGATGTATCTGCATGCAGTGTAGATACTCCTGTCTTTGATTTCAGATCGCGGTTTTGTACGAATGCAAATTACGACTAACGCGTCCTTGTACTTGATTTATTCTCGCGGTAATTATGCCGCAGAATATAACACATATGCCGGCTCACCGGCTACTAATAACAGTGTCTACGAGAAATTCGAATTAGGTACCGAGAGAATCGAACACACGAATCCCGTGTAGGTATATTGAAATGCCGAGAGGGCCTACGAATTTTCCGCGAGTGAAATCACGTCCGAGTCATCGAGCGGTTTCTGTGCACTGTACGTTTGTGATTTTAATTATTGGATTTTTCAAAACGCGTATATAAACAGTGTTAAAAATTGCTCTCTCGGTACGTATAAAAATTAAATTTTGACAACGAGCAACAACGTCACGTGTCAATGTATAATAATATGTTGTTACAACACGAAACGTGTAAGGACGACACGAATTCAGTCCGAAGGGATTTTGTGGCACGCGCGCGTTTCTGATGATTTATGTACGCGCTAACGGACCGGAGCGCGCGCGTGTCGCGGCCACAATAAACGCGTTTTTAATAGCTACCGGCAACGGGTTTTCTCTCTCTCTCTCTCTGCACTCTTCCCTTTTTACACGATATTAAAACGTTATTTACCGCCTCGGCCGTAAACGTTTCCCGTTTAACGGACTCCACGAGCTTTATATATATATATATATATATATATATATATATATATAAAATAATAATAATTTTATTCGAATACGAAATTATTTATTTACAACCGCGGTGTTCGTCGATAAGTCCGTCCGGAATTACGTGCATATTGTTATATTAAATTTTAACAGACGACGACTGCGAACGAATGATTTTTTTTCCCGCCACGTAATAGAGTGTAACACGGCTGTGATCGTAGTACGAATATTACAAAAATGTATATTTCGTCGCGTTTTTAACCGACTTAAAAAAAGGAGATGATGGTTTTCAATTCGGTTGTATTTTTTTTTTAAATGTTTGTTACCTCGTAACTCCGTCATTTACGAACCGATTTGGACGAATCTATTATATTATATGCGAAAGAGTCTCGTACACGTTTTTAAATATTGGCCCTAATATTCGGCAAGTAATTTAGTTTTTTGTATTTTATATTTGCCGATTTCATAAGGATTGATTTAGTATCCTACCTAACCACCCAGTCAAATGCAGGAACATGAATGACGATATGACTAAAAAGGATGAAATAAAAATATTTTTTTTAGTAAAAAAAGCAACCGACTTCAAAAAACGCACTGAAAAGTATGAAATCGGCGCCGAATTTCAAACAACATTACGTCGCAGAAACGCATTTTATTAATTTATTACAATACTAGATCGATAAAATGCGTTTCTGCAATGTAATGTCGTTTGAAATGCGGCGCCGATTTCAAAAAAGGTTATTGATTATTTCATACTTTTTAACGCATTTTTTGAAGTCGGTTTCTTTTTTTCTAAAAATTATTTTGTATACGTTTTACTGTTACAATATTATATTCTATTCGTTCAAAAAGAATTCAGACTATTTTTTTACTTATGGATTTAAAACGATAATATAATATTATTCGTTAAATATATATTCGAACTGCAGAGATAATTGTTAATTAGCTGCGAATCGTATTGGACACGTACTGCAGTGATTGAAAGTTTCCAATACATAGAAAAAGGGTCTAGGACACTTCGCCGCGGACCTTTTCGCCGTCAGACCGATTCGCCCTTGACATAGGCGGAAATAAGGGGAGCTTAGGGGGGCTAAGCCCCCCAAATATCTTATAATTTGTATGTATTTTGGATATTTGACTGATTATGACTGATGTTAAAAATGTTAGCCCCCAGAAAATTTAATAGATTTCCGCCTATGGCCCTTGACCGTTTCGCCGCCGGGCCGTTTATCGCCAGACCGATTCGCCGACGGACATTTCGCTGCCACTGTTTCGCCGCTACAACTCCGGCACTGTTGGTGAATGGGATACCAAACCGACGCGAAACATTTTGGTTTAGTGTCCTTTATGAGGTACACCCAGCAAGTTGCCCGAAAAATCCCAAAAAGCGATTTTTTTGAAATTCCTATGTAGCAAACCGAATGGGTTCAAACTCGGTAGGCTTCCTCGGGCGGATATTTAACAAATAAACCGCTGACTATTCTAAACATAATGAACACTATGGGGGTACTTGGAAGGGATAACTTTTTGGAATCGTCATAGCACATTTAGTTTTAGTCGTAGAGCAACCGGGATACCACTGCTGAGTAGAGCGTACATCTGTGTGTATCATACTAAAAATACCCCCCCCCCTTCGTTTTTTTGGTTTCGTTATAACTCCGGCACTGTTGGTGACTGGGACACCAAACCGACGCGAAACATTTTGGTTTAGTGTCCTTTATGAGGTACGCCCAGCAAGTTGCCCGAAAAGTCCCAAAAAGGGATTTTTTTGAAATTCCTATGTTACCAAACCGAATGGGTTCAAACTCGGCGGGCTACCTCATAAAGGACACTAAACTAAAATGTTTCACGTCGGTTTGGTGTTCCAATCACCAGCAGTGCCGGAGTTCAAGCGAAACCAAAAAAACGAAGGGGGGTTATTTTTAGTATGATACACACAGATGTACGCTCTACTCAGCAGTGGTATCCCGGATGCTCTACGACTAAAACTAAATGTGCTATGACGATTCCAAAAAGTTATCCCTTCCAAGTCCCCCCCAATCTATATGTTTAGAATAATCAGCGATTTCAATAATATTGAAAAAATGTTGGGGGGGTCCGACTCCATGGACCCCCCTACCAGATGCGGCCTTGGCCTGGTGTACCACTTAGAAATACTGAAACAAAACTAATTTCGTTAGAACTGTTTACTTATCACCAACAGCGCCAAAATTATAGCAAAACTAAGCGAATAATTTAGCGACGAAAAGATTCGGCGCGGCGAAACGGTCAGGGGCGAATGGTCCGTCGGCGAAACGGTCGCGACTATACGTCCGGGTTCGAGAAAAATGACATTAAAACAGGAAAATTTTATGTATACAAACGTTTTCATATTAATTGATTGAACAGTAGTAAACTATACGAGTATAATATTACGACTCTAGGGAAAATATTTATGTTTTTCACAATAAAGAAATTTCCGATACGACGTTACGGCTGTTATCGCGGTGTATTTTTTTTTAATGCGAAAACGCAGTGTGTTTTAGAGATATTTTAACGATAACCGAAATTGCGCGCTATTTCGCCGGGAGGCAACTTTTAATTCGATTATAAATCCGAAAAAGGGATTAAGGCGCGCGTATATAATATACTGCAGACGTACACATTAACAGTGTACCGTACCGCGGATGGTGTTTTAAGCTGCTATATACGCGCGGAGTAGAAGATTTATCGACACTTTTTTACGATCGGGTTTTCGTTGAATAATTTAGACGGTCTACGCAACATTATGCTCATTTCAGGGCGTGTACGGCCCCTTAATGTACAGAGCTGAACGCTCAATACGATGACCCGTGCTCCTGGAATCGAGAGGGGGGACGCAGAGGGACGGAATTCCTCTTCATATTTTGAGAGCAGCCCTTCAAAATTATTTTCATTAGAACGTGGGGAACGGAACGTGTTATTTTGTTAAAATGATATAGAAATATTGATTTTGTAAATGCGCATTGAATAAGGTAATAAAAAGACTGTTTAAAGGAAATGAAATCGTGTTGGATCACTCCAATGCAAACTTTTAAACCCGGCTCTCATGCGTATTGTCTTAGATACGCAAAGGAAAAAAGATGTGCTGAAGAAGAACGTTGCCCCAAAAGGAAAAGTACCGAAGTATATCACAGTTACCAACGATTGTGGAATGTCGTTTAAAATCAATTATGGGTACCAAATTAGCCGGAGTAAAAATGTAATTATTAATTTTTTTACGTTAATAAACGATAAGTTTAAAAAAAATATATTCATTGTAATTGTTGGTATAATATTATATTGTAACAATTTGATGAAGATGAATGGTGGGGGACAGGTTGAGTTTAATCATCGAAAGTAATCTGTTTAAAGTCTTTGAAACCCCTTTCTTTCGGTTTTTCCAATTCGAGCAACGATAACAACGCGTTTTCGATTTCAGACAGTTCGATATAACGAACTGCTGCAGCGGTATATAATAGTACCTGGTCGTTTTAGTCTTAATTTTTCTGGTCCGGATACATCATATATATTTTGTCGAACCTCTACGGGTGGGTATCGTTCGGCCGTATACGCGTATGTTAATGAGCGTAAATTTTTTAATTTTTTTTTTATGGAGAGTGAAGGGGAGAAAATTCTGTTTTGCCCCGTCCCTTCCCCCACGAATCGGCTCCTCCGTCGGGTTTGTGCGCTTAAAGAAACGGATTCAGCGACGCGTGACGCGATGCCAAAAGTTAAACGCCAAGTTCGGTCGCGAGTGCCCGAGACACACAAAGGTCCCCCGCCCTCCGTTCCGTGCCACGGTTTGTTCTCGTTTTGTTCTCCGCTAGAGTCCCGGAATTTCGTCGCCGGAAACGCCATTATTTAAAGCGTTATTATTATTTTATATAATACTATGTACACGCGTATATCGTCATGAAAACTTCCGCCGCTCGGTCCGCGGAGGATGTGTAATATGTGCGACCTCCTATTGCACGCGTTTCCGGCACGGAGGTTAGTGATTGTCGAGAAGTTCGTCTGTTGCGCAGGAGATTCAATGAGCGCGCGGGATCGGACCGACTGCGACGACAGTGTTTCGCGCGCGTCGTTTTCGTAGAGCAGTCCTGCTCTTGGACTGCAATGCGCATAAGTTATATACTCTGGCCGGTATGAGTGGAAATAGGGGCAGTGGCGTCATTTGGGGGGGGGCAGGTGTGCGTTTGCACCTTTACTTTTAATATAGTCCCGATTGGCCTGCTCCGGTAACGGTACTTAATGTTGATAAAAAGAAGTCGACAATATCAGTATATAGAAAAAGCTGTATATATGTATTTGCTAAACCAGGATAATGAGTATATCTATATATCTATATATATATATGGCTTGGTGAAATTTCAAAATGGCCTGCTTGAAACTTCGCACACCCGAAAAGAAAAAACTGAAATGACGCCACTGAATAGGGGCAGGGGAAAAGGTGTCGAGCCCCGTAAGTGGACGTCGCTTGAGTGAATCGTTTGGATTTTAAGGTTTTGTCATTGTTAAAAAAACGATTGTCGGCGAAGAATCGTATTATTCTCTCCGTATTTAAATCCTACACCGCAGCTATCACTCTTACCGAATAAATAATTAAAATTTATAAAATCTAAAAATAGACGGGAAATTTGAAAAAACAATTTTACGACGTACGGTAATATAAAATACGCGCGTATTTACTGAAAATTCGAGTATTTAAAAAATAAAGAAATTAATTTGATAGACAAAAAAAAAACGTTTTGTCCGTAATATAGTAAACAATGAATCAAAAAAAAAAAAAAACCTCCCGAAATAAAATTCGTTTAAAATTTCGATAGATAATAATCACTGATTTATGGTAAAAAACCCCCCTCGTCCTGTACATTGTGATACGCGAATTCGATCGTCATCGCATATTTATGAATTGGTTTCATCGTATACACGAGTGTTTTTTTTTTAAATTGTATATTCGCGATGCACGGCGGTGTATATATTTTTCTAAAAAAAAATCTTTTTAAACGTCCCGGTTTGATTTATTATAAACTTTAACGGATTTATACGGACATATTATATAATCTCCGTGGAATCGGACGTCGGCCACATAAAATATTAAGGGAACTTCGCGTAAATCCGTACTGAACTTATCCCAACCGCACTTGTGTCCGTATGCACATTGCACGTATAAATACAGAAAAACAAAAATAGAAACCGGTTCGTTTACGCGTTGTACGTCGCGTACATATCGTACTCATAGTCGTAAAGTGTTTTTTTTTTCTTTAAAGATATTTTTCTCGCAATAATTTATTAAATCGTAGCTTTCTTACGGAGGCTGCGGAGTGGACCAAACCGCGAAAAAGCGCAACATATAATATTATACAGGTATACAATACACCGTTCACTTCTGCAATGTTGCCAAGTGTACGTTAATTATCGTATTCGTACGATTTTTATCGTTCACGTACGGTGTACGATAGGCAAATCGTTATCGTATACACAAAAATACGATATAGTTTTGATGGTTTTTTTTTATTATTATATGATTATTCGACCGTACCAATATGCCATGTACTTATCCAATAACCGGATACTAGAAATGATATTTGACAATAATATATCACAGAATAGGTTCAGTTATTAATTATTAAAATGCGCGTTAGTGTGTGTTTCGCATCG
Source organism: Slavum lentiscoides (assembly GCA_032441835.1). Classification (NCBI taxonomy): domain Eukaryota; kingdom Metazoa; phylum Arthropoda; class Insecta; order Hemiptera; family Aphididae; genus Slavum; species Slavum lentiscoides. The sequence goes on along the minus strand of CM063721.1, from coordinate 252,476 downwards.
CGTGACGATCATTTTCGGTTTGGTCGCCTCCGTAACCGGAGTGAGAAAGCTTTCGGGACCCACACGTTTTTTTTTTTTTATAAAATATCGATCGAACCATGAACGAGGCTCATATTTAAAAAAACAAAAAGTATAAGGGGAAATTCGTGTATCCTGCGCGCGGCGATTTATTTTCGCGTGTCCTTCGCGCCAGCAGGAGGTCTATAAACGCGCCGATTAGAGCGCGGAGGAGAAGATTTGCAAAAAATCAAAAAAAAAACGAAAATTTACATTGTCGTCGAAACACTTACCGGCGGCGATCACTTGATAAACGCACGGCACGCTCTGTTTACCGAACTCGTTGCTCGCCCAGCACATGGCCGTGCCGTAATCCAGCGGCGTGAGCGGCGTGTAAGCGGCCGTACTGCGCGGTCCTTCTTCCGTGTACCGGTCCCGGTCCAGGTCGATCGTTTCCCGGGAGTTGTTGAAACGCCACGTGTACCGGACGTTATCCGAAGGATTTGCCTCCACCTCGCACACCACTTTGGCCGTCTCGCGTCTGCCGACACCCTGCACGGTCTCCTGCCCCGGCCGACACACCGGCGCGACTGTGTGCACAAAAGACGAGAACGAAATTAACGATGTAATATAAGCAGTGATCGACGAATTGGAAAAATAATCAAAAAAAAAAAAATGGTGTCTTGGGACTTTAAAGAAAAAAAAAATTAGCTTCTTTAAAAACGATTAAATACAACCAGACTTGTGGGGGAAGGAGGACTTCGCCTCGCACACCCCCGACCGTTCGTATCTTAATCAAATTAATACAATATGATACGTACCAAAAATCACGGTGAATATTTTATTACTTTTTAAAATTGTCATTTATTAACATATAAATATTAATAATTACGTAAAAATGTATTCTAGATAATTTTAAATAACATTCCACAACTGTTGGTAACTGCGTGATTTATACCCGTCGTATATTTTATACTCAACGCGAATTCACAAAATCAAAATTTCAATAGAATAACACTTTCCCGTCCCCTCGTTCTAATGAAAATAATTTGAAGAAATGCTCTCAAAATATGAAAAAAATTGAAAAGGAATCCCCCAGCGTTCCTCCCGATTCGAGCACTGGGCATAAAACGGGTATACACTCTTTCACATAGCGTTCGAATATTGTATTTCTGAAAACACCGTGTTTTCTTTAAAAAAAATATTATATCCAATCGCTTTATTATATAATTATTTTCAAACGCTTGTCAACATTATCGACATATTATTGACGTGTGACTCTAACAAGCTCATTAAATTATGCGTAAGAGTGAATTTGAAAAAAAAGCCTTTACTGAACACCACTGTTTTTTTTTTTTAATAGTAGAAAAAAACAACTACAAAATTTTATACGTAAAAATTATTCATTATTATTATTATTATTATTGTATTAGTCGTTTAAACTAAATTTTTTTTCTGTAATTATCTAAACGAAAAGATACATTGTTTTTTTTTACGTACGAAATTGAAAATATATAAATCGATGATGTAAAAAAAAAATAATTTTTTTTAATTCACCGAGTCAATACAGTCAACTAAAATCTGACTTGAAATTTCAAATATTCGTAACTATAGATAAATCGACACAAACTTTGCCTGTACACGATTATTTGAGAACGACGGTAATAATTTGTATTGTAATTATAGCTATTAGACGAGATAACGCGGTTATACCACGCGCAGATTATGGTCGGGGATAAAATATTCGTGTAAAATATGTTTTCGACAAGAAAAATAGTAAAAAAAAACCATAGAAATTCGTTTAAAACAATTGTTGTGTTTTTTTACAAGTAATTTATTATATTAAAAAAAAGATTATTTATACATAATCATATTTTAATAATAATAATATATTTCTCAAAAAGCCATACAGCATCAAAATACGTTGGGTTGGGCAGGGAGGTATTGAGAAACAACAAATTATATGCGTAATACGTCGTTTGACGAACGTATTTTAGGCACGTACGTTTTATCAGCTAATTTAAAAGCGAGGGAAAATACTTTCGTTTTTTTTTTTTTGGTGATGCATTAATCAAAAGAAAAAAATACGTTTATACGCAGAAGGTATATGTTCAAAAAACAAAAATTAATAGTTTATTAAAAAAAAAAAACTTCTAAACTCGATATATAACCACGAAAAAGAAATCGATTATTCTTATTTTTTTTATTTTTTATTGAAATACACGCCCGAGGGCATTTTGTACAGCAAATTAATTGACAAATAACGAATTATATAATTAATTACAATCGTATGTACTTATCAAATATACGTACAGTGCAAACGGTTAATAGTATTGTTTTATTAGTATAGGTACTAGGTAAATAAAGTGAATATTATAACAAGAAAAAGTGAAAGAAAAACGTTAGAATGAAAGTATATTATTAATACGTAACGCCGCCTGAGAGAAATGAAAAAAATCAAAAAAAAAAAGTAAAAATTTAATATTCAACGACAACTCGTTACGTATATTCCTTTAACAAAATTAACATTGCCGTTCGATTCATTAAGTCTTAAGTATTGACAAAATTCTTCGAGCACACACTAAAATGTTTTTCGTCATTTTTACGTGTGTCGCTCTTATATTTTCACTTTCGCTATTTCGGCCTAAACCACTGTGCAGTTGAACAAAATAATAATAATAATAATAATATTCCGGATTCCGAAAACCGTCATGTGGACGTACAGGATAATGTTTTATCGCGAACGATACTCGTGCAGCGCTGTAGATTCGAGCGAAAACAACAATTTTATCGCTTTTAATAACTTTCGGCTTGGAAAGTTTTCACGAATTTCGCGTGCCGTACCGACGAGGACGTATAATTTCCATTGTATTAAATATTCGTAAACATCGCATTGTTTCACACAAGAAAAAGAAAAAAAACGAATTCTTCGAAATATACGACTTAATTGTTCGTTGAAGTTTATTCTGACCCGAAAAGTTTAAGGAATATTGTTCAACGCGATACATCAGTGCTTGTCGATCCCTTACGATTTCATAAAACCGTACTATACAGGGCAGGATCATGGCCGTTCTGGCTAATGGCCAGTCCTAAACAGGCCCTATACGGGCCCACGCTAAAAATTCTTGGCCCCCCTATGGCCCACCGTGGAATTAACGTAAATTAAGTAAACGAATCAATAACTATAATCTCTACGGGTTTTAAGACAATCCTAATCGGTCATTAAAAATTATCTTAAAAATATTAGAAAGTTATGACATAATGCGTACAGGTATTTCAATTGTAATATCATAATATGTTAACAGAGGCTAAAACGTATAACGAAAAGTATTCAAGTGAATCGATGATTGCAAAAACGTCACGAGTCAAATATTTTATGAAATTGACATATTAGTAAAAACGTATACCTACTTGTCATGCGTTTCTATGCGTCGAGTGTAAAAAACGTCTTTAGTTATACATTTTTTTATCTATAAAATTACAACCGAAAAATCTGGCTGAGACCGGAAACGTCTTTAGTCAATGAATTGTGTCGTTCCAAAAGTTCCTATCCAAAAGTTTTAAACAGTTCACTCCTGACGTTTTCAGCAATCATCGATTCAAGTATATTTATGCAGTACAATACAACAATTTATGGTGCGTTTATGATGATATTCAATTTAATTTTTGGGGTGTGGTGCATAGATAGCCTCCCCCCCACATAATTTGGTTTTGAGTAAAAATATTGGCCCTTCTCAAAAATTGGTTGGCCTCAGCCTGGTCCACCTCCTGCAAGAGTTCTGGCGCCGCCACTGGACTTCTGGCCCATTATACGTCACATAACCCGGACGAGTAAGGACGCACGTCGATAATAATAATATATTAATTCACAATTCCATTTTCGGACGTTGTTGTCAAGTGAAACGTTATCATCGCGTGTTTCAAACACCGAATTCGCTTCGCGAAACGTTGTTCATTATTATTTTCGTTGTAAAGAACTTTTATGTCTCTTCCCATCTCGCTGTCTGCGAAAAATACCTAACGATAAACAATGAAAACAACTCGAATACACACGGAGCTCGGAAATATAATGTCGATTCCATCTACAGTTTTCGGAAAAATCGAATATTATTATGACAATACAACGGCTGTACCTATTTCCCACCGAAACCGAGATCCCTTTTACGACCACTTATCACTTTCCGCCGAAACGGCGAAAACGCGTTGTACCAATAATTATTTTCTACATGACATTTCGTTCAAATCGTTTATTATTGTTTAAGAAACCCCGGACGGAATTTTACTCGTCACAGACCAATATCACATTACAACGTTGTAGTAAATTATTTACAAAACAGAATCGGTTTAAATAGTTCATTGAATTCGCTATACATAAAACAATATAAAAATAATGCAAATGATCTAAAAAAATCAAACGAAATAAAACACATACCTACAACTATAATGTACCTCGGAATAACTCGTTTAAATACAGATTTTTGTGCAAAATACGTTTGCGGAATACGCATATTACGATAATATTTTGGCGGCAAGAAGGAACGCTGATTTTGGTGGAAAATTGATCCCCTGCGTTTATTTACGAATCGGTTTAAGCGTGACTGTATTTCATAAACGAAACTGATTATATTCAGAGCGCGATGCGAATGTGCGATTGTATACTAAATAAAAAAAAAAAATTTTTTATCCTTCAGATGTTGTAAATGCCATTTTTAAAGACTATCAGCTCATTCGGAATATGGAAATCCTTTGGGAAAAAAAAATCTCGTTTATACACGACATAAAATTTGTATTTAAATTATTCCGTAATTACGTCGAACGTCCCGAATCAAAAATGAATTCGTTAAATCCTAGAAATAAATCCTTATTTTATCCTTTAACTGTTTTTAGTACTTACGTGATTATTATTCTCGATCTGCGAATTAACATTCACGTCCATTGGTAAAATTCTAGGTGTAATATTATTTAACACGTCGATCAATATGTCAACCGAATCGTTGATATGACGTTCTCTCGTATCTTGTAATATTTGTCTTAATTACTGTTTTTTATGTGATCATATATGTCGACTTCACAATATTTTTAAAACCGTTTTATTATTATGTAATTTATATTCATATAATCTGTATTACGATTTTTCCATTTTTTTTCAAACGTGTTTAATAACGCCTTTTTAAAATAATTGTTTTAATGTAATTCGCAATATTATTTCCGGAATAAATATTATTATTTTTGTATCGATATCGGAGGGATAATAATTTAATAATACTTTTAGAACCGAACAAAAAGTGATTTTCACTTAAATTCTCACTGTGCAGTAGGTAATATATAATAATATTATACACAGCGCGTGCCGCGTTCTGAACGTCGGAATTACAAACGCACTGACGCATATTATATGTGCGCATGTGAATTTCATCCGAACGGTAAACGATATATTATATTATTATTGTATTAAACGATGATTATCTCTGACAACGATCGGAGCAGTTGTCGTTTGACGAGCGTGTAAAATATACACTAATAGAACTGAGGCAACGGGTGGAATTCTACATGATTGACAAGATCGTGTCCGATGTGACGAACAAAATTGCAATTTATTACAGTGGTTATTATATGAAATCGCTGTAACTGAGAACGATCGCACGATTAGCGCCTGCAGGAGAGAGAGAGAGAGAGAGAGAGAGTTATGTTAGGTTTTTGTTAAAAATTATATTTCAATCTAATTATACTTTTGTTTTAGAATTCAACGCGCGTTTTGCATTTCAAATGAATTGCACTTTATACAAATATATTTGCGAAAAGCAATGCGAAATGATGATAATGACGAAAAACAAAATACATATCAGCGTATATATATTATAACGTGTAGCACATGAAACTCTTTGAGCTCGAAGAACACGTCCTTTGTAGGATACGAATAATTGCATTATACGCGCGACATTCGCTTTAAATTTAAACCCCGCAGCTTTTATACTCGTAAATATCAAGTTCTTAAGCGGTACAGAAATATATACAAAAGGGTTTTTTTTTTTCAAAAAAATAATATATATATATTGTTTAAATGGTATAAACTATTAAAAAAAAAATGATTCGGTTATGTTTTCAAAATACAAATGACTTTAAGCGCCGGTCTGGCACTTTGAATAAAGCGTCTTAATTTCCGTTATTTAAGAAACAGCGTTTCTTCGAGGGAAAAGAGTTACGTAAATTTTTTATTTTTTATTTTTCATCAATTAAAATAAATTTTTAATACTCGTCTATAAAAAAAAGTTTTGAAGAAGCAAACAATAGTTATTGTTAAATGTTAAAAGTTTACCAAAAATAACAATAACGAGTATTATAATAATTTTTTTTTTTTAGATTACTTTAACTAAATTCAACTGAATTATATAATTTTTTTTTAATTCGCGTTATATTCTGACCGGCTGTAAACGGCCGTGCGCGGTGTTTCGTATCGTAAATCCTATAAACGTCCACCGCGCACCGTATAATAAATAAAATTTAATTGTGTAATTATATAATAAATAAACGTTAAAATACAGTCAATTAAATATGTATATTCAATTATAATATGAGCTGACATCGAACATGGTCCTTCGGGCCGGATCATGTTCGATGTTAGCTCATATTATAATTCAATATATTTAGCGGACTGTATTTTAACGTTTATTTAGTATATAATTACACACGACACATAAAGTTGTTGCTTTGAGCGCGAGTAGATGACGAGTGCTCGAGCGGTGTACCTGAAGTGACCCATTTGGACTGCACGAATATAATAATAAAGACAGTACCGTATCACCCCCTTCCTACAAACAGATTCCTTTTTCACAAGCTATCAACCAATAATAACTTATCGTAATATATAAAATATTTTTATATTATGTTTATTCATAATATTGGTACACTTACACTTCACGTCCAGCGTCACGGGGTTGCTCTCGCCGTCGCCCTCTTGATTACTGCCGACGCACGTGTAAATGCCGGCTCGGCTCCGGGACACCTTTTGCAGCACTAAACTCTGGTTACTGACTATCGTGCCGGCGGCCGGGTTGTTGTTCAACAGCTTTCCCTGCGCGAAATTTTTATTAGTTATATGTTGTGTACACGGGAGAAGAGACAGCACGCTGCAGAATTCAGAATACATTTCTTTTTTATTTGAAAGAGGAGAAAACAAACGCATAGGTCGGATTTTTAACTCTATTATTCTGTCATTTTAAATATATTTTCAACTGCAGTAGCGGGTAATGTAAACACGAAAATGTTTTCGAACAATAATTACGTATTTTATGAATGTAATTTGAACGCGACCTGTATGTCTCCTTTGAGTAAAAAAAAAAAAAAAGAAAATTAAAATCTGTTCATTTTCGCATACCGAATTTCGGGTATAAAATAAAACCGGCTAATTATTATGCGTTTTGTCTCGTACCGCCGCCAGTGACGCACATATTTACAAATTTTTTTTTTTTATTTCATTTTTGGAGATTTACAACAAAATACCTGTAGTTGCGTCCTCAACACACATAGGAACACTTCGAGAATAGTACCCCGTTGGAACGGATTCTCCTTCGCACTCCCAGTTAAATACGGGGTCACTAATGGGATCCACACTTTGTGGAATAGCTGACGTTTTCAAAAAAAAAAAAATCATTTTAACGCGTTCAAATGTAATGTTTTACAATCGATTGGGGTTGTAAATCATTTTGGACACTTAGCCCAGTATATAGCTATTTGCGCGTAAGCGTATAGAGATAAATTGAACGTATACGACGTTCGTGTGCAGTATACGATAAATTATATCGAAAAACAAAAAAAAAAAATTATCTTCGATAAATTGCAAAAAATAAATCGTAATAAATGTTATATATTTTAAAATTTATCTCTATTTAAATAACTACGTAAATTGTTGCGTTTATATATGTGCGTCATTATCGTAGTCGTTTTAAATTTGTTTATAAATATTTTCTCGAAAAAATAGGTATCGTATTGTTTGTTTTTTAAACGATTATTTTAAAATAATAACAAATTATTTATAATTTTTTTTTAAATTATAAAGAAATACTTTAGTATTTAAGTACGCGCGTGTTAAATTAACTTGACACGGTTAAGTGATATATTTGTACTAATATTATGAAACACAAAATCACAAAATAATTTACACTATTTTACCACGTATACGTATTTCGACAACAACATCGGCAATTTCATCAGCGCGAACCACATACTAAAACCGTTGTACTCTATACACCCGTATTTATACAGTTCATATCCAATGACGTCACCGAAAACATCGCGGCAGCCGATCGTGAGTCATCGACCACGCTCTACCGCAATTCTATGCCGACGCCATCTGGTTTACATTAATTTTAATAACGAATTTTGTAAGTCCCGGTTTAATAAATTATTTTTAATTTTTTGACATTTCTATTACTTCACTTATATTTAATTCCTTATAATTATTTGCATTTTTTTTTAAATTTAACTGATTTGATTTATGGTTAGTATTCAATAAGTGATCCGCAACAGGAGATTTGTCGTCTTCTTGTTTTTCGATAATCCTCAAAATTTGTTACTAAAATTAATGTAAACCAGATGGCGTCGTCGGCATAGACTTGCGGTAGGGCGTGGTCGATGACTCACGATCCGGCTGCCACGATGTTTTTGGTGACGTCATTGGATATGAACTGTATAAATACGGGTGTATATAGTTTAACGGTTTTAGTATGTGGTTCGCGCTGATGATGACAACCCGTTGTTGTCGAAATACGTATACGTGGTAAAAAGCGTATATTATTTTGTGATTTTGGGTTTCATAATATTAGTGTAAACAGTCACAAGTGTCTCAATCATATTCAAAGATATATTTGTATTTTAAATAAAAAAGAATTCGATCCTCAGCGATTCCAGTAATAAAAAAAAACCATCTTATACCACTCTCTATACTTTGCAGTATAATAATCATTGAATATTTATTATTCCAATTGTAATTTCCCAAGTAAATACCTAATTTTTCGTTTACAATGAATTTTTTTTATAATTTTACTAAGCGATTTCACGCCGCGACTTTCGTGGATGTAACAATAAGTCTTAGTAAAAAAATTTACAAACGTAAACCGCGATTTAATGTTAATAAAAATGTACACTTACGTTGTGTCTCCATGTCACTCTGTACACCCACGGGTTGGATTTTATGTTGCATTCGAAATATACGTCCATGCCCTCTTGGATTGCACTGCCGTTGATGTTACTGCCGAGTTCCAGATCAACGACTGGTACGTCTGTGGAAAAAAATAACTTTATGTGGCTATACACACAGTAAAAAAACCGAGGAAAAAAACGCGATATAATATCACAACGTGTTTCTTTTGTAACCGACAGTATGTCTGTAAAATGCATAATATATACGTACAACAATAATTTTGATATAAAGCAAAACCAGTTATACATTTCGTCAAAAGTCATTGAAAATTGTATACAATAGTTTATATATCTTATTTCTATCCGTTATTGGCTTACAGATGAATTTAATCTGTTTTTTTAAATCTAAATATTTGCTATTTGAATTAAACGAAATTTAATCGAATCCAACACAATTTGCAGTTAAACGTTTATCCGAGTAATTCACTTGAGCGACGTGCAGGACAACAACCGCGGCTCACTAAACCATTTTTTCTTTTTGGTTTTTACATTGGTCCTGCACTAGTTATAAAAAAAAAATAAAAATACTATCTACGCAGTAACGCGATCGTATTAAATATTTTTCTTTACGTTTAAAAAGTTCACCAAAAAAAAATTATTTTTTATTTTTTTTTAAAGTGTACGCATTTCGTCGTGTTGCTTGCGATTAAGGCGCTGCAGGAGGTTAAAACGGCACATATGTATTAACAATAGACGGAATAACGCGGATTTGTAATTTTATTCTCGACGAATATATGCGAACCTTTAAAACGACAGGGAATAAAAAAATATGTATATAGCAAGCTGTGCTGCAATATAGAGAGGTGACACGCGCTGCCGGAATGCTTCTCTGTACGTACGACGTGAGCTTTTTTTTTTTTTAAAACGTTTTTTTTTTGCGCGCGCAAAAATAACGGCCGCGGCGACTCGGCCGTTGCGGCACATGTTTATTTCACTTTATTTCGAATTCGTATAATATCACAAGCGTTCGCGCGTGTGTGTGGTGCGCACGACGTGACCGAATTCTCAAAACTATAATATACGAATAGATTTTTTTTTTAAACAAGAAAACGTCTTTTGGACAATATAGGATAAATTTGTGTGTATATATATATATATATATATATATAGTATGTCAGGGCCGTAGACACGGGGGGGTTTAGGGTGTTCAACCCCCCTCTTGAACATCGGAAAAGTAGAAATTTCAATTTTTTTTTTACGCACAACAGCATTGCAGATGTTACAGTAAAATGTATGTTCATATTTAGATTTTACCAACATCTTGATGTTAAGTAGATTTGTTATTTATGAAAAATAAGTACCTATAATAACAATGTGTATAATAACATTATGTATAAATGTTTAATTTGGTCTATGCCATTATAAACATTGATAAACATGATTATAGATTTTTGTGCTGATAAATCATTACGATACACGATTATAATGCACGAATCAAGATAGCACTGAACCCCCCCCCCATATAAAAATCCTATCTACGTCACTGTAGTATGTGTAATATACATATTATCGACATATGCGTAATATTTTTTTTTTTTATGTATACCGAAGAATAGTCATTAGAATAATATCTATACGGCACGGGTGTTGTATATATAGTATAGTAAAAAACTAGTAAAATCGAGTGCATCAAAAAAAAAAAGATTGTATTTAAAAAATTAAAATTGCATTAAGAAAAATAAAAATAAGTTTTTTTATAAATATTTTTAATTCGTTATTATTATTATTTTACTTTACAGTTGACTGCAGTGCACTCCGAATACATATTTAACAAACAATAATTTCACATTTATTTTCATCTTTCTTATTTTTAAATAATATTGAAATTCTTGTAAAAAAAAAAATATTTTATATTTTATTTTACCAATCCTGATTGTTATTCGATTTTTACGGCTGGCAATATTAAAGTATCTTATTCATACGACTATTATATTGATAACGTAAATTACAATTAATTAATATACACGTAATCATTTAAAATTTGATATAATTAAATTTTATATGTGTGGAATTTTAATGAATTCATTTCGAAAGTATTAGAAAAGTAAAATTACGAATAATGACTAAAAATTCAATAGAATTGCGATAAAATTGCAAAAAAATTGCGAAAAAACGCGCTTAAAAAATTTTTCGATTTGAATTCGTTATTACACGAAACAAATTTAAAACTCACTTAATAATTCGGAACAGTAGAAAAAGAGTTGCTCGCAAGCAACAACATCCGTAGCCAATAATTGATACGCGACCAAAACCATATTATTCTCGGAACGAAAACGCGAAACGATGTGCCATGTGTTTAAAATATTACGCTGGACCCGATGCTGTTATCGGTATTTTTTTTTTTTACACGATTATACACATTAATGCGTTATTAAATTTTATAAAAAATTAAAAATTTAAATACATTTTATTTAATTAATAAACAAACGTTTACACGTTAAATTTTATGCGGAAAAAGAGAGAGAGAGAGAGAGAGAGAGAGAGAGAGAGAGAGTAATTTGACGAGATTTCCGCTAGCGTCGTGCGCAGTGCTCGTCGAAACGGCTGGGAAATTTAATACGAGGAGACGTATGAAAAAAACGTTATTATATTAGAAAATAATTGGAACGAAACTAAAATAAAATATATAAAAACGGCACACGTCGTGGTGGTACGCGTCGCGCACGCTTTTTCAAAACGATATAACGTTTTCTGCGCGGACGACAAAATTGCTATTTATTCGGTGCGTTGGCGAATTTAAAAAAAAAAAAAGGTTAAAAAAACCTCCCCCGACTTATTATGTACGCGGCAACCGACGTTTTACAATATGTAAATGCTGACGTGTATACGGATTGTATGTATAAAGTCTATAGTAATTTCGAATGTTTTAGATTCTCTTCAGGAGCGCGATGGCTGTCGTTTTATTATTTTTCTTCTTTTTTTTTTACCGGCGCGCCGTTTGTATCGGAATTCCGCGATCCGCTTGTTTTATTCAAACCCGCTCTCGTGTAGACGCGAATCGCGCTTTTTAATAGAAAAATCCCGATGCATATGTATATGTACACACGCGTATTATTCATCGCGATTTTATTAATAAATAATATAATATAAGATTTTATTCTATTTTTTTTGACCGCGATTTATTCCGAAAAGTTTAGAAATCGCGCGAAATTCATTCGGTTCCGGCCTAGTGGCGGTTTTAAGTGGGGGGAGGGGAGGGTCGATAGGTGAATCGCCCTCTCCCATGGGATTTGATATGTTTAAATCTAGTATATCTCCGACCAAACAGCACCGACTTGTGTCGTGTAAGTTGGTCAATTTGTGTTATGGTTATGTTCCATTTTCGCCCCTCCCCCTTTGAACATCACGTATAACTGTATGCGGGTAAGAATTAGTGCTCGACAGACGAATGCGGCGCCTAATGCTTAGCTGACGACAAACTCGGTCGTAGTCGTGTACAGTGTAAACGAGTGTACAACGAGGAAAGATGAATTCATATACGTTCGTTTCATTTCATTGAAATACGCGAAATAATATTGTTATTAATAATAATAAATAAATAATAATGATTGCATACGCGCGTACGATCGGTCGCTCGGCCAGCGTCAAACTAAACACCCGCACATAACGACATAGCGCGTCTGCCGACCGTAATAAAACCGGAAAAGAAAGTAATCACCAGATAGCGCTACGGCACAACATAGAGGGCGTGGCGGAAAGGCGCTTATAAATAGCGGTCCGAAACAATCGGAGCGCTCAGTGTAGTCACAGCGGTCAGGCGAGAACGACGTAGTTCGCGCCTGACTGCGGTGTGTGTGTATAAAAAAAAATATCCATTTTTTTTTTATCTACGTGGATGTATAAGACGATAATTCAGAGAATTAAAGACATTTGTAATAAAAATTCAAGAATACATTTTTTTTTTATAGATAGCATACGACAGAAACAATCATTTTTTGTAGACGGCATACGCGACACGTGTATACGTTTTAGTATCTCTCCGTCTGTTGATCCGTAAAATTTATTTCAATAGGTTTTTGTTTTTAGACAAGTATAAAGTACATATAATTTTATTTACCAGTTTTTTTTTTTTTTACTTTCGATACACTTCTCAAATGGCAACACACGTATTTATTAATTTTTGGTCAGTAATAAAAATTAATAGATTACATATTTGGATAGCACTTACTTTTAAATCACATTTTACTAGTAATATATCTATTTAAGATCATATATATTATTTTTTTTGTAGTTAAGTGTGTAAAATAGAAAGCGACCGTTTTTAAAGTGTAATTAATTTTTAAATATATTCATAAAACACGAAAAGTAATGGATCAAAATTGAAAAACCCCGGAATTTGTTATCATTTATTTGTTTGTTTTTTTTTTGACATTATCCTGTAAATTGATTGTTTTATAAAGAATAAACAAATTGCATAGACGAAAAATAGTAAAAAAAAAAAAAAAATTCAATTATAACAATACGCTGTGTTTATTTAATATTATATAATAAGAAAAAGAATTCGAAGAGGAAATCGAGCTTGAAAAAGCTCTTAAAGTACGTATAAAATGGAAAAATAAAATTGAAATAGCTTTTAGTAAAATAATAATCCGCGATCGAATTCGAAAGTATCTTTCGTAACAATTCGAGGACCGGAGCGGACGTTTCGGAACCGATTCGTTAGAAATGAATTACTTTAGAATACACGTGTTACAATGAACAATAATTTGACCGACTACCGACACAACTGTCGAGCTGTAAAACAAATTTTTCGGGCCAGACGGACGGTGTTTATACACCGATTGCGTGACAATTTCTTTTTACATCGATACACCGCATAATATATTATAATATTTACATTTTTGGTGGTTATAAAAGTGAAAATTATTTCTCAAAAAATAAAAATGGAATAAAATAACAATTGGAATGAAAATTATTTTTCCACACTGTCGTCTATTGAAAATTCTTTGAATTTTTTTTTTTCTGATATAATATACTCGTACCAAAAAAAACAACACGAATTCTCGTATAATAACGTTAAAAACACGAAAACGTCGTCACAGCGTTTACAATGTATATTTCAATTTCGAAATAATTACACGCGTTTTTTTCCGTACGAGAATAAAGTCGAAGATTTTAGAAAGCTATGGTATACGTATATATGTACTTTTTATACACATATATACATATATATATAAAGAGAAAAAAAACGCACTGAAATACTCGTGATCCCGAATATTTTAGGAAAAATGGTATTAAATTTTAAATCCGAGTGAAACTTTTTGACTTTTTATAACACACACACACACATTATACGTCGTAACACGCGAATCCAAAATAATAGTTCGCACTTTATATGTTTTCCAGTAAAAGTTTTATTCTCTTGTTTTATACGGGGGTGTTTTTTTTGAAGTTTTTAAATACGAATATATTATATTATACACGTATTTTTCTTCATCTTTTGGTTGTTCGGACGCATATTTAATCGTTCGTACATCGCGTTTAGGTCTCTATTTTTTCGCGATAAACAAGACGAAAAAACCGAAGAAAAATTTCGTATACGATCAGTTCGGAAATAGGGAAAAAAATAATAAAATAAACGCGCTTCTAATGAAAATAAAAACATTCTATATAAATTATAGACACTACGCGCGCAATAGTTATCTTCTGCAGACCCAAGTCTTTATAATTTAATCCGTATAAATTCGCCGGTTCGATCAGTATTTCGATAAAAATAGGTTATTTAGTACCGAAATATCGTACACAATGCGCCGCAGATCTCACTATTAATAGTTAACCACACAGAAACTTTGAAATCGTCGTAAATCACAGAACACATTATTATATAAACCACACACCACGTTGAAATATTGCATCCTTGAACCGGTATACAATAATGCGTGTGTGAATAACGTTCATTAGCGATTGTTATAGTTACTGATAACACTCGCGGTGGTAAACTTCTTTCCCGGCCCGGGTAATACAATAAAAATCCGGCATAATAAGACGCGTAACACGAAAATTCTACGGGACCTTTTGTATTCGGCATTTGTTTATGTTTTAATTGAATTTGCGCCGTAGACTTTTCGAATTTATAACTTACACAACGATCGGTGTATCTTATATAAGGCGCGTTGTCGATGGCAACGATTACAGTGGGCAGACGGTGAAATGCGCACGTTTTTAAAAACGAGGATTTAGAGTAACGCGCGGTACGATCAGAAATTTAAGGATTTTACGATTATTTCTGCCGAATTCGTTGATTTCCATCGTGTCGTTCGGTTCGTTCGAGAACAGACGTGTATAAATATTTTAAAAAGTACTAATATACTAGCATATTGTACTCTACGCTGCAGACGTGCAACAAAACGTTTAAAACAGTTTTTGTGCATCGTGAAAATATATTATTCGTACAATGATACAGGTTTTGTTAATTTAGTTACAGACAAAATATAAAAATCGAGGGGTATTTCATAGTTTGAATGCTGTGGTCTTGAGTGTACTCTAGCAACGCAACTGGCAAATTTTAATTCAATGGTGCAGTCTGATTTCGTAGGTGTGGCCAATGCGAACCAAAACCTAACCTGTTTAGTGCGAAATCGAAAATCGTTATGTAAATATTACGTTTTATGGAGGGACACGAGGAGGAGAGTGTATGATGTGCAGCGACGAAAACGTAGAAATACCAGGCCGTTCTGTTCAATGCGAACTCGGACTTGTAGAAGCGTACTGTCGGAGAGAATAAAACGTTTTTTTTTTTTTTTTGTTGCAAAAGTCACGTCTCTTTTCCGTCCATCGTTCACTGTATTCCACAACAACTGTCGCCAACACTCTTCGTCCATCATCACCACCGTTCCTATTTTCGTATTCTCATATTATCCGTTCAACAACGAAACAGTTAAAAATACACGGTTAAACGCGATGAATTCCCAGTGGTGGTAATTCGGTTCAACGAGAAGATGACTCGTTTCTGTTTACGTTAAAAAAACGATGATTTTTTTTTTTTAGACAGAGACGAGACGGAAAATCGATAACCGTCGGTGGTCGTTCACGCTATTTTTCATCTTCTCCGAATCGGCGACTTTTAAAAAAAAAAAATCAAAAGCCAAAATTAACATTTCACCGAATCGTACCGGTTTTTTTTTCAGTATTTTATTAATTTTCGACACGTCACCCGTTGCGCACTACAATAATTATTGCAAATAGAGTGGAGCGTTTCCCTTTCTCCCCGTTGAATATAATTGCCATTTATTCTATAATAATATTATTCAAAAACTTATATAAATATGAATTATTCGCGCATATAACGCCGTAACTCTGTGCGTTGTGTGTGATGGTTGGGGAGGGGGGTTACATAGGCCCAAACGAGATGATCTGCCATTGTAACCACAGATTAGATGAATACAGATGGATCACTCGCGATGTAAACAAAAAAAACGACGTCATTCGAATCCCCCATATCAGTGTTACCGCATGATAGCACAATATATTTACCTAAAATTTAAACATTACTCCCGTGAGCTAATCTATTTGTGTTGTTTACATAGTGAATTCTGGTTTGGCGATCGTGTCATATTATAATGTCTCGTGTCAAATATACTCGTTTCATACACACAGTTGAAAAACAATCGGTGCTTAATCGGCGTTAAATTTTTACCGGCACGTGATAACCATTATTATTTGAGATAATAAAGAAGTTGTACTGTAATATTTTAATAATACCAACACAATAATTTATATCGTCGTGTGCGCCTACACTGATATGGGGGACCAATCAGAAGAGCGTATTTGCAATTATTTTGTTCTCGTACCGAGCGATCCATCTGTATTCATCTAATCTGTGTTGTAACCAGTTTTTTAAATTTTTTTAGAGGACGCCGAATTTTTTATCCTTAAATTTCAAGAAAAAAATATCCGTCGCATTTACTCGAAACAAACCGAAAAAGAAATAAAAATAATATATATTTGGATTTTTTTTTTAAAACTCTTTTGTATGTTAGGCGATTGTCGCGATGTACATAACGTGTATAAATAATAAATTAGAGTCTAACTATTTTTCGAATCATTAATTTTTACTACAATTTAAAACGCGGTAATGATATTGTACGAGGAAAAACTACAATTCGCGGTTGCACAACCCTTCTGGCCCAACAGTATAAATTTATCGATATTACGAATTCTCTCGTTCCGGCTTAAAGACGAATATATTATATAAACAATAAATAAATCCGTCGCGGTACTCACAGTGCACAGTGAACAAGAACGTATAGACTGGCCCAGTGGTTACTTACACTACACACACACACAGGACTCTCAATAATATTCGAGTACGCACTTATTCGTTTAATATAAATGAGTTATTAAGTGCAAATACTGGTAAAAGCTATCGAAACGCCGTTATTTACTTAAAACAGGAATTTCTGTAATTAAAATGCAGCAAAAAAAAAAAATAAAATAAATGACTATTTGAGATAATATACGAATAAGTAAAAATTATGATTTGACGAGTTACCACTACAAATAGAATGTGATTTAAAGATTATTCGTGAAAAATCGCGAGACAATACGGTAGGAACGATTAGTGGAAAAACAACAACATGGGGCGTTAATTCACGAATAAATATTTATAACGATGTGTTTATGATAACGGTGGACCGGTCAGGTTAGTTTACGTTAGATTCAAGGATACGTTCCTTACTATGTAGGCGCCTTTTTTCTTATAGAAATTACATACGTGCAAATAACGGGTGGATAGCCGCCAAAAAAAAAACTTTTGTAAACTTTCAGAAATTAATGAAAAACAGAAAAGTGTTTTTTTTTTTACATAAAAAGGCAAAAAAAAATGTATTAAAGAACAGATTGCTCATTAATTATTAACATTTGATTAATTAATATGTGTACATGTCTGGTATTGTGAGAAAACGCGGAGAAAAGAGACATATACACACTTATTTAAGACTTTTTAAATTTTAATATTTTGAAGACGTTCGGTTACTGCGCGCGTACAACGTACATAAGAGGAGAACACATATAACACGGTTAAGGAGAAATAAAATTAATGTACCGATCGTTCCAGAACGACGTGGCATTGATGGAGTTTTCCTTTTGAAAAAGCACGGCCGACGAACGTACACTGATACACGTACATGTGTTTTATCGACACAGCATACGCGTATATTATATGAAACGGGGAAAAAATAAATTGGAAAAATAAAAAGGAATAAAAAAAAAAAATCGTCGGAAAATGTATAAAAAAAAAAAGACTACTGCGAAGGGCTGTTTAAACGCAATCATTTTCATATACGTTTGACTCGAAATGAAAAATTGAAAACGCTCAGTGTACCTATATAATATAATAATATTATCTAATATATAAACTAAACGTCCAATACGCCATAACTTGTGCATCGTTGGAGCGCGACCGATATACCCTGCACTACGACGGACAGCCGACACGTGGATATTATATATTATATAATATATATAAAACGAATAATAAATATATTATACGCGATATTAATTTTTATCTCCGTTTACAGAAAGAGAAAAAAAAAATTCACCACGAATTGCGAAACTCTGTTGCGTACGCGTATAAAAATATCAAATACATAATTTCGGTATACGTATACGTACAGAGCAATATAAATATTTAAGAATTAAACAGCCAACTAATAAAACTTAATGGTTTTAATCGTAAAAGAAACTTTTTTTCGCTTTTTATCGCGAACAATAAAGCGAGCGCTGTTTTAGAAAACGTATACGACGATATCGTTTTCACGAATATAATTACAAAAATATACTACATGCGTTTATTATTCGTTATTAAAAATATTATATATTTTACGACCACTCGTAACGGTTCAACGGCGTTATATATTTTTATATACTCTGCGTATTTGGAATAGAATGGAAATGTTGAGGCTGTTGTGTTTATAATAATTATTATTATAATTTCGAATTATTCCGAGTGTGGTACTCGTTTAAATATTATAATACCGCGTGTCATACGCGCGGTGTATCGATTACACAACGCATATGGTTCTGTACACCGCGGTATTATTGCTAATAACAATCGTTTAAACTATATTTTATACAGTCTACAAAATATAACGCGTTTAAACGTTAAAATATTCATAACTATTTGTACACTGTTCCACAATTTTCATCGATTTCGTCAGTATAAAACGCGTTAAATCGCGACGTAATTTTTTTTAAATTCCACGAGTATTGAAAATTCTAAGAAGGTCATCCATTTTTTTTTTTTAATCTTGATTGAAACCGAATGTCGAGAGCAATTTCCTATCGTTAGAAGGCTTATAGAAAACGTCCAGAGCGTTTCAATTATATTTTCACTTCTACAACACTGATCTCGTAGTCCTATTAGTTTTCCTCGCATCGTAAGCGAATTTATATTTATAAGACCGTTCGGCGGGCAATTTTCGCAATGTTTTAAAGTGTCCTCGAGCACTCGTGGAGGATGGGAAAGATGTCCCCCTCAATAAGACGCTGCAATATGAAAACCGCCACGACGAGCGTGGAATTTTATTCAAAATGCGCATGATGATGATGATTAGTTTATATAGTAATGTATAATAACTCACGGAATATGTTTATTTTCCATCCGTCGGAAGAATCGACATCGGTCGAAGGAGTCGGTTGACGATCCGGTTTTCCGTGTCTGTTGTTCGCGCTATCCGACTTGCCACTTTCAGCGCGACAACTCAGTGTTTTGTCCGAGTCCTTGATCACCGGTATAAACGTCAGCACACTAGTCGTGACGTTTCCATCCGAACTGGTCTGTAAGAAAGAAAAAAAAACGAAACGACGTTTGTTTAAAATATGAAAATTACCGCAGATAATCGATAATCGACATACACGATATTTATCAAAAAAAAATTGCAAATTATCATATTGAACGGATATTTTATGATGACTATATGCACACGTTTATTCGCAGGCGTTCGAGTTTCGGAACACCGACGAAATAATTTCAAACGAGAAATCACGTTTTTCGAGTCTCGGAGTACGATATTCCGATAAAACAGCTTAATCACAAAACATGTATTTATATTGCGACGACGCGTGACTCTTCCGCGTGTCATCACTTGTGCTGCACACGAGTCTGCAGTACCAATCGGAAGTATAAACGTTTCGTTAGATTTATCTCTATCGATTCATTTAGAAAATTCGAATTTATTTGACGTTCGAAACGGAACGAATCGAAAATGACGTGTTGTAAATTTGTATTAATAATCTTGCATTTTATGACATTGTATCGGTAAAATCGACAATATGAATTATTTTGGATTCCGAGCGAAACGAATTTGTTTTTACGAGGATTTTAAATTTTTTTCCGCTCACATTTTGTCGACACGGAAGGAATGCTCCGATCACTCGTACACTCGTTTCGCCCGGTACCGAATTTCGCTATTAAAAAGACGATGAACTGTCGATTTTCTCAAGTGTTTTCAAACGCGATTTCGTTAAAATCCATTATTGTACACGTTTAATACCGAATATCACACCGAAGATCCACGCTCATTATCCGTCGCTTTCAAATGTAAATAACAATTACCTCTTTGATCTCTAAGCGGATTCACTTACGCGACATCCACTGCAACACCCACGACTCGCTGCCCTTTTTATAATCATATATACGCGTTTTAAACGACCCCCAGTAACCGATTGGCGATTCGATTTTTGTTTTGGTTTCCGATTAAAACTACGTGACGACCGTTTTGTTATCACTCGAACGGCCGTATTAAAGCGTGGTAAACCGTTGATTGCAATGTCAATCATTCGGTATCGTTTCAGACATGGTATTAGATCCGAAAAGATTTATCCCGAAGCGCGTACGCTATTTTTTGTTTTTCTGTTGGCCGGTGTCGTATGAACAAGAATTAATATTTCCATAAAATTATAATATAACCACTATGAATTTAAACACATATATTATAGTGTACGCCGGTTAGGTTAGGTGTAGTAGACCACGCGTCACAGAGAAAAATTCTCGTTCCTGGATGGTGAAAAAACGAGACAAAAGTTAATTTATTCGTATGAAAATGTCGGCGGCCTCTTTGAATTCAGCATAAAAAAAAATCTTCCAAACGACCGCAAAAAAATCCTTTTGTCAGCGTTTATATTCTGTTGGCCAAGAGCCCACCGCCACACAACTGCACACGCCGACTCCCGATAATATTATATGTAATATCTCGTTACGCGATCATATATTACGTACATTCTCTGGTGCCTCGATTTTTTTTTTCTTCACTTTTCGTTTAGTCTCCTCAACAGTCATCACAATGCCTATGGTTCCGAAACGTTGGGCTGCTAATGTTCTGAAGAAGTACTTTTTTTTTTTTTAATGGAAACCGAATTTAATACAAATAACCTCTTAGCTGGACGAAAATTCGGTATATCGAATTTCATTTTGAAAACAATTTGCCAACTTATTTTTTTGGATATTTTAATTAAAACCATGTAAATTTTTTACATTTTTTCCAATATAAAAAAAAAAAAATATTTAATCGAAAATCTACTTTTAAAATAACGTAGAAAAAAGGCCGACGAGTTCAAATCCCATTTGTCACAATTACAATTTTTTCATTCTATTCGATTACACTTTTTTTTTCTAAAATTTTTAGGTCTAAATCAGGGATGTCAAAGATACGGCTCGCGGGCCATGACCGGCCCATGCAAGACACAAGGATTCGGCCCATGCGGCAGTCGAGTCTTGATCAACCAACTTCATTAAAAAAAATAATAACAATCGATTTTGGTACTGACATTGATAAGATGTGATAATACGTGGAAAGCGTCTATCAGTCAAAATCACGGATATATATCTGTGATCAAAATATTGTCTTAAATCGCTATATAGATTCCGAAAGTATGAAAGTCAAGGAAGACAAAATGAAATTTACATTTCTCCGTGATATTTATTTTTCTTCGTATCTTCCACGACTTTCAAATTTTTGGTTGTTTTGTCCTTCAATAAATTTTTCTGTATTTTTATAAATGTAGCTAGTTTTTTAAATTGGCCCGCCAAGCATGCTCCGAAAAAAAGCGGCACTCAAGCGAATTGAGTTTGACGCCCCTGGTCTAAATCGTCGTTTTACTGTTCGCATACGATTATTAAACTCATTTACTTCGTACATAACGACAACGCTTACGGAACCGACGAATCGTCTGTTCGATTCTGCTTAGAAAATTCCCTTAGATTCTCTTAAAAAAAAAAAATTGTCATTCGGATAAAACTGTTTGTTTATAGGATTATTTTGAATGCAATAAAAATCAAAGACGTATATACAGTTAGGGCGACACGTTAAAGAGAATATATATTATATAGTGAGAAAAAAAAATTGATTAAAAACGTTGAATTATTAATTATAAACGTTATTTGTATTAATCCGAACGCGGGAAAGTGTTATAATATTATTTCCGTCTATACCTCTATATACGTATATTACTTCTCGTCGACGGTACATAATTAACGACGAAGATAACGTTTCAGCTTGAAATTCTCGGCGAAACGGCTTAAAATTTGATTTTAATTTCGTTTTAAAGTTAATTACGGTTTTTATAGGATTATATACCGTACCGCGGAATCGTATAACAAATTCGATTTTATATCATCGTCGTTTCACGCGCCGCAACGTTTTACAAAACAATTATACGAAAAATTTGTTTAACGCGCGGCGAATACAGAGAGGAGTCCACCACCTCGTCGTGGAAACGTAGGATGAAAAAAAAAAAAAAAAAATGCAGCGCAATATTGATAACTTAAAGAGTGGCGAGAATTTGCAGAATCCCCGGAGGTGTAGAATTTTTAAATACTGCTCCGAAGACGAAGGAAAAACTTAAATTACATTCGGCTCGAATTCATTCGCAGTAAAATTGTATTTTAAAACGCGTCATTATATATATATACGTATGCGCTAGAATTCAAATGTATATATGTGTGTGTGTGTGTGTGTATTTTAATTTGAAAACTTTCTCAATTTTCCACTGTATACGTTCTTGTAGAAACTCTCGTTTAACCTTCGGAACCCGGCGGTAAAACGGGCACAAATAAAACGGTTGTGATTTACGACGAGATTTTCATTGAGTCGCGATATGGTCATATTTATGGTATAAACAGTAATGCAGATATTAAGCGGACGTAATGAAAACGTTTGGTGAAACGATTTCGAGCGGATGCCGCGGACGATTTTCGCTTTCAATATATAATAATACTCGTATGTTACCGAATTTCACCGGAGAAACAATTTTTTTTTTCTCCCCGCATTATTTTAACATTTCCTATTTCGCTGTACGCTCGACAATAAATCTATCCACCAATCGGATTACTGTTTTTACTCTCTTGACCATAAGTGTGTGTGTGTATATATATACGCGTAGAAACAGGAGCGAATCATGATCGGAGGGACTACCTATACGCTCGTGAGCACGGCGGTGGAAAGCAGCGAGTCGTTAGAATTACTCGTCGTTCCCGTCGGTATTATATTTATTGGACCGAAACCTTTCGTCCGTCCTATACACAATTCCACCGTCCCGGCGATTTTATTAATAGTCTCTCTCTCTCTACTCCAGTCCAGCCACGAAGCACACGCATAGGCGTGCGCAGGAATTTTGTATGGGGTGTGCCACGAAGAAAATTGGGCCGCTTTCCCTTATATGAGCCTAAGCAAATCTAACCAAACTCTCAACCTAAAAACAGGATAAATTTAATGCAAAATATCAATTCATAAAAACTTATTGATTAAATGTTGTGCTTCACAACATTTAGATATATTTTTACAATATAGTATATACCTATATACCTAGTGGTTAGTAACCTACATTAGAATATTAAAAAATTTTTGCTAGAGCGCCTAATTTATTTTCTCTAATTTTTATTATTTATAGTTTAAAATTCAAACAAAGTCCCCGAATGAATGAAAGTTGTACAAAAAGCCACGGGCCACGGGGTGTGCCACGACACACCCGGCACACCCTGTGCGCACGCCTATGAGCACACGACGACCGCGTGGTCGTGTGTAAGTTTTCGCGATATAACTATTTATACCGCGGGGCAGTGCCGTCCTAACCACCAATAATGCCCTAGCAGTGTCGGCCTGGCACACCATAGGCCCCTGGATCTTTTTATTCTGGGGCCCCCTGCCTCTTGGTTTAATATGAAGTTAAAAAATACATATCAATAAAAAACAATTCATTATATAGGGTGTCCCAAATCCAAGGGCGGAGTGACTCTAAAATAAGATTTTTCCGGGCCACTTATGAAAAAAAATTAATGTTTTTTCTTTTTTTTTTGGACTAGCGCCTTCTGTTTCTATATAAAATCAATACAGGTTAATAAAAGAACCTATGTTGAAGTTAAAATTTGGTGGTCGGGTTTAGTTTTTAAGTTATAGCAATTTGAAATTTGACAATTTTACCGTGTTTCTTTAATAGGTTTATTTTTTCCATCTTCCAGCTCGTACTATAATAGTCCAATGGATAAATACCACGATTTGGCGTGTACGGTTCGGGGTTCGAACCGCTGTTCTCAAATCATTTTTTGCATTATTTTTTTTTATACATTATAATAATACAAGGCAAAGATTTCAAAACTGGTGGAGACACTGCGTTCAAAAATATTGGTATAAAAAAAAAAAAATGGGGCCCCGGCCGCATTCGCGGCCTAGCGGCCATGGCCAGACCGACCCTGTGCCCTAGGGCAATAATATTTGACTTCCCCCAAAAAAAAAATGTACAACTAACGTAATACCTATTATTATATTTTTGTATAGTAAATACACTCGTCCTCGAAATCATCATATAGATACATAAGGGAATTAATATCTAAAATAAAACAACAAACTTTTTCTTTTTGTCATTCATATTTTTGACGCCCCCTGCATTCGTAATACTCTGGACGCCCTAGGGAACTTGCCCCATTTGCTCCCTCCCCCTCGGGACAGTTATGCCGCGGGGCCACGAGGATAAATTCAATTCTCTTTTTAGGCGGCATCCGTTTGCAGCCGGGGCTGATACCGAATTCCGTCCCGGACCCTCTGTGGCGCGTTAACGAAAGACCGAATTCCGTCCCGTCCCTACCCACCTCGCCTCTCTAGTAACTAATAACCAGTAATGTTTTCCTTCACATTTTCTCCAGGCTGAGGACTGGCAGCTTCGCTGACATGTTTAAAAATATATTGTTTTTTTAATATTGCATTTTTATATATATATTTTTTTTAATATATATTCTATATTTTTTCTTTTAAATTAGAATCCGTTATAATTATTTTATTTATTTATTTTATATTATGTTACACGGCCAAAAGAACCGTAGGTCAAGTAAATTATATTATTGCACGTGTAAAAACCGTTTTTTTTTTCAATGCACGCTTTCACACGAGACGATTTTAAATCGTCTGCCGTCCGTTGTTGTGTTAACTTGTCTTATATTATATTAATAGCCGCGAAATGTATATAATACCGACGGCGACGGACAAAACCGTCACGCGTGAAAGAAGCCTAAAGCGTTACCTGTACCTCACTAGACGCGGGACGGAAATCGACCAACACTGCTCCACCTTCGGGACGGAATTCGGCAATTGCGTTTGCCGGTGACTTTTTTTTAGGATTTCAGGTATTAATATATACGCAAATTATGCCGAAAATTCTTTCTTTTCTTTTCAAAAATATTCTCAATTATTTATTGAAAATAGACCAAATGTATATTATTGAAGATTTTACTGGAAAAAAAAAATTTGAAATTTAAAAATCGTAATTATTATTTATTGTATTTTTTTTCGTTCTTCGACTGCTCCGTAATATTAACATTTTTTTTTAATACGATCAAATATCACCCGAATCAATACATTTGTGGTAAACACGACGAACGTGTATATACGTGAGGAGGAGCAGTGTTAAAAATGGATGTACGCAATCGATGAATGAAATACTAATTCAATATTGTATTTTTACGATTAAAAAAACGTCGGATATTATTTTAACGAAATATCGGGTTTCCGGAAAAAAAACCGGATACGTTATGTGTTTAGATTCTGAGCGAAGGCAAAAAAAAATTGTATTTCTTACCAGTAGAAAATTGTATTTACTCGGCACTCTGTTCGACACGCTTTTCCGTTTTCTCAATAGTTTTATCACGAGTAAACGCATCAACTTTCAGCAAATGTAAAAGAAAAAAAATATTTTGTCAACACGCATCCTGCAACGGTAGACGCGTGCAATTTTTTCTAAACGCTCACACACAAGTTTGGACAAATAACATTTGAACAATACTTCGGGGGCGAAAAAAAAATTCAAATATCGCGTCTTTCGTAACATTTTTCTTTTTCAAGCGTGTAAAGTTCGAATTTCGAAAAACTACAAATAATAAAGATAAACAAAGTTTTTTTTCCGAACGTATACAATGATTTATCGTTGCTTTCAAATTCTCGCGTACTCGATAGTGATCCTTTATCCTCGTATAGGTTTTTTTTTTGAAAACGAACTCGTTTAAAACGAAATCGTACCTACAATATTCAAAATATATTCGGTACTAAATAAACGTTTTCGACGAATCCTTGTACTTTTTTTTTTCTCTATGAATACTCGCTCGTCGTAGCGCGTAACGTATGTTATATGAGAGGGGATATAAAATTTATCATTGGATAACCGAAAACTGTACGAACCCCGTTCCAATATCAAAATTTAAGCGATTAATACTCGTATTCTATACTCCATTATTATTTTCTTGAATAAAAACCACATATTATTATTTTATATAAAAAAAAATTTTTTTTTTTTTTAGCTAATTTATTGAGTAGAAGTTTGTAGCATGCAAAATTATAATCGATAATTTATTGTATAAGATAATTTAGATATATATATGTGTGTATTTAAAAGGTGACCCAAAACGCCGGTATATAAACATAATTTAATGAGGAACCGATAACCGTTGGCTAAACCCGATGCCGACCGTCGATTTGGTCGCTACTCTTACTCTCTCGTGTGCCGTGTTTGCGTCAAGACGACGGTCTTAGCGATCTTTTTCTGCCGTTCAAAAATCGAAATATGATGGGCTAATTCGCCAAAACAATCACGGCTCCAGACCGTCAGTGGTCGGGGAGGAGAAGTCGGCAGCGGCAACAACACCAACAGCAGGAGATCGACAACATCTCATCGTTCACCGTCAGATTTATTTGTCAAATTGTAAAAAAAAAAAAATATAAGGGTAATGTAATAATATGTTTCAAAGACTGTGTGTTTTGATAAAAATCGTATTCTTTTTCCTAATAATCGTAAAATTAAAATTAATCGGATCTATATATATATATATATATATATATTACATCTTCTAATTTTTTATTATCTCTTTTCGTTTGTAAAAAAAAATCCATATACTCGGGGACTGCTTATGTCGGTCTCGGTATATGGTTGGCGACCGTGAGGGTTGTCGCAGTACGGACACTGTCCCGACAGAAGTGTTACGCGTTACAAGTTCGTCCTGTTTTTTACTTCAATGTCCGAATATACGAGTAAACCTTTCTTCGTCGACCCGACCTAACCGCACCGTTCCAGTCGGTAGTTACCGCGATTAATAAACCGAGGAATATTATGGAATTACGATAAAATTTTGTCAACGCGGGGGAAAAAAAAAAGAATTATTTTCATTGTTTTTAATTATTATATTTTTCGTACATTATAAACAATGTGTTATGTAAAAAAAAAAAAAAAGCCCGTGTGAGGGGATCCATCCGCCGTAATTACGGCCCTGTCGTAGCGCATCGATTTTCGAGGCCCCGAGGAAAATCGCGAAATTCCAAACAAATTCTTAGGCCGCGGTAGGCATTTTATTTCGTTGTTTTTACATGCACTCTGTTCACGCGTTATATGTGCACCACTACGTCGTCGTTATCTCGCGGATGATATTAAAATGTAAATTATGTTTTCCTATTCCGTTTCGTTTGTTTTAAATAAAGAGCTCGCAACTATTATTGTCTGCTTTTCACCGGGAGAAGAGTTATACACACGTAACAACACGTACGCGACTCGCAGCCGTGTGTTATTATTCTTTCCCGAAACGCGGTACGTATTAACTCTTAACGGGTCATGGAAGGAGAAAAAAAATTCGTCCTTTTTCGACGCGCGAAACGTCGAAAATAATAATAAAAAATACTCAATTTTTCGGCGTTTAAAAAAAAAAAAACATATGCATTTCGTGAAAAGTACGCCGTGAAAATGATTAAGTTTTACCACATAATATAGACGAATTATTTATTTATTTTTTATTACTTCAGTGAACTCAGTATTATCCACGCAGTATAATCTGTAAATTTTACGTTTAAACGCGATAAATAAATATTAAAATAAATGTTTCATTTAAATATTAAATAATAAACCTATATTTATACAAATTTTCTATACTCGTACGTATTTCTTTAGTGAATAATAATAAAAAAAATAATTAAAAATAATACCGGTTAGATATAAAAAATTATACTATGTGCGCCGTTAAAATTCATTTTATCGCAAGAAAAAATCCGAAAAATCGTCAATGTTTAGTTTAGTAAAACGTCAATTTTACATATATATTCGATATGACCAAACGGCTGCACTAAATTTAATAAAAGTTACATCGATATATAGATTCGTTGGGGCCAGGGGAATAATATCATATAGGCCGTAACGATTTTCCGAAAGACATCGATCAACTAAAGACCGAAGACAACTTTTAACATTCTTCAGTCGGTTACCAGGGGCGAGTTTCTCAACTCTCTGGATCCCGCAGGACTACCAAGACACGGATTCGGGCTTAAGAAGGTTGGAGCGCATGTAGTTATATTGTTGCGGAACTTGTATCCACCGAAATCGTCTTATGAAACCATAGTTTGCTCGAAGAAAACACTATCATTCACGTATTACCGGGAAATATTTTGACGCAGGCTATTGGAACGATGAGTACCTTAAATTCCAACAGTTCTTCTTCTTTCAATTTCAAACGCTTTTGCCTTTACACACGGTATTCTCAATCACCATAAACGAGTCACAAGGGCAGACGATCAAGTATTGCGGTATAAACCTATACTGTCTCCCTGCTTCTTCCGCGGACAACTCTATGTGGTCTGTTGGCTAGTGGACGGGGTCATCTCAGAATCTTTGAATTTTGGCACCCCTTGGAACGGGAAAAAAATCGTGTATCAGCAAGCACTACAGGACAATGGTAAAAAAAAAAACCGTAACCTATTAGGTAATATATTATAGTTTGTCAATATTAATTATCACCTGAAGAAAGAGGTCGTAATATTTTCTAACCCGTCGGTGTCCATTAAAATTAATTGGATTGTATTTTTGTGTGATAAATTTATAATCTCTTATAAATTATTTTCTCTATTCTTAAACGGATTAATTTAAATCAGTATTAATTCTTCGAGTACCTGCGTAAATGAAATCGCGCACGTTTTGCGAACAAATATATAGGAGTTCATTTATTTCCAAGGATAAAATTTCGTTCAAAACTGTACACGGGAAACGCCAAGTACTTCTGATGGTTTTAAATAATTACAAATAGGATAAAAAAATAATTTTCGTATTTAATAGTTTACTTTAAAATATAAAATATCGCATCGATTGCGTCGTTAATTTCGTTTTTTTTTTTTTTTCGAAAACTACTATAGTGTTTAAAACCGATCTTTAAACCGTTCCGTATACGAAATTTGATTGAATTTACGACGGAATATATTTATATACCGGGCGCAGGGAGAAGAGAAACATTTTCGTCTACCACCTTGACCTTACACGGACTGCGTTGAAAACTCTCTCTAATTCTTTCCACATAATCATTTATCCTCGGAAACGCGATGTGTGCTTGTGTTTTCGCCCTTTGCATAAACACGCTGCATCATCAAACTGCTGATACAATCGACATAATATGCTCTAAGCAGCCGGTGCATTGGATCTCGAAACGACGACGAAAATCGCGTCGCACAGTTATTCGTTATTACCGAATCACATTTTGAAAATCGCAACACATAAAAAAATTGTTGCGTGTTGTCTGGTCGACATATTTGCGGAGAATAAGTTACAGCCATAAGCGATAATTTCAGAATAACGAATTAATTATATATCTTAAAACTTGTGATTACCCTCTATTATTAATCAGCATACGATTTTATAAGATAAAGTTTATAATTAACCATTATATGACTATTTGAAATCGAATGAATCATTTTGAATAACCCAGTATTAATATAAATAACATATTATAATACGTGTCTCCTATATACGATGCTCACGGTCAGACCGCTGCGAATTCGTATTCGGTTAATCGCTGCGGCAACGGACGAAATCTAATAATAACAGAGACCGCTCGTTATGACGACGGTCGTGTGAGCAGAAGAGAGAAGTTCGGGCGGTTTGGCGGTGCCGGGAGACGCAAGGCGAGAAATATACACAGTGACGGAACAAAAACCGTCGGAAATTCGAGAGGAAAAACGGCGAAAATTCGCTGTGTTGGACGACGTCCAGAGAAGTGTGCGACCAAAAAAAAAAACAGTATTTTGCTGGACTGTAGAAAAAAAAATGACAATAATAACCGCGGACGGGTTAACGTATTATAGGCGCACTCGACGTAATTAAAAAAAAAACCAACCGTTTTTCTTTTCTCGCCAGCAGTCCACAGCGAGAATTGTAGGAAATCATATAAATTGCCACTGCTGTCGCGCTCACAAATTGCGCTATATGTACTAACAACACACGCATTCTTTCTACACTCACTTATATATAATATACTTTATAGAGGTGAACGTTTAAATTTAATTTTCACGTTCTTTTCGTTTATATTTCGTTTTTCTCTCGGCGCATTTTTACCAGAAAAAAAATAAAAAATCTTTTACGCATTATCGAAATGCGCGGCGTTACGTGTAACAAAAACAGGATTCGAAATGATATCGATGACTTCGTTTTGTTTTTTTATACACACTATAATAAACGAGCAGCGTGGATGCGCGGCGAAAAAGAAAATACGTTTAAATTTTAAAACAAATTCGACTTAAAATCCCGAGTGTTTGTTTTATTCGTAAAGAGTTTTGTGAAAATTATTCTCAAAAGGAGAACAAAAAAAAAAAAAAAATGGTATTATATAATTTATATAGTCGACGTGCAAACCGCGGGTTTTCGCTTTTAAATATAACGGCGTTAAGCACGACGGAGGTAAGTACTTTTACAAATATCTAAGGCAGACCACCCGAAGTCGGGAATTTATTTTATTACGGGCTTACGACATCAAAATGAAGGATAATGTATAACTTTCAGTGGTGACCGGACCGGGGGGTAGAGGGTGGAAGTGATGAGGCTTTCGACGTCGGACGGCCAGAAGATTTAACGTAATTTACGTCGTGATCGGGCGAAAAGAAACAAAAACAAATAAGAAAAAAAAATATATATTATGTATATATGCGTGGGATTTACTCCGTTGAAAGTAAGTACACTGTACGAACAGAGGTTTCGCGGTGAATTCGATCGAAACTCGAAAAAGAAAGTTTCCATCGCGATACACGCACCAGCACTACGGGCGCGGCGTGTGCGCCCTCCAAAACGCGCCGTTTAAAAGTATATATATCGGCGGCAGAATTCTTTTACATATCAAC
Organism: Slavum lentiscoides; assembly: GCA_032441835.1. Classification (NCBI taxonomy): domain Eukaryota; kingdom Metazoa; phylum Arthropoda; class Insecta; order Hemiptera; family Aphididae; genus Slavum; species Slavum lentiscoides. Next base: position 220,665 of record CM063721.1, on the reverse strand, counting down.
CACAAATACGAACGTGTATTCTGCACGAGAATACTTATTGTTACGCATTTATCGAAATGAAGAGGGGGAAAAAAAATCGTTTAAAATAGTAGGATTCCGTTCGTCGGGTGTCCGCGATATTCGCCTGATTCATATAGGCTCGAAGTAAACACACACTTTTGATTTAATATTGGAAATATTAATTAAATGGAGATATCGATTGCTCTGAATTATTACAACAAATTGGTCTTAAAGTACCCTCCTTCAATTCTAGACATAATCCACCCTTTGCTATACCCCAGTCAAAAAAAAAATTATTTTACGAATAGTCCGGCGTGCCGCTTACCAACAATGTGCGATCAAATAAATAATTTTGATTTCTTTTTTGATTCTTGTACCGCGTTAAAAACAAATATTTACAATTCAAATAATTAATGTTATTTTTCATTCTATATTTATACTGTATTATCTTTGTATATTATACTCTTACCCCTTGGGGTGTTATTGTTTATTTATTTTATTGATTCTAAATAAATAAATTATTAAAATTAAATTAAAATTAAAAAATTAAAATAAAATATTGTCGGAGACAAGAGAAGCCAATAAATTTTAGAGTCTCGTGATACCGATAAAATTATTGAAATACAAAATAATTATTATATAAATACGTTTGAAATATTGTAATTCGTTCGAAACAGTTGGACGGATGGAAAACTCGATTTATACGCGTTTACGCGTGGTACAAACAATGAAAACGTGTTCGCGAGCATAAAGCAGCTTGTGCTATCGAAACGTATACAAAAATTCGTTGAGCGAAACAATTTATAGATTTGAATGCGATGAAAAGTAATCAGTATTTCTCTGACGTCGTTTTTCTATATTCGACAAAAACGTGTTTTTATTGTGGAATTTATCTCTTTTATACGCGTTTTGTGCACTGCGAGATTTCAATTCGAACGGGACGTAAAATGAAAAAAAAAAAAGCATTAAACGAAAACGACGAATTTATTTCGTTAGGAGTTATAACGTTCAATAATAATGAACGATTATTATCAGAAACACATTAGAAAAAAAAAATTATCTTTATAACACATTTTCGTTCATTTGTCACTTAATTATTTTTCAATCATTCGGTTTAAACCTTCCGGCAACTGTATAAAATATGGTAATAACGTTTACAAAATCGTAATTGTACACTGCAGTGTTTAAAATTAAAATGTTGTTTTTATGAAAACTAGTCGTTTAAGGCGTACTATACGAAATGAACATTACATATTATATACATATATATTGTATGTATTTTCGAAGTAAACGTATACTTCAAATTTAATATTGATGTAGAAAAGAAAACGATTTCCTCAAAGAGTATTAAGTAATACTGTGCTCGAATTATCGTTTAGAAACGAGAATGAAGGTTGAAAGTCGATTTTTTTTTTTAAAAGCTCAAAACATTTATTTTCAATGAATTAAACTATATGTACGCTTAACACGTGACACGGAAATTACACCTATTTTATTATATTTATTTACAGGAGAAAAAAGAAATCACCGAAATAACATATATCGCTGTTCTTGTGATGCCATGAATCATAAAAGTAAAATATTTTACGCGGGAGAAGAAAAAAAGGTATACCTTATATTAACCGTTTCGACCGACAAACGCGTATAGACGGCGGACATTTAGAGGAAAAGGGGTGGTTTTGAAGTAGCACCTCGTTAGTGGGGATTTGTTCAATTCCTATATATCGTCCTAATCCGCGAGGTCATCATATCACTATAAAACAACACCATTTGCGAGGCGAGAACGAGCAACCAGAAAAGAAAAAAAAAACATAAAAGCGTATAGAGAACCGCCTGCAGCGGCCTAACTGATATTCGTTTTCTGATATATTTTTATTACACGCGTATGAAATGAAAAAAAACGAACGTAAAAGATACTCAAAATAACCGAGTTAAGTGAATACCCCTACATCAATTTTCTTTTATAAAAATTGAAAATTTCATTTAAAAAAAATACATTTATACTGTTTTGGTTATAGATTCAAGATTAACATGAAACGATTGCAAATTCAAAAATAGTCTCGTTTTATATTTAGGTAAAATTAACACGTAACAGATAAAAAAAAAGTTTTTCTGTCACGCTGAAAAATCGTAAATTTATCATGCAAAACGTTTTTTGTGCACCCAAGTTTCTCAGTTTACGGAAATAGTAAAAATGTTTTCATTCCATGAAACGGACTGCGATAAATTTTGTCTTCCAGTTCGTGAACCGAAAAGTAAATCGTGTACCGGATCAACAGAGTATTTTTTTTTTTTACACAAAAAAATCGTTCACAGATAAAATAGAAATTTGACGTTTCCTAAAAAAAAAAAAGTTTTCTTCATATTTTAACAATATTTTTCTATAGCATTACAATTTGTTGTCGTCCATTCGTACAAACCAAAAACGATTCTAAACGTCTGGGGCACTTAACGTGTAGACAATATAATAACAATAGTATAAGTATGAATAATACTTTGCCTGATATTGAAGTCAGAACTATTGATCGAATGAAGAATAAAAATTCTTCTACTTTCGAGTATATTACGATAAAAACATTACAGTTTGTCCGGAAACGGAATGTGTACATTTCTTTTTAATCATAATTTATATTCATCTGTTTATTTAAATTTATGCGTCGTTCAGAAAATTCAAGAGAGTATATTATATAGATTACTCGTATCATATACGCTATTTTGTATGTCGGAAAAACATCTTATCAGCGTTTATCTCAATGTATGATATCATGAATTACTCGTATATTTACATATGTACAATAAAAACGTAAGAAAACGCGTATTATTTTGTATAATTGCGTCTCAATGTAGAAATAACGGTAATTATTGTAGATTTTTCTTTTATCCGTCATTTTGATCAGCATAGAAAATTATTAATATTAAAGATTTTCCCGTTTTGCAATTGCTTTCAAATATCGGAATTCACTCACTATTTGCTTGGCGTCGATCATTTGAGTGGCGTCTTTCCACCAGGTGATTATTGGCGGTGGCTTGGCACCCGTAACACGGCAACTGACGTTCACCGGTATCTCTGCGGACAGGGGCGATTTTCACCGACCAATTTAATCGACAACGGTCGAACTGTAACAGAAAACATAAAAAATAAAAAAAAAATTAGAATTTCAGAGTGCTTTGCAGCCGTTTGACTTCAATATTCTGCTTTAAATACATTTGGTAATCTCGTGTTTCAAGAAAGAATCATTTATTTGTTAATATTTTCTTTGTGGCTGATGAAAAACAATTGTATATACTTTTATAATAATGATACGCGTTTATGTTGACTTTTTTTTTTTTAAACGCTTCCGTACAGAAACACGAGTGGATCGTGATACTATAAAGAAGAAGAAGAAGAAAGGTGAAATTATTATTATTTTCACGACTGTCTGCAGTTTACGCGTACCTTGTCACAATCATCACAGACAAATCGCAAAAAAAAAAACGAAAAAACTCGACGAAAATGAATTATTCATTTTTTTTCTAACACAACGAGACGAAACTTCAACTTCTTTTATTTACTTTCAATGGAAATTTTAGTCTTTTAATATAATCATTTTTTTTTGTACTATACTGACGTCTTATAATAAGTAATAGGTCAATAGTTATACTATATAACAGTGGCGGTTTTACATGATGTTTGAGGGGGGGACGAAAATGGAACCAACTCCTTCTGTTAATGAAATATCCACATCGACGAGTAATAACCAAGAAGAAAGATCTATTAATGTACCGAGACGAAATGTAAATGTCGAAAAAGGAAGAACAACGCGCATGGAATGTAAACGAAATAAAAATTAAACGGAAAAAGAAAGTACTCACCAGATAGCGCTATGACACAACAAAGAGGGCGTGACAGAAAGACGCATATAAATAGCGATCAGTCTCGAACATCACACACCGCAGTCAGACGTGAACAACGTTGTTCACGTCTGACCGCAGTGACTACACTGAGCGGTCTGATGGTTTCGGACCGCTATTTATATGGGCCTTTCTGCCACGCCCTTTTTGTTGTGTCATAGCGCTATCTAATGACTACTTTCTTTTCCCGTTTTATTACGGTCGGCTGACGCGCAATGTCGGTATATGCGGGTGTTTAGTTTGACACTGACCGAGCAACCGATCGTACGCGCGTATGCAATCTTTATTATTTATTTATTATTATTACCTAATAATATTATTTCACGTATTTTTCACGGTAATTTTGATTGACCAATCGCGGTCTCTTGGGTAATTTTTAATTTTTTTTTAACACGGAAAATGATCGATCGTCTTCGCAAGAAGATCCAAATATTGCTATATAAATGTTAAACATCATTCCAACGAACGACGACCGAACTCGGACAATGGAGCACGGAAAAATCGATTATGGTTTTATATAAAATAGATTTTCTTTTGCTCGAGCCCATGATTAATAGGTATGAAAGTGTATATACATATAAAAAATTATTTTAAATTCAAAATATAGTAAGTTAAACCCCAAATTTAGTACAGCAGAACCTTTGTAAATACGTGTCGAGAAACTGGAGTATCTGGGAATCGAACGTGTGAAAATCGCGTATACGTTATAGAACTTTTGTTTATTACGTGAATTAAATTTAAAAATTCTCCAACAGCAGCAGAAGACCGCCACCGCCGTGTCATCAGAATTCGGAATCGTGCTTTCGTTCGAGAGACGCGAATCCGACTCAACTATAAGGATTTTGCCGCCGACCGTTTTTTTTCCTCACGTACAATTGAATTTTATTTGTAAGAAAATTTAATCTAATATTATATTTATATAGTTTATGGAAAGGGGCGATATAACGAAATATAAATACGTTCGTCCAGAACGTTATTTGTTCGGTGTACGCGTACGAATGAACCAGTGCTTATTTTAAAGTCATTTTCTAAAAGTGAGTATGACTTAGAATCCTCTCCTCCTCTCATCCCTTCACCACCATCCTTTCCCTTCTTATCATACCTCCGCTAACTCATCACCTTCATCCCCTCGCTGCTATCCCCCATACTTTATCTTCTTATCATTACCTCCCTTTCCATCCCCGAACATAGGGATAATAGTAATTTAGATCAACACGCTTAAAATACGGATAAATGAAAAATTCGTTTATTAAATTGAGGAGAAACCAAATGCAAATTGTAATATTGTTGTTTCCACGATCAAAATAATTAATAAATGTTACAGTAAACGAATTAATATATATCATAAGTAAAATGTTAAAATGTACAATTACGTATTTATTTAATTAGAGTTGCGCATTTTCCACTTGGAATTACGCAAAATGTGTCCAAACGTCCTGTGAATAATACAGCGTGTCCATGGAGAATTTTTATACTACAAAAATAATATTATATAAAATAAAATAACCTCAAACGGAAAACAAGATACGCTCGTCACATAATACATAATACATGGAAGGGGGGAGACGTTACTTGGGAAGTTTACACGTCATACCGGCTCAACCACCACCAACTATACGCGTCGCGGTAAACCCAAAAATAAAGCCTCGAAAAGTTTAGCCCGCGTCGAAGTTTCGCCTCGTCCGCGCCTTCCGTATGCGCGATAAGGAAAATTCACGATCCTGCCGTATTAGGTAAGATATTAGAATAAAAAAGTATAAAAAAAGGATAGCGATTCGCTGGTATTGCGGATGTCGCTTTAGTGAATCACGTAAACGTCAGAGTTTTGTTATTCCTATGAATTTGAAAGGAATGCGATAAATCGCATTGCATTCAATAAAACGATCCTGAGCGGGGATCTTCGGTATGCAATACGCATCATTTTGTCGGAAAAATTAAACTGATATTATACTTAGAATCTCTCGAGATTTTTTTTAATATATAGTTAAAGTTTAAACATGCAATTTTCAGCCCTTACAACACAAATACGATCTCTTTGAATAGCTCAACGTCTAATAATTGTTGTAAATAGCCCGAAATCGATAGGCATTTTTTTTTATGTAGTGCAAAGTTATGTGTTTGGTGTAAATTTAAAAGACTTTAAAACCATTGTTTTGGTAGCTTTTTGTGCTGCTCTTAAAGACTATGGAGAAAATACATTTTCTTCCAAATTTTCGGGTGGTTTTGAATTTAGCACTAGAAAACTATTTGAGAACATCGAAAAACGTTTCAAATAAAGTACGCAAGACGAGATGATCCGAGCTTTTCTTCTAGTCGATAATTTGTATACAGAAAAAAAAACATCATTGTAAAACCAATAGTTCGCTTTGCTCAAAATCTAAATCTCTCTCGGATAACGCGTGTTTGCCTAACGCGCAAGTGAAATTTGCATTCGTAACAATTAATTGTCGCAGTGACGGCGCATAATCTCATATTTTACGTATGAAGATCCGTTCGAGTTGTTGCGCAGTATCTAATGGACCGCTAAATCCTCAATCCATTAATTCACATTTCACAAAATTTACGCCCTATTCAGGGAACGGAGGCTCCGGCGTATTTATTAAACTACAACGTGAACATATATAAGTATTCGAAAGAATAAAAACGTTATTCTGCCGATTAATGCGCATTACAGAAACTTTTTGTAAAATTTAATTACACGTTCCTGTAGACCACACCGTTTGCTTAAAATTCCATTCGAATCTTCTGTACAGAGAAATTTATTTTTGTATTACTACAGCGCAGGCCGCACGGACTAGACTTAATTTTCGGGGGGGTACTTCGATTATTACTCCTTGTTTCCTCTTCCGCTTTACAAACATCACTATCATATGTTTGAGTAGTAGACCAATTTAATCATCTTTTATACGTTCTATATATATATAAAAATTGTAATTTTATAAGGAATGTAAAATTATTTTGCATATCTTTTCCTGTAGTACTTGTCACTTGGTTTAGACAAATCACCGATCGCTCTGTTAAAAACCGTATACCAAGTTAATTGTTAACCACCCAACTCATACTTGAAAAGATGCGTTTACATATTGTCACAAAACTGTAACTATAATAAAATCTGAAGTACGGAACTTTATTTGTAATAAATATTTCTATTCGTTAAATAAACATTCCACCTTAGTGAGACACAACAGAACGATAGTGTTTAAAATTAAATTTAAAACATTTAATTAAAATTCCGGAAAAGTGTTATAATAGTTTGAAACAGGCAATATGCTAAAATCGTAATCCCGGAAAGTCTCTCGTAGTACCCCACCAGTAACGTCTATGAAATTTTGTGCGATTACGAATAGACGGAGTGATTGTTCGTCGAATGGTTCAGAAAATACGTCTGATTCACCAACAATATGTGTATAGTATTGTACCACTCGAATGAATGAAACAGAAATGACATAACATTATGGGATTTTAATGCAATTGTATATTTGAAACGTTTTAAATTACAAAGTATAATATGAAATTTAAGTTTAAATTATCGCTTAAACACAAATAACACTTATTTTACGAGATGAATCGTAATGAAATATGACGCGAGCCCGATCGATATCTGTTAATATCGTAAAACGATTAGAATTTCGTTAATTTAATGTATACTGCTGCGCGTGACGTGATTTATTCGATTCGGTATTGTAAATCATAAAATAATATAATGTACGAAACGCATACGTACACGAGAGTGAATGCGTCTTTATGGCTGGATAATAAATCTTTGAGGTTTATATATATATATATATAAAAAAAACACCGAAGTTTCTCGTCTTTAGACAGAAAAAAATAAAATTCTTTCAAATCACTTAAGTGCTCGGAAAATGTATCGTGACTTACTATGATTTAACGTCCAAACGTTGGATTATAATACCCGTGTCGTGCGTAATATTCTTAACTCCTAAAAATATTGGTCTACGAGCAAAAACGAAATTCACAGACTTGAATGGATTTAGACTGTCAGTGAACACACGAAAAATACGTAAAAATTTCTAAAATCTTCATTGCCGTAACGATGTTTGTGATCGAGTCTTTGAAAACTTCAACGACCGCACAATTCAATGCTTTTGGAGGCCATTGTTTTTCATACGAAATTAGGAGACGTTATGGTGATATAAAAAAAATTAAATTTTCCAAAAAAAAAAAAAATAATAAATAATATAATACGGCATCATGCGGTTGCGAGACACGCGGACAATATATAAAAAGAGAATAGGGGATGTTTTAGAAATGTGGTGTTTGAGGATGATGTGAAGAAGGATTGAAGGAAGAACAAACGAGTACATCTCAAAGACGATAGAAAAAAAACGAAAATTAATGGGTATTCAAAGAAAAGGAGATGGCAGATGATAAGGCACACGTTGAGACTCGGTGACGAATCGCGCAGTTTAATAACCGGAGGAACGCGATCAAGAGGAATACTCGGAACGAGGTATACATTAGCCAAATGATGAAGGATGCAAGAATCACTTCCTCCTACAGATAGCAGGATACGGGAAACGACAGGGGATCGCGCAGAGCGTGTTGTTCCGAATGCATTTGTTATAAACCAATCGTTGGATTGCAAAAAAAAAGAAATTACGCGTTTATGTCCCGGACACCCTATAAATACAAATTTAATATTACACAGCTTCATTTCGTACCGCGCCGTCCGCTATCTCCTGCGAAAATCGTATTCTTCCGCCATTATTCTTATCCACTGCAGTCCTCCACCGTCTGTCTCCTTCCTGATGGTCGGTCGCGCGGCGGGTTTTTAATCGTTACCCTTCGCTCTGGACGCGTAATGCGCCTTATTATCAAAGACGTTTTCGATATCTCTCGCCTTAATCTCGAGGTAGTGGTAGAGCGCAAACCGTTCTTTACGGCGGCACCGCGTGACTAATAGCCTTTGCAGAAAAGTGAAAAACTTTTCGACGACCTTTTTGCGCTGCTTTTAATTTGGCCGGACGGCCGCCGTCTGTATAGACGCCGTCGAGTGTTTTTCCACACCACAACCGAAACAGATTCCGATCGCCAGCCGTTGTTATGATTTAATTAATAGCGTTCATCTCGCCTGATCTCCCTTCATCGCCACAGAGCACGGCCGTCCACTGTACTTCTTATACCCGTCGGTGTTTTAACGCGACAGAGGACAAAAATAACGCGCCGTTTTAATTATTTTTAATAAATTTCTCTACTCCGTCGAAACCATTTATACATTATTTGTATTTGTTTTTTTTTTTTATATAACGAGAGAAAAAAAGAAAAACTAAAAGAGAAACGCGTGTTTCCGAGACAACATATAATATTTACAAAAAAAAAAATATATAAATAATTCAATATAAAATTCAACCGGGTCGGCGCATATAATACCGTATTTGGGTGGTAGAAAATTTCAAATAACCGTATCTTTTTATATAATAATATATATACATATAACGTATAGTTATGCTTACTATACTTTCTTACGTTGTAACATGAACATTATAATATTATCAACAAATATCGAAGTACTCGTATGAAAACCAATATGTCGAATAAACATTTTTGTTGTAATACGTATATATAGTAATATGCATTTCAATACTCGTACAGATTCCGAACGGTGGTCCGCTATATTATGTGTCTACTCTATTCTCCAAACCTTTATAATATCTAATAACGTGCAGAATTGAGACGCGAAAAAAAAAGTATTCCTTTTAATTCGCGTATATATATATTTTTTTTAAATGATCATTACAAATCGCGCGAAAACGAATCGGTCTCGTGTAACAAAATCAATTTACAATACGTAGAAAATATATTTTATCGCCTATTATATATAAATTATATATTAGTACGGGTGCGTCTAGAATTTTTCACACGTCACACGCGGGATTTTAGAGAATTTTTTTTTTCTGTTATAACGACACGAAATTTAACGTATTAAAACTCTATTTTAATAACGTTAAAAACAATTCACCATTAACAGTTATTGCGAAATATTGGTAAAAGTAGAATTTTCTTTTTTTTCGTTAATTTTCTTCGGTTTATACGGTCGGAGGAGATTTGTTGCAGAAAAAATATAAAAAAAATAGGAAGTATTTAAAAAAGCTGGACGTTTGTTTTAAACGTAGTGTTAAAACGAAAAACTAACAATTGGAAAATTGTATTTTTCATTCGTGTTGGGGCTGATTTCGCGCCGAACCGGCCGTCGCCATAGAGTTGCTGCTAAACACGCCTATATATAAGACGTATATTATAACGATAAATGGGATAATATACGAACGTTCGTTTTATTATTTTATTATTACGAGTTTTTTTTTTTGTTTCCAATCTATCGTTTGTTGATTTTTAATCAACTCTCAACCCGTTTTAAAGAATTCTCTTTTACACTCGAATCGCAGTCTTATACTGTATAAACAATCTGAATGTTCGTCCCGCGAGCAAGTCTAATATTTTTAATTACACTTGTACATGAATACGGCAAATCCTTTATAGTCGTTACACGATCCGAGTTATAATTTTTTATACGCAAATATTTAATAAGTGATTAATATTTTATTCGATAGTAAAATCGAAAAACCGAAATAAAAAAAAAACTCCGTAAACACTATTTTTCGTAATTAATACAAATTTCGAAAACACGCCGCGTATTAATTATCGTTCAGTATAAAGTTTTATTTCAGAGGACCGTTAAAATATATTTTATTTTACCGACGTTAATGTTTATTTCGCTTAAAAAGTATTTAAAAATATTTTACAAAATATTTCTATATATATACATGTATATAATTAATAAATGATCGTTAACTTGTCGAACGCGATTATTTAAAATATTCCATTTTAACGTGTTAATTTCTTTTTATTAATTTCCCTATTGTTCTAAGGTATAGGCTGAGTATATATATATATATAAATAAAAAAATTATAAAACGTCGTTATCGATTTCTCATCAAAGTAAGAAAATAAAATACAATTATTTTATTAGAAAATATTATATTTTTTAAGTGGTGTACATTTTTTTTTTTTAGCGCAAGAGAAAACAACAGTTTTTTCGGTACAAAAAAAATTAAGTTCGTTTTTAAATAAATAAATTATGATTTTTTTTTTTTTTTTTACCGAAAACTGTTTTTACTTAATTTTATTTGAAAGAATTATTTTCATTCACTGAATGGAGTGCCCGATAACCATTGGCTATTAAAGTATAATTTTCAATATTACAATAATATGAAGAAATTTAAAAATTACCTAATAAACGTCGTTTTATTCGAAAACGAAAATATAATATTTAAAATATAAAATTTAAAAAAAAAAACTACTAAAATGATTAGCAATACGAATTGTATGTGTAAACTAAATCAACACTGTTTTAGGAAACCGTATTCTATATTACTATAACATATACGTGAAAAAGATTGAAATATATATTCGTCGAACTTTACGAAGAAAGAAAAAGTTTCTGTAATACTGTATGAAAGAAAACGTAATAGAAAAAAAAAAACTTGAAACTCTCATTGTCCATCACGGTTACTATAAATTAGGGGAGAAAACTACGTAGTATACGGTATGTAATTCGGTAATCTCGAGGGGGAAAATTTAAAAAAAAAACATAAAAATGACAATTTTAAATTCGGTCCTATACGCGTGTAATCCGACAATTCTCTACAAAACATTTCTTTTTTTCTTATAAAATTCTCCAATACGTACCATAACTTCCACAAGTTATATGCCATTTGGGTGTACATATTTTTTTGAGGAAATAAACAAATTAAACAATTATAAATAATTTTCCGAATCGCGCAGCTCGGATTCACAAAAAAAATTGTTATGAAATCTATCTTAATATAAAAACAATGGACGATTTAGTAAAACCGATACGATTATGAAACTCAAAAATAACACCTATATGGTCTGGTCTGGTATTTAACATAAATATATATATATATATAGGCGTTGTATTTATTTTTTTTTTTTTTGAGGCGGTTAAGTCTAATGGATTGGAAAAAAATTAATAAAAATATCTAGTTTATTCGGGAGGCGAAAGACTGCGATATATTTATTAGGAAATATATTACGTTGTAGGGGCGATGGTTTTATAGCGTTTTGTAGCCGACGGGTGTGTCGGAAACCTCGTGTTTGCGGCGGCGTATCTGAAGCTAAATCAAGAGGGTGATTTACCAAAAAATATAACGATATCCTCCCACAAAAAAGTCAATATAGTTATGGGAATTTTTTTTATTTTATAACAACGTTAATTTTTTTTTAAAATTTTAAATACTTTACTACTTACAAACAAACAGTAGGCTCGCATTTCAGTACATAATATTATTTTATTTTCTTATAATAGTAAAAAAAATAAAAACACAAGGGATCGACATTTTTAAAAAGTAATATAATACCTTGAAGAAATAAGAATTTTTTTTTTATTTATTTATTTGTTAATCTGTTTACGCGATCGCTTAAACTTCCACGTCGATATCTCGATATAAAATAAAGCCGAACCAGTCAATCATTGTTCGCCCGCCTTAGATTGTAATCGAATTTTTGTTATCTAACGAAACGTAGCGACTTGCAATGAAGTAAAAGCAAAAGCGAGTTTCGGCAGACGCCATTTAATAATACAATATTACGCACAAAGTGACCTGCGGTATCACTAGTTTTTTGATAAGATTACAATATACGAATACACAATGATTAAATACGTTGTTGACGTTTTTTTACGGTTAAAATCTACTCGTTCTAATTGCAACATCACACGTCTACTTTGATTTTAGTTCAGAAAATATATTTAAATTCTCTATAACGCCGTTTACTGAGGGAACCACGAATTGGACCACTCTTCAAACATTTTTCCATTGGATTTTAGCAAAAGTCGTTTGAATTTTCGACAATTTTAATAAATTATCTATGAAATCAAAGAAAACATCGTCGCTAAAATTCAAGGAGGAATGAGGCGATCCATCGTTCCTTCCCTCCTCGCATATACGCCGCTGCGTGTTTGTCTAGGGGACTCCGTTTTACTGTACACCACGTAGTTCAGGACGAACCATTGCAGTCGACGTAGCCGCGGTCGATTTACTTATTATATAACTATCTCCGACACAAAACCAATTACACACCAGAATCTCTTTATTGTTGTCGCACCATATAATAATAATAATAATAAAAAATGGGTAATATGGAAGGCAATTAAATTTTATACGTATAGCTTTTTGCCGAAGTCGAGTATATTGTATACGCACCGCTCCACCCGTTATTATACCGCCTTTTTGCTCGTATATTATATAAATACAGGACGTCCCACGGAGATAAGTACACGTACGACAAGTGCAATAATTTTTCTTCTGTCCAATATTTTTAGTATTTTTTTTTTTTTAATAACGAATAATAGAACTTATCGTTGTTTATTATAGACCTATAGAATTTTTTCGATAATTTTATAAATAAAAATGAAAAAATCATAATACATATCTACACTGCATGCAGATATACCGGTACATGGACATATCTCAGTGGCTACTGAATTTAGTCGACATAGGAATGTCAAAATAGCAACGGTTTCGTTCGTGGCGTCATCACGGTAAAATTCTCGGTGTCGCGATCACCCCCCAGCCATAAGACATATCAATAAAAAAAAATTGTATTTCGATTTCGTTTGAAATTTCTTTGGAAATAATCCGTTTTAAGAAGGTATTTTACAAAAAAAAAACTCCTGTTTGAATTTCATCAGTGGTATACGAGAGAAACGATTGCGAGCGAATGAATTTGTTATATTCTTGTAAACTCAAAAAAAAAAATATATCGTCGCAAACCAACGAATATTTAATAGAAATGTCAAATAGCATAGGGTTTTTTTTTAAATTCATAAAACGGTTATTCTTGATTTCGCAAAAAAAAAAAATCTACAACGTCTATCTGTCATCCGTTCATGACTCGTGTCCTACTGAACGGATGCTTGTTTCACTACTACCTATTGTGTGTCATTGGCCGTAGCTCTGGGTATTCATTCCGAAAGGTTGAAACATTAGCATAAAGTCACGGAGCCAAGTAAGTTCAACTGTCGCGGAACTTTATTTTCCTTCTTGGAATAATTCCAGTTTTACAAGGTCGCTGGTTGTGCGACATCGTCGTCCAAGGATAAATAATGAAATCATATACTTACGTAATGGCGTAAATAATTATTACAATCCTACGTGTAATAAGGTATATTTTTTCATAATACTACATTACACATACACACACTTAACAATTTTCAAATCTCATGAGTAGGGCTCGGACGTTATTGCACTAAAAATGTTATAAAATTGATTGCATTATTGCTATGAAAAAACCAAAATTGCGCTTAAAAATTGCAATAAAAATTTTTTTTTTACCAAAATTATTAAAAAAAATTATTTTACGAAATGGATTAAGTAATATTATAAAGTAATTTTATTAGACAGGTTTTAAACGAGTAGATTTAAAAAAAAAATACAAAATCAAATTCTCATCATTGAAAATCTGGTAATTCGTCCGGTCTTTTTATTTTTTCAGGTACTTTTCCCCAAACTCGGTGACATATTTTTTTTAACACGGTATTCATCGATGGCTTACTTTTCGGCATTTTGACGAACAAATCCGAAAAAAAAAATACGAAATAATCCGCAGCCGAAGTATTAACGAAATACAGCGCGATACTGAACCATAATATATTAATTTATAAATTGAAACATGCGTTTCTCCCAACATTTTATTGTTGTACGACAATCAAGCCGTTTTTCTTATTTTGTTATTGACTGCAAACCTAAAAATACTTCCCGTAGTCATATTATATAGCGTAATGACCGCGCATCTACTAATCAAGTGGTTTTTCTAATTACCGACGACCGAGACGGTCAAACAAGCCATCAACATAACCAAAGCCCGACATAACCGTAGGTTTATTCCTATATGATTTAACGAAAAAAGTGAAAACACAAAAAAATACATAAAATCGTATTGAAAACGACGACAGTCAACAAAATTGCAATAAAATTGAATAACGGTCAAAAATCGCAAAAAGTCGCACTTAAAATTTTTAGCTATTACTTTGTACCTAGTTGTTTGAAACAAATTTATAACCTACTCAGGCAACGAATCCGAACAATAGAAAAAAAGTTGCAAATGCAACAACATCCGAGCCCTGCTCACGAGTCATAGATATTCATCCGAGTCCTGACTGTCTCGTTACAAAGAGAAGAATTACACGAATATTATAAGTAATATACTTAGAATTTATCTCTTTATTTGTATTTTAAATCTCAAATCCCGCGTTGACGACAACAACAGTTCGTGTCAGTGGCGTATACATGATTTTTCAATGGGGGAATCAGAGCCGGATTTTTAGATATGTGGTGGCCTATGGGCGGAATTATGCCTATGGGCCTTAATAAGGAACCTTATAAAAACCCTTATAAAAATAGATCATGGGGGGATCTGACCCCCACATCTCCCCCTTGTATACGCCCCCGGTTCGTGTACACACGCATCGTACACCGAGACATTTATTTTACAAAAAAATCCCTTTTGTATTTTTTACAATTCGTTTTTCGTCCTTTTAAAGTATATTTTATTTTCTCCGACGACCCCAATAATATGCGAAATCACCGCGGATACAAGGTAAAACAATATTAATTATAATAATACCATTAGACGTTGCTGTTATGTCGTGGAGGTAAATCAAACCGGGGGGGGGGAACGGTCGACGAGCGTTCCTATCTTTTGGCGCCGTTCTCGACCGCGCGACCCACCAAGTCGCCAGAAACGCGTATAGCGACACTAAATTTCGAATAGGTTTTCCGCCCTTTACCGGGACGCGTCTGATGACTCTATACGCGCATAAATTCCGCGGCTTGAAGATAATTGAAATATTATTACAGTTAAACGTTTGAACGAGAACTAACGTCACCGGACTCGCGTACAATAATAATTATTATTAATTATACCTTATAAATGTAATAAGATTAATAATACGACGACGCGTTTACTTGCGTACACCGACGCGATAAACACCATCGGATAGTCACTACAAAACATTTGAAAATCGTCCTTAAATGTTACAACAATTCCAATAGGAAATCTACTTTTAAAATACACAGTTTAGGACGATACGAATGCTCGGAATATAAGGGACCTATAAAAGAAGAATTTTTACTACTTTAATCCTAAAATTAAGTACTGGATTGCTTTTAACGTTGCAATACAAAACAGAACGGAATAACGAAATTTCGTATACAGTTTAAATTAAATTATTTATTACAGAAGAAAACGTAATCGTACGATTTTACATAAATAGACATAGTAAAAAGTAAAACAACGTAAAAAAAAATAAATAAATATTAATATATATTATATTTAACGTCAATATAAATACGAAACTATTGCACGCAAACCATGTTCATATTTTTAATCGTATCATTTTAAGGTACTACAAAATTATTTCAAATCTAAGATTTCATATATATATATATAGCAGCACTGTGTCAAGCTTCATATAATAATTCCCAATCGTAACAAAAAAAAAAACCTATGTATATTACGAATAAAATAACATCTCCCGATCAATTCCATATCGAATTTATTGTCAAACATAATTTAAATACGCGTATTACAATATTTAAAAACAACACCGTACAGAGACGCGAACCTCTGCGTGTAAAAATCGATTCGAAGTGTGATTTATGCGCGAAAAACTATATTATCGATCGCGCGTATAGCGTTCAGTATAGTTCGTGGTTTGGCGAAAAATAATTATTATCGCCTAATAAGGTATTTTTTTTTAACTGTATACGGTCGTGTCTAGTAGGTTTTGGGCGGTACTCATTTACATATTTATACAATTTTCGACTTTACACAGAGTTATTTTTCATTTCATACGAGCTTACGACATTGATTTCCAAACAGTTTGATGTTTCAATAATTTGTCAGTCAAATTTTCCAGATCAGAGAATATTTCTGTATACGGATTTTTTTCTATTTTCGAATCTTCAGACATGTACTATAATATATAAAAACAGATTAATCACAATATTCTCGTATCCCGAAAACATCGAATTCGGCTCTTTTCAGCGATAAACCATTCGAGTCGCTTTTAATGTGCGTCGTAATAATATTATAACCGAAATTTATCGTTTTCCGAATAGTGTGACACGCGGAATTAATTTATACGACGTGTTACGAATAAAAAAAAAAAACTTAAAATACATGGCGTTTCACGTAGGAATATAGTTATATATAAATCTATAATTAAATCTGTTTTCTCGTCTTGGACGTTTTAACGAGAGCAAACCGTACCGACCGAGTCGGTAATACGAAAAACACAACGAGATGAAATTAATACGTGCGCGTTCGATCAATCGTCGGCGGAAAAACAATTTAACGAGGTCCTGCTCCGTTGGGGAAAAAATGCCCGCCGTTTTACACCGTTCTCGCGTACGAAACAATCGGTCTTGGCTGTGGTACGTTATTGTTTTATACCGTAAATATACGTGAAGATCTCTAACTGCAGTAGCGTACCGCTTTTATGGCGTGTGACAAGAAATTCGTTTGAAAACCCGATTCTTAACGAAATTCAAACTTCAAAAGCGCAAAAAAAAAAAAATTGTAATCAAAGATTTTCGCCGATACGGTTTTGTTAAAATTTCAGCTTTTGAACTGAAAAAAAACCTTCCCGCGTTCTTACTACAAAACGCGCACGTGTCGAAAATATTAAAACAGGTTTTTTTTCCCGCGGATTTTTAACGCGCACACCCTCCGTGCATTAGAAGTTACCAACATCCCAATAACACACAATTTGTGTTTTATTGTAACATTGCAACGTTTATGTTAAATAAATATCATTAGGATGTTAAATAAATATATTGATTTCTTTTGCTGATTTTATGACCACTCTGCAACATATATTCGAAGACATCCCGAAAACATAATTTTATTACGTTATAAAGACCATTTATATACGTGTAAAAAAAAAACTCGTTTACCGGCGCCACTCCTGTTGAGAAAAATCGTTAATTATTCCGTCATATTGCCTTTGGTAAAATTACATTTCAGTTTATAAGCGATTTTTTTTTTACTCATCCTCCGTGAACTACTCGAGTAAAACTCCTTGTCGACTGCACCGCGCAATTACAATCGTTTTAAAGGGTCTTTAGACAATGTTGGACATGCCGTATAAAGTCCCGTTCTCTGTAGAGCCACGGCTAAATGGTTGTCGCTTCGTCGTCGTCAACTGCCGCCAGCGCCGGTCCGCCGACCGCGATAAATCTTCCTCGGCCGTGGCACCGTGTCTTTTCGCCGCCACCGATTCCTGGTCGGACCACAACGCGTTTAAACACGACATTGGTCGCAATTTACCGAGAGAAAATTGTGTTTGCGCGCAAATTTCGTGTAATCCACCGACCGTAAAACCGTCAGGACGAGTACACGACGAAGTCTCGAGACCGCATAAAGACAGAAAAGGACACTAAATTTAAATTAGGGCTCGGGAGTCGGTGCATTTATTTATTTATTTATTTTTCTAACGTCCTAGCCGACGATATTCTAACTTGAAACGCGTTTCATTAGCCATAATACGAATCTTAATAACTAATTTTTTTCCATTTTTTTAAAGCGAAGCTTTTTTACGGAGGTCGCGGAAGGGACCAAACCGCGAAAAATCGTCACGAAAAAGCGCAACATATATTGTAGGTCTACACCAGGGGTGGCCAACTTTAATAGACTTGCGATCGACCTCTGAGTTTTCTCAGGTTGTCGCGATCGACCAAAAAAAAAAAGGTTGTTAATAAACAAAAATATATTTTATATACATGCGTGTTACACTTTTTTTTTACTTTTATTTACAATATAAATAAGTATTGTTTAATTTCACAGTACGTATTACACAAAATACGAAAAGGAGTCGCGATCGACTCGAACGCATGTTGCGATCGACCTGTTGGCCGCCCCTGGTATACACCGTTCGCTGCTGCAGTGTCGCCAGACGTACGATAATTATCGTATTTGTACGGTTTTTATCGTTCGTGTACGATGTACGACAAGCAAATCGTTATGGTACGCGTAAATACGATAGTTTCGATGTTTTTTATTATTATTATTATTATTCGATTATTTGACCATACCAATATTATACCGTACTTATCGATAACCATAAACTAGAAATGATATTCGACGATAATGTCGCAGAATAGATTCAATTATAAATCATTAATTATCACAATTCATAAGTGTGTTTCATCGCGTGACAATTATAATTCTCGACAATTAATTATAAACGGAGTGAGAAAGCTTCGCTTTCGTCGAGGGTCTCCGAGACCCATACGCTTTTTTTTTGCTTTTTTCGACATTGTTTTAGGTAATTTTTGTAATTTTTACCCGTTTATCATTAGTTGAAAGTGAGAGAGAGAGAGAGAAACGAGTTTAATATTCATTCTTGTTGCGTTTTACCTTGAGCGATATACAATTTTGATTTAAACATAAAACTCAGTAACTTATCGTTTATGATTTGTTTCTTTTTCGTCGATTTGGAATTGATATTTTTTAATATATAATATTTATTTAACTGAAAAAGTACACTACTTGTTCACTGTTCACTGGAAATCTGTACTCAATACGGAATTAATAGAAATATGTTATATTAATAAATTGGAAAATTAAGAGATTTGTCAACGTTTTCGTTGTCATTATACGAGTAATGAAACCACGGTTAAAGTTTCACTACTCGAGTGACTCAATAGAGATGTGTTACTAAGTTGTGTTTATATTGAACGGTTTTTATCGATCGCTTGTGAAACTGAGTAAATATTACTCGTAATTAATAAAACAATTTTTTTTTTTAAACGATATCGGAACTATCGGACACATTTTTTTTTAACGCAATTCTTTTCGATTTCCACGCACAAACCTCTCAAACGAAATAACAAAACTAAAAAACATAAAGTTTAAACGCGAGAAGTATTTATATTGGATTTGACATGTATTTTTTTTACACTGGAATGTACAAAGTCATAAAAAAAAAATTCCTAAAAAACACGAGAATATCTTCTGCTATAAGCGCGGAAACCATAAACTATTCAAAAATATGTGTAAAATATAATTTTGGATTTAGATTGTTTATACGGCGCGAACGCGATTTATATTTGACAGTGTTATTTCGTACATTATTCAGAAGAAATATACGCAATCGCAAAAGTCTACGGTTGTGCGCACAGTTGATAAAATTTATAGAAGCCCGAGCGAGTCCCAACGGTACAATAATAATAATAATAATAAAGTTGCAGTGCACGACACGTGTATGAATCTATTACAACGTGAAAAGAAATTATTGACAGTGAAAAGTCGGAAATTAAACATTTTATGCGCGCGATAACTCGGTAAATAATTTAAAGACCTATTAAATAATTGTGTTTGATTTTTACGAATTAAAAAATAAATACGTATATTTGTAAAATTTCATCACAGTGCGAACGAACGGGTTTTAATTTTGTGTTCTACGTACATCGATAATATTGTAATTTAACGTGTTTTAAGCAACTTGTGTTATACAAAAGTGTCTGGAACGGAGAATCGATATTTTTAAACGGATTCTTTTTCTTAAATAATAATCGCTATCCTTCTGCGCCGTAATAAACGTATTTTAAATTTTAATTTTAATTACAAAAGGATTTAAGAATTAAACAATTAAAATTGTCGTCCTATTTTTCCAAAGTATCTAAATAATTACGAAAGCGAATTGTAAAATATACGTTTTATATAAAAAAAAAAATTGTTGGCGTTTAAAAAAGTATTGATATCATTTTGATACGCCGCCGTTAATTTTTAAAGTTTATTAGAATTCAAATAGATATTTTTTTAAACGACAGACATTCGACATATCGAATCGATTTTTTCCAAGAAACTATACTCGTTTTATCGATAATCCGTCAGATCTCCGTGAGACCCTCTGCACGAATATTGCAACCCCATATGTTAATCGCAGGATTAAATTGGACAGTTGATGGGAGATTTTTCGAATCGTTTGAACACGTTGTCGCCCTGCGGCCGCATTATCGATGAAAATATTTTTGAAAATCTTAACGTTTTCCGATACAGAATGCGAACGTATAATATACACGAATCGCGGCCCGTTCTCTGCAGGCACAGAGCGATTTTCAGCAGCACAAGAATAAAACGTTTTTTTTTTTTTTATTAAGCCCATCGATTAGTGAATATAATATAATATCACTGCGTACGTATTTTGTCGTTCAAAACTAACGAATAGTGGTATACGTTTATACCGCGAAACGCGCGATATTGTGTAAATATTTTTCATCGGTTTTGTTATTTTTTTATTGCCAGTTTATTGTTACGATACGGCAATAGGCGATAATAAAATGCAAGTGTTCGAACCGAACGAATTCGCGCGTTATTATTATTATTATTTTTTTTTTCCTATTCAGTGCGATAATATAGTGAACAGAGAAACGGAGGATCTCGACTTCGACAATGATAACGAACCGGGCCTTTTGAAAATCATAAAATTCACTAAAACGTCTACTATACGCAGTGTAATTTTATCATATATTTTGTCCAGCGAGCGTACATTTTGTTTCGTATACACTTAAATAGTATTTTTTTTTTGCATTTAGACACGGCGCGAATGTATCCGTAAACGTCTCTGCACCGATCAATTTTTTTTGGGCGATTTCGTAACGCTCGAGGGAATCGCGAAACAGCCATTCTAACCAGATCAATTAAGGTTAACACTGGTACGCGACATTGAATTTTCAAATTCTGAGCTATTGATTTTACAATAACGTTTACGCTTTGTATTTTATTATTCTGCGCACAGAAAATGTGAAAATGTGAAAATGTGCTCCGAATTTTGCTGGGGCGATACTCGTTTGGGGGGGTTAGGTTTTTCGATTTTCTCAATAGTTTTTGAACGCGGCCCGCAAAAAGTACCGACGATTTTTGTTAAAAACGGTAAAACAGCGATTTTGTTCAAATTCAATATCGCGTGATATTGACAAGAAATAATAGTACGTCGAATCACCGTTCAGAATCGTTTTATCGAATGCAATGTGTTATCAGTTGCTTTCAGATTTACAGTATTAACAATAAACTATCTAAAAATCTTTATCCGCTCGAGCGACGTCCACAACTTTCCTTTTATTTTTTGAGTATTCAACGTTTGTGTCAAGTAACCATTGTGACTCACGTAACCGATGTGAGCATAAAAATAGACGTTAAAGAGAAGCGAGGAACTTTTAACCGAGAATGGCGCCAATACGTATCGCCTTCACGATCGTATAATAATTGCGTTTTTATTGGCTTACTGAATCGTTATCGGATTGATTCGATCACCAAACCAAATGTATAATTTCAATTGTTTTCAATTAACGTTGCACACTATAAATCGCGTTTTATTGACTAAACGCCCGACAAAATACGGTGTATAAAACGTACATAACATCTAAAACGGAACCCGACTATGTGAGTTAGAAACGCGAGATTCCGCGATATTTTCAATCATGTGTTAGTCTCGTATCAGTCAGCTTAGGTTCCTCTTTCGGTCCAGTAGTTGATCACTCTAGTGACCGCGTCATTTGTGTAGTCGAACGAGTCCGTTCATTGAGTAGCCCCCATCATTGGGCGTTCGCATTCCTCGTTATCTTCTTTTTCCTTCATTTCACTAGATCCCGGTGTGAACATTAAATTATAAACCGTTTAGAAATCGCAAATGTTCAATGAGCTAATTAGGGTTTTTGCAATCCGAATTTGTAATATTGTACATATTATAAAAGACGAGATATTAACAAACGACTAAAAACGTTCGTCAATTGTTGTGGCTGCGTTACATATTTATGCATAAAAAAATTTCCCGTCTCTACACGTTATGGTTATATACGGAAATTAATTTTTTCCTTCTTTAGAATAAATCTGTACGCGTGTTAGGATATTTTTCGATCTGATCGAAATGTACATTTCTGTACAAGAGTTTTATACCAGACTACGAACAAGAAAAAAAAAAAAGAGTAGCGTACCGCGGATGTTGTGGATGTCGCTTATTAAGCGAATTACTCGAGATAAAATGTTTTGTTATTACTACGGATTCGAAAAATTACCATTTATTTGAAAAAAAAAATCGTTATAAATTCAATAATAATGCGATTTTGAACAGAGCTTCGGCATAACACCGAATATTATTACCAATACATAATATTATAATTAAAATTTATATATGTTTACGAATACATATTAATAATAATTTTTTTTTTCAACCGGTAATAGGTTGGTTTACAGCGTTTAACCTGGTCCTCCATTTTTCACGATCTTCAGCAAGCCTCTTTAATCCAGCGTATGTATTAATTCCTGCGTCTTTTTTCAATTGAGATACGTACGAGTTTCTTGGTCTTCCTGGTGGTCTTCGTCCTTCCACTGCACCTTCTACTATAGTGTGACGCAACTCTTCGTTATGGCGTAGAACGTGCCCCATCCATGTCCCATCGTCGTCGCTTTATAACATTTAATATGGATCTTGTTTCTCCTACTTGGGTCAGTACATCTTCATTCGTTACTCTTTTTGCCCAATTAATTTTTTCCATTTGTCTCCAACACCACATTTCGAAAGCTTCAGAGATTTTTTTTCCGTTTCATTCATAACCCGTGTCTCGCAGCCATATAATGCCGACACTCCATACAAAAGTTCTTAGAACTGTCTTCTTTATTCCTCTGTTAATTTTTCTCGACGTCAAAATTCTCTTAATAATAATAGTATTATTATTACTGACACATATATATTTATACGGTGTGTACGATTTACGATTAACTATTTTCGCGTGTTAAACACTGAAATCGCCGCTTTTATGAAATAAAAATATCAAAAATCCATAACTATAGCTATATGTTCTAGAAATTGAAGAAAAACAAATAATCACGATAATATAATATGGTAATAAATTTCGTATTCTAAAAAAAAAAAAAAAATAATAACTTAAATTGACGTTAAATAAAACAAATAAAAAGTCTCGTACGCAGAAAAATATAACCTATATAATATCGATTGTCAATTCGATAGTCGTTTTCTATCGAAATAACACTGCACTCTGACGAGAAATTCGTAAAACTGTAACAAAATAAAAAATCTGTATATGTATATATATATATATATATATATATATTGTTTTATACACAAACACTATACATTTATTTATATGTATGTATATTTATTGTGTATATATATATATATATATATATACAGATTTTAGAAGACCTATATATTCACATATATTAATTTTAATTTTAATTTTTTTTTTTTACATATCCTTTTATTTTTTATTAATTTATTTTTTTATTTATTTTATTTTTAATTTTTTAATTTTGTCTATATTTTATTATTTAACAAAATAAAAAATTGCGATCAAAGGATTTTTAAAATATTTTTCTGAGCACAGTGTTAACGTAACACAGAACATAAGAAAATAAGAAAAAACGAATTATCGAAAATCCATATATCAATTCGATTTTCCTTTCGATCGACACGTCCTCTCCCTCGCGTTTAGACGGATAACATCAGCGGCTCGTTCATCTCGCGTACCTATCGTACCTTCGTCGTCGTCATATTCAATTACTGAGTTACGACGCACAGTCATAATACACGCCGTACACTGCACACACACACACACAGAAACGGTGGTTTCCTCGTGTTTGACGACGAGCGTGCAAGGGCTCCGGCGGCCGTCCATTTTACGATTCGTATTTCTTATACGGATTAGAAAATAGCATATTTATAACAGCAGCGTCCTGGACGATTCCTTTTTATGGCGGGACGTATTTTTTTTACGGTGCGTATCCCTATCGGTTTATAGACTCCTTTTGTTAGCGGCTGAAAAACCGGACGATATTGTGTACAAAATCCTTTGCTAAACGTTTAACGTGTGTCCGAAATGAAACGTCGTAAACGTCGAAAATGATAGAAAAAAAAAAAAAAATTATATCTATACGAAGATATACGACGCGACGGTGATCGATAGTAGTAGTAGTAGTAGTAGTAAATACTTTCGGTAAATCGACGCAGAGTTATTCGAGAAACCAACAAAGGGATTATTTTTTTTATATACTTAGTCAGACGACGACCGGTCGTCGTGTCCTACACTGCAGTTGCGACGAACGGGGGCGGGCGGGTATAATAAATTCAAATGATACGCGTGTTGTTCGGTGACGCGCGTCGCAAACAATTTTTTTTCTTTTGTCGACGGCTCGTAGGTGTTTAAACTGCTTTCACGCGTGAAGTGTTTCGTATCGCGCCCGACGTCATAGGTCGTGTTCTTTTCTTTTTTTTTTTTTCCACAATATCGAATAGCGCGAGACAAAGTGCGGGTTACGATCCAGACCGAATAAAAGAAAGCAATCTGTTCGATGTTTTTTAAACGGTAGTGTAAAAACAAAACGTTCACTGTTCCCCCCGTAGTCTTTCAAAAAATTTTTATGCGACCCAAAAAAAAAAAACGGGAGCTCAACCCAACGGTCTATATAGACACGTTTTGCGGGATTTCTCGGAATGGAGAAAGTATACGGCAAGGATACGCACGCAAGCGATGGCACGTCGACTAAATTACGATTAGAATTAAAATATTTATATAAAAAAAAAATAATAAGAATTATTTACTTTTTAAACGTTAATATAATAAGAAATTTAAAGAAACAATTGTATACATTTTTTTTATCCTTAACGAATGTAGACACCTGGTACGCGGTGACCTGGAAATTATAACACGGTATACATTACAGTAAACGTGCCCAGGTTGTTCGAGAGCAAGTTATCGTCTACCGTCTATTTTATTATTTGCAGCTTAAAAAATCACTAAAACCCGTGGTAATGATCATATGGAAGTATTTGTTGAATTTTATCGCCCGAGAGTACGTGTATAAATTAAACCAGTTATTTTTAAACAAAATCTTGACAGTATATACGCGTACTAGTCACAGGTCTTGAAGTCAGGGGAGGGGGCAGAGCTCTGATAGCAAAATAAGTCATAGAAACAGAGCAGACCTAAACACTTTATATGAATTACAACACAGAAGTATAATGAGACGACTGTAAATTCTGAATTTGTCTAATGTATGTTAAGTATAGATGGGTTATTAATTAATACTGCATCGAAATCCTTTTTTTTTAAAATCTAAATCGCATCAATAATATTCAATAAATGTTACCAATAAAAAGAGGCATTTTTATTACAATTTTAACGTTAACTTAAACCCCATAATTCGTATGCATAACGCACATTGAATAGAAAATAATAACAATTAACTCAAACGCAAGATCACGTTATAGTATAATTTTAAATATACATTATTTATACATTATATATCTGTTTAATTGGTAAGTATACGCGACAATATAAAACGAGTATTAAGAATATTTACGAGCAAATATTTCCGTTATTTAAAGCGAATTTACATCAAACGTTTTCTGTTTCGAATAATGTTTGAAATGTCTGTTATGTAAAATTGACGTATCTGTAAACCTATGACGGTTCATACAAGGTCTGATTCTTGTTTTGATTCTCGGCATAACACGGAAAAACAACGTTCGTCGAAAGCAGATCTTATGTGCGCAGAGTTAAAGCAACTCGTACAAGTCCGTAAGAACTTGTTTAATTTAATATGCGCATTATAAAGTCGGGAAAAACATTGCGTTCGATTTTTCCGTAATATTGAGAATTATTGAGAACGCTGCAGAATATACACTGCGCAGTATTAACGAAATGGTAAACCGCGACAAATGTTTTTTTTCTGTTTAGCGCCTAATAATATTAATTCGTCACCGTTCGCGTTTCATCAAATAACTCGTTTGACTGTATAAATAATCCGCGATAAGAAGCTAATCCAGTTTACATTTTAAGGCGCACGTTCTCGTCGGATTCAGAACTGTATGGCGAAAACAAAGTCGAGCGCGATATACGCCGCGGCCGCGCGTTTACCCCGGAACGTACACTTAAAATTATTCTGAAATCTTCCGATTTACGCCTCGTGCGCTGGTGTTATATACATATATTGTTTTTCTTACCAAAAAATTACTTAATACTCTCCGTACCAGGGCTCTCATTTGAAAAAAAAAAAATGTTTAAAGTTTTAACGTTTTTATTGTTATTCGCCTTTTGCGTTTATCGTTATAGTATGTTTTAGCATTATGGATTATTTGTGTTCAACGTTAAAGAAAGTTTTATCGTTATATAATAATTACGTTTTACGTTTATCGGTATTTTAACGTTATTTGGTTTAATATCGATTTTTTTTTTTTCAAATAAATAAATCCATTCATATTCCATAGACTATAGCACGTTTTCAAATCTCATAAACGTAATGTATCTACTTCATTAAACTTCATTCATTATAAAAGTCCTAATTTTTTTATCCTTAATTTTTTGATTTTATACATTTTTCAGTGAGAACCTTGGTTTATTTTTGACTTAATATTCCAGTGCAGAATATTTTTCTTAAAATGTTGATTACATTACCAATAGCAACTTTTCTGACTAGCTGACATATTCTCAGACACGTATCTTTGAATAATTTTTACGCGTCCGTGTGAACCCAGCCTCATTATAGAACTATAATAAACCTACACCATAGGCTTATATTATTTTCCGTAGTAAATTGAAAACAAATATTAAACTAACGGTAATTCTATTTTTCGTTTTTCGATATTTTGATACATAACGTTAATACATTATTTCGTTTAATGATATATTTCAATTTGTGATAGTTTAAAATTATTGTTTATTGTTTTCCGTTTCGTTTTTTTGATATTCATTTCAATTGATATTTTGCAATTATAACGTTATAATCAAAACGTTATTATGACATTTGCGAGCCCTGCTCCGTACTATTACTCTACTTTTGTCTGCGTGTACGAAGCAATTCCGACGATTGACGAGCAGTAGGAAAATAAAGTACACTTACAAAACGGAGAAGGGGTGAAAAAATCCTAGTCCGAAGGAGTTTTCGAGTGGAACTTTTGTTACCGTACGCATATATATATATATTGTTTTATAGATGTATCTCAAGATTCTGAAATACATAAAATAACAGATTTACCAATTAAATCGGCAGTAATTCAAATTGATAATGATGAACAGCAAATTCATAACTCTTGTACAGGTAATAAAATATGTCATAACAAATTTTTAATATTATTATTTCACAATATTGTTACTTGTTAGTGTTTAATATCTGAAATTCAGGTAGATAATTGTATATTTAAACAAATAATTAAATTAATGGAAACTTATCATTTTATTTTCAATGTAAATTTATAATTCTATGAAAAAAGTAGAACATTTTAAATGAAATTATTTAAAATTAACATGCTTATGTAATTTATAGATGTATCTCAAGATTCTGAAATAAATAATTCAAATGATGCTAAGGATGAATTAGTTCAGTCAGCAGTGATGTATAATATGCACTGCAAGGATTCCTTTACTGGCCAAGGATAATTGATGATAACTTTATATCCTATTGTATTGAAAAGGACAGAATTTTTTCAAAATGATAATTGTTCATTTGAAAAGTCAGGTAGAAAGAAAGGTGATTAGTGAATATAGAAGTTTAATAAATATTATGTTAGTTTAAGATATAAATTATTATATTTATTATAATTAGTATTTCTTTGACTTGAACATTAATTATTATATTACTATTGTTAATTATTTTTATATTTTAGAAAATGATCACACAAGGCATCTATCACTAACTTTTTTTCAAAAAAAGTTACCAAATGGCGAGAAATGTAAACGGCAATGGTTAATGTATTCTCCTAGTCAAGGTGTTGTATATTGTTTTATGTGCAAGCTTTTTGGAAGTGACCATCAAAAGAACCAAAGTCCCTTTGTAGGTACTGGATTTTCAAATTGGAAAAAATCAAACAAAATTGAACTTCATGAAAACAGTCTTGAACATCAAAGTGCTACAACAAAATGGTTAGTACGATCAAATACAAAAACATCTGTTAACAAAGAAATGTGTAGACAAATTTCAGTAGAGAGGACTATTGATTCAAATATTTAAACGTATAACAACTGTTATTAAGTTTCTGGCTATAAGAGGATTACCTTTAAGAGGAGATCATGAAATTTTGGAGTGAACAACAATGGAAATTATTTAGGGTTATTAGAGCTTATTGCTAATTTTGATCCATTTTAAAAACACACATTGAGTTATATGGTAATAAGGGAAAGGTAATCCATCATATATGTCAAAACCATTTGTAATGAAGTTATAAACATAATGAAAAATGATTTAGTTAACTTTATAGTAGAAGAAATTAAACAGGTAAAATACTTCTCTATAATTATGGACTCTACCCCAGATCTTTCGAAAATTGACCAAATGGCTATAGTACTCAGATATTGTATTTCATCTAAAGTTTATGAGCGATTGTTTCATCTAACACCAGTAACTAGTCATAAAGGAGAGTTCATTTTTAATATCTTAAGTGAATTTCTGAAAAATACTGGACTTGATATAAAAAATGTTCGTGGTCAATCCTATGACAATGCCTCCAACATGAGTGGTATATATGAGGGACTTCAGGCACACGTTAAAAATCAAAACTCTTTAGCTGTTTATATTCCATGTACAGCCCACTCGTTAAATTTAGTGGGTGTACATAGTGTAGACTGCTGTGAAGAAGCTGTAAATTTTTTTAGTTTTTTGCAAATGCTGTATAATTTTTTCAGTGGCTCTACCCACAGATGGACAATCTTAACTAATTCATTAGAGAAAAAGGATAAAGAAAGGTTGTTATTTTTAAAGTCTTTAAGTGAAACAAGATGGGCATGCCATTCTGAGGCTTGCCGTGCACTCACTATTAATTATAAAACTATATTAACTGTACTTTTTGAAATATCTGATAGCAAAAATGAAAATGGGGATACAAAATATAATGCAAAGGTGTTGTTGAAAAAAATGTTGAAAAAAGAAACAGGTTATTTGTGTCTATTTTGGAATGACATATTACAACATTGTAATAAAGTATCTATTGATTTACAAAGCAAAAGCAATGATATTTTAAAAGCTGTGAATTTGTTGAAAAGTTTAAAAAATGTTGTTTCAAGTTTAAGGGATTCAAACATGATCTATGAACGTAGGGTTGGAGAGTTTTGCTCCCAAATAAGTATCATGTATAAAGATGAAAATAAAAGAAAAATTATAAAAAAATTTCCGTATGGTAACAATAAAACTTTAACTGCACTGAGTGGTATTGATAAATTTCGAGTTGAAACACATCATGTAATAGTTGATAAATTTTGCTCAGAACTGGACAAAAGAATAAATGCATATAGTGTAGTAGTTGAAAATTTTTTATTCTTAACTAAACTACATGTTGAATCTACTATTGATGTTGAGGAAAGTGTTAACAAATTCATTAGTGTATATAAAGATGATGTTGATGATTCAATAAAGTATGAAATAGTACATTTCAAGCAGTTTTGGGATCAGTTAAAACCAACATTTGATGGAAGTGATGTACTCAAGATATTTGAATGGATGAATATATATATATATAAATGCGTATATAATATAAATAGTGGCACTCGTCATTCCTGTCCGGACACCACCACAGGCGAAACGAGTGAAAGTCATAACATTTTAATTTAACGACGGAGCAGGTCTCGAGTGTAATATAATAGTACGCGCAGCTCTGCGCATTCTGCGCGCGCGCGCGCCCTCTCTCGTTCACGGCGAATACCTCGTAAATTACCGTCCGACGGGCGGGGGTTGGAAAAAAAGTCCTTTTTTTCTCTCTCTCTTATTTCACAGCTCCACTCGCCTTCTATCCTGCGCCATCCACCCTCCCACGACACACACACACACACACACACACGTCACACTCGACGGGCTCCATCACCCTACACAAGTGTTCTGTCGTATATGCAGCGCGCACACATATACGACTCTTGTCACACACAGAACACGACCACGACGGTTGCAAGTGCTCTCGCCGAGTCCTTTACCACCGTACCGCACACTTATCGTCGCTCCTTCGAGACCTCCGGTTCCAATTAAACTCGACGATATAGGTACTAGCAGGGACTGAAACCGGGCAGAAAGTAACTAACCGACGGTCAGGTAACTTTCGTTTAAGAACCGCCTTGTGCCGGTATTCCGGTGCAACGTCAAAGGATGTCTATACATCTCGTGCCGTAACGATAAAATTCAATTGAATTTGCGCCACAATCGTCTTCTTATCCTATTTTCAATTGTTTTTTTTATACGTCAATCGTTCGCCGATATGTCGAGAACCTATTTTACACTCCGTCCGGCTTTTTAATGCTCCTCGGATAGAACTTTCAGCGTCCTAAAAAACAATCAAGACGTAACCGAGATATAGGATAACGGAGGATCGTCTTAATATCAATACCTATACACATTATAGAATCAGATTGATACAACTAAACATACAATATAATTCGAGAAATCAATGAGCAGGAATCAAGGCGTGAAATACAGAATCATAGTGAACATAAATAATGTTTGTTTAATCATGATAATGTCAATAAAACAGATTGTGTCGTTTTGTATACAAAAGTTGTGTTTAAATTTTTTTGATATAGAAAAAGATTAATAGGTGCGACATTAAATCTTTGCCGAGGACGGTAAAGTCCTAAACACGTCTCTGGACCCTCGAGCGCGAGATGGATATTAATATACGCCGCGGGAGCTATTTGAAGGGACGTATGATTAGCGTCTAAATGTAGTGGCTGAGAGGACAGTTAAGAATTTCAATATTGAATAGGTTTGCAATATTTTTATACAACCATCTGTTCTTATGTAGAATATTTAATATATATATATTGTATTATGTCGGAAATGTGACTAATCAGTGTAATGCCAGTGTACCTTTGCAACATTCGAATTGTGTATGCGACCGACCAAAAAACAAATTAAATCCGAATGATCTTGAACACGCCTGGAGTGGATTCAGACATTGGCATATACAACAATTTACCGAAATTTCTCGAATTCAGACAAAATATTCCAATAACATAAACGGATAAGAATCTAACAATTACTTTGACGATTTAATTATTGAATTCCATGCAAAATATAATAAGCTATTATTCGTTAAAAAAAAAAAGTTTATATTATTAACTACACATCATTGATATAAATGGTAGTCCTTCAATGAAAGTGAAAAGGAAAAACTGTATACTTAAAAAAAAAAAGAAACCACGGACGAAATTTCACATAAGTATTGATTTTTTTGAACGCAATTCGGAAACGCCGCAGTCATTGTGGCCAATCGGTGTGTATTATATATTTCCGTAATCGACTAGTAATAGTTTAGTCAATGTAATTTATCGGTATTTCCTAAGCTGGTTATCGATTTACCAGCTAACGAAACTTTATAATATATTACGTTTTATCTCTAACAAAGTAAATAAATTACATTACTTTCGGTGGACCGTTATTATTTGTTTGTGCAGTGTGCGTTGTAAATTGTGGCAATAATTACAAATAATGATGGGTTTAGCGAATATCCGTGAAAATTTTAATTAATCCATTGATGCTTATCTTTATTGATTAAAAACCGTGGGGGTGACAAATGATTTTCGAGTGTCGAATAGTACAGCGAGACGGACGGAAGGAGTAAAAAACTTTCCAAAATCATTTTGAATACCTATGATTAAAAGAAGAAAAATCCTCGAGTCGCCGATGTTACTTGCACAAATTATTACCTTAATTTTTAAATATATATATATATATTAATTATTTTTATTAATTGATTTAAAATTTTAAGCACAGAAAATGGTTTCCTGAAATGCAAATATTGACCGACAGAAATATTCCCTCGCGGACGAAATTTCAAGGTACATACAGCAACCGTCAACCGAAGAAAACGAAATAACTCTCCGGGAGACTGCCGGGAATAACAATATCTTTTGCTAAAATATGTACATATCTATCAGAGATGTCGTTGCGAAACTACATGCATGAATAATCGACGTGCTCGTCGAGCAGCGAATAAACAATGTCATTCGAAATGCAATAGTATAGTTTTCGTTGTGAATAATATTTCTATAATAACATAACACTCTGATTTCGGTCGATTTAGAGGGAATATTTAATTGTATCGACTTCAATACAAATTTTAATATTTTTAACGATTTAAACATACTTTTAATTTCCACTTTGACTATCAATTTTATTATTATTTTATTAAATGTCAAAGCATTACTTGACCGGATTTTGCCATTTTCAGTAATGACTTATTTCTGACATTGACGGTATATTACGGTAACATATTATATTATCGTTTTGGGAATCATGTGCCTCGTACATATGATGAGAATCGACAAATAATTTCGAAAATATGTACAATTATTGTCTGCGAGACCGTCGACTTCGAAAACTCGTTCGTAAAATAATTGTATCGAGAAAACGTTATCATCGAAAGCATTACGACAGTCAATATGACGTTAAATCCCGAATACACGTTTTTTTATTTAAAAGTATAAAAAATTTGTTCGGAATATCATTTTAAGTATTCAATAGCATTGGTAAATCGCTTACTTAACCGATTAAATTGTTAATGTTTTCATCGTAAAATAACAATATTTAATATAATTTGGAGACTTTTAATTAATTTTTTTTTTGTGTGATAACTTTTCTTAACAGTTTATACCTGCAATTATAACTGGTTGTAAAAGGAACGCAAATTTTATCATTTTAAGAACTTCTACTATAAACAAAACGCAAAAAATCAAATGGATAACTTCATAGAGGTACCGAGACCTAAAGACCTGAGACCGAGTGGATGATAACAAAATCTATACTACGTGAATCGGCCTGGACGGACGATTCGTAACGACTCAAAGGCTGTTCTAAGTAAATATATTTTTTTCTACTTATATTCAAACGAAGCGACGAGATAGATCGAATCATGGATTTCGTATAATCTTCGACAACGATTTTCGAAAAGACGGATCGGAAACATTTTCCGACCGGTATAAATTACATAGAACTCCGCTCGATGACATCATTTCGTTATTATATTCTTTGCAAAAGGAACTAAAAAGATATTTAGTTAAAATATTACACATTGAAAATTTCATTTTCCATCGCGGTGGTTTGAGCGGGATTTAATAACTATTCAACACGGCTAGGCAATTGGCTAGACAACGGCAACAGGCTACGAGTCTAATACTGTCTGAAGTATACCTCCTCATTCGATGGCAGAATAATACTTGTTAACAATATTATTATCATCATCGGTTTCGTACTATACGTGACAAAAATACAATGTTGTGATAAATTTTAGTA
Organism: Slavum lentiscoides; assembly: GCA_032441835.1. NCBI lineage: Eukaryota > Metazoa > Arthropoda > Insecta > Hemiptera > Aphididae > Slavum > Slavum lentiscoides. Next base: position 186,447 of record CM063721.1, on the reverse strand, counting down.
GAAGTGCTTGTGATTTAAGAGTCTGTAACTCGTTTAGTATAAAATTATTTTTAAACGAAAATTCTACCACATACTTCGTTATCATTGCGACGAATATTCAAAAACTACTAGTGTTTGTTCTGAAAAAAAAGAAAAAAATCTCAACACGAGTCTCACCTCATGCGTAAATAACAATTCAATATATATTTATGTATTCGAATAATGTATTGAAATCGATACAGATTTGCATTTTTAAGACGGTGGTGCTTTTATATATTTTTTCCGCCTTGCTCACATAAAAACGTTCTATTTCAAAAAAAAAATACTAAAAATCATCATATCATTTAGGTATACTCGTTCATAAATATTTTATTATAGCGAAAACCCTCTTTGAAAAAATAAAAATCCGTAAAATTCCACTGAAATCTATACTTTACTTACTCTTTACTTCATTATTACTATTTATTTATATAGATATATTATTTTCATCTCATATTGTAATACCGCCTCCTCGAACAACACATTCGTGATTTGTGTATTGCGTTGTTTCATATAAAATAAATAACGTTATACGAATAATAGTGAATTACGTATAAATATTATACTTTGAAGTAAAAAAAAAACACATTCGATTCAAAATTGATTAATGATAATATTTTATAATCTTGTGTTATCTATTTTAATTGACACGACGATTATTTAATATTAAAACAAACACCTTGTACAGAAGAACGTTCGATCTGTTCGATGAATGCGTCGAATTGAAAATTATAATAATAATAAAACATGCGTTATTATGATAATAATTAACGACGGTGTTAATACAATTATAACTGGAAAATATTAAATCCGGAATTTTATAAAATACCTAGGCTTTCTATATAGAATGCCGAACTTCAAGTAGGAATTCCATAAAACTGATATAAAATTATATATCACCTAACATCATATTTTATGTCTTTTAAAATATCATGTTTTTTTAATCATAGATTAAAATGATCGAAACAGAGAATACAAAAAAAAACAGAGAAAATCAGTATTACAAAAAAAAAAAAATTGTATCGGTATATAGTTTTTTTTAAATGCTCAAGCGATATTCACAAAACGTCATGCATCAACTGTGTACGTTGTCATAAATAAATAATTGAATTATTGAATAAAAACTTCGCATACTTTACCTGATATGTAGGAATTCTATAGAAATCCTAGGAATATCGTATGAATAAATGATTTAAAACAACGTTGAAACGTAATGTACGGTTGCCATAGGAATTATGTGGGATACGTTATATTACAATATTCAAAACTTTTCCCGGTGACTCGTATACGCGTATGTCCGAGTCGCGTTTTAATAATTTCAATATTTAATTACACGGCGAGGGCGTGGAGAGAGGGTTTGCAACAGACGGGTGTAAAACTGTTCGGATTATATCTTTTTTCGAATCTGGACGAGTTAAAAAAAAAATTAAAAATACATTAATTACGTAAAAAAACACAGGCGACAATAATATTATTGCCATAGCTCGTTTCGATGTATAATCGATTAACGGCGTTAATTCGAATTCGATCTCGTAACGCTGTTGCAGGAAAAGCGTTTGTACAGTTTCATTTTTTTTTTTCTACCGATTTCACAATACTCGTGTCAAACGAGTGTTCGCAGACGATTCAAAAAGCGTATTGTACACGAGACGAGCACTCGGCCGAGTACTTGACCAATCCGAGACGGATAATAGACGTAACAACAATACGGTTTTTATCCATACCTAATTGTGTTATCATTAATAGTAGAATAAAAGATTTGTACCTACATTTTTATTATACCTTGTATCTTACAAGTATAATAATATTATATTATATATTTATGTGCAAAATAATTAGTGACTCCTAATTTACGTAGAAAGATTACGTTCCTAACGTCATGTTCTTTCGCTGTGTCGGTAACATCAATCGTTCCGTTCTGAAATGAAAAAAAATTGGAAGTTGTGGTTGGGGAGTGTCCGTGGCCTGATATTACACATATGATACGAGAATCGCACAGAATGCGCGTATCGCGGTGTATTGAGTTATGTTAGGTTAGGTTAGGTTAGGTTAGGTTAGGTAAAATAAAATTTAACGATTTGTTTTCTATTATTGATTTATTATTTTTATTTTATTTCATACTCATACTCTCAGCCCCCCCTGCCAAAAAAAATGTTTGCTGGCTATACCGGTCTTGGATGTTTGTGTTTAAATCTTCTGAACGGCAAATGAAAACCGTCTGACATACGCCGGGCGCGCATCCGTAACGTATATCCACAGACATATAATATGATATAGACCGCGATTAGAGAAAGGAGTACGGAGCAAAGATATGTGCGAGAGAGAAAGAGCGATTTGAGATTTTTTCATGGACGAATAAATATAATCATGCGTATCACCACCGTTCGCTGCGGATCCGGATATCTTGCTGTCACAATTTTGTTTTATCATCCGTGACAAGACCTCTTCTAAAGTCTCTCTCTCATAGACCTATTAACTATATAGTTAACAGGTATACCGTCTATCTCGCACACATCTTGGCTCTAGTGCGTTACACGTGATACACTGGTCGTTCGCGGTCTGTATATTCGGTCTGTACGAACGTATCCGAGGGCGGAGGTCTCCGTCAGGTCCGGATCCCCCCCCCCCCGACATTTGTTCGTTCTTATATTGATATTATTAATATATTTAACAATTTTTTTCCAATATTTTTTAAATAGATCTCCCTCGCCAAAATTAAATCCTGGCTGCGCGCCTGGCGCGCATAATATTATAATATCGTTCGCGTGTACACGTATAGGTAATCCCACGGGCGCGTATTACGGCCACTGTTCGCAGCGTCGAACCGTCCCGAGCAGTCAACGCGAATTCTTCGCCCAGAAATTAATACGCGTTTTATAATAAATCCGAAGAAAAACACCGGCGCCCGATTACTCGTCTGCACGCGCGCGCCCCCTCGTTCTTCGTCAAATATTTGCAAACGCGTTAAACGGGATTCGCGCGTCCTACACAGCACGTCAACGTTTCTAATATTATAACACGCGCTGTAATCCGCAGTAATTTTTTTTTTTCCTTATATCCTTTATAATATATACGCTCGCATATTATCCTGCCCTACCGCGTATACCGTTATCGGCTCGTCGACGTCATCGAATACATTACGTGTATCACTCGCACGTTGTGTGCGAAACGTGTTAATTTACAATGTGATCGTATTATCGTCCTGCGGAGGAGCGCGCGAGTGAAGTGGGGAAAAAAAAAACCATCCCAGTGACTACGATGACTCGCGTGGGAGTGCGTGCTATATTATCATAAATAATATATTATTATAACAGCGTCAGGTTTCCCTACAAGCAAAACAAGCAGGTGATTGGAGCGGCGAAATTTTAGGGGCGGCAAAGAAAATTTTTTTAATAATATATTCATATTTAAGTTTTGACGTCTAACTGTTTTATATACTTTTAAATAATAAATAATAATTTAATTAATAATATATTTTGCTAAATAATGCATTTTGCTGGTTAGAAAAACACTTATGAAAATGAAGGGGCGGCAAATTTCCTTCTGCTTGTGGCGGAAAATTGCTTAATCCGCCGCTGTATTATAATAATATCGCTGTATTATTATATAAACGCGTACAATGAAGCCAAAGAGCGTGTATTGCGGAAAATAACGGAACGGGAGTTGTTGTATTAAATAGCGTGCGTTTTGTTCGGTTTCGACAAAACGTCGTCAACGGGTATTTTAGCGAAAAAGAATGATAAAAAAAAAAAAAAAAGAACGGAATAAATACGAACGAAATCACGTAGAGAAAATTAGGAATTTTACGATAAAACGACGCAGCGACGAATAATAAAAGAAAGGCGAATAAATTGTGTTTTAAATCCGTTTGTATGTTTAAAATATTCTCGAATTTATTACGTTTCATTTTTTTCACATAACTGAATTCGTATAAATGTTTCGTTGTACGTAAACTATTTTCCAAAAATCTCTAAATGCCCATCACTTACGTATTTAATGAACAACAATCTAGAAACGCGCGTTGACGAAGAAGAAGAAAAGAATATAAAAAAAATAATTCGTTTTTGTTGTGTGGTCCACTGGAGGCGGGAGTCGACGGAAAACAGGCGTGGATATACACGTGGTATAGCCAGTGGCGTAGATAAGACTCTTTTTTTTCTGGCGGAGGATTTCAAAGGAGCTTTCGAAATAACGTTATTTCGTATATTAGAACATTAAATTCGTATTTTGTAATGAAAGAATCTTCCATAATTACAGAAAATAAAAGTCAACTCGTCGATTTTCTTATGTACAGTACATTTCTAAAACTTCCCCCCCCCCGCGCATTAATCGTTGTCGCACGCGGTTTTTATGAGTAGAAGAGTAGATTTTTTTTTTTTACAACAGATAATATTTATAATACTCGCGACTCGGTCGAAGAAGTACTGTCGAATTCTCTCGGACAGGATTTTTTTCTACGATCGAGTAAAACCAATAATAATATTTCGTATGCATTGCGGTAATATTAACTCCGTAAAACAGTAATGTTGTAACACAATACGCATTGAAATTCGCTATTTCGTTCACAATATTAACGGAATACAATTTCAACGTTTTAATTAAACAGCAAGAACGATTTTCAGGAACCACCTAATTCGCGCCTTCCCCGCGTATGTAAGTACTGTTCGCATCGTACGTACGTCGAGAAGCGCGCGAAGTAAGAGGGGAGGGTAACTTCGTTGGTGGTTCGGGCGAGACGCGAACCAGAAGTGGCGGCGAACAAAAGCTTTTCTTCTCCTCCTCCTCACTCTCGGCTCTTGTGCACATGCCATTTACGACGCGTAAGAAGCTTTTGAAACACTCCGCTCTTCTTCGGTGCTCCTGCCCGGCGAGCGCACTAATGGCGTGCCTACTACGGATGCGGCGGCGGCGGCGGTCACACTAGTGCTGCACATTCTCCCGGCCCGACAAACCGCGCGCGTATACTTCGTTTCAATTAAAAACCGCGCGCGCGCGCGCCACGTATTCAGTGTGACGTGCGGCCGCCCCGGCACGTGGTGAGTTTAATCCGATTCAACGCGTATCGTCTTTCAAATATTATGCATTCAGTCATTTTCCATTTTTATTATTTCCTCTTTAACCCGTCAAGTGCGCTTAAAGTAATGTAAGCTAGCCGAATCGAGTTTAAAGTCACTTTTGTTTGTCAACTAAAAAAAATAAAAAAATTAACAGTTTATTTCCAAAAAAAAATTATTACTCGATTTAAAGTGAAAATTTTCTAATCAACGATAAAAAAAATACTTGAAAAAAAACGACTTTTACATCGTCATCACAGGCTCTTCGAAAAAACCGTTTAGGTCGTTTTCCGCGTTTCTTTTGCAGGTGTCTTTTTATGAGCCCTGTTGCCTTTTACTGACTAAATGCCGGACACACGGTTTATTAAATTCTGCACGTCTATTATACATGTATTTTCTTTCAATTTAGTTCGACGTCTACACTTCTATGTAAATGAAAAAAAAAACACAAACCATATTACCAAAGTATTTTATCGTACAAACGCTTTAGCTAATTTATCTCGATTTAGATGCGTACAAAAAAAACCTAACTAATTTGGTTAAAAGTCGATTTTATAAGCAAAAAAAAAAAAAAAAAATGTAACGCGTTTAGTAATTTTTCGTTCGAGCCTTTATATGTACGCGTATCGTACCAGCGTTGTGAAATAAAAGTGTTTATATTTAATTATTTTTAGTATTAAACACCGCGCGTATATTATTCCAAAGTATATCCGATCAAATATTTTAAATACACTTTAATTAGAAAATTTACAATTTAATTAAAAATACAGTGTACAATTGAATACATTCGTTTTTTTACAGGTCCTTTTGAAAAGTAACGTTATCGCGTACAAAAACCGACTGCAAAATAGTTAATTCGTAGAGAATTGTCGGTTATATATTAGAACAAATTTTGCTAATAATTACGAGACAGTTTCACGAAAATTTCGTTAAAATCATATATAGACGTTTTATACGTTCGTAATTTAGAAAATAATAATTGTGCTGTATTTTAATGGAAAAAAACCCCCCCCATAAAAATTCGAAAACTTCTAAAACTGACAGCAATATAGTTTTATTAATTACACTGAAGCTCCGATCACATCTGTTTGTTGCAAAACAACGATTTTTCGTCGTTTTCAAATATATATTGTAACATAACGAATCTTTAAAATCTTTATCTATAAACCGTATTTACTTAGGCGACACATTCATGTCAGGCGTGCAGCTTCGTTATCGTTTTCAAGTTCTCGAATAGAGACTTTTCAGAAAAATTAACACTACTGCCCGAATCCGTTTAAAAATATCCGTACAGCTGTTAGAATTTAATTTTTTCCGTTTATTCAGGATTTAAAAATTTACAATTTTCGGAGGGGAAAAAAACGATAATAACCCTGCGCACGGGGATCGACGTTATGAAATACACCGCGTGACACGTGGTGGCGTTTGGAAAAATTGCGTGAAACTTTAACGATATATTCTGCCGTGGTGTCTGTGTATTTATACGAGTATATACTTAATATATAATAATATACTTTGTACGCGAAAACAACCGAGCTCGTGCGATTCCATATTTTATACAGCAGATACTCGTGTTTCGGAAGTCAAAGTTAAACTGTAAAGTCTACACACATTTGTTACTAATATGATTAATACGCCTTTGAATAATAATAATAATAATAATAATAATAATAATAATAATAATAATAATAATTGAATAATATTAATGATAATAATAATAATAAATTAATAATATTAATAATAATAATGCGCATAATCATTCGGTCGTAAACAAACCACACGCTCCGTATCCAAACGGATACGTTCCGTCGCTATAATTTATTCGAGCTTAAATATACCCGATCAGACGTCTACAAACCTACATACACACAGATATATTTCGTTGTCAAATTAAATATAATGTATTCAATACATATTATTTACTCGTACGTACTCAGTGGCGGTTATACATGATGTTCAAGGGAGGAGGGGTGAAAATGGAGCCAACCCCCACTGTCAATGAAATATCCACATTGACGAGTATTAACAAAAAAGAAAGATCTATTAATGAACCGAAACGAAATACAGATGTAGAAAAAGGAAAAACAACGTGCTTGGAACGTAAACGAAATAACAATAAAACCGGAAAAGAAAGTGGTCACCAGATAGCGCTACGAAACAACACAGAGGGCGTGGCAGAAAGGTGCACGTAAATAGCGGCCAGTCTCGAACACACACACACACACGCAGTCAGACGCGAACTACGTTGTTCACGCCTGACCGCCGTGATTACACTGAGCGGTCCGATGGTTTCGGACCGCTATTTATAAACACCTTCCTGCCACGCCCTCTATGTTGTGTCGTAACGCTATCTGGTGACTACTTTCTTTTCCCGTTTTATTACAGTCGGCTGACGCGCTATGTCGGTATATACGGGTGTTTAGTTTGACGCTGGCCGAGCGTCCGATCGTAAACGCGTATGCAATCTTAATTATTTTATTATTATTATTATTATTATTATTATTATTATTATTATTATTATTATTTCGCATGTTTCAATGAAAGAAATAGGATTCATCTTTCCTCGTTGTACACTCATTTTCACTCTTACCATTTATTTAACGTTTACATTGTGCACGACCGATCGAGTTTGTCGTCAGCTAAGCACTAAACGCTCGATCACAACCGTCGATCAACGCGTTTGCCATTCACTTTTAGAATTGTTTTAGAATACGTTTTGAACAACGCGGCAAGAATCGACAACGATTAAATATTATTGCCAGCAACAAATCGAGTCCATTATATTATAATATGCGTTATAGCTCAGTTTCAAAGTTAAACGTCAAAGGTACGTCACCTCCGCACATTTTTCTTGAACTACCGGCTGTTCGCATAGTCGTCGTCCAACGGCAGTTTTGTGCTCGCTTATAAGTATAATAGCAAATAAACGAATATTTATTGATTCGAAAGAATATTATTTCGACGGATTAGACGTAACAGACGGCGACGACGTGCAGTAATAATACGGTCGTTAGCGAATTTTATTTACATTTAATTACGGTGGTGTGATGAACGAAAGAGTTATAACGACTATACGGTAACGGCAGATACGCAATGACGAAAAAACGGGTAATAAAAAAATAAAAAAAATAAAAAACGACAGAACAAATTCAAACGTTTGTTCGTAATTGGCACGTTTTATGAACGCGTTGGCTCGTGCGCTCGAATATTACGACGAGCGCTTTGTCAAACAACTGCAAACGGCGTTCCGTTTTTACACGCGTTTTACTATACTGAATCAACGTGGGAAAATTCTAATTTCTCTGACCAAACACACATAATAGTGCATATAATTTCCAGTTTGTCACATTTACTGTAGAGGCGTATTCATGAGAGTAAATACTTGATACACTTCTTTCATAGTGAAAAACTCCAAACACAAAATTGTCATAAAACGACTCAATCTGTTATGATATCTAGAGTTGTAACATACGACGATTCTATTATTTACACCTTGATTTCTGCTCATCGAATTCTTCAATTATTCCTCGAATTGTTTGTTTAGTGATGAAATCCGACTCTATATGTATAGTAATGGTATCGCTACACTATAGAGACGACTATCTATCATCCCGGATCCTAGAAACGTCTTAAATCTCTTTGTAGGCCGCACTAAAAGGTCTTTTTGAAAAGCATTCAGAGGATAAAATTTAAAAACATTCTCTGTAGCGTATTGACGAATGGTGAACGCATTACTCGACAACGTCTTGATTGAATTATCGGTGTGTATATATAAACGTTCGTCCGAAACAAAAATCAAAACAATTACAAAACAATTAAATAATATTGAAAATATGACTCCGGGTTAATGTTAAAATATTGTTATAATCGTTAATATTTTAACGAAATGTAGAAAATCGTTTTTTAAATCGCGTTGGCGGTTGTGCAGAGGCCACTGACTTTTCATTTCTAAAACACGTAAACAAATTGCCGCCCGAGTCGATGGTGATAACCCTTCGTGCCCCTTAAATACGACTCGTCATCTACAGAATTTTGCAAGGATCGCAGAGTGTAAGATAACAACATTTTTTTTCTATTCGACCTTTCGTGTCTAAATTATACGAGCTTTGACGCAGACACTAAAGAAGTTCACTTAAACACGGTACACGAGTATAATCTCCGGCTCCGACGTCGTCGGATTACACAATTTTAACGAGGTTAAAAAAGAAAGAAAAAAGAAGGTCACCGTTTTTTTTTTCTTCTTCCGCAATTTCAGAACGTGTAACGATTTATCCCTGCACTCGGCTCAACATTATATTCAGTTCAAAGGGATACTGTATAATACAGTCAAGTGTGTGATGTCGAGAGGTAAAATTTTTTTCTCAAACGTTTATAAACGTCGTATATACGTCGCATCTACACATAACTATATTATATATTATGAATATTGTAATAAAAATTATTAGATTTTCCCGTTTCACAAATCGCCCGACAAACATCAAATAGATGTCTCGTCGTTTTACACGTTTTTTGTAAGTATTATCGAAGAAACTGTATCGGGAAAATTTATACGGCAACACACGAACGTTTTGTTATAATACACTGGAAATGAATCTCTGTGTCCCGCCGTAAAAATAACGCGTCACCGGTTATTATTATTTTTTCAATTTCCTCGTTCATTTCCTTGTCAACAACCAAAGATGAACACAAGTAATCATATGCAGATGAAGAGTCTACGGGTTCTCCTCTGTCTGGACAAATAGAAGATTTTCATGTAGATCTATCAGTTCCCTATAATATAAACGATTGGCTTATTTCGGATATGGGACGCGGACTTCCAAATCGATTCCCAATAGCCGAGCGTGTCAGCAGCTCGTCCGAAAATAGTTAAAAAATTTAACCGGATTTCTTCTCACGGACTTTCGTAAATATTGTATCCGTCGAAACACGACGTGTATTATATTTTGAAAGATCTTTCGGTTTTTAACGAAAATTCGGTAACCCAAAAACAAAATAATGTTTTCGTCTGCCACGTTGATTTCTAATCGATTTACTAAATACGTTTTCCACGTTAACCGATATCGTTCCGTAAATAAACGCTTGTGTGTCGGTATGAGTTTTAATGCGACGCCGTCATGGAATAAAAAAATATTAGGTTTTTTTTTTTTTATGTTTATATCGATGAGGTAATTTTTTGTAATTTTAAAGTTACGCGATAGGTTTAAAAAAAAAAAAATCTAACCCGCCGACACAAGACACGCGTGAACAACACCACATTATTACAAAATTCGCCGTCATTGATTTCACATATATAAATAGCGATTCTGTTCAAACTGAGACGACTTTGTGCTGTCGTCTCTCGGTTTCAACGCGAATAATAATTATCGTTCGGGAACACCACCTATTCTTCTGCATAAAGCGCACCGCAAACAGCGAACAGCCGAACGGCGGCGGTGGAGAAACGACGGACTCCCTTTTTCCACCAGTCGCGGTCCACAAAGGATACGACGAAGCTGGACCGCGACAAGATAGCGCGAGTAAAACGATTTCCTACTGAAAACGGAATTAACAAAACTTTTCGGATAATTCAGTTAGTTCGAACGCAAACACGCACAATGTGGCGAAGACGGGTACCTGTGCATCTAAAGTTATCAGCAGCGAACAACAATATTCCGATAATTACTAGACGTCTGGTGGACCACTCTCTTGTTGGCCAAATGCCCGTGTCGACATATATATTATATTATAGTGACGATATACAGGTATACATTCTGAACTCTGGTCTCCGGGGTTCTACGAGAATCGACACCAACTCGTCGGATTTTATACGTCTAAACAACGATTAATATAATAATATGACTCGGAGTGGACTTATTTATTGCACGAGTCTCTTCAGACGGACACATTTGTCGCAACAGTATTCGGAGACGGTGAAATAAAATTCTGGAAGAACAACGAAATTTACCCGAATTCAATCGCACACGTTTCGAAAAGCGTATCAGCGCTAAAATCCAACATTTCTCCGGGGACGACACTACGATATGTATTACGAGATCACAAAATCTCGGTCAAAAAGGTGGCTTACACCGAGAGGATATAATTTTACCGAAAAAATCCAAAGAGCGCATTGTAAAAAACCTTTCGGATTTTACGTGAAAAAGATTGTTAGGCGTGGTCTACACAAGCTTTGTTTTTCGATCCCTTTCGTATCAATATATATATATACATATCTTTATGAAAACGCGTTTTCTCATTATTTATATAAAATTCGTTGTAGAAAAAGATTTATGACATAATATGGTTACAAATATCGAGCCCGACGTTGACGTAGTTGTTCGTTCGAAACAACATCAAAAGTCTCATTAAAATTTAATATAATCAATAATCATTAATCACGAAAACGTTTTGCTCGTTTTACAATAAATTTTTCGATTATCACGTTTGCATAAGTTCCTGACCCCAAAGCTTTTGCCTCAACTCACACCATCGTTTCAAAGGGATTTTCTTTCCAAGCGGTAAGTGAAAATTTGTAAAATTTGTAGGCGATACTAGGCTATTATGAGAATGTTTAAAGACCGCGGGTCTAAGCGATCATCGAAAAGCGCGCAACAAAATATTGTCGCGCATAAAAAAATATAACATATTTATTGTTTCCACGTTACTCGCATAAATATTACTCAAAAAACAGACACTGTGAACCGAAAAGTACACCTTGTTTGTAGAACACTGAAAGTTAAACAATTCCTATTTATTTTCTCGATTTTATTAGCTGCGTGTGTAACGTACTTGAAAACGTTATACTTTTAATAATAATTTTACACCGAGTGGTGGTCCGTTGTTCTTTTTTCTTTCACAAAACGGTTTTTAAATGTTTGCGTTCTTTTAAAGGTATATATTTACGTTTGCGCATATTGATTTGAACGGAAAAAGGGTCGGGAGAGGAAAATATTTGTAAAAAAAAAAAAATGTTTAATTAAAAATTTTATATAATACGACGAGTATAGCGCATTGGCGTTGGAAACGCCAAAGACGACTCACAAACGTTTAATTGCATTCAGAATTACGGCAATTCATCAAAGTCGTTGCGGTTACACGTACGCAATTTGTTATTTAAATTCGTCGTTTTCTCTCTATTATGTGACCGAACGAGCGATTCGGCGGGTTACCATTGTTTTACAGTTAAATGATATTGCAGTAGACGACCACCACCGCTACATCACATCGGGCGATTCGGAAAATCATACACTCGGTAAGGATGATATATTATGCGCATAAAGGGCTCGCTGTGCGCTGTCAGAACGAACTGGAAAGGGATCGTGTCCGCCGGCAGACTTTGAATTTATTATAGCACCAGTATGGTAGAGCAGTAGTAACCTGGTCGCATTTTTATCTCCAAAAGAATATGTATGTATTGTTTTGAAAACGCTATAGATTATTCGCGGTTTATTGCGGTGGAGGCGGAAAAAAAAAAAATTTTTTTCTCGAAACAAAACAAAATATGTATACGAAACGAAAGACATATATAGAATAACATATAATAATATACAGTTAATAACGAAACGGTTTTTTTTTTGCTTCAGCTCATAATTTGTTTCGTATATTAATGCGAAACGCGCGCGCACACGATTTATTAATATGGCCCCCGGCGGTGTAATAAATGAAACTCAACATAGACTGAATTACACTTACTTAAGCCGGGAACAATATCAAAATTAACTTTTGATCAAATAGCAAAGTTTACTACTACTCGTATATACCGACTGTGGATGTGATCGTCACTCCGATAACGTTGACGATGCAGCCTTAATAATGCAAGCATATATACCTATATATGACACACACACGTGTCTACATACGGAATATAATATCTTCAAAATGATTACAAACGCTGTGCATGCAATTCATCGACCGCGGGCGTATGGTGTGTAGTACGTGTTGTATTGTAAAACCTTGTTAATACGCAAATAAATATTATTTACGTGTCGATAAAATACAGAAAGGATAGGTATACGTGTCCAATATTTTACAGAAATCGCTGTTTTTTTTTATATATATATATATAAAATCTAACGTCGAACGTGTTCTGTGCAGACGGGACACATGTCGAACGAATGGATATAATATAAGAGGGGGAGAAAAAAACGAATTTTGTTTATATTGCAAAAAAGGCGATTGTCCAGAATCGGCGCGAAGTATAACGGCGCCTTGGGCCGACCGTTATGTGGACAATTTTTTTTTTTGTAAAACTTTCATAAGCGAAAATGACCAGAAGGTTAAGGGGACAGCCCTAAAAAAAAACACCAAAAATCAATGACAAACAGGAAAAAAATTTTTTTTTTACATAAAATATTAAAAAAGAAATTTAAATTCGATACACATTTCAATATCGTTTTAAATATTATTCGTTTAAAAAATGCCTACTTAAAATAAATAGAGAAAAAATTTTAAACAGACGTTTTGGCGCATTAGACGATCTCTAAAAAGTTTTTTTTTTTTATCAAAATTACTATGACGTGGTGTTACCATAAGATAACACGGTAAACGTGATCAATGCATTTAACACGATTTCTCATAGTTTATATGGTAAAATACTGGGCGATTTAATTTATAGTTTATTGTTTATTTAAATTCACATTGAGTCAATACAAAATTGAACGTTGTTGTTTGCAAACGTTTAAAAGAATATATATATTTTGTAGCAGACCATATAGGCACAAATATTCTAGTATATTCTGAAGACCATCCGTTTCCTGTTTAAATAAACGAAAATACGATAAAACACGATGCTGTGCCAATATAAGTTCGCACAAACACTTCTTTATGAATCAAACTTATCAATGCTAGAAAGTAAAATGAAAGATTTAAAGCAGCTAGCCAAGTATATTTTTGAAAAAGCTTTGCAATCTCTTTGGAACAATATATTTTTTTATTTTTACTACAGACACTGAGACAGTCGGTGCAAGAGACAATATATAAGGAAGCAATGAACTAAAATATTTATGATTTACAAAAAGCAGCCAATATTTAAAATTCAATTTAATATTTGTGACTTGTTATCATAATGTATTAATCATCGTAATTTTATGTTTTTGTTAATATTAAAGTTACTAATTTATAACAAAATGTTGTATTCCTAAAAAGTATATAATCATTTTACGCGTAAATGATACATGTCCATTGACGTTCAATACCTTTCAGATTCAGTGCCGGAGCTTGAAGGTTAAATGGGGGCTTCACATTTGTTTTTAGAATTTTTGTTCATTAGTAATTAGATACATGAAAATAAATTATTTAAATTATTGTAAAATCAGATTTAAAAAGTTAAGTATTGTCATTGATTTACTTATTTAATTTTTTGATCAAGAATTCAGGTAGGTATTATGATTTATAAAAAAAAAAAAAAACTGTCATGCTGATAGTAAATACCCGCCACCAGCCTACCGATAATAATATCGAAGTACTATTTCAAATTTTTTTTATAAAGTAATTATTTCGAAAAAATTGCCAACACACAACTTAAATTTAAGGCGTCACCAATTTCCAATACCACTAATATTTGTTCGTTTTTAATACAAGTTGCCTACAAATTAATGCTACACCCGGGCCTCTAAAAACATAGATCCGGCACTGCTTTCAGTATATACGATTTTGTAATATTCCTCAGAATGATTGTAGAAACTCAACGAAAAGACGTCTAAAATTATTTTATTAATAACACGAAATTTGTAATTCAATTTGACCCAGAGATATTAAGTCTTGAAAATGTTTAAATTATTTGCCTTTTTGGTATTTAACGATTCCATACGTATATAATGGCAACACGATTACGAAATTGATCGCTTCTTTTTTCCGCAGTTATTTGACGGGCAATATGAATATTTCGCGTGTTATCGTCAAAATTGCAATAGCCCGGGAATGAAATTCAATATACACATAAATAAATATAAAGGGTTTTGTAACGCTCGTGATCCATTATTCGCATATCGTTATAATACATTTTCAGAATAATTAAATACATATTAGTTAAAAAAAAAAAAAAATTGTAATAATAATAATAACGGTCTCGTGCCAAATGTTTTGTACGATTTATCATCATAACAAGAGTTTTTAAACGACTGTATAATAATGACTAATGAGGATACTCGAGTGTTCGTTGAAACGTCGCAGAGAAAATACGATTTATTATAAAAACGTTTAAAAATCACAATTATAATACGTATAATATAATGTTAGAGACAAAAAAAACGATACAAAAATAAAAAAACGACAATATAAATGTATAATTCAATAAATACGCGTTCTTCGAGGTAGGATTAAAAGAGGGCAAGTATAGCGTTATGGAAAAAAAAAACACAATATTATTAAAATAAAACGAGAAAGTTTTCCAAGAGTAAAACATATATAATAATGAGAATAATACCGAGTTCGAGCAGCTTAAATATAATATGATTAATTCATAACATCATCCGTTTGATCTCTATATATTATTATAATTAAGACCAAATAAAGTAATTTTTTTTTTGAAATCGAAAAATGAAAATTATCATTACACGATTTGGAAAATTTTTTTTAATTTGTACTCTTCTCTACGCCGAGAATGTTTTTAAACTCTTGAAGTCAAAATTTCGCGGTGACATATTATATAGTTTTCTTCATTTTCTATTAACACACGTAACATAACAGTGATTTACTGTACGCGTTTATGACTGTTACAAATGTCACAGTTGTAATAACAATTATTATTTCACAATTCGTATAGACGAATGTATTACGTTACTGTCGTCGACCGAAACAGTTCGACTTGAACCGTTAATCATACGTACACTTTTATTTAAAAACAATTATTTTGAGTTTAAAAAAAAAATAAAATCGCTTAACGCGCGACGCATCGTGAGTGATGTATCCGTGTACTCGTGCTCGGAAATCGGAATTTGAATATGTAATTTCGAAAACGTGATTTTCATTAACCCTACTGATAACTAAACATTTCGTCTCAAAATCCTACCACGGAAATTAATTCACGCGTCGTAGAGGGGCGGGTTACTATAAGAGTTTTGTAATTTATATCTTTTTTAGAACTGTACCTATATAAAATGTAACGCGGTTACATATATAGAGTGTCTTTCAGACAAAAGCCGTTTCCTTTTGCCTTATATTATATGCCCTGTTTGTCGTATGTGCGCACAAATGGGATAAAGTCGGGATTTTTTCGGCCGTTGAACGGGAAAATGCGAGCACATTAACCGAGAAGGGGAGGGGGGAAATCTACTTAAAACGAAAAAAAAATCAAATTCACTCTTGAACTCTGAAAACCAATATTCTATATTCAAACACACGTTATACAAAAGACATATTTTATCAAGGAACGCGTCATTTTTTATAAATCGCAATAAATTATTATATATATATAATTTATATAAAATATGTAATAATAAAATTAATTTGTAAATCGTTACGACGAAAGTACTGGTTGAACGAGTCTGTAAAAATAATATTACGAGTTTACAGGAGTTTTTTAAACTTTTTTTATCGCGAGCCAGTAGCCATAGCTGAAATTATATTTTTAGAAAAGCGTTGTTTGCACGTTCCGTTGTATATGTTTATAATTTAAATGTTTTTTTTACCTTCCTTCCACCACAACACACACACATATTCGTTATGACTATATGTCAATTTTGATTTTGACGCATATGGTTTTTTTTGGAATATGTCTGCACGTACTGCGGATTGTCAAAATCTCGACGAATAACGGAGAAGAGTTTATAATATTACAAGACACGGTAAAATCGGAAAATTCACACGTTCTAATATCGCGTTTATTATTATAGTTGACATTGAAAATTTACCCGAAAATTTACAACAAACTGCGCAGAAAGCCACTCATGCACAGTACGAACAAACGTTCGAGTAGTGATTCGCATAAACGGAATGATTATCGTTAATTTTATTACCAGCGCGTAAAGAGTATGGACGCAATTTAAAAAACGGTCCATAACAGAGGTTCCCAAACCGTGAGTCGAAAATAAAACGTTTGATGGGCCGCGAACAATTTTCACACGAAAAACGTGAAAAATAATAATTATTAAAAATCTGTTTTGAAACGCCTGGTTAACAGGGGCGTAATTAAGGGGGGATGAGGGGATAGATCCCCCCAGAGCCTTTTTTTTTAATCATGTATATTAAAAAAATAACTGAAAACTGTCATCATCTATTGTAGTGTAAAAATTTTTCTTATTTTTTCCTATTTATCCCCCCGCAGAACAAATTTCTAATTACGCCACTGCTGGTTAATACCTAACGTTTCCCGCTAAACCTGCTAAACAGCTGCTTCCCGCCTGCAATTGTTCACAATATAATCTTGTGGATTTTCGGTCATTTTTTTTTCTTCCACATTAGTTTAACAAATAAATCATACTTTACACGAACATTATTACTATTTAAAAATTATTCTAATTACAAAAAATTAATAAATATGATTTGTGTGGATGGCTTAAATTCGAGAATTGTTATAGAAGTGGGTCGCACCAATAATACCGCTCTGGTCTATATGATATTGAATTAATTTGATAAAGCGTTTCGCGGGGGGGGGGAAGAACAGAAACTTGTTAAAAAAAAATCGTTTTTTCTCCGATTATTGGTACTTGTACAGCGGCAGAGCGGTCGAGGAGGGGGTATTTTTCGCAAAATCAATTTTAAAATTCAAGTAGAAAAAAAAACCGCGAAATCCTACAAAAGCTATAGTATATAATATAATTATGTATACGGAATTCACCCTTATTATGGCAAAAAAAATAATTTCAACGAAACGCTTCCGTTTTTGTTGTACAATATCGCGGCCACCACCTTTATAAAATTATACACAATAATATATTACATTTTTGTGAATTATTTTTTTTGTTATTCGGATACGGGACCGGCTGCGTGCGCAGCGACCGATCGGGAAAACGAATCCGGGAGTCCATTGTTTCCAAAACCAATTTCAATACCGAAACGATGCCCCACCTTCCCTCACTACCCAGTAGCAGCAAATTCGTTTATAAATAATTCATTTTCTACCCTCTGACCGACCGCCGCGCGTATATTGTACGCCGTTCGGACCACGACCGACCGACGCCGACGCGCATTTCACCGCTGCGTCGTTGTACACCGGCACGGCGCAGTGTATTTCCGCGGTTGGAAACCGTAACGACCAGCCGGTCGCGCTTTTTAATTAAGAGTGTTTTTTTTTTTTAATATATATATAATAAAGATAAAGAAGACGAGGACGATAATGGCGTGGCCGGAGGGAGGGGGTAGAATATACGTACAATTAAATGAAAATTCATTTGACTACATTTACATTTTACACTCGCGAATAAATAGGTGTTTTAGCAGCGCATATTTTCTAAAAAGAAAAAAAAACCTGCGAACGGGCGACTTTTTTTATTACCGACTTTGAAAAAGGAGGATATTCGACTCGCATCGGTGTTTTTTTTTAATGTTCGACCACCGATTATCCCGAAACTACTGGACCGATCTGTATGAATCTTTTTTTTTTATACGAAAGAATTTATCGTCTCCCGGTGGTCCCGTTCTGATTTCGTAAAAATTGGTCCAGTATTCGGCTAGTTATATTTAGTGTTTTTTCGTACATTTTATTCGCCATACGTATCCGCTACCTATCCACCCGGCCAAATGTAGGGACGGGATCGACGATATGACTACTACTACGATCATAGGCGGAGCTTGGGGGGGGGTCATGAGGGGGCAGTTGCCCCCCACAAAATTTTTTGGCGTGACAAAAGTATACATTTGCCTCCCCTCAACAAAAAAAAGTTAACGAAAAAACCTGTTATTTCAATCTTTTATTAATGAACGCCGAAAAGTTGAATTTAATTTAAAATAATTAATGATATTCCCTCTGTAATTTTAATTTCTGATGTAAAACAAGAAAATAGTTTTTGGAATTCCAAATTCGATATGAAGCTGATTAAGAAGAATATTAGAATCATACTCGTGTTTATTGAATAATCGAATATTGATAAAATGATAATAATATTGTTATCAAAATTAATTCATCTAGAAAACATGGTTATTTTACCAGCACTATATCTACAACGCCAGTCACTGTTTAGAGGATATCAGTCGAGTAATAAGTACAGATAAATAAACGCGGTGGTGGTCACTGCCGGTCACAGTGGTCAACAAAAGTTTTTATCTACATCAGAATTTTATCAACTAATTCAATTTCAAAATATGTAAAATATTCAAATATTCATACCCCAAAATACAATAGTTATTAGTTTGAAATACCTCCTAATATTTTAGGTTATATTTTTTTAATTATTATACTTTATTTTAGTAAATTAAGTCAAAAAACTTTTTTACTGAAGTCAAAATTGGTAAAAAAAAAATTAAATCAAGGTTGAAATTTTATTTTGGGAGAATTGTGTTATGAAAGTCAATTAATTCCCCTGGAATCGTCCCCAAGTGCCGCCTATGACTAATACGACGACTAAAAAGGATGAAATAAAAATATTTAAAAAAAACCCACTTCGAAAAACGCACTAAAACGTACGAAATAACCTTTTTGAAATCGGCGACGAATTTCAAACAACATTACACGTTGCAGAAACGCAATATTTATATTGGATTAATAAAACGCGTTTCTGCGACGTAATATTGTTTGAAATTCGGCGCCGATTTCAAAAAGGTCACTGATTATTTCATACTTTTTAGCGCGTTTTTCAAAGTCGGTTTTTTTTTAAAAAAATATATATTTTTTTTTTTAGGAAATTACGGACGTGTTTGTAGCGATGCAGTGCGGCAGCGAATAAATCGCTAAAGAGAAAAGATACGAATTTAAAAAAAACCTATTTTTTTTTTTTTTACGATCGAACGACGCGCGGTGCGTACGATCGCTTTTGAAGTCGTAATCACGTCTCACGTTCAAACCGTGGACAGCGAAGAGTGGTGAAGAAATAACGGCGGTAGAGTCATATTATTTCTACTGCACCGTTTTAAATTCGACGTATAATGCAGCACTGGTAAATTCGTATTCTACAGACAGGAACGTCCGCTCTGAGAAAATAGTGAATTTTATTTTTCACAAAGTCATCGTTGACGCGTAAAAACGAGGATATAATAAATATAGCGATTGAAAATACTGCGGTACAGCTGGACCGTATAGTCGAGGAAGACGAACGGACGTGTTCCGAAATATAACATGGCGGGATGATATTATCATCGACATCGTTTTAAGTGATATAATACGTCGCCAAATGGTTGACTATTGGATACGGTTTAAAAACGAAATCACGAGTCCCGCCGAACGAACCCGTGTATGAAGACATCAGACAATCGTGTCAGCGTTCTGCTGAACAACTGAATTCCGGTTAGGGGGACCGAAGAAAAACTGCCAGGAACAGAAAAAAAGAAACCACTGGATAACACCGAGAATAAGCGTGATAAGAAGAAATCGACTTTGTTCTTTTGTCGTTTCGTGTAATTACGGCTGGGGAGAGACGTGAGATCGTCGATCTTTACTGTTCGACAGAATCCTCGGCGCGCAACATTTGTTTTTTTTTCGACGCGGTAGCCTCGATGATTTTCTCACGACGTTTAATCAAAGTGTCTGAATTTTTTTTTCGTCTTTTCCGTCCTCGACTTCTCCATATAATATATACGTGGGCGACGTTAACTTTTTTTCCTTCTAAAATTCTAGGCTTGGCATTTTTTTTTTTTTTGGAAACGCGTTTTGTCTTTTCCACACGGATATTTCGACAAATGTTGTTTGTACGTAGGATGGTGTGCTAGGGAGTGGAACGAGAGAACTATCGATTACTCGCGGCTATTTTTTGTAAGAATATAGTAAAAATGTTCTAAACGCGGTTTTATGAGTAGGAAACGGATTTATATGCAGTTAAAATACAAAAAAAAAATTGTGTATATAAATATTGAAGTGAAATACGTGGAAATAATCTAAACATGAGTGTGGAGGGGGACTTTGCAAGTATAAGAAAAATCGGTAAAAAATACTTTAAAAAAGAAAAAAAATTATATACTAATAAAATAATATAACCGCGAGATCCTTAATCGTGTTATCTGCAAAACAGTGACAATCGAAGTACCGTAAAACGAGTAATTAAACTTCAAAGTTTTCTGTAGAAAGAGCGATATTAAAACGTAGACCTACGGGCCCAAGCAAATAACGCGTTTAAATCGCTTTGTTGCAGCAAGTGCGGCAGTCATTTTCCGAACAAATCGTTTCGAATAATTTTAAATCATCGGCGAATAAAAGGAAAATGACATAAATCTCCATCTCGACGACGACGCGCCGGTCGAGATGTCGCGGATTCCGTACCGTTGTCGGCTAATTACGCGTGTAATTTCGTCGAGAAGACTCGGGAGGCAATCAATCGATTACGACTCGGATTTATTTCGGTTTTGCTCTCGCGTATAATCACAATATTGTTAAATCACAGTCGTATTTCGTATAATAAGCCTCCGTATATATATATAACGCTCTCATATATTACAATATAATCTATTACGGAATAATACAATTCCGGGGGACGAACGACAAGGTTTTTGCTCACAGCGCCGTGGTGCGGTGTCTGTGTCGGATAACACGCGTATAATAATTTATACACCGAACGGTAATCCTGCAGAAGCACCGCGCGCGGCAGTTATTTATTTGATGTACGGTACGATTATTATATTATAGCGACGGGTTTTGATATTGTTTAAGAAGAGGTTTATAGATTTATCAGAAAATCAGATTTTTTTTTTCTTTTGATATACATTTTATTGGTTTCCATTAAACGAGATCAGTGACCTGTACGAAGAAGCGACCGTCGACGGTGTTTTAAAAAGTAGTAGACTGAGATGGGCTGGACACGTGTGGAGATCGATAACTGGACAAGTTACGGAATGGAAACGTCCCAGACAAAGACGGAAGGACAGAGTGGACGAGGACTTGGAAGGACTCGGAATTGAGAACGGAGTAGAAGTGGCCAAGAAAAGGGATCGGTGGAGACGTTGTTGCGGCAACGGGCCTAAACGGCTTGTGGAACGTCGTAGACGGATAGATTAAACATTTATTTCTATTCGTAATGAATCATATTTATTTTTGCCACACTAAATTTTAGTGCAAGTTTTTTTATTTTGTAATTTCATTGCCATTGTTATGTTTTGAAATGGACGCACGAGTGATAAAACTCGTATGGAACCATCACGTATGGCGCGGCGTGTTTAAATAACCGCGATTTTAAAATAAACGTTAATTTGTATTGTATTGTATACGGCACATTTCATATTTTTGCGGGTTATTTATATTCAATTATCATAATGTACGCCAGATGACCCGTAAGGATTTATCGATTCAAATCGGTAGAGTTACGGAACGTGAACGTACACCGGCCACGTTAAATTAGTAAATCCCTGTGGGACAACCTCTATACACGGCTGCATACAATATCGAATTCAAATAATCTATTCACCGTAATACATAAAAATAGTTACGGATTGTGCTAAAACGAGCATTTTTTTTTTTAATTTTTAATAACGTCCTTAATCGTATTTTCGAGTCGATTTATCGTCATCATTAATATTCATAAAAATTATATGACCTTTTTATAGGTCATCGAAGTAATAATACATTGTAATACTTTGTAATAAAAATGTCGAAAAAGTCGTCGTTGAGTGGACAACGTATAGTTTAGAACGCGATCCGATGATATATGAAACTTAATTTAATTTTCACTGTAAATTACGACGATTATATGTAAATATTTAACGAAAATTCCTATACGTATATCGTTTAATTCTTTATAGAATAAAACCATCAGAAATAGAAGATATTGCTTGCATGTCTTGTATAGTTATTAAATTTTGAAGTATACGTCTGGATTTTGGATACCGGGAACTTCATTTCCGTCTCTTTATTAATTAAATAAATTACTATTTATTTCCACGGAACGAGTCTAATCCGTCCCGAGCAGCGAGGAAGACGTGCGTCCGTACCGTATTTTTTTCGTAAATTGCCAACAAAAACTAAAAATATTCAAATTGTATTAGTTATATACATTCCAATTACGCGTATATATATAAACGCCTGATCGCAAATTAAATCTATTTAATGATCGTTCCACTGGAATTGAAAACAACCGCGCATGGTCGTACATAACATTCGTATAAATAGCGTTTCAGTTATTTTTAGTAATACAAATATAATTTCCGATATATTTACTCTAAAAAAAAATTTTGAATTAATCAAATTAGACCATAAAGTTCCCGAACTATGGGTCGCGAATGACATGACGAACGGACCATAGAGCTCAAAAATAATTGTATTAACCGATCTGTTCGAAGGAACGCTTCGTTAAAAATAAATTTCATCCGTAAATACGCGTTTAATGGAATTCTTGTTCGAAATACCTACCAAAACACGTTCTGCCAAAAATGATAAAAAGAAAAACGCTACTTGTACCGTTCGATTTTCGTACACGAATATTGTGAAGTCGGATTTTCGGTTGCACAAAAAACTATATTTTCAGAACAAATCTCAATTGTTTACTACTCGGGTCTCGAATTAACCGTGTACGCCGGTGTGCAGTGTGGAACGTCATACGGTTATCGAGAAGAACAAAATTCGAATTCAAATTCGACATATAAATATAAAATTAATCTTTTAATAACAATATTTACGCGATTTTATTACTATATATATATAGTTTACAAATTATACAGTTTTATTTATACCACAACTGAACGAGCAGGGAAAAAAATTGAATTATAAGCGGTAAAATTCGAAAATTAAAAAAAAAAAAATGATTCGCACCCGTAAGAAGTTCGGGAAGCTCTGCACTAGACAGTGATAAATACCACGTCACTACGCGTAATAAATCAATTGAAATACGAAGAACCGACACGAGCACGATATCGGCGCGGTATTAGACGGTGGAAAAAATAGTTTTTTTTACGCGGTTATTTCTTTTCTATGGTTTATACCGTTATCTCCGGTTAACAGCAGACAAGCACGAGCTCGCTACTCTTAATTCACTATACTCGTCGAAACGAGACTAATCCCGAATTCGTTCGAAAGTTATATCGAATTTTAGACACTGTTTTTTTTGCTCTCGTGTTCGATTTCTCGCACCGCCACCACCAAAGTGGTCCTTCGAACCTATTAGCTCCGCCGAAAAAAAAATATTATATCGTTGTCGACAGGCGCTGTGTCGATTTTGGCGTAAAATTTACATATAAAGTACTACGCCAAGGTCTTTCGAGCTGAACGAATCGATACCAGGCCTTTGTACGTTTTCCAGAACGCGATGTGAGAAACATAAATAAATTCGTATTACGAAAATTAAATCGGATGTTGGCCGAGAAACGGGCGATAAATCAAACTCGGACCGATCGTTAACGTCTACGCGCCGAGATCGGGTCGTGCTTGTGTTTTTGCACCGCAGAAACAGTGTGAAATTCAGACAACGGATCGCACTGCTTTTATCAAATATTCGTTCGCACATCAAATACGAGATCATTAATTTCATACAAATTTTTTTTAAAAGAGAGTGTCCGCTATTCAGAGGTATCACAGCGTACTCGAATTTAAATATAAGCGAGCTTTCTACTCACGTATCATGTCCAGTGTGACGGCGCTGGATATGGGCGGAACCAATGGATTGTTGGACGCCTGACAGGTGAACACGGTGTTTAGGTGACGTCTCTCCAGCCGTTCCAAGCGCAACACGTTTCTCACCTTCTTCTGGTCCGGAAGTATTTCGAAAGTCTCGTCGATCAACGCGTTCTCCTGCCACCAGGTTACCCGTGGCGGTGGACGTCCTGCGTGTGAAAGAAAAAAAACAACATATTTTTGAAACGTCTATAATTATGTATTAATGCATAAATTGTGCGAGTCAAATTGTAAATTCATATGTCGATACGTTTTTTACCGCATTAAAATATATACCAATTACCGATAAAAAGAGATTTCGATTTAAGTTCACAATATTTATTAAATGTAGTTTACTTCGAGAATATTTATCGACGTACAAAAACATTCTAAATACACGCAGAGTGATTTTATTACGTTTACCCCCATTGCCATCAAATTTTGTCGCTAAAGCGACTACACGGTTTGAAATTTGGAAAAACGACAAAAAACCATTAGACTCTATAGAGTACTTTCAAAACATCCTTATCTATGTGTGGTCGAAGCAGTTTGTAAGATCCATTCGACCTCTTCCAGCAACAACCTGTAGTATTGAACGTTGTAGGCGTGTCAAGACCTGGACTCGGGCCAGTACGGGTGATCATCGGTTGTACTCGAATAGGGTAACAATTTTATTGACAATGTAATCGAGAAATTCGCGCAAATTTCTAGGCGGCTTCGATAAAGATTTTTTATTTTCTATGAACGTACAAGCTTATATAATATTCATTAAAAAATAGGTTTAATAACGTTAATTTGTTTCTTAATTATACCTAGTTTTTTTTTTTTTTAATTTTTCAAATCCATCCATAATTCGCTGTAATTAGATCAGGTTTTGATTTTTACACAGCAACCCGCACTGATTTAAATATTATAAATTCTCAATGGACTCGTGTTAAAGACACCCGATGGAGTGGAGATTGGTATTGTAGTATAGACATTTGATTTACCCTGTGACGCTTCTATCGGAAACGTTTAATTCCGGTCCCTTTTAATCAAGCTGCGCGTAACACTATCGCCAATGCTACTGGTATAAAGACGTCAAGTTAAAAAGAAAAAAATCATTTATTTTAAGCGGAATTTTCGAGAGAAAAAACCTCTCCGTAATCGAAACGAATTCGACAAAAACGTTTAACTCCGGCCTTGAACGTGTAACATTTCCCCAAAACGTTAAAAA
Organism: Slavum lentiscoides; assembly: GCA_032441835.1. NCBI lineage: Eukaryota > Metazoa > Arthropoda > Insecta > Hemiptera > Aphididae > Slavum > Slavum lentiscoides. The sequence goes on along the minus strand of CM063721.1, from coordinate 160,523 downwards.
CCGCAGATTACCGCGATGATTCCAGTCGGATACGTGACAATATTATGTTCAGGTGTTGAACATAACCGTTAATACGAGTGCGAACCGCGGCCACGTACGCGATAATCCGGTCACTACCACTGACCGCACGCGCGTGTCCAAATTGAAGGTAAACCGTATTTACGCGGTTATTGTTTTGGAGAAACGATTTCGGTTTCCTCCGGAGGTTTCGGGTACGTATTACATTACAGGGCGAACAGTTCATTTTTTTTTAGCGGCCACAAAAAGTAAAAAATACGCCAGACTCGTAAAAAATGTTTTTAAAAAACTTGCTTGTGTATACAAAAAGGAAAAGAAACCATTCCGGTCCCCGTTTCGCGAACACACTATAATTTATTGTATACTGTAGGTTTTCTAGCAATACCTCAAAATAGCAATTTTAGAATAAAAGAAAAAAAAGAATGCGGAGAATAGCGAGAATTTTGTTTAAACAGTGATTTAACGAGTTATATTTTTTCAAATAATATTATGTAAAGTTTGAGTTTGATAGTGACTTTGAGAATCTACTAAAAAAAAAAAAAGTGTGTTCATAAGACACTAAAATAATACCAAAAATAAAACACATCGCCTACAGTAAAAAATACGCTTTTTGAGCTTCGCAACAAAATATGTAGAATAAATAAAATACTACCCATTTTTATAAGTGACTTATTGTTTTAAATAAATTACCAGTGTCAGTGATCGCTCGATTTAAAAAAGTTGATTTCGAAAAAATAACGAAAATTCGTTAAATCGATTAAAAAACGACGAATGACTATTATAATCGTTATAATTATAAGAATAATAATAATTATATATTTTGTGGCCCGAAGAACGAATTTGAAAGGGTAGAGCCCTTCACGATTTTGTAAAATAATAAAGTTTGTGAGGACAAGTGCGTGAGAAATTGACCCAACACTTCCCAAACCAGCGTAAATAAGTTTTTAATAATAAATAATAAATCGTAGGCAATATTTTTAATCATACGCTAATAAAAATGAAAAATACTTAAAATAGTGAGTACATTTTTAAATCGGCGAGAAACAGTGAATGATTCACAATGCAGTGAAGTAATATAGTGAAAATAAAAAAAAGCCAATTACTTAGAACGCTCGGTATTTATTGTTGTTTATTATTTTTTTTATTTTAGACGCGTTAATTCCGAAAACATTATTTTCCTTAAAAAAATATATATACTCAAACCTCTATATCACAATATAACACGCCACATATTACACGAAACACACGATTGCATAAATTATTTCGGTATATTTATATTTGTATAAAATACTAGCGCGTTTTGCACGTATTATTACTACCCACTATGTTTTAACTCAGCATTTATAACGACGACGCGGTTGCGTAGTTTTTATTTTTAAGGTATAAAACATAGGAAAAAAAATACCGCTTTTTTATTTACAATTATTTTCACTGTAATCCACACGCAAATATTTGAACGTAAATAACATGTATGAGGTACCTACGTATGAGAGACAAAACCACCGTAATCGTAACAAACGAATTTATAATGCGTACTTACAATATTTCTATTACGATAAATCATTGTCAAATACAAAAAACAAAATATATTTAAATGAGGTCTTATTTCTTATAATCGGTAACTTAAATAATTCTAGTAATTATTTAATATATATAAATAAAATGATTGTATGTATCTGTATTATGTTCTTCATTGGCTACCGTATGGCAGCATTAAATTTAATAAAAATTACATCGATACTTTCGTTTGCGCCCGTGGAATTTCATATTATGATTTTTTTTTTGAATTTGAAATTTAAAAAAAAAATCATTTCATTAGATAATAACGGTTCTGAATGGAGCTTCGATGAAGTCTAATCTAATATATATATATATAATATATTTTATATTCAAATATTTAACACGTATATGAATAATTTTACTCGAACATTATACATAGTTGTAAATAAAACATTGTAATTAATAAATGATTGAAGCCCTTAATTATTCTAAATCATTATACATACGTATGGTGTAGTAACATATTATATGCATTGTCGTGACGACCCATGACAATTTTATTTCGTCATGGTAATTTTTTACTCGTACAGTATTTTTTTTTTCTTAAATAAATTACATAATACATACAATACAAACATAAATTATAAGATTTATGTATATATCCGGATTTCTATAGTAACAATGTTATCGGTATTAGCGAATTTGTTTATGATGGCCTCATTAATTTTTGTTTCGATTCGCACCAATAGATTTCGCGTCATCCGAACATTCTATATTCTATTCAGTTTAAGATTATACCGGAACGCGCATTTCGAATGAACGCCGGTGCCATGATTAAAAAATCGAGTGTGGCAGCAACTTTATACTTATATCGGTGAATTTTGCGCAGTCATGGAAAAAAACCCAAAAAATTGTTATTCCATGAAATTATGACGTCAGCCGTGCCCCAAATATATTACTCTATGGCGCCAAAATCATTTTCCCGCTCTTTTGTTTCAATTGCGCCGCACAGTATATTCCATAGAGACGTTTGGCGTACGGATGACGTCATAGGATGCGTATCACACAATTGCTGCCATAGCTCATTTTTCAATCACGACCGGAGCGACACGCTAGACTCCCCCACCAGGCGGCTAGCAGCTGCTCTGTCATTGGACGTTGTTGTCGGCTGCAGTCAAATCGGTCAATCTCAATACTCGTATATTGAACAATTTCCGACAATCGGATTACCGACGCACGGTGGACCGGTCGCCGTGAACCAAATTTTCGTCCGCCGCGCGGTATGATCTTAAACCGAACAGAGTACAATCTCGTCTGTACCATTGCTGATCGCCGTGACGATGTGCAGCCCGCGGTCGGAGAATACTTTTTCTTTTTCATTTGATCGTTCTATTCCATTACGCGCGGCGTCTATATTCGGTCGAGCGCGCGAGATGGGCAATCATCTCTCATCATTCCGTTTTTTTTTTTTAACCGTTCCGACTACTTACCATATTATAATAGTATACGCGCGCTCTTATATTATATACACGCACAATATACCTTTTACAGCGTTTCTCCACATATCGCCTCTGATATTTATTACGGCCATTTATCCGTTCTCGGAGCGGATTAACCGCCGCCGCGCCGCGGACTGCACACACCTGCAGCCGCTCCTCCGTCGCACCGCCGCGAAACGTATACCTACCCGCCGTGCGGAATCCGTATAAAACGACTCGTCCCGAATAAATGTTCCATAAATTTGAAAATAATTTTAACAGAACATCGGCGCCGTGTGGTGTTTTCTATGAAACATTTCCTCAAAGTCTCTACGCGATTAATTTATGTATAGTTTTATTTTTCAACGCTATATTATTGTGTGCTCGAAAACCACAAAATTTAATAAAAAAAAAAAAAACGTTTAATTAAATCGCTACGAATAAATAATAATCGCCATTATATTCTCTGGAATACAACTTTTCAAAAAAAAAAAAACAAAGCTAATCCGAATTGAAATTTTGCGAATCGGGTCTTAAAAAATACTATTACTTTTAATATACTCGTATATAGATATTAATAATAGCTTAGGAATTTTAACAGTAATATTTATATAAATTCAGTTTCGGATGCGATTTCTTTCTTGTTTTACATATTTTTTTTATTTCTAAATTATATATGTCTTTCTTTTAACGTAATATTCGTAATTTTCTCCGCGTAAATTTGTTTATTTTTATTTTTTTTTATTCCGTCGTTGTTATTTTCCTTTTTACGGTTTAATACCCGCAGACAATCTCAATTCTTGTAAGGAGCCGGTGAGAAACGAACAAATTCAATACAACTATATTCCAGTCTATAGTCAAGACCGCAGCCGGTTATTCTTTTAATTTCGAATTTATTCCTTTTCACCTGTTATCTCTTCGAACCGCTTATTTAATAGTCTCAACAGTCGTCCTAATCGACGTTTAAAAAACTGTTGGTGCGAATTCACGCACATTTATTATTAATGCATCACTGTCGAGCCTCAATCAACATCAGATATATTTTCTCTTCAAAATTGTAAATTCTTTCGGTCATAATTGTTTAAATATTGATATACTTAACCAGTGGTTCCCAAACTTTTACGGCTACGGCACCCATAGAAAATAGATTACGTTTGGCGGAACCCCAACTCTCACTCAGCCTTAATTTTTCAACTATGAATACTTGAAATATTTGAAAAAGGCTAATCGTATTGTATGTATGGTTTCAACTCGCGGAACACACTTTGAGAACCGCCGTACTAAACTCTAATAATCATTAGGGCTACAATTAAACGTACACTGCGCGTTTAGGTATTGCATTTCAAACTTGACAGAATTCGTTTTTTCTAGTCGTTATACCTGTATGTATAGTTATTATTTTAGTTATTATTATAATAATAACAGTTATTGTTTATTTTCCATGAAAGTCATTGTTAAATAATTGTAATCGTCGATATGTTGTAGTAATAACTAACCGTTAATACTCGCAATAATTATAAAAAAAAAAACAGTTTACATAATATTAATTTTTTTCTTCAAAATTATATGAATTTCAATATTAAAACAAAAATCCGGTACATGTATATTGTATATAATATATAATAAATATATTTTCTAACTGAATATTATACCGAAATTATCCGTTTAAAATGCCGTCGTCGGTCGTCTCAAATAATATATAATTACTTTCTATATTATATATATATTATGTATATTATACTGCGCAGACAAACGTTTTACGTTTACACACGTATATTTTATTAAGTGCATTTCGCATATTCTATTTCTGTGTTGTACCGTTATATTATAATTACGGCGTTTAATTAAAATAATTCGTATCGCATTGCCGCGTTACGGCGGGTACACTGCAGTAGGTATTTATAACGTTATATAGTCTCAATGGCAATACGAAATAATAACAAAACCATGCGCGTAACGTACAATGACAATACTGCAGAGCGCGCGCGTATCTGTGTATACGTTTTTAATAAACGTAGGTACACATAATTATTGCGTTTGACAATAATACGTTTCCGAGGGAATATTGAAATGTTTTATTATTTCGAGTCCGGGTTACACTTTGAAGTATATAATGTATATTTTGTAATTGCACTCGCGCGATATGCGAATATTCTAGTTGTAGTACAACGTTTTATATAATATAAACACAGATGTACAACGACTACACACAGGGTCGGCCTGGCCATGGCCCCATCTTTTTTTTTTTTTATACTAATATTTTTGAACGCCGTGTCTCCACCAGTTTTGAAATCTTTTTCCTTGTATTATTATAATGTATAAAAAAATAATGCAAAAATTGATTTGAGAACAGCGGTTCGAACCCCGAACCGTAGGTACACGTCAAATCGTGGTATTTATCCCATTGGACTATTATAGTGCGAGCCGAAAAACGGAAAAAATAAATCTATTCAAGAAACACGGTAAAATTGTCAAATTTCAAATTATTTTAACTTAAAAATTAAATCCAACCACCAAATTCTAACTTCACCGTAGATTCTTTTATTAATCTGTATTAACTCTATACGGAAACAGAAGGCGCAAGTCCAACAAAAAAAAAAAAAATAATTTTTTTCATAAGTGGCCCGGAAAAATCTTATTTGCCCGGTAAGAATTTTAGAGTCACTCCGCCCTTGGATCTGGGGCACCCTATATAATGAATTGTTTTTTATTGATATGTATTTTTTAACTTCATATTAAACCAAGGGGCAGGGGGCCCCAAAATAAAATGATCCAGGGGCTTTTGGTGTGCCAGGCCGACACTGACTACACATATTTTTAGCATCGCGTTTTCGTCCGCGGGACGAGTACTGCAATAATTGTACTGGTTTCATTAAAACAATTTAAAATAAAATAAAATAATAAATTCGTATATTGTTTTTAGTATAACGCGATAAATACCGTACAATAGGTACAAACGCACACGCACTCCTTTTTTTTTTTATAGCCAACAGCGAAAATGCAGAAAACAATATTATAAATATACGGTTCATCGCGATGATTTATACTGTACTATATAATATAACGACGTTGTAATATTATTATTATCGTTATTATTACTATTACATACGATAAATAAGCCGTGTTTGTGTATACATTTTCTTCGATATTGTGTTTCATACTCGTTGATTTATTACAACACTTTGGGTGCGAGATACACGACGTTCTGGACGTATTCCCCGTTATTATTGCGCCCAATAAAAACGAACATAACTATTACGGTAATTATTACGCGTTTATCATAGTGATTTTTACCAATAAAATAATACTTCAAACGTCGTCGTGTTTCCCGAAAAATTTCTTTGAAATCTTGTTAAAACGGGCTTCTTCAAATCGTAGTTTACAACAAATATTGTTACCGGCAAGGGCGGTAGATGCGATCGCCTCCCCCCCTCCCCCATAGACATTAAATGTTTTTATATTATGGCTAAATTACAAAAATATTGATTAATAAAAAAAAAGAAAAGATTGATGTTAAAAACAGGAGTATCATCTACACTGCATGCAGATACATCGGTACATGTATATTATGTCTTGTATATATCTCATTTATTTTTTACACGTGATAAAAAGTTACCTATAGCTTAGTCTACTTTTCCTCCTACCTATATCTATATATATATATATATATACATATAGATCGCGCTGCCATCGCCGTTCCAATGTAACTGGCAACGACGGTATAGAAGTGGGGGGACCCGATCGGGTGGTGAGTAGAGCCGGGTTCATGACGTCATGGTAACGTTCTCGGTGTCGTACGAATTCATAGAATGACCCCAGTCATAAGACATATACATGTCAAAAAAAAGAAACCGTTCATTTCGCCCCCCTCCCACCGTACCCAAAAATTGAAGTGTGCAAATACGCCACCGGGTTACCGTTTCGTAAAACTGTAAGCACAATTTAAATGCGAACTATAAAAATCGAATATTATGTCTCTCTCGATGAGTTTGATAATAATATGTAATTTCGTCGAGTTTTGTGATAAGTGATGGCATTTCTATTTCGCGCGATTCTATTTATACAGCCGATACATTTACCCCGAATTTTATTCCATTTTTTTTTCTCTCTTTCTCTCTGCACTCCACTTGTATATATATATATATATATATATAATCTTCCGAATAGCCCGTGTAATCGGACTTTCGGATACAAAACAAATCAATTTATCTCGTATCGATTCCGTGTTTAAGTGGCGTCGGGCGACGATACGACGGCTTCGGGCTAGGTGCAGTAGCAGGTGGAGTGAGAGAGAGAGAGAGAGAGAGAGAGAGAGAGATTTCGGCGCTGCGCGCGTTTACTAAATTTCTGCTCCGACCATTATTCAACGTCTATCCTTGCCCACCCAACCTCCCATTTCCCGCCCATCCTTTCCCGTCATCGCGAATAACGGCTCTGCGTTTAAGACCTCTCTATACAATTGCACGTTTTTGTATAAAATATATCTATCTATCTATCTATCCGTATAGATTATAATAGGGCACGCGACGACGGGTTTTTATAGGGACACATCGATGACTCCCCGGGGTCGTCGGGTACTGATTAATGACGGCGAATCATCGGTCCGATATATACATCCAGCCTCGCAGTACTGAATCGCGTATTGTAGGCCGTTTTAAAGCCGTTTTTGCATCGTTATTGTCATCATTCAGTTACTTGTCGTTCAGAACAGAGAGAGGGGAAAAAAAACGAAAAAATAAATCGTTGTCTCCGACCTAAAGCAACGTCCACACCGCGATTGTAGTAAAACGCTATAGTTGCTATCGCGAAAATATCCGAGAGTTTACTGTCCACTGTCGGGGAGGTAGACGACGGTCTGAGTTCACTAATGTCGCAGTAAAATATTCATAGTACTTAAAATAGATTATACGAGAAAATTTTTTTAAAATTATCATTGATAAATATTAATCAGTTCTAAAAATGTCATCAATAGAATCGACTCGTGCAATTTTAAATGTTCTTAACGGGATAATTGAGGATTAAGTATAATTCGGGTTAAACAACGGATCCAACGACGAAATTCATTACAGGAGCGTCAAGCGCGTTGTTGAGATAATTGGCTACCTGAAGACCCCCGTCTATTTAGCTGTCACAATAATTTTCTCAGTATAGACGAAAGCGTGTTTTAATGCTTTACTGGAAAAGGTACGCTGTCAAATGACACGACTAATCAAACGATCTAATTATACCACTTATAATTTTTCAGGTCGGAAATAAAATTATTATTAATAATGCGTTACGCCGTAATGAGAAATGCTTTACCGACTAAAAATTATATTTTTTAATAACTATAAATTATTATAATCGTTTCAAATATATATATATATATATACGCTTGAGTTTTAATTTTTTTAAGACTCTCGTTATATATATATAATATAAAAACTTATCGTTTTTTTCACTTAACAAACGATACGCTTTTTTTTAAAAATATTTTATTATTAAATTTGATCTGCGATTTATAAATTTTTATACCGTGGGCGTATTAAAAAAAAAAAAAAATTGGGTTGTACATTTTTTTTTTTTTGTATATTTCTGCCGGCGGCCTCGTATTCCGGTCACGTCCGAGAGACTCTATATATACGCAGGTCTTCTCCGCGACTTCGGTGTCGGTACAGAACGAATAACGCCCGGCCAAATCTATCCGAGTATTACAACAATAATGATAACGATAATAATAATAATAATATAAAAACGTGGGCGAGGTGCAGGAATGGCCGTTTTTTTACCAATAAAAAATATTGGTGAGACCGACCGCGCGTATATAATAAAACACAGATTTTGCCGGTGCGCGAGTGTTTTTTACCGCCGCCGTCGTACGTCCCGCGAATACGAGAGTTGCAAATATTTACGTGCAATAGTCATCGTCGACGCGCAGCAAGCATATATATATATATACGCGCTTGGTCTTACTGTTTATACCCGATTAATGCAAAAACAACGAAATCGATTAATTTTATATTACGTTAAACCACAGATTAGATGAATACAGATGGATCACTCGGCCCGAGAACAAAAGAATTGCAAATACGCTCTTCTGATTGGTCCCCCGCATATCAATGTAGGCACACACGACGATATAAATTATTGTGTTGGTATTTTACAATATTATAGTACAATTTCTTTATTATCTCAAATAATGTTATCATAATAATGGTTATCACGTGTCGGTAAAAATTTAACGCAGATTAAGCACAGATTTTTTTTCAACTGTGTGTATGAAACGAGTATATTTAACATGAGACATTATACGACACGATCGCCGAACCAGAATCACTATGTAAACAACACAAATAGATTACCTCACGGGAGTAATGTTTAAATTTTAGGTAAATATATTGTGCTACCATGCGGTCACACTGATATGGGGGGGATTCGAATGACGTAATTTTTTTTGTTTACATCGCGAGTGATCCATCTGTATTCATCTAATCTGTGGTTAAACTACGATGGAATAACCGAAACGTTTACGATTCCAAATCAACACAGTAATTTATTTGTATAGACAACGTGAAAAACAATTTTTTTTTTTTAATCGAGTTCAATTCGATTTTTTTAGATTCTGAGTGGAGCGGGGAGTGCACAGAAGCTCCGCTCAGAATCGTTTTATCGAATGCAATGAATTTGAATCGTTGCTTTCAAATTTATTTATTGATAACGATACGCTCTAAAATATTTATCCGAGTAATTCAATTACGCGACATTGACAACGTTCCACTACGGCTCGCTACCTTTTTTTTGTGTTTTTCGCCGTTTTTTTCAAATATCGAGAAAATCTTTGTTTTCGAAGTAGTGTCTACGGACGCGCGTGCGTACCAATCATAGACACATTGACATATGGACTGCGCTTTCCTACCACCCTGCCTATATAATTGTGTCCGCGGCATAAACTATTCCCTTTGGAAGAAAAAATGTGATAAATTTCAATTTTTCCGTGGAATTTCATGAACCGCTTTATTACCAAAAATATTACCAAATTACCTATCAGCAATGAAGACAGTTCACGTTTAGAAACTTTGTGAACGTTAAGTGTTCTTAATGACTGATATTGTCACTAATATCACGGATGAAACATTTTTACACTTGTTTTATTTTCCATAGGGAATAGTTTTCGTTGTCACGTGATGAGGACGCCAATTCCTAACGAAGCGCAGTCCATATGTTAATGTGTCTATGATACCGATATAAAACGTGAGCGTTATAATCGCTTCCATACACCGTCCACTCAAAGGTTTTGGCATTGACCGTAGTTAATTAATTTGTTCGTTAACTAATCATAACTCATCCGGTTTAAATTATCGTTGGCTTAACTCGACATTTGATCATCGTCAATTTTTTTATAATCATTCGGAAGAGTTAAACACGTTCAATAATACCGCGCGTGCAATATACAGAGGACTCGGTTTAGCTGTTCGTAATTTCGCCTGGTGATAATTGATCGCTTTAAATGTTTACTGTTGGTTATTCGTGATTAAATTAGCGATTGATCAATATTATTCAATTACGTATTTGGTTTTAATTTTAGTCCGTCACTTTATTTTCCCTGAAAAGACCGACGGTCTTTATAAAACAAATAAATAATAATTTAGGTTACCTAATACTTCAAATAATAATAAAAAAAAATAAAATGGTGGAAAATAGTTAAATAACTTTTTTTTATACATACGTTTACAATTCCTAAATGTTAAATGAAAAATAAAAAAATAAAAATTTTTTTTTTAAAAATCGAATTTTTTTTTCGTGATTAACTTGAACCAAAGGTAATTTTAGCTGATTTAATTCGACCAAGTTAATTTTTTCCATTAACTATTGCTCACCATTGCGGTACAGTTCACGAGTGGCCAACCTATACTCGAATGAAAAATCAAAAGTTCTTATGGTATATGAAATTCCTCGTCGGTCCAATAAAATGTCATTGGTTAATAGCGATCATTTATATCTCCAGTATACCAGCCGTATACCGCCAGTGTTCATTGTCAATCATGAAAATCGCCATTTAAGACGCGTTCATGTAGTGTATGGTAGCGGCGCAACCAGAATTTTTTCGATGAGGGGTAATACTCGTTTAAACATAGACACTTCAATTAAAAAAAAAAAATCTGGTAAATGCGTATTATACATTATTAATATATTTTTCATGAAAATTTCAATTAATGTTTATTAAACGTCGATTGTAATATTAGTGTGTGTGTAATAATATTATTTAATTTTCGTTAAAGTTTTATTAGATCTTAAATTTGAACCGTATGAAAACATTTTTAAATGTTGAAATTTCAATCGAGGGGGAGGGGACCCAAAATTCCTCCTCCTGCTTTGAGTACTCCATCTCCGGTGTGTGGCCTTTACGCGCGAAGACTCGCGACATTTTTGTGAAGAAACACTAGTCGAAACGCTGTAAAGTACGACAAAGGCGCGATCGATATTGTAATATATTATCGTCATCATCGTCATCGTCATATAACGACGCGTATTTGTCCGTGGAAATGGTTATAACGTTAGGTCGCATTCGCCATAGCTATCCCTTAAACCGTTTTCCTGAGGGACGGGCGACACACCGTCGGTGTGAATGGCGGCGGCGGCGGTGAGAATTAATTTCCGGACGGTCGCACAACAGCGGCGGCGGCATATTATTATTATTATATATTATTATAATATAATATATAACACATTGTCGTTGCGCGTGTATTCATATTATATAGTAAGTATTATTATTATTATTATAATATTCCAAGACGGTACACACCTCGTCAGCTGTCACGCATTTCCCCCTGGCCCGGCAAATACCGCGGTTTTCGACTTTATAGAATTATTGTACACGAGATAAAAAAAGAAAATACGCCGTCGCGACCACATCGTCAAATCGTAGGACGTACGTTAAAAAGAACGAGCACAAAAAAAAAACGATTTAAGGACTTCCAGAAAAAGGTATCGATTTTAGAGAAGAGTCTTTCGCAAGACCTTCCGAAGAAACAGCGTGTTGAACAGCAGACACTATAAGGCGATGAGAAATATATAAAAAATGGTTTTTTAACGGATTTTCACTGGACCGTTACAACGTTACGGACAGTGGTTGTGAAAGGATCCCGAAGAACAGAGAGCAGTATACGTAGGTGCTCGAGAACAGTTTTATTTGTTAATTACTCCTCGAAATGCAATAATTTACGCTAAAATTAACAATGTTCTCCCGATCCGATATTGGGTGCTTACACGCGTTAATGACGGTAAAATGAAAATTTTAACCAAATCAAGTGTGTTTTTTTTCCTCTTAAATACAGGAACAATCGCAGACTGAATGATGTTGAAATACGTACGGTAAAAATCATCGCAAAAATATGCCAAGGGTTGTATTCGAAAAAAGTGATAAAACGCGTTTTGCAGCACATGTAGTAAAATCACATTACATAACAACTTGAATGTTTACGCGTACAGACCCTTAGGATTTGTATGTACACGCTGTAATCGTTTAAATCCGTGTGGTCTCACGTAAATTAATTACCGACTTTTTTTTTTTATTTCAAAGCAGAAGATTTAGTTGTGTATTTTTTAACGTGAACATCTACAAAATGGTGTAAAAATATTGTCCGATGCGTACGGCGTTTCGGGTAGACAATTTGTCTACAGATCTATATACGTTATTATAGTTGGCAAAACTCGACAGGAGCATTTACACTAAAAAAAAAAAAATAATTCGGATTATATAAAAAAATAATATGAACATTTGTTCAGAACGCTCCCACGATAATCTTCAAAAGGTAATCGACAGATGTGAATGATGTTACGTCGACAAATTCGTTTGTGTGGAGTACCATACAAACCATTTGAAATTGTATACAAATTCGTCGGATAGAACAAAAAGTAAAAACGCTCCGTGACGGTTTTACGCCGGGTATCCAGTGACGAATGATTCGCAAAAAATTAATAAATCTTTTTTTGATAATTCGTGTCTCTGCAGGCGTAGTTAAAGCAATAGTTTATTCGTTTCAGAACAGTGTACGCATATATCATCTTCGAGGACGGTTCAAAAGCTTCCCAGTTTTTTTCTCGGAATACAAAAATCAGCGTACTTTTCTTCTTCACACACGTGGGTGTCGATATTTTCAAAAAGTCTTTGACAAAGTTATAAGAAGACGTTATAACCTCTGTTTATGATAACGCTGTTGTAACGAAAGCATACTAATTTTACGGATATCGAAGCGATATTCATTATACGATAGCAGGTCCCCTACTCGTGAGGGGAGGGGGACGTCAAAAAGAATTGACTCGCACGATATTCACACGCAAAACTACTAAACGTATTTCGACCGAATCGTATCGAGTGCTGGAATTTAAGCTGGATGAGTATTTTTCTTAAACAGGGGTGTTCAATACAGTCGACGCAGGACAATATTATCGCGTTTGCAGTCTCGTTATAATATAACGTCGCATCGTTAATTTACCGCGCGAAAAGACGAAAACGGCGTTTTGACGATCGTTTTTTTCATCACTTAAAATTATTTCGTTTACAAAATACACAAATACTTGCAACGTGTATTAACGTGTTTTTTTTTGAACAGAAACGTTGAGCAAGAGAGATCGGATTAAGGATAACAAAGGATGAAAGGGCAGCATTCGCCCTTATTAAGTTTTTGAAATCAAAATGTTTTTCAAAGAAAACAAAGACAAGACTGTATACGGCGATAATAAGACTCACATTGACCTATACGGATGCGAAGCCTGGACGACCATCAGCAACACAGTAAGGAGATTAAAAACGGTTAAGAATAAAATAAGGAGAAGAATTTGCGGTCCTATCTTTGATAACAAAACAGGTGCGTGGAGAAGAAAATTTAATCGGGAACTACAGGAAGAGTTGGGATTGGCACCATTCAGTAGCTTTACGAGTGGCCAGCGAATACAATGGCATGGTCACGAGTGCATAGAATTGAGGAGGAGACGGTTAGAGCGGTACTGGAATGGAAAACTACGGGGAAGACACCTCGTGGGCGGCATAGAAAAAGATGGTTGGACACAGTTGAAGAAGAACTCAAGAAAGTAGAAGAAAGAGTAGAAGACGATAGTTCATGACAGAGAAGAGTGGAGAAAGATCGTGGTGGCGGCGAAAAATCTTAAAGATCAATGAATGTCAGCCGAAGAAGAAGAAGAAGAAGAATGAAACGTATTAGAAATGGTTTTTATTGATTTCAAAAAAAGAGTGGACGGACAAAAAATAAAATGTCGAGAATTTTTCCGGTTTTCCTAACACGTCAACGCGTTCACGGATGTCAATTTTTTTTTTTCTGCACTTACATCCGAATGACGCGGAAAACAACAAAAATCTTTCGAAAAACGACAACGACACAATAAATACTAACTATATAAGTCTATACTACGCATATATAAAGCCCGAAAAATAAAATATCGTTATAAACGTTTTCGCGTGCAATACTCGAACACGTCTGTAACGTGATCGCGCGTCATATTATTATACGTGTACTATATATTTCATACATCTCGGGCTGGTATAGGTTAACCCTCGGAATGGCTTTACGCATTAGCCGAACGGACGGACGGCCGTCCATTAAATCTTATATGTTGTTTAGTATACAACATATATATATATAGAAGATTACTGGATTTTTGTACAAAACGCGTATATAACTTAAGAAGTGCTCGACGTTATTAAATTGCGTTCGATACACGATTTCCGAAATCGTTATATCCGAAAATCATTGTTACTATATATAGATTTATTATACGCGTTGCATTCCCAAAACTAGGAGAGACGCGATTTAATTATTTTCAGCGTTTATCGCCCGATGTGTCTCGTTCGCGTACCGGCAACGTTTTGTCGAATTATTTTGTTTTTTTTTTTTTTTTATGTAGAAATTAAGAGGACGCGGATAATATTAGACAACCTATATAGTATACAGGTATATATTGTAAATATTATAACGATATTAATAATATTATATAATATAATATATTGGAAAATTTTTGAAATTATTCTATAAATATCATACGAGAAAATTTGAGTTTTACTCATAGATAATACATAATGGATAGGCCATATTCGTTATCAGGCGTTCCCGAATCTTCTGTCTCACTCAGCAAATATTTAGATTACCGATACGTTGATAACAGAATACACTATTTTTCAATTATTATTCCATGGAACAAATTATTATTTCATGGAACAAAAAATAATTTCTTGCTGAGTAGAATAGAAGATATGTTTTTAATATTGCTATCTCTCTTCTTTATTCAGCAATGCTGCCCGCTACACATATTACATACACATGGCCTATCCATTATGTATTATCTATGGTTTTACTACCCGAACCGTGACGTACTCTTAACTTTTAACTCTACGTATAAAATATAATATTAAAACGACGACGTTTACACTAATATTAATAATAATTGAACACCGGTTGTTAAATTTTTTCTGTTCTTTTAAATAATTTGTATACGATTATTATAGCTAGAGCTGAATATATCACACATTCATTATTGATTACGATTCGTAGGTGGTACAAAAAAATAAAATAATAATTCAGATTTTTTTCTAATTACAATTTATTGTTATCGACACTTAGAACTCAATGTTTACAGACTTTAAATAATTTTTTTTTTCACTTTTTAACCATTTTTATTTGAATTGAAAAATCGTAAAAGAAATAAATACGTTCGTTTTACGAAGTTTCGCTTACGAATTTTATTCCTAAACGCATATATATTATGTAATAAAAAACAAAAATACACATATATTAAAAAAACACGTAACTCGCCGTCGAGTGAATTTGTCGATTTTTTTCAATTCACACGAACATAAATATCAAATAATAAAATATAGAAAAATTAAAAAAATAAAAAAATAAAAAATAAATGAATAAAAATTAAAAATTAGAAAATAAAAAGGATATGTAAAAAAAATAAAAATATAAATTAATACTCATGAATAATAAAAAATCTATATATATATATATATATAAACAATAAATATATACATATATATATAAATAAATGAAATACTTAAATATACTATATTTAGTATAAAATAAAAATATAATATAGTACATTTAAGTATACATTTATTTATATATATGTGTATTTATTGTTTATATATATATATATATATATTTTTATAAATATCAACCCTGGGGTGAAACGACGCGTTTTTTTTTTAAATTTTAAAATCTGTTATATAGTGTCGTGTACATTTAATAAATTTAATTTATTCACGTTCTTCCGCTATTACAATATTTTAATGTCGATTGCAAATTTTCAGTCGAATTTTCGGTCTTTTAAATGCGTTTATTCGGTTTTTTAGAGCTACAAGTCGTCTGGCCTACTACAGATCCGCGAATATCGTCCGATGAAATGCCTTATATTACACTCGTGTGTTGTTCGACAAATAAATCGGTTTTTTTTCTCATCTTTTTACAACACCGCCGTAGCGGCTGAGAAGATGGAATTCTACTGCGTACGAACTGAAATATACGAATTATTTTATTTTGTGTTTGACACGTTGGCCGTGTTGTTTTAGCCAGTTATCACTAGTATACGGTTTCCGAAACCCGAGGCGGTGGTTCCTTATGCGAATATAAAATAATATCGCGTGTTTATCGCGCACTCATAATATATTAAACGCGTGTCATCACTCGACAGGCATTATAGGCGTATAAAAGCCAAAGTGAACGGCTAAAATGTATTTATTCATATATATTTCGTATACTACGGTAATATTCAACAGCCTAAAACAGTAGAACGATACACGTCAATAGTGGTGCGGTGAATTACGGTACAATTTTATTTGCGTGGTAATAGATACAGGTTTTCTCCGCGTTTATGTCCTGCAGAGTTTTCAGCCATTTTCCAGCCCCTCAATTTCTTCTTCTTCCGTCGTGATCTTCGGATTTTCGTGTCGTGCAATCGTGTGGCCTATGATGCGGTCAATAATTATTGGTATAATCCGTCCTGTTTTCGACGTGACGTGGAAGGATATTCGACGTCTGTCGATCGCACGTCTTCGGAAATCGTATACACAAGGCAGGTGGAATAATATGTTTTTTTTTGGAAATCATACGTCGACGAGAGATCGGCGAGTCGTTGCACGTACCAGTTGTCCCTCGAGACACCGGTGTACTATAATAATGCATTAGGCATACACTCTGTATCATATAATATATTATTGTAAGTATGTATATAGACGCGCGCGCTTCACTTACAGTACGTCAGTTTTTCTTCACCCCCCGTAAAATCGAATAACCACCGCTTTCTCTAGCTTCGCGCGAAGGTCCTTATGTTGTTTTCGATATTTTCACAATATTCAAATCGCGTACAGTACGCGCGTGTAACACAAAAACTTCCGTTTTATCGTATCCGCGAGCGTCGCTCTGAGCGAGCATTTGCCGATGCTCAGAGTCGTACTTGATGGTTGGGCAATCGCCCGCTGGCGACAGAGTTTAGAGAACGGCATTTTTGCTGTTTTTTTTTTTTAATCTTCTTCTATTTCAAAATTTTAAATATTTTACGAGTTTCGGTCGTTATTTTTGAAAGTGTTGTTAATGTCTTTTTTTTTTTTTTTAATAATCAAACCGAAAACATTATCATGTGTTGGCGATGATAATGTAAGGTAGTGTAACGAATACGGCTGTGCTGCACTATACACCTGCAACTCATATAAAATTTGCCAACAATCCTTCTATATGAAACGGATATTATTACTGTAAAAGTGAATTCATTAAAGAACAGCAAATGGTGACAATTTTTTCTTGCATTAACGTAGCTCAAATAATAGGATGCAGTTCTTGTGTAATTTGTCTTCTCAAAATTTTTTGATATTATAAGACCATTTTCCTCGCACTCTGCAGAATTAAAAACGATCAAAAGTGTTTGTTCAAAAAAGGCCGAACACATTAGCAGTATTCTTAACACAGAGGACACTCGCACCGAAAGTTTGGATTATATTGCAAATACAGTAAAACTGCGCGTTTTCATCTGAAAGGAATCAAGAAAAAAAGAATCGAAAAATAAATAAAGTAACATTATAATGGAAATAAATTTCATACGATTCAACTGTTGTTATTTTTAAGAGGGCGTGAAATATTTCGCTGCCCGTTAGCATTTAAAGTAATCTTTCAAACCGTTTTTAACATATTTACGTACGTTTTCGGGGAGGACTCAGTAAATTTTTATGTCCATATTTATTTATGATTTTAATTTTTTATTTCAAAACGATGTCTGGTCCGAAACGCGGGAAATCATATATATATAGTCTCGTATATGTACATTAAAAACAACGAAAATTACAATATTATTTTTCGTCTCGTTTGTTCTACATTTTGTTATTTCGAAAAATTTCAAAAAAAAAAAAAGTTTAATAAAAAAGAACCAACGTCGTTTTGAATTCAATACAATACCGAATCTTAAATCGTTCAGTGTTTGTTTTTAAATTTCATGTGACGACGACTTGGAAATATTTGTTGATTTGGGTCGCGCGAAACCGTTGTTCAGTACGAGAAAGTTTGATCGGAAAACCGTTTTGTATTTCGCGTACATTCACGTAATACACTTTTAAAATTATTTTATTCGAATTTATGTTGCAGGCGCGTGGAACGAAATTCTGCTACTGTATAATAATATTATGTTAAAGCGTTTGGCGAAAATTATGATTTAACGCGTATTTTTTTGTAAATTACTGGAGCAAGAAAATCCCTATTATATTTCATTCAAACATTTATATGAGTTTCGACTTGGCGGGAACGGAGGATAATATATATATTTTTCACGTTCCACCGCGCGTTATAAATAACTGCTGAACTCGCGCGATCATAAATTATTATCGTATATCAAATGCCCAGCTACTTGAACGATTTTATTAGAAAATTCGAAATGACGTTTGAAACGTATATCGCCCCGCTGTTACTTATTTGAATGATTATTATTTATGTCGTTTTTTTTTTTTGTAAACTTATATATTCAGACTCATAAGCGAACCGAATAGTCCAGTTTTTTTATACAAGCTATACAAGTGATAATTATAATGTTATATGGAAAAATCGAGTTAATTTGTACGAGTTTTTTTATTGCACAAACGACATATTTCTACGAATATGTCCCATCCGGGACTCGGAGAATTATTTCCTCGAGTTCTCTTCCCACGAATTCGTAGACGAGTTACAATTATTTTTCGGACACGTTTATGTGAAAATAAATTATTCTTATTCAGAACTTCTCGCACAAAAAAAAAAAAAAATACGAGTGCGCGTATAATATTATAATACTTTGTATTTGTTTGCCGATCGACGTTAAATAATCCTACACGATGACGTATCACTCGGAGTTTTTTTTTTTTGAAAACCGAAAGTCAACGAGGCGAGGTCAATTATATATTATAAACACTCCGTTGTGGAAACAACGGAATATTATTATTTATAATAAAATTTATATGTGAGCGCGTCGCGGTCGTCATTTCGACATAATAACGC
The DNA here is from genome assembly GCA_032441835.1 of Slavum lentiscoides. Lineage (NCBI taxonomy): Eukaryota > Metazoa > Arthropoda > Insecta > Hemiptera > Aphididae > Slavum > Slavum lentiscoides. The sequence goes on along the minus strand of CM063721.1, from coordinate 141,019 downwards.
GGACGAAAATTACTATTTCACTGGCACGTAAACGTTAAATTGATTTGTTGCCTTAGACCTGCGGCAGCAATAAGCCGCGATATATCATTTTATAACGAAAGACAAATGCGAGCACTCGAAATAAAAAATTACACACGCCCCAAAAAACACGCAGAGAACCGGAAAAAATGCGTATATTCGCGTTTAATTCCGAAATAAAATTACCGCGTGCCACCGTTTATTACGATATAATTGTTATTATTATTTATATTTCTGCGAACAACACAACGGGGGGGGGAAAGCGCTCTGCCCATACCGTTTATATTATATCACCGAGCCAATTAAAATAATAATCATAATAATAATAACGATACACGCGGCGAGATGAAAAATGTATATTAATTATTATAAATCAACGCGGGGCATGAAAAAGAAAAAAAATTCCAAAGTACCGTTTCGAGGTGGTCACGTAATAATTGAACCACAGAGTCGCGAGCAAATTATAAAAAAAAAAAAATTATGAATTGTCACGAATTACTTTTTCTTTTTTTTTTTTTTTAATACTAAAAATAACAATTTACTGTGCAATATATATATATATATATGCATGTATATCATTTAAATATCGTATACGTATAATGAATCGTAGAAATAATTTATGGAAAAAACAATTTTTTTGATTTAACGACAATAATTTTTAAGTCTTTCCAATAATACAAATTTTTAAAACTATCATATAGTACAACAATTTTCTACAATTTTGAAACGTGTTTTTTCCTAATAGTTTAGAACGGTCCGAGTGAGAATATAATAATATTTTTGATTGGTTTTTTTTTTAAGACTCGTGATTTTTTTTTTTTGTTTTTAAATTGATCGTTTCAAAACGATCTGTTTCGGCGCGAAATCAAACGTATTTTACCCATAGACATATTAACTTATGGACTGCGCTTTCCTACCACCCTGCCTGTATAACTGTGTCCGCAGGATAAACTATTCTCTTTGGAAGAAATAACGTGATAAATTTCAATTTTTCCGTGGAATTTCATAAACCGCTTTATTACCAAATATTACCAAATTACCTATCAGTAATGAGGACAGTTCACGTTTAGAAACTTTGTGAATGTTAAGTGTTCTTAATGACTGATTATCACCAATATCACGGATGAAACATTTTTACACTTGTTTTGTTTTCCATAGGGAATAGTTTTCGTTATCACATGATGAGGACGCCAATTCCTAACGAAGCGCAATCCATATGTTAATTATATGTCTATGATTTTACCGATAACCGAGTAGGTACGACAGGTAACTGGTAGATACCACCATAGATACGAAATAATATAATCAATAGTAATCACTAATCAAACGTCACGCTTTTGTCGCGGACTCAGATATACTATGTATATCTTATAGCGTTTTCCACCTATTTCATTATTTACACTACACCCGTGTGTACTGTATCACACTACACGCGTGTAACAACAAGAGCAGCAACGCGTTATCAATAATAAAGAGTGTTTGATAATATGAAGTGGAATATATTTAAAGTTTTAACCGCCAAAAATGCGCTCGTAATTCATAAACACCCATCGGCCACGAATTTTCAATAAATGAATGCGTGGTTAACGTATTAATATCTTCTCACGAAATATATAATTATCGATTAAATGAAAATTTTGACACCGTCAAATTCGACGCAATCATTTTTCTGCACTCGTGTAGATAATAAATACACCGGACTTTCATGCGTGCAGGAATTCGCATTATCTACTGCACTATTGATAACAGCTGATAATAATCATTGTCACAAAAAAATCGTACACTAGTGTAGGCGTATGGAAAACCCTGTTGATCGATACGTTTGTGAAATTATCGATCCGTGATAATACGTGATAATTCGAGTGATAAACCATTGTCTTGCCACAGCGGTGACTTATAAAAATCCGGTATTCGTATGTAATATATTCGTATATAATGTACTGTGCAAAAAAAAAAAATAATAATAATAATTCGTGGACGTTTCAAACAAATTCAGTGATAAACCATTGTCTTGCCACAGCGGTGACTTATAAAAACCCGGTATTCGTATGTAATATATTCGTATATAATGTACTGTGCAAAAAAATAATAATAATAATTCGTGGACGTTTCAAACAAAAGCAGTAATCAAAAGGTGCAAAAAAAAAAAATGCCAATACGTATAATACTGATAACTATTGTATATCATATATTATTAGCCATTAACGGTAATAATTTATCGCAATAAATAAACCATTTTTTTTTTTTTTTGTTCTGTTATTTAACCCATTATTTCTACGTTTTACGTGTAACGAAATAGTAAAAAAAAATTCCGGGGAGGTTGTAACCCCTCCCCCCGGTCGTACCCAATGCAGTATACACCGTCACCGTCTACGCGGCATTATTGCCCCGCCCGCTCCGGCGAGTCTCGGTCGCGACGACGGGACCTCGGTCGCGACGACGGGACCGCGGTCGCGGTGGTAAAAAAGCGTACAGCCGCCGACTGCGACTCGAGTGGCTGGCTCTCTAATGCGGTCTAATAATGCGGCGCTGACTACACCGTCGCCGCCGACTTATGTATCGAGTGCGACGCGCGTATTATAATAATAATTTATTGCCGAGTGGCACAATGCAGCAGACGCGCGGACTCGCAAAGGCGCGCGACAAAAAGTGTTTCGAGAACGAATATTTCTTATCCACAAAAGCGAAATGTATTGAGCATATGCACACTCCAAACTTACCGAGTGTACGAAGCGAATAATAATTACAATAATAATAATAATATCGGGGATGTAGAAAAAGGGGGTTCTCGAATACCGCGGTCAGTAGCGTGCCCAGGAATTTTCAATGGTGGGGGAAGTAAATAGTAATAATACATAATTTTAATAAATTGTCACGGTAATGCCAAAAACTCGAATGTTTATGTTTCAAGCTCTCCAAAATCGTTTCTAGCTCTTATAATTGTGTACATTTGTAAATTGTTCTATAATTAAAATGAATTTAAATTGTAACACGCTAATAAACAAGTTGTTCAATCAACATAATATACGTTATGTATAGTAAATGTTTATTGTCGTAAGTAATAACTTTTTGCTAATAACTAATAAAGAGTATTAAGCAAGGACTCTAAAACAGCTCTTATAACTAATAAGTTGTTTTCTGTAGGTCGGCAAAAAAGACAATGAGGGGGAGGGGGATATAACCCCTAACCTCCCCCCTCCTGAGCACGCCACTGACCGCGGTCCTTCGGCAGCAAGGACGTCTCCGAATATTGTCTGAGTCACATTCGTTTTACTGTCGTTTTTTTTTTCTTCTTTATACGCCTTTTTCTCGACGAAATTCCAAACGTTATTCTCGCGAAAACCACGTACGGATTTTATTCGCGTTTACAATATATCAAAAACCCGGAGGTCGATGACTTTTGCATTTTTTTTTTTTGAACGCCTCAGGCGATACTTTCATAGCTAAAAAAAAATGTGATTCAATACCGTACGAATCGAAATAACTAATTTTTTTTTTTTTAGTACATTTTTAACCACTATTTGTCAATAATCGACGGAAAAGATACGAGTTTACCACGTTTTTATTATTATTATTTTACGTAATTAATACAATTAAAAACGGCTCGCTTTCAGAGAAGAGTGCTCGGAAAGATTTATGGACTTGTTTTAGAAAACAAAGTGTATAGAAGAAGAACTGACAGACAGAATTGCAGCAAATCTACCACAAACCCAGTATCAATGCGCACCTCGCGTGTAAACGAATTGTGTGGGGGCAGGCCACGTGTGGAGGTCAAGCGGTATCTTAAAGAAGGCACGGGAAGGAAAGACGAATGGGAAAAGACCTAGGGGTCGGCAGTTGGACAGACAGGGTCAATGATGACCTAAACATGTGCACTCGGGGAGTGACGATAACAGACAGCTTGGATAGAGATGGACGGAGAAATGTAGTAGAGGCAGCGAAAGTCGTTCGAGGACTGCAGAAGCTGAAGAAGAAGAAGAAGAAGAAGAATAAAATTAATATTAAATAAATAATTTAATTTGAATTTAAAGAATTTTAAAGGTGATTTTTTTTTATGTTTTTATATTATAAACTGGATTTTTTATGGGCATTTTTGTAGATTTATTGGACATTTTTTTTTGTGTTTTGTAGGCCATAAACGCATTTTTTAGAGCATTAAACTTCCGGGTCCTAGTTACGATATTTACTAATATTCGAATATGGGAAATTAAAAAGAGGAGCTCTCGTAACAGGAAAAAGAAACCGAGTTTTCTACAAAGAAACTCATGTGAATTTAATGTGGTAACTACACCCCCCAAAAAATCGATCACCACTTTCACACAGTAAAAGCCCCTTACTACGAGTTTTCGTAAAACAGTAAAAAAAAAATAGTACAGGAGCCCCGTCCTACATCGATTCGCGCACAGCTAATGTTACAAAAAAAAATAAAAAACCTCCCCGATCAAACGGGAATGTCGAATTCCGGTTGATCACTCGGACGTGTGTTCAAATATCGTATAATTGTTGTTTTTCAGTAATATTATTGTAATCATCGCCTGCGGAATTTCGCTATTTTTGTTCCAACAAGAAATCACTACGTACATACGCGGTTTGTTATTTATAAATATTACAATACAATAATCAATCGGAATTTTCTTGGGAAATTTCGCGATTTTTTTCCCCACGAGTTTTGCTTAGGAAACGGGTAAAATTTTCTCCCCAAAGTGTATTGACTACAAAAATATTTAAGCTTACGATTAGGTCGTGTTAAAAGTCAAGAGAGAAACGAAAATCGTTTTCTGGTGATCAGTGGCAGAAAGGGGTGTCCAATAAGCCGTGAACACAAGTTATTGGTGTATAATTTGGACTTTAATATATGTATATATTAGCACTGCAGCAACAAAACTGACGAGAAATACGCACTATATTAGCGGCGTAATTCGTACTACGAGCCACGCCTGTCATCATTTCAAACACATTTTATTTCGGTGTTTTTTTTCATTCGATATAAAATCTTTTAAGGTCTTCATTATACATTATTACATTATACACCGGTCGCGGATACGAGTCGCTTTCGAGCGCAGTTCAGTGGTAACGGCAGTGCTGGGCAACACAATATTTTTTTTATTACGATGATAAAACGTATGTATTTGATAGATATATTATAGTTATACAGTGGCAGTAACTCGATTAGAACGGACGTTAAAACTACCGCGGGCGTAAAAATAAAGCGTCTTAAAAAAAAAATTTTAAAAATAAATTCGAAGTAAAGCAAAAGTACATTTAGTTTTAACGCAACAAAACACGAGATCGGTGAAAAAAAAAATTTAAAAGTGCGAAAAATTTTCTAACAGAACGCACAAAGGGAATTTTTTCTATTTTTTTTTTGCTGAGATTTAGACTGGTTCGCGACAAAAATCACCGGGTTATAATTTATTTATACAGTTAATGTACTATGAACAGTGTATACGGCTGGTCGTGAACTTTGCGAATTAGTATATATTATTATTTCTTTTTTTTTTATCTTTATACGAAATATATTCGAATTTATTTATTCGCCTGTCGGCGCGTTCTACATACTAATTCTGTACCGCGTAATATGACGTGTAGAAAATATTGTTAAAGTGTATGGAAAAAAAAAAAAAACGCTATTTTCTCGTGGAAATTTATCGTCGTGCGCATGCATTAGCCGCCCGCTCGACATATGGAAATCCGAAACACTGACGACCACACGCGACAACGAAAATAAATATATATACGCACAGCGCTTGAATTGGAAAAAAATTAGAGGGGGATGCAAAAGTACAAAAATAATGTGCGTTCCAGCGGATTGTAATGTCTTATAAATTCGTGGGGGCTTCCCCCCACCACACCCCACACTATATTTTTCGTTATACAATAATAGATAAGCATTTTTTTTTTTTTTGAACTGTAAACATTCGCGCCACATAGTAAAGGAGCATTTATTATTATTATTTCTTTTGTTTTTATTAATTTACAAATACTTTTATTTACTCGTTTAATCAAGCGCAAACACTATGACTATTATTATTATTGGTATTGATATTTAAATTTGTTGTTGTGTCATTGCCAAAATTATAATATTTCGTCATTATTTTTACAAAAACTATTATTTGTGTTTTGCGCAAGAAAACTTTATCGTTCGAGTATCCCTTGTATTTTGCGGATGAAACTCAATGATAAGCTCATTGAGTTTTATCCATTCGACGGATCAGGTTTTTTTACTTTCTTTCTGGTGTATTTATCGTTTTATAATAATTAATAATTACATTATTCAGTAAATTTGTATGGAATTTATGTAAACGTTACATTTAATGTTCACTTTATTTTTAAGATCAATTATTGTTTGTTATATTGAATTTTATTAATAATTTGTTAAATACAGTCTGCTTTTTTCTTTTACTGAACTTTGAAGCGTTATATTTTTTTTTTTTTTTTGTTAACTTTAGTTTCGCACTGGTTAATTTTTCATAAATCGTTTGTATTTTGTTTTGACGAGAAAACTGTGTGTTGAACAGTGATGTTCTTATGAAAATAAAACATATTTTATAAAAATAACAACATATAAAATAGAGTAGATTACATTTTGTGTTCATAATAACAAAATAATACCGAGAAAAATTGGCAATCGACGATTGTCATTTCAAGAAATATATTGTTTGTATATTGTGACAACTACCGACCACTCCGCATATAAATACAATTTTTAATTTCCATTGGTTTAATACAATTTAAGAGTCTTGACCGTCCCGTTCTCTGCGTCCCGGTATGAAAAATTAGAAGGGGTACGCTATAATATTTTGAAAAAAGAAAGGGGACTCCGTCCCTCCGCGTCCCCCCCCCCAATTCAAGCACTGTATACGCAAACTTCTGGCGGTCGTCTTCTTGAACATTATTTTGTTAGTACATAAATATTGTAGAAAAAGTATTCGATTTGAAATCTTCGATCGTCTCGTCCAGCGGGAAACGTGTAAAAATTACCAAAATTATCTAAAAAAAAACAAAAAAGTAGGAAAATCGATCATTTCGGATTCGCGTGCTAACGATACACGTTTTAAATTAGGAAATTATTAAATAATAAATAAATAAATTTAATAAATCAAATTCCGAGCACTTGTAATCGGAAAACCTTGTGGTACTTCGTCGAAAACCGCGCGCGTGTTATGTTTAATTTTGAAAATCGTTTATTCGAATAAATAACGAAATAATAACAATCATAATTATTATCATTACCGTTCGGACCGACTGGATTGTTGAAAAACCTGACGATGACGTGTTCACAAGGTGGTTATTTATTACAGCGTATACGTTTTTTCTTTTGAATTTTCAAAAGGCTGCTGTTGAGTGGTTCGAAAGAACAAAAAAGAATTGCCGCTCGTACATATAATTCGCACGTGCGCGACAAAACGTATTTGTATTAATGCGTCGTTAATATTGTAAAATGTGTTTTGCGCCGTTTGAAAAAGTAAAAGCCAAAATGAAAAGATCTTTACTTAAATTCCGCTGATAAAAAACCTAAATTTACACAAATAATCTACAAATATACATACTGAAATACAAAATATTATTATTACACCGTCTTGGTATTCAATTCGACTCGTGTCTCATAGTCGCAAATAACGTTTTTAATTATTTTCAATATACCAGTATTGGCACATTACGATAGATGAGTCGCATTGTAGCCGAAATCAACGGTGTTATCGCTTCGAGTGTCAGGACACGGCTAGAATGTCGAGTCACTCCTCGTGATAACGAACTAGCGATTAAGCGATAAGGAAAGAATATTGTATTATCAAAAATGTCGTTGCCGCACGCATAAATATGGGTAGTAAGGGTTTACTCACGGGGAGGGGTTCATAGGGTTAACTCCCTCCCCACCCCCATTAGCAGTATTTTTATTTATTTTTTTCCAATCAATTCGTATTGTATTTGTAAGGCATACGAATATTCATTGTCTTATCGTATAATTTATATTAACAGTTACAGTCTTATTATCATATAATAGAATAGTGGAGTCCGAAATCCAAACAGAATTATTTTTCGGGAGGAAAAAATAACGCGTATTATTTCTTCCAAGACGTTTCTCCCAGTCCGTTTTACCGTCTAAATACCCGGTATGAGTGATGCTTAAAATGCGTTTTCATTATTATTAGTTGTTACTGAACGTTATTAAAAGTACACCCGGCTCAACGTACTTAAAATGTAAGCGACTGGTGGAGAAATTCCGTTAACACCTGAGGAACCGGTAGATGATCTGGCAAAAAAGCCAAAAAAATTAGATTTTGTATTTAAAAAATAAAAATACAATATATATATATATATATTTTTATATCGAAATTATTAAAATTAATATTAAACGTCATAATCAGGGTGGTGCGAGCCCAGAGACCACCACATATTTTTCTAGAAATTATGCAAACCCGCCTCCTTTGAAAATTCCTGAGAACGCCATTGACGGGTAGTATTTCGTTACGAATTTTCATAATAATCTCGAAAAGGGCGATTTTATTAATAATAAACTATTAAAAATGACTGGAATACTTTGAGTATTCCAACGTACGAATACTCGTTTTTACCCGCTGTTTCGCATACGAAATCAAAGTATTCTTTACGAGCGTGTACTGTTGTGTCGAACGTGTTATATTATATGATAACATATCGAATTTATTCGCGCGAACGAGGAGGTGTACGTATAGTAATAATAATAATAATATATTGTTCCGAACGGGTATGGGTATAGCTACGAATTATATATTTTCTCTTTAACGATATTCACAGCAGCAGCAGCAGCAACAGCAGACGACGACGACGTGCTCAGACTTCCTGCAAGCATTTCCAAGCAACAACAAAATAATAATAATACGTTACGAGACGATATGTGTGTACGAGTGAGTAGTAGTTGGAGTAGTAGTAGTCGTCGTCATCCAGTACGTACGAGTATATATTATGTTAATATTCTATTATTCGATTAGTAGTCCTCTAATGAGAGCGGCGCCGCGTGTTGTTTCCGTGGCAACGACACTGCGCCGCTTTTAATTGTTCCCCAACATTAAAGTCACTTTATTTTAATATAATAATATTATAATATACGCGTGTGCATACGCTATTTCGCTGGGGAGGGGGGGGGTACGAGACGACTTCGTGCAGGTCGATACTTCCAAGGAGGAGTGGAACTTCGTAGGCGCAGCAACTATATAGACGTTCGCGATCGATGGTGCTCGAGCTCCAGGTTTTCGAGCGTATCGACTAGCAGGGAGTCCACGTCCCAGCTCCATACATAGTTTATCTGTCGTCCACGCCTGCAGGACTTTCAAAAAATGTTTTTTTCTCAAAAAGAAACGAATGTCAAAAAAAAAGTCATTTAAATAAAACGCGAATCGTATTGTATTCAGTGTTGAGACAAGTGATTATCTAGATAATGATAAAAGATTGTTTGCTAAAAAGTCATCTAGATATTTGAATCATCTCAGATAAGATAATAGACGAGTGAAATTTATCTAGATAAAATATAAGATGAATATTATACGTTATTTGAATAATCGTGTTATTAGTTATTACAAGGGGTGTATAATACACAGGTACCTATACGTTATTACACACACATATATTTATAATGCGTGTGTCCAAGTCTCCCTTGAAACATTCCCAGAATACAGGTCATTTTTTCTTATTTATTGCAAAAATACTAAAAATATAAGTAAATTGGTTAAAATTTTTTATCTAGATAATTACAAGAAAGATAATGATTTTTTTATCTAAGATAACCTTCAGATAAGTAAAAAAAATGTCATCTAGATGAAGTAAAAGATAAAAAAAATATTATCTAGATAAATTTATTCAGGTAAGTCTCAACACTGATTGTATTATCACATTGTTTCTAAGGTTTTAGTAAAAAAAAAACCTTTGTTTTCGATAAAAGTACAAATTGTACATTTTTAAAAAAAAAACATACACATGGCGTATAGTGGAAATATAGAATTTGACTCGCCGAAATCGTAACTTTTTGTAAAAATGTCTCCGATTAGGCGAGATCGCTGCGAATGATGTATGTGAATAGTATAAATTATATTATGTTTTTCGCAAATCTTTCGCCGTCATCGCACGACACCATAATAAATTACAAACGTTACGATATGATACTATACGTTACGCAGCTTGGCGAGGGTTTGATTTTTTTTTTCCACATATAAAAATTATGTACGTTTAAGAATTATTCGCGCATGATTTATTGACATTTTAACTTTTGTTTTTTTTTTTTTTTTAGAAGTCGCCCGAACTTTTTTTTGTTGAAAACACGGAGTGTTGTCCGAATTCTTAAGGCGGCGCTTTTTAAGGGGTTCCGAATAAGAGACTTTTCAAGAATGATCAAAATGTAATAATTTAAAAATTGTTTAAATACGATTTACAAACCATTAAAAAATAGTCCTTTTATTTGTATGTAATAAAACGATATTTATAAAAAAAAAAAAACACTGTTTCGCGAGAGACCCGGTTTCTCGGGTCCTATATTTACTCACAGTAGGATTTCCAGATTTTTCACAACATTTAGAGGAGAATATTACCCTGTGTCGTAGTGTTTTTTTATAAAACTACTCAATAACGTTTAAGAAAAATTAGTCCACAGTCAGGTATGATCGATCGATCAACGATACATACAATCGATCGATCCACGCGTGCCACTTTTATTTCATTATTACTAGCTCGGTTTTAACGTTATAATAATAATAATAATAAAATAAACCGAGATGTACGTATATATAGTTAGCGAAACGTTCAGAAAAAAAAAATAATTAGGCATACATTATAAATCTTTTTTTTCTACCAAACTATATACGTGTGTAGAGAACGGGAGACTTCTTCGTCGAGGTAAACCGACTTAATTTTTCGTCTACCGGACAGAAATAATAATATTCAAAAATCAATACGTTATGTACATTATCTGATGCGTAAAACAATATTTACAGCGTTCCGAAAAATATTTCCAAAACGCAATTTATTACATATATCTGCAGTGTTTCGAACTTTTTTTTTTTTGTTGTTGTTGTGTTGTTTTCGTCGATACGGTATTGTATATTTTCTAATAGGTTTATTTACTCGTGTAATTTAAAATGAAAAAAAAAATGAAAAGAACACTAAGTTAATAACGGTACAACGACGAATCGCTTTTGCACACACTTTCTCTCGTGTACACGAAATAATAAATATTTATCTAATATTCATACGTTTCGATTGTGCGAATCTACCAAAACAAAAATTACCGAATGTGTATTTCAAAGGATTTTTTTTTTTTTTTTGATAATGGAAATCTATAAGGATAAGACCAAGTAGGAGAGACGTTCATCTTACAATTACAATTATTTTAAGTTAATAAAAAAAAAAAAATCTATTACTACTATTTAATAAAAAAAAAAAACGAAATATTATTATAGTTTTTTTGATTTTTTTTTTTTTATAAATACAAAATATAAAATATTCCTCAATCGTTGATTTGGGCCTCAGGCGTGAATTTATTCATTTTTTTTTTTAAATGTTTTTTCCACGAATATTTAATATTTATAATAGGTTTGGAAAGATTATAATATTCAATGAGCTCGATGAAATTGAAATTTGCGCTCAAAATGTATAACCGCGATATTGTTTTAATAAAGTGCCCGCGGTAAAATAAAAATTGTCTTTACGGCGATTCAATAAAAATATACGTGAAAAAACGCATAATTCAAGTTGGTTTTTTGTATATAATATTATATATAATTTATGATAATTTATTGCCGGTGAAATTGAACGTTTTTCGTGAAATAATGAAACTTTAGAAATTACTATAAAAAAAACAACACCCGATTTCTTATCGGATTAAATGCGAAATAAAAATTATTTTAACGTTTTGAAATACATTTCGAGAGAAGAAAAAAAAACGATTTTAAAAAATCATCTCGGCCATTATGAAACGCAAAAACGATTTTTATTCCCAACGAAATTCCACGCGTTATTTATGTTATTCCCTATTGCTGTTATTGGACGTCTCGGTAATGTCACACACGACTGTAAGTGGTTCGGACGAAATTCCGAAGTTTCTTTTCGCTCGAATTAAGTATTAAGTGTTTAAAGTTTTCAAGTTTACCTATTTGTCCATATTCTGATTTTATTCCTCTTTTGCGGTCTGCTATTCTGTCATATTGGGATTCCAATTGGTCTAGGTTACCCGTGCCTTATGCCCGAGGTTACAGACTTCTATCATCATCCTTGGTTTCATAGTCTACTCATCAGCAGAAACACTATTGTTTCTTATTGCAGACTTCGTTTTGGGCATAACTGTCTCCCGGCGCATGCCTTTAAATTAAATCTTAACAACTGTCCTGGTTGTATTCTTCCTAATTGTGGTAATGAAAGGTGTGACGCGCTACACCTTTTATTCAACTGTCCTTTTTTTACTACAAACAGACTACAATTGTCCAATTTATGTGTATCCCTTAATGTTCCATTTTCTAAGTTAAGTATTTTATCTTCCAAACATCCAATCATTGTTAAAGCGGTCATCAATTTTATCATCTCTGCAGGCTTGCGCATTTGAAAAACCTTGGTCTTGTCAGTTAAGTTTTTAATGGTTTTTTTTTTTTTATTTTTTTATCTTGTTACTTTTTGTTATATGTCATATACGTGTATATAAATTAATATTAGTTCCTATTATTATTAAGTATCTATTTTCTGTATATTTTAAAAGTCAATTGTTGAGTTGTAATAGCTTCTGGCTAAGAACTCTTAAAAAAAAAAAAAAAAAAAAGTATAAAGTGTGCAGTGTATTAACGGTTTACACACGTAACGCGTGTTTAATTCAAAAGAACACATTAGCTTCGCGTTTCAAAACAACAAACATTTTAAGCATATTATATGTTTTAAAACACACGCGCGCTAGATATTCTGGTTATTCGCAAAACTTAAAAGCTTATATTATATACGATACGTGTACGCGCTCTCAAATCGTATGAAATTTTAATTTTATTTCCTCACTCCGTTCAGTCATTTAAAAATCCGTGTTGACTCGGTCGCAGTTCGGTATGAGCGTTAACGCGTGTATTATTACGATTTTCTAAGTGTCGTTGTACGCGTTATGAACTTTTTAAGACTTCACACATGTTCGTGCATATATATAGCCGATATAAGTGGAGCGGGGAATAATGTTTTAACTATGAAACGCGCGCATTTCAAGTGTGAAACGAATAATTATAGATTTTTCGGTATTTATTATTGTGTAAAAATAACGTATCTATCTCAGGGCTCTCATTTGAAAAAAAACATAATGTTTAACGTTTTAACGTTTTTTTATCGTTATTTACCTTTTGCGTTTATCGTTATTATTATATTTTAGCGTTATTGATTATTTGTGTTTTACGTTAAAGAAAGTTTTATCGTTATATATAATATTTACGTTTTACGTTTATCGGTATTTTAACGTTATTTTGGCTTAATATCGATTTTTTTCCAAATTCATTCATATTCCATAGACTATAGCACGTTTTCAAATCTCATAAACGTAATGCACTTCATTAAACTTCGTTGGTTATAAAAGTTCTAATTTTTTGATTTTATACATTTTTTCAGTGAGATCCTTGATTTATTTTTGACTTTATATTCCAGTGCAGAATATTTTTCTTAAAATGTTGTTTATATATTACCAACAGAAACTTTTCTGACTAGCTGACATCTTCTCAGACACGTATCTTTGAATAATTTTTACCGTCAAGTAAACGAAAATAATCTGAAAGGTCCAATAACAATAAACAGTATTTCAATTCGCGATATAATCACACGCAGAAAGAGAATTTCCGCGAAAGACATATAGGAAACCGTATAATTCGATACACGTGTCTAGCTAACGCGCGTGTACGCGTCCACGTGAACCCAGCCTTATTACAGAACTATAATGAACCTACACCATAGGGTTATATTTTCCGTAGTAAATTGGAAAAAAATATTAAAATATCGGTAATTCTATTTTTCGTTTTTTGATATTTTGATATATAACGTTAATACGTTATTTCGTTTAATGATAAGTTTTAATTTGTGATAGTTCAAAATAAGTGTTAATTGTTTTCCGTTACGTTTTTCGATATTCGTTTCAATTGATATTTTGCAATTATAACCAGGGTCGGCCTGGCCATGGCCGCTAGGCCCCATCTTTTTTTTTTTTTTGTACCAATATTTTTTAATGCTATGTCTCTACCAGTTTTGAAATATTCGCATTGTATTATTACAATGTATAAAAAAAAAAATAATGCAAAAATCGATTTGAGACCAGAGGTTCGAACCCCGAACCTCACACGTCAAATCGTGGTATTTCTCCATTAGACTATTATGGTACGAACCGAAAAGCGGAAAAAAAATTAACCTATTAAAGAAACACGGTAAAATTATCAAATTTCAAATTGCTATAACTTAAAAACTAAATCCGATCACCAAATTCTAACTTCACCATAGATTCTTTTATTAACCTGTATTAACTCTATATGGAAACAGAAGGCGCTAGTCTAAGAAAAAAAAAAAATCAATTTTTTGATCAAAAGAAAAATCTTATATGTGCTCGGTAAGAATTTTAGAGTCACTTCGCCCCTGGATCTGGGACACCCTATATAATGAACTGTTTTTTATTGATATGTATTTTTTAACTTCATATTAAACTAAGGGGCAGGGGGCCCCAGAGTAAAAAGATCCAGGGGCCTTTGGTGTGCCTGGCCGACACTGATTATAACGTTATAATCAAAACGTTATTATAACGTTTGCGAGCCCTGATCTGTCTACAATAATACGCGTACGAGCACAGTGCGCAGTATGCCGCCCGAAACTGCTTTATTGATATTATTAATAATAATAATAAGCCAGCGTTGAAATTTAATTAAAATAGTTTTACCGTTTAATAATGCGAGTTTAATAAAGTCGACGGTAGGACGACGGCTGTTGGAAAGAGCGTTTGATTGTTGTAAATGTAACGAATTGTGCGCGACACAATAATTAGCTAATATATTTATAATTGGCCGCGTAATTTTTTTTTTTTAAATTATTCGAACCCTATTCACATTGTAATTACTTTGTGAAATATATTATTAGTCTGAAAATAATTTCACGTTTATCCGAAATCGTTTGTTATTTTTATTTCAAATTCGTTTCGAACGATTCGACGTACGCGGACGTATTAAATATATTCAAATTATTAACATTTCCGAGAGTTTTAATTGGTCGCAACTAAAATTTGTCTCGCGACACGAAATAATATTATTAACCGATGAAAGCAATTAAACGCCAATACCGACAATTGATGTGTAAATAACGAATAAAAGTTTCAACGACCGTTAAAGATTTATTCGTATTAGAAAAATACGCGTATAATTCGTTGTACATTGTATTTTCAACAAAGCCAATACTAATATATACGGACAATAAAAGCGTAAATAATAAAAAATATATATTTAAAAAAAAACGACGATCGTCGAGTTTAGGTCGATTACAAAAAAAATAAAATATCATTTTTTTAACGTATAAAAACGTACCACGATTCACGAAAACCTAATTATCTGTTTATAAGTCGAACGGTATTAAAAACATTATTCGTTGCAGTTATTACGGAATGACTAATAAATTACAATTTTTTTTTTTTTTTTTTATTTCGGAACGGTTTAACATCTGGTTATAACAATTGAGTTCGATTTTATTGAAGCTATTTTCTAACATTTAATACAGGATCGAACGCGACGGCAATTTGTTTTGAAAAATACTCTTTAGGAAAAATACTCAAGAATCGTAATTATTGTACTGGTGTTAAAAAACATGATGTTCGTCGTATTTACCAGAGTATTAAATATTTTATTTCGTACGAATTAAGTTTACAAAAAACTAATCGTTTATATTATTTTATAATGCACGTAACGAACGAAGTATATAAAATATAAATAATTTTATCTGTATAACATAATTAGCTGAGTAGTGCGCAGCGATATAAAGACAAGGTAGTACACACGTAGAAATCGTTTGGATTATTGAATTTAAAAAGATTTACGTTGAGCCAGTAGCGATTCGAAACTGATAAATGGAGAATTAGTGAAATGACCGTATAGGTAGTACCTGAATGTATAAAATAAATTCGTTTATCTCGTCCGTTGTGTTGCAACAGAAACGTTTCGCCTGATCGACGATGTACGTTATAATATGTGAAACGAAGTGGCGCAAAAAAGGGGGGGGGCTTTAGCACCCCTTGTTTTTTTTTTTAGGTCCAACTATAATAATAAATAATAATAACAGTGAAATACCGTCAATTTTTGATGTTTTTAAGTTTTTTTTATTTAGAACTATTTCGTTCAAACGTCATATAATATAATCTATATGAATACGATGATATATATATATATTTTTGAACGATGGTTGTTAATAATTGCCTACCAATTATAACTTTACAATACAAGATATTGAAAGAAAAAAAATACAAAAAGATTCCTTTCCAAATTTATGCGAGTCGCAATTACAATTCCTGTAAGCTCTGCCATACTTGCGAGCGAAGTTTTTCAACAACGCGACGAATAAAGAACTGGCTGAGATCGAGCGCGCTTCGACAAAGGTTTTCTAATTCATCTCTGCGAAAACGTTGAAAAAGATTTATTAAAACAGCTAAACACTGAAACCGTTTCGAATAAATATCGCGTGAAACCCAGAAAAATTACGTTGATTTAAAATGTAAATGTCTACTTATTAAGATTATATGTATATTTACAGTTATATGTATATTTTAACTACGCATAATTATTATAGCTGATACGTTTCGTTTTCGAACGGTTATTGTGATTAATAAATAATTGAGAAATGGCATTTGGAGATGTGAGGGCGTAGCCCCACGGGTTATTTTTCGTTACATAACGAATAATATTTTCAATATTTAGGCTCTAGTTGCGCCTACGGTGAAACGTATTGAAAACTGGAATCGAATTGACACCTAACCGCATTACACAAATTAATTCGTGTTAAATTTTGAACGAATCTTGAAATAAAAATTCGAAATCGGTTAATAAACGGTTTTATACACCAGTAATCTTAATCCTCGACGACGGCGTCAATCTCGTTTGAATATCATCCGAGTGAAAATCACATTATTTAATATAATATATAATATGAGAAATTTTCGAGAACGAAACGAACGCGAAATATAATATGTAATACCGGCGGCGGCGGCGGCGGTCGAAAAATAGCGATATCATAAAATAAGGAAATAGGAAACGAAATTTTGCCAACAAACGTTTGGACTAAACCGCTTTTTGTGCCAAATCGCACGGAACAAATCATTAAAAACAGTCGAATTACGAAACTATATGTGTATATAATCTTTAAACACAAGTTTAAACAACGGGTTTTCTGTGTTATTATTATTTAACGTTTTATATATAGTCAGCCGTATATTGTTCGATTAAATCCATTGTTTTGAATCGTACAACAAAATTAAAACCAAAAAAATGTTTAAAAACAACCGAAACGAATGAAATCGTATCAATATAAACTTTATACTCGCCGCCCACAATATGCAATAATAATTTATACGAATATTATTAATTTCGTTACCACAGAAATCGATTGTATGATATACAAGTAAAAAATTATCTGGTGAATATATGATAAAAAAAATATCGAATTTACCGATATATATTCTGTTATACGCGGTCGGGATCGCAATAATGAATATACTTCATCGGTAAACCGTATTGACTTTATTTTACACAATAAAGCCGTAATATCCTCGTATCGCTGAAACGCATTCAAGGGAGATTAATGAAGAAAAGTCTTACAAAGTCTTACGTCTTTCGTACATTATACAGCCGTTGCCATAAACAGCGGCATCGTTTTCTGATCCGTATACAATTGTTTGCTGTAAAATCGTTTCGGTTCGTACGTTTTAATATCTATATATGCCACCGTTTAAACCGCGTTACTCACAGTATTCATTTACAATGTATTCAAATACGTTTTGATATGGGAATTTACTGCTGAACAGCGTCTAGAAAATTATGTCCATATATTTACAATTTTATGCGATTTACCTATAAAAATCACTTCCGACTCTGATTTTACAAATTATATATCTATATATCGATTGCCAAATATATTTATTTAGACGTTCTATTAGTCCTCGTTATGTATGTATACAAATACTTGTATTTATGTTATTATTAATGCAGACAAATTCAATAATAGATATATAGACATTATAACAATATAAATAAATCGTCAATAAACACACACTGTATTTATTAAATATATTACATTGTACATTTCAACGTTTTATATATATATATATATATATATAATTTTATTAATTTCGATATAAAGAATTTTATACGAATTGCTAAAACTCTATAACTATAACATATATCGAATCGTACTTTTGACGTTTTTTTTTTTCTAAATCCGTGATAAATTTTATTGTAAAAAAGTTAGCTGGACTTGTCTGAAAATCGATTAGTATTTTTATGAACACTTTCCGCTTATTTTTAGCTCGTTTATAAACGGGAGGTCCGAATTTTCGCAAAAAATATTTGGACGATCATCACCCGGTCCTCTTGCTGATCAACGACTGTCGACGCTCGTCTTTAATGTTTTAATCCTTTATTGTCTTAATTAACCGCGGTCGTCGGTCGGTGCCGTTTTGATGCCGCACATTGATTGTGCACAAAATTAACTCTTAGCAACGTTAATCGGCCGAATAATAACTTCGTGCGCAGTTTTAGAATAAAATTATCTCGCGTCACGTTGAAAGTCAGCACGAAGAGACAAAAAAAAAATAACTCGTTAAGTAACTCAATTAAAATCAACTTAAATTCAACTTTATAACTAGTTTTTAATGTGTACGGCTTTGATTACATCGCGAACAAAAACGAAAAACAATATATACGAGACCAAAGTCGTATTATTATTATTATTATTATATACGCATTAAAATGGACTCGACGTCATTTTGTATACGCGATAAATTAGGCAGACTTCAAAGTGTATTATTATTATTATTATTATTATTTGATAAAATGTTTAAAACAATATTAATACACTCGCCAACGTCTATATCGACATAATTTTATCGTTCGCAAGTTTCAGTTCACTTTAATCATTCGCGAACGATCTCGGTTCAATTAAATTTCTGTTTTAATTCATTGGCATAATAATTTACCTCCGCTCGCGATACACGTAATGTCGACAGTCACGCCTTCTTTGTACGGTCCCAGTATGTAGTGCGGTATGTGATCGCCTTTTTCGTTCAGCACGCTCAATCGGTCCGGAGGCACTGTAAACACATTTAAATGAAAACGTTATTGGATTTTGAAAAAAAAAAAAATTATTCTGGAAATAAATTATTCTTTGTACACGAGGCCGTATTTGGGTAGGTTATTCAATATTTCAATTTTCCGCTATCCTCCAAAAAATCAACTCTATCAGATTTTTTTTAAAAAAAAAAAACTTTTTTTTCAATATACATAAATTTAATATATATATATATATAATAGAAGAAATATACGCCTTATTAAAACGCAATAAAATATTACTTATATAGGATTAATAAAGTCATTTATAGGTAGTTGCGGAACGTTGAACGGGAAAAAAAGGGTGTATGTAGTTGAATATCAGACTTAGCGGTTCATATAATATATTAGACAACTATAAAAAAAAAAAATCTAATAAAATTTTCGATTAACAATAAAAATTCTTTCTCCGGAAAATTTACAATATTCTCAGAGATTTGTGTAACGCGCAATGCGGTACTACAATGCAGTCGCCGTATTAAAATATTATCATCTATTTATATATAGTAAACTGTATTTACATAGAAATATGAATTTGCATTTTAATTTTTCCCCGTTATCCGGATCACCGATAACGTCGACAACGCGTAGAGGGCAAGGAGAAGAGTAGACCACATAAAATAATATGCGTATAATGCGAAATAAAACGTTTATTCCTAGCATTCTCTCTACACGTATGCACTTTCCTCCGAACCGAAATAGATTCGACTGTTGTAATTTCGTATCGCGTGAAAAGCGCGTGTTTTCGTATGGCGTCGACAGCATGGAATCCGACGGAAAACAAGTTTTTCTACTCACAAGAGGACGTCTCGAGCAAACGTTTTCGGAAAACCAGTTCGTCATATTATCCACCGACTCATCATCGCCTGGACTGGTGACAACCGACGATAACGATTATATGATTTAAGGAGTTCCATAATATTCTCACGTACCAAAAAGATTTGAAAATTAACTATATATATCTTCGTAGTTCAAATTCTTGTAGAAAACGCGACTTAAAAATAACGTAATTCACGATAATCGATAGACGAATAGTGGATATTTACACGAAAACCTTTTGATATTTTATAATATATTTATTGAAATCAACAGCCAAATAATCGTATACATTTACTGAAAATTGAATAAACCTTTTATCCCCCAAAAAAATTTTTAAAAAACTACTTGAAACATTTGTAGAACTTCTCATCATTCCGTATACGTCTTCAAATCGTATTTTTCAGTTTGATTGTATATCAGGCGCACATATTATTGGAACTACGAAGTCATATTTTCTGTGTCACGCGTCCCCTCTTAAGTACGTGCGCGATCACAGCACCGGACATCCACTACACTCGCACACATCGTCTACACACGAGTTTGTGGTCAACGCGGAGTCGTTCTATACATTTCGGACCATCGATAAGAGTAGAGGTACATAAAGTTTCGAACGAAAATAAATCTAACAAAAAAATAAAAATAAACAAATAAAACACGTCGCACATAAATGTTTTATCGTCCGGCGCGGTTTTTCATATTCCGAAAGCGTGCGCGGTTTACAAATACGTACACTACAAACACGCGAGAAAATGTTTTTTTGATTAGACTTTTAAACAACTGACGTTATAAATATTGTAACGAGACGGGAACGAGCACCGTTGATCATTCCCGAACGACGGTCTTATCGGTTACTCGAAGGCGCCACTGCGATAAATATATGTACTTTGTCGGTGGGCGAAAACGAATGGACGAAGTTGGAGAAAAAATATTGTCGTACAGTTTCGCAACGGGCGCAGTGATGGAGTGTGTGGATACGGTGTTTTCTGAAAATCGACGGATATCTAGTTGAAAAAAATGCGCGAGTTTGCTGTATTATATAATAATTTCGATCATGTGAATTATAATAACGTGTTACATGTCTACGTCGGTTTCATCACAACCGAGTCGACACGCGTGGATTTGACGCGCCAGTATCGGTTTCTCGAGTTCAACGGCAGTGACAGAAATCTGAGCGTCATCGAACACGGGCATATAAGCCGAGAGTTTCGCGTGATCATCTGTACACTGCGGTGTATGGGCGTCCTATCTGTCGACTACATCTCGTTGTGTTGTAAATCCTCAAAACGTCGATTTTTCCGTCACGTTGATGCGTTTAAAAATTATCGGCTTGCAGGTGATCTCGCGGAAACGCAAACGCGACGGGAGATAAGAACCGAAACGATCCATCTAAAAAAGCACATCTTATTTTCGCTGAAAAAAAATCAACTCGTTCGTACGAGGTGTGGCGCCACAAATGTAATGAGACTGATTATTTTTCGCAACATTTTATGAATCAGTGTCCGTCGAAACAGTTCCCTTGGGCGACTAAACGTCGACGTAGGCGTTTCTTTCGATCTTCGTAGCAGTGTCGGAAGGCTTCGATTGGAATCGCCTTCAGTTCCACTGTCACGCTCCTCTGGACGTTATCGACCGGACCAAAATTACGTCCTTTCAAGTGGGGTTTTTATTTTTAAAAAAAATCTCACACGTACTGACATCATGTGAATATAAGGAGGCTGGGAAACGTTTTCAAGCCTGCCGAGAAGTTTAACACATTCTTCTCCATGGTGTTTCTGTTCAATCGTGAGGTTTTTTTTTTTGCACCATCTAGGCATACACTGTTTTCTGTTGCCCGATTTTTGAGTCAATGTCTGACGAAGGGTAAAACTATTAAAATTCAACTCGTCACTCAACAACAGTATCAATAACGGTTTGTCTTCACAAACTTTTTCTACATTCCACTCCGAGTGAGTTCCGTCTTCTTTGCCCTCCAAAAATAATTGGTGCTATTGAAAAACTCGTGCTCTTCTTAACGAACGTTCCTCGTGCGTTTAAATTGTAAATTTTCCTAGATTGAACTCGCGGATAACGCAATACAAAAAAAAACAACTTTACTCATCACACTCTCTAAGGCCGCGTAGTTTGACGTTTTAACTAATCGCGTTTAAGACGGACTGTTATGCAATAGCTGATAACCAAGGATAACATCCCGAACCGATATCAGTGACGATCTCAGTGTTTCGTTACTTTTCTGCCGCGTCTCGAGGTACATTTTGCAATCGTCCTCGTTGTCTCACCTGTGTTTTCACAAATAACACCGAAATAATAGTAAGTGCTTGGGCAGTATTTTTCTTCCACTTTCGGTCGGATTTTCGCCTCGGTACTATTATTGCACAAGAGCCTATAAATTTCCGGCTCGGCTCAAAGACAAACGGGGGAAAAAAAAAAACAATTATCTCCGCCGATATGGGTAAATGCGAAATCTACGGCTTAACCCCGAAACGAGTTTTTGTCCGACGGCACAACGGTATTTTAAACCTTTTTCCACGGCGGGATCGTAAAATACCGATGTAGTTTTCCGCGGACAGAGGAGAACGAGCGGATGAAAAAAAAAAACGTGGGCGATATATTATGTACAACGGAGGAAACGTCCGTGGGAGCCGTTAATATATTGGCCCAGGTAGATGTCGCAACGAGACCGAAAGGCTTTCGAGAATTTCCGTGTCGCGACGGTAATGTATAAATATTTAACGAAAAAAAAGAAAAAAAAAATGAGAACGAGCATTTTTGATACCGACACGAGCGAGTTAGACGGATATATTTTTTTTTTACAAAATAATTATTACGACAGTCAGTGGCGCGCGGTTTGAGAAGGGGTTCCATTCTCGGGACCGACAATAGCGAATTAAAAATATTATCGCGCATTGGTCAATTCACAATTAACACGTTTAATACACTCGACAATAAATTACATTTTGCGCCCTGTTTAAAGAGATAAATGGTTATGATACGATGATTTTTATCAGCGTTATAATAATATTACAGTAAGGATCTACGGGAATTCGGAAAGACTCAATTATAATATAGAGTTCTACGTCAGAGTGGATATATATATATCATGTTGATATTTATAGCGTTTTTATTGAACGAAACATTAATTTAAAATTGGTTATTGTTTCTAACCGGGGAGCACTTGACGGTTTAGATATATACATATATTATGCACGCGATTGGCGGAAAGAACGTAATAAAACCTGAAATAAAACTCTCCGATAAAAAAATATACGTTTGGAATTTTTATTGTAATTCTTTGTTTTCTAAATCCTACTAATAAACATAATAATATCGTATTATCGTGATTCATTACTATTCGATTTATGTAAACTATTGTGTATAAATATATGTTTTAAAAAATATTTTATTTCGAAATATTATAAAAAAAAAAATCGTTTATAGCGCAGGGCAGTGCCTAAAATTCTTGTGTTTTGCTACTGCACATATATAGGTACATATTTTCTTTATTATTCCCCCTCAAAAAACTACTATAAACATTAATCGAATTAAATACCTACCTACCTACGTATAATATGCGTCTGATACTCTGGTGTCATACGCATAGAGTATACAATCAATTTTTACTAAATTGTTTCAAATCATTCAAAAGTATATAAAAATTAACAATAATAAATGCTCAGTAGGAACATTACGACATAGCGTTTACATAGATTTGTAGATATAATAAAAATAAATTTAAATTTCTTTTATTTTCAACACTGTAATAATTAAAATAATTGACTAAAAATGTACTGCACAGTGCACACTTGTCCATTTGCTACTGCACATTCGGTATTTGCTACTGCACACAATTTTAGGCCCTGGCGCAGGGACAAAACGTCTACGTTTTATTTTAAAACCCCCTTCTTCTACCTCAGAGACGAACTGAAACTACGCCCCTGCATATCGTTAAAATATACGCGATTGCACGAGTTTAAATTAAATTTGAAGCTCTTAAAACTCGACCTCGCGTCCAAAACTAATGCGCTGACAATTTCACCAGTTATTCTCCCCTCTGCAATTATTTATTCGGTCGTACGTTCAAGGAGAGTCTACTGGGAAAATTGCATGCAACAAACGCGCGACAGGATCATCCGAGCACTAAACGAAAAAGTGTTCGCAGTCAAAATAAAATAAAAACACATCAACGCGAAAAAACATCAATAAAAATCGATTGATTTTATTTATTTTTCATCTGTACTCATATAATACAGCGTACGTACGACTACGGTATAACGGTATCTGCATTGCAGTGCACGGGAGTTGGCTTCCGTAACGCATTTAAATTACCTCTTTGAATATCGTTTTTTTTTCACACCGCGTTTGTAAAACAGTGTTTTAGAAAATAATGCCGCGGGATGCTGTGGACGTCGGATCATTACCAAGACGAGAATTTCAGAGTATATTTTCAAAGCGATCGTATAAAAATCACCGTGTATTCCAAAAAAAAAAAGGATTCTAACGGACTATGCTCGTCGTATTCGAATAGTATTAAAAACAATACGAATTTAATTACGTTTTGAAAAAAAAATACAAAAATTCACGAAATTTTTTTCCTCGCGATTTTCACAGGCTCGAGAAGATTTACTGATAAAATCGCAATTCAGGACCGAAATACACACGATTTGCCACCGGAACTCGGCGCGTATCGAGTTCATAAAATCAAAACTGCCAGTGGCGCGTACACAGAATTTTTTTCATGTGTAAGGGGTGGGGAGGGGGTTTACAAAAATATGATCTTCGACTTTTCAACTGGATCGCACTCGTTTCGTAGCAGAACATTCTTATATTAATTGTATATAAATCACGAATTTAAAACATTTTTTTTCTAAGGAGATTATAACCACTTAACGGCTCCGTTTGCGCCGCCGAACACTGGTCCTTGTTGTTTACAGCCAAAAAAACGAAACGAAAACATTTGAACGCGTATTTTTTGACGGTTCACAACGTTTCGGGCTTCGTATCGCTTAAGACATATATTTCCCGTAAACGGATTTAATTTTAAGGACACGTATAAATATATTCGTGTTTCGAGCTGTGTATAATAATAGATACGTTTCGCGCGCAAAGTACGCCCGATTCAGACAATTTTCTCACGGCTCAACGAACAACGACGTTTCACAGTTGAACGGAGAATGTCCAACTCGTATAATCGACGTCGGAGAGGAGTCTATATAATATTAATTTACACGAAGGGTTGGCGAGACGCCGGTTTTCTTTTTACGTTTTCAAAAAATATAATTCTTAAAAAAAAAAAACGTCGTTTATTCGAGTCGCCGGGGGAAATACAAGCCAACGATTGCAGTTTTCCGTGAAAATTAGCGAATATTCGTCATCGATCGAACAAACGCAGCCCAGTAGAAAATTTTGTGAATTATTTTTGAAACCCCGTACAGTTAAATTCGAAGAGAATTCGTTAATATTATATGTTCCGTTTTTTCATTATTTTACCGCACTTTTTAGCTTCACGGAGTTACCCGTTGACAACGACGTTTTTAAGACGAAAATCACAGAGTCTTGCCGAAAATCGCTTTATACTCTTCACACGCGCTCGCTATACACGCGTTATAATCGGTTTTCAAACACATTCGTTGTGAAATTACGGTAAAATTCATTGCGCAGTTAAACAGAAACAATTTAAAATTTATTTCTTCGCTCCTTCTCGACATTATTGTCGTGAGCAGTTGTGCGCGCTGGCGTTTTATTCACTCAATATAATCGAACTGAAAAATGAGTACGAAATCGAAAAGATACATTTAGCGACGCTACGACACAAGTAAAAAAAAAAAAAATATTGTCTTTTTCTTATATTATTCATAAATATTGTGTTGCCGACGTCGCTTATTACTCGGATATTTCAGAGTTTTTTCATTACTATAAATTTGTAAGCAATGATGAATCGCAATGCTATTGGATAAAACGCTTATGAGCTTCGGTGTACAATAATTTACGATTTACCTTATATTTAGTTTTCGTATATTAAATTTTAAATTTAAAAATATCTAAGAACGTTAGCGGTTTGAATTTCAAGGATCGATGCCGTTTTCGGAATGCCGTAGAAATACGATCACGGATTTTGGCGAAATCGCGTTTTTAAAAACAAATTTTTTTCGAGAAAATCGAAAAACGAAAAAGTACTTTCTCGGCAAAATTCGCTATCGGAAAATGTGTGCGAAGCGCTTTTACTATAATAGTCGAAAAGATGAGAAAAAAAAAGTAAATAAACATCATTGCAGGTCCAACGGCTATTTTAATTAGTAAATAAATCATTTTTTATACGTGAAACATTATGGTTTCACGATTACTCATTAAAAAAAAATAATAATAATAATAAATCGATAGAACATACTGCAGTCGTGTTGTTGACACGTATATACAATTTGTACGCGACGAATTTATAAATATAAATGAAATAAAAAAATTAAAAACTGGATGAATTTTCCAAAGGCTTTTTCGGCATTTCGAAATTAATATTTTACGTTAGTCGCGACAATTCATTTGAATACGCATTAAACTCTAGCTATTTTTATTATTCATGTATCAGCCGTTTTATTCTGAAACAGTTGTTTTTTTTTTGAACTACGATTTTTTTCCTCCTCCCTAAAGTACAATATGTTTACAATATACATATATTTATATTTCGTAAACGTACGTTGGCGGTAATTAAAACTCCAAGTAAAACGCCACGTTTGAAATTTTTAATTTTTTATTTTCACAACCAAAATATTAAAACTTTTTTCATTATTTAGATATACGAGTATTAATGCGTGTTATGTTCTACTGCAGTCGCGAATTTCAAATGCGTGTGTCATACGCATTATGACGCTCGACAAAAGTTTTTGCTCAGGTCATTTTTCGTATTAATTTTTTGAATTTTTAATCACAAAACACTTGTGATTACCGATTGCAGGTCTTTCTGTATTATTTGTGATCTGTAATTTACAAAAAAGCACTCAATACTCATTGAATGAACAAAAAAATTAAATTATAATTCCGAATATTTACACACAAATCGTAGAGCAGTTTTTAAGCTACGTGAAAATATTTTGTAATTTTTTTTTCTCTCTCTACAATGTACTGTAAAAATTCTTCATAAATTACGGGAACGTTTTATTCATTTCAAATTAAAGAAACGAATATTATTTATAGATCTCGTTTAGAAAAATTTATAATTTTCACGGTAATTAATTAACGTATATAAATATACGTTTAAGTATTAATAGATATTTATTGTATAATCAGAAAAATACAAAACTGATATATGCTTTCAAAAAGAGTAAATTTTAAAATATTAATTAATTAAATTTCGGACAGTTCGTTACGTTGATGCATATTATACTCATTTCGTATGTTTCCGATGCTTTATTATGCGGTTTTTGTTGTTTATACTAGATTAATGTTTTATCGAAAACATAATAATTATCATCTCATTTTTAAAATATTAAATTTTCACCTATACCCACGTTTATATCCAACGTATTAAAAACGTTTTTAGCGCATAGTTTTTACGTTTTTAAGCGCGTATTTTAATTTTTTAGATTCTGAGCGGAGCTATTGTTTTTACAAAGATGGTTTATTTATTTTCTCTATCCTGTGTAGAGATTTTCGACCAGAAGGAGTGCTTCGATCTCTTCGGTCACAGTTTGTTTCCGGCAGCAATTCGCATCTAGTTGGTATTTCTTTCGATTTTCTCAAAAGTACCTAAAAATGTAACTCAAAAACGCTAAAAATGCAATTTCGTCTTAATCGATTGTTGTTTATTTCTTCGTAATTTCGGAACTAATAGTCATAGAAACTTGAAATTTTCATCAAATATGTAACTTTAGACTATATTTATGAGAAAAGTAAGCTCAGAATCGTTTTATCGAATGCAATGACTTATGATTGCTTTTAAATTTAAAATAAAAACAAAACTCTAAAATCTTTATCCAAGTAATTCACTTAAGCGATATCCCCGCAGCTCGTTACCTTTCTTTTTTTGTGTGTGTTATATAAGTAAGAGAGAATAGAAAAAAAAAAGAGTAGCCGATAAAATACTTTCTCGGTTTGTTGCGAAATATCCACTGCGGACGATTGTATTTAACGCAACAACGCCGGTGTATTCATAATGTGCAGCAGCAGCAGAGTTCGGGAATCGAACGGTTAAAATTTCCTTCCATTCAGGTCTCTCTGCAGAGGCAAAACGACGCGTCGTAATATAATATTTATTAATAGGGTTTCGGTAAAATATCCAGTTAAAATTTATTGCGTCTGAGCTTTGCGCATTACAATTATTTCGGTATATATATATATATATATATATATACACAGTCTGCAGGATATTATGGTGTGAATTATCGTCGTTCGTCGTACAATTGGAAATTACATTCGCGCGCAGAGACATTATTGTAAATGTATTTGTAGAACGGCGATGGAAATTGTCTTTTTTTTTTTCATTTTATATACGTGCAAAGGACCAACGTCAACGCGTTTTTATATCGGATTTAATGCGCATAAACGCTAAAACGTATCACACGATAATAATAATAATAAAAAATTATTATTAAGCGTATCTCCGACGCTTTTGTCGGGTGGGGATCTATTGAAGAATCGCCCGACTACTGCCTGGGACGTATTTAGGATTTAAGGTGAAGATTTAACGCAATCCTCGTGCTTACTTTTCCCGCGAAAAAATTGAAATAGAAAATTTTATATAAAAATACACAATCTGTTTTTTTTACTTATACTATATGATCCATTTATTAATGTTTATTATTAGTAATAATTTATTAATTATAATAAAATTACAATGATATGATAATTATTGATTTCTGTTCATCGAATTTCTTGAATTATATTTTATTGCACGTTTAGTGATGGTTATATTTGTTTGGATGTAAAGTATAGATTATTAAGGCGATTATCTGTCTCCCTAGATCAGCGTTTTCCAACCGGTGTGCCGGAAAAATGTCATGATTAATAAAAGTTTTACGCGGCAGTGGCGGTTATAAGGGTCAAGGGAGGGGTGATAGGTGGATCGCCCCCTATGGGATTTGATACTTTTGAATTTAGTGTATCTCTGACCTTACAGCACCGGTTTGTGTCAGGTAAGTTGGTCCAATTATGTTATGGTTATGCGCCATTTTCACCCCCTCCCCTCTTTGAGCATCATGTATAAGGCTGGAATTAGTGTTCGACCGTCTATCACGTTCATTTCATTTCATTGAAATACGCGAAATAATATCATTATCAATAATAATAAAAAAATAAATAATAAAGATTGCATACGCGCGTACGAACGGTCGCTCGGTCAGCGTCAAACTAAACACCCGCATATACCGACATAGCGCGTCAGCCGACCGTAATAAAACGGGAAAAGAAAGTAGTCACCAGATAGCGCTACGACACAACATATAGGGCGTGGCAGAAAAGCGCTTATAAATAGCGGTACGAAACCACAGGACCGCTCAGTGTAATATCGGCGGTCAGGCGTGAACAACGTGTGGTCGACACTGACCGATAATTTATATATAACTTTCTGCCACGCTCTTTACGTTCTGTTCTATTATCGTATGTACGTTGTCGTATATCAACACGCACAAGGTGACGGGATAAAATATTTCCGAATAAATAAAAATATTTCGTTCCAATTAATGAATTATTTTGGGGACACACTTATGGATCGATCGTATCAAAATTGTCGACATCAGTCCGGCAAGTGTTTGCACAGAAATGTGAAATTGTCACGATATAGTAATATAAAACATATTGTGCAACTCAGAAAAATTATACTAATCGTGCTTTCAGTACATGAATATTTATAAGTGACTTTGAACGAAAACGAATGTTACAAGAGAGTGTTTTTTTTTGTTCAAAATCAATAAAGAAATATTGAAATGTAAAATTTTAATTTTAAATATAAGTGTATATTAAAATAATTTAAATTATAAAATTCAACGAGAAGAATATTTTCAAAGACATTTCATAATGAATTAATTTTTTTTTTTTTTAAAAGCCGTACATTTTTTGATCACACACAATTTTTTTTTTACAAAATGACTATGTGAGATATCCTCGAAAGTGTTTTTCTCGTCAAATTCGGTAAAAAGTGTTTAAACTCTTGATTAATCCCAAGCACCGTAATATTTAAAACCCGCGTACCGTAATTTTGCTTTGTTAGGTACAGAAGGAGACAAAAAATACGGTTGTGACGTGTCCCTTTAAATCCGCGAAATACATTTTCTTTTTTTAACATTTTAAGCCCGGCGAATTACGTGTCAGATTATACTATCGTACAGGTACGTCTGTTAAATATTGAGTGACAAATAAAAACGGTTCGTAAAGTAAACTAATGATTATAGATTTATAACTGCAATAACGCGATTTTTTTGTATATATATATATATATATATATATATATATTATGTACAATGATCAGGTATATATTATCTATAATGATTTAAAAAACATAATTATTATAAACCTAATGAACAATCATTTGTAATAATAGATTCGAGATAAAGGCAATAGATTTTCCAATTATCGAATATGTTGCGTGAAGAAAAAAATTGTAATATAATAATATATTTGTATTTGTCTTCGGATGATACTTGACATATGCCGTACTTTATTTGGTAAGTTTTTCGATTTCCTTAGTAGTTTTCTTAAGCGCGGTTAAAAATAAACTAAAGACGCGGGTCTTGCGCAGGAACATCTCATATTTTACGTATTTCTATATAGAATTTAATGTCCTTCCTCACTCGTCTGTATATAACCTTTAGAAAATTTACAACGCGTGATTCAACGTTTTTTGAAAAAAACCATTCCGAGTGTAGATATAGCTCAATACGTTCTCTCACTGGAAAAATAGCGTGTGCATCCGTTTGTGGGGAGTAAAGTATAACGGGTTAATACTTGTCAGAGGGAAATTATTATTTTTTTTTTTGTATATTTTTAATAAAGAGGCCGTTTTTATAGGAGCAGCAGATGCTGGGAAAAACTCTGATGCCCGCGGGCTGTTCGAGCCGGTCACGGCGGATGGACGCGGTCCGGGAGACGACGCG
Source organism: Slavum lentiscoides (assembly GCA_032441835.1). Classification (NCBI taxonomy): domain Eukaryota; kingdom Metazoa; phylum Arthropoda; class Insecta; order Hemiptera; family Aphididae; genus Slavum; species Slavum lentiscoides. Next base: position 109,785 of record CM063721.1, on the reverse strand, counting down.
GCGGGAGACACCCGCGGGAATCGTTTCCGTCCCTTCAAAATCACAGGACGATCGCGCGGCTAAAAGGGATTCGGGAGTCGGGCGGCAAAGGATAACTGGCGCGCGCACGCATTTACGTGGACATCCGTACAGACACGTTACAGGACAAGGGCTGGGAAAGGGGAGAAATAATATTATTCGGCGGAGCCGTTTAAACGCGATATTGTTATCGTCGTCGTCGTCGTCGTCGTGTAATTACGACGCCGGAAACGTTCCGGAAGTGCCGCCGGCAGGCTTCGGGATCGCGACCTTCCCCTCTCCTTCTCCTTCGACACGCGCACGACCCTAATCCGGAAACACGCGAATTGTATTCATACGCGTATTGTATATATATATATGTTTGTATGATATATGTACAAGGTGACCACCACCACCACGGTCTAGGTGTATTTACATTTTGAACGTGACCGCATGCGCACTGGATGTGGGGAAGTGGAGTTTTGGCTTTGGGACGGGTGAAGCGATGAGGAGGAGAAATTGCGACTCCCTCCGGCCTTTTATTATAGTGACTATTATTATTTACATCATCTGCACATTATAATCCGATAATAAATTGTACGGCGAAACCGGCTACCTTTTTTTTTTTTTTAAACGACTCTGAGGAATGTATTGGATGTCTGTAGCAAAAAAAAAAAAATTCTACCAGGAGTATCTAGTAGTCGGTGTACATTAGAGAGGTGATTTTCGCGATCAGTCATTGCGATTGATTGTGTGATTTCGTCGAAATCGATTATCGTTATTTCTTCGTCATTTTCAAACTAACGGACATGGGAAACTACTTGAAATATTCACCAAATGTATAACTTTATATAATATTATATTAGGGAAAAAATTACTTTCATTTTTGAGCTATTTATAGCAATTATAGATTTTCATGTATTTAATTCATAAAAAAGTGGTCATTTTTGATTTTAAATCTTAAAAAATTTTAATACAAGTCAGACGTACGTGTTACTTCAGTTATATATTAGAAAATTACACGTTATTTCATTTGTTTACATGTAATAATATAACACGCCGAAACTCCGGTCGGAATCGTATAGTATCCAATGTAATTCGATTTATTCGTCGTTTTCAAATCTATAGTAATAACAAAACTCTAAAATCTTCATCCAATTATAATTCACTTGAGCGACATCAACAACGACCCCGCGGCTTCCTACATTTTTTCCTCTTTAAATTAGTTGGAACAATCAAACCCGCTTGCACTGACGTGGATGTGCATACCCTCCTGGCCAGAGCCGGTAACTGTCAGTCACAAAACGGAACAGCTCGCGAGAATGGATTTGGACGGAACGCGAAACACGTTTCTCGGGTTTGAACTGATTTCGTCGATTCGTATGGAAATGCGTGTCTGGTGAGGACGACGGGTCGCTGGCTAAGACGACATCGTTGAACGGACGTTACTTTCAACACGCGATTTTCGCTAACGAAAATGAATGAGTACCTCGGGAAGAAAGAAGAAATTATCACGGAAATCTTGACAATTGCATTAGTTCCGTTTCAAAAATCACGAATATTTGGCCATTTTAATGTGTTTATAGTAAATATAATTATTTGTAAACAATTTTGTTGAAATCCCGTAGAATTTTCAAAATTAAACCTATTAAGGTAATGAAAAAATTACCGTTTTGTAAACTCCGCAATCTACAGTTGAAATCGACGATCTTATATTCTTATCTTAAAAATAGAAAATTTCTAAGACCAATACGTCGCAGCAAACGTGGCCGTACACGTAATAATAATAATAAACGGGTTTATGTGTTCGAATTTGACGCGAAACGTATATAGTTTTAGTTGGTCGTCTCCCCTCGGTTTGCCACTGTTTGCTTTTTGGCCCCGCGAATTGCGAATTTCGTTTCGCAAATATCTTCGCATAATTTTAGAGACGCTACGACGACGTCTCCTTGCCCATCGTTCAACAAATTTACTCCTCGTCCAAGTATATATTTACTCAAAAGCGCGGTATATATATATAGCGTACAGTATGTTAAATCGCGTTTGTTTCATAAATCTCGAGAAATTCGCATTTAACTCGCTCTAACGTCACGCGATATAATCGAGTAGTAATCAAGTCCTTCGTTCATAAATATATCAATGTTTAAAGGGACGAGTTGAATTTTAGAAAAAACGCGCCCCCCGGCCGATATATCCACTTGAATTTTACAAGAACAATGTAAGTTATTGAAAGTGTCTATAGCGGATAAATAAATTAAACGAATGCATTTCTTTTTTTGTCGAAAAATTGCGCGCAGAACAGGCCGCCGAATTCGTAGACCGATTTTAAACGATATCACCCGAGTCGTGGCGAATTTATAACACTTTTTCGGAATACATTATGTAAATCTGCAAATGTATAAAGGAAGAATTTGGATGAGACGCATTGCCGGTGATGTAAATTAGTCTTGATAATATATTATTTGTATTTTACGTTATACATTATTGTTATGTATTAGTAAACGATTGAAATTGACGTTAATTAAAGACACAAATTGTTGCGTATAAATTTACTTTAATTTTTTTTTAAAAAAATAGCTTTTCAAAAATGTTCGATTCTGTAATGTGTTGTTTGGCCGAATAAACCGTTTGATTGGGCCAATGTGAATTTGACGCTTTTCGCTTCTGAAATAATCGTGTAAAACAGTAGGTAACAGAAAAACAGTAATCGATCAATTTGCTCCTTCTTCTCGCGTCCGATTACAATAGTACGCCAATTAGACAGTAATTATATTACAAATACAATATGAAATCAAATCACATGTCGGTGTAACGTTCTGTATTTATCATATTCCATCCGGTAAATCGTTAGTCATAACCAGATCTGTTCTTTTGTGCATATTGTATACGACGGGGTAAGGCTAAAATAACCTAAACGTTTTAAGTGTACCGTCTCGTCACAGTAAACCGATTTTAACTTAAAATTCGACGTGAAAATAGTTTCGTTGTTGATTGCATCGAATTAAAAGTGTTTTCGATTTTTTTTTCTCGACCCATTTGACAATAATGTATTTCAAAACTCGTTCGCTGTTATCGAGTTCATTTGCATTAATAATAACAAAGTGCATTACGCGTATATGAAGTTATTCATGGCAAAGTTTCGAAAAACATCTTTGAAATTTTAATCCGTATATGAACAATATTTAAATTATTTGTACATTCTGGATTTCAAAAGTTTTTTTTTAATTGTATTTCGTTATTAACCTACACATAACGCGTAATTAACAAATGCAAAAAAAAAAATTTTAAATTTTAAATTAACTGTAGTTCACGCAATATACGCTATAAATATTAATCAATGGCCAGTTTCCATGAAGTTTTTTCGTCTGATTTATTTTTGTAAAGTACATAAAAGGATTTATACACATTTCATGGATATTATCTCGAAAAAGTCGTTCGACGTTTTGCGCGAGGCGAAAATTGAAGCCTTTAAAATTTGAGCTCGGCTCGCGTTTAACTGTAAAATGTTTTCATTTAAAACTTTTATAATAATTGCGTTAAAAACGTCACTTTTAGTGTAATAAAATAAATATAAATTTGCCTCCTTCGCGGTGACATGCCTAACTTAGGACATCTTCTGTGGATGAGATATTGTCACTATCCGAATATTGATTATTATCTTTTCACTGTTTGTAACGAGATTTTAGGAGCATAAAACATTTTTTTTTTGACCACCAAGAACCGAAAGAGACTGTTGAAAAATGGCTAAACGAAGTGGAGCGTGAAGTCTTCAAGTATACACAAAAGCTGCCGTCGAGTGCATCGATCTGAATGGCGGTTATGTAGAAAATTTATTTCTATACACCTACTTGTTGTACGAACCATGTGAATTTCACGAAAATATGTTCGCTTTACGATTTAAAAAAAAAAAAAAACGTTATAACTAGATTACTGATTTACATGTTTTTAAAATCCTAAACATTTTTATGCTCTATACTTTCATCAAAAAATAAACTTTTATATGCACAAATATATATATATTTTTTTTTTAAATATATATGATGTTTCATGAAAAGTATTAAATACTGAAAAAAAAAACGAATGAAAGTAAAAATATTTATAAAAACTATATAAGATAATTAAATTTATCCTAATATTTATAAAAATTACTTAATCTATAACTGTTGTCACAGTATATTTAGGTATATTTTTCACTCTATTAAGAGTACACGGAAAAAATAAAGAAATTATAAATGATATAGGTAAATAATATATTATGCGATAAAAGCGATATTCAGTATAATGAGCTAAAAATCATAATAACGTGTTTAAAAATAAATATATTAATTTACTAAATAATATTAATATATCGCGTTGAAGTTGAAGGGTAAACTTCAAGCGATCTAATCATGTGAACAGAAACTGACGGAGGACACAATTTTTTCGAATTTTTTTTTTATAAACCGTTTTTTGTGAAATATTCGAATTAAACCTTAAAAAGTATCCCTGAAACGTATCATTTTGCACAAAATATTCTCTAACCTTCAAATATGCTTTTTCGTGCGCTTAAAATTTTTGTATATCGGTTCATATAGGAAAATCAGTTGGTCGAGAAAGCTCATCCGATTGTGGCTGCATACTCTCAGTAAAAAATATGTAAAAACATAAAAATCCGGTGCCTAGTTGTAACCTTTGCGGACGACCCTCGTACGCCATATTATAATATTTACACGCGAGTGTACAGCTGGAATTTCAAACTGTTTATCGAAAATGTGATATGAATATTGTAATTTAGGATTACACGATCGAGCAGCGTTAAATCCGAACACATTTTCAGTCATTTTTCGTTTCATAAAATTTTTAGAAGCGTAAAACGTTAAAAGTAAAATATGTTTACATACATATAAGGGCGTACTTTACTCTAATTGAATACTTTAAATCGAAGACCTTCTCTGAAGGCACAAAAACACGTATCTATACGGTGATAGTAAGACCCACAATTACATACGGATGTGGAGTATGGCCAACGACATCACGAGTCGAACAAAAACCAAGGACCATCGAAAACAACGTATTAAGAACAATATGTGGACCCGTATATGATGATGTAGCCAACTGATGGCGTAGAAGGAAAAATAAAGAGATAAGGGAAATGGCAAAAATACCCGTGATAGATAATAAGCTACATAAAAGGACAAAGGCTAAAATGGGTAAACGGAGAGAAGCAACAAGCAAAGCCAAAGCAACCATGGATTGGCAACAAGAAGGGAAAAGACCAGGGGGGAGGCCAAAAAAGCGCTGGATAGATGGGGTAAAACAAGACCTAGAGAGATTGGAAATTACAAACTGGGAAGAGTTGGTCCAGGATCGTGGAAGTTGGAGAGCATTGACAGTGGCGACGAAAACTCTAACAGAGTCACGAAGCCATATGATACGATGATGTATACATAAGATGAGAACCGATATACGTAACGTCTATTGAATTTTACTGTAAGACCTAAAATAGCAGTAATTTATGGTTCTAATTTAAAAAAAAAATAAGAATTAGTCGTTGATTTCGTACAAAATTGATTGATGTTTACGAATTAATCGCTTTCGCGTTTAGTGGTCGCTATTGAATAAAATCATATTATTCGCGTTAAAAAAAAAAAAGCTAAAAAATCGTTTATAAATTTTAATTTTATAAAATCAGCCGAGCGTTTATAATATCATTGCATTTTTATACGAACTCCGCGTACGGGGGGGGGCACCACTCTGCGGTTACAGCGGTTTACGACGGTCACGCGTCGACGGGGTTTTCTGCGACTTCCGCGGAAGACGTGTTGACGTGAACGGAACCTGTGAAACGCGAGAGGAGAATACGACCGATGTCGATGACACCGTATTATGCAATACAATATACGTGTACGGTATATACCATTATTATGGTAATCGCGGTAGTGTTGTAACGTGGTTGAATAAACAGCCGCCGCCGAATAAACGAATAAAGTTTTTATGAACTCGGCCGGGCGTGGGGTAGGTAGGTAGGCGCGACACGCTGCAGCGTGTGATCGTCTCGCGCGGCGTTTTTCACAATAGAGACGGACGGGAATTTATTTGTTGTTTTTTGACGTTTGCAAAAATTACGTGTCATCGGCAAATCGAAATGATTTATATACACACGCGTGCACGACGGAATAATAATAATAATAATAATCGTTGAATCGCGATGTGAAATACAAGGGGTAAAAAAATTATATTAAAAAAAAAGATGAATAATTTAATATGATAAAAATAAATTGTTATATTATCGATTAATGCGCGGAGTAGTAGTAGTAGTCATGAGTGGCGACAGATTATAAAGAACGCTGCACTGAAATCGAATGTATTTATACACATATTTTTTTATATTCGAATATGATTTTCTAAATAGTTTTCAAAAAAAAAAAAAAATGGGAATATTCATTTTCAATGCACTTACTCTTTTATCGGAAAAATATTAATATTTTTTTTATTAGAAATATCGAGAATTCTTATAACGAATTGTCGACAAGGAATACCAACAACATTTATGGTAAAAAAATAATAATACGTTTTATGTTTTTGTATAACGACTAATTTTTAATTTTTAAACGATATCGCCACGAACAAGAAAAATTATTGTGAAAATAATATTGGTTATATAATATAATCGTTTAATATATTATGATAAAAGATTAATATATGGACAAATTATCACGATAAAAACTCGGCTTGCGGGTCTTGTAATTTTTTTTTGATAACTTCGTTATCATCGTCGAACAGTAGATATACACGCTTTGGACGATTTAGACAACGTAGAACACGCTGAATACTGAAGTATATATTTTGAGAAACGCGAATAGACTTGTAGGAACTGTGAATAATCCCGTTAACAACGATTGGAACACTTAATCGAATAAATATTTTAAGTATTTCGTGTATACCCGTTTATATTCGAATGCGAGTGTCATCCCGAATACAGAATAAGAGTAGTATTATTCACAAGTCCGACAAAAGAGCGTTTTAAATCGGGGCTTATTTTAACGGGCGTACACATTCTATAAACGTTAAATTCTAAATGAAAAGCTGTAACTAGTGTACGCGGAACGTACTGCAGTTGTTACTTACACAAGTATTTATTACAGTACGCGCGAATAATCGCTTTTATCCTTTTCCTTTTTTTTTTTTTTACAACGACTACTCGCAATTACAGCCGATAGATTAAATTTATGTGAGAATCTAACGGCGAAACGAACGAAATTTGTTTTCATTCGATAATTATATATTAATGTACTTATATATAGTCATTCGGCTATACGTATATATGGGCTTCCAACACCAAGTGTAAATGACAATTGTAGGTTTAGGCCGTTTTGGTAAGAAATTTCGTTCGTATTTTTTTTTCGATAACAATATATCTGTTGATGAGGAATTTTTGTTTTTTAGCGGTTTGGCTTCGAAGCGATGAAAATTTAAAGTTGCCGTTCATAGAAAAAAAAAACGGTTTCAAACGAAAAATATTGTAACGTACAAAACCATAAGAGGTCGCTTGGTTGTCTTCGAGCCACACGAGCCGTCGCTGATAATATTATTCAAATACAAAATATATCTGTTAGGTCGCCGGAAATCGTTTTTCACTCACTCCTCGCTCGACCTTTCATCGATTTTCTCGTTTATTTTCGCTGTTATTCGGGTGTAAGCTAATTACAATTATTTTGTACTCTAAATACAGTGATGGAGTATAATATCGTCTCCGTCTCAAGCCGGTCACACGACGCACGCGAATAACACTTTTTTTTTTCACTGCGCACTATTACGATACGTTATAAAATATTTAAAAGTGGCGGTAAAATCAAAGAACTTGTAAACCTTTTTTGTCCGTTATTCGTAACGTCCTTGAAATTTACAACGTCTCCGTTGTTAAGAGGTGTCCGTTGACAACAGGATATTATTACCGTATAGCAGGGGTCACGCGCCTTATATAATATTTAAATACATTTGAATGGGGGAAGGGGGGACTCACGTATGACGGTCAAGTTGACTTTGTAATTTCGCGTGGGCGACATTTTGAAATCGACCCGGCACTTGTACACGGCCGCGTCCTTGTCGCCGACGTTCTTTATGATCAGCACCGCGGGTTTTGGTGACACGCGGAAGTGAGCTCTGTCCTCTAACGTCTTCGTGTCCACCCAGTGCGATCCGACGGGCCCGGACTTTTGGTCGTCCGGAGTTTTCGACGCCGACGTCCCGGGGGGACCGTTGCGTCTGGCGTCGTAGCTGAAACAAGTAAAGTTCGAGCATTACACGCTGTTTATATAATACAAAATGGACGGAGAACTTATGAATTAATATTCGTAATTAATAATAATAATTTTAAAAATTTACGAATAAATTGTATTGCGAAAACGCGAAACAATTGTTTATTGCGGTTTCGACGAAAAGCTATGACCGAGAGCGAAAGGGAGTACTGCAATACGAAGAGAATTATGATTATTACAGTACAAGAGAACATTTTAAATTTTCACTTTTTTTTGTTGTCATTTTCTTTTTCACATTTCACTAGCGCTTGACGATAACACCGCGCATCATACACAACGAATTTACATTTTTCGATTTTACTCGATGGTTTTGAGACAAGGTTTTAAGGAGCGAAAAATGGACCCGATGACTGCAATATGTCGCGTATAAATAAGTATTTAATCGTTTTTAAATTTCCTGTTGTTTTTGTGCTTCTGACAATACCGGTTGGGCCGGAACGCGGGTTTTCGGGAAATCATTTGAAATTATCTTCGATGTACACTGTTCGGAACTAGTTTTTCGGGTGTTCCGATCTCCGCTAGTGGTGACAAAAGCCATAGAGAAATATACAAATTGACATTATAGCTGAATTTAATATTCCGTTTGATATTTACCGTCGATCAACTACTAAAACTGTGGGAGCCCACTCAGCCCTTACGACCTTAGATCCTGCAGCGTAAGAGCGTATTAACACTGACAGGCTAGTCATGTATTTCTTTTTTAATTGAAATTCTCTCAATGTTCGATCGGCGATTGAAAATTTTCACAAATATTTTCAAGTCACGCCGTCGACACGGAAGTGTCATATGATACACATAGACACACGGAACCGAATTTCCGATTTCTTCGCACTACGTATAACTTCCCGGAGCCCCGGGAACGTATTTCGACGGCGGTTGAACCCTCGAGCGGTTCAAACGATTCTCCTTACTCGAAGTTCGAGCCTCGAACCTTTATGATATTAACATAAACGATTCATCACGAGACGGTGCGGATGCTGCTATTATTATATCTATTACGGGGAGACGGGTGAAGTAGAAGAAGTATGAGATACGGTGTACGTCTGTATAATGGATTTCCTATCGCGTTTGAACGTGCACCGCGGTAAATAATAGGGCGAGTAATAATATTATCGCACAGCTCTTGCTGCTACGACCAGAGAGACGTCGTATCGAGGATTCCGCTTGCCTAAAGACTCAATGCCTCCTCTTTGTACTCTTCTTCTTACCAAAAAAAAAAAAAATATATGAAAAACCGCGGCACGATCAGCTGTTCTATTGATATTGTACGAACGATTATTTGTAACGCAATAATATTTTAGATTATCGATTTTTCCTCACAGGTTTCTCGAAATATGTTTTTAATGGTTTCAACTGACTCTGTGCCAAAGTACACAGATCGTTATAGATTATCATGGTTTTATATAGGTATGTCTTAGCTCCTTTAATGTGCCACTAAAAGATCTTTCTCGGTACTGTTTAGAAATTGGAAAGCATAAAAAAGAAAAAATTCGATCGATTTTATTCTTAAAATCGCTGTTTAAGAAAATCTAAATTATTTTTTGTTCCATTTTATAAAAACAACTATAGTTCCGCTTCATTTTTTTCTAGAGCTTTATCATTAGCCAACCTCATTATACTGATCATGTAGATTTTTTTTTTTCGTGTCACGAAATATACTTAAACAAAGTGTATATTCAGCTTCGAGTCTATAAGTTGTTATTTGAATCTATACTATTGATAGTTATGTTTATTTTTCATGTTAATCGTTATTCATTATTAGTATTATTTTTTTATTGTCTATTTTGCATACTATTATCATTTCTCTTTCTATTCTCAATATTGTTTTTTCTTATTTTAGCTTTAGTCTTATATGTTATACTTATTACTTCTGATATTTTGTTTAAGTTAAGAATTTACTGTACTATTACTTATACAGGGTTTTGACCCGTTTACAATAAATAAATAAATTTGTAACTGTGTACGAAACTGGACCATCAACGGAAGGCCGATTTTCAAATTTATATATAAACGTATCCAATTTTTTTTGTTTTGTTTTGTAAAAAGTTCTTTATAAATACTGATGATGTACTTCAAACGCAAATTATTTTTAATTATTAAGTCGTTCCCCCCAATAAGAGAGGTCGCACGAAAATATTTTAATTCCGGTGGACTACGAAAAAAATGTAAAACGCGCAAGTACAAGAGGAAAACGGTGAAAAGGCTATATGCATCACATAAAAATAAAGTGTTCAAGTAGTACACTTTATAATAAATAATAGAATTATAAGCGTGTCTATATACTCCACACGATACGATTTAATTTTAATAAAAAATTATTAAATATATTTTTATAGTTTCGACACGCGCGTACATTATATATTGTTACGATGACTGGAGTAACAGTCGGTGAAACGAGCGTCGTCGTGGTTCGGAAGAAAACCAGCGGTTTTTTTTGCCGAACAAGCGCACGAGGCGGTTGTTATGAAAAAAAAATATAGAAACACAACGGCTATAAATTCGATAACTGTATAAACGGTCATCGTTTTTGTCGATATTATAAGCTCCGAAGCAATATATTATTTTAGTAAAAGCATTATTGTGTTCACACGCATCGCGGTGCCATTAATATACGTGTAATTATAATAAATATTAGAACGCGATTGAAGCGAATTTCTGAAGGCGAACGTTTGTTTTTTTTTTTTTCATTAATTATTAATAATTACTCGTGTGAAACGAACAATAATTGAAAACCAATAACGAGACAATTCCGCAAAAACAATTTACCGGAGACGCAAAAACATTTTTTTTTTACGATATATTTAACGTTTAGGTTTTATTTTATTATTTATAAATATTCGTTTAATACAATAAACACGTAAATTAGAAAATGTTAGTTTATCATTACAATAAATACGTATACGTCAGGTTCTACGATTTTACTGGCGGTTACCTGCTCCGACTGGCGATTTATAAGAGTAGAGTTACAATATACAATTGGAATGATAATATTGACGAAAAAATTTTTTTTAAAAAACCTTAATTACTAAATGTATTTTTTTTACAAAACAAAAACATATATCTGATAACAACGAAAACATCACCACAGATTAGATCAGTGGTTCTCAACCTTTTTTGTGTGACGACACCCGAATTTAGATCCGTAAAAATGGCGACACACTTTAATGGATATTTGAAAACTTAACAAATATATACGTATGTAAAATATTACATTTATATGTTACGATTTTATTAAAAAATAAATAAATAAAAAAATTATAAATTTACATAATTAAAATTCAAACAGTTTAAGGTAGGTATTAAAATTAAAAAAATTATTAGTTTATAAAAGTAAATCGGTGTGTAAAGTATAAACAACTATGAATAAAAAATTTATTTGGCGACACACCGGTTGAGAACCAATGGATTAGATGAATACAGATGGATCACTCCCCTTCCGCGCGAGAACAGAAGAGTTGCGAATACGCTCTTCCGATTGGTGGACACAAACCAATGTAGGTACACACAACGATAAAAATTATTGTGCTGATATCATACGATATTATTGTACAACTCCTATATTACGTTAAATAATAATGGTTATCACATAATGATAAAAACGTAATCAAGTCAAGAAACGTCAACAATTTTCTTAATAACATTTAACTTAATTGGTCAAAATCCAGTATAATTTTTTTTAATGTCCTCTTTCCTATCACGTTAGGTGTGTATTTTTTTATATTAATTTATTCGCTTGAATTCTGTATTTTTTTGCGTATTTTCAGGGGGGAGAGTTTTAAATTTTAAGTACGTAATTGTGCTATCATGCTGTAACATTTTGTTTACATCGCGAGTAATCCATCTGTATTTTTTTCTCGACATTTATGCACAATATGTAAAAATGAATTTGTCCACAATTTGGACGTATCTGCACCGTTGTTGTCTTTAATATGTCGTTATAATATTGTAAAAAATCGTCCGATTTTCTATACCTGTAAATGGGTTTCGTCTGTCCTTGTTTCACCCAAATGACCAAAGTGACACGATCGTTTGGTGTCGGCGGAGTCGTGTTGCATGGCAAATACGCTGCTAAACCTGCCACGGCTTCCACGTTTGTACTGATTACTGAAATACACAAACAAAAAAAAAAATTTATTATAATTTTTTTTTATCACTTCGTGAGAAAATAAGTTCGATATACTCGCGGGCAATGAACTATGAGCGACGAAATATTTTTAAAACTAAATTGAGAATAATAAGAAAATAAACTCCGAACCTACCAATATTTATCAAAAATAAAAATACGAAAATCTTTTTTTTTTTTAATTTTCTCAAAAAATTGAATATAATTATAACGAGAAGTCAAAACTAATATACGATATTGTAATTATTTGTTATATATTGACAAATCGTCTAGTTATCCGGCTATGATTTAAAATCACAGATTTGCTGAAGACCGTCGAATATATTCGTGAAGTATTAAAGTCGTGGGCAAAAATATATATGGTATTCGATTGAGCTAAATAATTTTAAAAATTCCCAAAACAAATAACACGTTAAATTGAAAAAGTAAAAACGAATTCGTATCGGGTATGTCGTGTACAATTTATTTTCATTGATTTATACCTAAAAGCGTGACGAAATTAAGGCTACTATTAGAATTGTCTCATTTGAAATATGACAATATATATTATGTTAATATATTCTATACAGAACGTAATTAAGAGCGTATCGGAACGCGCACGTTGAATGAAAGCCGGAGCGATCCCCCAGGCGGCTAATAACTACTCTGTCATTGGCCGTTGTTCCCCCGCCCAGGCGGATAATAACCGCTCTGTCATTGGCCGTTGCTGTCGGTAGCAGTCGGCTCACCGACGGTTTCCGCCAATCGGAGTACCGATAGAACGTCGCCTGCGCGAAATGAACCGATTTTCGTCCGCCGCCCGGTATACTGCTCTTAAAATGAATAGCATATAGAGAACGTTGGGAACAGAAATTTTATGTTTTCGCTAAACAATTGTAAAATGAGGCGGTTTAATTGTTGAAAATTTACCGATTTACTAAACGGCCACTTTGTGACAAATTTTTCAAACACTGTACAACGCGGTGAACAACGACGTTCGGGAATCGAACGATCGGATCCAAACGATATTTTCTGCTCGTCGTTTTCCACAAGAAATATTTACATTTTTTCGCAGGGGGAGGACGGGCGAGGAAGGGAGAAATCGAAAAGTTCGGTTTTTCGTACGATTTCGTCGGAATATTTCGGAGACTGACGTAGTGATTTTAAAAAAAAAAAACGTAAAAATAATAACTCGTACAACGGCCATTTTAAACGTTTCGGTAATTAGATTTTTTTATTAAAATATATTTTACCGCGAACCGAGGCCGGTGATTTTTGGGGTAAAAAAAAAAAATAAATAAATAAATAAAACGAACCCGGGAAATCGATTACCGTCCGCTGACGTCGTCGTTCCGATTCGCCACAAGGCGGGGAGAGGACGACGAGGTAATAATAATATTTCCGTTTCGGCGAAGTGTATTATTTTCGCTGCGCGAAACCGGGAGTAACACTGGGGTGAAAAAAAAAGTCTCGGTTAAAATAAGACAAAAAAAAAAATATTTAAGAGAAGCGAAAAAAAAACCGCCTTAAACACGAATTCGTTTTAATAAACGAAAAAACGTTTCGTATTTTCATTTTTTTTTTCTTGCTCCTCTTCGCCCGGCGGTTAGGACGAAACCGCGGTTTTCGACGTTTTTCCCTCGCGCCCAAAGTGCCGTCATGATGAGAGTTCCCGGCTGCTGCAGCACACCCGGCCGTCTTAACCGCGCGCGCGCTCGGTCGTTTGATTAATAGACCGACTTTTCCCCGATAGACAGCCCCCTCCCCGGACCCCCGGTACGCATATCGGCTTTTCACTGGAGTCGGTGAAGTCGTTCTTCTTGTCTTCAATTCGATTTTATTTTTATGCCCGTTATACGCCGAAAACACACACACTAAATAAAGACCGACGAGCATTCCTCCCCAATTTTTACGGGTTTTCGGAAATATTCGACTTTATATAACGTTACAGTCGGCTTGGCCCAGTGGCCTTATATGAGAGGCGGGGCTGGGGGGTTCGACGGATGGATACCACTAGGATTTTAACGGTGTTGCAGTTTTCTGTGATTTCATAGAATAATTTATTAAGAGGACGGTACAAATATCTGAAATAAGAGACTAAAAACTGGTTTACGCGAACATAAAACACCGGGGCTACAATCAAAATAAAATTAACGAATTTTTGGTACCGCGCAGAAGAGAACCTAATCTATGTATTATTATTTTATTTTTTTTTTATAAAGTCATTTTAAATTAAGTAATCGACTTTTATGATTCGTGTGGTTTTTTTTTTTACGCGTATAATACAAAATCGAAACAAGTCATGAAAAAAACGCTACGACACAGATCGAGTTCTACGTATATAGTTCCAAAATACGGTGTTTTCATTTTGATTTGTAGCCCCGGTGTTTTATGTTGGCGCAAACTAGTTTTTTTACACAAAGTTACGGTAAATTGCGCGTGTGTTTTTCTTTCAGTATAGCGTCTTCGTAATAGAGTAATAAAAATAACCGAAAATTTCGAAAATACTTGTAAAATTATTGGCGAGTCCGTGTTTTACGACGAATTCCCCTGTTTTTCCCCCCAAAAAAAAAATATAAACGAAATACTGAAAATTTCGTGTTTTCGCGAGTGTCTTCGAAATTAATCACTAGATCTACTAGAAATGTTATAATACATTTTATGTGACATTTGAGCGATTTCAACGTTTTGTGTTTTAATCGAAGCGTATAACACGTAAAATATATTACGTTTCTATTAACGACCTAAACGCGTTTAATTAAAAAAATCTACTCGAATTTTTTTTTTTTTTAAATCTTTTTTGCCGAAAAATTCAGCGTCCGCTACTCTAATCACTCGATCGGCCTGAGTAAGCGAAAATTTTTATTTTTTTTTAAAAATAAAAATCGTATAATCGCATTGGCATTATTTGTTAGGAAAATCGCGGAATCGTAACATTTTCATAAGACGCGTAACGAATGAACAACGTTTACATAATACGCCAAACGCATTATATATATATTTATGGTTTCACCAACTATTGTCAAACAAACTCTAACACCGTGTTGGTTAACTAAATTTGTTTGAATTTAACATCTGGTAAAATCATATAAGTTTCACCGTCGCATTATTATTGTTAACGTGTATTTGTATCGAGTTAACAAAATGTTAGTTGGGTTACCGAAACGGTTACCTCGATTCTAACGTTCTCATTGGTTACACCAAGAAATGTGATAACTGATAAGTGATAATATTAAAAATAGGCGATTATAATCCAATTCACTGTAGTGGATCTATTGCATTTTAAAAAGCCGATTACATTTTAACAATCTGATTTCGGGCGATTGACTTAACAACGCGTGTTAAGCGGACGTTCTATACCTGACTCAGTTGTCTTTGTCTGACACACACGTAACATGGTAAAATCTGGTTTCGTATTTCCAATATTGTGAGTAACTGGCTAATTTTTGTACATGATGACCTACGATATTGATTAATAAAAATAACATAATCTATGTCGTGTAGGAATTATTTTTTCGATAAATTGTATTTTTAGTTTTTTACGAGTGCATAAATAACGTGATAATCAATTTATAAATATTTTGTTTAAAATTTAATTGATCGAATAAGTAATTCCAACGTGTCATAGATTATGCTATTTTTATTAATTAATATCATAGGTCATCGTGTCCAAAAATTAGCCAATTACTCACAATATTGGAAATACGAAACCAGATTTTACTGTGTCATGTGTGTGTCAGACAAAGACAACTGAGTCAGGTAGAACTTAAGGCTAACGGATCTCGGTGAAACGTAATTTTCACCGAATAATCGTTAAATATAATATTAACAAAGAGTTAAATCGTTAACGAATGTTGGTGAAATAATTAAATAGGATTCGTATCGCTTTAAACGACTTTTTTTTGCATATATTATTAAACGTAAACAATTGAGCATTTTTTTGGTACTTTAACAAAACTTATCATCATATATATATTACTTCTAAATATTCAACGTCTCTTTTTCCCGACGAATATTCAATAATCCGCACACCAAACGATGCGTTTCTGTTTCCGCTTCTGACATCGTTCAATCGTTAAAATGCCCTATTTCGTTAAAAATTACGTTTAAATGAAACGAGAATTCACCATTGGCCGACGTCTCTAATGAATACGCAACTCGCGAACACCGGGGGCGAACGCAGCTGACAAACACGTTTTTGCCAATATAACAACGGAAAACGACTGCAGGACGTAGGAAATAATCCCTTCTTAAAATTATACCGTAAACTAAAAACTCCTGTTCTTCGGCGACTTTTAACTTCCGACGTTGTATACACCAAGTTCTGTGCGTACAAAAATTAATCACTGCAGGCCCACCGATTTTTTGGAACAGCCACGCACACAGTCCGCTACCTGCAGGTGACGACGATTATTTCCGTTTTCGTATGATAACGACGGTTCTTAATAAGAATAATTTCGGTCCGGATCAGCGGGTGTCCCAGTTTTGGAGTCGGGATCACTATACGAATCATGCTTATACATTATATTAACGCCTATACGCTGGTACGGATGCTGTTTTGGCACAGACGAAGCCTTTGGTCGCATGCAATATATATATATATATATATACGAAATGCGTCCACCATCACACGTTTCGCATTTACAAAAACAATTGACCACACGCGTTATTGCCTGTGCACTGTGCAGCCCAGCGTAATGGAAGCGACACGTTCAACGCCGGCTGTGGAGATTATTATTATACCGCCCGGGAGATGTGTGCGCGAAATTGCGCGCATTGTCATCACCGCCGAGACGAATATAGATGGACTAGGCGAGAGAAACACAGAAACGACGAAACAACTGTATCGTAACGTCCTGCAGATTGTGTCCTCGGCAAATATTTTTTTGTTCATTACCACAGGAAAATTTCCAGTCTGACGCGGCATAAACGTCAAAAACCGCGTATTTATTATCCCTTATTCGGATTACGCGGGTTTAAAAGGAAAATTATGGAAATCGAGTGAAAAATGTATCGAGTTGACTCGATAGTGTCTGATCCGAAAGTCGATTTTGGAGGGCGGAGGGAAATTATTTTCAAAAGTCGTTTCACTAATTATAGATTCAAAAATCATGTATTTAGTTACCTTTACTGTATTACTATTATACTGATATCGCCACAGAGTAATAGCGAAAAAATTGATAAAATTATACGAAATTTCGTCACTAATATGGTAAATTAATGACAATCGGCCATTTAGTCGTTAGACTTTTTAGGTTTAGTCGGCAAAATACAGAAAAAGCCGATGACCTTTTTTTTTTTTTGGTCTTATTAATTTTTTTCTACTCAATTTTTTGGGGAGGAGGAAATTTCACTCATTCTTTTTTTTTTTTACTAAATAATAATATAATCGAAACGAAATTATCGTGCAATTTTGAAGGGGTCAAATGATTTGATGATAGACATTTGTACGACGCGGGGAAAAAAAAGGTAAATTAGATAAGATTAAATAAACATTACAAACAAGATTTTTAGCATTGATGATATCAAATACAAGTCATAATGAAAGATACCCTGCAAATGTTGTACACATTATTACGAGTTCAGCGACATGTGAATTTTCTCTTTTTCCTATATGTACAGGGGATGAAAAAAAAATAAATTTCTAAATTTGTTGTCGGGGACGTGCTGTACGATTTCAACTAAAATTTTAGCTCTAGTTACGAACCAGCGTGTTTAATAAATAAAATTATTATTAGGTGGGCGCGTTAAAAATTAGTTTAAAAAAAAAAACACTTTTTAACCCCGCGTGCTTTTGTTGTCGTTCTCATCCAAACAATATTTTAACTATAATGCATTGTTCGAACGGTGATTTCAAACGTTCTGTTATTGTTTGGATTTTGTTTCTTTTTTTTTTTCCGTCGGATACGCGCGGAATTCATTAATAATATAGACGCGTTACGACGAACGCTGTCAATCAATAAACAAAATACGCTGCTCGCGTAATTAAATAATGAAATTATACGTTTTTTTAACAATACAACTCGCGGACAATAGTGTACGTAAAATTGAAATGTATTAACGTTGTTATCCTCCCCCGAAAAAACCTTTATGCACAAACGAGTTATCGACAATTTTAACTTTTAAATTGATTTTGGTCTCGTTGTTATCTTTTTCGCGCGAAATTTCTTCGTTACTAAATAATAAATTACCAGCGCGCACTGTGCAGCCGAACAGACTCATCGTTCCTACACTATACAGCAAACTATCCGCAAAGGTGGGCGAGTCAATGGAAAAAAAATTAATTCACCTTACTCAAGACTCAAATTAAATTCCGTTAGTTGAAATTTAACCAAATTATAAAGTTAAAATCAAAAAAAAAAAGGAGTATCTACACTGCGTGCAGATACGCCGGTACATGTATATGTCTCATTTATTTTTTATACGTGACAAAAAGTTACCTATAGCTTAGTCCTCGTACCTATAGATATATAGATCGCGCTGCCATCGCCGTTCCAGCTGTGTAACTGGCAACGACGGTATAGAAGTAGGGGGACCTGGCCGGGCGGTGAGTAGAGCCGGGTTCATGACGTCATGGTAACGCTTTCGGTGTCGCATAAATTTATAGATTGGCCCCAGCCATAAGACATATACATGTCAAAAAAATAAAAAACATTAGCTCGGTTAGAAAAAAAGTTTTTCTGATTTTTTAAGTTAACAATTAGGACACGGATTTCGTGATTTTTTTTTATTAAAAATACACTTTTCCACTATTTAATGTTTTAATATTAAATATTAGGTAATGCGTAAATAATATTTTTTTTTTTTTTGTATTAAGACGGTTGGTCTTTTCGAGGAA
This sequence comes from Slavum lentiscoides, assembly GCA_032441835.1. Classification (NCBI taxonomy): domain Eukaryota; kingdom Metazoa; phylum Arthropoda; class Insecta; order Hemiptera; family Aphididae; genus Slavum; species Slavum lentiscoides. Next base: position 90,551 of record CM063721.1, on the reverse strand, counting down.
AACAAGAATTACCCCAATAATAGATAAAGTAAAATTAAAATCGAATAATGTATCGTAGTTTAACAGTCGATACAATCACGAATTGGAAACAGAAAAAAAAAAATTAAAACGATCAGTTATGTGGCCAGACGAAATAATGAACGGCTAAAATCAGCGCTTTATTTGCCGACTACGTGTTAACTTAACCGAATTAAAAAAAAAAAACGATTGAAAAGTTAATCCAACGCGATAATTTAAACTCGTCGAATTAATTAGTTAACAAACAGATTAATTAAATAGTCGTGTTAAAAAGTAAAAAAAAAATAAATAAATGGTTAATCCTTTGTCTGTCCGCGACGAGCTCGACTATAACGCTCATATACGAGAGGCGAAAAAAAAAATCCGAGCAGCCTCGCGAGTAATTCGGAGTACATATTATATTTAATTCGATTTAAATAAAAATCCGCAGTAAATACAAATTCGTAGTGATCACGAAATATGGTGTTTACTCGGAATTATATTTTATACGCTCACCAAATATGTGCGTATACAGTTAAACATAATATATTTACCTGTTAAAGAATCGAACGAAAACAATTCGAAGTTTCACTATTTGGATAACGTTTCTATCGCTGTAGTGCAGAACGTTTTCAATGTACAAACACTATAGCTGCGAACGAAATGCAATTTTCGTTTTGTTATTCCGACGGAATATCGAAGCGTGTTGTATTAGAGGAGAAAACGTTAAAAAACATTTCTTTAATAGTCGTTTCACGGAGTAATATATTAAAAATATTGTAGTTTTTTTTTTGTGAAATTTGTGTCTGTTTTTTTTTTTTGTATGACGTCGTCGTGGAGAAGGATTTCAGTGTGTGTGTGTGTGAACAGTGGCAGACACTGTAACGGGGGAAGGGGAAACAAAATAATAACTCTCGAGAGATTTTCCTTCCGATATAGCTACAGCTCGTTTCAACAATATGAAATACAAAATGAGAAGAAATTCGACGACGAGACGTGGCGTTTATGTATTATATATTACACTCGAGTTCTTCGATATTCTTTGTACGAAAACCGGAGAAAAATCGTCTGAGGGTGTCGAGAAAATTCGACAAATTCGAAAACGAACCGTTCTATAAAAACGTCAATATTGTTTGTAATACGTACGAGGGGGGAAAAAGTGTTAATATACTATATTATACGTAGTTTAAATAAACCGAGTAATTCGCTCGGTCGACGGCCGGTTCTCGTTTCGTTTTTAAGACGCGCCGATTTCTAAATTTTTTTTATTTAAAAATGCGAGTTAAATTACCCTCTTCGGTTATTATATTTCGTTAATATAATATATTCTGCGCGTGAAAGATGTAAAAAAAAAAATAAAATTTGACCGTATGTCGACATAAAAAAATTTTGTTTTTTTTTCAAACCTGACAATGACACGGTCGCATTTTGCACCGTTTATATAACCCACTCGTTCATTATCCGAGTGCTAATAAAAATAAAAAAAGTAGGTAGTTAACGTCGGCTTATATGACAACAATAAACTGGACTCGGGTGCCGTTGCACGCGCAAATAGTTTTAAAGTACTTTCAAACAGTGTTATAAATTATTACCAGTTAAACTCCCCGCCCTCGGGACCAAACGGTGTCAAATATAATATATTATTGCGCATTCGTCGATTTATATTAATTCGTTGAACGTTATATATATTGTCGACACTAGGCCGCGTAGTCCACAACAATATGACTTTGCATTACTCCAATTCTCTATCTAAAGAAAACGGTCGTGATGATAACCGTGATGTCCACAAAAGAGTGTAGTGAAGAAGGAATCCGAAAAGACTTACTCGAGGAATTCCGTATCGGATGTATTGATGGTTTTAATATTTATTAATCGAATGAAAACTTAAATTTGGTTGTTATTTTTTTCAATACGGAAGACTTAAAAAAGTTTAGCTATATGCTCGGGAAAGAACGAAATAACACTTGAAATAAAACTCTACAAAAAAAATCAGATATAAAGAGTTATTATTCTGTTTTCTAAATTCTAATAAACATATTCAAAATAACCGAATTGTGTTGCTCGATGAGTAGTTTATTACAATATATGATTTATGTATTAGTAACAAATAAAAATATTTTAATACAAAATATTATATAAAATCGTTTTTATACAAGGGATTCTATGTTTAATTTTAAACTCCCCCCCCCACCAAAAAAAAAAACGAAATTGAAAGTACGCCACCGGTTATTTTGATAAAGTCTAAAGCATAAAGTATAATATATAAGTAGGCATTTTAGTGCCTGTACATTATAATATTATTACTCATTGTTGTACGTTTCAGTGTTCTAATATTTCATATTTTTTTTTAAACCGTTTTATTAATTCTTAATCGTTATCACCGTAAATCATTAAATATTTTTTTCCTATTACAATGTACATCTCACTATAAATTAAATATTTCTTTTTAAAAAAAAGTGATTAACGGCGATATAATTATTTCTTTAATTAAACGTTCGTTATTACCAATCGAATGCAAATGACAATAAAAATAAATAAAATGTAAGCGAGCCGCGGGGTGTTGTGTGCACGTCACTATTGAGCGGATAAAGATTTTAGAGTGCACTGACATCACTATAAATTTGAAAGCAATGATAAATCGTTGCGTTCGATAAAACGATTCTCAGCGGATGTATAATATTTTTGGCGTATAACAAAAACCATCCCGTTTTATGAATTATAATTACCTCAAAATTGCTATAAACAGACCAAAATTTTCAGAAAGTATTCGAAATTTTTGTTTTCCTTAATATAAAGTCAAATATTCGATGAACATTTCACGTTTCTATACCCGTTAGTTTGAAATTTACGAAGAAATAACAATCGATTTCGACGAAATCGCGTTTATACCGTTTTTATGTGGTTTTTGAGTTTTAGAAAATCGAAAAATGACCTCTCTAAAGTACCTGCTACCGGAAACGAACTGTGACCGTAAAGACCGGAGCACTCCTTCTTGTAGAATTTTCGGGTGCAGGCATAAAAAAAAACGAACACATCGTTGTAAAATCCCGATACGTTCCTCGTTCGGCGCAGCGGATGAAAAAATAGATTTTTTTTTTTCAAATATTTAACGGGCACGCGTTGTTAATGGTTTTACGGAATTTATAATATTATTGTACACTGTGTTTTCGGTGGACGCGAAAACACGCCGTAATAACGGGGGTCGGGGAGTTGAAGTCCTGCCCACGACTCAATTATTGACAAACTATCTCGTCCCTTCCTCTCATTTGACAATTCTAAAAAACACGCCTCTGCCGTGTCTCTCGCTGACCTCGCCCCCCCCCCCAAACTCCTTTTCCCCGTTTCCTGGATTTATACGCTTGTAACGCACCTCCTCCGCCGCGCTCTCAGCTTTCCGAAAGGGTGGTCGATATTTATACCTATTCCTATCCAGTTAAGGAGTAGTCGGCTGGCTATTCCCTACCACACTAACCGGTCTTTTGAACCGGGTCGTTGGAACGACATAAATAAAGTTTTCTAATTTATATTTAACAGGTCCTAGAAACTATGACCTGCGTCTGTCTCCCTACACAGTAGCAAATACGATCTCAACAACGAAATGGTTTATTCAAACAAAATAAGTAAATAAACAATTATATAAACACTATCGCCTGAGTACAGTACGACGTCGATTGGTCTCTTTCCACAGGTGAAGCGGAGCACGAGTCCTAGCGGTCGGTTATGTATAAATCGACAAAATATAACGGTACCTACTATAAGTGTGGTTTTTCACTTATACGTTACGCGTTTAAATCGATACGTAAAATATAAATTAATTATTACCGTTAAGAGACTAGACGTTTCTGCTAGCCCCGTCGGACTCGAACCCGAACTCGATACTATAATCAAAAATATATATTGCGCACGCGAAGGCGTACGGTCTCGTGCTCGCGCCACTGCAGTGTTTTTGCCCCTACTAAGGTAAAAAATACGACGAGACAGTGACGATTCAGTGAAATTGTATCGTTACAATACTCAACAGCGCGCGTATAAGCAAGTAAGTCATAATAAAATATCCAAAACACCGCGTGTGTTGAGATTGGAAAAAAGGGGAGGTCGCGTAGAATCGCAAAATACCGAGGACGACGACATTATCCTGGCGGCGGCTGCGGCAGGTCGTGAAATATACCGAACATTTATTCTCATAAATTCGAGTATACGCGTAACAGCCGAAACCGTCGATAAGTCGTCACGGCGCGGGCGGAGGAAATGTCGAAAACGGTCCGCGGAACGTTCGTGACGAATCGAAATCGGTCTCCATTTGCATTCCAATATGTGTCTCATAATATATGTATGTACGCGCACAATCAATGCGCGCCAATAATACCGTGTCACCCGACCCTTCAGCCACATCGCGCCAAAAAAAAAATTGTCATCCAGAAAAAAACAAGTAAAAGGAAACGCTTCCGACGTATTTCGTTTAACCGCCGCTCGCGGAGCGAAAGAACGATTTGTCGATCGCCGTGCTATCGACGACGGAACGTTCGTTCCAGCGATAAAACCGAAAACGTTTCACGGGAACAAAATAAAATGCGAGGTCTCGAAGGTTTTTTTCGTCTAAAACGCTCGTGCACGCCGACAGCGAGTGGTCAAAATAGAAAGTCACAAATGTAGGGCTACGGACTTGCACAGGACGAGTTTGCGCGTGTTTTTTTTTCCAAAATTATTCAAAACACAGTTTACCGATATAGAAATTCGTTTCCACGGTACTAGGAGATTAGAGACATTTTTTTTTTTACATATCTTATTCGTAGCGCATATTTTGTTATATTTTAATTTTAAGAGCGCGTTTCACCGGATTTAACAGTAATTAAGCGAAAAATTAGTTTTTAATTTTTAAAATCGGTAAAAAAAAATATATATATATATATATCAGAAAGCGCGTTCGATGAAACGAACGGGCCGCGTATTTTCTGCTCGATAATTTCTATATGAAATTACCAGCCGCTGAGATTATTTTATCTTCACGCGGATAACACGAAACGGGATATTTTAATCAGTCGGTTTGTGTTGCGAAATTTTTTTTTGAAACACCATCAAGCAATATTAACGATATGAATTCATAATTTTTTCATTATATATTATATATATATGTACCTATTAGATACTGTCATTGACATTTTTTTGGTTTTCAATGCATATTTCGATAGTATATTTTAAAGGCATATTTTGGTGATTTTTTTAAGACATAAATCCGCGCCATAATCGTAAGGCTTGGCCGTTTCACGTACTTATGGCGAATGCCAATTATTCGGTAATGAATACGGGTTTTCGAACGTTCCCGGCGGCGGTTAAACGTTTCAAATAGTGTAATCGTTATATTTCTATAAAAAATACTCGGATTCTTCAGAGTGAGCTACGAAGGAAAGGAGCTCACTACTCATAAGAAAAACGACCACAAACCTTATGACTTTTTTTCACCTACTCTGCAGGGCTCGACTCCGCGTGAAATCCCATTAAATTATTCGAAACGAATACGTTGCGAGTTTTGGGTACATTTTCACTGGATCCAACTGCTCCTTCCTTTGCTGCGAGGAGTTTAAAAGGGGGAAATTTGAGCTTCCTAAGAGCTTCATTATCATCTGCACTGAACGAGTTACGAATAGGCTGTACAAATGAAATCTGGTATATTTCACGAGTCTGGCGTTTACTGAAAATTATACGTATCGTCCAAAATGAAGTATTCGAAAATACGTCTAATCGCTTCGACAAAGGTTAGGTTACGTTAAATGACGTTTTCAAAGAATAACGCGTTCATACGCGTTGTACAACGATTATAGAACGATTTTATTGCAACAATTATAAGGTTATATTTTATTTTCAGTTTAAAAATACGAAGCGTTTTCAAATTCCATTTACCCCTATAGAGTATTATTTTTTTTTGCTCTCGTCAAAAAGCCAATATATTTTTCCCAATACTTTTCTTTAATCCAACGTTTCGATTTGTATGAATTCGTAAAAAATTATTTATTTATATAATACGACACGCACGTATATTTACGTATTATACCTGTACCGATGAAACACAGCCGAAACGAGATAAAATTCTGTTTTCAAAACGAAACGAAAACGGTAAATATTGAATAAAAATTTGTAATATCCATTTGCTCGCGTAACGAGACGCGCGGTTTTTTTTTCTGCGTGTATTCATTATGTCGACTCGAGAAATATAACTAAAATTATGGCATTACCAAAGGCCGAGGTATATACTGCCAAAGGGCGTTTTATAATATCTCCGCAACGACTACGTAGCGTATCTCAACGAATTGTGCGACATCCCTTGCTTTATACATCGTCGCACAGATTTCAAACTTTTGAAACATATTTTATAAACAATTATTGGTCCGCGGACGTATGTCTCGCTTTGTTTTTTTTTTTGAAACGTTATCGAAAACATTGCCGATTACTGCGGTAGTATTTATAAAATATAAATGAAATAAAGATTTGGCGTCTGGAAAAAGAAACCGTAATAATAATAATAATAATGTTTTGTACATTTGTATAAATATTATTATATAAACGTCCGCGCAGGAGTTAAACAATAACACCAAAACGATATTGTTTTCAGCGCGCGCACAAAATATTGTTTATTACGCGTTTTAAAGGTGTGCCTGTTATATATATTTTTTACGTCGGCGAATGTCAAATATTTAAATAATATTTATTTATTTTACGTTTACGTGTGGTGTATACGCGTATACGTTTTATGGGCGGAATGGGAGTGGTTAAATTTAAATTTATAGGCGCCACGAATCGTAAATTTATGACTAGCGTGTAATAACTTTAAGGAAATAATACAATAAAGGACAATAAGACTTTATCCGTTTTACGCGGTAGTAGACCGCGGAGGAAAATTTTCTTTGTTTTTATTTTTTCGACGAAATGCCAACGGTCAGAATACTGTGCCGTACGAAAACGGTTTCTTTTTTTTTTTTTTATGTAAACAACTCGACAATATTGAAAAACGGCTTGACTAACCGAATTTAATATTTTACCACGGCGGCGGTAAGACCAACGTTAAAAAAAATACGGCTGTGAAATATGGCCGTTAACAAAGGAAACGGAATAAAATTCGATTACGTCGGAGAACGGAGATATTGGAGAATCGTTGATATACATATACAGGCGAACGGAGAACTAAGAGAGGAAACTGTAGGGGTGCCACGGATTACAAACTGTATGTAAAAAGCCAAAGAATTATGGACGTGCAACGCGAAGGGAAAACACGGAAAGAATAAAGGCGACAATTTTGACTGGATTCCAAATGGGAAAAAAGCAGACCTGTGAAGCGTTGGAAGGACAAAATCGAGGAAAAATTAGGTATAAATGACTGGGGAGAGTACAATATTGAGATAGAGAGTTTTTGTAGCTCTTGCACGGTCTCGAAGAGGAAGAAAGTAAAGCGAAAGAAGAAATTTAAATTTAGTATTTTATAGAAAATTTCACTGAATAATTACAAGGCTTAAAAATATTATATTGTGTACTACGCGGAGACACACGTTATGTGTGCAGTACGGAAAGTTGTTTACACGTTGTACACAAAATCGATCACGTGCATTATTCTAATGTGTTCGTAATCGAATTTTCAGTATAATTTAATAACGTTTTATTGAACGGAAAAATTATGATTTTCGTGTGTTTCTAATAAGTTTGTTTTAATCCCTTTTTTAACCGCGTTCGTAAAAAAAAAAAGTTATTGCTAACGAACTAAATCTCAAAATTATACGGATTTAGTAGAATTTGAAGTGCGCCGTACACGCGGTATAAATATACCAATAAATCAACGCTCTGCTAAAAAAAACGTGCACGAAATTTGATGATCGATAGTAGTAAAATTCCGAAAATTATGCGCTTGATCTGATCACGAGTAGTATATGCGTATCCCGTTCTAAAATTGCACGTACTCTTGACTTGTGCGCGATACGTAATAACTGAGACTATAAAAATTATTCGATAATTAAATTGCAAAAAATAAAAATAAAAATTATCGTTAATTCTTTTTTTTTTAACGACAAACTTATATTCTTATTTATTATAATAACGTGACAAAATAGACGGTTTCGTGTTCGATCAATAATGTTTATTTTAATATCGCGGAAGGGTTACGATATTTTGCGAGTTGAGATACGTTTGAAAATTATTTAGAACGACGAATATATTACCGAAATTTTTTATTTACGACGATATTCACGTGGACGGTATTATAAAACACGCAATACACATTCGGCCAAACATACGTTTATTTGGTTCAAACGTCGAAATACAATAACTCAGGGGCGTTTTTTTTATTTCCAACGTACACCGATCGATCTTCTATATAGTATACAGGATGATATAAATCTAAAAACGCATTTGAATTCGTGTCGTAATACACTAGCTGTTGACATAGGTTTTCCAACGCGTTTTCTCGGCCTAAACATCCGTACGAAACCAATCGAAGAGATTTGAAAATATTAAATTTTTGAAACGTAAACGAAAATCGAAAAAAACCCTTTTCAGAAACGCGTGATCGAAACGATCGTAGACCGATATAATATGTCGACGATACATTATGCAAACATATTTACATAAAAAAAACGCTCTTTTTTTTCTTCTCATCACTACAATACCTATATATAGTACAACCGACAATACTACAAATACAGGATCGACGTGTACGTGTTTAAAATAATAATATCGCGTACAGCATTTTCAGGTACAGCGAGACGCGAGATAAACGTGACACAATAACTTTCGATGGAATTGAAAAAGTTTAATGAATTTTCACGACCGAAAACCGCGCGTCACTTGAGTATTCATAAAACGTCGGAATTTAGTACGGTTTTAGCGCACGTAACGCGCGCCAAAGTTACAATTCATAAACCAACCATTTTCTCGCCGTATTAATTACAAAACGCTAATTATACGCGATTGGGATCAAACCGATTGACAGCACACAGTGGACCCGTTTAAATCTCTTTTGAAAATACTTTATATTCGTTTATCGAGAGCGGTATAACATTATATAATATATAACCAGGACTCTCACGGCGTTGTCGGGCAAAAAAAAAAAAAACACGATTATGTGCTCACGAATAATTGAATTTCTCGAGAACGGAAAAATACTAAAAAAAAAAATAAGTAAATTCGTTAAAATTTTTTATCTAGATAATTACAAGAAAGACAATGATTTTTTTATCTGAGATAACTTTACGATAAATAAAAAAAAATTCATCCAGACGAGATAAAAGATAAAAAAAAATATTATCTAGATAAGTCTCAACACTGGTCGAGATACTCCGAAGATAACTCGTACTATTGCAATTTTTTTTTCCTTTCTGGCCTCGATTCGAATGCGCAGCGTTTTAAAATATCTTTCTTTTAAATAATTATAGTATATATATATATACAGTATGTACAACGAATAATTTACGTGAACTACGGAACGGAGGAAAAAAACTCACGAGAGACAGTCGCCAAGCAGAGACACCTGATGATTTCAATATTTAAATTTTCTACACGTCGCGGCACGCACCGGTACCGTTTAATACACGTCCGGTCGAATTCCTTGGAAGAGTATTTGAAACCAGATTACCGATGAGCTAATTAGCATTGGATTGAAGTTTCGCGTGGAAGCGTTTGTGTAAAAAAAAAGTGTAGCCGGTTCATTGATAGAACAGATTTTAACGTTTATGTAATTTTATTATTATTATACCATTTATTTAAAAAACCGAATTGCAGTAAAAAAATAATAATAAATTATACTCGTCATTAATAGCTATAATTATTATTATTATTATTATTATTATTATATCAATACCGACACTGCAGTATCATCATTTGTGTAGGTAACGCACAATATCTCTGGCAGCGTCCAAACAAACGCGTCGTTCGTTCGCCGTTCTGCCGTTACCACGTTCGTGACACCAGCAGAAGACGGACAAAACTCGGGCGAAAAACATTATAACTTTCGTTATATTATTTCGTTTGGTTTCCTTCTCGCCGGCGTCTTAAATAGATTCTTAAAGTTTAATGAAAATCTTTCGGTGTTTTCGATGAGTCTGCAGGTGAATTTTATTACGGTGCACGTGATAAATATACAATACTTTTGCCATTCGTCCCGTTTCACACGCGCGACTTAAGGGGACGTTCTACCTGACGCAGTTGTCTTTGTCTGACACACACGTAACATATGGTAAAATCTGGTTTCGTATTTCCAATATTGTGAGTAACTGGCTGATTTTTGGACACGATGACCTATGACATTAATTAATAAAAATAACATAATCTATGACGTGTAGGAATTATTTTTTCGATAAATTGTATTTTTAGTTTTTTACAAGTGCATAAATAACGTGATAATCAAATTATAAATATTCTGTTTAAAATTTAATTGATCGAAAAAGTAATTCCGACGCGTCATAGATTACGCTATTTTTATTAATTAATATCATAGGTCGTCGTGTCCAAAAATTAGCCAGTTACTCACAATATTGGAAACACGAAACCAGATTTTACTATGTCATGTGTATGTTAGAAGACAAAGACAACTGAGTCAGGTAGAACGTGCCCTTAAGCATTCATTTTACTGCAGCGTACAGTCGCAACGTATTTTGTTCGCGCGCATACGAGCGGTCGTTTTAATACATACTTTTATAATAATAATAAAATATAAATATAAAAATAAAATTATCGCGAAAAAGGTTTTTTTTTCGCAAACACGTGCGTAACAAAATACAAAAGGCTGTCTGAATTTGGACGCTACTGTTGAACGATAGAAATCTGAAATATTCATCAAATACGTGATTTCATATTACAGGGTGAAAACAATTTTTTCCAAAAAATTTCTTTTAATTTTGGGCTATTTCGTAACGATTATAGGTTTTGTGGTATTTAATTCTTAAAAAAAAAAGAGGTAATTTTTGGTTTAAAAGCTTGTAAATTTAATGCAATGTCAGGCGTGTGGGTTACTTCAACTCTTCATATTCGAGAAATATCGAAAATCGTTTTTCAACAATTTTCCTCGATAAACGTTTCAAATTATATTTGTAAATTTTATTTTTTGTGGAAAATTACCTTCGTACAAAACTAATGGTACTATAGGGTCTATTTCTACCAAATATATGACTTTGTACTATATTAACGAAAACAATTTTTTTAAATTTTTTAACTATTCCTAAGCTTATTGAAAGAAATTATGTTAAAATATTCTGTAATATAATCGTTAAGTATGTATTCTGTACACACCATATTTTTATATATTGTTAATTATAAATAATAGTGCACCGAAGCCCCGTTCAGAATCGTTTTATCGCATCTAATGGTTTGCAAATTTTTTTTTTTTTAAATAAAATAAAATATACGTCCGTACAAGTATAAGGTTTTTCATGCTAGACGATTGTACGAGAATAATAATGTTAAATAGCTTCGTTCATTTAATTTTTTTTCCAATTAGTCATCTTCGATATGATACTTGCTGCTGTACACGTGTTTTTTAAATAAAGCTGTATATAAATCGTTTTTTATTTCGTTATTATTTGAGTATTTTCCGCTACGTTTCTTATTTTTTCTAATACTTTATATCAACTGTTGATTTTTTTACACGATAACTCGGAATTTTTGTTACAAAGAAAAAAAAATTCTTAAAGTATTTTCTTCCTGCGGGAATTTATATACACGTTGACTGTTGAAAACCTATTAGTACGGGTATTAACCGCTGAACTACACGCGAAATCGTCTCCTACTATGACCGCATTTCGGTTTAGTCAACTAAACTTTAGTTACAATAATTTATAAACGTCGTAATGAAAAGAAAAATCGTTTTTTTCTCTCTATATATAACTTATTAGTTCTGTAAGAAGCGTGGAAAAAAGTATTTGAAAATCAAGAGTTGATACTCGGCATTGTATTAAAATAAGATTGTGTAAATAATTTTGAGAATAGTGGACAAATATCACGATTTAATATTTATTAATAAAAAAAAACACCGATATAAAATTTTTCTGGGCCGTTTTTAAATCGTTGGCTGGTAAAAAAAAGATCACCCTGTATACATTACACCGAGAGTAAGAACCGGCGAGCGGAAAAGTGCTTTAATGACAAATTACGTTTTGATATATTAGGTACAATATTATATATATATATATATATATATGGGTTTATTGTATTATTATTATGATATCTTCGGCCGGAAAATCGTATTTATTCTTCTTAAGTTCCGCCGCACTCTAAAATATTATCCGTTTTATACTGCGCAGACTTTCCCTCTTTCATCCTGCTCTCTTTCGGTTATATGCTCAATATTTTATATACGAACGATTAATACGTTATATATACGGACTCGTTATTTTTTTCCGGATGATTTAAAGTGTCGTTATATATATATATATAGCAGGGTACATACAATATGTACGAAATTCGAATTGGACACAGCGCGTCCTCCGTAACAAGATATATTATACGACGTTTGTTCGAATACCGCGGACTAAAATTCCCGCCGATAAATTATATTAATGTTAACGTGAATTTAATTATATGAAATAAATAAAATAATAATTTTCAGAACACCGGCGCGGTACATAATCCGAATTCGCATAACAGTTATACTTACAGTGCTTATACAGTTCAAAATTAGACGTGTATTGTACGAAACCGCGATGAACAATATTATTGTTGAACAACGTGCTTGTATATTAAATTTCGTTGGTAAATCGGTAAAAATTGGTTTTTGGAGAAATTCCTGTTAGTCGTTGTATTTTGACTGGTTTAAACGTTTTAAAGAAGACCGAATTTCCGTTGAAAACGACCAACGTTCCGAGCGCTCTTTTTAACGTCGCGAATTTACGATAACAATGCATTTGATGGAGAAAAAAAATTAGAAACGATAGATGCCATAGTAATTCATATAACATATTTGTATATAAATTCCGTAGCGGTTATATATGATGTTCAAGAGAGGGGGGTGGAGCCAATCCCCTCTGCCAATGAAATAATCACATCGACGAAAATGGGAAAAGAAATTAGTCACCAGATAGCGCTACGACGCAAAATAAAGGGCGTGGCAGAAAAGCGCATATAAATAGCGGTCCGAAACCAACGGACCGCTCAGTGTAGTCACGGCGGTCAGGCGTGAACAACGCAGTTCGCGTGTCTGACTGCGGTGTGTGTGTGTGTTTGAGACTAACAACTATTTATATGAGCGCTTTTCTGCCACGCCCTTCGTGTTGTGTCGTTGCGCTATCTGGTGACTATTTTTCGACTGAGTATGTCGTCGGCAAAACACTAAACGCTCGATCACGACCGATGATCAGCGCGTACCGACGCGCCCTGATGATCATCGTCGGTCGAGCACTAATTCCAGCCTTATACATGATGTTCAAAGGGGGGGGGAGTGCGAATAAATTCAAAAGGCATAACATAGCTGGACCAACTTACACGACACAAGTCGGTGCAGTTAGGTCAGAGATAAACTAAATTTAAAATATCAAATCTCATGGAGGGAGCGGATCCACCTATCGCCTCCTTTAAACAGCCACTGTATAAATTGGTTCTCGTCATTCGATTCCGACGGATGAAACTCGTATGAAAAGAGTGTCTGCAAAATCAGTTGTTACGGGTGACGGAAACTTACGGATACGATCCGAGATCCAAAGCCAGAACAGAAGACCGTCAATTGACGTCGACCATAAAAAAAAAAAACTGTATCGGAAAACTTTTTTTTGTTTCCTGGACTGAAAAACACTACACTCGACTCTTTTAATGAGACCGTTCGTAACGGACCACATAAGTCTGGAGTGAATACAAAGGTGTATTGTTGAAAAGCCGCATGACCGTTGTCGGAATCGCTGCGGTATATTGAAACTAAAAGGACTTTGAAGACGCGTTCGAAAATATTTTTTTCGAAGAATTTTTTTTTTTTACTCCTGCCTGTTTTTCGAACGCATTTCGCACATCGTCCCGGGAAGGAGTTATTATGTAAAAATATATATATATTTTTTTTAACGATAAAATTAGGCGGAATTTTCACATAGCGCGCGTTATTGTCGCGTTATTTATACGCGGTGAAAAAAAAGTAAAATAAACGACGAGGATTAAACGATAACAATTAAAAAAAAAACTCTCAAAAGTAAATGCGCGCGCGCGTAATACCTATACAGCGCGATAAAATATTGCGCGGTCATTTTTACGGCCGCGGTGTTTGATGGGAGCTTATTAAGCCGTGTTAAACGCGTATACCGCGCGTGATTTATCGCGACTTGAACACAGGAACGAAATGAATTGTTTTAGTCCGGATGGTTTTTTTTTTCGGTTTTTTTTTATTATACAAATTTGATTTTCCGTCTGATACGCGTGCTTTACTGGTCACGAATGATATATTATGTACGCGCAAGGATTTTCCTTCGTGTTATTTGTGGTGCGCGCGCACGTGATAAAAATAATATTATATAAAAAACGCGTTTGTCCGGAGGTGGTCGGTTGTTGTATACAACGACAAGACGGAATCTTTCTTTATTTTTTTTATTTTTTTTTTAATTATTCAACGATTAGGTTTCTGATTAGGTCCAGCAATAAATATGCGTCGTAATTTATATCGTACGATTCTCGGGTACGTACAATTTCATTTTTTTTTTTTTTTGGCGCTGAAAAACAAATCATTTTTCATACGGATTATCGATAATGAGCCGCACGTAATACGTCAAAAAAAAAAATAAAATAAAATAGAGAGAAATACATGTACGAACAGGATTATATTATATTAGGGTTAAAATGTTTTCATTATAGTAATGAATCTAAATGACGAGTAGAGAAGTAAATCGGAGGAGTTGCATCCTTTGAAAATAAAAATTTGCATCCTCCTCCTCTGGTGTTCTGCAAACGGGTTAGAAAATAATGACGAAATCGCACGTGGAATTCAGTAGTTCAAAAAGAAAAAAATGTAATCGATTAGCTTCGAGAAATCGTTGTCGATCGCGGTGAATGTTTAAACGGATAAAAACACGATTATCCGATTTGGTGACGACAGCGTGATAAATTAATTCCACCGTTTCTGTATACGATCAATACGCCGCAATCAGGATCGACCTATGCAGGAATTTTTTTTTCTACGGGCCAAGGACGAAAAACTAATAGTAGTATAACAGACTAGGACTCAGGCAATGCAAAACACGGTTTTCTTCAAGACGGCGTGGTGGATAATAAAACTGTGGTTTCCTAGTCGCGATAACCGATAAAAGTATTGAACGCTAGTCAATTGTTTTATCAAATGATTTTATAGAATCGTAATAACGAGGTATCTGTGTTATATCCGTATATGAATTCAATTCGTCCCCCCGTCAATAGTGTCAGATATTATTTTTAATTCATTTCGCATGAAACCGAACCGGATGATAAAGTGGAAACAATCACCATGAAAATTTCGTGCAAAGAATTATAAGATAATAATCGACTTATTGACCGTCACGTCTATGAATATGGATGCGGTTAAAGAAAACGAGGTATTTTTATTGTGTAAAAAAAACTATTTTTAAACGGTTTCCCGCCAATAATATCATTTTATTCGCCGGCAAGTAATTTATAAATAAACGGGACTCGGTGGAACGGCGGCGTTTTTTTAGAGATGAAATTATTATTTTTATTCAAATTTCCAATTGGAACGATTGCATCACGTGCAATTTTTCCCGCGCTGGTCTCGGGAGGACCGCCGCCGCGCCGCCCCGAACCCGTTCTCTCGTCGCAGGACGCCGTTTTTCAAAACGAGGACTCAGCTGCCGCCCGTAAGTATAAGCGCACACGTCATTTCGGGCTATAAATTTACGTCGCCGCGGACGAAAAATATCATTCCCTCCTGTAAATTATTACATCACTCTACCGCGGTATCATATCATATCATTTGATATGGATATATCCCGGTGTACGTAGGTTGGCGATTCGTATAAAACGTGTGTATAGTTTTTTGTTTTTTTTATATAGGCCGAATTGTTTCTGGCCGGGAGAGAAAAACGATACAGTGCCGGTGAAATCGATTTACGGGAAAACTATTTGAATTTTTCGTTTTTTCGTTTCTATCGTAACAGCTGAGTAATTTATCGCGTTTATTCGCGCAGTATTATTTGCAGAAAAGAGAAGCCACTCGCGGGCACGTCCCCCACAGAATCCCTCCAGCCCAAGACACGACGACTTACCTCGGTGGTTTACGCGGAATGCAATTATTAAACTGGAATAGGAAAGACTGTGAAAAACACGGGCAAACTGGGTGATTGCGAGAAACACCGATTGGTTTATTGGCGCGTCCTAAGCTTCCAGTGAAGAGCGGAGTGGAAGGACTGAGTAAAGGACAGCGTTTATAAATGCTGATCGAAATTGCTGATTTTTCGGGAGAAGAAAGGGATCTAAAATTTAAATAGGAAAATATTTACTATATCGCAGGAAAATTTAATAGTATATAAACTTGAAATTATTAATCAATTAAACTTTTTATCAGTTCAGTATAGTTTGGCTTAGAACGTAATTTAAGTATCGTTATAAACTCGTCTACTGGTATTTTTATTATTTTATTAGAGCACATAAAGACGTTTATAGATTAATAAGCGAAAAAATAATAACTCATTAACCTTTTAACAACGTATTAGTATTATTCGCCTGTAATCTATAATTGAATATCTTTGTTTATTTTCCCCGAGAGCTTCTTCTACCGTTTACGACTTGATTTCATACTTATTCTTGAAATATATTAGCTACCGGTTTTTTAGACGTGCACTTATGTATAGCGGCATTCGAGAAAAAAATGAAAAATTGGATTTTTAAACGAGAAATATTTACATAAAAAAAAAAAATAGAACATAAACGTTTTTGTACATTTTTTTCTCCTAAATTTCATTTATGGCCTTTTCGATACGCATCGATCATATGGTTCTTTGTGGCTTAGTAATATATATGTATATATATATAAAAAAACTGCGGAATATGCGAATAACTTATAAATTTGAAATTTAAAAAAAAAAAATGTCTAATAAAATAACATTTTAGCACTAAACACTATATCACGTATTCAATATTCAATTTTTTTTCTATTTCGCTCTAGAAAGAGGCGATATTTTATTGGTCTTATCATACGGATCATCGATTTGTATATTTACAAGGATTCAATTTACAATATTTCATACAAAAAAAAAATATATGCGGTTCTTTTATGCGGAAATAAGAGCTGAGTACTGAAAGAATAATCGAAATTCGATAATTTTATCTGCGTACATATACGAGTAAACAATATATTTAACAAAAAAAAAAAAATTCATTTACGACGATTGCAAATACGATTTCACTGTATTATATGTATGCAGTTGCGTAAAAAAACTAAAATTAGGACAGTAAAAATAAATTACAGGATAATATTATAAACACACGAGACGGTTTGGCGGTTCAAAAACTATTTAGAGAAAACTTACAACTTACAAGTCAATAGAAATTTATCAACACTAGGTTAGGTTAATAATAATATTGAACAAAGTAGAACTCGCGTTCATGGACGTTCTCCGTATTGATTCTTATAAATATTAAATCATATTTTGTTATTAAGTATAGTTTATAACGAAAGTATTCTCGATCAGACACCTTCGCCCCGTCGCAATTATACTATTATTGTTATTGTTTAACCAAAAGAGCTAATTTATATGTTTTTATTATTATATTTCGTTAAACTAATTTATATTAGATTTTTTTTTTTATTATTATTAATATTATTGGTGCTTATCGACGAAATATTTATATATTATTTGTGCTAGGAATTTTTGTTATAATAATTTATTATTTTAGTAAGTACGATCGTATAGGTTATGTATACAAGAGAGCCGTTGCGGGGCTGCCGGCAAACAACGTTGGGAGGAAAAACCTACAGGAGAAAATTGCACACCCCATAATACGTACGTATCTTTAGTCAAATTTAATAACGATAACTTAAAACGTCAAAACAGAAAATAAATTTAATAACGTAAAACCACTTTATTCGTACATTTAACATTGTTATTAATAATAAAAATCTATGGACACCTAAACTTTATTAAAATCTGTCGTCAGATGCAAATTTATTAATAATGTTTTGCACTTTTAAGTTTATTCGTTAAATCCCTTTCAACATTTATTAATAGTGACAAGTTTGAAAATCTTTCTTGTATTATCTTCCGTGTATACAAGAAAAAGACTTTCCACGGGTCGCTGAACTTGTATACGAGTACGCGGTAAAGGTAACTCGTAGTGATTCTTATAAATTTTAGTGATTTCATTATAACTCGTTTGATATCGTGTCAATGCTAAAATTTCGTTTAAAGTTTAAAATATAGCGAGTATAACGTCGCAAATTTCCGTAATATATTATTTGGGAGGATGCTCAAAAACAATACTAAGCACACCTCAGACAACACCTAAATTCGCCTATAAAGTATATTATACATATTATTGGTCGGTTGTCGAAAGTGCTATAACGGATAACGGTGTCCGAAAGCAAAATTCTATATTCTATTCGGTAATTTTTGGTTATTTTTTTCAGTACTTACTTCCCTTATTCGTCATTCAAAACTAGCCGAAAATCGGAAGAAAAACTATTTTCTCGATAGTTTTTATACGCGGCACAAAAAACCTACCGAAAATAGTAGTCCTAGTGTCTTAAAATTTAAACGGAATGTAAAAATTTGCATAATTCTAAGTTATTTATAGCAATTTCTTAAGCGTCGAGTTATTCAAGTCGTAAAATTGGTAACTGTTGGTATTAAGTGACGAAAATCGTGTATGACATAAGTCCTATACGTCACTTCAACTAGATTCCAAAAAAAAAAAAATCTCGACAATCACGAGTAAAAATTCTTTTCTTTTGGTACAATTTTAAAATTTTCTAAAAAAAAGTGTGTATCGGGGCTTATTCTAAAGCGAAGATAAAAAAGTTAGGTGCGCACTTGAACAACCCAGATATTGCGTAATTGAACTCGCGCGCGTGATTAATTAAACATATTTTGAACCTATAGGTATCATCGTGTCGTGTAGGAGTTGTAATAAAATAATAATAATTTAAATCTGTTTTCTCGTATTATAGCTGCAAAAATCTACTCAGTACTGACGTTCAAATCGCAGTAAAAGTAATGTTTTAATATCTGCAGTGACACATCGAAATTTGCAAATTGAAGCTGAAAATTAATATTTTTTTATTCGTTTTAACGTGTCTGCTCTTCAAGTTCGCGATCCAAGACCAGCTATACAAATACGGTTAAAACAAAATGGACACACCAAAAGCGAAAGAACAAAAACGGTTTCATTGTAAGTATATATTTACGAAAGCATACAAAACAATATCCGGACAATAGAAGAAAACGAAATTTCAGTCGAACGAAGACAATTTCAATCACATTCTGTATTCTTTTTTAAAAAAAAAATCGAATATCATTAGAACTTTGAACGTGCGATTAAATTAATACAATACTGTATTGAAATTATTATTCCAAAAATCTATAATCAATAAATCACTCAGCATTATACATTTCATTGGTGTTCACGAATAATTTTTAGACCGTTCACAAAAAAAAAAAAAATGAAAACGGAATATTCTTTCCCCATGTCACCTCTCCCCGCGATAAGTCGCTATAAACGCGTGATTAAGAAAAATCCTTAGCACCGGTGGCGTATTAACATTGTGTACATTGCTACACTCCGTGATTGGTCTATTCAAAATTACCGCCGGAATTATATTATATTCCATGACATTTGTGATGTCAGCGTGTTATCAGTGTACTATTATTATATATTATACTCATAATCTAGAATATACATTCGAATAATATCCAGTAATAATGCCTTCGCGAGCTCCTGTCGGAACTTAAACTAAAAATATCCGTTGGTTTGTTATGAAAAACCACCTAAAGTTACTGAAGTGCGCGTTTTGGTTTGTTTAATAATAATAATACACTGATAACACACTGTCATCGGTTAATCTCAAATGTCATGGAACATAATATAATTCGGGATTTTTCCGATAAAACATGTACCATCTAATGACGCCTGTATAATAGGTAACGATAACAATGTGAATTGAGATAATTGCTATAAAATTAACACGGCGGTAAATTTGAATAGACCAATCACGAAACAGCAGTCGCGTATAGTAATGCAGTAATATATGCGCCCCGGTGTGTGTTGAAATCGTAATGCGGGATAGGATTAAACTCTTAAAAACTTTAAGCGCGAGTGACATCCGGTACAATCGTTTTTTTCCACTCTGTTTTCTAGCGTTTTTCCTGCACACATTTCTGACGCGCGTTTCATTTTCCTAACTCTAATTATTTATAATATTAACAACGACGAAACGACGTGCGTACCTCTTACTTACTATTGTACATTATACCACCCTGAAGTCGCATTGTAAATCACGGCCAGTGAAGTATCCACACACGCGTGGCATTTAAATACAATACCGGTCCCCGAAATGTGCCCCAACCCCGTCGCGGCAGTCAAAGCCGACGACGACCGTCGCCCCCGCGGTGTGCCTGACCGTTGCGACGTGTACGCCATTAGTTTTCGGTGCCAGCTCACACACGACTATTAAAACGAAAAGTACTGCGCGGAGAGAAAGGGAACAATAAAAAAAAAAAAAAAAAAATTCCGTCAGTCGCGTTTAAACGGTGCGCGCCGAACGGAATAACAATAAATTTCCAGTGTCCGACGCGATTAATCATCGCAGTGTCCCGTCCCGGTGGTGCCTGCTTGTTTAGCCTTCTGTGTAAAACTTCTTCATACCTGCGTTGTACTCACGTATTCACGACTTCACTGGCCGGGGGTTTAATAAACCCACAAGAATACCGGTATAAACGGACTTGTAAAGTGTATTGTATATTCGAATAAATGCAGTGGTCCAAGTGAGGGGAGGGATGCCATCCCTTCACTTCTCTTAGTTATCATATTCCATCATCCCACTTTTTTAGAGTTATTCATCCCTCTTGGATTTTTTTTTAAATTGTTTCTACTTTTATAAGAAGATGAGAGAGAATACACTCAGGTGGTTTGGCCACGTTACGAGAAGAGAAGATTCGGAAGCGGTAAGAACGGTTATGGAAATGAACGTTGAAGGAAGAAGACCGAAGAAGAAGCGGTCGAATGCGATTGAGTGTGATATGAGGACTGCTGGTGTGTGCGTGGAAGATGTGGGAGATCGCGTCAAGTGGAGGTTCAGGACAAATGTGGCCGACCCCAAATAGTTGGGATAGTGGCGCGAGGGAGAAGAAGAAGATTATTTTTATAATTTTTAGTTGTCATGTCGCCTAATTTTTTTTTTTTTTAAAGTATCTTTAAATCATTTTTTTTTTTTAATTCTTCGTAAGAACTATTTTCGTTTCCTGAAATTTTAACATCCAGCAGACCTAAACGTTTAAACGTCAAAACAAAAAAAAAATATAGTTCACCATCCAAGGTTAATAGGGCCGGTGTTAGAGCCTTTTGGAAAAAAACAACCGTTTTTTTACAACCGTTTGTTGTACGCGCAATTTTTATGAAACAACATCGATTTCAGTATACAGGAGCAGTTATAAAAAAAAAAATATTCGGGACGCAATCGCATTTCAAATGTATAGACTATGAAATTGTATACTGTCAGATATATGCCGAGTTCAATAGTAGTTTTAACGATCTTTTTTTTTTTATGAAACGTACATTTTTCGGCACGTGCACGACACGTGGCTCGCACAGTAAAAATGTACTTTTTACTTTTCAACTGTATTCCAATTTAACAATATTTACGACCTAGTCGTGTTGAAAAACACTTTTTAAAATTAATAAATCAAATTTTTAATAAATCTTTACGCAGAAAGTTTTACGAATCAATCACGAACACAACAATACACAATTCGCAGTAACGTCGTCGCTTAATTATAATAATACCGTTTATAATGAACGGCTACAAAGCAGCGCTGCGTCGACGTACACCTATATATATAATATATATAGACAAGATTTGTATTGTAATTAATTCAGTGTTTTAATCACGAACTCCGTTGCTCATTGATTAATCTAATGGGGGATTCATTAGCCAAATGAAATCTTTCAATTTATATACGAATATAATGGAAAACTGATTTACGATATTTTAACAAAATAATTGCGCGACACTCGGTCCGAACGTTTAAAAAAAAAAAAAAAAAACCACTCATAGACGTTTACATAATTATCAACAAATAATAACATTAACGTGTAACGCAAAAACATTCGGCCAGGAAACTATGATTTAATATAACGATTTCCATACGGAAATAAGCAACGCTCGTTTTGTTTGAAAACAGAGTTAATATTGTGTTGAATCCGTTCGATTTATCAATGTTGAAATCGACTAGAATTTCACTATTGCGAATAGTGCCGTAGATAGGATTTTTATATGGGGAGGGGGGAGGGGTTCAGTGCTATCTTGATTCGTGCATTATAACCGTGTACCGTAATGATTTATCAGCACAAAAATCTATAATCATGTTTATCAGTGTTTATAATGGTATAGACCAAATTAAACATTTATACATAATGTTATTATACACATTGTTATTATAGGTACTTATTTTTCATAAATAACAAATCTACTTAACATCAAGATGTTGGTAAAATCTAAATATGAACAAACATTTTACTGTAACGTCTGCAATGCTGTTGTGCGTAAAAAAAAAAATTGAAATTTCTACTTTTCCGATGTTCAAGGGGGGGTTTGAACCCCCTAACCCCCCCGTGTCTACGGTCCTGATTGCGATAATAGGGTAAATATACGTGAACACAAAACTATATAAAAAAAATGCGGCGAGACGCGTATGATTTAAATAGAAAATGAGAAGTTATAAAAAAATAATGCGAACGAAAGAAAACGTAGAATTTTTAACGCGTTGAATATGCTTACGTACGCGCGTATCAATTAATTTTTTTCTTTAAATAATTAACGACGAAAATTGTAAATTTATAAAAAAAAAATGGATAACAAGTACTCGGCGTTATCTCAATAATAAAACTAAAAAAAAAAAATTTGAAGCGGTTATACGCATTTTCCCCGGTTACGCCGACAACGCGCGTATTATTTTTATTATTGTAAAACGAAGTGCGATATAGAGAAAACAATTTTTTTTTTTTTTAATTAAAAACTCATTTCGTTCAATGCCGAGCAGTGACAGTGAAAGAACGTAATTAATGCAATCACAGACTTTAAAAAAAAATTCTTCGTCATTTTGTTCGACGAATTACGCGTAGACAGCAGCTAATTGCTTTGCAAACTGATCAATGCGCGTGTACCTACAAGAAAAAAAACACTCTCCCGTCATTTAATGAAAGTTTTATTTATTCAACAGTAGTTCTTCTCCCTTCCTCTCCGCTTTTTTTTCCACCCCTCGGACCGGTGAATATATAAAACTAATTAATCTTTTAATTATTGAATTAATTAAACGACTCTTCGAACGGCTGGGTTTCGTTTTAAACGTTTTAATAATACGTCATAATCCGCGCGAATTTTGTTCTTTCAATTTTTTATTTTTTTTTAAGTACCAATTATTACACTGACGCGTTTATAAGCGTCGATTTACCGTGTATTCTCGATTGACTATATATTATTCAATAAACGATATCGGTCAAAATCCACCGCTTCATCCATCGTCGCCTGATATAAATCCGTTTGGCCGCGGTTTATAAACGTTGTTTTCTTGTGTATTTATCGCTTTTCCCACCCACTTACGTGCCACTACAGTGGCGTATATGATGCTCGGATAAAAGCGCGGGGGCTTAGTCTCTACAGACGAAAAATTCCACAGAGCATTTTTTTTCTTTTTTTTTTAATTTAATATTTTAGTACCTATGCGAATAACGGACTTATCTTTAACGCAAGATTCTGTATTATTTTCTTATCATACTAAAAACGTACGAGGTATCGACATTTTTTAATAATAATAATAATAGATCTTTCTTTTTTTTTTCCGTTCCCGAACAGGTCTACGATTGCTTTCACTTCGATATCTCGATGCGATCGGGCGATCTTAGACGTCAACCACGTTTTTAATCTAATAGAAAAATACGGATTAAAAGCAAAAGCGAGCTTTAGCAGCCGCCCGAAATTAATAACGCGTTATTATTAATTACATAGTTTTAAGTAGTTTTTAATTTAATAATCGAGTTATAATTCGTTGAATTTTCCGAAAAGTAGCAATAAAAAGCAGTGTATCAAATGGCCTATCGAGTCTACTGAAACAAAGCGACAGGGAAAATATAACGTTATCAATATTATACGCTCTCAAACAACGAAATAATAGAAAACGTAAAATCCAACGGGAAGACGCGGTCCATCCATCCTGTGTTCTCTATACGCGATTAAGACTTTTTTTTTCTTCAGTTCATGAACGCGAATGATTTTTTTTCTTTATACCAGCCGCTTTCGCGCGAGGGGTCGCAATTTGTTTGCTCGAAAAACTAACGTGATTTTTTTTATGAAAATCGGTATTGATACAATCTGATGCTCGCGTGTGTTTCGATCGTCAAATAATACGATTTTTTTTTTTATCAACTTAATCCAATAAAACGGAAAGATTACTTTTCATAAATATTGCACGCGCGTACATATTATTATGTTTTATATTATTCTATATCTACGTCGTGTAAATATATTATGTATACAAACAGCAGTATATATATATATATATATAGACGCAGCGCACACGATAAAATGACACAAGTACTAGAGAGTTTATCCGTAATACGCGCTATAGCCGTGTACATATAATATGTGTGCGACATAAATTCTTATGTATAAAGTTATTTTTTTTTTATCATCATACGTATCTTTGGAAGTATAAATACATTCTCGTTACATTCTTTCAGAGTTTCACTTCCGTTCTATGCATATTTTTTTCCGTAATTTTAAACGGGTTTGTTGTAATTATTATCGATTTTAGAGATTTTAAACTCATGATTTTAATTCTTACACGCAGAGACCACTGTGCTACGGAACAGTGGGCCGTTATAGCCGTTTTATTATTATTATTATCATACGACATATTATACGTATGTTTAAGATAAAATATATAAATACTGTTGGAGTAAAAACTCCCGCTTGCGCGGTAATCTGGCGAAACTAATTTATAATCTCTTCAAAACTGATTTCATTTTTTCGATAAATATTATTAGAGCGAATCCAGTTAGCATTTTTTAACGTTGTCCCCTTTAGGTCTTTCATCTTCTAAACACCCAATCATCGTTAAAGCTGTCGTCAATTTTATCGCCTTTGCAGGCTTGAGC
Source organism: Slavum lentiscoides (assembly GCA_032441835.1). Lineage (NCBI taxonomy): Eukaryota > Metazoa > Arthropoda > Insecta > Hemiptera > Aphididae > Slavum > Slavum lentiscoides. Next base: position 65,255 of record CM063721.1, on the reverse strand, counting down.
ATTCGAAAAACTTTGGTCTTGCCAGTTACGTATTTGATTATTTTCTTGTTTATTTTTGCTACTTTTTGTTATAGTATCATATACTTGTATATAAAACGAATATTAAGTATCTATTATTATTAAGTAACTATTAATAATAATAAAAAAAAAAAACGTTGTCCCCTTAGATGCGTTTTGAGCAGAAGACAAATGAACGTTCAGCTGTAGCAATAACTGGCAGTGCGTCCAAAATGGTCAAAAGTCTATGTATATTTGGAAAAGAATCACAAAGCAGCCAATGGATTTAGAAAATACCGAATAACGAACACACGCCAATTAGATAAAGATTATCGTATTTGTCATAAACGCGTTATATTATTATATACTATTAGGTATATTATAGTGTAATAATAATAATAATCGATAACGTACAGAGGCTGTACGCGTCGCGTTGTCAGACTGGCTGCAGTGGTGTTCACGGAATTTGACTTTCGCGGAATAACGCGCATGTTTTGACAACGTTCCGTGTCTAATGGAAATCACCATAATACACGGAAATTACGTACCGATAAGTGCGCACATAATTTTACACGACTCATTATTATTAGTCGTATACAATTTACCCGAAAGATATGAAAGCAGAGTACTTTGAAATATTTTGCGATGGGTTTGAACCCCCAAAACTTTCTCCGCCTGCATACGTGTTTATCGTCATTAAAACTTCGTACACGTCTCGAAACACAGCCTCGTACAATAAACACCGGCCTATAAGCGTATGGCAAGGTTTTTTAAAATATATACACCGCGGGCACGTATATTTAAAAACGCAAGCTCGAAAAAGTTCAATTATTTTTATACGTTTTCCTAGGTACTCGAGTCGTTTTCATCGTTGCAGTACAGTATATAGTGGCACGTCAAATAAAAATTAAACTCAACCCGCGCCGACAACGACATCGCGTTATATTGCTATATAACGCGTACCTATTAATTCAATACCGTAAAACACAGCGCACGGATGGGAACGGAGACGTTTCCGAGACGGTTTATTTTATTCTTGAGAAAAAATAAAAATTAAACGATTCGAGTCACGTATCGCGGTGGTAAAAGGGTCCGGTAGACGCCGCAGAATTCGCCTCACTATATATAATATAAACCGAGCTGCCGTGCACAGATGGACGACGATCCCGCAGGGAAAAAGAGTTTTTTGACGCGATACGCTGTATATATATATATATACAGTTTCCGTGCGCAATTTTCATACAATTATTTTTGCAAAAAAAAAAAAAATATTTTTTTTATGAAAAAACACTTTTAACTCGGTTTTGTTTTTTTTTTTGTTCGGAAAACCGTGTGTAAATTATTTCATCGACAGTGGAACGGTTAGTGGTTTTTTTTTTCAAAAAAAAATCTTATATAGTCAAAACGGAACGGGACATTACAAACTAAATATCGACTCAGTTCAGTGACGAACATGCGGTCTAAAATGGGCAAACGTTCGCGGTTTTGAAAAAGTGTAAAATAGAGGTTATGATACCCTGTAATGACAACATGTGATCTAATAATCTTGGAAAGCGAAAAAAACGATTTTCCAATTATAATGTTACGTTAAATCAGTCATTATTAATTTCATTTGAAAATTTTATAAAAAAAAAAAAAAACTGACCAACTCAATCAAAAGACCGTTAAGAATCTTTGATATTATTATACCTTCTGAAAAAAGGTAAATAGAGATCAATGTAGAAGTTGCAACTATACTCTATTCAGAATAAGAATGCATACTGAGCCGCCGGAACGATCCGACCCCCCGGCGAGATTCAGGTGCGCTGTGATTGGTCGTCAGTTGTCGACCGCTGCCGTTACTCGTCGCGTTTGACAACCGCCGCCGTGTACACAGATGATCATCTGGCTCGGCGGTGGGGGGCACGGTAAACGTAAGCGCTCACCGCGGCAACAGCCATGCGCGAACGAAACGAGTTTTCGTCGGTCAAGCGGGCATTCTTATTCTGAATAGAGTATAGCAAGATCGTCCAAAATTTCGTCATATCAATATTATTAGTCTTCACTTTTAGAATATTACAGTTTACAAATAATCGTCCTTGTAGACTTAAAAATCGAATTTCCGGGAGTTTTTCGTTCCTTAAAGTATTTTCCGTTTTCATTATTTAAAAGGTAAAACAATCAAATACACCCGATGCGGTAAAACTGTAAAATAAACTAGTCTGATTAAAAATGAGGTGTCTATCGCGATTTTAAAATTGTGCCAATTAAAGTCGAGAAATTCAAGATTTTGCTGCGGAGAGTAAAACGTATGCGTAACGACTCGTCGTCGCAATCGATACTTCTCTATATAACGAATAAAAGTGAAAACAATCCCGAAATAAATAATACGTCGACTGCAATATATATTTATCCATATTGTGTTTGATGGCGACGAATTTCTGTTCCGTTCGACAGAGCCCAGACAGTAAAAGGAGAAAAAAACGCGGCGTATATAAAAACGGAAGACAACTAAAAGCTTTATCGTTTTTATTTTGATTTCGTATAAAGTTTCCGAAAAACTTCCCCGTATATAGTAACATCTCCATATATATATATAAGGTGATCCAATAAACATATTCTGCTTAAAGTTTTTTCTTACGCCTCTCTCCTATATGTATATCGTTTCGTTTTCAAATATATTAATATTTGCTTTTTGAGAAATCCGCTCCGATAATATTATCGTACGTCGTTGCCATACGGTGTGATTTGTTTCGATTATTATTTTACAGTTTATTTTACGAAAAAAAAAATTAATTAGAAAACGTTTATTATTTATTTTTACCGAGTAATCTCCTGTCGTGATTTTTCTGAGCAGAAGTGTAATTACGGAGGGCAGAGGGTAATGGAGAATGGACCTCTCAGTGGACTTTTTTTTTTCACATAATATAATGAGAAATAATTAAAAAATAATTTTTAAAACTTGATATTATTTATCGTAATTCATTCGTAATATTCGTCAGTTTGTTAATCCACTTATTAGTGTAGTGCGGTTACCGTAAGTCGCCGAAGGAAGGTTTAATTATATTCGCAAATGTTAAAGTAATAAATTAGCTCAAAAACCAAGGAATTCAGGCTTATTTTTTTATATAAAATATGTCGTTTTTATTAAAGTATAAATAATTACGAGTATCAATAGCATTTAATTTCAACGGTCGGCATAAATGATACATTTTATATCCTCTCCCATATAAAATTCGTAATTACTCCACTGTTTCCACTGAATTTAAGTGCGTATTTCTTATATTTTAAGCGCATTTTTGCCACATTCTTTCTTTTTTATTTCTTTACATATTGACCGTTCTTCGTGTAAAATATTGTTTTTTTCATTGTTTCACAAATAAATAGAACGCTCGCTAGAATCGTTAAAACGTCAAAATCCTGTCTAACGCGCGTGTATTTTTTTCATTATTTATAATGTTTAAAAATAATTGGTTTAATTTTAGGTACACTCTTTAGGCAAAAGAATTTAACACCTGTATTTCTAATAGTCACCATCACTTTGTATTAATTCCAACACGCAATAGAACAATATCCAAATGGATATTAGACGACTTATTTTCGGATTTCAGTATACTCATATACTGATATAAATGTACGATGTTAAAATAGCTGGTCACCGCGGTATACCGCGCTTCGTTTGCCGAGAGAAGGGTATTCAAAATATTTATATATGGATTATTGGGTGGAACTTTTGATTTTGGGTACAGTAAAAAAAAAAAAAAGTAGAAAAATTCGGAAACATTGTAAATAGCTTTTTGTTTTTACACCGCCCGTAGTCCGTAAAAGGACATTCCGTGGTAAGAATTTTAAATTTTAAATTTCGCCCTCCTCAACCTCATCCATAATACGCCATCTTATGTTTTGAAAACATTTCGGTATTTAAAAAAAAAACTTCCAATATTTATTTTTTTATTTGTAAACTAAGTGAATGTAAAAAAATTTTCTTTGCGGGTCGAAAACATTTTTAGTTGTTAAATTGCGCAGTTCATCAAATATTAATATATATATATATTGATTAAAGCGCACTGATGATATTGTAACAGATTTTTCGCGCTTTTTTTTTAAATTTAAAGAAAAACTTTAATAAAACTACGGCCAATATCGCAGCTATTAAAAAAAAACTTAAGACGTGAAAACGTTTAAAAGACTCTGCGCCGTTCGATGACTTAGAATACCTCTAGAAAAATATAATGACAACATCACTGGCTGTATACAATGTTTGCTTGCAATTTATTAAACCTTAATTCACACGAACCGTTCGATTATAAAATATGTATTTTATGCACGCTATACGACGCATTAACACGTACAACATACCGGTGAATATATTATTACGTGTTTAAACAATAATCCAGTTATTAAAACGAAAAAGAATCCAATTAATTTTTTTTTTCATTTATTTTATGAGTAAAAAAAAAAAAAAAATTGAATTCACAAAACTGTATTACATCATTACTGCGGATGATAATGGATCTATTCGAATCGTTTTCCTAATATTATAATATTGAAATGCCGAATACCGTCTTCGTCTTCGCCTGTATCGGGCGCGTCGATGAATAAAACTCACATTTTTTTTTTAAAAAAAATTTCTGATACCAATTTATAGACGCGATAATATATATATACATATCTATCGAGTATATGTACCTATATTAAATACCGTCATTTAAACGTTTTGGTTTTTATAATGCATATTCTGAGAGCATTATATTTTAGTGATTTTACACATTTTCAAGGCATGCATATTTTAAGGTTCTTTTTAGGGCATAAAGTCCCTGACCCTACTTATAAGTCATCTCAATATTCATAATTTATGCTGCTATAAAAAATGACGGCCAGTATAAAAAAAAAACCCCTCGTAAAACACTCAAGTCTCGATACCCGGGGGCCGTTGTCTTTCTCCCTTAATCCGGACTTAGTTATAATATTTTTCTATATATATATACACACACACACATAATCATGCCTGACCTGCCACGGTGTTTCAAAGGACTCGTCAGTCCTCTCCTATACGGACCGTTCGCCTGTCGACTCTCTGGGGAGAACACGTCCGATCTCGTTCGTCTCATCTACCACACGAGGCATATATACGTATAACGGCAGGACCGAAGACGCTCCTTTGAGTATACTCAAAATTCTGGTCAGAAGTTTTTAATCTCGCGTTTAGATGCTGCGTATGGGTTGATTTTTTTTTATGACCGAGACGTAGTAATAATAGTGTCATTATCGTTTCGGTATAAATCAATAAATGCATTAGTATCGTTTTTTTATATTTATTTTTTTTTTTTTACGACGTTTTTATCAATTTTTATTGTTTTTCTTTTTACGACAAGAAAACAATTGACGCGAGTCGTTTTCTACTCCCGTCCCATTTTCCAGCTGGTCTACGAGAGAAATAACTTTGAACTGTACTCGATTTTAACTGCACCGGTATCGATTTCGTATGAAAATTCCCGCTACAAATTCGTTCCAAATGACCATTGATATCGAGCACTTACCGTTTTCGGTATCATTTGGATACGCAACTGTTATAGCGTTGCTGTAGTTACGAATTCGATATATTACCAGCAAAGGGGCTTCGAACGAATGGAACAAAATCAAAACAGAAAAAAACGATTCGACGTTCTTTCCGCGTTCAACGGAGAAATAACAATATTTCCTTTCTCCGAAAAGCGTTTACACGCAGCGATTTTCGTGTTGCAGTAATAATTAGAAAAACACTATTGAACGTGTGTTTTTTGTCGAAAAGCGAACACACGGAGTATATAATTAATTACGTTTAAAATACCGTAAACGGGAAACCGTCGGCTGCAGGGAAAAATCTCTCTCCCGCACACTACCCTCGGCATTCGTTTTACTGAAAGAGATACAAAGTTAAAACGACGTTTCTTGGGGAACGTATCCGAGAAACACTAATTGTTGTCGATTTTCCACCATCGGGTTTTCGCACCGTATACAATATATATATACTACAACGTTATAAGACGAAAAAATGTAATTATTTTATCCGTTATAATTTCTAACTCAGACATCGTGTGGAATTCATTTTTTTCCTCGCCCACGTGATATGGACAATAAAAAAACAGTCGAAATTCTCGAAGGAAAAAGAAGCCGGGTAAAAAAACAATACGCGTTACGTATCGAATTCATATAATAATTATCAGGGAACAGATGTCGTTGCAATTGTAACTTCTTTTTTTTTCTATCGTTTGGATTCGTTGTCAAGTCCGTTTTCCATAATTCGTTTCGCGCGAGTACGAATTATAAAATCTAAAACTCTTTGCAATTTTTAGCATTTTTTTCAATTTAAACGCGATTTTGTTGATCTTCCACAATTTTAATACGATTTTAGCTGCGTTTCAATGTGATTCACGTGGTTTGATTATTTTTTTCTTTTCGCGTCAGAAATATTCTGTTAGATTATTATATTACTGTATTTTTGGTCGGAATGTGGAAAACCGGAAGAAATCTTGTCATTTTTTTCAATTCACTAAATTTTTATTTTTCATTCTATTTTATGTAAATTAATAACGGAAAAAATAAAATTAACTTCATAAAAAAAAAAACTTGTACAATTCTGTTATTTTTCAATGCAATTTTGAAGCGAAATTTCGGGTATTTTTTTTTGCCTGCAATAATGCAAACATTGATTTTCAAAGTTTTTACTGCTACAACTTCCGAGCCCTAATAATAATTATATTTATAGTAAAAAAAATTACAAAAGCGCAATAGCAATCCTGACGATTACTGCAGATTACGTTAATCCGCGACGTATTAAGCAGCCTCGTCAAAGCGGGAAACGTTATATTATATTTTATAATTTAATTTTCACGCCTTTACCGAATTTCGGAACCCGGGTCGCGGGTTAGCGCGCCCGATAGATAACCACAGCGGAATTATTTCTGAGTGCGTTTTCGAAATTATCCTCCGTGAAACGTACGCCGTGTGACCGCCGCGAACAAAGACGTAGTGGCGCGGTAATCGCGCAATTATACGCGTATATTATTATCGTTGTAAAATCTCTAGTCCCTGCGCGTACACGGTTTTAACCAACAGCTTACCGAATATATGTGCGAACATAATTTTACGGTATATTTTTAATTCGTCCGCGATACGAGTACAAGCGTTTGTTTTGTTTACGCGGAAAAACAAGATTTATAACCCCCCAAACACAAGTATAAATACCATTCGAGAATAATAACGAGCAGGTACGTACAGTAACAGGTTTTCAGATCAATCAGTATAGGTATAAAGTCCTGGTTGACGAGACGCATTATACCCATAGACAATATATATATGAATGGGTCATTACGCGTCTTATCTTGCGGTCATTTCATGAGAATTATATCGGGTAGCTTATTCTTTCTTCCATTAGCAAGTTACTCTTTCTCCCATGCCTAAAATGCTACAACGTTATAATAACCTAAGATAATAAGTAACAAATATAAACACAAAAATAGCGAATAAGCCCTTTTGTGTGGGCGCGATTGATTTAATTAAGTAAGTACACGAGTAGTCAAATCAGGTATTCCAGTCATCAGGGAAAACTTCGGCAATGTTACACATATTTTATATATGTAATATCGAAATCGGAAAATAACTGTTATCACCGCGTAGAATTTCCAAAGATAATACAATAATTTCATTAAAACATATACCACACGCGAGAAATAGAACCATTCTAAATGCAGTGACTTCTCTCTACTTTAAAATGGACCGCTACCATATAGGACGGGTGGTCTATCCATATATTTCTTATCTATGATCGTACCGCGCGAGGAAAGCGGAGAAGAATAATTATTATTAATGCAACGTGTTATTATCGTTCTGAATCGGAGTGGAATTTCTCGATTGACGACGAGTATAGGCACTTCAAAATCGACACAACCGGACATAAGTTTGGTCATTAATTTTTTTTTTTTTACAACAAACGTTTAGCCAGGAAATCGTTACGAACATTATAATTGTTGTAACGAAACAGTTATTGATTGGGTAACGTAATTTCTACATTTTTTTTAATTTTTTTATTTCGTTAGAAAAGGATATTATTATCGTATACGGATTGCGAGCAAAGGAAATACTGGAGCGGCTATGCATAGGCGCAACTAGGTTAAAAATTTTAGGGGGGCTAAGCCCTAACCCTAATCAATTATGTAGTGAGTAGACAAGTCTAGGTACACCATTTTTATAAATTTTTCTAATACCTACAGAACATAATTATTTATATTTATAATTTATTAAGAAATACGCCTATTAAAGTATTAAACTTTTTGAGGGGGCTAAAATGGTTTTTTTGGAGGGGGCTAAGCCCCCTAGCCCCCCCTAGTTGCGCCAATGGGCTATGTCGTAGCTAAGAAAATTACGCGTTTATGTGGATCGCGAGCGCAGTGTTGTGTGGGCAGGGAATTTATACAGGATAACGCGCGTGTATAATATTATGTGTACCGACGACTAACAGGGACAAAAACAAACGTGGCTGAGGGACGTACGCGCCTCGCGGTCCCTTTGCCGCCGACATATTATAATGTTATTACAGAACGTTACGGCGACGCGCCGTTTTATCGCAAGAAACGGCCCCGCCGTTTAATGGCGACGGGGCGGGGAAAAAAAAAATTGCTTTAACACGGCGGCGTTAAATGTCTGGTAGTCGACCACTGTATCGCATACTAATGTAAACGATTAGTGTCGAGCAGCGGAAGCAGGACGTTTCGCCGCGAAGCAATTGGTCCGGTGACGTTTAAAACCAATATACGGTAAAACAGACTTTATGAATTCTCGCCACAAATATAATAATATAAATTATAATTTTTGTATTCTTTTTTTTTTTCAATTCATTATGAGTTACAATGAATTGAAAAAAAAAAAATTACACGCGCGAATAACCGCGAAATTCCTCTGTATATTATAATCAGTCTTGTAAAAGATACTTTTTAAAAGTATATTCAAATGCAGATACAGGTACTTGTTTTTTAAAGTATTTAAAATACGTATTCAAATACTTAATAAGAAAAGTATTGGAGTATAAATACAGATACTTAGTAAAAGTATTTACAAATACTTTCAAATACTTGTAATTAAATTGTTTTTAACATTCGTTTTACTAATGGTTACTCTTATTAGAACTAACGGAGTTCGACCTGTCGCGACCGGGGATAACACATAAATCGGTCTAATCGGGTTTACCTACATCGACTTGAACGGAAAAACCATCAGTGAACGACGATATCCACGACCGAAATAGTTTGCCAACTTATCATAAATAATTATTACGAAAAATGACGAAAATTTTGTTTCATTATTAGTTCATGTCACTAAAAAAGATTTAAAAAACGTATTTGATTTTAAATACAGATACTCTAAAAAGTATTTAGAATACTACTTACAAATACTCTTATTAAAAGTATTTGAAATACGTATTTGAATACTTTTACTCAAATACTTTACAAGACTGATTATAATAATAGACCAACGCTTAAAATTTGCAATTCAGACGAGTAATTGTCGATAAATTAATCGAACACACCTACTATATAGTGATGACATACCAACAAAAACAAAAACCGATTTAATTTACGCATTTCTTCCGAATAAAACGCACGACGCCCAAAAATATACAATAAAAACAATATTACACAAATCGAAATCATTATCGTCGTCAGAAACAATTTTCTAATTTTTTTTTTTAACATATTTCGTATACTTTCACGCAATTATGCAACAAAAAACCCCCCCGTTATATGTGAATATAATTTAATTCGCGTATTCTAATGAAATCAGAAATAGCAATATGATTATTATATATTAGCAGTAAAGGCGTCGAAACGTAGTAAAATGTACTTTAGACAGGTCTAATCAAGCATAATATAATGCTTAACGCGTTATATCTCTTTTGCTCTTGCCGTATTCGATTTGTATCCTTTTTCTAATTCTTGAAACGTATTTGTATAAGTATAAATTTTATACGACATGTGCATTATATCTCGTGTTGATTAGAATATTATTATGCTATAGATTAATACTAGTAAATTTTCCACAGATTAGAGGTTTTCCTCGGGCTTGTACTGCGATATATTATAAAAACAGTAAAAAAAAAAAAATTGCCGTCTTTTACATAAACAAATACATTATTATTTTAGTTCTCTGCGTTTCTATCTTTAATTGAATTCAAACAGCTTATGTAAGAAAACAGTTTTGATTTAAAATAATTCGCTCGATACCCGAATAAAATAATAATTGCTATATATATAAAGAAAAAATCTCGTATAAGTCGGTGTCGGATCGAATTCGGGCCTTCCAAAAACTGCATCTCGTTTTATATCTCGTTTTTTATCTCGTAAGATAAAAACAATTTTTTCTAAAAAAAAAAATCTCCGTTAACCCGCCGAACATTTACGGTTCGTATACGCGTCACACACGCTTAGTCGCATCAAAATCGACATTATTTTCCCCGGTCGGCTTAAATCCTGGATTATCGTGTCGGTGCAAAATGAAATGTTTTCGCGTGATTTTCTTTGACAGAAAAAGAAAATTTTGAAATTTTATTTTTTCCGACGTTAATTCGACGATTTCCTAAAATTTTTTTTTTTGTAAATCCATTTTTCTTTTACATAGCTGTATGTTTACGAATCGTTTTTACCACCGTTTCTGCACATATCAAACGCAAACGGTCAAACACACCTACTCGGTATACAATTAAATGTATAAACTCTATAGAACGTGAAAAATTCTACGTTTTCGCGATATCATGTTTGAAAAAAAGAAAAAAAATTAACCATAGGATATTGTATGGCTACGGTACACGTTCCGCGTCGGATTATGCGCGCGTTAAAATCGACATTATTTTTCTGGTCGGGTTAATTGTTGTTGGGATTATCGTGTCAGGCGCGTTCCGTTAAAATTCCTCCAAACCGTGTCGGTTCGGCTCGTATTCGTATTTTGAGAGCCTTCAGAGGCGTGTTCAAAAAAACTGTACGAGTGAGATCGGCCGTTTATTTTTGTATATTTCCGAGGATATAATCATTTAACTGCAGAGTTACGAGTACTTCTAAAGCGTTCTTCGAACTCTCATAAGCAGTTATTAATAATACGAGGCTGCTTATAAAGTGTGACATCCAATACCGCCTGCAATTCTAACGGACTACGGAATACTCGTAAAAATCGTTTTCCAGTTTTTCCGAATAAAAACTCGTATTTCTCCGACCGACGACGCTGAAATTTTGTGTTTTTTTTTCCTTTTTACAATGGAAACGAGTGTAACCACGAATTTACAAACGCGCTTAAAACGAGATAAGGGCTGGACTATATACGGTCCGTGATTGGTCGCACTGCAGACATACTGATACAGTGATCGGTAAAATAGAAAAATATTTTATTTTATATACATAATATCAAAAGGAACGGTGTACTTTTCCATCTTCGTTTGAGGAAAGTGTCCTGCAGCCGAAAGTGAAAACCATACGTATTATGGCTTTTCGTAGATCAATAGTGGGGGTTGAATTCCATTAACCTCCCTCTCCTTGAGCACGACGCCCCTGAGTGCCTTTTAAGTTCAATACCGTGATTTATAAATATTTATCTATAGGCGCAATCTTAAAATTGTTTTATTATATTGCTGCTGTCGGGGATACGTTATTTCCATTATTTCCCCCTGAACATTATATTTTTTCTACTATTAAAATATATAATGTAATTCGTATTTATACGAATCCAGGCAACAAAGAAAAAAATGAAAATAAGAAAATATTTTTTCTTTTTTTGAATCGACAAAAATCTCCGGACCGAGTGTTTATAATGTCTTCAGTCTTTACGTTTGTAATTTCTAAAGCTCTCGGAATTGTTTCGAAAAATATCGACAAACGTTGAATTTTGAAAAACCGCGAAAAAATAAAAAAAAAAAGGTAGCGAGACGCGGGGTACTATGGATAATGTCGTTCAAGTGAATTACTCGGATAAAGATTTTTGGAGTTTTGTTATTACCGCATAAATTTAAAAGCAATTATTATAAATCATTGCGTTCGATAAAACGATTCTGAACGGAAATTCGGTGTAATATTATTTATTAATAATACATATATAACAATATAGCGCGTACAAAATACATAATTTACGAATAAACATACAGTACATCATTTTAATATAATTTCTTATAATAAACCAATTGGTAGCTAAATATTTCCGTTACCTAATGTATATTTTATAGTACAAAGTTACATATTTTGTGAAAATCTCAAGATTTGTTCAGAACAAACGATTACAGAAAATAAATAAAATACACTTTGTCGAAAAATGTTTCGATTATGATACAAACGATTAACAAGTTTTCAAAAAAAAAAAAATATTTGATTGGAGTAACGTATACGTTTGAGACATAGTATTAAATGTTTAACCGTTAAAACCAAAAATATTACCTATTTTTATGAATTAAATACCTCAAAACCTATAGTTGCTAAAAAAAAGTGATCCGAAATTGAAAGAAATTTTTTTCTCTCAAATACACTATAAATATATAGTTAAATAATTGCGGCGTGAATGTTTCAAGTTTCCCATAACCATTACAGTCTATCGGGATTACGAAGAAATAACGATAATCGACGAAATCGCTTTTTAACGCGTAATTTTTCGGTAGTTTTTTTTTTTTAGGCGCTTTTGAGAAAATCAAAAAACGACCCCGACTAGACGCAATAATTTGCTACCGGAAACCGCCGGGTATGACCGCAACGATCGGAGCACTCGTTCCGGTAGAATTTTTCGGGTAAAAAATAAAAAATAAGCACATCATTATTGTAAAACCGAATCCTCGTTCAGAGTCGCTAAAAGTACGGGGACGGACGGGGGACGAGGGGAAACAACGTGTGCGTACACCGCGTAAAATCGACGTGCCGTTGCGCGCGCGGTGATGGATGACGTGGAGACGCGAAACCCGGTCCAAGGGATTTTTAATGCGCGCGCGAGGGACTGATTGATGGGACGGCGGCGATGGTGGAGGATGAGGATACGGCGGCAGGACAATCCAGGAACCAGCGACGCTGTCGCCGGGCGGCCGAGCACGTCGTTCGACCGGAACGACGGCGCGGTTTTCGTTTAGCTCGAGGGGCCGATTTACCCGACTTGGAATTGATCGACGACAGACGACTGCTGCGGCACGTGGACAGTGCGCGCAGACGAGTATATTCGGATGCGCGATTCGGACAATACCGAATAACGATGATGCTGTGGCGCTTATTTATGCCGGAGGAGATCATAGAGATCATACATTTGGCATTTTTTTTTTAATACGTTATAATATGGTTACGCGTTTTCTTATTTTATCAATTTATCTGCAGCAGATGTAAAAAAAAAACAATGATATTTTGTCGAGAAACGTTTATCGCTATATAGGACGTTTTTAATGGTTTTCAACTCTCGGACGCGCAGATTCGTGTTTGAAAAAGATATCAAACTATCTATAAAGGAGCGAAACATATTATCAGAGAGGACATTAGAGAAAAGCCGATGGAATTTTCGGAGAATTGAACCAGATGTGTAGAATGAAAAATTCTGTGCGGAAATTGACCGTAAACGTTGAACCAGAGAATCGATTACGGAAATATAGCCGGAACGGCGGCGTGGTGCAGGAATGGCGTTCTGTCGGCCATTCAACGGTGTGTTTATACCACGGCTTATTACCGTAAGCCGTTGTTTATACCAACTATAGGTATAACAACAGATTGTACAAATCTCGACTCGGTCTGCGTATCCATGGAAAAAACAATAATATCGTATATTTTTTCCATGAAACTGGCCCCGCTGTTTAAAAAAAAAAAAACAACGATAAACACTGTACAAAACCAAAACATCGTGCACAACATTAACGAGTAATATGATAAAGATTTTTTCTTCTATGTAAGTGGCGTAGCACTTCCTAGATATTTAGCTGTGGTACACAGACCGCGAACGACCAGTGTATCACGTGTAAAGCACTAGAGCCAAGATATGTGCGAAAGAGACCATAGACCTGTTAATTATAGTTAATAGGTCTGTGAGAGAAACAGACTTAGAAGAGGTTTTTTCATGGATGATAAAACAAAATTGTGGCAGCAAGATATCCGGATCCGCAGCGAACAATGATACGTGATTATTTATTCATCCATGAAAAAACCTCAAATGGCTCTTTCTCCCTCGCACTAATCTTTGCTCCGTACTTCTTTCTCTGATCGCGGTCTATATATTATATGTCTGTGGTTTATACTATAAAATCATAACAACGTGAATGTTATCACACGTTCATGTTTCGAATCAATGACATAAGGTAGGTGTGTTTTGAAAGACTAAAATTTCGAGGTCACTGCGGTCGAGAACCGTCGGCTGTCCGCCCGTTGGGTTTCGTAACCCCTAATAATTTACTATTTCATTTTAATGAAATATACCGTTTTGTAATCAATATAATATTTGATTTTAGAGTAAGTCGAATGAGCTTGCAGCATAATGTTACCGGTCCGCAATAACGCGTTAAAATGGACGTCGAGGAAATAATCGACGAAATACGAGTGGAGGAAGAACAATTTTTTTTATTTCTTTGGTCATCTCCCCCTTCAAAGAAATCCTAAATACGTCGTGACGACGCAGGAGTTGCACGTACGAAATGCGTATCAGGACTCCGGTATACGAGACGTTTTGAAAACGGCAGTTTTGTTATATTTTCGGCGCATTTTTTTTTTCTCTGTAAAAACTAGACCGGCGGCGTCGATTGACTTTTGCGCGCCCCCGGGACAATATTATATACGAGCGGAAGGGAGGAAATGATTGATGATGACCCGACGAAACGGACTGTAATACTGCGGAGGGGAAGGCACGGGGTTCATTTGTATGTCGTTAGTATAATGCGTATGGAGAGGGGAAGGGAGCAAAGGGACGGCGGCGGGAAGTAAACTGCGTGTATACGCGAGAGAAAAAGGAGAGGTCGGGAGAAAAAAAAACCGCAAGAGCCCATAAACGGCCACCGGGTAAAAACACGCCACTCCTTCGGAATATTAAACGCGTATAATCCTATTGGGACGGAGCGGGCGGCTGCTGCAGCGGTCACTTTTATCATTTATACAATAATTTTTTTATTGTACGAATAATGTCGCGCGCACGTTTTATAACGCGTTGGTACGCGCGAGAAATATTATAATATGTGGCAGCGAAATGATACGAATAAAATCCTATCTGGTTATTAAAATACGGTTACGGTTACCAACGTAAAAGTGTTCTCGGCTTGCAGGGATCTAACCGACCGGGAGTCTTGTAAAATTTCTAGTCTTATACACGAAAACCGATAAAACGTATATTTTATTTACGGCATTTCTGTCGTTTAGAATTTCGTGTCAATCTGTTATCACACGGACGAGACTGACGGAATCGAATGCGGAAATTCGTATTGAAAATCAGTGGCGCGTAGATACGAGTTTTTACTAGATGACGAGTTCAAAAGAACTTTCCAAATAAAAATATTTTATACAATTAAATTTGTATTTAATATAAGTAATATATTTATAGAAGAAATCTTATAATATTACAAGACAATGTCAACTCGCCGGTTGTTTTCAGGAGATACAAAACTGGACTTTGTTTAAGAAAAGTCTTTTGAATTTCCTCGTCCAGAATTCCGTCGCGTTTTCTACAATCGAGTAAAAACAAAAATCAATAATTCTTATCAATTATTATTGATATCTCGTTTACATTCACACACTACTATAGCATTTTAACGCTCAATATTTTTCAATTTCAAACGAGTATAATTAAAGTGATATTGTCACACAATATGGACTGAAATTCGCTATTAATTTCATACAATCAACGAAATTCGATTTCAACATTTTAGCAATAGTAAGAACCAATTTTTTTTTTTTGAGTTTTAAGCTGAAACGTCTCACAATCTCCTCGTATCTTTACGCCAATGTGTTTACATTGTTTAAAATAATAAAATTGTAAATTTAAATCGTAATAGTGTTATAAACGCGCATAAAGCCGTTTATCTAACAGAGTTCACGGGGGAGAATATTCGGCACGTAATATTGACGAATAAACCGACATTTTTTCCTACGCGAAATGTTATTCTCAGCCTAGTTACAGTACGAAGGAATTGTCGAAAGCAGCTTTCTGGACCGTCTGACGCGTTTTCAGAGAAAAAAAATCGCTCGATTACTCTTCGCGGAAGATCCTGACTACGACACTCTAAGTACGGCTGACATCAAGTTTGCGCCCAAGCACCTTACACTGCCCTGGCGTCTTCGACGAATTCGAACGCACTACTACTTTCCTGCTGCCACGTCGCATCGGTTTACGTGCTCGTTTCGGACGAAAAACACCGCGGATTCACTTAATAACACCTTGTGATATACCCACTGCTGTAACAACGATTTAGTCATGAGGATCTTTTTGTAATGCGTTTATGTTTTTCGTATCGATGAGTTACTATTGTACTCTTGGTGCGCGTTTTAACGAATACACAATCGGAATTATCAAAAACGTCATCAATTCGTATATCTCCGGTTTTACCAGACACGTTTACACGTTCGGTTCAAACGACGAGGATAATGTTCAAAACTTCCGCGCGGAATTCATCGCGTTTTCACTGTACGTATATTCTCGTTTAACGAATCGTTTTTGTTGCGCCCGGAGAAGCGATTGTAGCAAATGAGGAACGCTGCAGAATCATAACGAAACGGGGTGACCGGCTGCAGTTAGATGTTTGATAAACGACGCGATCTACGGATACGCCGTGCACAGCATCGAACACACAGAATAACGTTTGTCCGACTGGCCTGTTGGTTAAAACGAGGCCAATAAAACGCGCGTCCGTTCGGAAAGAGTTTTTCACTTTGAAGTATCCGTCGTAACGACTAATACGAGCCGTACGTTATACAACGGCTGTGGTGCGGTCGTTTGGAAAACGTAATATAACCGACGACGACTTTTCATTTTCCAATAACGCGCCGCGTATATAACGTATTTGCGAGGTATTCCAAATAAACGACCGGTGGACCGGTAGTGGCGATGCGAAGGGGTTTTAAAGTTTTCGTACTTTACAAAAACCTAGGTAAAGTTTTCGCCGATCGGTTTCCTCGAGGACGCGACGAAATAAATAATAATTTACGAAAAATCCGAACGTACGTGATGCTCGAAAAGTATTTATTATTAGTGCCTCGGAATTCGATACTTTCTCGTCGTTTAATTCTTTTTTTTGTCACAAATGTTCCCTCCGCGCACACAGAAATTCGTTTTTAAGTACAAGCTATTTTTTTTTTTTTTTTTGATATTATTAAAAGTTTACACGTTAAAAACTTCAACAATTACGAACATTAAAATTGCAATTTTGTTTATTATACGACTCATTACAGTGTTAACGGATCGGTAGAATCAATAAAGTCTGTTATTAGATCGCGACGACTGTAACGGGGTGGTAAAACGCTATCGACGGAAACTCGCATCGCCTTAAAATGGACCTCTCTTTGTGTGACTGGAGTGAACAATTAATAAGATCACGCTTTTGAGGGTTAGCACGTTGGAGGTTTGTCGAACGACAGAGGAGATATTACGCGTAAGCTGCTTGTGTGTCCAAGTCCGAGTCTGGTAAATCGCACGCTATTTAAGCTCTCTATATAGCTCCCAAGAATCTATAAACCAAGAACGGCGGAGCGTAACAGGAACTTTATTTCTGTACCAGATATTCGTGCGGCTCATTCGACCAGTTTTGTTCCCATTGCGTACTTCCTAAGAATCGGTGTAACGTTTGAGCCAGGCATTTTCATATCAAAACACACTATTCTAAGTACATATTTTTATTTGAGGAGGGTTTTTTCGCATTTTCGAGGTTTTTTTTTCTAAATCTTTTTCCCAGGTAATGTTAAGAAATTAAAATTTAAAATTCAACCGAGTTTGAAATACAAAACAAATTAATTTCCTATTAACAAACGACGTCGGACAGTAACGCCAACAAATCTGTATTGGGTTTAAAATAAAACTACTCTCAAACCGATACGACCGGCTCATTTAAAGCAATTCGGTAGATTTTGTTTGAAGCAGCCCGAAAAATTGGTGATACAACGCGGCTTATTATATTTCAAAACACCTCATTTTTAGTTTAATTCAGTTTTTTCAATATACTTATAAAAACAACAAAAATATTCTAAAACCACCGTATATTATTATTACATAAAAGTATATTTTAGTTGTTCGATCTTAATTATTATAATTTTACACAGAATAATGTATGTTATATCTCGCTTTTTTTTCTGATAGACGATCCATGACCGTATTACAGGGTCAACGGTATTCAAATATAAAATAGAAATATTATGCGATTTTTTTTTCTCTTTTTTTCTGTACTTGTCGTTTTCAAGCTTTTTGCGCATTATACTTATTGGTTTTCACGGGTTATCAATTTTTTTATTTTCGTTTTTCAAATTGCTATTATTATTTATGTTGATTGCGATTCATAATCTATGAAAAAAGAAAAAAATTAAAAGCAGGATACACGAGTACTTATATTTTTCATATATGGCTCGGTGAAATTTCAAAAACGGCCCGCTCGAAACTTCTCACACCCGGAAAAAAAAACTGATACGACGCCACTGCACCCGCCGCTGTAGTTTTTCGGTTTTTCGATCCAATTGCAAATAGGTAAGTGTACGCCGCCTACACCGAAAGGAAATTGAATTTTTCGATTCGACGGCGATCGCAAATGTACGACACGTGTATACGAAAACAAAACGAAATAAATAAAAACCATCGGCGCCCGGCGGTGGTACGAGCACGCGGAGGCTGCGGCTACGATCTTTTGTGCCTTATACTGCAGTAATTTATAACGCTATTGCTTTATTATATAGCGCAAATATATATATGTACGTGCCATTGTAAATATACGCTGGGCCAACTCAGAAATAAATATCGGCCGAGGAAACGAAAACGGTACGCGAACGGTTCTCCTCTCTTGTACAGAGAATTTTATAAATGCATATACATTTATTAATATATACACGATAATGAACGGTTTGAATATCGCGTTGAAATTCCCGGGTTCCGTCCGGTCGTTTTGTTGTGTGACCAGAAATTATTTTCGATGTATATTCTTATATTAAATAAACGTAACAATAAAAAGGTAGCGAGTCGCGGGTTGTTGCGGATATCGCTTAAGTGAATTACTTGGATAAAGACTCTAGAGTTTTGTTTTTGTTGTGAATTTGAAAGCAATGATAAATCGTTGCATTCGATAAAACGATTCTGAACGGAGTTTCGGCGTAATAAATGGACGACAATCGATTCGAGACGAAATTGCGTTTTTAGCGTTTTTAAGTGATTTCTGGTAGTTTTTCCTAGATTTTGAAAAAAGTATTGAGAAAATCGAAAAATGACCCCTTTAAAGTACAAAATAGATCAGAAAAGGTGCTAAACGAAAAGATCGGAACACTCCTTCTGGTAGAATTTTCGGGTACAGACATAAAAAAAAAACACATCATTGTAAAAACCAATACATTCTTCGCTCCGCTCAGAATCTAAAAAAGGTAGCGTGCCGTGAATGTTACTCGGATATAAAGATTTTGTATAGAGCGTATTGTTATCATTATATGGATTTAAAAGCAATTCGATGTAGCATCGCGTTCGATAAAACGATTCTGAGCGGAGCTTCGGCGTAATACTTTGGGTATTATAACAAACCCTTTTTTTTATGAATTAAAAAATACCTCAAAACCTATTAATAGCCCATAATTAAAGGAAATTTTTGAAAATATTTTTTCCTTGATTTCAATATAAATAGTTATAAGTATTTGATGAATATTTCAAGTTTCTATACTCATTATAGTTTCGAAATTATACGGAGAAATAACGATAATCGATTTACCGTTTGTATGTCATTTTTCGGTAGTTTTTGAGAAAAGTCGCCTCTCTAAAGTACCAACTATAGATGCGATTCGCTACAAGAAACTAGCTGTGATTGTAAAGACCGGAGCACATTTTTTGGTAGAATTTTCGTGTACAGACATAAAAAAACGTTGTAAAACCAACTCGCTCCGCTCAGAATCTAAAATAATAAATTACCCTTTTCTTAACGGAACGATCGCATCGATTTTTTTTTTGTGTGCGAAAATGTTTAAAACGCGTTGTGTACTGCACGGTTAGGTTAGGTTAAACAATTTCTCTTATAAAAATCGGTAGCCGAACGAATTACATAAATTCCGTCGGCAAACGATATTGTGAACCGAAAAACTACGGCGGAAGAAATACCCACCTGCTAATAAAGTCAAATTTAATATAAAAACAATATTATAAAATACGTTTAATAACGAAAATACAGCTTTTTTCGTAGGTATATAAAAAATAAATAAATAAATATTTATAGACGTACACTCAAACCATAATACACTGTATAGATAGTAACATTCGTCCTGCGCAGTCAGCTACACTGAAAAAAAAAAATTACTAATAACCAGTTTTCATTTTTACGTGTATTCGTTTCACGTCTGAAAATTATTTCATAATTCGTTAAAACTATTCTGGGGTGGGGGTGCTCAGCATCCCCGTGCAACACACACAATACTGGGCCTGTGAACAAAACGAGTGTACACGAATCGTTCGAAAACAACGAAAAATAATCCGCGAATATTATTATAATTGTTATTATACAGAGGCAATACGCGGCGATACGAACGACCAAACATGTATGAAATTTAAATCTGACACGAGTACGTACTCCGAAAACGGTCTAGTGTTTTGGCTGTAAATTAATAATTCATTTACTTTTACCATTTCACGTGTGTATATGTGCGTGCTTATGTACTGGCTGTTCCCTCTTCATAACTGGGTCAAACCGATTCGAAAACACCGGACTATCGACTTGTGCGCTGCACACGTGTAATTGATTAAAAATTAACGCGTAAACTTTTAATCGGCGCTAATTTTATGGGTCAGGAAAATTTCGGGCTCGAGAAAATTACGCGCGATAAAACAATAATTTCACTTTGCGCGAGCGAATTTTCAATAATTTTTTGTCGAATTTCTATAACTCATTAAAACGCGTAATATAAGGTCCGAATGCTAATGACATTTGAATTTTTTTTTTTTTACGACGTCTTAGGCGACGTGTTTCTAACTGAAATTATTATTATCATACTATCTAATATTATTTTACTTAATTTTTTATTTTTTTTTTTTCGTATGACAATATTGTCATATTAATTTCGCAATAACCAAGGAATATTTAAATATTTCTATAGAAAACAAAACTATTTATACTTTTTACGTGTGACGCGCACGCGGCGCGAACTTGCGCAGAATGACTTTTAATGTTTATTTTATTTTTTTGTATTACAAATAATTCGCCAGGGAGAAACGTCATTTCCGCGTGCGGTATGCAGGGGAAAAAAAGCGCATTTTCACAAAATTGTAACCAGCTACGACGTCGCGATACAAAGAGAATTTATACATATATATATATTCTTTTTGAAGTCGGTAATAATTTCAAAAAAGAAAAAAAATCTGGCCTAGTTCTTTTACGCGTTAAAGAAAAATCGTCTGTAAACGAATAAACGTTTTAAAAAACGAATCCGGATGATAATTTGATAGTTTATAAATACAAAAAAAAAACGATATATTACGCGTTTCTACATTATTGTATTTTTTTTCTATATATAAATATAATATTTTATTTATTTTTAAATTATATTTTATATAAATCGCGCTTATTCAAATTTTCATTTTGTCGGTCGACATTGCAGAAATGACTCCGCTGTGTATATATGCGAACTATAATATGTGAGTAGTATTTTATGTAGCATTATTTCTGTTGTTTTATACGACGCTTTTAGTATTTTTTTTTTTTTTCTAGAGACCAGAATATGTGTTTGCTGTCATCGTTCAATCGTACAGACTTTCGGTCGCTATAGACTGCAAACTACGTTACAGGGAAACAAAAATACAAAATAATACAAATAAAAACATGGTCGTAACACGCGTTTTATACGTACGGCTGCGAAAGACGCTGGAGAAAACTAATTTTTCTTAGCGTTTCACTAAAATATACAAATACGACTGCAGTGAATCGTCGAAAATTAAAGCTTCGGACACAGAAAATTCAGATATAAGGCAAGACAAGAACGGCAGTGCATAACGCCGTTTCGGGATATACGAATTGAATATTTTTTGTAAACAATTTTTCGTTCACAAAATCGTTCCGAATATACTTCCAGAGTTGGGCTTCCTGTACGATATGCAGCCGGAGAGAACACGGGATTTTTTTTTTTGTTGTAAAAAAAACGACCGACACTTTGAAATGACTCTATATCCGCGAACTGTATGGTCCAAAAAATTAAAATTTTATTATTCAATTCGACTCGATGAAACGCGCGTTTTCCCGGTAAATAGGTCGGTAAAAAAATACGCTGCGTTGTATACGCGTGCTCGAAAGGCGCTTTTTTCCCCTAACAAAGTCGCGTTTACAGTATGTGAGGACGTTCGATCCATTGCCACTCGTAAAAGGAAAAAAAATTATTCAGATATCAGATATATATTATTTACTATATACGCGTATAAGAAATAAATTTACGACTAATAGTTTAAAAGAGATTAAAAATAGAAAATTGTTTTTAGTATTGTAATTTCAATACTCGAGAAAAAAACAATCTGTAAACACAAAACAGTACAAAATAATCACGGAACAAAAGCATAGGAAACGGACCATTCTTGAACGATAATAATTCAGCTATAATAATATTTATACGTCGAAAACCGTTGTTTTATGTAATGATTAAAGTAAAAATGAAACTGTACAGTATTACTTCATAAAATCCGAATAACACGATGCCCGATTAATAATAAAATATAATATTTAATTAATAAAATAGAAAAAAAAACTTTAAAAACAATATATTATACACTATTTATTTGTACGCGCCAAACTGGTATGGCATTTTGAATTGCAGAGTACATTGTTTTTTACGCGTTTGTACTCGTATGGCGACGTGTACGTTTAAAAAAAAAATTTTTCGACCAGTTCCAAGCGATTAGTCGTTGTTTTTTTTCCGTTTGGAACGACTTTTATTTTATTAAATTGCCGACACTTATACGGTTGGTAAACTGCGAACGGGGAATGTATAAAGCAGTTTTGACTCTTAAGTGAGTATAAAAAACTAAAAAGTTAGGAAGTACGCGCTACATTAAAATTCATTATTCGAGTAACCGTCATGAAAAAGAGGATCACCGATACCAGCATTTTAATATGTCCACGGTATACCTATAGAACCGATTTTAACTTCGGAAAATTATGTGTTTAATAGTTGCGTGTCCGTTCGACCGACCGAATTTTCTACACCGTTTTTAACGCTCCTTGACAATTTCGATTATCATACAAATAATAATAATAAAGTTTGAACACTTGAATCACATACCGTTTGGATACCGAAACTTTAACGTACAGTGAATGAAGGCAAAGGGTGAAATAATTATAAAGTACATAGGAATTATATAATTTTCCTATACGATATTATTTCATACGTTTCGGAAATCGAGTTCTGTACGCTATTCAGTTTAAGAGTATACCGGAACGCGCACGTTGAATGAAAGCCGCGGAGCGATGCTAGACCACCCCCACCCAGGCGGCTAATAGCTACTCTGTCATTGGCTGTTGCCCCACTCCCCGCCCCAGGCGACTAATAACTGCTCTGTCATTGGCTGTTGCTGTCGGCTCACGGCGGTTTCCGCCAATCAGAATACCGATAGAACCTCGCCTGCGCGAAATGAACCGATTTTCGTCCGCCGCCCGGTATACTCTAAAATTGAATAAAACCCTCGCGCTGTTAATGAGACGACGTGAAATTTACAAATACTCGAGTTATTGAAATGAAAATAAATTGATTGAGCGCGATTGAGAGAAGGTATAGGGACAATAATTATTTTAAGAAAAACCGCCGCTCACGCGTTGTACAAAAAAAAAACTATACCGCGGGTAACGTTTCACATTTTATATACTCACCGCTCGGATATCGACCGAGCCGGGGATTATTATTTTTAAAATTTAAAAATAAGGGGTAAAAAAGAACACATATTTTTCGTTTTTACCGCGCGAATTATTATTTTAAAACGCTTTTCCGAGGAACTGCAGCACATTAATATTATGTATACATAAATAATGGAGACTGAGCTGAGTGCGCGAAGACCGATTTCTTTGAGAGACCGTTCCGGTTTCCCGGTAAAGGCGGACCGCCTTTGATGAGCAATATTAGCTAACGGACAAAAACGCGGCGGTTTAAGACGAACATATTATTATAATATACTAATATTATATATTATAACGCGCACATCTTCCGCAACGTTTTCCGTGAAATTGAAAAACTTTTCTGCTTTTGACATTCCGAAAGTGCAATATGTGTCAAATCTCCAGTAGAATGCATATGTTACAGGAAACTTTCTACGTAATAATGTTCTTAAAGTATTTTAGATTTCCGAAAATAAAACGTATTTTAAGGACTCGCTTCGGCCGAAATACGAAAACACATACCTAACAAATAACGAAATTTATCGGACGGGAAAACTGTAAAAAAATTTTGATCCGACGGAATCAGGTAATTAATAACAGTCGTTGCGTTTCGATTCGTCGATTTCATCGGAAATCGTTGCAAACGATTTGTATAGTTTAAAAAAAAAATCCGATTCGATACTGTATTATTCAGACAAATGGATTGCACACGTTTCGGGGGTAAATTTTTCGCTACAAAACCGAGAAATTGAAAATCGAAATTCGAAAATTCCAGGCAAATATAATTACGAAACGGATTCGTTAAGACGTATATTTTTATTATAGATGAGATATTTTAAAATACGATAAGAACGATTTAAACCAACGTTGTTAAAACGACGACAATTTAATTTCACTAATTTTTCACACATATTTAAATATTTTGAAACGCATTTCGACGTTTCGTCGTTTTATACGTATGTCTTTGAAACCGCGTTAGAGCGGCGGAAAAAAACACAGACATCCTTCTGACATTTATATATCTGTAAACGCATCAAATACGCAACGATTATATCGGTTGACGTGCAGGAACGTTCGTTTATACGATCGTTTCAATCGTATTGCATAACGTAACAGAAATTAGTTTTACTGGAATTTTTATTTTTGTTGCATAATTAAATACAACGTAATTTTTTTTTTTTATGTACCGACACAAAGTTTTTTCCCTCGTACATTTTATAAATTTATGCACACATTTTTGTATTTTAATTACACATAAATCCGTTCCCTATAGTAATTATAATATAACCTGTACGAGACTGCGTGTGACGATGGGATATACGTTTTTTTTTTGGTTCCAAATGATTTACACCGCACGGCACCTCGACGAGTAATATTTGGGATCTCTCGTGTTTTACTTTCACCGGCGTTTTGCAGATTTCCGACGACGGAGGTGTACAGCGACCAATACTTTCGACGTTTCGAAACAATTTTCCCGCGTTAAATTTAAAATTCGATTAAAATTTAAATCCTTTCGACGCCTTTAGCCGACTTTACGGAACACGTAATACCGTTTGGTCGGTTAAATAGCGTTAATAACGGAGAACGTGCAGTTGTAATAATAGCCCGCGGCTTCGTATACCTACGATCAATTCGAACAGTAGTACAACTAACGATATTGACCACGTGATTTCAATATATAGAAATAGAATCATATTAAAAAAAAAAAATGAATTTTTTTTATCATTTGTATGTACATAGTAATAGTGTCAGGTTGTTAAGGAATATTAAGGCCAATAACTGCAGTATCTAAGAAATATAAATATTTAAAAAAAAAAAAAATGTTTTTCGCATTCCGTTCTCAATTTTTCAGAATTTTAATATTTTTTTACCGTTTTTTATCTTAGTCTTTTCAACCAAATATTCATAAATAGAATATTGAAAATAATTCATTTATTTATTTAATTTTATATAATATGTATAGTGTATGCAAAATATAAGTTGCTATTTAAAAATCAAAAGTAAACAGTTTTTTTTTTTAAATGTATAATACATTAAACGATAAAAATAGTCAAAATGATTTAAAAATATTCCTTGAATGAAATAATAGTGAAAACATAATTATCGAAATAGAATTTATTCGAAATCATGGTAGATAATCAATCACTCTGTATAACGTATGAATGATATACTTTTTTTCATTCATATATATATATATGTATTCAATTGTCTAAATTTTAAACATAACTCGGTACTGAATTATTTTTTTCGATAATATAGTTAAATAAAGCGAAAATTTCTACGAGTGCATAATAAATACGCATATATATGTTGTAGCCCGATTTTTTTGAAAGACGCCTATTCGACACGTCATATCGTTGAACTTTTAATCGCAATACGAATTATCTTTGTATAATTTTCGGACAAATGTTTTTATTTGTAAAAAAAAAAAATTACTCCGATGCGGTAAACACAAGAGAATATTTAATATTGTATATTTTAAGAGTTTAATTAAAATTCTGCTGGAAAACACAAGAATTAAAAAATAATAATAATAAAATATTGTACGGATGCCAATTCCGAATACGCAGGTCACAGCGGTTTCTTCGGCACTCCTCGACTCGCTCTTATAAACCCGAAAAATTAATACAAGTGAGTACGTTGCGTCGCATTTATTATGTCGTTGTTCGATAAAACAGAGAGAGAGAAGAGAGAAAAACGGTTTATTACGATTTTATGATATTATTTTATTGAAGAAAAAGAAAGAAAAATAACTCTTATTATACTCTCATCAAGTACATGCCACCGTCGTCGTCGTCGTCGTTAATTTAGAATCGGCTGTGCTATTATCGCGCGCGCGCTCGCACTCGGACATTTATTGCCACGAAGTATAATATAATTTGATGACGTTTATATCGTTTAATTGTTATATTATCATTATCGTACTTGCTCGTCCCGGTTTTTGTTTTCGCCATTATATATTCACGTTTTTCTTTTTTTTTTTTTACGGTATATTATTATTACTATTATTATTTTTTTATTCTCTTGGTCGATAAACGCGTAACCAGACGACAACGGGATAACTGGAATTTAATTAACGAAAACCGAGTAGAATATAAATTTTGTTTCCCACCCCCGACCGCTCAACACTCATCCGTACGCCGAACGAATCGCGCGTATCTCTTCTAAGACACGGCACGCAACGAACGGACAGTGAAATACTAATAAAAAATTGTTCGAACGGCCGTTTACTCGCAGAGTAATTAGATTTTTTTTTTATTATTTTAACTGAAATAAAAACGTTTTTCTAAAAGCGAGTATTTTTGAACACATTTGACAAACTCTTTACGCAATTTTAATACTAATATATGGCTATTTATAGAAGAAGTTAATGCTACATTTTGTAGTAGGTTTCACACGAACGCTACGACCGCTTAGATTATACAGTGATTAATGACAGTGAAATTACGATTTAATCGATTACAAAAAAAAACTTGAAATTGAACTTTTTTTTTTTTTTTGTACTGACAGTTGATACGCTTAAATATTTAATTAAAATTATACGTCGGTTTATTCGTGATTTATATAAATAGGGTTGAATCAAAGGCCCCGGAAAATCTTCGGCACCCCGGTCCCTTAGTGTAAACCTTTGTAGATAGGCGCCACTACGGAAAAATATCGTATAACCGTGTGTGGTTAATGACGTTTTCTCGCCCGACGTCACCACGAATCGCATTTTTTTTTTTTTTTTAACAAACACGCGAAACGAAGTGTCGTGTTACGTTGTGAAATATAACCTAAAACGAGGTAAAAAAAAAAAAAAAGAGTAGGATTTTTTTTCCGTATCGACGGTGTATAACAAATAATATTATACTTAATTAATTATATACACTTTGGTTTAATTTTTTTTTCGACGATAATATTCTTCATGTCGGATTAAATTGACAATTAATTTTTTTGCGAACACACACAGCAGTCAGACGCAAACCACGTTGTTCACGCCTGACCGCCGTGACTACACTGAGCGGTCCGACGGTGTCGGACCGCTATTTATAAGCGCCTTTCTGCCACGCCCTCTACGTTTTGTCGTAGCGCTATCTAGTGACTACTTTCTTTTCCCGTTTTATTACGGTCGGCTGACACGCTATGTCGGTACGTGCTAGTGGTTTAGTTTGACGCTGACCGAGCGACCGATCGTACGCGCGTGTGCAACCTTTATTATTTATTTTTTTTATTATTAACAATAATATTATTTCGCGTATTTCAATGAAATGAAATGAACGTAAGGATTCGTCTTTCCTCGTTGTACGCTCGTTTGCACGTTTACTCGTTTATTTTACACGTTTACTATTTATTTAACGTTTACTCGTTTACACTGTACACGATCGACCTAGTTTGTCGTCAGCAAAGCACTAAACCACCTATCGTCCCTCTTATAACCGCCACTGTAACGGAATGTATTACTCTTCGAAGGGGATTATAATTTAAGTCACACACTGCAGCGCATATTATAATACACACTGTGCCCACGATGAGAAATCCTCTGGAAATTCGTCGTCGTCGACTAATCGAGAACATATTTTAAAAAAAACAAAACAATGTATAGTATCTATCCGATCGTCAATAATATTTCTCGTATACTTTTTTACACTGCCGTTTTGCCGTTTTTTAACGTAATTATTCCCGGAATGGAATATATGTTTGTAAAATAATCTAATTTTCCGGTTTGGTTCTCTGATGGATCTACGGTAATACGTAGCATTTGTAATTCCTTAAAAGAAAGGGCGACTGATTTGTTATACACCGACGCGCTTCATCGAGACTCACACGCTGCAGCAAACACACCGCACATATTCGATTTCACAACGTTGTGTATTATACGTACAAATATTAATTACATGTTATAGGTAATAAATTGTTATGGTAATTGAAATCACAATTCGTTCGTCATGAATAGGGCTCCGATTTATCTTCTGATGTGCTTGACGCTATCCTTTCCAAGCAAATGCGCATAATATACGCATTTTTTTATCCATTTTCCGAGGTTTTTGACGTTTTACGACATTTTTTTAATGGTTTTTTTTTCTTAGAACTTTTTTTAGTTCATTTTTCATCTATTTCTATAGTAATAATACGAAGTCAAAATATGAATTCACCAGAGTCGATAGTGCGCCGAAGTACGAGAGAATCCCTGCACACTCCCGTGACGATATGGCGGTTAGGTCAGGTGCCGGAAGATTCCGAATCGCCCCGTCGTCGTCGGCCTGATCCGTATGCAAATCGCGTGTGGCCATAAAAACGGACGACCGAGTATCGTATACGCATAAACGCGCGTTTCGTTTTATTTTTATTTTACACTCGGTGCCGGCCAAAACAGTGTAGTCGAGTTTTTTGTAAACTTGGTTTTTTTACTTCCCTTACATTACGTATACCGACTTAAACTGCGTTATGTATAATATTTAAATACGTAAAAGGCGCGTTAAAGTGTTTGCGATTCCGGTGCTGTTCTCGTTGTAAAATCGGAGGAGGAAAAAAAAGCGGCAAACCCAAAAAATAAACGCGTGTAAAGATCGCTGGTATTTATTACGTTGTAGGTGCACACAATGAGTTAAGGTGTTTCGGAAAATTATTTACCCCGTAATACACCGGTAATTTCGGGTTGACAGATACAAACGTGTAAGCGCAACTGCGTGTACTACTCTAAATTCTGTTGTGACCTACAAACTCCTAGGCTTATAATCTCACAGACCTCGGTGGAAAACCGCTGTTGCACTCAACAACGCTCTAATTACAATGTCGAAAGACACTGGAAAGACGATCGAGAAACGCATCAGGTCTAAGTAACCTATCTTTTCTAAAATGTCCCACGAACCAACCGCCTGCAGGTCACAATTTCCCTCGGAAGATATTATGGTGTACCTCAAACCGAATTCCTATATATAGTCC
Source organism: Slavum lentiscoides (assembly GCA_032441835.1). Taxonomy (NCBI): domain Eukaryota; kingdom Metazoa; phylum Arthropoda; class Insecta; order Hemiptera; family Aphididae; genus Slavum; species Slavum lentiscoides. The sequence continues at coordinate 35,323 of CM063721.1, read as the reverse complement.
ATCACGCCGTAACTGCGGTCACCCCGATCGGAGTGTAGCGCACAAGACTGCCAAAAGAGAAAAATCTACGGGAAACCTCGAGAATATTTTTAATGCGACCCCTGACGTATGGATTTAAAACTTGGATTTTGTAAATTTTACATTATCCTTGCTCTGTTCATTAACTGCGTCGTTTAAAACGTATATTGTCGTTTGTCATTTGAAAACAATTTAATCTCCGCTCGTGTTTCCACTTAAATCATCTTCTACCCGTTGTCCAATTGTCGCGGCATTTGAATAAATTAACTCGTCGACGAGCATTCTTCGATGGCGCAGAGCATAGAATAGCGTTACACACGGTAAATAAACCGGCCGAAAATGTTTACTGAGCACGTCGCCCTACGACGTCGACAAATTATGTCTGCCGGTAAATTGACAATATCAATAAATACGAACATATTATATTATTCGACTGCGTGATTTCAAACAGAAAAGCGCGCACGGATCACACGGTTACTGATCAAATGCAAACTAAATATAGCTGGGTTTTGTAGCAGCAGAATTATTAGGCTGGAGCTACACTATGCGTTTTGTCGGTTACCGATTAACCGGACCCGATCGGTAATTGAACGGGAACACCCAAAATACACACATATTTAAACGCCAAACGCACTATCGCAATCACATTAGACCGATTCTCCGCAACCGACGGAATATGACCGCAACATGCTGTGGTCGTTCTTTCCCGATACCGATCGTATAGTGTAATATATAATCCAATGTAAAATGGTGAATTTTGCACAGTCATGAAAACAAAAAATTATTTTCTATGAAATTAAGACGTCGTCGGTCGCGCGCCAAATATGGTGCTATGGTGCTAAAATCACTACGAAAATATTTTGTAAAAAGTCAATGGGGGTTTGAACCGACGACTTGTTGCAAGCGAAGAAACCGTTATAAAACGACTACCTCTGCAAAAAGCAAGTGACGCGGCGGTACAACGATTTCCCAGAGGTTCCCAAGTCACTTTCCAAACGTGATACAAATTAATACCGTGCCGAATTTCCAGCGTTTAGATCTACTGAATGTCAACATTCTAGAAAACGAAACAGGTAGTTCCTAAAAATACGATTCAAAGACGTTAAAAAATCAGACAACAACTACAAATTATATATATAAAAAAAAAAAAAAAACGTTTAAAAATCCAAAAGGTACGAATTATTTTAAATAAAATAAGTGGGGGGGGGGAATGGAAATAGCCAACTAAAAAAAAAAGCGAAGGGACGGTATACCCTTCCTCACTTCGACCGCTGCACAAACACACACGAAATACAAACGAACGTAACGACAGAATCCGATGAAACTCTGTGCCGGCGCCCGTCCGACGGTGGAAATCGTAAATCGGTCACGAAATCCGCCTCGCGGTCACGGGAGACGCGCGGCGCATAGCGAATTCCGCGCGACGGGGAAGTCTCCCCCGGGGGGCGTCTCTGGACGCGTTCGTTTGGCGAACGAGGCTCCGGCTCGGGTCGACCGGGTCTTACACGAGCGCGCCTACGTGCGGCGGCGCAGCGGCTCCGTCCGTGATAATAATAAACGTCCAGTTTAATCTCAGAAATTTATGGCGAACTCCGGGCCGCCCGGTGTAATCCCAAATTTGCCGAGCGCACCGCCACTTCCGAATGGGGGGGTGGTCTCGCCTCGAACACCGCGGCGGTGTGTCCGTCCGCCGGACGTGATGGCCGCTGCCCAGGGTCCGGTGTATACAGAAAAATTAATCAACCGGTACACGCGGGTTAGGTTTGTTCGGAGCACCATATCCTCCGCCGCCGCGGTAGCAATCGCGTTGCTGCCGGAAGCTGCAATTCTCGCAGGCCGTTATATTATTGCATTAGGCGTATTATTACACGTATCACCTTCGTACGAACGTAAAAACCGTTTTATTTCTCGCGATTGTTCGTTGTACCCCGTATCCCGAACACATGGAGGAAAAAAAATATTATTTTATCCCCTTGTATTTATAAAAAAAAAACAACGCAAAGTATCCGAATATTTTTGAAATTGTTCAAATATATAATAACTGAAATAATTTTTCGGAAAAAACGCGTGTTCCAAATATTTGTTTTCTACTCAAATACATATTCGGAAATTTAATCGTTCTCTACGAGACGCGTGTTTAAAAAAATTTTTAATTTTTAAACCGCAAATTTCTCTGGGCCGTCGGAAATCTCGGAAACAGGTGGACCGGGTACCTCCTCCTCTATCGGGTGCTGCCTGTTTGAACCTATTACACTGTTGGCGTATAGAATTGGCGTACGCAAAACTATTTACAATTAATTACTGAAACCGACAACACTACATATTATGAATCCATTACACGCGTGGCGTGAAATTTGTTGCTGGATTTTACACTGGCCAACGAATCGACTGTAATCGTAGTTGAAATCGAACACGCGTGCTGCACTTTTCATTACAAGACGATTCCTTACAGTCGATTTGATCAAATCCACGGAAGTAAATATTATAAGCTGCGCTATACGAATACACATCGCCATTAAAGCAATTTAGTTTTTCGCAGGAACGAATGAATCTCGAAGACTTTTCCCAATTCGACAACACTATTAATCGAGTTTCCGATTTATCGTTACAACCGATTTCACAATAATTGTTCCCGAGTTCGTCGTTCAAAGTTGGTGGTAACTAGTTTATTTCCTGAAATTCGATTACTTCAATTTCTAAATTTTCACTATTCAATTCACTCGAATCAAATTAATTCGATCAAATTCCGTTCGAATAGCGTTCGCGCGCGTCGCTTCTACTATATCGACACGATTTCGCCGGTGCAAACGAATAATAATTTGACGAAATTACGAGATTAATCCGAACCGAATTCCGGGGTTAGGCCGGGAAAAAAAACGAAATATTAACGAAATTTAAAAAAAAATTCATCGTATAAAACCAACAACGTCGTCTCCAATTATATAAAAAAAAAAAAAAAAATACTAGAGATCAAAACCGTGCACGAAGAATAAGCAGCAATTTTTTTACACATTCCATTCCACCAGAATTCCTGTCATAACTAACACGGTCGCACTCACAGTACTCGCATTATCTTTCTAGAAGGCTTACAAAAAAAAAAAACTCGTACCGTGACCTTTCGTCGAACTGTTACATTGTTTTTACCAACGTGTTCTTATTGCGCCCTCGGGTACAGATTGTATAAATCTTTTAAGAAGTAAAGAAAAAAAAAGCCGTTCTCTTAGAACGAACCTCCGCAAAAGTCACGAAACGTCTCAAGGCTCGTGACCATTAACGAATAAAAACGTTAACGGTGAAGTTATTATTTTTCATAGTCTTAAACTATAGTTACTATACTCGAATCGAAATTGCGCAGAAAAATCAAATTTTATTCGTATATCATATTACAATATCGTAATAGTCTTTAAAAATTGTCCATAGCATTCACAATATTTTCTACTATGCGAATACTGCAGTAGTCCACACGCGAGGAAAGCAATTTTTCACCGATAATTCGACTGAAATCTTATAATATTATACTATTTAAACGAGAGGCGCATTGTTTTATAATTTTCAAAAGTAACTTGCGAGTATTGATTTTTAATTTTTTTTTTTTTAATTCACTAAACTATAGTTTAAAATAGAAATTAAAAAAACAAAGGTTTTTCAAAAGAAAATTCGATTTCGACTTTTTTTTTAATAACACTTTACTCGACACGTCGCATTTTTTTCTATACATCCCGTGCACAATATAATATTAATATCGCGCGTCAATATTTCTCTGAGAAGAAGTGCGGAAGTCACCGGAACAGACGTGACTATTTGGAAATCCAAAGACTTAACTGCGCAGCAAACGATTTCCACGTACCTATATATATATACACACAAGACGAATAAAACTAAATAAATAAATTTATGCGCAACACCTATGGTATATAACCCCTTGAAACTAGATATTATTATGAGGCGGTGTGCATTTAAAAAAATCGTTTTTTTCCCTCCTCCTCGAAACGACATATTATAACCAAGTGTAATATTTATCGTTATAGACGTTCATTTTTATTTTATTTTTTCGTTATATATTATACTCACGGGTCTTGGAGACACAATGATCGTTATATTATACGACACATTCGAATCGTAATTTTATGGTCATTAACAAAACCCGATTAGCGTAAACAGTGTGTTTTCACTGTAATTTTTCACAGCCGAAACGGTTATACATAGACCGATTTAATGCGCGCGTTAAAAAAATAATAATAATAACGATTTAATGATTTAATGTGTGTTATCTGAAATGACGCGCGTCGTCTGTATAAAACGCGAGCGTGTCATCAAAAAAAAAAAAACAGTTAGTCGCTCTGTTCGAGACGAAAAGACCAAAAGAAATCGTATCGATAATATAATGAACGGTCATTCATTTTATACGTAATATGATGCGAATGCGACGATCGATGGCGCGCGTTTATAGATCTCTACACGGATCCATAGAAAAGTCATGTCCGTGTATGGTTTATAAGCAGGGCTTATTCTGAGGATTTTTTTCTCTCTCTAACTTGCGCGTTTATAAGAATTTATCGTGTGGAATGGAAAAGGACGTTCTGTTCTAGAAAATTCGCGAATATCCGCGGTGATGCGCGGATAATTTTATAAAATCAGATTTTCACAATAATAATTTCAAATACAATACATTTATATAATAAAAATAATAATACTAGTTTTTTTTTTCTAAAAGAACACTATATACCAGTGGTTCCCAAAGTGTGCGCCGCGCCGCCGACCGTTTAACGTAATATATATTTATAAATTTTAATAATTATAAGAATTTATAAAATATATACTCATATAATAATAATATAAATATTTACATGTTATCCACAGTTTTTTGTAGTTTTATTTTTATGTAAAAAAATTTTAAATCATCAATTTTATCTATACGGCGCCATGAGAAAACCTCAGTTTCAAAAGGGCGCCGCGAGTGTAAAAAGTTTGGGAACCGCTGCTACATACGATTAAAAATTAAAATGTGTTTTTTTTTTTACTAAAATAAGGCCGTTTTATACGCGATGCTGTACGTAAATTCGAAATATATTTAATTACACACAAGTTGAACTACGCGAAAATTGGTCTGAGGAGTGCGCGTCTATACAGCTTTCTCTGCAAATGCGATTTAAAAAACGATGTACTGCGAATTGACACGAGATCGCGGACATTTTTTTTCTCAATAAAATTCGCGTTTTGCGAACAATAATACGCACCTCGCACCGATGATTTTCAGTAGTAAAAACGCGTTCGCGCTAAAACAGTAAAAAAAAAAATACTCTTCCGCAGAGTGATTTTAAAAATAAAACGCGTATATAAAAAAAAAAAGACGGAGAACAATATTTCAAAGGGAACATTTCACGTGCGTTTTTTGAGAATATCGAGCGGAAAAACGTAGTTACAGCAGAGATTTAAAAAAATAAATATATTTATGATTTTTTCCGTATCGACCTATTTATTATACCTATAGGTCGTGAAAAAAAGCATACGAGGTTTCTGGAAAATATTGTTCTATACTTTATTATAAGTGTTTTATTTCGCTTTGAAGGGTACGTTTTTCTGTTTTGCTTGAACACGTTCTTCGATTCCGTTTTCCATCAATAGCGTGGCAAAATATTTTTAAATCGTTAGATTTTTCACGAAAATCGCCTGCTCAGTACTCTGAAACGATAGAAAACCACGTCGACGTTATTACTATCCAACAGTCGGTAACGGTTCGATTGACAGTAATTCGTCGGAGAACCAGTGCGCTAAAGGTGCCCTGTATTAAACAATCGTATGATATTGAAATTTTTTTTCAATAATTTAAAAAAAAACATACTTGAATTCAATTTTAATTTTACGAAACTGTTGTCTACAATTAATTATGTTGTACGATAAAATGAGTAAAATATATATATATATATTATAATATGAGTGGAGCAGCACCGTAAAAGTGCAACAAATTACAAGATGACAAATTTCCGAAATTAGACAGCGATTTCACAAAACCAAATGAATGTACAACAGAAAATTATTCTATTTCGATCTGCTGCACACTTAAAATACCACATGAAAACTGGAAAAAAATAATAATTTTTTTTGTTTCGTTGAAAATTTCGTTCCCGGTTCCAACACTTTGAAATGTTACGCGCCACCGAGGAGGAGAACATAAATAAAAAGTACATATTAATTTTCGAATATTGTCCGATCGACGACGGCTAATTTTCATTTATAACGATCGATATATTATATTATTTGGAAAAGCGATCCGAGAGTTTTTTTTTTTTGTGTAGTAAGTGAAATGAAAACCATAAAAAACACGGCACAATATTATCGCGCGAATATTATTTTTCAACATCTGCACAATACCGCAACAGAGTTTATTTTAATTTTACCACTCGTTTCGAGAGCATATTTTGCATTTTCCTCGGCGATAACTCGCTATTTCTATCTCGTACTCGCACGATACCGATAAAAAAAAAAAAATAACGTAAGAATACACCTGCAGTAGATACTCGATTTTATAAACGTAACGAAAGTAATAAAACCTTTTATGTGGAATATTATTGCGATATGAAATACGAAAATGTTCACAAAAGACATTCGACGGGTTTCTCATTAGTGCTGCAGTTGTCGCGCGTATAACGTGAAAATCATATAAATAATACCCAATCGATATTTCAATAAAATCTTATTATTTTTTCTTCATTCGTAGACGTTTTTTCGTTTTTTTTTTTTTTTGTACCGAGCACACGAAACGACTACTATACTGCACGAATTTAATAGTTTTATTCAGTGTTGAGACTTATCTAGATGAATTTATTTAGATAATATTTTTTTATGATGATTTTTTTTTTTTTTTACTTATCTAAAGATTATCTTAGATAAAAAAAATCATTATCTTTCTTGTAATTATCTAGATAAAAAATTTTAACCGATTTATTTATTTTAGTATTTTTGCAATAAATAAGAAAAAATGACCTGGGAATGTTTCCAGGGACACACACATATATGTATATAAATATATGTGTGTGTAATAATGTATACCTGTACGTATATATTATATACCCCTTGCAATAACTATAATAACACGATTATTCAAATAATTTATAATTTTTATCTTATATTTTATCTAAACACATTTCACTCATCTATTATTATGTTATCTAAGATGATTTAAGTATCTTTATCTGTATCTAGATGATTTTTAGCAAACAATCTTTTATCTTTATCTAGATAAATTTTGACTTATCTTGTCTCAACACTGATTTTATTATTACTGACGCTGTCGAATAACACATTTTTTTTTTTTTATATACCACATCGCGTAATATTGCTCGACGACGAGCAATTTTTTTTTGGTTTTTAACCAGAATCACATTCGACAGTGTAGAACACAAATTGAATACGACTGTTGTCGTCGTTTGAGATAATAAAAAAAAATGTTGTTTACCGCGTGCGTATCATTTGGCGTATTTCGCTATATCGTTCTCGTCGAATCCAAAATAGCTTTTCCCTAACAAATTCGATTTCGCGTGCAAAACTCCCGGAAACTAATACTGTAGGTGTGTATAATAATAATAATATGTGTCGCCAGAAGTTAGTTTGTCACTGTGAACAGCGTACGACATCTTTGTTGTACATATATATATTCGTTGGTGGTTGAACCGAAACTTGTATCGTTTTACTCGATACAGACACGGCCGACTCGACAGATCACACGTTCGGTATATTATACGGCTTTCGGAATAGTTGTCGAGGATTAATTATATTCCGAAAGTATAGAGTGTATTTTTACCGGAATAGTGCTGGAAAATCGGCGACGCTCTGTATACACGAGAAACTGAATAATATACTGTGGGCTTTATTTTGGGTCATAGAAATGAGAGGAATCTGCAGTGCGCGGTAATTCACTGGTGATAAATTATTACTTCGATATAACAATAAATTAATACATTGTGATCGACAAGTTAGGTAAAAGAGCGCACTAAGTCCCGGGGACCGTCGACTTGAGATCGACTCGCAAAAAAAAAAAAAATATTTTGTAGCCATTATCGCGTAATGCGCTGAAATTAAACGAGATTATGAAAATTGTACTGCGTTGGTATTTAGAGAATTTAGGGGATGAACTGATAAACGATGAAATTCAAAGTTTAAAATTCGTATAATCAGCCGACTTTGGCGACACAAGACACTCTCGCCTCAACGCTATAAAAACGTCAAATCCGTGCAAAAAACTTATTTCCCGGCCTTCGTACGCTCCTCGGATATTTTCCACAATTTCGGCTACAGTAGCAAATGCGAAACGTTCCTGCTCAGTGTAAAAAAAAAAAAAGATTCGAGAATGTTTTAACGTGTGTGACAGGACAAAATATCCAGCTTAACGGTGGAGCCTGCAGAACTCGCCGAAAATACCAATCCGGACGGTGTTATATATCAATGAATTTGGTCTGAAAAAGGTCAGAAAGGGGACGATGTATAACTGACTGAAGACGGTCTTTCATTATAGTAAAACTGTTAGTACTTGAAAACCCTTCGTTTTTTCCGTTATTTATGAAGGATTTTAATCAGACCGAAAATATTGTTTTTTTTTTTTTTACTCATATATGATCAAACTCAATTATAATGGTATAGTGCTGGAACGGTATCGATATAATATGATTAGACGTTTGTGTACGTCAAACTCTAATCGGATCATCTATTGATCTATTATAGCAGACCGTTTAAAAATTACACCTTCGCGTTTTATATTTCTGGCAATATCATTTACCGCGATAATGACGCAAATCAACTCGTTGCGAACAATCAGTGGTCGATCTTTAATTGTTTTAAATACGCGCTTTTCCGCGGTGAACGGCATTTTAAAAGACAGCGAAAGAACTAGAGACCAGAAAAAAAACTAAATTTTTCGTTTCAAAAAGTCCAGCTAAGCTCGGCTATTGGTCGCAGCAATCCGATGCAGCCGGTCTCGCTTTTCAGTGTTAAATTCCCAAAAGGAAGAAATGCGTATACACTTGCACTGCAGTTAATATACGTTAATTATTATAACGAGAGATTTACAACGACGCGGATTCTCAGATCGTTAAATTTTCGTTATCAACGCGGAGCGTGTAAATTATTATAAATCGTTCCGATACAGAGTTATCAGGATTTACGTTTTTTTTCCGAATAATAATTCGTTTAGTGTAAAGCCCCTGTTGGAAATTAAAAAGCCGTTTAAAGTATTGTCAAGCGGCGGAGGTATTTTAGGACGCGCTTCTTTTCGACGAAATCTTATGAAATAACCCGTTCGAAGCGATTCGCGAGGAGAGGAGAGGAGAGATACTTTCGTCCTCGAATGGCAAACGCGTTATAACGAGTGTGACGATTGTCGTCGGACACGAGAATTTTCGACAAAAAAAAAAAAAGTAAGGCAGATTGATGGGCGCGCACCGGACCGACGCGACACGATAACAATTCGCATTTATCACGTCCGTGCGGTCACCTCCGCAGCCCGACAAGGCGTATAGTCTTGTCTGACGACAACAGGTAAGTGTATCAACTCGCCGTATATAATACACGCAGCTGCAGTGGTTCCCAAATCAATAGTCGCTTAATAATGTCGCTCGTTAACACATGGAATAAAAAAAAAAAAACGTAGGAAATCGAATAAGCGATAAACGTCGAGGAAAAATAGTTTTGAATTTTTTTTATCTCTATTTCTTTGAGTGTTACTCTTCAAGCATTCATGTCATATGCTTATTGTAACTGTATTACAGATTGTATATATTCAAATAAATGTTAAAAGAAAAAAATTGTATGTTTTTACACCGATTTAGAAAGAAAAAAAAATCGAAATCGATATTTTCCTCGGAAAGAAGCAGACCGCATAAATAGTATATGCAGTCTTCCTATATACATTCGTTAGGCACTTTCTTTGATTTTTACATGAGTTAAAATCTTTTATTTTTCAAATTAAAAAAAAACGGCGCGAATAAACAAAAAAAAAAAAACACATTGACACCGCGGATCGCCCGAAATGAGTCCATGGAATACAAAATAAGATTTCGCGTAGATTTTACTAAAATAATAAATTTAGATATTACGTGAAATGTATGTACTTACACGTTATACAATCAATTCAAAGAGTATTACGAAAAACGAAACAAAAAAAAAACTCAAAAAATTCTTCGGTATTAAATTTGTTTATTTTAACTATGCCCGCGGTTTCGAATCGAAGTAAAAACGAACGAGACTATACATAGAGGAAATGATGAATATTACGATAAAAAAAAACAAAGAGTTTAAAGTAAAAAAATCAGCAAAGAAAATATTGTGCACCACGTAGTGAAATATTATTTTCAAACTCTATTTGCAGTGTATCTGAAATACGTTTTAAATTTATTACGTTAAATTTCTTTATATGTTATAACGCGTGTAATTCTTCTAAAACCGAAATCATATCTAAATAATTAAAAATACTATTATTATTACACTTTACGGGAAAAGGGATATCGAACTGTATTATTAAGGTATTTTAATAATTTTTTTTTTATTTGAAAGAGGAGAAAATTGTATAGGTCGGATTTTAACTTATTTTATGAAATTAAATATATTTTCAGCTGTAGAATACTGTGAACTTAGTACGAAATTAATAGTTTTTTTTAACAATAATTATAAACGGGTGGAAGACATATTTAGAAAAATCCGAGTTAAACGCGACCTGTAGTTAAATGTCCCCTTTAAGTTAAAAAAAAGAAAATTCAAATCGGTTAATTTTACAAGCCGTGAGAGTTTTTCTTGTAAAGCCTTATTTTAGGTATAAAATATAACTGGGCCTCTTAATAAAAACGCGTGTCTCGCGAAATTGCAATTCGGATTAGGTTTTTTTTTTTCTAAAATTTTATTTCACAGGCGCGTTCTCGATATCATCTCTTGTTTTAAAGTCCCATTTCGCTTTACCAATATAAAATATATAACGTGTAAGACAGTTTGTACATTCCAGGATAATTGAATATTTCAATTGTAATTGGAAATAATTTTATTTCATACAATTTATTCGTTTAAATTGAATTATTTTTAATACCCAATGACAATTCAATATTATTGCTATTAAGCGAATTTTTCCTATGTATTTAATATACAGCTCTATAATATACGATGTATATTAATTACGTTATTTATATTTTTTTTCAACGTTTTCTCTAATATTCCATGTTCGATTTATATGATATTTATTTTTAAGAGCCACGTCACGAGTTCGTATTATATTTATTTTACGTTTTTATCGTGTACACTGCATCTCGGACTACGTTTACGCCGCAGCCGTCGACCTATTTTATTGGGTTTTAAAAAAAAAAATAAAATATTTTATTCAATCCTTCGTCTCCGCCTTCCCGCCCAGTCGGTCCGTCACCACGATAAGCCGAATATTTTTTTTCCTTATTTCATCATCATCATCATCATCATCCCCATCCCCGACGGTGATCCCTTCGTCGACAAACCGCGCAACGCAGGCCCGCGGACATTCTTCTTCTCCGCTCCGTAAACTCTGCTGTTGTTCCGTAATCGTATAATATTCCGGGCCGCGCAGTCATAAATCATAAACTATCTTTTTTTTTCCCCGCGACCTCCACCTTAAAAAACTTATCATTCATATCCGTACACGGGGTAAAAAAATGTATAGTAGTTGCGTCTATTTTAATATATTTTTACAACTAAGTTTCCGGGTTAATACATAACGTTTTTATTCAGTTCCACTTATACTAGAATGTTATAATCGAATTAATCGTATGTTATTATCCTCCTCCACGTGTCCAAATAAATAATATAAAAAAGCGTCGTATTGTTGATGTAATAATATCTAAGTAGGTAGTACAGTGGTCATGTAATATGTATTTTTTCTGACCAAACGCATTGTGGTCACTTAAACTATACGATTAAAACTATTTTCACTTGACGAATAATATAATAATATTGGAAAGAAATTATTATAGTTACAATTGTTAAACGACAACGTTAAACAGTCCAAAATTTTACGGACATTTCGGGAATGTACATAGTAATTTTAATCGCCACGACTTCTTAGCCAAATCCATCAGCTCTAATATATAAATTTTCGCTCTTCTTCCAAACTCCCGTATAGTAGCAGATTAGTAGTCCGTTCGGCACGGTTTTCCAGCCAAACATTGCTTCGTTAAATACAAAGAACGTCGCCCATAATACAATTAAACTGGTCCTGGTTTAGAAGTCTCGATTTGTCTCGTCTCTTCCACAATTCGTTTCAACTGTTTCCGCGCAGGCTCCTACCTCACCATAACGTTTTAACACTTTCCCTTAACGATCATTACCATCTGATCATTACCGTATTATTTTTTCAGTGTTCGCATAATTATACGCGTCAAACCATACTCTTCACTGTTAATTCCTAAAATTGATTCATTCTCAACTCCATTTGTATAGGTACTACGCAATATTATTCGTGTTATTATAAATTTCGATTTGGAGGCAGTACCGTGTGTTTCGTGCAGCTTTTGTCTGTATTATTATTTTTATATTTAATTACTGAGCGTTGTATTCGCTATAACTAATTAATAAATTTAATTAATAAATAAAAAAAAAATAATAATAAAACGGTCTCGTTTAACTATATTATAGTACAGCGTGAAAACCAACAGCATGCGTTGTCGAAAAAAGTACACTATAATATACTCCACCCCAATATACTCGGACACCCCTGGGTACGTTTTACCAGAACTGAATATGATATACACGTTTTTTTTTTCAATAAACAACACATGTTTTCCGAGCCTTTAACAACGCCAACTAATTTGTTTTTTTTTTTTTTTTGCGGGGGGCGCAACGTCGAGTGTTGAAAACATGTAACGAATTTTTATTTTAATAATACATTTCGCTAGAGCGTAAAATCGTTAATGTCAATTTTACTCTGTTCTCGAGGGGGAGGCTATATTTAGTAAATTATTATTTCTGTACTCTGCGAGAATTAAAAAAAAATATTGACTTTAAAACGAGTCTATAATATCGAAAAGAATTGTACGTTTTGGTCGGTTCGAAAAAAAAACATGTTTATTTGTGATTTTTTTTTAAACAAACAAAAAAATTGTTTTTATTTTTCTATACTATATATAATGACAGTTTTTAATGAAATAGTACATTTTTTTAGTTTTCCGAAATTTTAGTTTTAATACCGATTCCCGTATACGTTTCAAATAGATTATTAAGAAGAAAAAAAATATTTTGGACATTCGTTCGCTTTAGAAATATGTTATACGGAGGACTTCGTTCATTTATTTCGGCGTATAATACGAACATTAATTAAAAAAAAAAAAATTGTACGACATGAGTACGAATTAATAGTCGAGGATTGGTTTATTGTTTGTTTTGACGAGAGAAAAAAAAAGAACGTTTTAATTTCATATAATACTTTGTTCGTGGATATTTATGGATTTCTTTCTTTTGCATAATGTTTATACTCTTTAGAATAACCTCATATACGAAACAGAGAATATTATCGTACAAATAATAATCCGTATGGCGCGACTAACTCGATGAACAATTAATAGTAGAGTGTAAATGCAAATGTATTATTTAACTATTCATGTGCTAAACCAAATTATGTACAGTAATAGTTTCTATATATATATAAATAAATTAGATATAATTATAATGAGTTACAAAATCTATTTGAATATTATATACTCGTATATAGTTTATAGGAAGGGAAACGTTTAAATGTATGATTAATGATAATATTTGGCGGTCCGCCTCTATAATTTCGTAATGCGTTAACGAATAGAATATGCATTAGATTTCGACTGTCTATACGTTATATTACATTCGTCTCAACAAAACGTTTAAACCAATAAAAGCTAGCTGATTTGTACTGAAAACACGTATTTTTATAATTTCTAATTTCGGTAGTATAATTTGCTTTAAATTGATGAAAATAATGAAGTTTACCCGAAAGCGTTTTCATTTTTATATAATCGAATTTCCTATGTGTAGGTTTCGTTTACTACAAAAAATTGTACTTTATATATATATATATATTATCTTTGTAAAAAATATTATATTTTTCTAGACAAATAAATTCGATCGAACGGTTAGAGTTTAAAAAAAAAAAAACGAAAATACAATTTTTATCGACAATCACAAACAGACGATACACACATCTTGTGTGTCTGTAATTAAACGACCCATTAAACGATTCGATACATCTCACTATGGATTAATATACTATATACAATTACCCTATATAGTGAACATTTCAACCGTATTTCGTCGAGAGCAATTTTTACAACATTTTACACCGCGTTTTCACGTAACTTCTTCGTGTACACATACCTGTAAACAAAAAAAAAAAAACGAAAAACGAGTATTAATATTTAATAAACTTAGTAAAAAGTAACGGAAATTATTTTTTAAATTCATAATCCGACGCGAATTCGACCGAATAAGTACACCGTTATATAAATAACGAATCAGCACATATACATTATACAAAATCTGCCATTTTCAATAAAAAAAAAAAAAAAAACTTATAATTATATGCGCATCGTTAACGAAAATTATCAACGATCAATATGTCGTTTTTTTTTTTATAGCAATATTTGTAAAAATATTTAAACGCTTTTTTTTTAGTGCATAAATCTCGTCGCCATGAAATTCTTATGCACGAAACGTACGACATTATAGACCAGGCGTCTACTAGGTCTACCATATAGACAATATAAAATCTATTAAAACATTATATGCAAACGCCTATAAATTATGCGCGCAAAAGTCTTTTCGACAACGTTGATGGATTATTAAGATTTGAATATGATCGAGACACTTGTGACTGTTTACACTATAATATTATGAAACCCAAAATCACTAAATAATATACACTTTTTACCACGTATACGTATTTATCGACAACAACGCGTTATCATCATCAGCGCGAACCATATACTAAAACCGTTATACTATGTACACAGTGATACAGTTCATATCCAATGACGTCACCAAAAACATCGTGGCGGCTGAACGTGAGTCATCGACCACGCCCTACCGCAATTCTATGCCGACGACGCCATCTGGTTTACATTAATTTTAGTAACGAATTTTGAGGAATATCAAAAAACAAGAAGACGACAAATCTCCTGTTGCGGATCACTTATTGAGTACTAACCATAATATCAGGTCAGTAAAACTTAAAAAAAAATGTAAATAATTATAAGGAATTACATATAAGAGAAGCAATAGAAATATCAAAAAAAAAAAATAATTTGTTAAACTGGGACTCCAAGTCCCTTACAAAATTCGTTACTAAAATTAATGTAAACCAGATGGCGTCGGCACAGAATTGCGGTAGGGCGTGGTCGATGACTCACGATCGGCTGCCGCGATGTTTTCGGTGACGTCATTGGATATGAACTGTATAAATACAGGCGTATAGAGTATAACGGTTTTAGTATGTGGTTGGCGCTCGTGATGACAACGTTGTTGTCGAAATACGTATACGTGGTAAAAAGTGTAAATTATTTTGTGATTTTTGTGTTTCATAATATTAATGATTATTAAGATTTAAAAGAAATGTTTTCGAAAATTTTCGAGAAGAATTTCGTTTGAAATTACACACGAATATTGTCTTACTTCTTACGCGTTGAAAAGTAAGAAGTAAAAATCTAAACCCACGTCGAATAGAACGGAATTTCGGACGGACGACGGTATGTTTAACGAACGTACGGGGTGTGGAAGAAAAAAAAACGGTCACACTTTAGTTTTTTTTTTAGAGTATGAATACGTATAAGTGTTGTGTCTGCTGTGACGGAGAAATAAAAATGCTTTTACGTTTTTCTTAACATAAATATAAATGTACGTTTGAGTGTATAAAATACAGAGTGTATAAAATATGTCGAGTTACGATGATAACTGTCCAAGTCGTGTGAGCCAGCGTAAAGTGGTGTTATTGCAAGTGAAACGGAACACGCACTGCAGTGTGCTATACAATTTAGTATATTATGTATACCGTGATCGGGCACAAAATGTACGTTGCGCAAAGAAAAAGTCAAAACAAAGAATAAAAAAACATTTTACTTTTATAAATTTATTAGTGTGCAGCTTTATTTTTATTCGCTACGACGACGATGAAAATGGAAAATTCGTATTTCATTTCGCCAAAATTCTTCAAATGTACGACTCAATAGGTATCAAGTGCGATATGTTAACCATTACATCGGCAATTCGCCGTCTTTTGAGATAAAGAATTTCGATTTGAGCACCGAAGACGAAATTCTTTAGATGTTCCCGTAATGAGTTAACGGGTAAACCCATCGACTACAATCTGCAGTTGCTGAAACTGTAAGTCTGTTGCCATCGACACTAGGGCGGTGTGCGAGGTTACTATATCCGTTCCGTGGAAACCAAGTGTTTTCGGACCCAAAAACTTGGCGATCGTCGTGACATAACGTTGACTGCTTCGACTTCGTCTTCGGAAAACCGTACACCAAACCAGTGACTTTTGGCCAATGTAACGTGGACGACGGTTTAGGATTTTCTCGTGCCCAAAAACAAAATCAGTGGATGGACAGCGGGGGAAAGTGCGCGGTTATGAGATCGACATTCTCGTTGATGACTCATCATTGACGGAAACGGGGCGTTATGATAACTAAATTTCCACAAGTAAATACCAGACAAAGTTCCAACAGATTTTCGATATTTTCCTGTTTATCTGCACCGTCCGGTACGTTATAAAATAAGGTTTTGAATAATAATTTTACTTTTTTCACACGCTTTTGCCTCGGCGAATATAGCGAACAAAAATTTTGCGTACAATACGTGCGCATCGCGATTTCACAAAAAAAAAAACGCGAGAGATCCGATGAAAATCTAACGCGTTAGATAGACCTGTACGCCGTGGACGGTATGATTGATTGACCGGTGACGGCGATGGGGGTGTCGATGGTAGGAAGATACACGTCAATCGAATCATCATCGGTTTCACCTGAGAACGGTGTTACAAAGTGAAAGGCACGAGTGTGAGCAGGGAACGGGGTCAGAGACCATAAGTCTGCGCACATATACTGCTCGTCCGGTCCCGTTCAGGTCGACCCTTTCCACCCTCGTCTGACAGTTTTCCCAACGGGACTGACGGGAAATTCGCTGGAAAATACCTCCGGTTTTCTATCGGCGTTTTGAACGACACGGTGCCGAAACGGACCGCGATCATTTTTTCTCAGATACGTCTTAACTATCTTTATGGGCCACTAAAAGATCTTTCTGAGGAGCGTTTAGAAGCTGGCCGGTATTTTAAGTTAAATTTTTTTTTTCATTTAATTAAATACTGTATTTATGAAATTATTCATTTGTATAAACGTTCGCAGCTATAAAAAAGTAATTAATAAAATTACATATAAACCATTAACGAAAATGAAATTTAAAGTCAAAGAATCCTGTTAAAATAGTTAAATAATATTATAACCGAATTCTGATTTTTTTATCGAAATTTAATGTAGAATATTTTATTTACATAAAAACAAAACGTCGCTAGTGGTTGTGTTGCCACTGTTTTTCGTCACCCCTAAAGTACGTGAAAAATGTGCCCCTCTATATAAGACTCTAAATAAATTTTTAACATGTCATTTGGTCGTATGATGTATTCGATATATTAAATAATTTACGTGGAATAATAATATTTAAAATATAGCGAATTTATGTCTTCTTTATATAAATAGAGTGTACACACCATTGGTACCTTTAAAAAATAACTCATTCAAAAATGTGTACTTAAATACTAAAAAAAATTGATACTCGATCATTAAGCGCAATTCCTGTTTAAAATGTAAGTATCACAATTATATATATTTATTCGTATTATTTTATTTTTTGTTTTTAAACTGACGTTTATAAAACGTTATTTCGTAAACGTTCGGAAATAAAGAAGGAAAAAAAATATATATTTTTAGAAATATCGTATCACCCCGCGAGTGCGGTTTTGGGGTAATAAATCAAAACGTTCCAACTGGTACTCCTCCCCACCATCCATCTATAAATTAATTAATGAGCGTAAACGATTTCAAAGTTATACTATATTTTTTTCACGAGTCGACAAACAAAAGTACGCCTTTGAATTGATGTCGATTTGAAAATCGGGATTTTTTCGAAACGGCCGGACGGATAATAATTAATTTAAGTTATCTCGAAAAATGTATCCTAAACAACAAAAAAAAAAAATGCTCAACTTAAAATCCAATCTTAATGAATGTGTCATCGTAAAAACTCGATTTTTCCGAGTTAAAAAAGAAAACGGTCAGGTTTGAAGAGACGTTTTTAGGTCAGCAGCGGGAAACTTTCGAGTGAAAAAGAAAATAACTCACGTTTATTTATAATATTTAAAATTCGTTATTATAATGAGTTTTCAAAAGAAAAGTTGTGTTCGTATTTTTCACGTTTTGACGTTAACGTACACTACTTCGGGAACGAGTTTTCGCGTGTAAACTATATTGATGTGCAAGCAGCGCAGTATGCGTATACCGCGATTGCGGTCGGTTACTCCATCTCCGTCTAATTCTATTGGAACCGACGAACATGTAAAAATATTCGAGCAGTATTATTCAAAACGAATTATTATTGTTAATTCCAATAGCGGATCTAAGGTCGCCTCATTTTCAAAGTAGGACTTATTTATAGAAGTAAATGTTACAACTAGGAAAAAGAGAACATAACAATAATATGTTATTACAAAACTTATGAAGTTTGATAGATTTTAGCAAACAATTTTCGTTCAGCCGACTTTAAAGGAAGGTACGTGTTTTATGTTTCTAGCACGGTACACGTAATTTGTATCAGATCTTAACTAAAAAAACAAAAACAAGCTTTAGGCTTAATAAATTAAGTAATAGCTTATTAATAAATTACTATAGTTTACATGTACCGTAAAAGTTGTGCACTATAATATCGTTTAATTTGCACGCAAATCTTAAAACCTAATGTGTTATGAAAAAATTAATTCTTGGTTTTGGTGGGTTGTCGGGTAAACAATTTTGACGAATAAAGTGGATTTCAGTTTGAGTGTTTTTTTTTTTAATTTGTTCAAACGTCGCAATGAGCTTTTTAAAATTAATTCCTATAGCAGTAGACTTCTCGTTGCCGTGTATAAATGTAGCTGTTTGTTTAACACAAGTATGACCATAGATAATACATAATGGATAGGCCATATTCGTTAACAGGCGTTCCCGAATCTTCTGTCTCACTCAGCAAGTATTTAGACAACAGAATATACTATTATTATTATACTCTATGCTATTTCGCAATTATTATTTCATGGAACAAATTATTATTACATGGAACAAAAAATAATTTCTTGCCGAGTAGGATAGAAGATGTGATTTCACTATTGCTATCTCTCTTCTTTATTCAGGAACGCTGTCCGTTACACATATTGTATACACATGGCCTACCCATTATGTATTATCTTTGGGTATGACTTTCAGACGATCAAACCGTCTTTCCGCTGTGACACTTACAGGTAGTGTATACATATTATTTTATATAGCGTAGATAAATTTTGGTAAAAAGAAATCACGATTATTTCATAAATTTTTGAGTTTCATTACGTTTACAAAATGTTTTCAAACTACGCGGACTCGTCACGCCTATGAAGTCTTAACAGTGTTTGATGACTTTATGCGCGTTTTTAACGATTTTGGATGAGGACACTATATCGTTTTAACGTGTTTTCAAAACGCAAATACGTATATCTACTAGATTATTTTCTCGAATTAAAAAAATCAAAAAATGCTTATATTTTTAAATTCCTTTATAACACTTTGGGTTTGGTTTTTTTTCATCTGTTTTCGAGCAAACGTGTATATTTGAGGTTTAAAAAAAAAACGAAAAATTTGACTAGTGTAACTTTGTATTAACTGCGCGTGGGTTGGTTGACCTCGTATATGTAGATCAGCCACTTGAACTATTCTCTCATTTAATCCTCGTCGCGTACCGTTGCGAACATAATTATTTCGTCTTTCAAAAAAATTGGTTTATTGTTATTTTTTCAGCGGCCAATCGTATGGTCGAAAACTTTTTCGTCGTCTCGAAGAAATCGATTTGTCCCGAGCACTGCAATAAACACAAAACTAAACCTACAAAAAAAAAAAACTATTTTTCACAATCATTTCATATTATTTCGACACATTTGCCCACGCTCGGCGAAATCCAACATCGACTGCAGAGCGCTAAATATCACGTCGGTCGGTTTTCAGAAAAAAAAAAAAAACGTATCTGGACCAAAGACGAATGACATTATGTTTTTGACCTCTCGAGTTCAATCCCCGTCGAACGAAAACGGGGGTGGAAAAAATGACGTTTTAGACGTTAAAGGGAAAATAAAACGGCTTTATAAAAAAAAAGAACGACTGCCGTGCCGAGGATATATTATAACACAACGGTCGGCGTCGGTATTTTATTAAATAAAATATATATAAAAAAAAAAAAGCGGTTACAGAGTAGAATTTTCCTCACGTGTTACAGCATTCGCGTAATACGCGAGTTAACCGCAATCTTCGATGGAAACCGACGACTTCCTTTTCCCGGACCATCCGGTTGCAGCCTCCGCAGCGTTCGTTAATTCCGAGACGTATAAGAATAAGAAGACGTGACGCACTCTTTCACTTCATCGTTATACACTACAAACGGCAGTATAAACAGGGACGTAATATTATTAAGTAAAATATCACACACGAATTTTACAACAGACTCTCCCGTTTCGTTCGTAGGTCAAATCAAACACATATCTATTGAGAATTCTTTTATCGCACACTGAGAATTTGGATATCAATTTTCTTTCGGTTAATTCATAGTTTTCTTCCGAGCTCGACTCTAAATAAACGGTTTCAAAAAAAAAAAGTGAAATTCTTGACTAATCGACGATTTAGTTTTATAGCGCGCAAACATACACTATTTTACTAATATCAGAGAACATAAACTATTATAGTTATTCATTGTTTTATAATGGCCCGAGCCTAAAGTTTAATTGAAATTTACTAATAGAATTCAAACTGTAGAATTTTTTTATTTCGATAATAGATCGTGGTCCTACAAAAAAAATGTAATACTACTTATTTATTCGTGCATTATTATTATTATTATTTTTACTGAATTTCTATATTATTTAAGAAAAGAAAGTCATTTTAGAAATCTCAATATGTATATTTACTATTAAGCTGCGTACATAAAACCAACAACAAAATATATAATAGTCTATAGTCGAATTATTTTTCGCGACAATGGCCGATTTAATCCAAACAAGTATATAAAATTACACAGTGGCAACGAGTTATGAAAACTGAAATATCAATTGACGTATATTATCCTATTATGAAAACTATGAAACGATTAGTGCGTATAGGCATCGTATTGAAATATTGAACATAAAAAAAATATTGTAATGTTTTACATTATTTCGTTATAAAACAGCAAGTCCGCGAAACACTGCACCGGCCTATTATTATTTCGATCATACGAATCGTCGATTCCTTTGCGTTATACCATATTTTGCTCCAGTCCACTCGGACGTACCATATAGCTGATGATATACATCGATTTTCTTGTAGAAAAAAATTCAGGCCGAGATATATCCCCAATTACACGCCATCGACACGCGGACATTTTACAATAATTTTTCGAGAAAGAAAATTATATCAAAACTCCAATATAACACACACGTATATATAGTAATATAAATTTGTCCCGAAATAATTCGAATAAAACTGTACGAGTGCTTATGTTATTGTTAGCGCGAAGATTCGTGTAATAAATTCTCGGTCCTCCCACAAGAAAACTCGTACAATCGTTTCGGTTTTATTCGTTTGCGGGGCGGACGTTTTCGAGATATTATTTTCAATAATTTCGAAACAATGATAAATCGTCGCGAGTTTTTAAATGTTTATACGCGAGCAGAAAATGGAGAAGAAAAAAAAGTTTCTCGCAAGAGTTTCGTGACATTACACGTATTACGTACGTCGGTCTAACGAAATCATAACTTTTGTAGGTTTTATACGCGCTGTTATCAATGACGATATTGTTTTGAATTACAGTTAATGTACAAAAATTTGTTTTTGTTTTAAAATGTAAAGAAACCGTCGTATTCTTCGCGTCGTTTCTGCACTTCAGAACTGTAGAAGAAAATTCGGCCATTTAAAATTTAAATCGAATTTCGTTTTGACCACAAAAATTTAATTCGTCACACAGACACTTACGTGACAAACTACTTTAGATTTCATGTAAATTGATGAAAAATGCGTACAAAAAAAATATATATATCAACGGACGATTAAAACAACAAAGTATGCGAATACAGTGTTTTGTTAAATTAACTGATACACTTTTAATAAACCTAAAAAATAAAATGTGAACTTTTGGCGAGTTAAAAAAAAAAAATCATTAATTCGCCCCGCAGTCATACGCGGCGTAATATTAAACCACGCGTATTATAAATAATTAATAAGATTTTAATAAGATAAAATATATATTAATAAGTTTCGTTGAAGTTTCTTTTTCACTTTATACACTTATACAGCTGACGATAAATTTTAATCGAAACCGGTAGTTAATTAATAAATTTTATACAACAAATCTTTATATATATGTATTTTTTTTTTTCATTATTCTTATAATAATTTTAAAAATAAAATAAAAATTACGAAAAACAAATCGACGTCTATTAAATGTCTGAAAATTTTAAAATAACTATTTCGTGATCGCGTTATTCGGGTAATCGATTGAAAAGAAAAACGATTAATAATCGAGTAATAACAATTATCTAATTAGAGAAAATAAGGTTTTAATTTTATCATACGTTAACGCAAAAGCACAAGGATTTCGTTCACCCGTCATATTTTCAACATAATTAATTCGTCGAAATTATCGTACGAGGTACACAGTAACCACTGTTTTTCAAACGTTTTACTGGTTTTTAATCGAATTCAGCCTTTTTATTTGTTATTACTTTTTATGACTATAAATAAGTACCAAAATATGCATTTATTAATACATATTACTATACGAATAATGTAATTTCTGACTGTATAATGATGGGGGAAAAAAATATCGCCTATATAATTGTCGTCAAATTCACTCGGTATGGCGTAGACGAAAAAAAAAAATTATAAAACGAAAAATCGTTAAATTTAGTGATTTATATTGTAAAAATCTTAGCATTTTTTTTTTTTGTAAAAAATAATAATAATAAAATTCGATATAATATTATCGTATTCAAATAGGACGCTTGACGTGATGTCGTCGGGCGAGCGCAGGCACTCTCTCTCTATCGTTAAATTATGAACGACGACGATTGTCTTCGGCGAAACGCACTCACTCTCCCCGAAGACTAATTTGACGTAGATTAACAGCCGCGCCCGAACGGTACAACATAATATTATGTGTAATATACATAAAACAGTATTCGTATCGTTTTCGCTACCGCCTCGAACAAAGTGCCCACAAACTAGCAACAACGGCTCAACGACGAATCCGTACGTAACAAAATCAAAAGAGTTCCAGGCATTTGTTTAGAGAAAAAAATCGGCTAAACAATATACGATTGTTGGAAAGGAATGTACGAGTAATTCACTATGGGTATGTGTACGATAGGGTTTCGTTTGTGAACCGGCAGAGACGAAAAAAATTACAGTCGTCAGAAATTCAGAACGGCACGCAGCAAAATCACGCGTTATCCAGTCGAAATTGAAAGTCGTATTGAGTTTTTTTAAAAAATGAAGAATTCACCGGGAAAATTTGTATCGAAGCACAAAACAGTTAATTCTTGTTTTTTATACGTAGTAAAATTTCAAGTTTTTTTTTTTAAGTCATTCGATTCGTCCGAGAAAATATAGTTAGTTGCAGGTTTTCGCACCACGACAATGCTCTGCGTGTTACGCGACGAAGCACTCTGATATAATCCATCGGATCTTTTGCCGCATAATACGTGACTTCTGGCTGTTTCCAAACCCATAAAACATGGACTCAGAGTGGTACGTTTTGCTTCGATTGAAGACATCGATATCAATGCGATAGCTTTTTTTCAGGGCCAATAGATGGTTATCAGAGCTGTTATATACGCTTGCGTATCGATCGGAGTAAACGCGTGTAAATGCTGAAAAAACGATACTCCTTCCGAGTGGATTAGCTTAATTCGAGTTTAAATCGTATTTATAAAATAATTAAAATTGAAATTCCGCGAACTTCATGATCCCCCACTGCGTGTACGCGTGTATACAATACACGCAACGCCGGGCGTTAACGAGTTTATAATAAGTCAAAGAGTTAAAATAAACTTTACCCATCATTTCTGGTGTATAATATTAATTTAAACTTATTTTCCACCGCATCGGCGTCAACGTAACGAGTTTTCGTTCTAATTGGACCGGTTACGTTGCTCGTCTCCGACAAGGTGTTGTTTATATAATATACTTTATCTAAAATACACCCGAAACGAAATTACACATAAAACGAACGGCAAAACGCTACTGTACATTTTAGATTAATAAAAGACATTTTTTTTTCTTTTCATAAGAAAAATATTGAAACTGGTAAAAAAAAACGTTTTTACTCTTAATAATATACGTATTTTATCACCTATAAAAACAAACGGAGTGTCGCGAAATTTCGTTTAACGTATTTTAATGTAGTTTTTATATCGATATTATTATTATTTTTTTTTTTTTGTAATTTCAAATTTCGCCGGTAAATTTACGATCGGTTACAAATAATCCTATAAAAAACTTAAAACCGTAATTTTTATATACGAGGATATAATGTACTGATAATAATTTTGTCCAGTTTTACGACTTCAATAGACTCTAAATATTACAGTGTTCCACCCGAGTTTAAACATTATTATCCTAATAGCTATTATTATATATTTACATTATAACCGCGTAACGTTTCCATTTAACCGTATAAATATTGTTTTGAAAATTTCAACATTTCTAACCAATATTCTCCACTGGAATAAAAATCGACATATTTGTAAAATACTTGGATTTATCTCAACCTGTATACCACTATTTTATCCGGATTAATTCACTCACCGCGCTAGACGAGTGCGGGTATTTAGGGAAATAATATGCAAAGTATATCTGACATTCTTTTTTTTCCCTCCCTTCCCGGTTATCTGTTGGTACGGCGTTTCGGCGCAGCAAAAAAAAAAAAAATGAAAAAAAGGCCACAGTCAAACAGCTGCGGAGTGCCCGGGGCGAAGAATTTAAGAGGAAAACCGTGTAGGCATATTATATAACGCTCGTTATAAATAACAAATTTTCGATGCGATATATAAAGGGAAAAGGATTAGCGAAAAACGTGGTTACAACGGTGGTAAAAGGCGAAAGGGAAACGTTTGGCGGCGAATTTCACGTGGGGTATCGGATATCAAACACGCGCACACTGCGGCCGAGAGCATTTTACAAAATATACCTTCGGGGCTGAAGCCGCCGGTTTTGACCTTTTACATCTCGTTTTTGCTCGGTTCTTTTATAAAACGAGATTTTTTTTTTTTCTAAACATTTCCATCGTTTACCGGCGGTATAATACACTTCGCGATTAATACACGAAATTCATTACGGAATTCCTTTTTTTTTTTTTCCACGACGACCGGAAGATCGTATAAAACTACTTTTTTTCATCTTTTTGATGAAACATTGACCAAAAAAAAAAAAGAAACCCCGAGTACGAATTCATCCGTAGGTACCGAATATTCTTTATAATAATGTTTACACTGTACGGCGATGCCGTAGCTGACTTTAACCCATCGACCGTATATATTTACAACGAGGTCGAAATAATAATAATAATAATACGTGCAACACGCGACAGAGTAAAAATATTATTTACTTATGTGCAGACAGAGAATCAATTAAATTTAATACGATAGTTTATTATAATACGTTTTATATGCGTCGAAACTGTATATGTGCAATCGATTTTTTTTTTTTTTTTAACGAATTATTTTACATTATATTTTATATATACTTACAGAAGTTGTATTTGGGAAGTAAGATAACTGAGGACGGCCGTAGTACCAGGGAGATCGTAAGCAGAATAAACCAGGCTAAATGTGCATTTCAGAGCAAGAAAAATATGTTTACATCTAGAAATATTGACATAAAAGTGAGGAAAAACCTACTTAAGGTTTATGTTTGGAGCGTAGCACTGTATGGAAGTGAGCCGTGGACCATAGGTAAAACAGAAGAAAAAAGACTCCTAGCGTTTGAGACTTGGTGCTACAGAAGACTACTTAGAATAAACTGGACAGAACACATATCAAATGAAGAAGTCTATCGAAGAGCCGGCGAAACAAGAAGCTTTCTGAAGACCTTAAAAACAAGAAGAGCCAAGTTGATTGGACACATACTGCGCCATAACAGCCTACTCGGCAGCATAATAGAAGGTGCCATTGAGGAAAAGAACAGCAGAGGGCGACCGCCACTGGACCATATTAGTCAAATAGTCAGAGATATGGACTGCAGATCTTATTGTGCATTAAAAAGGAAAGCGGAGGAGCGTGAGGAGTGGAGAATTGCTGCCAACCAGCTTTTGGGCTGTTAACAAAAAGAGACAGCAGTTGTTCTACACTACAGTGGCCGTATATAGTGCATTGTTATTGAAAAAAATACAAATTTCACTCGGTATTTTATAGTGATTAGTACTCGTTACGCAGACAAAGCACAATTAATTCGCTCAATTCGTGCCAATGAAATCGCCGATCGATTTTTGTTCGGTAAAGAATAATTTATTATCAAAACGCACCGAAGGCCAAAAAAGATATTTTTGGCACTGTAAATTCGCACATCAAAATGTATCCCGGTGAATGCGCGTAGGAATTTGTGCCGACCGAACACCGTCTATAATGGATCTATTAAAGCTTTTATTACACTTCAGACGAAACAAATTACATCGCGACGCACTTATTTCTCAGAGACATTACCGCGAGAATTAAGAGCTGTTCAAACTGTACAGTTTTCCCTTTAACTGGTAAATTGTATTTATAGAACTACGACTGAACACAAAACGTACACGGTGAAAAAAATAAACAAAACCGAATAGCACTCTAAAAAAAAAAAAAACTTTCGTGTAAATATACTTAAATTTTCAAAACAATATTATGATTGCATTTTATTTTATTATTATTATATATTTTTTTTCTAAAACGTTTCGTCAAAATGTATACTGTAATGGAAAATATGCCGCAAGCGTAAAATTCTGAGACCTATTATACTGCTGTATTGCAGAGCACAGCTCACCGAGATCGGATAATATTTGTTTTTTTTTTTTTTTATTCAATATTTAAAACAAATTTTTTTGATTAATTAATAGAACACAGTGCGATAATTATTGTATTTAAAAATTGAAAATTGACATTTTATAAGTCTGTTTAAAAAAAAAAAAAAGAAAATTTAGTATTAGAAATATTATTATTATCGTTCATAAAATGTGAATTTCTCTTATTAATTTTCGTTAAAATGAATCACATATTTTCAATACTGTTGAAATCATATTGAATTTAATCTCGCATTAGAATTAAATTCGTGCGACTATTAGTATAGAATAATGCTGCAAAAATTTGACATTTTCATCAAATTCAACAATTTTTTCAGAAAATATCAAAGACTATAATCATTATTAGAAATTTCTAATTGAGTTTTTTTTTTTTGCTTCATATAAAATAGATTAAAAAACCAGCTATTTTCTATTTCGTAAAACGTTCTTATACAATATATTTTAATTTCATTGTAAAAAATTTTAAAATACAATAATTTTAGCGAATATTGTATCAACAAAAATATTGAATAGAACAAAATTCAAACGCATTTTTCAGACCTTCTGCACTAATTTTTTTAATCGACCCTCTATAACATATCTCTAACGATTCAGTATTACATGCGTCACATATACGTACCTATATGAGAATTAATTTAAACGAGACGGTTTTAATATAATATTTATCGAGTATATGAAAAATAAAAAATAAAACAAACCCGTTTTATATTTTAGCGCATCGGATTTATAATTTCTGGTATCATCGTGACGATAACACAATCGATACACAGGTGTTTTGACGTTTACAAAGTCATTCGGACGGATTTTAAGAGCAAGTCAGAAGCAAAATTTTTCGTTTTTGCAAACTGCAAAGATCATAACCTAACCTCACCTAACAGCGTTCCTCGCACCAGTTTAATAAACTGCAATCACCGCCCGATGATAACTGAACTAACGTCAGGAGTGGCGCGTCGTACTTACACACTTTACAGTGGAGAAAATATTATATAATAATATTATATGTATTGTTTTCGTAGTTCCAATACCGCTTCTGTTATATATACTCGACCTATAAATACGCTATTCAGTTTAAGAGTATACCGGAACGCGCACGTTGAATGAAAGCCGAAGCGATGCTAGACCCCCCGCCAGGCGACTAATAGCTATACTGTCATTGGCTGTTGCTCCCCCCCTTTGGCGGCTAATAACTGCTCTGTCATCTCACCGACGGTTTCCGCCAATCAAAATACCGATAGGACCTCGCCTGCGCTAAATGAACCAATTTTCGTCCGCCGCCCGGTATGTTCTTAAACTGAATAGCATATAGAAATAATATGCAATTTGTAAATCGAATTAACCGTGTTGTTCTTTTTCACTGTAATATTTATGAAAAAAAAAAACCTTAACATTTGTGGGGAACTTCTTATTTTTCTATACACGTCTTTAAATCGTGTTCCTGAGTCTGAAGCGTATAAAGTCCGGACTACGAACAGTCACTTTTTTCATCTAATATTATTTAACGATAAACGCGGCGGTAGTCCCGAAATATATCCAGTGCTTTTCCCGTATATAGATCGTAACACGGTTTTCGACAACGTGAATAAATTAAAACGTAAAAACGGCAATTTTGCCGGGACCCAGTTTAACTTCGGCGTTACCACGGAGATTGTGGAAAACGGGATTTTAACAAGACGAAATACGACGCTCAGGGCGCAAAAAAGCTCGACGTATCCGGACGGCTTATTTAAATCCCCGCGAACTCGACGTCACACGTTGTTAGGAATCATTAGTCGGTGTGACGTACTGTTGTATACTGTGGCGACGCGCGCTTTTTTTTCCTTTCCCCAAAAAAGCAATTTGTTTTTTTCTAACAAAAAGTCCTTGGAATATCGTGGGAAAAAATCGATACCAAACGGAACGGTAAATTACGGAGATAATCAATCGTATTATAAGTATCATAGACATATTAACTCATGGACCGCGCACTCCACACCTCCCGTCTATTCGTTATCAGTTACATATAGAGTGATAGAGAGATACGGGTTGGGAATCACATGGAAAAAAAACTAATACATTTATTTCATCCATGTATTATTTTATATTCATTTATCAATAAAAAAAAGAAAGTGATAGTAGACAGTCCCGACTCGTAGTTCTATCTCTTTTGCTCTGTAACGATCCCTGACCATTCTCTATGCGCGGTCCATTAGTTACTATTATGTCTACGGACTGTGATAAGAATAATAAGAATATATACTTTTCAAATACGACTGTGTACCGATTTTTAAAAAAAAAATGTAACATTTGGAATATGGATTCGGAGTGAGCTGCAGTGTAATAAGAATATTCCTACAAACATAAAATTGCGTTGTTTGAGCGTTTTTTCAGATGTTTTTTCGCCGCTATTTTCCCAGTTTTTCACGCTATTTCGTTTTTTTTTTTCTAATACGTATTCAATTTAAATTATTTTTTGATTTTTCAAGTAAATGTCGTAAACTCGAGAAGATAAGAAAATCGCCACGTCCTTAGACATTTCGTATTAAAGTCTATTTTCAAGCATTAAATTATCCCGATATCAGTGTGCGCGGACATTTACTATATATAATTTATAAACGAAACAAATTTATTTATTTTTGTTCTTTTATTTATTTTTCTGTCAGTACATTTTAGTGCTATAAAATCCGAGTTCTGACAATGAAATATATTTAAATCATTGAAGAAATTCCATACGGATTGTAACGAGCATACATTCGTATAAAACATGTTTTCATTCAATTATTCGATTGACAAAAACACGATGTTATTTTTTCGTTTGAAATTATTTTTAACTAAAAATGAGAATTGCCGTTTTTTATTATAAATACGCGTTGATAATAATGTATTCCTAAAATATTATCGATCGCCAAGTGAAATACGTGGTTTACACTTTTATGCGCTCAGTCACTATATTGACGTTAAACAGAATCGTTGCAAAACCGACACGCAAATAATACGGTAGAGTTTCTGTATTTTTTGAAAATGGAGTTTTCTCCGGCAATATTTAATATAATAAATTGGTTTAACGGGGAACGGGATTCACCGCTATGCCTAAGTGAACATGCGTGAAATAAGTTGCCGCCGACTGGCATAAAACGAAATCGTATATTAATTTCGGAAAATAAAAATCAATATGCCTATAATGTAGTAAAATAATAAAAACAAAAAATAAAAAATATACATGAAAGAAATAGAAATAAAACTTAATGTGCTCGTAAATAATGAATTTGTGTATTGTATAAATAAAAAATATAAAGACATGTATACGTGAGTATACAGTCAAGCCAAAGAGTGTTATGAAAAATAAAGAAATATATTATAGGAGTTGTTGTATTAAATTTGTTTATTTACTGCCCGCAATAAACTAATACAATAAAAGGCATAGAGTTTAAAAAATAAAAATAACTGTGTATATACTATATAGTGAATTTAATTGTTTAAAAACAACTAAAGCATGTTATTATTTATTCTATATGTATATATTGATGTAAAATATTATTTTCAAAAACTGTTTGTATGCTTAAGATATATTCGAATTTATTATGTTTAATTTATATATATATATATATGTGTGTGTGTAATTCTATCAAAACTGAATTTATGTAAATATTATCCTTATCAAAAATAACAGTTTGATTTTTTTTTTTCTAAAACGCATGTTTCTTGAAATTTAAATTCGGATTAGATTTTTTTTTTTTTTTAATTTCTAGTCGATTTTCTAATAAAAAATGTGTTGCAACTACAAAATTTGTATATTTCTGGATGATTAAATTTGCTAAAATTTTTATTTGGAAACTGTTTTATTCTATAATTTATTTGTTCGATTTTAATATTATTACTTATTAGTATTGGACGCGACTTCACATTATTATTTAATATTTTAGCAAATTTTTATGGTAATATATTTTCATATTTCATAAACTAAAATACAATTTTTTTAACAAAAATCAATATGTCTGAAGGACGTTTAGGAAAATTAATATTTGTATTTATTTAGTTTACGCGCGTTTTCACAAATATTAATAATAAAATAAATATTTTTCTCTAGTGCAACAATATATACATATATATATATATATATATACTTTACTTTGAAAATATTATACAAGTATATATAAATAGGTACTAAGAATTAAACGCACCGTTCTATATTATAGATAGTCGTCATGACATTAAATTGCGGAATACAAAAAAAACAACAGCGTCTTTGTTTTCGCGGTTTTGGTTTTAAAATAAATAGAATAATAAATGTTATTTAAAAGCCCTTCTCCCGTTGGGGTATTATTTTTACGTAGTATATATTGTATAAATAATCAACTCGTAATTATTTTTCAGTCCTTTTCGTTAAAATTTTTGAAAATATTTTATAAGGTCTTACGAAAAAAAAAAACTCCCCTAATAACCTGCATCTAAACCATGAACCGTTTTTCTCCTCTGTTATAATTGCACGCAATTATAATGGATACAAAAAGAAGAAATTACAGACAGCAAAAAATATGAAAATAAATATCAAAAAGAGGCGAATAAAAACGCACATCTGAATTCGTGGACTGACACGGATGATTAATAAAAGAGAAAAGGATATGTTGGAGGCTCTAGAAAATATGCGGTGTTGGAGAAAGATGTCATGAAAAATTTGAACTGAAAGAACAACAAATGAAGATTTCTTAAACTCGATATAAGAAACGAGAATTTAAAAGATGTTTTAAGAAGTGGAGACGACAGTGCACGCACTGAGACACGGTGAAGAATTACAAAACTTAAAATAACTGAAGGAATTGTAGGTGCGGGAGTCACTGTCTACAAATAACAGGGAAATTTGGAGAGAACACGTGTAATTAATTGGTTATAAACCGATCTGCCGATGATGGATACAAATCAAAGCCTTTGGACTCTTTTTTTTTTGCAAACATTGATTATTACCAATATGTTATTTTAACGTTCTCCAGGAATGATTTTCGTATTTCATTTGTACATTAATATTGTAGTTCTCTCCTCATAGCTAAGTATATAAACATGTATCTTCGGACACACCACGCATGAGGTGCGATTTCCCGTATTACTCTCTAATATAAACTCGAAAACACCGCGACTTTCCCTCTGGCATTGTCGCATACGACCACCTGTGTATTATACACTATAATATAATATAGTGTATATACGATTAAAGTATAACATCATGTGGATGATTTTAACGACGAAGATTATGCGTATGTAATGATTATGTGATGGGAAAATTATGTACAGTATAATGTAATACGGTATAGTGTGCTCAAGGGGAACGTGAGCATATGTCATATCCGCCTCTCATTTGGATTTTAACATAAACATATTTTCGAATTATAACGCTGTAACCCTATTTCAATCAACATAATATCATAAATTCCATCCATTTTTTTTTTTAAGAAAAAGAAGAAGGCGTATTGTAATAGAGTCGAAGATAAAACTGTCACGTTCAAAACCAAAACGTCTCCAGACATGAAAATGTAATTCGAACTAGATTATTGTACCTGTAGTGTAGGCAACACTGCATTCGTACAATCGTTTATCATAAATTCATAATGTATTATATTTGTACCGTAACGTCTGTAACCACAATGTTTTTCTCGCCATTTTTTATAAGATTTTGGAAAATATGTATTTTAAGTTTGCCAGAGTCATAAATGATATAATTGTTTAATGTGCGTGTTGTTCTTTATTATTATTTTTTTTTTATACATACTCACTGAATTTATGTATATATATATATATAAAATTAATATACGCATTAAATATAAAAGTATGATTATTTTCTGAAACACTATTCGTGAAATTTAGATGTTTTTTTTTCGTTTCATAAATGTTCTTTGAACAATATTAAAATTTGAAACTGAAAATAATTGAAACTTGAAATGTCGGTTCGTTTTACAAATATAAAATTGATTACAACTAAACATTTAACTTTGTAAATTCAACGGATAACTAAACGCGTTGGAATTATTATTTAGAAATATCTTTTGACTTGATAATTTCTAATTTTTTTAGAAATTATATAGGAATTTTTCAACGTATCGGACAACAGAATTATGTATTATTATTATTATTATTAACAGCGGTACGCATAATGTAATATACAGAGAGCATTTTTCGGACTATCGGAAAAAGCGGACATCCCCTCTGTCCGCGCGACGACCAACACACGTTCGCGTGGAGGTGTCATACCGCGGTCCCGGACGTCCTGATCGTCCCTTACGGCTCGCAGTCGTCATAATTCATATATTTGTCCCGTCCAAATATGGCCAAACGGCATTGTTTGCGCCCGTTCGTTGTGTGCGTTGCCCGCAGTGTGTGTAATATTTAATGCCTCCGCGCCTGTCGCTCGAGCCGTTTATACCTCCCACTGGACTGTGTCATTGTTTATTTCCATTATAAAAAAAAAAAAATTAACACGAAAAGGGTTGATTTTTTTATTTTCTAAACGGAAAATACGATTTTTCAATACTCCGCCGTGCAAAAGCCACAACGGCAGTTATTGACGTGCGCACAGAAGGATTATTTCCAAAAATAAAAAAATCTCTACGTGCAAACACTCCCCGTTTCGAATCGTTAATAACACAGCACTCGCGCGTTTTATTTCGTCCGCGTTTAAACGTATAGGCCGTATACTAGATCTTCTTGGCGGGGGGAGGGGCAGAGTGGGGGCAATCAAATGTTTTTTTTAGTTCAATCCACGGAGGTGGATTATCATCAATGGGTTAGTTCAATCCGCCCCTTCAAACTACAATATTTTCAAACGGACCCTATGATTATTAATAATTTATAGGAGAATCAAGAATCTGCATACTCTGCCTCCCCTTATCGACGAGTACCACCTATGTGCGTAACTTAACTATTCACGTTCACTGCACAATAATGCGTAGAACGCGATAATAACATTATTTTCACGTCGGCGTGTTATTTGACGATATAATCGATAAGCTAAGACGTTAAACACCCAAGAATTACCTACCATTAGCAACAAAATAGCGTAATGGTCAATGCCACGAGCTATCTACTACGATTGCGCTCAGGAAAACCAGGGTTTTTAAAATTTTATTCCATTACAAACCTAATATTCAATCGGATGAATGATTCTCTGAATGAAATTTCATTTCATCCGCACGTACCCGTAAGGCCTGTTTCACACTATACGGTTTTGACCGCACGGCGAAAATCCGAATGAGCAAAGTTGTTCACACTATACGTTTTTTTACCTGACCTCTTTGTCAGTGCCGATCATAGAGTAATATAGTTCCCCATCTCGCCCGTACAAGATTTGTTTCGCCCAATCGTCAAGTGATTCGCCCCAGTGAGATGGAGGCATTTTACTCGGCAACTACTCCGCTACATGGCGTGAATATTGACTCAATTTTATTAAATATTTAATATTCATCAATGATAAAATCAACACAAAAATACGTATCACAGTGTTTACTATAGCCTCGTACGTTAGTTTTGAATAGGAAAACTAAATACACAAATATTGAGTATTATTATTATTATTATTATTATTATTATTATTATTTGTTTTGTATTTTTCATTATGTTTTATCCAAATTCTATAACAGTTAATTATACAGAGAATTGAGATTCCTGAATCATAACATTTTTTGAAAGTAAGTTAAGTAATTTATTGAATTATTTATTATTTTGTATTATAAATGTGATTTTGTGCAAACTAATGGTTCATTAATTTTGTTCGTTTTGAATGTTTATTTTTTATTAATTCTTCAGTATCAAAAAAAGAACTTAAGAATCATTTCACAATTTATTAAAGTTTTATATGCCTTTAGTAGATTACAATAATTCAACAGCAGAATGAAAGTTGTGGAAAATTAAACTTACCGGGCACAATGTCCTTCCAAATTTGCTGTGTGATACATTATAAATTATTAAAAATTGTATGTACGTTACCGGTTTCAACAGCAACTTTTGAGAGAATGATTTCAAC